>CM076990.1:156113231-157363231 GCA_039090855.1 Macrothele yani
AGCCTGGATGTTGAGTCACTATATCCAAGCACTCCTACTGAAACAGCAATTGAAATTATTGATAGTAGGTAAAGAATGTTGAAAATGATTGATACTGAAAGGAATAGCATCATATCATCATTAAAGTTCATCAGCCAAAATAATTACTTTAAATATAATAAAACCATCTTTAGACAACAGTTTGACACTCCAATGGGTTCACCTGTGTCTTGCTTATTAGCTGAAGTGGTGCTACAGGATATAAAGAAAAGTGTATTTTCGTTGGGTTCCCTTACCTTTAATTTTTCTAAGATACGTGGATGACATACTCATCTTCTGGAGTCACTCTGAAAAGGATCTAAATAAATTCATACAAATGTACAATAGTCATTATCCTGCTATAAAGGTTACTGTCGAAAAAAAAATTGATAAACTCAACTTCCTTGATATCACTTTATTTCGTAACATTAATAAGAACTGCATAGAAACATCAGTATACAGGAAAGATACATATATTCCGGCGATCATTCCTTATGGGTCTTCACATCCATGGAGATATAAAACAGCAGCTTTTGTATTTTTCATTAGAAGAGCCATTAATATGTCATCTTCAAAAGAGGCTGAAGAAAATGAGATTAAATTGATCAAATTGATTGCCCAAGAGTTTGGATATAACAAACGCATGGTAAGATCAATGTATGCAAATGTTAAAAATGAAGTGAAGAATAAGAAACCAGTAATTATGGAGACTGAAAATAAATGTTTTATAAAATTTACATACTTACCACCCCGTGAGTGATATCCTTAAAAAGGAGTTTGTTGATCACAATATTAAGTTGGCAGAGATGGTAATCAGGGATCGCATTCCTCCTAAAATTCCTAAAATTCCTAATATTTTGTGACCCTCCTTAAATTCCTAAAATTATACCTAAAATTTGCTATTCTTCCTAAAATTTTCGTAAGCTTATTTATTAAAAATACAACCGTTATTAATGCCAATAAATTTACCATTACGGTAAGGTAAAAAGACCTGTTATTGTAGAAACACAGCCTATATGCTGTGCTGCTGAAGGGAGGGGAAATGACGCCATCAAGATGCACTTGCTTCGGGGCGGGCGCTCCACTTTTGTGCCTTCGAGCAGTTTTCGAGAGTAACAAGAGATCTAAGGGAAAAGGAAAGGGGTCATTTTCACCCCTGGTTTGCACTTTGCAGACGAACTCCGTGGCACGCAGAAGATCGTACTTTATTTTTGGACATGCCTCATGGAACCTCCTCTTTCTGCTGATGTTTTGTTATTGTAAACCGCAGGTGGGTGGAAGCAAAGAGGAAACATGTGGTCTCCTTCCGTAACCTCCGGTAATGACGATGGGATAGTAGCTGAGTGTTATTGTGGCAGGCAGTAGAGCACGTGATCATTAACCTTCGGTCGTGCGTCGGCGACAGCGACCTTCGATGCGCAATATATCTCGGCTCCGACTCGCTTTGACTGAACTTGCGTGAGATGCGTATGATAGTTTCTGGTTTTGCGTCTTTTATGGTGTTCTCTGTGCTGTGTGCAGGTTCAGTTCTCTAGTGGTGACTTCCTTTTTTTTTTTTTTTTTTTTCTATCTTCTGACATCCTCGCAGCCAAACTTCGGGAAGTTGTCTGGTTTTGCAATATTGGAATGTGTTTTTGTACTTCCCTTTCATTTTCTGGTTAGTAATACAAGTGTTTAAGATGCCTAAATCGAAAACGAAATTTCAAGATGCGTGGCTCGCCAAAGAATTGGACGGAGTGAAGTTGAAAGAATGGTGTTCTGCAACTGAAACAATATTTTCTGCTAAGTGTATATTGTGTTCAGAAATTTTCAATATTTCTAATAGTGGCTTTTCACAAGTAAAAGCGCATCATAAAGGGAAAAAACATTTGCAGAAATTTCAAAGTAAATTTCAAAATAAGTCCATCCTGTGAAAGCCTTTGGAGGACGGGTTCTTCAGCCCAAAACAAATATTAGTTACTGAGTCATGATTTACAGTTGGCTAAAGCCGAAGCATTATGGACCATGAAAGTTGCTAAGGACAATATGTCGTTTGTTTCATGCACTGAAACAGTTGAACTTTTCAAAGAAATGTTTCCTGATTCTGCTATTGCAGCCAAAATGCAACTTAAAGAAAAAAGTTGCTTATGTGATATCACATGGATTGTCAAAATATTTTGAAAAGGATTTGAAAAAAGACATTGCATCTAGTAGCCCAGGAAAGGTTACTATAGCATTTGATGAAACTACAAATACACAAGTGAAACGGCAGTTGGATGTGTATCTCAGGTACTGGTCTTCAGAAATAAATTCAGTTTCTTGCCGATACCTAACAAGCGTTTTTCTGAGTCATGCAAGAGCAGATATTTTGCTAAAAGAAATTCTTGATGTGTTATCATCCTTCAATATTTCGTTGAACAGAATTATTTGTGTATCCATGGACAGCCCAAATGTAAATAAGTGCTTTTTACGCAAATTCAATGAAGTTGTAAAACAAGAAACAGGCCAGAAATCTTTGGAACTAGGTTTTTGCAACCTGCATGTTGTTAGTAATGCATTTAAAAAATTTTTTGACAAGCTTAAATATAGATTTTGACAAATTTGCTACTGATATGCATTACTTTTTAAAGAGTAGTGCTGCAAGACGAGAGAATTATAAATCTGTCGATGATATAACATTGGTCACAGCCAAATTTCTTTTGCGTCATGTCAGCAACAGATGGTTAACCGTTGGTTCTGTAGCCCAGAGGCTCTTAGATTAATGGCTAAATATTACAGAATATTTTTTAAACTTCTTGCCATCTCAAAAAATATTTGAAAAACAACTACGCAATTCAGCAAGGTATAAAAGAATTCACTGTTTCCTGAAAAATGAGCTAACTCCTTGCTATTTAGCATTAATTTCATTTTCACACCAAAGTTTTGAAAAGTTTTCATTATGTTATCAGAGTGAAGAACCAAAAATACACCAGTTATATTCTGATTTAAATACTTTAATGAGAAATGTTATGGCTCAGTTTATCCAAGATGATGTTATTGCAGGGAAATTTGGAGAAGACCTAAAGAATGTAGATTTTGAAAACAAAAATTCATGGAAAAAACTAGGGGAGTTAGAAGTTGGTATGAAGACAAAAAATCTCCTCAGGAATGTTCAGGAGACCAGGCAGAAATTATTTCTCTTAGATGTAAGATCATCACTAATTGCAACCACAAAATATTTAAAGTCAAATTTGCCATTCTGCAATCAAAAGCTAAGAGACATAGAAGTTTTAAAGGTAAAAGAACCAAAGAAAGAGTCAACTCAACTTTCAGTCACTGAAGGACTTTCAGAAATAACCAGAATTTCAAGTGTTTTGCATCTTTCTGAGGAACAAATTGATAGAGTAAGAGAAGAGTGGAAACTTTTAAATTGCGATAAGCCAACTCTAGATGAGCTAGTGAAATTTTCAGAGGAAGGGCATATTCCAGTGCGGATTGATCATTACTGGCGTAATATATTTAGTATTAAAGACTCTAGCGGAAAAGAAAAATACTCAAATCTTGCTAAACTCATCAAGTCAATTTTAGTTTTACCTCATGGTAATGCTGATGCAGAAAGGGGATTTTCGGTTAACACTGCTCTGTTAAGGAAGGACAAGGCTAACTTAAAAGACTCAACTATAACATCATTAAGAATAGTTAAAGGGGCCATTAAACACTATGGATGTGTAAGTAAAGTTCCCATAACAAGAAATTTGTTAAATAGTGTTCGTGATTCACATAAATTTTATAAAGAGTATGTTGATAAGCTGAAGGAAGAAGAATCACAAAAGGTAAAAGAAAGGAAGCAGAAAGAGAGGGAAAATAAGGAAAAGCAGCTAGAGAAAAAAAGAAAAGCTGAGTTTGATGACAAAATAAAAGAAAATGATGCAGAAATAAATAGGCTTAAAAAAGACAAAGAAGCCTCCCTAGCAGTAATTCAAGAGGGAACAGAAAGAATGAGAAAAGCTGTAGAAAAACAAAATACTGTTGAAATAGCAGTTGCCTCTAACTTGATCATACAAGGTTCAGCTGAAATAAAGAAAACTGAAAGTAAATTATTTGTGGTGGAAGCAGAAAAAGATAGGCTTATCAGGAAAAGGTTAAAACAATAATATGAAAAAAGTAATTCAGTGAACAATTGTACATAGTTCTTGGTTTTCAATTACCTTTTTAGGATATTATAATTTAATGTGAAACCTGAAAACTTTACTGTGAAAATCGTGAATTGCTTCTGGTTCAACAGCATATTAATGTTCAAAGTGAAACTTGAATGTGGTAAATATACTTGAATATGATAATAACACGTGAAAAGATAAGAACTGAACATTAGAAGTAAATCATACTTAAACTTTAGACATTAGACGTTATGCAAAAAATTTGGGTGTGAACTTCGACCATATATACTAATGGACTGCGCATTGGCAATAGCTGCATCAAAGCCGCCATGTCTCCAACATTGGGCACGTCATCATCAGACTCCAAATTTCGTGTAAAAATGCTGTTATGATTACTAATTTACGCTGCAGAACTTCAGTGTTTTCGGTGTATTCTGTGAATGCGCCTCATATATAATGAAAACTCTTCAGGTAAGTTTACTTATGAGCTATATACATGCATGATCGGCTTGTTTACATTTCGTGATTTATAATGTGATGAACATTTGCGAAGAATTTGGAACATGCATTCCATTTTTTTCCCCCTTAAGTTACTATATTTTTATATCAATAGCTGCAAGTTTCTGGTTAAGTAATTGAACTTTGTTGACTTAGGTATTTATTTCGTTTCTTACCCATGAAAAATCATAGAACTTCCTTTACTATATCGCTCAGAGCAACCATAAGCACAGCAGGTGTAACCCATCTTTTTGACTGATGTCATGTGATTTTATGTTGGAGCCAGAAATTTTGATGTCATGCGCAGTCTATCAGTGTATATGGTTGAAGGGTGTGAAGCAAACTCTTTACAATGTATACAAAGTTGTTTTACTAGATGTATACAAATATACATCTAGTTTTTATTGAAATACACTCCTAAAATTTTCCTAAAATTTTTCTAAAAATTCCTAAAATTCCTAAAATTCTTACCTAAAAATTTTCAGAAGTATGCTATGATCCCTGGGTAATTGACAATGGGAAATTACTGACTGCCAATAAAACTTTCATCCTGGAAAGTTCAGGTATATATTCTATTCCAACGATTAACAAAGAGGGAGTACAAATGAAATCATATATAGGCAGCACCAAAAGACTATTACAATGCAGGTTGAACGAACATATTTCAAATTGGTGCAAAGGGGAGATGAAGATGTCTCTGATGCAGTATTGCTCTGAAAATAATTTTTCACCAGACTGGTCAAATATCAAATTAATAACATCACATAAAAAATACGTCCAGCAGTTTATTTCAGAAGCAGTTGTAATCGAAAAATAGGAATTGTAACAATAATGTACCAGTTGAATTACCGTACGCCTGGAAGTATTTGATAGAAATTGAAGAGAAACTGAAGAAATGTTATTATAATAAAAGAAAGAAAATACAGAATGACAGAATAAAAGACCCAGAAGAAAATAAGTCCTTGATCTCACCATAGGGGGCTCCATGGGTGTTGTGTTCTTGTGATCCCAGGATACTTTGCGTTTAGAGTACTTCTGTCCTTAAACTGAAGGCAACATTCTTTTTAGCCTTTCTTATTTCAAACAAAGTAAATAAGTGTGTGTGTGTGTGTGTTATGTTTTTGATACATCATCAACATAAGAAAGCACTATTTTTTTTTCTACACCCAACATTAAGTTGTTTTCCAGTTTCATGTAGGTATCACCACAATTGAAATCCACTTAAAGTAGGATATCATCCTTTTTGTTTTATGGTAGGAAAATATTCATTAATTTTATTAAGGTCTCAAAGTCTATCATAGAGTTTTTACCTGATTCTTTGTAGTTTTTCTAATAATATGGTAACTCTTCTGATTAGTTTACTCATATTTCTGACTGGTATTTATCAAATTTATTTATTTATGCATTAAATGTTCTTGTTTTTTTTTTTTTTTCATTCACAAAAGAAGGATATGGTTATTTTCTGCAAGTGTAGCTTTCAATTCTTTTTTTTTTTCATGAAAATTTTTTTAACTTTCCTGAAGAATTCAGATTGCCAGTTTTATCCAGGAATTCCGAAGCCATATCAAATTTAACATAGATGGCAGTTTTTCATCACATTCTAATTAATGCATAGTGGTTTGATAGAATTCTAGTTAAATATAGTTATCACTGGGATCACCATGATTTCACATATTCAGATGATTGTAAATTATGTTTTTTTTTATGTTTATGTGGTCTAAACATTTTTATTGTTTGTAGTGTTTCTAATATTTATATATTTTTTAAATGATACTTTAAAAATAATGTTCAAATAGTTTCTTTTTTTCTCTGATTTTGCTTACTTTACCTCCTTCAAAGATTTTTTTTTAATAATTTCTTTGCCATGTCATATAAACATGTGAATGCATGTAGATATATATTTCTAATCCCATTGCACTTTCTTTTTTCCAAGGTGCGAGATCTGGTGTTTAACCTTCACATGATTCTTTCTGATACTGTGAAGATGAAAGAATTTCAAGAAGATCCAGAAATGCTTATGGATTTGATGTATCGTATAGCCAAAGGTTATCAAACATCACCAGACCTTAGGATCACATGGCTGTCTAATATGGCTCAAAAGCACATGGAGGTGGTGTAATTTTGTTTCTAGAGCTAAATTGTTATATTCTTTCTCCAATACATGGATTTGTTTATTAATATATATGTTAGGGGAAATATAATGTACCTTCGTATTTTTTGGTGATCTTAAATTATACTGTTTTATGTGTCTTTACTGTAAAAGAACTTTCATGTGACAAAAGACTGCAAAATTAAAAAAAAAAAAATGATGTTATGAACAATCTCATGGCTGTCTTTGATGCAGTTTTTATGAAAATGTCTTATACAGTAAAACCTCCTTAACGGACACTCCCAAATAATGGACACCTCCATTTAACGAACAGTTTTATAATCTGCAGTCCAAAAGTATAGGTGGTTCTATATTTTTACCTCTGAATAGCAGACACTCCGAATAGTGGACAGTGATTTTGGTCGAAAAAGCTGAAAATGCATCCACTGAAGGGAGGCAGGAGAAAAAGGTATGCAAAATTTTATCGTGATGCCAATCCCACTGCACTGAAAACTTTCCTGGCTATTATTTGCCATCTCTTTCACATTAATGCTCTACATTCCATCACTTGGGTAACCTTCACAATCAAAGACGTTAAACCGCAGTCTTTAGTTGCAGTTTCCGATGGACAGGGTATGTCTCGGCAGGCAAAGAATATACAGTTATGCACTTTCGACGCAGAAGAGGATCTGTGCTTGATTTCTGAACTGATGACTTGTTTGAACTGTGAGTGAAATGCAAATTATTTTATTGCAGTTGATGATGAACTGTGTTTTGAACAGAAAATGGATCATTTGCAAGATTACATTTCTTCACACACACCCATGAAGAATGACATGGTCGAAGAGACAGCTGAAGGTGCTGAAAAGGTGTGCAATATTAAGAACTTCACAGCCACAGCAAAATATAGTGAAGAACTTCATAAATTTTTAATTAGCAAAGGTGATGCTGAGGGACTGGCACTTTTGATGAATTTGAAAATTCATATCGAAAAAGAGGCTGTAAATGGCAAAAGAAAAAAATCAAACACTTTTGTTAGATTTTTTTGCAGGGAAGAATGCTAACTGATAAACTGATGATGAATTAGCTGTTAGTACCTTATGTAAGTTTTAAAGCATTTGTTAATCAGAAACATGCATTGAATTACGTATATACATATGTACATAAATTGCATTTTCCCTCATGTTTGAAAAGCTCAAAAATAATTTAAGTTACTATAAATACATACATATAATCAATTTCGTGTACCGTATTACTAATGCCGTTTCGGGATTTATTACTGCATAAATATGTACTTATAAAGTACGTATATTTATAGATGTAACTTTATTTTTAACAGCAAAAGAAGAAAAAACAAAACAAAAACGGTATGAAGCTCATATTACGTGATAGCGTGTACCTCCCAATAGTGGACACCTCTGAATAGCGGACAGAACATCCGGTCCACAGGTGTCTGCTATTCAGAGGTTTTACTGTATTTGTATGGTTCTTTTTTTTTTTTTATGAACTAGAGTATTATCTGAAGAGTGCTGTCATTAGCAAAAAGATGAGCTAGATCAGCTGTAATACAAAGGCGATAATTAACATTAAAAATATAGAGGGGAAAGGAAAATATAGAGCTGTTGACAGTACCTCAAAAGTCAGTTTGCATTAAGGGAAAATACAGCAAAACTGGCAGCCTCGCCAAAAAATATGTATTACAACCCAGAAAGTTGGATTGAGAGGCAGTGTAACAAAACAGCATCACATCTGCATGATTTGAGTTTCTTTGGGCAGTTTTAATACCAGACTTCATGATAAGCCTTCAGGTGTCAAACCTGAGCTTTAACAGTCTTTTTCCTCAGCTATATTCCAAAATTTGCATAATGTGTGATAAAACATCATACATTGACCTATTTGATTTAAAGTCATACGGATAGTCATTAACAAGCCTGGAAGACTCGAGATCCCATCGCAGAAAGTTCCTAATCAGTCTGTGGCAGATATCAAGGCGCCATAAAAATAATCTGCAAGTAGTCACTGGGCAAAATAACTACTAGATGCGAAAAGCAATAAAAATTTGCATAGGTAGAAATTTAGACAGAAGAGAAACTGACCACCCTATATTTCTTCAACCTAAAGAAAACCTAGATACTATAGCAATTGCAATGATAACTAGGATCAAGAATATTATGCCCTTTGTCCTTGAATTTTGCTACTATTTTCAAGCTGAAACATAAAGATTTATGGGAATAAAATCTTTTTTTAACAACAATACAAGACAGAGGGCACATTACTAGGGGAAAAAATAGGATTACAGAAGAAATCTTCGCTCCATCGTACTTTCGTTTTTCTCCATTTTTGATCCTAAATACAAACATTTATGTAATTAAATGATATTTAAAAATAATGCAGTGTGGTAAAAACACCCTGCAAAAAAAAAAAAAAAAAAAAAAAAATATATAGGAGAAATTTTCCCTGCCTTTAGCTTCCATTGTCAAATTATTTTGCCTCTATTTTGTAATTACAGGAGAAATTTTCACCCCTGTCATATTTCTGTTTTGGAAAATTTTTCTCCATTTTTGATCTTAAATACAAACATTTTGTAAATAAATGATGTTTAAACAATAATACACTGCAGGGGGAAAAACTATTATGGGATAAATCTTCTCAGCCTTTAGCTTCCATTGTTGAAAAAATTTGCCTCTATTTTACAATTACGGGAGAAATGTTTGCTCATTCCAACTTCCATTTCGGAAAATTTTGCTTAATATTCAATCTTACATAAAAATATGTATGTAATAAAATGATACTCAGCGATCTTACAGGTCAGAGGGGACATCGTGAGATAAAGACTTAAAGATTACATGGCTCCACCTAACTTACATTTTCTGAAATTGATCGCATTATATGAGATGTCAATAAATGCCTCCCTTTTTCTTTTGAATTCATATGACAGTTCCATCCATTCATAGTTGAAAGGTACAATATGTAGACAAAAAAAAAAAAAAAAAAAAAGGACTTCAATTGAATTAGCAATTTTGCCCAAACTATCAGAATCTTATGTAACTAAATTGAAAAAAGAAATAATAAAGAAAAATAAAATGCAGCTGGAACTCTTATGTAAAATACACTGTGTGAATGATATTTTTATTTTCTATGATTCAAGACTGCATACTACATAGCAAATCCTGGAAAAGTTTAGTGGACTGGGTCAGGGTATCAGATTTAAACTAGCAGAAGAGGAGAAAATATTCAATATTTAGGTGAAAAAATCACAAGTAAAACAAATCACTTGAAATATGTTCATAAGTTCAAAAAAATAATCCAGTGTAATGTTAAATTATATATCCTACCACACAGATTTAATTGAAATTAACACGGCAAGAAGTTTAAGAAGAGGACTAGGTCTATATCTTCAAAACAAAGTCAGCAAAAAAACAATTGTGGAAATGGCTAAAACTTAGATTCATAATGATTTTTGTATAAGAATTATAATCAGCATATTATATGAGGAAAATGAGGGAAGATAACAACGTAAATGTTAGCTTGCAATGAAGAATAAACTCATATAAAAATAACTACATAAATGTTAGCTTCAAATGAAGAATAAACCCACATAACATGATGTTGCATAAATGTTATCTTACAATGAAGAATAAACCCATAAGTACATATGTATCACTAATTATTGAAAATAAACCAAGAGTCTTAAAGAAATTAAAACAGAAATAAAAATAGCAACCATGGCCCAAATTAAGATAACAGCAAAATTATCAATTACTATACATTCTCAGAATTATCATTCATCAGAGGAGAGGTGATGTGTTTAATTGGTATTAAAATTATTGAACTTATAACAAAAATATATTATGAGCATGTGTGTGAGTTAAGCACAAAGTTTTAGCTCATGTTTTACTATAACCTAGAACATGTTTTAGCTTGTGTATTCCTTTAAGGGTCAAAGAAAAGAACTTTTTTTTTTCTCTTTGCATTTTTCTCCATTCACCTATCCTTCCATCCAATATTCATCTATTAACTTCTTTTAACATCGAAAATCTTAATGCCTTCTAGAAATGGACAAGTATTTGGGGGGGGGGCACTGAAGATTTTATGCTTCAATGAGAATTTGCATGTAAATGAGGTGTTATTTTCTTTATTACAGAGGGGAAATCACATTGAAGCTGGAAACTGTCTTGTCCATTCTGCTGCATTGATTGCCGAGTATTTGTTCATGATTGAGGACATACCGTATCTTCCTGTGGGTTGTGTATCATTTGAGGTAATATTTTTTTCCATACTATTGCTTTTGTTCATTATCATATTTATTCTGTATTCTGCAGATCATTACTTGCTTTGTTGAAGGGGATGGTCCCCAGATATATATATATATATTACAGATATAGTCCAACATTAAAATCGTGGTTTTTAAATTACCACATCAGTTTTTTTTATTTGTTAACATATTTACGAGCTTTATCAGGAAATTTAGAAAAGTTGGTTGATGATATTTTGCTGTACTGTAAAATATGTTGAAAAATCCAGTAAATTTTACATTAGTTAAAGTAATCTCATTTTTATTGCTGGATTTATAAGGAAATTGTTAAGTAGCAAAGTGGTGTGTGTAGATTTTGTAGTAAGCTAACCATTTTGAATATGCTGATTTAGTAAACCAGATGCTGGTGTCATATGCTAGAAATGCAAAACTTCTGCAACAATCCAGGGAGAGGAGACATTGCTTTGTTTCATATATTGTAGAGCTGGCTTTATATTTTCCAAAAATTCTGTTGCACCTTCACTTATTGAGGACATTGCCTCATTATAGTTTTTAAGATATGTTCACAATTGTACTGTCATATTTGCTGAAGGATTATGTAATGAAAATTGCATATGCAATACAAAGTACTAAAAGTGTGACTCATTGCTATGTCAGTATTGCAGTTTTGTAGAAATATTCCTTTATCTAATACAGACTTGCCGCCCCAGTGGCGCAGTGGTTTAAGGCGATGGCCTCTGATCATTCGTCCGAACGGGGTCCGAGTTCGAATCCCGGTGAGGCATGAATGTTGTGTTTGTCTTACGGCACTGGCTCTCTCTCTTCCCTGGAACCAGTGACCCTAAATTAGGGATGGGCGACTGCTTATAGCCCATTGAGTTGCTCACGGTGGTCGTTAAACCTCCAATAAAAAAAAAAAAAAAATACAGACTTCCACATATCCCACACATTTTATGAGTGACACTTTGAAAAATCACTCAAGATGTGGAAAGGCTTTCAAACCATATCATGGTTAGTTTTATGGTGAAAAAAAAATATACTATTGTGAAATTTACATACATTTTGTAAAATTAGAAATAACTTTTCGAATGAAATTTGGCTAAAATATGTTAAAAGATAATAAATTTGACTAGCAAATTGGGTTGCAGGTAGACAATGAAATTAATTGATTATAGTGAAATTGTTTATTTGCAGTGTTTTTATTTCTTTGTCATTGCAGTTTCACTATGTGTATGGTCCAGTTTCAACTTTTCCCTGCTGCCTCCCATATCATGAACACAGAAAACTTTCAGTTGACATAAAACGAAAACATTATGAAAAATGGTGATGTGTGTAATCAAATTTAATTGCTCAATGCTGTAGTCTATTATTTCTAGTACACACTCACACACCTAATATTTATTTTCAGTGATATTCATTGTTGTCAATGTAAACTTTCTCTCATAATGTACTTCATTATAGGAATTTTAAGTACGATATGAAGTTCAAAGCATTTTTTTAGCAAATTTTATTCATGCTAGGAAGGATTACTAAATTTCTTTGGTTGATGTAATGTGGAGACTGGCAATCATTTGAATCATTTATCTAAATTAATATTATATTAGAAATTATGATTGGTTGATGCAGTTTCATGTGTGTAAATGAATATTTTTTTCTTTTTGTAGGTATTTAAATTAACTAAAATTTTGCATAACAATTTTATTTAATTCAGGAATGCTTTTAGGCCATGACATTGGATTTTCAGATATAAGAGTATGGTGTCCTCAAGAGTTATTTTTCTATTTCTCTTTAAGTTTTTATCATAAATAACCCACAAAAGCCATCAATCTTCAAGGTCTTGTGTTTTTATTTATTTTTGTTACCATGATCATCATTATAAATGTAAAATCTTTCATTTTTCTTATTAAAGCATCAAAGCAACTGCAACAATCGATGTTATGAATTAGAATACCTTTGGTATAATCAAAGTAGTTTCATATGTTATTTACCAGTTAAAAAGTATACTCTGTTCATTACTTCAATGGTGAAAGGCTTTTCCTAAACTGATCCTTCCCATTTTGTTTTTCTTTTTTCTTCCAGAAAATATCTCCTAATGTCTTGGAGGAAAGTGCTGTGTCAGATGATGTTCTATCTCCTGGTGTTGAAGGCAATTGCACAGGAAAATATTTCAATGACAATGGAATGATAGGACTTTTAGAACAAAGTGCCCGTTCCTTTAGTCAGGTAATGCCATTTTAATTTTGTCTTGAAAATTGTGATGATCACAAAATTTTGATTTCCCTTCTTTTTACTTGCTTTTAGGAGATTAATATCCTTGCTGTAAAATGAATTTGATTATGATGATGTGAATTTTGTTGGAATAAACTTTTCCTGATTATAAGCATTACTTCGTAGTTTTTTTTTTTTTTTTTTTTTTTTTGTTGAATCACAGGAGTTTTCGTAGAACTTAAAGTTTTTACATCATCTTTGAAGCACAGACTCTGCTTAATTTCCATTTTGTTCATAACCTTACTTAGGTGTTTATTTTAGCCTTCAAACTGAAACATAAAGAAGAACTTCACAATTTTACTGTCCAAAAATTTTTATATTTTTATTTTTATTTATTTACTTTGATCAGTTACAATGCCAGAGAAGATAAAGGCCACCTACAATATTAATGGAGCATGATGAGACCTAAACATATGTCTGATCTAAATTGTTACTTTAGAAGAGAATTAGTACACAATTTTACTGTCCAAAAATTTTTATATTTTTATTTTTATTTATTTACTTTGATCAGTTACAATGCCAGAGAAAATAAAGGCCACCTACAATATTAATGGAGCATGATGAGACCTAAACATATGTCTGATCTAAATTGTTACTTTAGAAGAGAATTAGTAGTGTTATGTGGTTTGATCCACTACAGTTTTCTTAAAACTCATGAAACCAACACACTAGAGCAGTATTATAAAAAACTGAATATTATTCACTTTCTACTAACTATCCAAAGCTTTTGCAGCCTGTGTTGATATTGAATATACAGAGTGTCTCAAAAGTCCTTGACACATTTTAAAAACTTATTAAAAAATCTATTTGGGATATAAACATAATTTTTGCAGGATTTGTTAACTTACTTAACAAAGTTTTTTTCTTGTTCCCTAATAGGTTAGTAGGTGGCACTACTGATCCAATTGCAAGGTTAGTTGAAAAAATGTCTACTCCAGCAGAGAAAGCAAATATGTGTTGGTTCTTTTTTCAAAACAAAGTCTTTTACCCAAGTGCAGAGAACTTTTCGTTCAAAATTTGGAAAAGATCCTCCAAGTCATAATAGCATCTTAGCTTGGAACAAGTACCATAATTTTTGGGCTAAGAGCCATGGCTCTTACATTACTAAAAGGGAAATTTTTCGGGTGTGCGACCCTTATGCCGAATTTGTTTTCGATAAGACTGTTTCATCCCTCCCTTTTTTTTTTTTTTTTTTTTTTTCATGCAGATGCTTAGTAAATTTTTTCAAACCACTTCTTTTTTATCACAAACTCGACTGTCATCATCCCCCCCTCCTTTCTGCCCATACGTTAGACACATCTATTTAAACGATAACTCCGCTGTCCTGATGTTGGTTTAGGAGGGAAAGTGGGGAGGACAGGAATGCCTGACTCAAATGCCCTTTGCATGGAGGAGTGGGGGATGGAATGGGCACATAAGCACACAGACGAGTAGCGTGACATCCGAGGCTTCTGTGGATAGCACGCCCAGGGTATCTCTTTCGTTGGCTGCGGCATACATAATGCAGGAAGGTATGATGCAACCAAGGGAAGGAACGTTGATTTTCACTGGGGTGGGGAGACTGGTTTGATGGGCACTTCCCTGAACAAAAGCTTAAGAACATGAACAATGCAGTTAATCTGGCATGCGATACAGATGTTTCTTGGCTCTGTGCTCCTGAGTTTTGCTTCGATTTTTATTTTTTTTTATTGACTGACGATAGTGGAAGTTGATGGCTTCGGCTGGAAATGTTTTTTCACTAATAAGCGCTGTAGCATTATTATCCGATGTTAACAATGGGTAATTAATTTAATACTTGGCTGAAGATAAAATCTTCACAAACACAAAAGAAAAAAAGAAGGGAGAGCTTTCCCATTCATATAAAAGCATAGCTTAACACGAAGGCTCAGTGTGCAGTAAATGAAATTAGGTCAAACCACTTGAAAGAGAGAAAGCGGCACCGCTGTTTTGAAGTGTTGGCAGTGAGATCCGCGATCCGCTAACACGTGCGAGGGAGCTGGTAAAAGGAAGCATAAAGCAACTTCATTCTAACAAAAACATCTGTAGATGAGGAAAAAAAGCATAGCATAGAAGGAACATATTATTACAGAAAACATTAATCGAACGCATTACAAGCGATAATTTATAAGTTAATTACTTCTAAGACGGATTCTATTGTGGTGAACAGAGAACCATCCTGTAGCAGACATCCACATTGAAAGGAATTTAGACAATTGTGTGGTTTTACAAGCAGTGCAATATTCTAATGGGAGTCTTAAGATTAACTGTGATTTATTTATATTGATTACATAAATGGTTTTGAGCATTTAATAAAGGCAAACAAATAATATCATTAGCATGATTAATGAAAAATGTATAAATAAAAGCTTTTGCCAGTATGAAAAAATAAGTGCATAAAGCAGATCAACACTGAGTTGCAGAATTAGCCTTTGAAGTATACATATAATCACGTTGGGTGAGAGTTAATTCTTGAAAATAAGGAAGATAATTTAGTTTTCTGAGCAGCTCCACGACTTCACAGGTGCAGCCCTTACGGCAACTTTTGCTTCCAAGATTGCAAAATTTCTCACCTGCGGCTCTTAGTCCGAAAATTACGGTAGCTTATGGAAACTGGAAGTGTCCTTGACAGGCCAAGATGTGGAAGACCAAGCACTGGTGAAGGTGACATTTGTGAAGCCTTTTCATGTAGCCCTACTAAATCGATACAAACTGCCACGAAGGAATTGACAGTTCCTCATGCAATAGTGCATCAAATCTTACACCAAAAACTCCACCTATATGCCTACAAAGTTGCAGATATTGCAAGCCTGTAGTAGACATCCACATTGAAGCCAAATGAAAAGCCATGACGTTTTAGCTTTGCTGTGGGCATGCTATAAATCATCTAGAGGCAGAGAATTACTTCCTACGAAACATGTTTTTAGACATGAAGCAACTTTTCATGCTTCAGGTAAAAGTCAACCACTACAATGACAGAATTTGGGAGTCTGAGAATCCACATCACTTCATCAAACATGTCTGGGATAGTCCTGAACTGAATGTGTAGTGTGGCTTAATGGCTGATCGTATGATCAGACCTTTGTTTTTTGCGGAATCCACAGTCACAAAAGAAATTTATTTAGACATGATTGAAATGTATGCTGTCCTTCAAATTTGCCATTTACATCCTAAAATCATTTGGCAACAAGATGGTTCACCACCACACTGGGGTAAGGTTGTGCGACATTTTTCAAAGAAGAAATGTCCAACCAGGTGGATTGGATGAGATGGATTCATTCAATGGGATCCCCACTCCCCAAATATCATGCCTCTAGACCTTCTTGTGGGAAAATATGACAGACAAAGTTTATTCATCCAAAGTGCAAAGTGTTGATGAACCGAAAACTCGCATTGTTGCTGCAATTGCATCTGTTACAGAATCCACTTTGGCACGTACATGGGCAGAGATTGAACATCGGCTTGATGTACTCCACAGAACAAAAGGTGTATTTAGGTTTATTCTGTATGGAAAAAAAAACTTTTTGAAGTAAGTTTACAAGGTCTAAACAAATTTTGTTCCTATCCTGAATAGTTTTTATTTTTTTTATTTTTTAATACATTTTTAAGTGCGTCAAGGAATTTTGGGACACCCTGTACAGTAGATTCTAATTAATTGGGGCTTGTACACTTTGGCCCATTTAAGCAGCTGTCACAATTATGTAAAGATTTATCCCAAGGAGCTAATTTGGAATGCTCTTCAAGAATTGTTCTAAATGAATCGCTGCTCCGATTAACCAATAGTCTAATTAACCGGGATCTACTGTAGTAGTATTAATTGACAGATAATAATAAAAAAAAGAAGTTAAATTTACGACATTTTTCCTACAGCAGTTGTACTATAACAGATTTTAATTATCCCTGCCTCTTGTGCTGTAAAAGCCTGTTAATGAATTGTTGTGTCAAACAGATACTTAGAAATATTCAGTCTCAAAAGAGGAAGACATGGAATGATTTCCATGAGGGACACATCACTGAGATAACAATAGCCATTACCATTAACTCTCAGAGTTCATTCAGTTTTACTTAGATGTACAGGGTGTCCATTTAGTCATGTTCATCTGTATTACTCTCATTGAATGTACAAATGGGGAGGGGGTCTGAACACACACGCACACACACACACAAAGTGTTTACTGTACAAACCTTTATATATATATATAAGTAAATGTGTGGTGTGGCTTAATGGTATTCTAAATGGTACCTGCTTGCATGGAGACAGGTCATTCACGTGCTTTTCATAATTAAATCAAATCAAGTCAGCTTAAGTTACATTGGTGACAAAAGTTGATAATGGCTTCTTCCAACTCTTGAAGGTTGTGTGGATTGGAACTGGCAGTTTGCATTTACTCCCCAGTGGGAAGGGAAGGGATCTCCAGATATATGTGAGCTCAGGCAAAACCTAGTGGATGAATCGTATTTGAAATGAGTTTGTCATCATACACATCATAGACTATTCCAAGGAAACATTACCAGTATGTACAGTGTCATTTTCTTATTCGAAATGTACATAGCTAAAAAATTTCATCTTCAGTCATCTGTCCAGTGAAAGGATAAAAATGGGTTCACAGTACTAGTCCACATTTTTTGTCTTTTAAAAAATATTGGGCCAATTATTCACTGATATCATATAGCAGTTTTTACAAATTTTAGATTTTTCATTGGTGTCTGTATACAGATTTTATGTGGATATTTAACTATTAATATAACTAGATAAATAAATAAACAAACCATGCTTCATGAATAAAGCAAGTAATGCCAAAATTTTGTTTCTATTATAAATAGTAAAGTTGTGAAGGCACTAATGAATGCTCTTGTTTGTGTCTGATACCTTGAGTTCCTTCAGAACCGTCTCCTTTATACGAACAGAAATGCAAACCATTTATCAGTTCTTAGTATGAAGTGGTGTGCCAGACACTGCTGAATAAGATCTAAACTGATATGAAAACCTACGTATTATACTTGTTAAAACCATATTAAGTTTTTTCTTTGATAAAACTGTTGCTCTGCTAGACTCAACCAACAGGACATATCCAGAAATTTGAAGCTATGTTAACTATCTGCCATTTTTGAAAAATGGTTTTCCAGACTTCAGCAATCCACAAAAACATTTGTTCTCAACTGACAAAATTATATGAAGCTAATTTAATTCCTAACTAATAGCTGACCCAAGAGAAGAAGATACTTTTCCTATTTACCTTTCCAGAGAGGGGAAGAGAAAGGTTACTACTTCACATATTAAGATCACTTCTGGATTGCCGTCTCCTGTGTTGTGCAGTGTAGAAGTAACCTTTACCTGCATAAGCCGTTCCCTTGCCAAATCTACAATGGACATGCTTTTCATTGTTCACAGGATATGTTGTTGTAGTGCTCATTTAATTTATAGATATCCAGTAGCTTATATATATATATATCAGTACTGTGTGAAATATTTGTGCTATATTAGTGATATATTTTAATTTAGGAATATTTTTAATTGTATATCTAGTTCATTTATTTCTAACTATTCTTTCTTTATCTTGAAACAACAAATGATAAAGAAAACCTGCCTGGAGTAAATTTCAAAATTATATTTGTAGGGTGGAATGTATGAAATCGTAAATGAGGTGTACAAAATTTTGATTCCCATCTTTGAAGCTCACAGAAACTATCAGAAGTTATCTAACATCCATAGGAAACTTCATGAAGCTTTTGATAAGATTGATCAGCCGGTAAGTATTGAATGATAAATTCTTCATGTTGTTGTGTGCATCTGGTAATTATAAAACTGACAATCTAAGAAGTAACTTAGTGAAAAGTTCAGTTTGAGTGTTTAATTTAAATTAAATATCACATGACATGTATTTATTAGAATGAATTATCTTTAATGATGTTGCTATTTTTTCATTTTCTCTGTTTAACAGTTTTTGGAATGTAATAGTGAGGCAGCTTAACATGAAAATGTGGATACACCGGACAAAAGCACCAAATTTTTTCCACATCCTACTTGGGCCATAGCTTTAAATTTTTGATAGGAAGTGCCTCCTCCGGCGGCCATCTTGAATTTTATAGCAGCCATCTTGAAATATTGTAAAGTACGACTTCCACGGATGTGGAGTGTTGCGAGAGAGATATCAAAGGAGGAGGACATGGCGAGCTTTGGCTAAGACAACAAGTTCAGTTTGTAATGCGGAGTGTATTCCAGTTTATGTTTTTGTGTAAAGAAATAAATGTTTTGTGTTGTGATCGAGTGTCTGTGATGTTACAGACGAAAGATAGAATTGGAGGCACCGGTGAGATTCGAACTACGAAAGACAGGAAGTGAAGGCGCCGGTGAGACGGGATCAGCGCAACTTCAGCGCCGTTTTTATGACCGTGGGAATCGAGGAGTTGAAAGTTCTTCAAGCGTGCGAAAGAACCAACGCGACAGGGATATTTTTTTTTTTCCTTTTGTGTTGGGAAGAACAAAGGATGGTGACTGTAGTTTGTTTTTTCGAAATTAGTTGTTTCGTATCAGATTTACACCACATTAGATGTTTATGTAAGTACTGTTTTGTTGTTGTTCTTAGAGAATTATCCAAAGGAATGAAATATCAAAGCAATTTTTTTAGAAGTTTCCGGGCACGGAATTAAATAGAAGGAAATAATTTCTGTCAAGAAATAGTACATTCAGATCAACTGTTTGAGCCTAGATTATAGGTAAATGTAGAATATTGTTGTAAACAATTTCTGTGAACGTATACACATATACGAAAATAGAAGGAAATAATTTCTGTCAAGAAATAGTACATTCAGATCAACTGTTTGAGCCTAGATTATAGGTAAATGTAGAATATTGTTGTGAACGTATACACATATACGATAATAAATAAACATTGGGTACACGTAGAGCTTGTTGAAATGGCTTTCTTAGGAAGAGCTTGAAAAGAAGAACTTCTGCAGTTGGCGGAAGAATTGGGTATAGAAGTTATGCCAAATCACAAAATTCTGGAATTAAAAAATAAAATGTCAACTTTGAAGGTTATGAAGAGGATTTCGTGAAAGAACTTTTGGCAGGTATAAAAGAGCGTAGAGAAACAGAAAGACAAATGGAATTTGAGCTTGAAAAACTCAGAATAGAAGCTGGACGTCAGCCGCTGGGAAGTAGTTTGGAGCAAAATGGAAATTCTCAAAAACCGAGATTAGAACTTCGTCATTTGATGAAAACATTTGACCCAAAAGACAGTGATATAAGTATTTACTTAGTTTTATTTGAAAGGCAAGCACAACAAGCAGAAATAAAAAGGGAAGATTGGGTCACGAATTTGATAGGACTTTTGCCCTACGAAATATCACAATTGATTGCCAGAGAAAATGTGGAAGATGCTAAAAACTATGAATATGTTAAAAGGTTACTTCTTAAAAGATATAAGTTAAGTCCAGAGAAATTTAGATTGAAATTTGTACAACGCATGCGTACATCAGAGAAGACCTGGAGAGATTTCGCCTTCTAGTTAGAAAATTATTTTAATGAATGGATTTCAGGACTTAAAATAGGCGATTTTGAAGGGCTAAAACAATTAATGATCACAGATCAATTGAAGCGGAGAGTGCCTATAGAAATAAGGGAGCATTTTATTGATAAATGGTCAAATATTGTCTCACCTTCAGATTTGGCTGATATGGTGGACAATTATGAAAGTGTAAGAGGAGGAATCAAGAAAAATTCGTCGAATGAATTTTGTGCTTCAAAGAAAATGCAAGACAGTGAGAAAAAAACTAGAGATAACTATGATCGGGGAAATTTTATGAAAAATGGATTTTATAACAAAAATTATGTTAAGTCAGATGTAGGACAAGGGTGGTCAAAACGGAATGTATCTCATAATGAAGAAAAGTATGTTCGCAGACGGAAGATTCAATGTTACGAGTGTGCATCTTATGATCACATTCAACCTCAGTGTCCTAAGCTAAAATCACAGAACTCAGGAAGCGTAAATAGAATCAGAGAGGAAACTGAAGGGGATCTCTTGGCACCCTATACCTTTGAAGGAAAATTAAATGGAGTTACCATGCCTATTCTCCGGGATACAGGTTCATCAGTTGATATCATTTGTCAAGAGTATGTGTCGCCAATTGAGTTTACTGGAGAACATGTGTGGGTACAGCATCTTCTGGATGAACAAAAGGTTTGTTTACCATTGGCAGAAGTTGAACTAGATTGTGAATTAGGTCATATTATAACTAAGGCTGCAGTGATTAGAAAGTCGCTAGATCAAGGTAGATATTTACTTGGAAATAAGACTGCCGCTTTGTTAAAAAATTGATATGGAGTGGCCACTTAATTCAGAACAGGTAAATGTTGTGATTACTCGGTATCAAGAAAAACAGAAACGAAACAACGAAGAGAGAAATTCAGTAAAGAATGATTCAGGGAAGAAAGAAAAACAAGCCGTTGAAGGAGAGGCTGTGGGTTCCGAAGAATCAGATGAATTAGAAGAAGAAATTCTGCCATTGAGGCATGATGAAGATAAAGCCATGTTAGAGTTGGTAAAAATGGATTCAAAAAGTTTCATGGAAGATCAACGGCAAAGTTTGGAATTGAAAAAAATTCTCAAAGAATTTTTTTAGAAAACAGATTTTGAAAAGGCAAATGGTTATGCTGTACTAAGAAATGGGATGTTGGTGAAGAAGAAGATCAACAAGATTGGCGAAGAGGGAGATCTTATTGTTGTTCCAGAACAATATAGAGAACAAATAAAAAACATGTGTCATGAGGGAACTTCGGGGCATTTAGGAGTGACAAAAACCAAAGACAGACTAGCGAAGTATTTTTATTGGCCTAACTGTTATAAAGACATTGAAGAATTTGTAAAATCTTGTGATTCATGCCAACGTGCTGGAAAAGCTGGGGACAAAAAGAAAGCACCTTTAAAAATAGTTCCAATTATTCCTGAAATTTTTACAAAAAACAACTTGATGCCTGTGGGCCTTTGCCCGAGACTTCAAGCGGAAATAGATACATAATTACAGCTGTGTGTTTGTCGTCCAAATATCCAGATGCAGTACCAGTACCAGACATAGGATCCAAGTCGGTAGTTGACGCTTTGTTACACATTTTTAGCCGCATGGGATTTCCGAAAGAAATTCAAACTGATCAAGGAGCCAGTTTTGTAAGCATTTTGACACTAGAATTTCTGGAGCGGTTTGGAATAAAAGTTACTCATAGTTCTGTATATCATCCCCAAAGTAATCCGGTAGAACGATTCCATCGAACTATTAAAAGGATGTTGAGAGTTTCATGTCTTGAGTCTGCTCCAGATTGGGAGAAAGAGTTTCCGGCGGCGCTGTTTGCTTTGAGAACTGTGACACATGAAAGCACAGGGTTTACACCTGCTGAATTGGTGCATGGAAAAAATTTGAGGACGCCAATGACACTATTGTATGAAAAATGGATGGGTCATCCTGAAGAAGAAAACTATGTTACTGAATATGTATTTGAGTTAATAAATAGGATGAAAAGATGTCAAGAACTTGCCATTAAAAACATGGAAGTGGCTCAATTGAAAATAAAATATTGGTATGACAGAAATGCGGTAAAACGTGAATTTCAAGAAGGAGATTTAGTATTAGTTTTTGTTACCTGCAGGCCAAATAAGTTAGCGGAACAGTGGAAAGGACCAGGGAAAATTGAGAAAAAAATTTCTGAGACTAATTATGTAGTAAGCTTTGAAGGTAAAAATGTAAAGCATCAAGTATATCACATTAACATGCTGAAACCATACCATAAACGACCAGAATTTGTGAACTTATTGCCCGGTTGTGAAAATGGTGAAATGGATTTTGAGATTAAATTTCCGCAAGTTGAAAAAAATCTCAATATATTTAACTTCTCTGATATCGAAGAGAACAGTAAACTTCGAGAGCGCCTAAGTGGCCAACAAATTCAGGATCTGAAAAAACTATTATGCCATTACTTGAAAATGTTTTCTAATATTCCAGGGAAGACTCATTTGGTCGAACATGATGTCGAGCTAGCTAGTAATGCTGTTGTAAGAGTTAAGCCTTATAGAATGTCGCCCAGCCAGATAAATATTCTTAAAGCCGAGATAGATAAAATGCTGCAGTACAAGATTATAGAAGTTGGTGAATCAGACTATACATCACCCATGATTTTGGTAGAAGTACCCGGAAGAGATCCACGCCCATGTATTGACTACAGGCGATTGAATGAAGTGACAAGGACCCAGTTCTATCCATTGCCTAATATAGAAGAAAGAGTCGAAAAGGTTTCTGGAGCGAAGTATATTACAGTATTAGATTTAACAAAAGGTTACTGGCAAATTCCATTAAGTGCTAGAGCTCAACGATTGGCAGTGTTTGTGACTACTTTTGGAACGTTATTGGCCCTTAAAGATGCCATTTGGCCTTAAGAACGCACCTTATTTCTTTAGCAAAATGATGTTGGAACTTTTGAGAGGCTGCGAAGAGTTTGCCGTACCATATCTAGATGATGTTGCCATTTTTTTCCGAAAACTGGGGGGATCATTTGATACATCTTGAAGACTTGCTACAGAGGTTGCAGAGGGCTTCCTTGACCATAAAACCTTCCAAATGTAAGTTTGCTCAAGATCACGTCTTGTATTTGGGTCATTTTGTTGGACAAGGATATCGAAAACCTGCGGAACGAAAGATTCAGGCCATACAAAATTTTCCTACGCCAAAGAACAAGACGCAAGTAAGATCTTTCTTAGGCCTGGCGGGATATTACAGCAGATATATTCCAATGTTTTCTTCGATAGCAGCTCCCTTGACAGACATCTTGAAGGGTACAAATCGTAAAGAGGAAATTATATGGTCAGAACAATGTGAAAAAGCTTTTGTGGAACTAAAAAAATCTTTATCTAGTTTTCCTGTTCTGTATGCCCCTGACTATGAACGTAGATTTATTCTACAAGCTGATGCTTCAGATCAAGGAATGGGAGTCGTCCTCTCGCAAGAACAAGAAGATGGCGCTGAACATCCTGTACTCTATCTAAGCAGAAAACTTTCAACAGCAGAGAAGACATACAGTACCAGTGAAAAAGAATGTGCTGCCATTATATTTGCGGTACAGAAACTGAAATGCTACCTGGATGGTCAAAATTTCCTCATACAAACTGATCATAACCCTCTCGTTTGGTTACGCACCAACGCAAGTTCAAATGCTCGTCTGATGAGATGGGCCCTTGCTTTACAAGCATATGATTTTGTTATAATTCATCGATCGGGAACTATGCACAAAAATGCAGATGGACTGAGCAGAGTTCCAACTAGTGCGGAAGGATACATTGACATTTAATGACTTGAGCGTGTGGTGAGTGATGTGGAGTGTTGCGAGAGAGATATCGAAGGAGGAGGACATGGCGAGCTTTGGCTAAGACAACAAGTTCAGTTTGTAACGCGGAGTGTATTCCAGTTTGTTTTTGTGTAAAGAAATAAATGTTTTGTGTTGTGATCAAGTGTCTGTGATGTTACAATATAAGTATATTACCAATATCTCGCCTTCTAAAGCACTTAGGATCACAATTTTGGTGTGTAAATATATATTTTCGGAGTAAGGGAATACAAATAGACAATTTTTAAATGCATCAGATGATTTATATATTCACAATATGACATTTTATTGGTGTACCTGTGTATCATTCAGAAAATACTCGCCAATGTTTTGTTTCAAAATTATGCATGTACTAAATACATAGATACATACTAAAAGACATACATTTTTTACGTTCATATATGAAAGAGGCCATTATGGTGCCATTTTAAAAGATGCCAGTGCTTATGCCGTACTCAAACATTGACATCCATCCACAGAGTTCTTCACAATTCCAACCAACCTTTCTGCATGCACACCTACCACCACATCCACTTTGGCTCTTACAGTTACATTTCACCACTAATACAGACATTTAACGTGGACCAGGAACATCAAACAAAGATCTTTGCTCTTTCCACATTTATAAGTGAGTCACGGAAAAATTCTCATTGGTCGCCACTGGGAGTCGAACCCAGGGTCTTCCAGTTACGCGCCGGATATGCTTCCGCTACACCACAGCGACCTCGAATTCCTCCAGACTCACACACGCTAACTGCCAAGCCAGTTTATTCATTCGCCTTCTAATTATTTCTTCAGTTGCTGCTTACCATCTTTGGTGAATCCCTAGCATAGTGCGGGGCTCCAAGAAGCAACCTGCCAAATTGGCTTGGCAGTTAGCGTGTGTGAATCTGGAGGAATTCGAGGTCGCTGTGGTGTAGTGGAAGCATATCTGGCGCATAACTGGAAGACCCTGGGTTCGACTCCCGGTAGCGGCCAATGATAATTTTTCCGTGACTCACTTATAAACGTGGAAAGAGCGAAGATCTTCATTTGATGTTCCTGGTCCACGTTAAATGTCTGTATTAGTTATTCATTCGCCTTCTAATTATTTCTTAAGTTGCTGCTTACCATCTTTGGTGAATCCCCAGCATTGTGAGGGGCTCCAAGAAGCAACCTGCCAAATTGGCTTGGCAGTTAGCGTGTGTGAGTCTGGAGGAATTCGAGGTCACTGTGGTGTAGCGGTAGCATATCCGGTGCGTAACTGGAAGACCCTGGGTTCGACTCCCGGTGGCGGCCAATGGGAATTTTTCCATGACTCACTTATAAACGTGGAAAGAGCGAAGATCTTTGTTTGATGTTCCTGGTCCACGTCAAATGTCTGTATTAGTTATTAATTCGCCTTCTAATTATTTCTTCAGTTACTGCTTACCACCCAGCACTATGTTGCCGCTGCTGAACCGTCAATAAAATGTCCGGGCGGCCAGCAGTTCAGGCCAACAGCTGGCCAACAGTTGGCACCCCATCAGTTGTCATATGCCACAACAGGGCCATCAGTTGTCCAACACAGGCAGTAGCTGTCACAAGTAGCCTTTCAGTGGCCCTGCAAGCACGTGCCAAAAATTATGGCTAGCCTAATGTGGTCCGCTAGTGTGCCGGTAGTGGCAGCCGGCAACCACGTGACGTAACTGGTGGCTCGCCGAATCTTGTCCGCCAATTTCCCAGTAGTAGCCATAATAAAAAATAAAAAAATCAAGGATTACCGCAGTTTGCCAAAGCTACAATTTTTTTTCTACCCTTACGAAACTTCAGAATTAACGCACTGCGCTGGGGAAATTTTCTCAACAGACCGAAAAAACTCCTGTTTGTATCTGAGTGGATTTGAACCAGGGCTGTTGGCGTGGTAGCTGAGCTGTCTACCGACCGGACTAATTTGCCATGCTCGAGCGTATGCTTAAAGCTCTCCGTTTCGTATGCAGTGTGTAATCGCATCTTCCCTCTTTCATTTTACAATATTGCGAGGTATTTTTCATAAAAGTCAGTTTCATATAATTGCATAAATTAATTTTTTCGACGTAACGATAGTTTTTTTTTTTTACCTTAAGGGAACTTCACTCATTTTCAAGGAGTGTACATACTTAGAGGCGCTTTCCAAAGTTTTGTACTGCCCTTGTTGTCTTGAAAAGAGATTGTTGAATAAATATATATTTACCCTTGTTCATGTCATATTCTGTTACATTTTTTAACTTTGTATCTTTCCTTTACGTTGTCTGAAGCTACATTTGTTTTAAACAGTAAAGATATTTTATTTTACTTCTCGTTATTTTTAGAAGCGAATTCCTCCCAGTCTTGTGTATTCAACCCATGGATGAGTACACCACATAGCGTTGCTTTTTTTTTTTTTTTCAAATAATTAATAAATTTTGTATGCGTATAATTCTTTTCTTTTTTTTTTCCCAACAAATGTTTTAATGGTTTTCCAGGACATTTCTTTCAATCGGTTTCAAATTTTTTCTTGTTATTCATCCACTCCATTCCATGAATTGTTATTCATGGGAATCGAGTGGTTGTATTTCATGGCTGTAATCTAGTATTTCACGGCTTAATCTGATATCTTCGTCGACGTAAAATTTCATTAGGAAATTAATTCGCCTCTCTACATATGGATTTTTTTCTTAACATCCACTAAAATAATACGATGACGATAGCGTCCTCTTCAACTAACTGGTACCAAGAGAAACACAGCAAGTGTTGCTTCTGCGCATGCGCAGTCCCATTGCTTCCACCTGCTGTTGGGGTTGCATTGGTTGCCAGCAAAGGGCCACTAGTGGCACTTCCTTGGAAGCCCACAATTCATGGCGATGCTGCAGGGCCATCAATGGCTCGCCAACTGATAGCGCTGCCACCAACGGACCACTACCGGGCCGTGAGCGGCAGATTTCAGCCAGCAGTGACCCATCACTTCCAGATGGTGGCCAGCAGTTTCCCAGCACTTGTGTTTTTGCTGGGCATCTTTGGTAAATCCCCAACATTGTGCGGGGCTCCAAGAAGCAACCTGCCAAATTGGCTTGGCAGTTAGCGTGTGTGAGTCTGGAGGAATTCGAGGTCGCTGTGGTGTAGCGGAAGCATATCTGGCGCGGAACTGGAAGACCCTGGGTTCGACTCCCGGTGGTGGCCAATGAAAATTTTTCCGTGACTCACTTATAAACGTGGAAAGAGTGAAGATCTTTGTTTGATGTTCCTGGTCCACGTTAAATGTCTGTATTAGTTATTCATTCGCCTTCTAATTATTTCTTAAGTTGCTGCTTACCATCTTTGGTGAATCCCCACCTTTTGCGGGGCTCCAAGAAGCAACCTGCCAAATTGGCTCGGCAGTTAGCGTGTGTGAATCTGGAGGAATTCGAGATCGCTGTGGTGTAGCGGAAGCATATCCGGCGCGTAACTGGAAGACCCTGGGTTCGACTCCCAGTGGCGACCAATGAGAATTTTTCCACGACTCACTTATAAACGTGGAAAGAGCGAAGATCTTTGTTTGAAGTTACGTTTCACCAATTCACTTTATAAGCCTTTCAGTCAACAGGTAACATGTTCTATACAGCAACCCTGGATACACTGTTTCTATTCAGAGTCCAGCCCCAAACCTTCTGGATTAGGAAATTGCTGTACATTGTGCTCACTAGTGCACCACACTCCTGCCTGATATGCAACCTGCTTTGAGTGCTGCAGTAGTGTGTCCCTAGTTGGGAGAAGTTTCTCCTGGTGAAACAGCTTTTTCCTGGCTTCATTCACATGGCCTACATCACTCACCTTATCATACAAGATAACGGTGAAGTACTCTAGTAGTTTGAAATTTTCATCATCAATCTCAAGTTTTGTGTAAAGGTGGAGTGCCATGTAGGCAGGGGTCGCGCTGGCTCTTTTAAAGTTTTCGCCAATTTATTCGCCAAATTCCATTTTTTATCACCGAAAAGTTATAACAGTACAAAAAGGTAATTGCCAAAGCTCTTTTTCTGTTGCCAAAACAATTTTTTCACAAATTGTGAAGATGGCGATCAGCAGCGAGACCCCTGCATGTAGGTAAAGGCATGTGTCACATCAGGATAGCAATTCGATGCCTCCCACGCAGACTTCTTGCTTCATCCGAAAAATGCAGATATGGTATCACATCCCATAAAACTGTGGAAGACAGGGTTTTCTTTCTACCTAGCTTCTCAAAGATGGCATTAATGTAATGATAAGTGAAAGTTTTGCCTATACAAAAAGCAACCCAAATCTTTACATCTTGACACAAGGTCATTGGGTGATGGAATTTGTCAAGGAGGACCACCACTACATCCGTATCAACAATACACACCATACAGTTAGTACAGCCATTCTGAAGTGCATCCTTTAAGTGGATGAGCATCCTGGTGTCCGCTTCCTCGTGATCACATGATAACATGGATCTACAGTTCCTCGGACAATAACTATGGCACCACATGTGGCAATAATTTCCTTGTTGTTTGGCGCATTCAACAGTTGCCAACTTATCAGAAAGGAATGCAAAAAGTTCCTGTTTGTTGGTGGGGTCTTGTAAAAAGTTGACCCACTTAAATGGGAGCTTGTTCTTTCCATCAACCTTTCTCTGAACAGCCTTTCCTCGCTTTTCTCTAGTGGATTCTTTTAAGCAGGTTGGTATGTATTTGTCACATACTACATCAACTCTTTTGCAGTTTTCTAGTTGTTTATTGATGTGTGGAATGAATACCCGATCAGCATAATCATCAAATCTCACAATGTTGGTAGTTGGAAGGAGGTTCACAACAGTGACTCAGTCAAGAAGCTTTACATCAATGGAATCAGGAGGATCATTTGGAAAATCCTCATCCAGAATGTTCATAAGATCAGACTTCTTTCCTAAATGCAATTTTCTGTCGTCAGATAGTGATGGGAAGAAAGGATGGTTCTCATGGCTGAAGAATGTGGTCATGTTGCTCGCCCTATGGTGCATTGCTATGTACAGGTGAGAGAACAGAGAAACATCACTCTTAAGTAAAGATATCTTTCCCTTTTGTTTTGTTTATATCTTCTGTATAAGAGTGCTGAAGAGAGGAAGTAAATTCTTCTTAATTGGTTCGTGAATGGAACGAGTACAATCGGTTATAACTGATTTGCAGTAATTGGCATACTGATCCTGTCCTAGACTGTGCACTGTTCACACCATATTCACTACAATTTCATCCAAAACAATCAGTGTGTCAAGAGCAAGTAACTCGTCATTGTCATCCATAAAAGGGTTTCCAAGGTCATTCATGACTTTATATAGACTCAATGCCTGTTCCTTAAATATTTTCTGTGTGGAAAATCCCTCTTCATGATGATTAAAACTTCTTCCTTTAGGGACGTAGTCCTCTTCAAGCTCCTTCAATAACCTAGCTTGTTCAGGCGCCCTGAGACCATCCATTTTCAGAAGGCTGAAGGGTTCTTGGTCAGACCAACAGCACTTCCTGAACCCTTGATGACCCTATTGTTTTGCCCATGGGCTTTGTTGATTGGGATGCTTAAGAATTGATTCTTGGTTTTGTGGATGACCCAGTGACCCTGCAGCTCAAACTCTTCTAGAATGGATACTGGAAGATTCTCCAAATCTCGGATGTGTATTGGGATCCATCAGGCATAACTGTGGTGGTTGAGAGTGAAGAATCATGGTGCCAAGGCCTTCAGGCTTTCCATATAGACAGGAAACTTCCCCTCACAGTGTGATCTGATGAAAATGAGGTCCAGGAGCTCCATGTTAAGAATCATGTCCCAGCACTCGAATGTTGGACTCGTTTGGATAATTTCATTCCTCCATAAAACCTTCGTTTCATCCTTGTGTGGTCCTTCAGTACATAGGAAAGCATGATCGTGTAAATAGCATTATCATTAGTGACATGTCATATTGTGAATAAATAAATCGCCTGATGCATTTAAATATTGTCTATTTGTAATCCCTAATCCTGAAAATGTATATTTACACACCAAGATTGTGATCCTGAGTGCTTTAGAAGGCGAGATATTGGTAGTATACTTATATTTCAAGATGGCCACTATAAAATTCAAGATGGCCATGGGAGGAGGCACTTCCTATCGAAAATTGAAAGCTATGGCCCTAAGTAGGACGTGGAAAAAATTTGGTGCTCTTGTCCGGTGTGTCCACATTCACCTCAAATTCGTCGTTAAGCTGCCTAACTATATAAAGTATCTATGCATGTTGGTCACTTCATTGAATAGTTGCAATAAGATGCATAAAAATTAATTAAATACCGTATATTGTCTGTAGAGATTTAAAAAGACTGTGCAAAACAATGAAACAGTGTAAAGAAAAATACAGATTGATTTAAAAATTATTGCAGAGAAGTAAATAGATATAAATGTGTTAAATTTCTGTTGGTTTATGCACATGAGCATTAAACATCTTGAGTAGAATCTTATCCAACACATCACTTTTCTAACCAAAACTAATGGTGGAATGTTTTTCTAGATATGTGATGTAAAACCATTTTCACCGTTAGGTCACCACACAGGAACTTTTTTCTCATGTTAGGTCTCCTTGCACAGGTGGCATCTTTGATATTATATTTATTTTATCATTTGATATTACACTGTATTTACTGGCTTGGCAAGGTAGAGCCAGTTGTATTTCATTTTTGCAATTTCTTTAAGCTGTAGTAATTATGCAACAATTTTTTTCCTCAAAAAAAAAAAACCAAACGTATTTGATGGTTGCTTAATCCTCATTGGGAATTATTATGCAAATTCTAGGTTTTTTTTTTTTTTCATTGTATCATTGCTATGTATGAATATCTAAAACTTGGATAATTTTCTGTCATCAAAGAGAATGTGCATGTGTGTATTGTACATGTGTGATCAAATTCTTCTTCAGAAACAAAACTATACTTGATAATTGCATAAACACCACAGGTACAGTAGCGAACAAAAGTATTTGGTGAAACGCCTTTTTGACCATAATTTTTTTCTGCTGGACCAAATCGGGTCATTTTGGGATATGATATGTGTTGATTCTTGAGTTACAATGCCGCGTAGTTTGTATTTCGCTCAGAGCGAATTTGTCATTCGAAATGGGCCATATTCAAGAGTCACCAATTATTACCCATTTGTTTGCTGCTTGTATTAATGTTTTTCTTGTGATTTTTGTGAGTTTTGTGATGTGTAGTGTGATAATAAGTCAATCTTAGGTTTTCAGAAATGGGTAAAAAGGTGGAGATCCCTGTTTGAGCTCACTAGGCGGTTGTGAACATGATGAAATCCGGAATGTGCATCACCGACATTGCGAGGGTCATGAAGATCCAACACCAGTCCATTTCAGCTATCCTGCAACATTATAAGAAGACTGGGACCGTCGAGAACAGTCCGCGATGTGGTAGGCCTCGTTCCACTACGTTGTGTCAGGGTAGACGCATTCTCCGTCGATCTCGTGCTGATCCCACCTTGACTGCTATGGACATCGCCACTGAATTCCGCGACAGCGACAACCTGAATGTCAGCCGAATTACCATCTCCCGTCGTTTCATTGCTGGTGGATTGAATGGAAGACGCCTTTGCCAAGAAACCACTCATCGGAGTCAAGAATCGACAAGCCAGAGTCGCGTTCGCACACCGTCATCAACACTGGACTGTGGCGGACTGGAGTAAGGTGCTTTTCACTGACGAGAGCAAGTTCAACTTGTTCGGAAGTGATTGCATCTGATACATACGATGTCTGTGTGGCCAAAGATTCAACCCCCAGTTCATTCGGCGGACTGTAAAGCACAGAGGAGGATTGCTCATGGTTTACGGCGCCTTCTCTCGCAATGGAATGGGCCCCATCATCAAGAGTGGTAGAATAATGACTGGCCAGAGCTACACGAACATGCTCATCAACGATGTCTTCCCATGGGCAAACCAGAACATGCCACCTGGATGGATCATGCAGCAAGACAACGACCCGAAGCACACCTTCAGAATAGCAAAGGTAGCCTTCCAGCAGCAACAGGTCACACTTTTAGACTGGCCAAGCCAATCTCCAGACCTCAACCCCATTGAGCTTATGTGGGAGGAGCTGGAGAGACGATGTACGAAGAAAACCTGCCGGAATAGGGCCCAGAAGTTCGACCAGCTGTCTGCAGAATGGGCGTGAATTCCGCATGTCACCGTCGAGAAGCTAGTGGACTCGATGCCGGCCCATTGTGCAGCTGTTATTAAGTCTCGTGGTTATCCCACTAAGTATTAGTTATTGTTTTGTTGTTTTCTCGTACTTGTTTTCTGTTATCGTTGCATTAAATGAATGTGATACACACCTACTTTGTTGGTCAATTTGTATGATCTTTGCGATTAAGCTTGGTACCTGATCTGTGTTAAGGTTTCCAATCCATCTGCATATGGGTCATGTTTACAACTGAATAACACATATCATATTCCAAAATGACCCGATTTGGTCCAGAAGAAAAAATATTATGGTTGAAAAGTGTTTCGCCAAATACTTTTGTTCGCTACTGTAAATCAGGAAATCATATTGATGCGGTAATGTGCCGAGCAATTGTTATTCACTCCAATGCTCGCCACCAATTGTTACAATTTCACCTTGTCACCAATTGATACGTCCTGTGGGTAACTATCCCACCGCTGAACGCCAATTGATGTGAACGTTGTTTTGAGACTTGGATTCGTTTAAATTCAGGAGCTGTTATAAATGAGCAAAAACGTTAGCTGAAACACAGGAATTATTAACACCAAAGCCTATTGAATAAATAGAGTAAGATTACACACTTAAGAATTTTATTGTAGGCGGAGCCTACCATCCGAAACATTGGCTACGGTGTACAAATATGAGCTATTATCCTACTTTGGAAATAAATCAAGTCTATGCTAGATTTGAAGTGACAGTTTATCGCCACTAGGCGTGTCAGAGTTCCAAAAGTCCGGAATCCTGATATATTTAGTCCGCCAGATCAATCGTAAGAAAAACAAATAAACAAAAGTACTCACTTATTACTTGTCGCATGTTTGTAATCCATGGCACTAATAGGGGAGAAACAGCATTAAATATCTTAACACGCACACACATGTGGGAGAGCGCTTTATTCAGCTGGTTTTAGCATTTCACCTGTGTGATAAGCACGGGAGGATTATCACTCCCTCCGTTCCCACTTCCTTCGATGAGTCGAGGTTTGTTGTGGATACGGTCGGCGGCAGGATGAACGAGAGTTGTCACTTTTTGTCCCCGTCGTACAACTTCGTCGCCAGCTCAGAGCAGACGTTTGCTTGTGGTTTGGCGTAGGTCAGCGACCTTATGCCTCCATGAGATGAGGAGCGCGCTTTCAAAGTGAGAACTCTCCGAAGAGCAGCAGCAGATTCCGTCCTAGCGCGTTTACCTTGGTGCCTGGTTTCTCTTTAGTTTGTGGTTCGTTATGGATTCCTGGCTGAATAGAGGTCAGCTGGAATTGTATATCTAGCAGGAGAAGCCCTTCCAACATTCCGATCGCTCTGACAGCAGCGTATAGCCCATGTAAATAAATACAGCAGCTCTTTTCGGCTGTAGTTGAACCGTTCTCTTAGGTTCCTAATTGTGACATACCTGGCGGGCTTACCGCCAGCCACCAAGTATAATTTAAGCGTTGTTTTTCCTCGTACCTGTGCGTCTTACTGCTGCACATTAGGTACCGTGGACTCTATCAGGTCTCGCCAGACGTCGGCCTCACAAATCTCTATGCTAGCGTTTTACAGCAGTGCCGAGCATTATTGCATATTTTCTTTTTCTGCTGGTGCCCCTCGTGCGCCCGTCTTACCCAGCAGATGGCGATAACCAACTCACTTATTTTTCGTCTGCCTCTTTGCGGAGGCAAACCAAAATTTCCTCTATTCCCTGTCAAGTGGCTTCGCCTGCATCTTTTCTGTCAACACTTAAAGTTGCCCTCTTCTCTTTCATACAGAGCGCTCCTAGCTTCTGCGAGAATGGCTCCGCAACTGACCTTTGCCCCTCATAATCGTACCTTTGGACGCAGGCTAAGAGCTTTCTGACATATGCTGCTTAAAAGTAGACATATTTATGAGGGTCTGGGTGCCGCCGCATAGCCCGGCTGGGTGGCCTCCTTGTTGTTGAGTAGGCCTCCAAAGGCGATCTCTTAATTCCTTTGTTTTCACCTAGCTAAAGCGAATTACCAGACTTCCCCAATTAACGTGCTAATTTTTCCAATTAATTTGCAATAAGCCAAATATTTAATTTAATCATCATCATAATTTAACCACGCCTATCGAGTCCATCCCCCATTTTAGAGTTAATTAATTTGTACCCAATTTTTGTATCAATATGTTTTCTCCACTTCTGCACTGCAGCCATTGGCATTCAATTGTATGTTATTTGAGACCATAAGCATTCAGTTGTAAGTTGTTTGAGACTATTAGCATTTTCATTGGCAATAATCACCAAATCAGTGCACTATTTACATGCAAGTCATTAATGACTTCACAATCAGAAAGGCAAAACACTTGCCTAAAAGGTCTTGGCTTCATTCCTTTTATACACTTTGTGCACGTTAACAAGAACATGCGCGAAGTGTTCTCGTTAACGTGCACGAAGTGTATAAAAGGAATGAAGCCAAGACCTTTAGGTAAGTGTTTGGCCTTTCTGATTCTGAAGTTATTGGCATTCAGTTGTGAGTTGTTGTGCATGGTACTTTAGTATTTATAAGCAGTAGAAAAATCATTCTACCACTGTCTTAATTAAAAGGTATTGGGATTCATAGAAAAACTAACATACAGAGGTTCTTTATTTGTTGCATTTGGTGAAACTAAATGAAAATATAATGAACTGCCTCCTAATGATAACAAAGTTCCATTGAGGTTACTAAACAATAAGGAAGTATCTAACATAAGAGCTTGGTCCCCAAACACACACATGCTTACACATATATTAACTCATGTAATCCTACAACTAGTGGAATGTTTTGTTCCTGGAAAGTCAGTCTGTATATTTAAAAGCAAGATTGCAGTGAAATACAAGTTATAATCTATTCATTTTTATTAAATTTTGTTACAATATATTGTTTCAATCATCTTTCCTGCAGCACACTAATTTTCAGTGAATTCAGCCTGTAAATGTGTGAGAAAATAAGATTGCCTATCAGTTCAAAGAACTTTACATTGTTTACAGTATAAACCATTCTTTTACTGCTGTCGTGTTTAGCACCCTGTTTCTCTATAACCTTAGTTATGTACTGATATTTTAATGTTGTCAGCAAAAACATTTTTTTAAAACTATATGTAGTTTATATTCCTTTTCTTTTTAAGGCTGGCAAGAGAGTATTTGGAACATATTTTCGAGTAGGATTTTATGGAGTTAAATTTGGGGACCTTGATGGTGAAGAATTCATTTACAAAGAACCTTACTTGACTAAATTACCTGAAATATCACATAGACTTGAAGTAAGTTCCTACAGAGTGGTTGGTGTTTATGTTTGTTCTCTAGCTTTGTATTTTTCACAGGATATATATTTGCTTTTGGAAATATTTTGAGGACTTTTAAGTTAATGATGAAGTGTCACATTCTCTGCCTTTCCCATGATTACTTTGTCATCATTGAAGATATCCACATTATTAAATTTACACGGTATTGTATTAATATGATGTAGTACTTCCGATTCACATTCTAATAGACCAAAAACTCTCATTCTATTGTGATAAAATGTTTCAGACATTGGTTCAGTGTTAAAATTATATCTACTTTTATTAGAAACTGTACCACAAGACTATTCATTTGGAGAATAGTCATACAAAATACTAGAAACTGCCCTTTTTTTTTTTTTCCTTCATATTGAATGATATTTCTTTCAATTTTATAAACTTCATGTTAGGTTTATAAATGCATATTTAATTAAAACACAGTATACCTTTAACCTCTGTTGAAGTTTTTCTGTGGTTTGCAGCTCAGGAGAGTTGTTGGAACCAGTAAAATAAGAATGAAATGGATTTTTAAAAAAGGGAAGTGGGAGGGACTAGACAAGGAGCTGTATGTATAGCACCTAAAGTTTTGCAATAAGTAAGGTTGTGCCTTCACTGCAATGACTTCATTATGTCATTGAATGGGCTAACCTGAAATGAAGTTTCACTGTAACAACAGATGTGTGTTCCACAGATAGGAATAATTATGTATTGCAACACAACCAATATTAGTTAAGAAACCTGTTGAAGACTTATGGTAAATTAGTGTAGGATTCTGTTTCCAAATGAGCCTTGATTGGGATCATTTGAAAGATACTCTGCAATAAAAAATATGTCAGCATTACTGTGATCTGGAAGCTCTCCTATTTTATTATAATGACTCGGAGGTTGATCTTAATTTCTTGCTGATGGTCATAGAAGAAACTTCAAGTTAAAGTGAAAATTCTGTTGTATTTATGCTTTTAATAGCTAATGCAGTATGGCAACCACTTGTGCTAATGAAAGTTAATTATATAAACAGAATAGAAAAAATGGCTAAATCACAGTAGTTGGGATTTGATAGTTCAAGATACAGGCTGAAATGAAAAGAAAAAAGAGAAGAGAGTAAGCAGTGCAATTTGATCAACCTTCAGTGATGAATGATTGTTGGATATCTTGCATATGTGTTGGCTGTTCCCAAGTTGCAGTAATAAAAGTCTATGCAGACTTAGCAATGTAGAGGTACAAGAGTAGGACCTCATATAAATTGTGGCTACCAGCAAGCAATGATGGTATGAAGTGAACAAAAGTTTCAGTGCATTGTCAGGCCTATAGGCAATTGATATTGTGGCTATGACTTGTGATTTGCCTATAGGCAAGGTCAAGACACAATATGGGAAAGTGAGGACTCATTGCCAGCAGGCCAATGTAATAGATGCTTTGTGACACCTGTTAAACCATTTGACATATGTACTGTACTCAATGGTATTGGAACTTGTGTGGTGCCAGTAACACTGAAATTGAACATTTAGTGAGAAAAGTTTTTTAGTTTACTTAATTCTTGTACTGTGGAATTAACTTTTTTACGGGTCTTATAGAAATTATTATTCAAAAAAGTTTGTGGTCAAATTTTCGAACTAAAGCCTAGTTCGTCATCAGGGCTACATCACTGGAGTAGTTGCTGCCACTCAGTTGGAAGAGTCCAACCACAATTATCGTTAATTGTGGCATTTTTTCTTCTTGCTATTTTGATCTCTTCTTCTCCTCTTTACTAAGTTTGACTGTTGGGCGATTATTCTTACTGAGTCCCAATTTATTGAGTGTCCACTTGCTTGTATATGTCTGTCTTGCCCTGTTTTGTTACTAATGTTCCTAATAGCTGCTTGGTGTTCTTTCATTCGGACTTTAATACTTCTCCCTGTTTCTCCGATGTAGCTGAGTCCGCAGTTACAGTCGATGCAATACATTACTCCTTCTTGCAATTGGATGTCCACTTCTTTCTGCTTTAAAGCTGGCAGGAATTTCTTTAATTTGTTACTTAAATCTGGAGCAAGCCTGATATTATATTTTGCTCCGATCCTCTTCAGTTTTTCAAAAAGTCCCTTGTGGTACATAATTTTGCTGGTGAATTTGAAGTTGTTTATTTCCTGCTTGTTTTTTGGCCCTTGTCTAAATAATTTCTCCACATAAGGGGAGGGGTAATTATTTTCTGCCAATATTTCTTTTAATTCTTCTCTGTGAAGATCTTTTTGAGCATCTGAAGAGACCAGGACTTCAATTTTTTCCAAAAATAATCAGCTCTTTAAAAAGTAAAAATCAGCTGAATGAGCTCTTCAAAAGCTTCTCCGAAATCCAGTCAAGAGTTCCACAGATCTATGGTACAATAAAAATTCACAAAGAAGGCCATCCAATAGGACCTATAATAGACACTAGAAATTCACCACTCTCCAACATTAATGATTATTTACTTACTTACCTCAGAGATATTTTCCCTTCTCCTCCCTACCTTCTAAAAATTCCATGCAGCTGAAAGGAAAACTAGACAATTTGCCAGAATTAATTCATCCAGTAATGGCAAGCCTGGATATAGTATCTACGTATACCAACATTAACCTAGACGTCCTACTAGAATTCATTGCGGATGACCTGGCAGAAAAAATAGTTTTCCATAATCACAATAGAGAAATACTACTTGGCATATATGAACTGCTCCTGTTTTCTTTCAAGAATAATTTCTTCCAGTTTGGAAAGAAATATTACAGGCAAACTTCAGGACTTGCAATGGGTTCTCCACTAGCACCTCTGCTTGCAAATTATTATGTAAATAAACTAGAGGCAAAAATCCTTATACAACCTTCAATATTTGCTCTCTATGTAAGATACATGGAAGATGTCCTAATTATAGTAGATACTGAGGACCAATCTCTAACCTCTCGGATTCTAGCAGAATTTAACTCGCCGCCCCGGTGGCGCAGTGGTCTAAGCGATGGCCTCTGATCATTCGTCCGTAAGGGGTCCGGGTTCGAATCCCGGTGAGGCATGGATGTTGTGTTTGTCTTATGGCACTGGCTCTCTCCCTTCCCTGGAACCAGTGACCCTAAATTAGGGACGGGCAACTTCTTATAGCCCATTGAGTTGCTCACGGTGGTCATTAAACCTCCAATTAAAAAAAAAAAAAAAGAATTTAACTCGCTAGAAAATACCTTGCAGTTTACCCTGGAACTGGAAAAAGACCATAGGATCAATTTCCCTGATTTAAACTTGACCTCAAGAGAGGTCTCAGATTCTAGCAGAATTTAACTCTCTAAAAAATACCTTGCAGTACACCCCGGAACTGGAAAAAGACCATAGCACCAATTTCCTTGATTTAAACTTGACCGCAAGAGAGGGGAGAATATTCAATCAGCTTTTTAGAAAACCCACTAACACAGGGAAGATGTTAGACTTCTACTCATTCCACCCTGATTATATTAAATCGAATACAGAGAGACAATTTTTGGAAAAAATTAAAGTCCTTGTCTCTTCAGATGCTCAAAAAGATCTTCACAGAGAAGAATTAAAAGAAATATTGGCAGAAAACTATTATCCCTCCCCTTATGTTGAGAAATTATTTAGACAAGTGCCAAAAAAGAAGCAGGAAATAAACAACTTCAAATTCACCAGCAAAATTACGTACCACATGGGACTTTCTGAAAAACTGAAGAGGATCGGAGCAAAACATAATATCAGGCTTACTCCAGATTTAAGTAACAGAAGTGGACATCCAATTGCAAGAAGGAGTAATATATTGCATCGACTGTAACTGCAGACTCAGCTATATAGGAGAAACAGGGAGAAGTATTAAAGTCCAAATGAAAGAACACCAAGCAGCTATTAGGAACATTAGTAACAAAGCAGGGCTAGACAGACATATACAAGCAAGTGGACACTCCATAAATTGGGACTCAGTAAGAATAATCGCCCAACAGTCAAACTTAGTAAAGAGGAAACTAGAAGAAGGGATCGAAATAGCAAGAAGAAGAAGTACCACAATTAACGATAATTGCAGTTGGACTCTTCCAACTGAGTGGCAGCAACTACTCCAGTGACGTAGTCCTGATGATGAACTAGGCTTTAGTTCGAAAATTTGACAACCTACTTTTTTTAATAATAACCTCTATAAGACCCGTAAAAAAGTTAATTCCATAGTACAATATGAATAGAGGTGCCATAAATTCATTTACAACTAGGATTAATTCATATTTCAAATTGCATCATGCAGTATCAAGCAGCACATGTGAGGAAAATTACACAAGGCTATGTATGATCTTATCTTGTATGGTGGAGACAATGTAGGTTGGGAGTAGCAGTAGAAGTGTTTTGGAGGCCTATGGTTCATATTATGTGCTCATGACTATGGCATTGTGTATGTACACAGTTTTGCAGACTGTGCACATCCACAAATGAACCCATTGTTTTCCATTGGTGATGCTGTGCATTGTACAGTCATGGCTTAATGAATGCTTTGTAGGTTTTGCTATACTCATCTTACTTGCAAATTTTTCAAACTTAAATCCTCTTTGAAATATGCTGAAATGAGCTGACATGTTAACCCACCATAATTATTAGACCTTGCATCATCCACATGGCCTTTTAGTAGATACATGCATAATTCAGCATGCTGTAAGTTATATAACCTCCATACCAAACCATATTCAGTAATTATCATGTCCCAAGATGGCCAAACATTGTATTAGATTGGTAAAAATAATTCAGGAAAAGGTAATGAGTGTGAAGTACAAAAGATCTTGTGTGAGACGTGTGATGGATGTTAGTGAAGCACGGTGCTCTGTGCCAAGATGTAAATAAAGATGTTTGATACATCAACAATAATTAAAATCTGGCACCATCAGTTTTAAACTTTTATTCAACAGATGAGACTTTGTTTGAGAAGCTAACCTCTGAATTTCAGAGAATAGCTGAGTGATATATGTATGTATGTAGAGCTAATTCAATTGTCATTGCACTTGTATTAATTTACATAACATACTGTGTGGGAGAAAGAAAAATTTGGCTTGCCGTCCTGTTATTTATAATCTACCTAACCTGAATAATTTTGTGATAAGCAGTAATTTGGTGGTAAATCATTGCATCAATTTTGTGACACAAAATTCAGGATTTTTGCTTTTATATTTTGAAATGTTCTCTGTATAGAGAACACAAACATGACTGCAATGTGACTAGGTGCCTGTTTTGGTGGGAGTAAGGTAGGAAATAGCAACAAATAACTACCTATATTTTTTATGCCAACTGTTTGCTGAGATTTAGCATGTTACTGAGCTCCGCACGGGGATAACTGGTTTTCCAGTTATTTGGGGAGTAGCGCTCCCACGGCCCGAGCCCACCTTGTGGCAGAACATCTTGCATATTTGTCTTGTACGATAACATCACCGAAGAGACAGCTGTTCATCCAGCTGCTGGGGGATGGCGACCCCACGACCCGAGCCGACATTTCTTGTAAGATTTATTCATTTTTTGGCTTTTGTTCTTGTATTGCCACGCACTCGCCTCAGTTGTAGGTTGCTGAGGTTGTGATTAGCCGCCAGTGCTGGAGTTTAGTTCGTCGATTTTTTCCTCTCTTCCCCTTTTTTATGTTCCCGTCTTCATTTTTCTGGGCTGGTTGGCTAGATCTACGTGCACGTTTGCCATGTTCAATGACCCGTAAGGTGGAAAAGAGGATGCTAGAGGCTGAGGTTTTTTGGGGCCAGGATGTAGTTGTCTCCAGCTACCAACACTCCTCTTTGCCCTCTGCTTTACCCTAAACGGGTGGCTAGGAACTAACCCACTCCTAGTCAGGAAGTCTGAGTCCGAGTGGAGTCCAGACTTTTAACAGCTTGTCGTTACGTATGGCAGGGTGAGTTTGGGGATAGTGGGCATGCCAAAGTGGTGTTCCCCAGGCATGGGAAAGTCTGGGTGCGCGCCGAGTGCATGTCTATCCTATTAACTTGCTATATCCACTTCCTATCCCTAGAGCCGTGTCCTGCGTCCACTTGGGCTTGTGAACCTCCGGCTCTCCCTTGTTGGGCACAGTTGTGGGTGGGAAAGTCAGTGGATGAATTTTCTTTCCTCTCTATGGCAAACAACAGTGTTTCCCAGGCTATAAGCTTGAAGTGCCGCATGAAGGAAGGGACACCCTCCTCCTCAAAGAAACATTTTAGTACTGATTGTAATGCTCTGTTTCTTCTGATTCATTCTGTTGATCCTTCGCAGTCTCTAAGTTCGAAGAGCCCCTTCTGAATTAATAAGACTCTTCAGGTGGTTGCTGGCCCTCCAAAGAGTGTGAAAAAGCTCCCATCAGGGGATCTTCTTGTGGAAACATCTAATCCATGACATAGTGCCACCTTGCTGGAAACAGCCGTTCTGCTGGATATTCCAGTACAAATAACACCTAATGGTTATTTGAATTCCTCTTGCGGTGTCATGAACTCTCAAGACTTGCTTGAATGCAGTGATGAGGAACTACTGGAGGAACTTGGCGACCAACATGTCACTGGGGTTCGGAGAATTCTTTTTAGGCGAGATGGGAAGTCTATACCTTCCCGGAACGTCGTTCTCACTTTTGACACCCCAACCCTGCCAACTTCCGTCAAGGCAGGTTACTTACATCCTGATGCTCGCCCATATATCCCCACTCCTTTGAGATGTTACGAGTGCCAGCATTACGGTCATTCTCAACAATCGTGCCGTAACGTAGCAAGGTGTGGGCACTGTGGTTCCACGGATCATTCTTTGATGGAATGCTCACCAGAATCAGATCACTGCATTATTACTATGATGGGTAACACTCTGCATCTTCCAAGCAGTGTCCAAAGTGGATAGAGGAGCAGGCTATCCAACGTATGAAGACAACAGAACATCTGTCTTATCCCGAGGCCAGATGGTGGATCGCTCCTTTAACACCAGGCCAGCGATCATACTCATCAGTCGTAGTTCAGAAGTGCACTGTTGCTGTGCAGACTGAGGTGCACATCCCAGCGCAGTGTCCTTATGATTTCAAGGACATCGTTGCTGCTGGATTGGAGGCACTAAAGTCTCGCTGTCTTGAGTCCAAAGCAACACCCACATCGTCGCCGAAAAGATCGTTTGCCAGGACTGGGACTCAGGCTAAGGGCACTACAACGAAGAAACCCAAGAAGCAGAAGCCAGGCACCTTCTCCCTGAAACTCCGCTCTAACACTCAGAGTCAGGCACCATCATCCAAGAACACGGAAAGTAAGCACACCCCTATATTACCTCCAGACACTGAAGAAGTACTAAAGCTCATGGACTCTGAGACGTATTAGTCGTCTCAGTCATTATCAGTCTTTCTCTCTTTTTTTTTTTTTTTCCTTTTCTCATAATGGTTTCAATCATTCAGTGGAATTGCCAAGGTCTGCGACGATGATTTGAAAGGCTTACTGTCTTCATGTACGGCTATGTGCATGTGTCTCCAAGATACAAAGCTTCGCATGATGGACACTCTTTCGCTGTGCAGATATTCTATTTTTCGCAAAGATCACGAGAACGAACTTATCGCCTGTGGAGAAGTGGCCATTGTTGTTCCTCATGGTGTTCCTGTCACTGCTGTCACTCTTCGGACAACTCTGCAAGTAGTGGCAGTGGGAATTTCTGTGAGCATCCTGTTCACAGTCTGTTCCATCTACGTTCCACCAGATGAAACTGTGAGCCTTTCAGATTTGGAAGCTTTAGTTGACCAGTTGCAGCCTCCTTTCTTCCTTCTAGGAGATTTCAATGCACACAATCCATTGTGGGGTGAAAACACTCGAGATGCAAGGGGCCACGTTGTTGTGTCACTACTCTCCAACACGTCCCTCTGTCTGCACAACGACATATTTTCATGAACCTATCCGCTTGTACTCAGCCATTGATCTGTCTCTGAATTCACCATCTTTATATCCTAACTGGTTCCGGAGCGTGTCTGGTGATCTCCTTGGCAGCAATCATTTTCCTATCTTTCTTCATCTAGCAGGTGGCGGATGCCACCATCCTACCCGTCCTGCTAGATGGGATATCGATCGAGCCAAGTGGGACGCATTCACGGCTTCAGCAACCATTACTCCAGCTATGGTGTACTCGGGCACGATCGGTGAAGGTGTTGCAGCGGTTACGGATTGCATTGTGCAAGCGGCAGAACTCTCCATCACTAAAATTTCACATTGCCCGATACCTTGGTGGAATTACGATTGCAAGGCAGCATGTCAGGCTCAACATCAGGCTTGGGGTAGGTTTTGTTGGTATCCCACCGACGCAAATCTACTTGCTTTCAAGAAAACAAAGTCCTGGGTGCAATTGGTTCGTCGCCGTAGTCAATGGGACTCATGGGTACAATATGTATCCGGAATTAACATCACTACCAGCCCTAAGATCGTTTGGGACAGGATTCGTAAGATTCACAGAAAGTACCCTTCTAGGGAGATCTCCATCCTTAAGAGTGATGGCAGAACGGTTGCTGACACTCAGGAATTTGCTGACTGTCTTGGCACTGCATTTTCTTCAGTGTCTAGCAGTGGCAATTATCCTTCTTCATTCCAACAGCATCAGACGCTGCTTGAGAGGAAAGGAGTTTCCTTCAGACCTTTTTCCTCGGAGAATTATAACAGCCCACTGACTGCGGTGGAACTGAAGATTGCTTTGAATCGGTCAAGCCGGACTTCTGTTGGACCGGATAAAATTCACTACGACATGCTGCAGCACCATTCTCCATTCTCTCTTGAATGTTTGCTAATCCTGTTTAACAGGATTTGGCATGAGCATGACTTTCCCGATTCTTGGCACACTGCTATTGTCATACCTGTTCTCAAACCTGGTAAAGATCCCACCAACCCGTTAAGCTACCTGCTAATTGCTATGACCAGCTGCCTTTGCAAAGATCTTGAGTGCATCATCAATCTTCACTTGATATTTTATTTGGAAACTCATCACATTTTATCACCTCATCAGAGTGGATTCCATCGTTTTCGATCCACCACTGATCATCATCTTCGCCTTGAGACATATTTTATTTGGAAACTCATCACATTTTATCACCTCATCAGAGTGGATTCCATCGTTTTCGATCCACCACTGATCATCATCTTCGCCTTGAGACATCTATCTGGGAGGCGTTTGTCCGGCGTCAGCACATGGTCTCCATGTTCTTCGACATAGAAAAAGCTTACGATCGGACGCGGAGATACAGCATCCTCCGTAATCTGCATGACTGCTGATTGCGGGGAAATTTACCAACATTCATTGCCGGTTTTCTCCAGAACCGGATGTTCCATGTGCGCGTCGGGTTGACCCTCTGTGCGATATACCCACAAGAGTAGGGTGTCCCTCAAGGCTCCATTCTATCAGTCACTTTGTTCATCCTTCGTGTGAATCACGTAATCAAACTGCTCCCTCCGACGATTCATGAAACCATGTATGTGGATGATCTACAGATTTCCTGCGACTTCTGTCAACATGCGCACCATTGAAAGACAGCTGCATCAGCTATTAACAAGATCTCTAACTGGGCTTCTCATAATGGCATTGGCTTCTCGTCCCAGAAGACCATTTGCGTGCATTTTTGCCGCAAACAGGGTCTTCACCCAGACCCCAATCTCCATCTGGGGAGTATTACTATTCCTGTGGTGTCAGAAGTCAAGTTCCTTGGAGTAACCTTTGACTGAGCACTCAACTTCCGTCCTCACATTCAGTCTTTAAAGGTGAAGTGCATGAAATCATTGAGTTTCCAGAAGGTCCTCTCTCGAACATTTGGGGGAGGGGCTGACAGGTACCCAATGCTTCGTATCCATCACTCTCTTATTCGGTCAAAGTTAGACTTCGGCTGCATAATGTACAGATCTGCACGGTCTTCAGTTTTGAAGCTTCTGGATCCCGTCCATCAGCAAGCTTTGCGCCTGTATACCGGTGCTTTCCGTACTTCTCCCATGCATAACCTGTATGCCGTGTCTCGTGAACCGCCGTTATGCCTCCGCCGTAAGCAGCTCTCTCTTCAGTTCTATACCAAGTTGAAATCTCTTCCTGATCATGCACTGCATGATTCCGTCTTCCAACTGCAATGTGTTCCCTTGTTTTCAAACTGCCCTTCTTGTGTTCCCACTTTCAGGATTCGGATGTCAAACATACTGCGAGATGCTGGTCTAAACTTTTCGAATATTGGTGTGACCCGCTTTTTCAATGAGCCCCTTTGGCAGCCGGTTCAAGAAATGGCTGACCTCTCTCTTTTTGTGTGGCCTAAGTCATCAACTCCTGCTCTGGTGTACCAGAAGCTATTTGCCGAACAACAGTCTCTCTATCCGGATTTCGTGCCTGTGTTCACCAATGGCTCGAAGTCCGGAGATGTTGTTGGGTCCGCTTTTGTGTGTGTCGATGACACTTATACTGAGAGGCTTCTGCTGGGATCTACAGTCTTTTCGGCAGAGATGTGTGTGGTGTACTTCGCTTTCCCCCACATTCAGTCTAGATCCCATTGTTGCACTATGATTTGCATCGATTCCCAGTCAGTCATCCAAGCCTTATCCTCTCCAGAGAATACGGACTCACCGGTCAGCAGTGATGTTCATCATCATCTTGGAACTTTGGTGGGTGCTGGAATCTTGGTCCAATTCTGTTGGGTTCCTGGCCATGTTGGGATCCGTGGTAACGAGCTGGCAGATCTCGCTGCCAGGTCTGTTTCCCTCCATGACACCCACACGGCTGCCACTGTTTTTCCGAGATTTTTTACCTTTGATCCGCCAATCTATCATGGGAGTGGCAGTCCCTGTGGTCTCAACAGGGTAGCAATAAACTTCATACCATCAAACCACGGATCGGACTATGGAAGTCTAGCTTGAGGAAGAACCGTCGTAAGGAAGTTGTCTTGCACGTCTCCGCATGCACTGTCGTTTCACTCACCGCTTCTTGCTGTGTTGCGACACTGTCCCAGTGTGTGAGGCATGCAACTGTCGTCTCACAGTTCTTCATGTTTTGTGCCCTTCTGTTCGGTTTTGTGATCATTGGTTTCGTTATTTTCATTCTCATTTGTTGGAGCAGCCACGCTGCAGACTATCCTGGGTGAAGAATGCAACATGTTCACAGTTTTTTCGTTTTTAAAAGAGATTGACTTTTTTAAACTCGTCTAGTTTTTAATGTGGTCACTCTCATCTTTCACTTTTACCGAATCAGACTGTTTTTAACCTTTTGTATGTTTTTAAATTAATTTGTTTTGAGTGTCTTTTGTTTGGCGCTCTTTGGCCAACTATGACCCGTGCACCATAAAAATTGACCAACCAACCAACCAACTTGTTACTGAGATTTTAGGATTAAAATTAACTTTATTTCTCTGTATAGGAATTCATAAAGGTACAGGTTTATCAAATGAAAACAAAAAAACAAAAACCGAAATATGAGCTTTGGGTGTGAGTAGCACATACATGCTGCCAACTGCACAAAAGACAGTGTTGAAGTTCTAATCAGTGCAGTACAATTTTTTCAACTTGAACTCAAGTATGTGAACAAAGCCTGTAAAATTTTTTTAGCTACATCTGTAAATAACACAACACTCAGTGCATTACAAAGTGTTTCAAATGTTCAAAGATTATTTGTGTAGCTATTAGAAATGCCAGAAATTGCAGCTAACTTTGTGAACAACATTAATAATGCACCATTCATTAAAAAAGTATTCTGGATGGTGAAAAATAATTCATGTTTATCAGAAATGCTGGAAAATGACATTAAGTGAATGTATTTGTTTGGTTTCTATGCCACTGCAGGGTTGTGTCTGAATTGCAGCAATTTCATAATAATGGAAGATAAACTTATGCTAAAATCACATGGCTAAGAGTTCCAGAAGTACTGACATTATGTTGATAACATCACATATCATTAAGCTGTTCTCTAAGATTCAGAGGTTAGCTCAACAAAGAAATACAACTACCAAATTAATTTTTAACTGATTATTTACTTATGGTTGCCTTATCAAACTTCTCCGTTTACAGTGATCTTGACAGACAACTCACTGACATCCATCACACGACGTACACTTTATGTTGAGAAGCACTTGAGAAAAAAATCTAAAAACTCAGCATGGAATCCAGAAGTCATTCCTTATATATAAGTTATTGGCATAAGTTAAGTATCAGTCATAGATGTCTGAGTATCAGTGCAACTTGAGTGCTGTAATAAGAAAGATTTTTCAAATAAAAATATTTGACATTGCAGAAGCATACAGAATTTGTCAGATCATCCATTTTTGAGGAGGTAATAAATTCTGAGCACACTTTAGTAAAGTGCATGTGATGACATGAAAAACTTGGTTTGAAAAATATTGACCAAATCTGTTGCACCATACCAAGCAAACAGTTTAAAGTCAAACTTAAAAAATATACATTCAGAGGTTCATTTTAAATCATCAAATATCTAGTAAATATAAAAGTATCGTTATTGGAGAAATCATATGTTGATTTTAAAACATTAGGAATGAGCTCATTAAATATTTTTGTTATCAAAATGATAAGGGAAAAGTAGCTGATTGAGAGATGCACTTAGCTATCATTAAAGAAAAGGCCAATATATATTCTGATTACCATTTTTGATTCACATATAGAGTATGTGGAAAGGTAGCTACAGAAAATAAAATAAAATAAGAAAAGCTAGTGAAAGATCATAGAAAAAAGCAGTATGAGAAAGGTTTCTTTGGTAAGGTAAGGTGCTAGATTTTCCAAGAGTAAGAAATGAGGTCCATCACTTGGGCTTCAGTGAATTTTTTAAGGGCATTACTTTTAGCCACAAATTTTCTTAATTGAAGTATTGTTAAGTGCACAGAGCTGAAAGTTTTTTTATATATATATTAACTATCTCTTTGGGAAGTGTAACAGACTTCAATAAATTTCTTGTTTAAAGCTCAGACTTCACAGTCACCAATACCTTGTTATCTGTTTTAAACACAACTTTGATAATTGTCCATTTAAGAACTAAGGTCATAATGCAATGTGTAATCATAGTCTTTTAACTTTTATCTCAATAACCAAAGTTCTGTTGGTTAAATGTTTTGTGGTCTGTTATAAAAATATAGTTGTTATGGTAACAAAATACTAATTAAATTAAAAGTTTGAATAATGCTGATTTAGAGTTATAAATAATACTTCAAGCAAAATGTTTATAGATAGTCATATTTCATATTGTTTTCAATAAGTAAATTGTGATATTTTGTACTGATTGCATTGTTAGTTATTTTTGCTGATTCAGTTATTAGTTAAATTTACAGCATTAACTTTGCTGTGAATTTGTCTTGCACTAAATATTCATAGTTTTGGATAATATACTTTGTGAAATGTTTAATACAGTTAAAAAATACTAATGTTTTTATTTGCATTAATGTCCCTATAGAGTTTTTATGCTGAACGATTTGGTCCAGAATTTGTTGAAATGATCAAAGATTCAAACACAGTTGATGTAAGCAAACTAAATTCAGAAAAGGTATGAATATTTTCTGGTTCGGATTTTTTTTTTTTTTTGTCTTTTTATTTTACATAAATGTTTTTCACAACAATTATCATATTTTAATTTCCATCACACATACATTTGATTTTTATCAGGGGAATAAACTGGTGTTTTTTTTTTATTTATCTTTATTTGTAAATTTTATGTCATAATGCAACTCTCACATTATTGAATTTGCAAGAACTTTTTAGTGGTTTCAATTCGTGTAAACACTCAACAGAGGATTTAAAATTCCAGAATTTTATTGCTTTGAGTGAGAGACTGGCATTTTAAATCCTACTGTGTTCACAACCACTTCTTGTTTTACTAAATTGTACTAGTCTTTTCGACTGGTAGCATCTGATCCATAGATATTCAGCAAAAGAAATCTATATTACGTATTATTTGCCAATCCGCAGACATTCAGATTTCACCCAGGAGAAAAGTGTATCCTGAGACATCGGTAATATGAGACTGTAGCATACATTGAGGAATATATCTCAGTAGCAGTGTGGGGAGGAGAACAAGGTTTGAAACTGTAATGTGGAAGCAGAAAGACATTTCTGTAAAAGCAAAGTGTACCTCATCGTACTTTATGATAGGTGCTACACGCCATCTTACTTTTTGGGGTATACCCTTAAATTTTATGCTGACGAAATTCCAAAAATATTGTACTCATCAAGCTCAGCATGAGTGACTTCTGAACACCAAGGCCTGATTGCTGCATAGACTGGCAGGATCTTCGCCCTGGGACCCCTCTAAAAATTGTTTCTAGAAATGACCTTAATTGTGTGTGTGTGTGTGTGTGTGTTACTGAACTTATTTTCATTATTATTATTATTATTATTATTATTATTATATTTGCTTTTCTCATCTATAGCAATGGCATCTGTAGCATGGTCCACTTATTATTATGGACATAAAGTCAAGTAAAGACATAGTTATTCATTTTTTAAAAACCATTGTACAATGTGACACATATAAAAATCAATGCCTCTTGGATTTTGGGCCATAGGTGCTGTTGACCCAAAGCATCAAGATGAGTTAATAAAAGTTTGGCGAATTATACCAGCTGTAGAGATAATTAGTGGATGTATGTGAACTATTTTAGTTTTCACATCTCTTTAATCTCTGCAGCTACATACCTGTTGATTTTTGTTGCATAAGTTGTGTGGATATTATCATCTAACAGTACTGATATGCCAATAACGACTGATTCCTTCTGCCTTTTGCCATATAGCACTATGTCTGGATGATTGGCAGAGATGGTTACATCTGTTTTGATCTCATGATCCCAATAGAATTTGTATTGTGTATTATCTAGAACCTCAGTGAGTTGATACTTATAGTATAATACTCTGGCACTGATAGTTCTGCATCCTTAACTAATTGTTGATGCATCATCTTAACAAAATTATTGTTTTGCTGCTGATAGATCATCTATGTTGCTACCATGGTACATCCTTTGCCTATGTGCTCAATGCTCTTACTGCATATGTGTATAACACATGTTTTATATTTGTCATTTGCAGTTCCTCCTTCAAAATGTATTTTCTATAATTCTTCATTGCAATCACTTTGTCTTGAATGGCCATTATATCATTATTATTATTATTATTATTATTATTATTATTATTATTATTATTATTATTATTATGAAAAAAAGAAAATGAGATTCTACCTCTTCCTGAGGTTTTCTTCTCTTCCTTCCGGGACGGGTACAACGTACCAAGTCTGGGAAGTGGTATTTCTTTCTCTCAATTGTCCAGGAACTTCCTTACTATCCTACAAGTGTTCAGGATAGCTACCTTCTGTAGTTCCATGTTGGTGTTAGGTTGAAGGTCTAGTTTCTGTATAGAGCTGTGAATGGTCTTTGCTACCATTTCTGTGACTGATATTACTATGGGGACAGTGGTGACGTTCTCCATATGCCACATTTCCGTGACTTCGTATCATAGGTCGTTATACTTTGACAGCTTCTCTCCATGCATCTTTTGGATGTTGTACGTGTTGGGCATGGCTATGTCAATGAGGTATATTATTATTATTATTATTATTATTATTATTATTATTATTATTATTATTATTGTTGTTGTTGTTGTTGTTGTTGTTGTTTTATTGAACCCTCTTATCAATCAATCTCCAATGCTTTCATCTATATAGGAATGGTTTCAATTTTGACAAAACCCTTTGTTACTGTTCTCTGAAGTTGCTGCCTCACTTTCCCATTACAAAAATTTTGCTTCAGAATTTAGATTATCGGATTACTAAAATCGCAATCAATTTTGCCTTAGAAGTTTAATTATTAAATTATTTGATTATTAAAATCATTTACAAATTTGTAGATTATTAATAATTGTATATGTAATCAATATATATATATATATGTTTTCAATTTGCTATATAGGATGAAATATGAAACAGCTTAATCATTTTATGCAAAGGTGAAATAGAAGGAAATATGAGTAAATATATATATACTGGGACACCATTTTTCCATCTTAGTTAGATCCCACTTCGCACTGTCATGCTGTGGCACAGTCAACTTCCAGATACACTTCACTTTTTCTGCATTAATATTCACCTAATTCGTGGCACACTACAATTTAGCCAGCTGGAGCATTAATGATTTCCAGAATCAGGAAAAGTGTTTCAGGAAATTTCAAAATTCCTGGTACCTTGTGTCAGTTCCTGAATCAAATAATGCCAGAATGCAAAATTTCTATTAGAATGCAAATAGTACTATAATCATAACCCATGCATATATTGATAGACGGACTACATCTGAAGTTGTATGTCATCCACTTACACTCATATGTCATTCTTTGTTGTGAATTACACGTCACTTTGAGCATAAAAACTTCCTTAACAACAGTGTTAAGGCAAATGAAATGGTTTATGTATAATTTTTCTCCATTCTTTTGAAGTAAACAAGAAAGTTGGTAAGTGCAGTATTCCTGTTACACTTGTGTTAAGAGTGTCAAAATTATACACTTCCTACAGGTTGGAATGACTGCGGTGCTACATATTTACCAATTACCCAAATTTATTTGATCTGCAAGTGAGACACATATGTTATGTTTGTTCATAGGATATATGAGGACTGACTATTAAACAACAAGGCTGAACTTAAAACTTCCTCTGAAGAATTTTGCTGGGAACTAAGGTGATCAGTGTCAATATTTCCTTCTGTCAAAACAGTTCTGCAGGTCATTTTCCTGTAAGCTGTTTAGAACTGCCATCATATTCTTCTAAATGTCTACTACCATATGGTAATGTGAACATGGGAGGACTTTGGAAAAAAAATGAATTCGAATGGGGTGAGTCCTAGTCCGAGTGAATCAGCTGGATGTTCAAAAACGGCAATTGATTTTTCAGCTGAAAATTCCTTAACAGAAAGCACAGTGCATGAATTTAGCTTCAGTCAACAAATTCTTTGTCTTAAAAGTTCCAAAACTTGTAGAGGAAAAGTCAAGCTAACTGTTTGTCCAGGTGAAACAAACTCTTGGTGCACTATCCTTTTGCAGTAAAAAAAAAAAAAAAAAAAAAAAATCAATGTGGTCTTCGCTTTTGATTTTGAACTGCATTCCTTTTTACAGGACACAGTTAATTTGTAGATTTCAATTGCATGCTTTGTCTTTTAGTCTCAGGATCATATATGAAAACTTGTGTTTTATTTCCAGTGATGACTCTGTGTAGCCACTCTTCAATCTCGATAGTTCTTTGCAAGAGATTGGCACAAATTTCTCTTCTCCATTCCACTTGTTCATCAGTGAGTTTCTTGGGAACCGTCTTTGCACACACTTTTGCCATTCTAAAGTTTTGCATCACAATCAATTAGACAGTTTCTCTGTTGATATTTAATTTATCTGAAAACATTCTTACAGTGTGATGACCATAATTCTGTATGAAGTTTCTCACCTTTTCCACATTTTCTTATGCCTTTGATGTAACTGGGGTGTCCAGGTAGCTGTCAAGCTGAACTGTTTCTCTTCTTTCTAAAAACTGTTTACACCATGTAGACACACATGATCTTGACATGACTTCATCCCCATAAGCTTCTTTTAACATTTCAAACACTTGTGATGATTTCTTTCCAAGTTTTGCAAAATTTTATCATTAATTCTTTGTTCAAAAAACTTGTCTCTGATTTTCATGAAGAACAACAAGAGTTCTGCCTTCTGAAATGTTTCCCAACTGCACACACACACTATGTCTTTGAAGAAGATGCTGCTGTATGATAGAGTTCACAAGTGGAGCAATAAATGGCAGCATGAGTCAGCAATTGTTTGTTGATCTGGGTATAACAGTGTAGCCAATCTCATAGTTTAATTGTCGGACCTCTGGTCAGCTTGTCACTCTGGATGCACTATTATATGAGTACATATAGTTAGCTTCAGTTTTTCATAAATAGCAGATTATTGTACTGAATTCAAAGCTTGTAAAATTCTATTATGTACTGCTGCAGCACACAGAGCTTAAGGCATGTTATGTGTACATATTGCATTTATACAGATAGGTGTAATCAGTGAGTCTGCTCAATCAATTTGTGAATGCTCAGAACAGTAGATGCTTACCATATAAGTGAACTGTGTTTGTACTGTACATGCCACAATGGCTCACTGTTTCAGGAAGCAGGCAACAGCATGTAGTCAGAAGACTAGGTTATTGTTAATGTTCTTAGGTTATTGTTAATGTTCTAAAAGTAATTTGAAGAGACCATACCAACTGTCGAAGCAGCTGGCAATGTATCATGTCACATAGCATGCACAATGCAAATAATCAAGGCAGATCTCTTCTTACTGTGGTTGGCCTCTTATTTTAAATAATTATTTGCCAATAAGTGTAATAGTGAGAAGTTGTTGCATTGTTAACTTTGAATGTATGTACATTACTCAATCCTGCATGTTTTAATTTATGGTGTTCATTAGGTTTTTTTTTTGTTTTAGTAAAACATATTTTAGAACATTCTTACCTTCCTGTATTTAAATCCCCCTTTTTTTTATCTTTTTGGTTATTGATGTTTAGTGCACTTATGAACATGTATTTATGCTAAGTTTGCACTCATAAATAGATTGATCTTCCCATTTATGCTCCATACATCTGGAAATCACTCATTGCTTCACATCACTCGGAGTTACCATTAAAAAACTTACCTTTCCAATCTGGCAGCACAACAAATCGTAGTCTCAGTGATGTAGGCCATAGTAATGGCGGAAATATATTTTCCTTAAAAACCATTATACATAACTTTAAGTGTGTTTCCAACTACCATAAAAACCTACTGGTTTTTGGTTATGTGCATTGCCTACCACTCATTCATTTGGCATACATTTTCACAGAATATTAAGTAAAATCCTACTACTTGGTTTCTCTAGTTTTAGACTTCACAGTGAGTTCAGAAGCATGCAAAGTTCTCATTGGTGAGTTTGTTGGAGAAGCATGGGGAAAATATTATGATATATTAAAGCCACTTTGACATAGCATAAGCTTACAGAATTTGTTAGATAATCCATTTTTGAGCAGGTAATAAATTCTGAGCACACTTTAGTAAAGTGCATGTGATAACATGAAAAACTTGGTTTGAAAAATATTGACCAAATCTGTTACACCATACCAAGCAAACAGTTAAAAGTCAAACTTAAAAAATATACATTCAGAGGTTCATTTCAAATCATCAAATATCTAGGAAATGTAAAAGTATCATTATTGGAGAAATCATATGTTGATTTTAAAACATTAGGTATGAGCTCATTAAATATTTTTGTTATCAAAATGATTAGGGAAAAGTAGCTGACTGAGAGATATGCACTTAGCTATCAGTAAAGAAAAGGCCAATATATATTCTGATTACCATTTTTGATTCACATATAGAGTATGTGGAAAGGTAGCTACAGAAAATAAAATAAGAAAAGCTAGTGAGAGATCATAGAAAAAAACAGTATGAGAAAGGTTTCTTTGGTAAGGTAAGGTGCTAGATTTTCCAAGAGTAAGGAATGAGGTCCATCACTTGGGCTTCAGTGAAATTTTTAAGGGCATTACTTTTAGCCACACATTTTCTTAATTGAAGTATTGTTAAGTGCACAGAGCTGAAAGTTTTTTTTTATATATATTAACTATCTCTTTGGGAAGTGTAACAAACTTCAATAAATTTCTTGTTTAAAGCTCAGACTTCACAGTCACCAATACCTTGTTATCTATTTAAACACAACTTTGATAATTGTCCATTTAAGAACTAAGGTCATAATGCAATGTGTAATCATAGTCTTTTAACTTTTATCTCAATAACCAAAGTTCTGTTGGTTAAATGTTTTGTGTTCTGTATGCTTTGTGGTCTCCAAGGGAAAATACCTTTTACCACTAAAAAATGCATTCAAGTGGCAGTGGCGGCTTGTGTTTGGAAAAATAGGTGAAGAGGTACAAGAGCAGTATGAAAATATATATACTGTCTACAATGAAAATCCCTTAATGAGGACTTTCTTATTTTTTGTATATTAAATCAATTTTAATCAATTTTTCTTCCTTTTAAAGCTGCAAATTTGTCGATTATGTCGTCATAAGATGGTTAGATGGTTGTTTCTTCGTGAGCATCGATAAAATGTCTTCCTGATTAGAAATATTTGCCAGAGAAGCAAGTCTATCTTGGGAACTAGTGTTTCTTGAGCAAGTTTGAATTCTTTTAAGAAAACTTCTTTCCACTGGCACACTTGTAGATTGAATTGTTAAACTGAGGAAAACCAATTTATAATCTTCTGTAAAAATGTCTTTGTCTCCGTGAAACACTCTGAGTTCTTGAGCCAATATATTCCTTAATTTTTCATCGGCATATACAAGACCCAGTTCATTTTTAAGGCGCTGGTGTTTAGTAAATATGTTTCCGTAAAAATGTAGATTTTCAAGAGCGCAAGTGGGAAAGCATGCATTAAATTATTCGAATTTGGTTGTGTCAGCAAGTCAGACAAATTGAAGTTTCTTACAGTCTTGAAATCTTGTATCCATTTCCATAAGAATGTGGTCCAAAATTTCAAAAATCAAAATACAATTGTTTATAATTTTTAAAAATTGTTTCCTGTGTAAGAACAGCATATTCTCATGCTTATTTCTGTGATTTTGCTAGCTTTTCCAAACTGTGTTTCAAATAACTTGTCATTCCTTTTATGGCTCAAAATTTCACGAGGTTTTTTTTTTAATTTGAGTTACACTGTAGTTTATGTTTAGTTATTTTTTCTTCAAAAGTTCGAATAATAGATCGGTGGAGCCAAAAATGTAAATTCGAAAGTGTTCATATCATTCAAAAACCTTTTGGCAAGATGAATTGATTTTTTGTCTGATTATTCGCTATTCGTCAGAAATCCGAACACTTCCTTCAATTTATCCCAATCTTCAACAACTACACTTAATAATTTCGAAGTGGAGGACCATCGAGTTTCTGTTATGGTTGGTCTGCATCTTGCGGTTGTTGATATAAGTGTATAAGACCGCTTCGCAGAATGGTGAACAAACGAAGCAATTCCACTGAGGCCTGCAAAAAGTATTCGACACTTAGAAATTTTAGAAAAACTCTGGTGTAATACAAGATTCAAACGATGAACTAAGCATTGAACAAAAACAGCTTGAGAAGCTTTATCTTTGACTTTTTTTTCTGTAGCCCATTTAAGTGTCCAGACATTATACTTGCCCCATCGTAACATTGTCCTATTTATTTGTGTTGGTAATCAGACTGTTCCAAAATTTTGTCTAGCATTTTGTATAAAGCTCGTGACGTTCTATCTTCATTCACATCATGGAAACCTAAAAACCCCTCAACCAATACACCTTCCGAATCAACAATAAAAAATTATTTAATTTTTGACATGATCGTTTATATATTCAGAAATACATTCAATCAATTCATTTTTAATAGTTTTTTATCCTTTCGTATTGATTATCAATTTCTAAAGAACTTTTTCATATCAACAATGAAAGTAATTCAATTAAATTTCCACGATTTATCGAGCCCATGCTTTCGTCATGGTCATGGAATGCTAGTTCTTGTTTGCTCAAATACAGTATAGACTAATACTGCATCAATCGCTGTCTGCAGGAAAAGTCTATTTAAACGAACATTTTCATTAAAATGCATTTTCAAAAGCCTAGCATTCTTCCTCAGGGCATCGGCAATGGTGTTTTGAATTTTTTCAAAATTCCTTTACATTAATCCGCATTTCAGGTGTTCGCTAGAATCACGATGTTTATGAAGGGACCGTGTTACGCTTAATAAATCTGAGAATCCATCTTCATTCCTCGCCGAATGTTTATTACTAAAAAGTAAGCAGGGCCAAAAAAAAAAAAATTAACTCAGAAGTGCTGCAAATCCATTTATATTCAGTAAACCAACAATTTTTAAAATTAATATTGTTAGATTTACTGCTCTTCTTGATTTCATTCTTGGCAACAATTGTCAGTGAATCCGTTGGTCGTCCTTGTGAAGCAAAATGTCTCTTTTATCTTCATCTTTCCACAGAGTAAATGGAGTTTGCAATAAATTACAAACAATGTCGTCCACAGGATGCATACTAAAAACTATCACTATCAGTTAAATTGTACACAAACCTAAAATATCAGTTAAAGCTTTCAACAAATAATCACAAAGCACGAAAGAACAAATTCCTTTCGGAAAATAATGTACCACAGCACCACAAGAAAAAAGCCTGTGCAGATTGCATGGTACCCTGGTAGTCCGCCCACTCCACCGTGATCTCTCACGACTTTAAGCTCAAAAACTGAAAGATGCAGAGGTAAGGCGCATGAAGCTGAAACACTTCACTTGAGGGTGACGTCACGGTTACCATGGCAACTCGGCGGACAACTGCAGACTTCCAAGCATTCTCATTTCGGCTCTTCACTTGCACTGTTTTGCGTATAAGAATTTGTTTTCCGTATTGAGCGCGCCATGTGAATTAATATCTATTCAAAATTTTGAGTATTTTGGAACTGAATAAAGGCAAAAAAGAATATATTATAAAAAAATACTGAATAAAACTTTATTTTGAGTAAAATAGGTGAAGAGGCATTTCACCTACTTTACCTGAAAAGCCGCCATTGTCAAGTGGTTGAAACATTGTTTATTTTTCATAATGCTTTAAGTGCAAAAAATGAATATAAAGGGGAAGGGCAGTGGACTGATCTTCAAATGGCAGCTGTCATGGCCAATTTCTCACCCTAAAGTCTTTAATTTGAATCCTGGGTAAAAACAGTTATGTCCAAACTAAAACTTATGTTAACATGTCTTGTTTTTTGAAAAGGTGGCTGTGGGAAGCCCACGTGGAATTAAAGTTCCTTGATGTCTCTAGGGTGCTTAGCCAAATTAAATCAATAAATGAAAGTTCTAAAAAATTGCTTGTAAAATGTTAAATAGATGCAAAACCTTTTGGAAAACATTAAAACAGTGATATAGACAATGATATGTAAAACACATAGGAAAATGTATAGAATTAGTTACATATTTGAGAACTACTTAGTTAGATATACTGTTAGATTGGTCAGTAATAGATTATCCAAATGAATTGCATCAATACCTTGAAAGGGAATGGTAGAAATGAAAGCAGGTGGAGATCGAATCAAAAATTTATTAGGGGCAAATTGGAAGAAAGAGTTATCCTATGAACAGTTGAACAAAGTGTGTGATACTGATATTTTTCCATGTCCCAATGCCATTTAAACAGTGAGAAATACAATTAGCATCTTAGTGTCATCATATAAACTCTAGACTTTTTTTTTAGTTTTTTCATTATTTTTGTAATCATTATTTCATCACATTTTGGTGTTGTTAAAATTATTGTGCGCTGAGGTACTTAATGCAGTCATGAAAAGAATGATATTTGACATGAGAAAATTTTCTCGCCTGATTGTTGTTGAGACTTTGTATTACTATCATTTATTTGTATGCAGTAATTGATATTTTTCTTCTGAATTTTTTATTGATCTACATCATTAGATCTGTATACTACAGTATATCAATTTAGAATGTATTCTGCAGCTTCATAAGAAAAATAAACATTTGTTTCTTTATTTTCTATAAAATATCTAATATTTTTCTCCTATTAAAATTATTATATCTGAATTATGTTGACATATATTTTCTATCACTGTTTCCAGGCATACATTCAGATAACATATGTCGAACCATATTTTGAAATGTACCAACTTCGAGAAAGAATTACACCCTTTGATAGGAATTATAACATTAGTAAGTATGTCTATGTGTTTATATAACTTTTCTATCAGGCTGAACCTGCAAAATTTTGTGTTCTTTAGAGCACTAGCATTATCTGCATTGAGTGTGTATAAGACTGAAATTTGGTAAAAATAATATGCATGATTTTTTTTTTCTTGACAATCTATTTTAATTTTCTGTTTAGAATAGCATTAAGTTTTCCATTCCTGCAGTGTGTGTAAACTACATAAATAAAATTTATGTTGTGGCTACTGATTATTCTACTCAAACTACCTGATATGAATCAAAATCAGAATATCAGGTACACTTTTTCTTTCTTCTCTATATTTGTGTACCTTGCTACTTAAGAATGTCAGATGTGTCAGGTATTTAAGGAATTTGATTCCTCAACCAAAAACATCCAAGTTTCTTAACAATGTGGGTGTGGTTGCTCTTCAATTTGTCTCTCGTTCTATAAATCTCTGAATTTAATTATCAAGAAATTATTAATACTAAGAAATTCAACTATTTGGTTAAGCTAAATGCTTTACAGTTCAGCAAGGAGCACATGACTAATTTTTACTGTAAGATAAAGTGCTGATGCAGTTAAATATATCACATATAAACAGTACATACATAAAAAATCCCCCTCACTTCAACAACTAAAAATTGGTGAAAAATCTTGCCCGACACATGTAAGTCACCTTAAATTTCAGGATTTTGGAAAACACATTTATTGAAACGAATTATGCAAATTTCTGAGATTAATTTCTGTAAAAACCTTGTATGGTTACTATTGGAGTTTCCAAAAAACTACTGTAACACCCATGGCATTATTTATGCAGCACATTTTGAAAGACTTTATAACCATTTCTGATGAAATTGCACATCACAAGGCAATGTTGCCCTTGACATTATGAAGTAACAAGGCCAATGTTGCCCTTTTTCGAGTAATCACCTTTCATAAAACACTTTGTCTCTGCTCTTTCGTAGTGCTGACCATACTGACACAACTCCCAGGAGCAAGGCCAGGAAATGGCCACACTTGCTGTGAAAACGCAGGTGAGAAGAGATTCCTAATTGATTGTGCTCCTTCCCAACAGCCAAGTGAATTTATCTGGTGTATGACTCACTGCATGACCAGTTCCAAAGATGGGGTTTCGTGGTCCCACAGGTGAAATAAATGAGGGGATTCTTTCACGTTTGAAAGCAAGAAATTCCACTGTCTCAATTAGAAATGGGATTAGGTTTCACACTTGTCATATTTGCACCATAGGAATCTTACTCTGGATGAAAAAATGTTTCATATTTTTTTCCGTTTTTGGAAGTGCAATCGGACCTCCATGTATCAAACTTCCGTTTATCAAAATTCTATATATATCAAAGTTTTGTGAGTCCCTGATCAATACATAGAAAAACTGTTTTTATATAGCAAATTTTTTTTTCAAGACAAATTGGGACCCCCCCCCCTCCCGAATAGAGATGTTATAAGAAAAACAAGTGAGAAAAAACAGAACAGAGATGTCGCAAGAGTAAGAAGGAAAGGGTAGCCAAGGTCACTGCGATGCTGATGGGTCGCATAGAGGGCTGGGGGTTGGGTATTATCTCCACACTTCTCTTATCCTTTTCCTCATGTAAACTTCCTCATGTGTAAAACAAGAGTTTGTTTCAGTCTCCCTAACCAACTGTGTGTGTTCGCAGCGTCAAAAAGAAAATCTCTTAGTGTTATGGAAAAGGTGGGGTTCTTGAAGACTGTGGACAGTAGAGTGACTAAAAATGATATTGCCATTAAATTTGGTGTTCCCCCAAATACAGTATTGAACAATTATAAAAGAACCGGGAATTCATTATAAAAACCTCTGAAGATATCAGACCTGACAGGAAATGTTCTAAAATATGTCCTTTTGGAAAAGTGGATGACACTGTTTCAACGAGGATTAAAACTGTTTGTGGCAAAAGCTTGCCAATCTCAGGTTCTCTTATAAAAGAAAAGGCATTAGAGTTAGTCAATTGTTTGAGGCAAGTGGATTTCCAAGCTAGTTCCGGTTGGTTGTATAAATTTAAAAAGCGACTTGGTATAAAAGAAAAGATTGTTTTGGGGGTGAAGTGGAAAGGTATGTGTGATGCCTACTGTGGCCAATGAGAATACATGGTTTTGAAGAAGATTTTAGAAAAGTACACTCCTGAGAGAGAGAGAACACATGTTTATTGTTGACAAAACAAGACTTTTCTATAAATGTTTGCCAAACAAGACTCTTACTTTTAAGATGACGATTGTCATGGAGATAAAAACAGCAAAGAGCGGACAACAGTTTTGGTGGGCACTAACAAGAACGGCAAGGAAAAACTCAGTTTATTTATAGATAGGAAAAAGTAAATTACCTAGATGCTTCAAAAAAGTGATATCTTTAGAAGTTGACTGCCATTATAATAGAAAGGCATGGATGACAAATAATATTTTTGAGAAGTGGATTTAAAAGTTAAAAAAAAAAAATATATTAGGCAAAAAGAAAAATTGTTCTCTTTGTAGACAATTAATTGCCCGACCCATCCTAATGTAGCATCAAAACTATCAAATGTGAATTTTATTTTCCTCCCCCGAACACAACTTCAGAATTGAATGGACCAGGAAGTTGTAAAAAATTTTAAATTCATTATCAAAAATGCATTCTCAAAAGACTTATCTCGGCCTTAGAAAATGAGCAATCTACAGATACGGTGATTGATCTGGATTTGTATAGCTGAACTAGGTAAGGTGTGGCAAAATGCTGTTTTAGAATGGATAATAAAAATTGCCTTGCATAAGCTAAATTTATGGAATCACCTCAAATCAAAAAAGATAATGTGTTGCCACACGTCGAGCAGTGTTGAAATAACTTGCAGACTGAAGGTCTTATCTGAGAAGGAATTTGCCCTTATGAGTTCCTTGACATTGACAAAGTCATTATTGTTTTAGAATACCTGGTGGATGACAACATAATAAGTTCACTTCAGACAGAACAGACTGACATCGAAGAGAATGACGCAGAAGAACCTCCTAAGCCATCTAAAAAAGAAATGTTGGCCACGTTTGATACAATACATTGTGGTCTTCAATTTGCTGAAAAAGTTACAACGATGTATTTCACGGACTTAATAAGTGTGAACACTGTTATGATGAATCATCATCAAAATTTGTTATGTAGCAATACATTAGAAATTTTTTAACCAAATGTAAATGCATATGAATACTACATAAATACATGTTTTCAAGGTGTATTCAGCACGTTTTGTTCTCGTTAATTCTTGTTTTTAATTATCTATGTGAGCATAACTTGTACACATAATGGGATTCATATTCACTTAAGTTATTTATAAGAAAAAGTGCATTGATTAGGAAATGTGTTTCTAAATACAATATGCTACACAATACATACCTATAAAAAGAGATCGTTTCTATATATCATTTTTTTTTTTTATGGAATCATCGACTTTTGATATATTGTGGCCCAGCTGTACATCCAAAATGTTATGGGAATTCCCCTACTTCAGTTACTGGTGATTTGTTTATATTTGAGATCTTGGCTCTCCATTTGCCACTATGTGATATAAATAGTGAAATGCAACGTAGGGTTGGATTTTTTTTAAAAGAATAAGCATATATGTTCCAGTTAACACAAGTAAAATATGTAGAATGGAATGTGAAAACATTTCTGTAATCATAATTTCCTTCTGCAGTGTGAAATCAATGTCTCCTTCTGTGGCATATGTACACCACTGAGTTAAGGAAGGAGTGCCCTTTCTCTACTATGTCTTGAGAACAGAATAATCATACCTGCCAGTTATTTTCCATTGCTGTGCCCCCACCCCTTTGGGGGCAGCTAAGAATAATTAGTGGCAGAAGATCAGAAAACTATGGCATAAGTTGCACACAGAGAGCTGCAGTATAAAACATAAACAAACCTGTCTGCAAATCCAGTGAGAGAATTCATGTAACACTTCGGAAGTCCAGCCCTTTTTTTTTTTTTTACTGGCCTGTATATAAGCTGACCCCTACTTTGAAGGTGGAATTTCTTCCAAAAACTTTTGGCCTATATATAAGTATATACAGCATGTATGATCAGCTGCTAAATGTGTTGGCTTTGCATAAAGATGTGTCTCATATATATGTTTTTTATACCTCAGAACTATATGGCAGTGAAGTAATCAAACTCTTTCTAAACTGGATCTGATCTGTACAGCATGTTACAGATGTTTCAGAAAATAAGTTTCAGGCAATATCAGCAATGTTTTTGTTGAACTTTCCGTATATTATTTTTTTTAATAGGCATTACAGTGAACATTTTGATAAAAATATTGGGTAACAAAGAAAGTTCATACCGTTTTGCTCTTGCAAGCAGAAAAGGTGACTTATGTGCATAATGAAGGATCAGAGGTACTCAGTTCCATGGCTAGAAAGTAGTCATTAATAGGGTAGGTGGAATGTGTCTTCTGGGGCTGTACATTTCTGTGGAAACAGTGAGCAAAATAGAGTTTTCACAGATGAGGGGATGTATGCTTTACAAGCATGAACGGGTACAAATTCAGCACAGGCAACAAAACAGATATGAACAACATTAGATGCTGGTGTGGTAAGTGAAAAAACCACCAAAAAGCGGTTCCACAAATTTCATTGTGGTGATAAATCATTGGATGATGACTCGTGCAGTAGATGACTACAGCTGCTTGATGATGACCAGCTGCTCACTGCCATTAAAAAGGAAGACACCATGCAAATATGTCACTAGCTTTCTATAAGGTTCTGTTAGGTGAGAGATGGGTTTGCCTCCTTGAGGCACTCTGTGGGAACAATGGCACACAGAACAGCAACAAGGGCCTCTATGAATCTTTAAGAGGTGCCAGCTTGCCATTGGCAAAAAAGTCCCAGCTCACTGGGTGTTCCAGAATCCCTAGGTTGAGTGACCAACTGGAACAGCCAGCTGTGGGCTAATCCCCCACACTGATATACTTACCTGATTAAAAAGACAAAAAGAAATGTAAAAACTTACTTGAGTGTGGGATATAGTGGACCTACCACACTTGAAAAGGATGGTCCACCACGGAATCAACCTGCACTTTCTAAATGGCATATGAGAAAGAGGTCTCAGCTGAGAGTGAGTGTAAGATTGGTGTATGGAATACTAGAGGTATAAATGGCAAGATGAATGAGGTGATTGAAGAGATAAATAAGTGTAGATTGGATGTGCTGTGCGTAAGTGAAACCAAAAGAAAGAAATTGGAATAGAAGAAGCGAATGGAACAGTGAGTGTGTGGTCTGGACTATTGGATAATGTGAGAGGACAGGCTGGTGTAGATGTGATTTTAAGTGAAAAGATGAACAACTTGATTCAAAATAGTTGCATAAGTGAGAGAATTCTTTGGATTCATTTGAAAGTGAAACTTCAGAGAATAGTAATTGTTGTAGTGTATGCTCCTTGTGACTCGGAACCTTCTGATAGGAAGAAAGATTTCTGGAATGAGTTAATAGCTGTTTTGAGCCAGTTTGGTGCTAAAGAGAAAGTTATAATAGCTGGAAATTTCAACGCTAGTGTAGATGTGTAAAATGCAATTTCTGACAATGTTCTGGACAAGTTTAATGATTTTTGTGTGAATGATAATGGTGAAAGATTAATTGAACTCTGCATTGAGAATGGTTGTGTGCATCTAATACGTTTTTCAACCACAAGTATATCCACACATATACTTAGGAAAATCGCACTCTTGGTCAAAAGAGTGTAATAGGTTTAGTTGTCTACGATCAGTGTCTAAAACACTTAGTTGTTCACACTCATGTGATGATAGGTGCGGATGTTGGTTCTGATCATTATTTGGTAGTCTCACGAGTGAAATTTAATGTTGGTTGAAGGAAAAGGAATACGAATAGGCCCAGAATGGGAAGAATAAAGGTTGAAAGGCTCCCTGAAGATCATTAGTGTTATTCTGACGTACTCAGAGGATGACTGAAGGAGCTGAAGTCATGTGAGAGGGATGTAGAAAAGAAGTGGGAATGTTTTAAGAATTGTGTTGTCACTGCTGCTGAATAGGTCTGTGGCACCACAATAGTGGATAACAATAGAGGTGATGATTGGTGGAATAGTGAGATTGAAGAGGCGGTAAAGAGAAAGAAGGAAGCCTATTTGGGGATGTTGCAAAGTAGAGTTTCTGTGGATGAATATTGCTGTAAGTAGCTTGAAACCACTAAGCTGGTTCGCCAGAGTAAGGCAAAAGATAGGAAGGAGAAGGTGGAAAATGATATGGGAGCTCAATGAGTTAAGTGGAAGGTGGGATGAATACGTCTGTGAGTTATTAGATCAGGAAAGCAAAGGTGATTCTGATGCAGAAACAGATGATATCACAGTGAATGATGGAAGCACAGGAGGGATCTCAAAAAAGAGGTGTGTAAAGCTCTAAAATCTCTTCAGAATGGTAAAGTTCCAGGAATTGATGGCATAACTGCCGAGATGTTGAAATATGGTAGTGACTCTGTAATAGACTGGTTAACTGAAATTTTCCAATTGTGCTGGGAGTTAGGAATAGTCCATTGGGATTGGAAGGATGCTATCATTGTTCCCTTCTATAAGGGAAAAGGTGATCAGACTCATTGCAAAAACTATCGTGGTATTAGCCTACTGAGTGTGCCAGGGAAAGTGTTTGGTAAGGTCGTTATTGAAAAAGTACAGGGTCTTACCTCAGAGAAAGTGTGGGATGTTCGTAGTGGTTTTATGCCTAGTAAAGGCTGCACTAACCAAATTTTTGCATTACGCATGATGATTGAAAAGTATCTGGCTGTTGGTAAGAAAGTTTTTACTGCCTTCATAGATTTAGAGAAACCTTACGACAGAGTAAATAGGACAGTTTTGTGGAAGGTATTGAATGAATATGGTGTTACTGGGAATCTACATAACAGTGTAAAAGCCATGTATGCTGGCAGTAGAGCTTGTGTACGAGTGAATGGTGTTTTATCAAGATGGTTTTCTATTGGTGCAGAAGTTGGACAAGGTTATGTAAAGTCCCCATGGCTGTTAAATATATTTATGGATGTGTGCATGCATGATGCCAAAATAGATAATTCTGGTTTATGTCTTGGTGATATCTGTGTGTGCAGATCGCCGTATGCTGATGACACTGCTCTGTTGGCAGAGAACAAAAGTGAGTTACAGAGCATGTTGTCCCAGATGTATGAAATTTGCATGAAATTCAAACTGAGTATGAATAAGGGAAAACCCAAAGTTATGGTTTTTGAGAGAGGAACTGGTAATACTGAATGTAATATAAGTCTAAATGGCACAGTGATTGACCAGGTGAATGAGTTTGAGTATTTAGAAAGCATGTTTGACAGAGAGAACAAATTGGATGGCAAAATTAGTAGGCGCATGAATTCTTCATTGAAAGTCGTAGCTGCTTTGGGAGGTTTTCACAGGAATGATGGGTTCTCAAGAGAGTCCTGCATGGCTGTGTATGAAAGTGTAATTGTTCCTACTCTGATGTATGGCAGTGAAACCTGGGTACTACAGAAGAAACATAGAAGCCGTTTGTGTGCTGGAGAAATGCGTGTTGTTACTTACGGTGGGGGGGGGGGTTGTAGCAAGATATGTTCTGATCATGTGAGGAATGAAGATGTGTTGCAGCTGTTTAATTTGAAGCAAAATGTTGTTAGTAAGGTGGAGACTAATATGCTTTGGTGGTTTGTGCATGTTGAAAAAATGAGTGATGATATGCTTAGTAAGAAAATCTCTTTAGCCCAAGGGACAGGAAGAAAAGGCAGAGGAAGGCCAAGGAAGTCATGGGAGGATCAGATTCAGGAGTGTCTGCATGAGAAAAAGGTTATGAGTATGAAGTATAGAAGATCTTGTGTATGACGTGTGATGGATGTCAGTGAAGCCCGAGTTGTATGCCAAAATCACTCTAAAAGGAGAAGTTTGATACAGCAACAGTAAGTAAAATTTATCTGGTAGTTTGTATTACTTTGTGGAGCTAACCTCTGAATCTTGAAGAACAGCTTAGTGATATGTATGTATGTAGGTGGTGAAACCATATATTGACATGCCATGAGATAGAGATACAGACTGAACTTCTGGATCCTACATGATTTTGTCAAATAACTAGCATCAGTAGTCTGCTGTATGCATGTCTTTGCTGTCATATCAGCACAAGGAGCCCTTTCGTAACTGTGTGCTCACCTGTAATGAAAAATAGGTTTAGTGCAATACTTTTAAATGTACCTGACACTGGTTGTCACAAAATGAAATGATACCACATACCAGTAAGTCAACTCAGCACCCACATAAGGTTTTGTTATGTGCGTGTGGTTAACTGACAAGGACATAATGCATTATGAGTTTTTCCCATATGAAAAATCAATCACAGCAGACCTTTGCTCCTACTAGCTACAACAGTTTTAGTATGTACTGATTTGCAAGGATCCTGCATTGGTTAATTGGAAAGGTGAGTTATTATTCCTGCAGGATTCCCAATCCCACATAGCAAACCAGACTCTGTAAACCATTAAGTGTCTTGGCTGGGGAACACATCGTCCAGCATATTCTCCTGATATCTCTCCCTCGAATCACCACCTTTTCCGTACAAACTTCTCAAAGCATGATTCTTGCGCTAGATTCTTTGTGTTCCTCGATGCAAAAAAAAAAAAAGAAAAAAAAAAGTGTTTTATCATCATGACATCCACATACTGATTTCTTGCTGGAGAAAAAATGTGGCCTCACATGAGACAACTTTGCAAAGTAAAGGCAGCGTTCAAATTACCCAGTGGTTCGATTGCCATTTGCCAGTAAAGCTTCCATCGGACCACTGGACTATTGATTTTACCAGCCCAGATGGCTAGTAAGTTTTTTTCTAATTTGTCACAAGTTAAAAAAGGAATTTCTGTTTCTTTTACCTTGCTGTATGGTTTTCTTTTTAGGCTGAAAACTAATGATAGGTTTAAAAACAAATATTTGAGATAATTCCATTGAAATGATACGTCTTTTTTTTTTACATGTATTGTAAATGTGTTTAAGGGTTTTTTTTTATTGTTTTTTTATTAGTTTTTTTATGGACCAGTGATTTTCAAATACTAGTGGTCCGCTGGGCCAGTAGATTTATTTCTAATTCAAACACTGAAAGGTATATATTTTTTTGTTGGTATATATATATAAGTTGTAACCTACTTTCTATAATTGAAAAAAATTGCTCTTTTTTTTTGCTGTTGTAGTAAGCTATATTTGCATGCATACATATTACTAAGCTGTTCTCTGTGATTCAGAGGTTAGCTCCTCAAAGGAAACTCATCTGCCAGATTAAAGTTCAAAACTGATGGTGCTAGATTTTACTTACTGTTGATGTATCAGACATCTCCACATTTGCAGTAAGTGATCTTGGCATACAACTCTTGCTTCAATGACATCCATCACACATCTCACAAAAGACCTTTCATACTTCACACTCATTATCTTTTTCACATGTAGACATTCCTAAATCTGGTTTCTTATTATTTCCTTGGCCTTCCTGTACCTATTTGCCCTGCAACTTGCCTTGGGCTGAATAAATTCTCTTAGTATGCATCACACCACTCATTCTTTCAACATGGCCAAACCACAAGAATATTTTGTATTTGTGCCAGCTCACTGCATCCCTCATGAATACATACTTTGTGAGCAGTATACCACTTGAAGTATCATTGATATATTAATATTTAAACAAACCATCATGCTTTACAGGAATAAAATGAATATCATTCTGCTGAAGGCCTGATAAAGCAGATGTCTGTCATGAGTTTTTTTTTTTTTTATGATGTAAAGATCTAATATATGAAACAAAATAATATGTTTTCTTTAGGATGTTTCATTTATGCCACACCTTTCACTCCTGATGGCCGTGCTCATGGTGATCTACATGAACAGTATAAAAGAAAAACTATTTTAACTACTTCTCACACTTTCCCTTATGTCAAGACCAGGATACAAGTCATTGAAAGAAAACAGGTAAATGCCTTTTTTTTTTTTTTTTTTTTTCTGAGTTTATTCAAAAGCATATTTTTTTTTATTGTCAGTGCACTGTAAGTATGAAACTTTGTTTTCACTGTGTTACTGCAGAAAACTAGTGTAAAACTTAGGTTTAGAATTGGCTTGGATGCATGAATACTGCATGTAAAGAACCAAGAATTAATTGCAGTTTCTAGATTTAGAAAATGTGTTAAAAATGGGTATTTTATACTGTTCTCCAAAAGGAATTGAAGAGCATTTTACCATGTTAAACAAGTTTGGTCGTTTCCATTCTTAAGTGAAAAAACCTATAATTGTAGATTGTAATAGATGTGTGATTACAGCCTGTCAAGAACAAAGAATTAATTAGTTTGTAGGTTCAGGAAATGCCTTAAAAATTTATATTTTGCTCTATTCTATGAAAGGTTTTAAAAAGTGTGTTACTGTATTGAGCAAGTTTGGATTTTTTTTTAATCATTCTTTAGTAAAAAAAAACTATAATTGTGGGTTGTGTAGAGTATAGACTGCCAATGTTTGTTTCTTGTTCTGTATAATTTTATTTTTGAAACAAGTGTGCTCTTCATTTGTGGTACAGCCTTTGTTCAACTTTTATTTCTGGAATGGATAGAATGAAATCCTCCACAAACTGAAGTTATATAAAGTTTCTGCAATTACTTCCATTTTTTTTACTTCTTGTGATCAAGGTCTAAGAAAGCACAGGGGACCATTCTTATATCTCAGAACTATGAGGTTAATACTTCTATTTTTATTTTACAATATCGTCATTATTTTTAAGTGTGCTTTATTTCATGTATTTGCAGTATTTAATTAATAGTTTTTCAGTAAGTGATATGGGTGTCCATACTCTTGCTCCATATGCAAAACTTCTGTCATCGATTGATTTTTCTTTTAAAGGACTGATTCCTTTTAAATTCTTTTTAAAGACTGATTCCTTCTATTCTTCTTAGTTGTTGTTTTTTTACTACTAATATGTAATAAAAATTGCTTTTAAGTTAGTATTAAGCTGTTCCATTACTTATCGTTCTCTCTCTCTCTCTCTCTCTCTCTCTCTCTCTCTCTCTCTCTCTCTCTCTCTCTCACACACGCTACTCTTTTAAAATTTTCTAGCTTATTTTTTTAGAGATGACAATTTTAATTGTGATCAAAGCATAAATAAACAAAATAAAAAGGAATCTTTCTCATTTGCCATATATTTATTGGTTGTTTATTAAAGATGCCAACTATTGCAGACTTTCCATAACTCTCCTGAATTTTCAGCCAACTTTACTGCATCACAGACAATACCTGAAAAATTATGAAAAATCACTCAACCGATACACTCCATAATGTGGGAGTTCATTGCTTTTTGCTCTGACCCACAACTTTTTGTGCTACATGTACCTGTTCATGAAAGTTACCAATAAATTTCTCTTGTTCTGCCAATTTGTATATTTCCTTGCATTAGTAGCTTTACAAAAAAAAAATCATTATTTTTTATATATATTATTAATGTTGTAGCTTTTGGAAAAGGGTTTATATTTAGTGCTGCCATTCATTCCCATTATTGAGCTGATATGATGCTGTTGTCTTGTGAACTTAAATGGATCAATTTATGTCGAACAATAATGGGAGCATATTTAACTTCTCAACATAATTTTTTTTAGAATTGCCACTAGCTGTTGCTGCAGCATGTAACAGGATTTGTCACAACTGCTCGTTCAACAGCTGGGGTTAAGCCTTAGGTAGAAAGCAATTGTGCATGTGTTTACATAAGTGTCACAACATCCTCAGAGTTAGTGCAAAATAAAACCCTTTCCTGCTGACTACAGCATTAATTTCTTAGAGTTACCAATGAAAGAAATACTATTACAAAAAGTACAAAATTCACTAGTGAATTGCATCTAACTTCTAAACAATAAACTCAGGTTTTTCTTTGGACTATCAAATCTACAAATTGGGTAGCAGGCAAGTTGAGCCTGTTAATTTTCACAGAATTTATAATGTTGTTTTGCTTGATATCATGCATTTGTAATATGCACTTCTCTTATTTGATTATAAAGTTAAATGTTAGAAACACCAGATTAGTTCAGTTTAAAGGCATCAATCATAAAAGTTTAAGGTAGCAGTTTTAAAAGCACGATAATTAAAACAGTATGCAAGCTTCAGATGAAGTGAACAACTTATTTAATGTATAAGTTAAAATGTTAAAAATAAAGCCGTAAGAACTTTCGTTCTTCCTAAAGACCATCATCATATGGAAGTACTAAAAGAGTTTTTTGGGTGGGGAGACATATAAGCAACCTACAGACAGAACATGACGTATTGAACAGGTGATCATGTCGCAGTGGCGGCTCATGGTTGGAAAAATAGGTGAAGAGGTACAAGAGCAGTATGAAAATATATGTACTGTCTACAATAAAAATCACTTAATGAGAACTTACCTATTTTTTTATATTAAATCAATCTTTCTTCCTTTTAAAGCTGCAAATTTGTCAATTATATCATCATACGATGGTTGTTTCTTCGTGAGCATCAATAAAATGTCTTCCTGAATAGAAATATTTTCCAAAGAAGCAAGTATATCTTAGGAACTAATGTTTCTTGAGCAAGTTTGTATTCTTTCAAGAAAACTTCTTTCCACTGACACACTTGTAGATGGAATTGTTGAAATGAGTGAAACCAATTTAGAATCTTCTGTGAAAATGTCTTTGTCTCCGTGAAACACTCAAAGAAGTTCTTGAGTCAATATATTCCTTAATTTTTCATCGGCATACACAAGACACTTCATTTTTAAGGCGCTGGTGTTTAGTAAATATGTTTCCGTAAAAATGTAGATTTTCAGGAGTGCAAGAGGGAAAGCATTCATTAAATTATTAAAATTTAATTGTGTCAGCAAGTCAGACAAATTGAAGTTTCTTACAGTCTTGAAATCTTATATCCATTTCCATAAGAATGTGGTCCAAAATTTCAAAATACAATTGTTTATAATTTTGAAAAATTGTTTCCTGTGTAAGAGCAGCATATTCCCGTGCTGATTTCTGTAATTTTGCTAGCTTTTCCAAACCGTGTCTCAAATACCTCATCGTTCCTTTTATGGCTCAAAATTTCACGAGTTTTGTTTATAATTTGAATTACACAGTAGTTTATGTTCAGTGAGTTTTTCTTCAAAAGTTCGAATAATAAATCGGTGGAACCAAAAATGTAAATTCAAAAGTGTTCATATCATTCAAAAAACCTCTTGGCAAGATGAATTGGTTTTTTGTCTGATTGTTTGCTATTCGTCAGAAATACGAACACTTTCTTCAATTTATCCCAATCTTCAACAATTGCACTTACTAATTTCGAAGTGGAGGACCATCGAGTTTCTGTTATGGTTGGTCTGCATCTTGCAGTTGTTGATATAAGTGTATAAGACCGATTCGCAGAATGGTGAAAAAACAAAGCAATTCCACTGAAGCTTGCAAAAAGTATTCGACACATAGAAATTTTAGAAAAACTCTGCTGTAATACAAGATTCAAACGATGAACTAAGCAATGAACAAAAACAGCTTGATAAGCTTTATCCTTGACTTTTTTTTCTGTAGCCCATTTAAGTGTCCAGACATTATCCCCATCGTAAGATTGTCCTATTTATTTACGTTGGTAATCAAACTGTTCCAAAATTTTGTCTAGCGTTTTGTATAAAGCTCGTGACGGTCTATCTTTACTCACATCATGGAAACCCAAAAATCCCTCAACCAAATACACCTTCCGAATCAACAATAAAAAATTATTTAATTTTTGACGTGATTGTTTATATATTCAGGAATACATTCAATTAATTCATTTTGAATAGTTTTCGAGTTCCCAGTGAAGACATTTTTTATCCTTTCGTATTGATTTTGAATTTCTAAAGGACTTCTTGATATCAACAATGAAAGTAATTCAATGAAATTTCCACGATTTATCGAGTCCATGCTTTCGTCATGGCCACGGAATGCTAGTTCTTGTTTGCTAAAATACAATATAGACTAATACTGCATCAATCACTGTCTGCAGGAAAAGTCTATTTAAGCGAGCGTTTTCGTTAAAATGCATTTTCAAAAGCCTAGCATTTCTTCCTCAGGGCATCGGCAATGTGTTTTGATTTTTTTCAAAATTCCTTAACATTAATTCGCATTTCAGGTGTTCGTTAGAATCACGATGTTTATGAAGTGACCGTGTTATGCTTAATAAATCTGAGAATCCATCTTTATGCCACGCCGAATGTTTATTACTAAAAAGTAGGCAGGGCCAAAAAAAAATTAACGCAGAAGTGCTGCCAATCCATTTATATTCAGTAAAACAATAATTTTTAATATTAATATTATTAGATTTACAGCTCTTCTTGATTTCTTTCTTGGCAGCAATTGTCAGTGAATCCGTCGGTCGTCCTTGAAGCAAAATGTCTCGTTTATCTTCTTTCCACTGATTAAATTTAGTTCGCAATAAATTACAATGTTGTCGTCCACAGGATGCATACTAAAAACTATTACAATCAGTTAAATTGTACACAAAACTAAAATATCAGTTAAACCTTTCAACAAATAATCACAAAGCATGAAAGAACAAATTCCTTTCGGAAAATAATGTACCACAGCACCACAAGCCCTAGTAGATTGCAAGGTACCCTGGTAGTCCGCCCGCAAAAACTCACTTCACGCTCAAAAACTGAGAGATGCAGGCTAAGGTGCCTGAAGCTGAAACACTTCACTTGAGCGAGCAGATTGGGGAGGGTGACGTCACGGTTACCATGACAACTCGGCGGACAACTGCAGACTTCCAAGCATTCCAATTTCGGCTCTTCACTTGCACTGTTTTGCGTATAAGGTTTGTTTTCCGTATTGAGCGCGCCATGTGAATTAATATCTATTCAAAATTTTGAGTATTTTGGAACTGAATAAAGGCAGAAAAGAATATATTATAAAAAATTACTGAATAAAACTTTATTTTAAGTAAATTAGGTGAAGAGGCACTTCATCTACTTCACCTGAAAAGCCGCCACTGTCATTTCGTCAAATTCAAATATGATGATTTTAAATTGATATATGAATACAAACAGTGAAGTGGTCAAATTATTGAATAAATAACATACAAGACAAGACGAGGGGGGGGATGCGTGAAGTAAAGCAAATGCATACAATAAAGAGGTAACCTTATGTAACTTACTTATTATAATTGGATGATATACATAATGAAGTCCAACTAGAATATGACAAAAATATTTTCATTCTCCACTAATGGAGGGGAAAGTGTTAACAGTTGTGTCCAAGGTGTCTGTATGTAGACAAGAGTATTGTTGTTACAACATGAAGTTCCTTGTTCAGCAGTAATCAAACTTTCTGTGAATAATAATGAGGAGATAGTGTATGGGGTTGCAATGATTTTAGCCTCTTTCCAATTAAGATAATGTTGTCCATCATTCAACAGAAAAAAAAGAAGAAAGAATTAACTCTAATCATATCATCATTGTATAATTGGGGTTAGTTCAGTTTTTTTTAATATGCAGTATGTTGGGAGTGACAATGAACAAAGGTGCAGTCAGTTTGTTTGTGTGTAGGGCTCTGAAAAAAGCATAACCATTTTTAATAATAATAATAATTATTATTATTATTATTATTAAGATTTAGCAACCACCATGAGCAATTCTTTGAGTCAAGAGAAGTTTCCCATCTCTAATTTGATGCCACTGGTTCCAGGGAAGGAACAGAACCAGCACCATCAGACTAGCATACCACTCATGTCTCATTCGCAACTTGAACCCATGCCCATAATGTAGGAATGGTCAGAAGTTAGGTCCACAGACCACTTGGCCACCAAGATGGCACCAGTTAAAATCCTGAATTTGAGGAAATTAATATTCCCTGGGAAAGCTACTTTTTGGGTGTGATAATGTTAACACACTGATGCATTTAAAAGCTAGAACTGGATTTAAGTTCTTTCTGCCGCATTTAATAGTTTTCCATAATTGTTCACAGAAAGCAAAGTAATGCTTGCTGTGCTAACTGTTCCATATAGCAATGCATCTTTAAAGAAGATCTTCAGTATAGTTAGAAAAAAAAACCCACAGAATCTCCTAAGCATGGGCACAAGGACTTTTTAAGTGTACTTCATATTGAAAAAATGAAAACATTTTCTTCTGCAGAGGTGTGCTACAAAAAAGAGAAAAACAATTCAGAGGACTCAAGACTCTTGCATAATAGACAACAAGGCAGTTTCTTCTGTGGGAATTCTCAGCATGAAACTGCTAGAATTGTATGACAGTCGTTTCTTTTAAACCATCTCTTTTTTTTTTTTTTTTTTTTTGTAATGTGTAGGGAAACATTATTGTCTGCACAAGCTATTCATTTACAGTTAGCTTTTTCAAGAGAAGACTGTTTCATGCATGGAATAATGTAGTTAAGGCACATGTGCTAATTTTTGTTTGTAGTAAGGTAGTTGAAGTCTGTACTTTGGAATGCATAATGTCATGTTGCTCACATTATATTGTTCACATGTATCTGTTGCTTTCAGATGATCACTGATTGACCTCTCAAAAGGTTGGCAGCTCTGTTTATTCATTTCTCATTTTAGTTCTGTTATATATTATTTTAAGTATCATCTGCAGAGATAATAAATTTTGTAAAATGACTTTCAGATTGTTCTAACTCCAATTGAAGTAGCAATTGAAGATATAATGAAAAAAACTCAAGAATTAGCTGCAGCCACTAGCCAAGAACCATCAGATCCAAAAATGCTTCAAATGGTGCTACAAGGATGTATAGGAACTACTGTCAACCAGGTACACATTAAATGATATTAATAGGATTTGTGTCAGTATAGCTTTATAATACTACATGTGTGTGTGTGTGTGTGGTTACTTTGAGAAAACTGTATACCATGCTCAAAATTATATCTCAGTAACTCTTGATAAGCAGCTAGTTGAATTAGCTTTTCCTTATCCCCGGTCTCTTCTATAGCCTTCTGTCTCGAGGAGTTCTTTTTCCACATAGTTCCAATGCATGTTTTGATATTGGTTCAAGAATTTACCATGTTGTTGCTTCCTTGGTCGTTTCAGTTCTTTGCTATCCTCTCAAGCATTTTTGTCATCCACATTGGTCTGTTCTTCTAGCACCAGTCCAGCTCATTGTAGTGTCTAAATGTTCATAATGGTGTCATTAATTCTTGTTTTTGATCCATAAGTTCCCCCTTTTGTTGTGTCTTCAGTATCAACTCAGATGACTTGTAGTATTTTAGAACTCAGAAATGCTTATTTTGTTAAAACACTTCAATAAAGAACTGCTATATTAAGCAGCGATAATACTGTTCGTCACATATATTTAAATATACGTGATGAACAGTATTATCGCTGCTTAATATAGCAGTTCTATATTGAAGTCTTTGGCCACGTAATATCGTGCCATGCGTTTTTTGTGTATGGGAATATAAGAATTGTTAAAACACTTTGTAAAAGTTAGAGCAAATATGTATAAAATATTTACTACACCCTAATTTATTGTAGGTTATCTGCATCAGTTCCTATCCAGATGCTTTTTTGTTCACTTGATCTATCTGCTAGCAACTTCTATCAGGAAGGCTGCAGGAACTTCAGCAATTGTGTTTGCTATTATGTCCCTAGCAAATGAAACTTCTCTTCTTTGTTACTTTTTTTCTTTGATATTTCCCATGCAATTTTTGATTGCCATATTTTCTGGTTATGAGGCAGTGGTGCTAAACTTAATTTTACAAACAAAAGCAGTTCTGGATGAAACAGGTTTGACACCATTTCATTTGTTGTTATGCTGATTTTTCTTGAAAACTTTAAGTGCTATGTTCACACAGAGCATTAAGTTCCTTATCTGAAAAAAAAAAATTAAACTACATGAAACATACTGCTTTGGCTTGGTATTTTTGTCATATGTGATATCAGTTAGGTAATTTGCAAATTGTGATATGTACAATCTATTTTATATCACATAAAGAATTTATTCACTTTTGACCCAACCTTTTGCGCGCGCACACACACACACACACACACACACACACACACAAAACCAAACTAAAAACTTAACACTACACTGTCAAAAAAAAAAAAAAACTTGCAATGTAATGCAGTGCATGTCTTTAATTATTTACCAAACCAATGGAGTGGTAGAATCAGCATAATACATGATAAATAGACGATGTAGAATTGGAATATTCTAAAGTAGTTTTTAACAGTTCCAGCCATACTGAATGCATATCAGTGTTCTGGCTGTGCCACTGTGCCTGTCCATCTATCTACTCCAATAAACCACAAAACTGTTGTCATGAATCCTATATAGCTGATAAGGCTTAGGTGAATGAGAAAAGGTAAATATTCTTGATAGTGGGTAAACACTGGCAGGCTAATCTTTACATAAAACTGGGCATCCTAGTTTGTGGACTTCTGAATAATAACTCATGTAAAAGTTGACCATATATGGCCAAATTCTTATACATTTTGTTATGTTTTTCATAGAACTATGGTGACACAACATATCGATAACATTCTTAATGTGTGGATTGGTCATTAGCACTATGAGCTATAAAATGATTTTTCAGAGTTTTTTTCCTTTTGTAAGCAGTTGTTACATTAAAACAATCATAATAGGATGAAATCTAGCTATCTTTTTATGTTTCAGGTTTTGTATTATATATGTGCATTTCTATGTTGGATAGTCGAATAGTCTGCAGATGTAATTTTATATCCTAAGCAAGGCAACCTAAAAAAAAAAACAAAAAAAAACACACACACACACACAGACTGTGAAAATATTGTGGGAATTTAATGGTCACTAATTAATTTTTCTGATCTTGATTGCAATTGCAACCAGAGGATTTGCGGTGTAGTTTCAATTGTACTTGTTTTGGTTGTACAAAAGTTTATCATTTAGAATGTTTTGTTACACAGCACTAGCAGGGGTCCTGCCGAGTCGGCCGGTAACAGTGCTTGAAACCTGTCATACAATTTTGTTGGCCGCGGCACCAGGTGTGAATCTCAGGTTCACCGCTGCACTCAAAGATTCACGCCAGAACATAAAAAATGAAAAGTTGAAGAATGACCCGAATCATAAGGCTTGGGTGAATCCACCATGTGAACAAATATAACAACAACAATAAAAAAATAAAATAAAATAAGAAAACGATACTTTGGGATCAGAGAGTTGTGATGAGGTTCACCCGCAATCACCAATTCGTGACTGAGTGTAGAGGTCCAGATCTTACTCTGGTACATTCAATCCCCAACCAGCCAGAACAACACTCACTTTCGCAAATAACACATGATTCACAAATGCACAACACAATATTTAATTACGTTCTGTGAGATTTAAACAGATACGGCACTCTCTGGGCGCATAGGCAATTGCCCCTCTTATGGGGGCAGCACACAGTATCACACTTTACTGTCAGACAATGCAAGCCGACTGAGTCCCCACCGGACTATCTGATCAAGAGATACTATCGTTAAGACACAAAATAGAGCAGCAGGTGATATTCATATACAATTGCTTAGAGAATGAAAAAAAAAATGATATGCAAACGATCACATTAAAAATACTCGCGACACAAAATACACAAGCACGTTAATTTGCGGTATACGATTATAGGTGCGAAATACTGCCAAAGTTAATTAACTAAATCTAATAAGCATGCACATGCAGATCCCTTCCCCACTCGCATTGGCCCTGAACCAAAGTTAAAAGAAACTGTCCCACCCAGCGGAATTTGTGGCCACACCCTCTCCCTTATTCTTGTAAAAAAAAAAAATCAGGAAATGGGCCCTGTAAGAAATTGAAATTTGTATGTGCAGGTACTTCCTCTGAGGTTCAGTCACTCAGCATTACTGCATCTATGTCCATGCAGCTTTGGGTGTCAGGATGGCACAAGTTTGCAGATGTGCGAAGAAAAAAAGGAAATATTCATCTACTTACAGTTTCGTGACTTTGCTGTGCAAATCCAGTGTGCATCACATAATATAACACGAAAAAAACCACATACACACAGACACTTGCACCATGTGGCAGCACCGATGATTCAACACTTCACTTTGACGCTTGATGTAAATGAAGCACACAATTAAAAGGGTGATATCACGCCGCACTTTGTTGCAATGATTAGAGTGCACACTGATCTACTCTCGTGATGATTTGAAGGTGGCCGTTAAACAAAATAGCCCCTCTCACATCTGCTGTTGCGGGTTCCGAGACTGATTTTCTGTGTTCCTGGGAAATGATTTCTGTTGTTGTGAAGAAATAATTCTGACCGACAGCTGCCTGGAGAGTGGGACCCCCTCACTTCCGCTGCTGCTATAGTAGATTCCGTCCGTCGCTACCTTCCGTCCTTTTTGACCGTTCATTCCCAATTCAGTCAGTTCCTTTCCGTTAGCATAACATCTACCCTGCCTGAGTATGCAGTTCAAATATGCCCCTCGCAGGTTTTGTTTCCATTTTTTTAACGAGTTGTGACCGCCAGCCCTGAGATTAGTTTTCTCGGCCGAACGAAATCAGACGTGCTTTTTCTTTAAGCGTATATCAGCAACTCCCCGACCAAAAACGACGTTCGAATTCACCCCCCTATTCTTTTCGGCGATTCTGTACTCTTAATTGCCCATTGTCTCTCGCTGACGTCAGAGTATCTTTCTTGCTGACAGAGTTATGTGTCTGCTGAGGGTCTCTTGGCCCACCCACTGAAGTAAACATACGGACCACAGCGTTAAGCTACAAGCGGAAGGAAGAAAAAAGAAAAGTGAAAATCCACTTCGAACAATGCTGCTTCCATCCGCATTCGAAAGCACATTTCCCCCGTTCATTTTTCACCCCCTCGAAGACCCTTGAGGTAGGAATTTTTATGTTTCACTTCAGGGCTATGTGTGAGGTCTAGCGATTCAAAATGGCAAATTATTACATTTCTTGCCTTCAAGAGCATTGGAGCGACTTCCTAATTATCCCGCAATTTTGTTAATCAATTTAGAGAACAGCTGAAAGAAAAAACAACGCAAATGAGGAATAAATAAAAAAAACTGTGAACTGTAAAAAAACATGTGAGCCTGCCGAACTGTGATTCCCAGCTGCCTTATACAATGCGCGACATGGCAGACAAATTTTACAGTTTTCTTCAGGTTTTAAGATGGGGGGGTGAGGGGGGTGTCTACTGTAACAGTTTCTATACCAGGTGTTCCATGAACATTGTAACCAGATTTTATCTTCTCAATGGTTGGTTGTAGACGTATGCTTTCAGTCAGAAAAGGTATCAGAATGAAGTGTAGAATTCTGTTGTAGCATTTTATTTATTACATTAAAATTTCCCATTTTTATTTGCATAAAAATGGGAAATCTAAATTTTTATATAGCCCAGCAGTGAACAATATCCACTTAGAAAATGTTGCACAGCATGCTAATTAGTCTAAAAAAAAAAAACGTGTGTTATGTGATGCCTTGTATTTAGTGGAGTTATATCACGTTTATCCACTGTGTGTATGATGTTTGCAGTCACTGCAGCATTGTGGTTACATTTGCCATAAATAACCTCCATCTCAAAGTACTCCATGTTACTGTACCTGGGCCATTATCTTGTGCATCTGATATTGCACCACATGAAGATAGCAAGTTTAAGAGTCAGTAAAGCCATATGACATTTCATAGATTCGCATGAGACATTGAATAGTGAATCAAAATTTGCACTGATGTCATAGAGCGCACTTTTAATGATTCCTCATTGCTTGTTGAAAGTAATATCAAGGTATGTATAACTGCAAACACTCAAACACTATACACATACAGGCATGTGATTCTTCCGCTAATTAGCAGAATTCCGTGAATTCACTTTTTAGAAAACACGGAAATCCACTAAACTTGTCATTTGAGATCTCAGGCATTTGACAAAAGTTTATGATTTTTGATATGTTGGAAAAAAATCGGGGAAAAAGAGAGAGAAATATTCGTTGGGTAGGGGGCAATATTTCAGTTGTGAGGGCATAATCTTTCTGCTGCTGTGTGGCTGACTGGCAGCTCCGGGCTGGCACTTCTGCTGCTGCTCAGCCAACGAGATAGCTGCGGGTGACGTCACTTCAAATGCCTCGGTTTGCTCGAAACCGTTTTTCTTAAAGGAACACTTCGCTGTTTCAGTTCACCACCGTCCTTTCCACTGCTATTTGTTTTATTTATTTGCTGGGGGATAAAACCAGTTGAGAGATTGGGCTGAGCCCTGAGCCATTGTACACAGCTGCCAAGAGATCAATGAGGAAGAAAAGTTCTGTTCATATGTGATTGGACATTTATATTACTAACCTTCTCTCTCACTGGTGGGCGAAAGTGTCGGAGGTGTCCAGAGATGCCAACCATTGCAGATTTCTCCCTGGGATTGCGGAATTACGGGTGACTAACAAAAAATTACGGAAATTCAGATTTTTGCTGTTATTAAGAATGTTTGTGTAAAAGCCTCTGAACGAAGTTCATGACGCATCTTCTTATCCCCCCCCAAGGAGGAGGAATTTGTTTTGTTTGCTGGAAAGCTAAATGGAAAGACAGTATAGCGCTGGGCCGGAATTACGTCAGCCCAGCATGTTTCTTTTGCTGTGGAGTGATTACATCTGTCCGAAGCCTCTGAACAAAGTTCATGATGCAACACTTCGTTTCTTTCTTTTTTTCTTTCCTAGGAGGAGGAATTTGTTTTGCTTGTTTGAAAGCTCAGTGGAAAGAATGCACCAAGGATAACTTTAGAATGCATGGCGCCGGGACGGAATTACATTGGGAAGTAGCCTCTGAACAAAGTTCATGATGCAACTCTTAGTTTCTTTCCTATCCCCCCTCCCCCTGTAGAAGGAATGTGTTTTGCTTGTTTGAAAGCTAAGTGGAAGAAAGAATGCACGGCGCCGGGCCAGAACCAGGGCCCGATTTACACAGAATTGGGCCCTAGGCACAGCATAAGATGAGGTCCCCCCTCCCATCCACATTCTTGAAAGAGTAAGTACATTTGTCGCTACTAAATATTTTCAATTAATTTAAAAGTTGATTTAATAAGTGGGATACAGTGCAGGGAAAAATAGGAAATGATATACATTTACTTTTATTAAATCTTATTGTTAGCAAGGAAATCGCACTTAAAAATATAGACGGGTTAGTAAAACACTTTAATAGTTCAGTATTGCTGTTTTTGCATTTAATTTTGCTTGCTTAAACACTTAGCAACTATGTATATATATATAATATAATAATCCTTGATTTTTGCTTTCGTCACATTCATTTTTTTATGTGTATCTCGGAACAGCTTTTGGTGTTTTCAGTTAATTCGATGCTTGGCCATGGCCAATCACATGCCTGACAGAGCAGATAAAGATGCAATAACTCCATTAAGTATAGACTGTCACATGTTTGTAGATCATATTAAAGTGACTTCTGCAGCTAGAAAGGCGGTGCTGCTTTTTTCAAACTAGTTAGCATGCCGTGCAGTTTTTTCTAAATGGATATTGTTCATAGCTGGAGCCATATGAAAATTTAAATTTTCTATTATTATGCAAATACCACCCAGGTTAGTGAAATAGCCATGACAGAATTCTACGGTTCATTCTGATGATTTTTCTATGTCTATGATCAAGCAGTGAGGAAATAAACATCGGTTGCTATGTTTTTGAAATGCACGATATAACTCAGCCATACCACTAATTTCACTCATAATTGTTTACAGTTATGTGTTTTTAATCTTTGATTTGTTGAATGATGTATAGTTAAGGTTTCTCTGTGTGTGTTTGCATGTGTAGACTTTGATGTAAGGATTTTTATGGTAGTGATTGCAGTTGAATGTAATTTTTTTTATTATTTAAGCTGATGCCATTATACCTATTATGGCTCCATATCTCAGAACACTGAGGATTCATCAAAACTCTTCTTTTGAGTCAAAACTTTATCAATGTAAATATATTCATTTCAGTTCATTTGTATGGAAATTGTAAATATCCTATGAAAAAGTATGACTAAAGAAACTCTGGATCACATGCAGGTGATTAACTTAGGCTTTTTCAATCCATAAAATTTTGTGTGTTTTCTCATTTTGTTTTAGGGTCCTATGGAAGTTGCCTTGGTGTTCCTTTCAGACCTTGTGGATGGAAAAAAGTCACCTACTCCTTTGCAAAACAAATTAAGATTATGTTTTAAGGATTTCTCTAGAAAGTTAGTATTCTAAGTTCGTTATTTTTTGCAAGCTATTAATTTTGCGTTCTTACAGTTCATGACTTTACTTATCAGGAAGGCAGCAATAAGAGGATATTACCAAAAATAATAATTTGCTTCTGTGAGTGTCGAATAATTATTTCTTTCACTAGCCTATAGCCCATCCTAAGGCAGTCGTTTTTAAGCTTTAAATAAATATTAATATATAGGGGATGTTTCCCATCCTAAGACAGTGAAATTTTTAATTGAAGCAGATTGAAAACAAATCAAATAGACACCGGCATTTTTGTAAGGAAATATGGTTAAAACTTACATAGTAAGAACTCATTCATGTTAGAACTGAAAATTATATGCTATTTATTTCCGTTTTTCAAAAGACCTTGCGATAAATATTCTGCACGAAATATTTGTTGTTGTTCAACAATTTTCCTTGTAGTCCAGTTGTTTTCATGTAAACTTACCATAATAACTTTTGCTTTGATTTTTCTTGTTAAATTACTTTTTCTCCGGCGCACATGTTACTCTGCTCATGGCTTGTTTTAGAACGTCCTATCCGAAGTTTAGTTTGAAGCTTCATACTGAAGCTTTTTCTACAAAATAATGCAATATTTGGTATTACAAATCGGAACTATGTAAATTCTCGACAATGTGCTATTGTGGGTGACATATGCTTTCAGATTCAATCTTGCTCACATCAACATCGCAAGATTTCAGTTTTTATTGTAAGTTAAAGCTTTTAAATAGATCAATATTTTGCAAAATGTATAATATAATCAGCACTAAACTCGGAAAATTAATTAAATTAAAAAGTAAAACATAATTAGTGTACAAATTCAAATTCAAATTGTGCTAAATTAAATGAATATACAAACACAATTTGCCGTGATATTAAGAATTCAATTTGAATTTTGTAGATCAGAAAAACAGAACTCGAGTCATTAATAATCCAATGTTTTTGAATTAGCCGCCAATCATTTTGACATCACGAGAGCACATGCGAATTGATTGATAAGTAATGATGCAACAATGCAGATGTTGGTGTGACATCAAGCATTCTAGAGAGATGTAACTTCTTTTCTGATGTACATGAAGTTTCATTTTAACTCATGTTTTAATAATTCACAAGACAGCATGTGTTTTAGTACTCTTAATATAGTTAATATGATAAGCGTTACTTACAGTAAGTGTTAATACAATAAGTGCTCCTGTTATCAACATTGTTTAGAATGTATAAATTCACTCACATTTTGCAAGGCCACCGACTGCCAATTTGTGATACATTGAAGTGCTTTAACTCTCATCAAATATATTTGAGAATACTGTAGAAGATACAGGAATGGTGCACATTTGTTGGATTTGTTCCATTTTCCCACTCTGTTTAGTTTCTTTTATTTAGGGCAGTTTACCAGTCAAGTCACCTTATGCATTAATGCAGTTTTTCAGTCAGCTGAACGCTTTCCCCATCCCTGAAATATTTATTTTAAATTATGAACAAGAAAATATTTGGAAAAGAAAACCCAAGTATATACTTGTTGAATGGGATTCACTCCTAAATAATACAATAAACAAATCTATACAAACTCCGTTTATTGTTGTGAAAGTATTAATTAAAGAAGGAATACAAGGGGAAATTGTATCTCCCGAGCTTTCCCTCTCCAACCGGGAGGCTTTCTCAAGGGTTGCAGACGTTACTAACAAGTCTGGCGAGTATAATCAAAACACTGGTGGTCGGGAACGTCGTATTTTGAAACTTGATGCTCGAGGCATGAGGTGTTACACGGGTTTCTTTCATGCGGAGAATCACCTCAGCATGTTCCTCCACTCGGACGGAATATCAACAGATTGGGTATCGTTGCATGCGTCGGGATGTGTGGAGATTTCAATACTCTCTCTGATCAGTGTACCTTTGTAGCCAGTATGTGGCGTAATTATCTTTACTTTATCCCATAACGGAACTGCATTTTTCTGTGCTACTTCTTTAGACAAGGCTGTTAAGGTCTTTCCCAATCTGATGTCTCTCATGTGCTCTTTAGTCCTTACAGCAATCAACCTTTTCGTCATTCCGATGTAAACTTTCGACGAACCGTTCGGGTACATTAGAAGTATCACGTACACTCCTGCTTCCAATTTCCTGTCTGGGTTTCTGCACGTGTTCGCCACTGCTCTGTGTATGCTGTTCAGTGATCTGATGCCGATGTGAAGGCCATGACGTCTCATTAGACTTTTGAATGAGTAAGAGGATTTTGGGATATATGTCACAGATCCGGCGTAGCGTAAATTATCTCCTTTAGCCTTGGGGGTTGTACGATACCTTGACTGGACTTTTTGTAGGACTTTTCTTAAATCATGCTCGGAGAAACCAGCTGCAATGCCTTTATTAATGATATCTGATATCTCTTTGTTCCTTGTTTCTATGCTGAAACAGACGTTGAAAGCTCTTTAAAATACGTTCTAAATGCTGCCATTTTATGTGAATTTGGAGATACAGATTTAGGTGCGATAAAGTTGGGAACTGTTATTGGTTTGTAGTAAACCGCCGTGTGAAGTCGGCCATTCTGATTTTTATGCAACATAGCATCTAGGAATGGTAGTCTTCCTTCAGTTTCCCTTTCTAGGGTGAATTTGAGTGCTGGATGCAAGGTATTGACTTGTCCCCAGAATTCTTGAAAGTCCGCGTCGGAATACTGCCTTATGAAAAATATGTCGTCGACATATCGGAACCATATACATGGCTTTTTGGCGGTGCAGGAAAAAATTCTCTCTTCTAGTGGGCGTAATATTGCTTCTGCTAATATGCTTGACAGCGGGAAACCCATAGGAGCACCTCTGGTCTGTTTGTATATAGTTCCCAAGGAAAAAGGAGATAATTTACATTACGCCGGATCTGTGCCATATATCGCAAAATTCTCTTACTCATTCAAAAGTCTAATGAGACGCCATGGCCTTCACATTTGCATCAGATCACTGAACAGCATACACAGAGCAGTGGCGTACACGTGCAGAAACCCAGACAGGAAATTGGAAGCAGGAGTGTACACGATACCTCTGATGTACCCGAACGGTTCGTCGAAAGTTTACATCGGAATGACGAAAAGATTGATTGCTGTAAGGACTAAAGAGCACATGAGAGACATCAGATTGGGAAAGACCTTAACAGCCTTGTCTAAAGAAGTAGCACAGAAAAACACAGTCCCGTTATGGGATAAAGTAAAGATAATTGCGCCGTATACTGGCTACAAAGGTACACTGATCAGAGAGAGTATTGAAATCTCCACACATCCCTACGCATGCAACAATACCCAATCTGTTGATATTCCGTCCGCGTGGAGGAACGTGCTGAGATGATTCTCCGCACGAAAGAAACCCGTGTAACACCTCGTGCCTCGAGCATCAAGTTTCAAAATACGACGTTCCTGACCACCAGTGTTTTGAAATCTTTTGATTATACTCGCCAGACTTGTTAGTAATGTCTGCAACCCTTGAGAAAGCCACCCGGTTGGAGAGTAAAAGCTCGGGAGATACAATTTTCCCTTGTATTCCTTCTTTAATTGTACTTTCACACCAATAAACGGAGTTTGTATAGATTTGTTTATTGTACCCAAGTATATATTCTGCAAAAGATGTGAAATGCATACAAATGATTAGTTTTCGGCTAACCTTTCTTTGCATCATTACATGTCACACTGAGAGGCTCAAATTGTTCCAACTGGATGGCCTCGTCTGTTTGACATAATTCAGAATGATTTTTTTTTACGTGGTCTCCATTATTCTTCACTTAAGGTGTCAAAAAAAAAAAAAAAAAAAACTGTGAAATATCGTGAAAGAAATACGGGATTACGCCATATAATACAAATTTTGATGATGACAATCCGATTTTTGGCGTGACAAGGATGGTAAGTCAGATAATACCCGCTCCAGGACGATGAAAATTTTCAAGTTTTCGGATATTATCTGACTTACCATCCTTGTCACATTTACGTTAAAAATCGGATTGTCATCTTCAAAATTTGCAGAGTGAAATATTTAGTTAAAATCTCTGTGAGTAGTGTTGAAAGCCTCATGTTTTAAACTCCGCTGCATGCCTTTTTTTTTTTTTTTTTTTTTACATTTGCATAAGAGCTTCTTCTTCTCACTTTCATGGATGCATTTCATCTGCAGCATTTACACAGACCTTATCAGCAATCACAGGCTTCTCTTGAAGTCAGATCTCAGTAGTTTGGGTGTGCTCTTCGTTGCTCTATGTCATTCTCCTCCCTTTTTGTTATTGGTTTTTTAGGTCTTGCATATTATTCTTTCTAGGTGACAAGAATTATAATTTTTTGCGAATTGCCATTTTGTTTTAGTCTCTCACCCCCAATGTTATAACAACATTATCTTTTTTGCTTGTCTGTCATATTTTTCATTTACTTGTTTTTTGATTCATTAAGTAACAAATTTTATGAGTGTGTGAATACATGTTTGAACATTGTAAAGGATTTTGTATTTCTGTTTGTTAGTATCAGTGTGTGTGTGTGTGTGTGTGTGAGAGAGAGAGAGAGAGAGAGAGAGAGAGAGAGAGAGAGAGAGAGAGAGAGAGAGAGAGAGAGAGAGAGAGTGTGTGAGTGAGAGTGAGGGAGAGTGTGTGAGTGAGTGAGCATTAATTTATCTGATTTGTGCATAAGAAATTTATCACACATATATTTAGTGAAACTAGGTAACTTACTCAGACATGTCAAGCTGGTAAATGTTTCTCCCAGTGCTTCACTAATGTTTTTTTCTTCAATTTTTTTCTGGAAATTGCCCTTCAGCTTCAGTTAGTACCCACAGTTGTAGTTCATGTTTCTTTCATACTCTTTAGATGCAACCCACTGGCCAGTGGTGCCACAGCTATAAAAGAAAAAAGTTATCATGACCATTATTGGTTACTTTTCTGACACATATATAGATAAAGCATGCAGTGCCCAAAGTGAATATTTTCTAATTATTTATGAAAGTTCTTTGAAATTTAGTCCTTAGAGTAAAACTAAAAGCAAAGGGCATCATTACTTTTGCCTTCTGTGTGTTCCATTCATTACTTTCTAGTTGTGCTGTGTCACACCAATTACATACATAGATGTGCTGGAATTTATAATTTCTTGTGTATTCCATATGTAAGGAATATGATACTTTGATGGGTGGAAGATATTAAATAACTTTTTCTTTTGTTCAAGTACTTTATTTATTTATTTAAAATTTGATGAAGAAAGATGCACTAAAATTAACTTACGTCCCTTAATTTGTTATATAGAACAACTAGTGAATAGTATGTATGTATGAGTGAGAGAGAAGTGTGTGTGTGTGTGTGTGTGTGTGTGTGTGTGTGTGTGTGTGTGTGTGTGTGTGTGTGTGTGAGTGAGTGAGTGAGTGAGTGAGTGAAAACGAACGGACGTGTGTGAGTGTGTGAACGAACGAACGAACGAACGTACAACTAGTGAATAAATTCGGGTGGTTTGTAAACCAGACATACCCAAAGTTTGAAGATATTAAAATAATAAAATCATGGCGCCATGAGAGACATCTACGAATTGCAGAGTCTGTACTAGTTGAAAGAAATAGATATTGAATTTGTAATAATAATGATCCAAATATCCTGAATAAAAAATGTAAAGAACTAATAAAAATTGACCAAAAAAAAAAAAAACACACAGAAGAAGAAAATAAAGAGTTTATTAAGGTCATTAACAGATGGAGCCACGGTGGAGGTTTTTACGTGGATGATGTGGGGGAGGGGCGAGGAAGCTGAGCGCATCACTCACTCTTGCTGCAGTGGCAGAAGAGAAAACATCTAGCATACCTCCTGAAGATAGCCCAGCTAAGGGTAGAAAGTACTTGGGGCAGTCTGCATTGGAATGGCTTGGGGTGTGGTGAGTAAATGTTTCTGGCTGTTCATGGGGTGTTGAGAAGGAGTGATGAAAGCATAGGATAAGTCGTATGTAAATAGTTTTATATAGGCTTTTAGCATTTTTGTTCGCATTTTGTATGTATGTAAATAAGCAGTTTATGTTCGTTTGATAATATCAAAAGATTTTGAGTTCAAGAAATTGGGGTGTTTTATATCAATGACGTTTAGGTTTTACACACGGATGTGAGGGGGGATACAATTTCGCAACCTGGACGGCCAGGCACTTCGTAGACTTGAGCATTCGTGCAAGGCTGAACTGGATGGTTCGTGGAACATTTGAAAGAACCTGAGGAATGGGAAACAGAACACCGCACCGGAAGCTTAAACCAAGCATGACAACAAATAAGAATAAAACGTGTGGTGAAATATGAAAAGGTAAGCAACCTTGTAATTATTAACTAGTGAATAGTATGTGTGAGTGAGAGAGATGTTCATTATGTTAGTGCCATGAACTTAAATTGTCCTTTTGTTTTTATACTGCAATTTTCTGACTCACATGAATTTTTTCAGGTGCAATGATGCTTTGAGAAAAAATAGAACTTTAATTGGTCCAGAGCAAAAAGATTACCAAAAAGAACTGGAGCGAAATTACCATAGGTTCATGGATCGTTTGACACCTATGGTTAAATGTTCTGGTACTGCTGTGACAAGAATATATAGGTATGCCTAACTTTTATCCTTGTTATACTCAAATGTTCTGTGTGTTCAGAGGGTAGAAGGGGCCACTTTCTTCAGCTGGTTGAAGTGCAAACATCTCCATTCTTGGGATTTTTATCAGTATAAGGATTGAATTTCAGAATCATAGGGTGGTTCTTCATTTTAAAATAATTTTATTGTGCATTCATCATTAGTTTTTAAGTAGAAAGAATTTTTTTACCTATTAGACTATAACAGGAAATTCCTTTTTTGTAGAAAGAGATGCAGTAAAGTGATAACTGTCTAATGAAATTGAGTAAAATACTTCACTGGTTATTTATCTTGTAGAAATGTATAACTATACAATTCTGTAATAATTTCAGATTTAATTTACAAATCCATTAATTTTTATGGGAGTTATTTTGATTAAATTGTTTGTTGAGAGATTTAAAACAAATTAACTTAAATCTGAATTCTCAAATGACTGGTCTCATCACAAAAACAATTAACCCTTTAAATGTTAGTGGGAGCTATTGCCATTGCGGCCCATGTATTCACAATGTGAAGGTAGTAGGGAAAAGGTGGGAAAAAAGGTGGGAATAAAGGTAGTGATCTCTTTCACTGACTTTCAAATCGCATTGCTAATAATTGAATTTTTTTTTTCTGATATTATCAGAATGAGGTCGCAACATAGAAAATTTAGAACACAGTAATCACAGCATTATAAACATCAAGGTTAATCACAGATGTTCACTTTCTATCATGTTTAAATTATTCTCTGATAAAATGGGTACTCACAAAATGTTGCAGAAATAACATGCTTCTTAAACTGTATGCAGATGCTTGTTTGATATGTATAAAATGAATTGAAGATCTTTTAGTAACACCTTAAAAATTTATTGAAGCTCTTTTAGTAACACCTATTCACAAATTTCAGTTGGTCTCTGTCTCTAAAAGCACTAACTTCTTGGTTTAAAACTCAGGCTTCAAGCGACTAAACATATCTTTTTACAATTTGTGACTGTGTGTTTTTGCTCGATTTCTATGTTTATGCACTAACTTCTCTCTTACAAGTCATGTTTACTATTACCACCCCTTTATTTTTATATCTTTGCAACTATATTATCAGTATTATAATTTTTTTACACTTAAGCTTTAAAAGTCTTAAAAAATTTTTAAAGAATAAATATTTTACTAAAATTTTGCCTAAAAAGAACTGACTTCAGTAAGGATTTTTCAGTAGGCATTGTGCACTGAATGTTTTCATTGCTGCTTGCGGGTCTTCAAAGTTTTAGGTGACTTGATGAGCCTTCATCGTAATGGCTGTACCTTACAATGAACTATCCTTGATGTGTTACATAGAGTGAAAGTCTTCCAGAAACTGGGTGTGGCCGCCTGTTTTACAATTTCCTCATATCCTACATTTGATGGCATAGGAACTTTTAAAAGCCACTGTTATGGTGCTCTCTGCTGGTACCTTTTAATATGTAACTGTTTGCTTAATAGACAATACAGTTATTTAAATTGCTCCTATTATTTTATTAATTAATTGTGATTCAAAAAGATAAAGTTTATGAAAAGAGAAAAAAAAGATACAGGTAAAAAAAATACATTAACAAAAAATTACCATAAATACTCGTGTGCAAGTGAACCCCTCATTTTTTCAGAAGAAAATCTGGAATTTTTTATGTTCTCACTTGCAGTTCTATCTCAGTTAAGTACACCAGGAGAGAATTTGTCACTAATATGCTGCTAGTTCTCCGCATGTGTATTCATAACAATCCTGGCTTTCCACACCTTCATTGGGCACTTGCGTGGTATGATCTCAGTTGACTCATGTTTAGTGGAAAACAGTTATTTACTGCATGAATGTTCATCAGTGTATAGTAACTGCATGCATGTTTACTAAAAAGCTGCACTTTTTCTTCCCTTTCTTTTTACTAAAAATAAACTTAGGTAAACAGAAATAGGGAGAGCAAGATTCGAGCATGTTGTAAGTTATCTTGGATGTATTTTGGATAAGGGAAGTGTGTCGTAGTGATGAACTTTGGTTTGTAAAAGCTTTCTTCTGTCTTATTTTTTGTTTTACTTCACGATGTGAGTTTGCAAGAGGGAATAAACAGAAGTGTAGATCCATAGATTAGGAGAGAAAGAAATGATCAGGTTGTAGGCTATTGCGCATCAGATCAGACTTGAGAAAGCAGCTTTGAGCCACTTCACTGTTAAAGAATGCATCTACAATCGCAAAAGGATGGGACTTTCTCAAGTAGGAATAAAAACTCACTTACAACAGTCTCCCTCCATCTGTCAGTGAAACTATGGAAGCTAAAAGGCATGATTGAAGATGATATGATCATTGTTGTAATAACAATATCATTACAAATTTTGAAGATGACAATCCGATTTTTGGCGTAAATGTGACAAGGATGGTAAGTCAGATAATATCCGAAAACTTGAAAATTTTCATCGTATATTATCTGACTTACCATCCTTGTCACATTTACGCCAAAAATCGGATTGTCATCTTCAAAATTTGTATTATATGGCGTAATCCCGTATTTCTTAACAATATCATTGTTTAATGATGGGATTCTTGCCAATACTGCTGTAAGGCAAGCTGACATCTCACACTGAAAGTGTTAAACAGCTGTTTGCTAGCTGATGTCATACACCTAATCTCAAGTGTCACTTGACACCTGGGCCTAATGGAAAACAATGGGCATACTTTACTTGTAACTCTAACCATCAATCATAGATTACTTTGTATCTCTGCTAAGTGTTACCCAAGTGTAGGTCAACGTCATAATTTTTGTTAAAAAATTTTGTCTTTGAAACTCGGCCTATACATGAGTATGGACAATAGAACTTGCTTATAACAAGGCTCTGATGACTGACGGAAGTTCTCATTAAACCAGATCACTTGCTAAATCAGTTTTGGAATGAAAAATCCCACCATGTAAAAATATGCATATGGGACAATATTCGTACATGTTTATATTACTTATCCATGTATATGTACACTGAAGTGCCAAAAAACTGAGATTTCTGTAATATTGCATTGGTTCTCCTCATGATCGGATAACAGCAGCTACGCAATGGGGCATGGACTCCTCAAGCTCTCTGTAGTTCTGTGGAGACACCATGCTTGCTGAAGAGTGTCCCACAATTCTGTAATATTTGCTGGTCAAGGATTTCTGGCATTGAAGTCATGTTGAACAGCATCCCAAATATGTTCAATGGCATTTAAATCCAGCAAGCAAGGGGGCCAAGTATGAATGCCAAACTCTGTGGAATGTACCTCCCGCCATAATTGGTCGACTGTGGATGTGTGTGGTGGCGCATTATCATGTTGAAATAGGTCGCACCTGTCAGAGTGGTTGCATGGCATGAATGAGTACAAATTATCCCCAATGATGGTAACATAGCCTCCACCAGTCAAAGTGATTTGCAGATGCATAAGGGGTCCTAATGCATGCCAGCTGAAAAGCCCCACATGATAACAGAGCCACTGCCAGCCTGCACTGCCTCTTATAGGCATGTGGGATCCATTGCCTTGTGAGGTTATCGCCTCACCCAGAGTTAACCATCTGCCCAAAGCAGTTAGTACCGTGATTCGTTGGACCAGGCTACACGTTTCCAGTCATCTTGCATCCAATGGCAGTGTTCCTGAGACCAGGGGAGGTGCACAGCCTTGCATCGCCGGGTCAGCAATGGCACCCAGGTGGGTCGTCAGCTCCAGAACCCCATAGAAAAGAGGGAACATTGCACTGTCCAAATCTGATGCTACTAGTGGCTTCAGCATTGAATCACACTTTGATTCGTGAAAATGTAGCACGCCGGATGGATGTTGTGATGCATGCCAGACGCCGCTGCCCACGATCATCCAGGGCTTTTCTATGGCCACACCAATCTCGCACTCTGGATGTTTTCCTGAATTTGTGTAGTCCAGGTGCACCCTTGAAATTGTTGACCATATAAAACCAAATTTCATGGTAAAATCCAAGATGGAGTGACCCATCTCCCATGAGCAGACTATCATACCACATTCAAAATCGCTTAAATCCTGATAAGCTGCTATCTGAACTGAGAATGCTACTACCTGAACTTGCAAAGATATCTGCCCCTGTATATACATCATTTGTAGACATTTACTGCATGGGTGTGGGGGCATGTAATAGAAATGGTAGTGCCCTTCTCTGTGTTTTTGGCACCTCAGTAACATATGGCAACATTTTTTACCATGTCCTAGCTACTTTGTCATTTATGAGGAACATTTTTCCCATATGAATTTAGTCACTGATAAAAGTTAAGGATTACCCCTTTGACAGCTACATGGGATTGACCATTGTTTAATGACACACACGTGAAGCAAAAACAACACTGCTCTTCCCATAACACTCACTTGCAGGGGAAAAGGGGCAATGGACACAATTCCAGGAATTATCTTCTGTTTTCCCTATGGGTGACATCCCCATGGTTTGTACGCTCCTTGAAAACCTTGAAAATTCCTTGAATAAAAAAAGTTCATTTTCAAGTCCTTGAAAGTACTTGAAAAAGTTCAAGGCTCTGCAAATAGTACTTGATTTTTTTTTTAAGTAATGATATGAAAGAGCATCTGTTAAATAATTGTTTGTGCTAAAAATATGTGTAGGAGATTTCTGCATAGTTCTAATAAAAACACCAAGCTGATCAAACAGCACAGAACTTGCATTCAACCCAGGGGAGTGTGTGGACAGCTGTGGTGCCTTGGCTATGATATCACTACAGAGTAAAGTGTCAGCTATGTGAATAAAATAAGTGTGAGTGATGCATTTGCAAATTGTGATGGGCTTCAGTTTACTGGGGTTAGGGACGCGTTCTTGCTGGAGTGTGGAACTTCCAGCAATTGCTGGTGCTTCATGCATGGACCCTTCGTCTCCTGGCTGCATAAAAAAATGCATCAAAGTCATGCATCAAAAAATAAAAAGTTAAAGCAAACAATAAGTGTCATAACAGCAGATGAATACAAAAATGATGTACCCTTTCAAAATATTCCACAAAATAAAATGATTTTGAAAAATACCAAAACAGAGGGGCAGTTCAAAGTTAATAAAATAAACCAACTGGGGACAAGGGGTAACAGGCAGGTCACTGAAGGTGTGCCCGCTCCAGCTAAGATTAGTGGTCTGAACTTACTAAATACCTACCTACTGATCGACGGACAGTACATGCATATGATAATTCGGGTTTAAAAAGTGCTTGAAAAGTGCTTAAATTTATTTTGCTTGGAAGAGTACAAACCTTGATCCCATTCCATTACTTACCCATTACTCTCTGCAATCGTCACCTAGAAATCCACTCAAAATGCATGTGCCTGAACCCCACCAACCTCCTTTTTGCATGGAAGTACAGCCCTGTGTTCAATTCTGCTGACAGGATACTCCCACCTCACGAGTGGGTGGCAGAGATTTCTTCACAACTGGCTTATTGAGCATTTGATGTACTCCCTTCTCATTGCTTTTCTATGGACATTCTTCCACTAGCACACCAAGATTCCATTGCACTGTTGTAATTTCATCCTGTATGCCGCCATTTCTGTTCTACCATTACAGGACAGTGTACAGCAGATTTTCCCCGCCTTCTTAAATATGGAACTTCATTAAATCTTGTAGCTTCCCTTGTTAAAAGTGATGATCTTAGCTGTTGTATCTCTCATTAAATCCAGAGTTTCATTAAATTTAATTTGTTCCATAGAAATGATCAAATTAGCTTTGAATTAACATTATACCAACAAAGGTTCATGTTTTGCATGTTAAATCCAGAATCCTTGCTAAATACTGGCTCATTATAAGCTGGTTGTCTGTATAGTAATTAATAAAATACGGGAAACTTAAATAATTGTGGTATCTGTTATGCTAACCTCTATACATATTAAAAAATAGCACCAGAGAGCCACAGTGGCAACTTTTGTTCTTGTTCATAAGGCATCAAATGTAGGACATGTGCCAGTTGTGAAATGGAGGATCACAACCAGTTTCTGGAAGAGTTCCACTCTACATGGCACTTTGAGGATAGTTTATCATGAACTACCACCATAATGATTAATCGTATCAAATGGCCAACTACTTTGAAGATGTTCCTTAGAAAAGAATGAAAACAATCAGTGCATACCTAATGAGGAAACCTTACTGAAGTCAGTTCTTATTTTGCCAAAATCTGCTGTAAAATGTTAATTCTTTTTAAATTTTTAAGTTTTTTGAAGCTTAAGGGGTGAATGATCATATAGCTGTAAAGATATAAAAAAAAGGGGGGGGGGTAGCAATAGTATGAATGAGTTGGAAGTTAGTACTTTCAAAACTGGAGTCCTAATTGGCATTTGTAAATATGTGTTACTGAAAATCCATTTTTGAGATTTTATTGCATTTAAAAAAAATGATAAATTTAAAAATAAACTTTGGTAGAATCTCTGGTCTTATTTGATCAATGTGCTGAATGATGTATGCGTACAATAAAGAATTCTTTGTGAATGGAATATCAAACCTAAATGTTATTAAAGATGGTAATTGTTATGAAGTGTTTCATCTGCATTGTGAATGGCATGTAATTTATATCTGTTTTAACAGTGCAGGCAGTGATTTATTCATTTGGTGCCTTATCTTCCACTCCAACTTTCACCACCCATTATTCCATATTGTACCTCTGGTTTAGCTTGGACGACTATCTGTTTGTTGCTTTGAATTTCTTTTATGTTAAAACCAGGGTCGTAGCTACCGGGAGGGTAGGGAAGAAGGCGGTTACTTTCCCAGAATGGTCATTCCAAGGGCGTAAATTCATGCTCTGGAGCGTGTATAAAAAAAGAAATTGTGTAACTAAAACAGAAAGTTACATCCTTCAGTATTATCTTTTTAAGGACTTTGGTTAGTCTCCTACAGTATTCCATGCGGTTAACCAGGGTACAGAGTAACAAACACTGTGAGGTCTGAACATCTCATATCCATGAAGGGAATTTTCCAAAACAGTGAATGAAGGCGTAGGAAACAATATGTCTAATCTCCATGACCTTTCTGAACATGTTGTTGGGATGAAGAGCTAATTAATCATCTGTGCTCTGTCGCAGAAAGTTCTCTGAGTGTTTAACCTTGAACGGAATTTTTCCAAGCCCTACCTCTAAAACTTTCTCCTATTGTTATGTTCACTATCTGATACTCATTCGCTCTGCACTAGTTTGTTTTTCGTTCTGCATTTCTGTGGTGGTGTTGGCATTCACATAATGTTTACACTTTACTTAGTATTTACAACCTGTGGTTCTTGGGTATTTATTTATTTAGTATTTACATTTTGAATAAAATTGTGAAAAACCTGAAATGCGATTTTTGGACAATTATAATAGTTCCCCATAAGGGCAGTGTGTGAGAAAGTGAAAACCATGTATTATTTGAGTGGAACTCGAAAGGGTGTAATTTTTAGTCTCGTCCTCCTAGATAAGGAAAGCTTGCTACAGTCCTGGTTAAGATTCCCTCCCCTCTTCAATGCACAGTTTCATTTGCATTATCTGAAAGGATGGGTGTACTTGGGGAATTCCACGAATTCATTTGTTATTACCAGTCCAGCAATTTTTTTTCCAATCACAAAAATATTTTCTAGCTTTATGTTCATGCTTCTATTGAAATATCCCCCACACTTCAAATATTGCATCTGTGAACACATCTTTTGATATGTTCACAGATGCAATTAGCCAACTTTTATCAAATATTGGTGTGCTTAAAGGAAGTATAAAGTAATTTGGCATTTCAGTATCTGGAATGTTAAGATGGGCTTCAGCTCCACAAATCACACACAGCTTGTCACTTGTTTTTCCATCTTTAATACAGATTTTTTTTTAATTCACAAAAGATGCACAAAAATTATGTGCTTATGCAAGTGATGCTTTGCACAAATAAATATAAATGTATGAATTTAAGATGCAGTCTCTGTTCTGTTCCACACCCAGAAAGCATCAGGTGCACCCTGTACATGTCTACTGACACAGTTGTTCCACATGCATGCTAATTATTATGTTAGTATGCTTATCAGCATACTAACATGATAAATGTAGTTGCTTGGTGCTTATCAGCATACTAACGTAACAAATGTAGTTGTTGGCTGCTTATTAGCATGCTAATGTAATAGATGCAGTTGCTGGCTGCTCTTCATAATGCTAGTGCACTACTTACTTGATCAATCAGTTGTTTCATAGGCATGCTAATTCAAAGGATACAGTTGCTGGCTGCTTATCAGCATACTAATACAGTATAATGAATTAAGTTGCTGACTGCATATCATCATGCTAACATATTGGATGCAATTACTGGCAGTTCTTCATAATGCTAATACAATGATGGATATAGTTGCTGATTGCTCTTAAGTATGCTAATCTAATGGTGGATGCAGTTGCTGGCTACCATTCTGCATGCTAATTCAATAATGGATGTAATTGCTGACTGCTTTTCAGCATGCTGACATAATGGATTGATTTGCTGACTACTATTCAGCATGCTAATACAATGGTGAATGTACAACGGCTGTTCCATAAAAACTGAGAGTATATATTTTTTTGAGTTGGCAGTAGTGCGAACGGGAAAAATAACCATGCAGACGACTAACTGAATTAAGGAAGTATCTATGGCAACAGTTTTTATCTGTGGCTGATGATTCTGGTTTTGTTATTGTGCAGTTTCTTAAGGTACATCTGCATTTCGCCATACAGCTATGGAGGTGAGTGATTCAGAGTTAAGAAGTGAAATGCGTTGTGCGATAAAATTTTGCTATCGTTTGGGAAGAATGGCTCCAGAAACAGTTGATTTAATGAAAAATGCTTGCAAAGATAAATTTTTGAGTGAGTCAACGATTTTGAGAGGGCATTTGTCAGCAGAACTTGTTCCTAGCCCTGGTCAACCTGAAAGTGTTGTTATGGAGCATATTGTTTTAACACTGTTTGGGCAGTCCTGCAAGAAGATCGATAAATGACGTGTGAAGACTAAGATTTCAAAAATGTCATCATTCCACATTCTACACAATGAATTACTGCTGCATCATGTGTGTTCCAGATGGGTACCTCATCACCTGACAAGAAAACAGTTGTTAGCCAGAGTTCAGGTGTGTCATGAATGGAAACAAATGATTGCAAAGGATCCAAACGTTATAAACACAGTAATAACTGCCGATGAAACATATGCCCACTATTTTGACCCCTCACGAAGTTCGCAACGAGTGTCTGTAAACACACAGGCTCTCCTCCTCTGAGAAAAGTCATTTTTTTCATTTCATTTTATTATTTCTGCTGTTACAGGTTATTTAATAATGATAATAATTATTGACAGTTATAAAATAACAGCAGGGAAGCTCCAGGAAAAGGCCTCATTGAGTCCTGTCTAAGCCCAGAGCTCCCTGAAGGAAATTTACAAGTCAAGTACAGCAATGTGCACCACCAGCCATTAGTATAACTCTTTCTCTCCCCCCACCCTGTTATTCCCTTAAATAGTTAGCTTAATAGGTATGCTTTTAATTTTTTCTTATAGAGATTAAAGTTATTAATCAATGTCAGTTCTCTGGGCAATGAATTCCAAAACGCCGGCCCACAATAATTTAAACTTTGTTTCATAGTTAAAGTTTTAGGGGGCAATGGTATAAGTACCTGTTGATTTCTTGTATTATATTGAGCATATATGTAGATATTTTAATTAATTCTTGCTCTATGTTATTTTTTATTCTTTTGTACATAATTTTACCCAAGTTAAAATTATATAGTTGTTTAATGTCATTATGTTGTATTTGTTAGGGTCAACTCTTGTATATGTATGTATACATGATTGAGAAAAAATAACATTATTACAACTATATTTTAAATCTAATAATCTAATATACTTGTTTTGAAGTATTTGTAATTTTTTAATATTAGATTGAGTTGTTTGACCCCATGTTAATATACAGTAGTTAAGGTGTGTATGAACTAAAGTAAAATATATTCATTTTAATGTTTTAGCAGTAAGATTTGTCAGAACATGACTTACAATTCCTATATTTTTTTATAATTTATTCAAGAGATTATCAATGTGTTTATTCCATTTTTAAAGTCCGCCAAACCAAATCAGCTGAGAAGGTGATGATGATAATTTTCTTTGATCATTAAGGAGTAGTCTACCAGCATGCCGCTCCTCCACAAATTACTGTCAATGTTGAGTATTACATTTCAGTCTTGAAGCGTCTGCGACGTCACATATCAATTAAGCGACTGGAACTGGTGGGCAAGTGGACCCTATACCATGATAATGCCCACCCACGTGTGGCTGCTTGTGTTCAACAGTTTCTTACAAAATGCAGTATTGACATCATGCCAGAGCCTGCACTATAGTTCTGAACTCACCCCGTGTGATTTCTGGTTGTTTCCAACAATGAAGGAGAAGTGCCGTGGCGCAACATTCAACAGAGATGCTGACTTTTTCCAAGCTATACAGGGGTCGCTAAAGCAGCTTCCACAAAATGCCTTCACCACATGCTTTAAAAAGTGGACTGAATGATAGGACCATTGCATATCATCTGAAGGAAGATACTTTGAGAAAGAATAACATACACTGCTGGCCACCCAAAATGCAACACCAAGAAGGACACGAGATAGCAAATCCATATTTACTGGACACATAACAACAGATACAATGATGAAACGATTGAGCTTACTGGCCTGTGTGACTTGCGGAACACGCAGACATCAATAGTTCGTATGGCCCCCATGGCTGGTAATAATGGCCGCAACACGCCGCAGCATCGAACGAAAGAGGCTTTGGATGTTGGCTTGGGGTATGTCAGTCCAGGCTGCTTCCACACGTTGCCACTGTTGATCAGGCGTAGCCGCAGGTGGTGCTTGCCGGGCCACTCGATTGCCGATCAGCGACCAGACGTGTTTGATGGGCGACATATCGGGAGAACAGGCGGGCCACGGCAGCAGAAACACCTGGTGGGCCGTGAAGAATTGTTGCACGATGTGTGCCACGTGCGGGTGCGCATTGTCCTGTTGAAACGTGGCCGCTGGCAGGTCCTGCAGGTAAGGGAGGACCACAGGCTCCAAAACGTCGGAGATGTAGCAGTGGCTGTTGAGTGTACCAGAGGGGTGCAGGTGTCATATCCAATTGCGCCCCAAACCATAACGCCAGGCGATGGACCGGTATGGCGATGCATAATGCAGACGTCATACAGTCTCTCGCCGCAATGCCGCCACACGCGGATCCGACCATCGTGGTGTTGCAGGCAGAAACGGGATTTGTCGGAGAAGACAATCTCGTCCCATTCCGTAGTCCAGGTGCGGCATTCGACGGCCCACTGCCGCCGCACTCGTCTGTGGTGTAACGTCAATGGTAATCGGAGCAACGGGCACCGTGCGACAAATCTTTGCTCCTGCAGATGACGTTGAACGGTGCGTGCTGACACAGGTTGTTGCGCAACACACCCTAATTCCTGCACTAACGTTCGTGATGTGGCGGTGCGAGCCGTCAATGCCCGCCGCACCTCTTGTTCAGTGGTGTGCCGCACTGCGGCAATCGCTCACATTGGTCCGTCCGTCCCTCTTGCAACCACCGAATTCATACTCGCCTCACTGTGGCTGGATGTCGTCCCACACGGGCGCCGATGTCTCGGTATGATAAACCGCTGTCGCGATAAGCCACTATTCGTCCTCTGTGGAACTGCAAAACGTGCTGGAATGACTGCTGTATTCTGCGACGAGGCATCAGGAAGCTTCCCACGCACAGGTCCTGCAGCACAACACACTTCCACTACTTACACCCCGCCTTCTGTGCACCCTTCTTATAGTGCTTCTCGGTGGCGTGCCGGGCGCACATGATTTACATGTGTCCTGCAATGCTAATCGTTTGCATGTCCTCTCGCGGGAGATGCATGCTGCAAATTTCAGGCCAATCGGATGCTTCCTTCTTGGTGTTGCATTTTGGGTGACCAGCAGTGTATATTTTGCTGTAACTGAATTTCTTCATTTTGTGTGATTTTGCTTTCTGTTTTTATGGAACGGCTATTGTAATTTCCAGTTGCTTTTCATCATGCTAATACTACAGATACCCATGCTTACTAACAGGGCCATAGCTATGGAGAGGGCTGTTGTCCTCCCAGAATGGTCATACTATGGATGTAAATTCTTGCTGAGAGGGGCATGAAAAGTAGAAATACAGAATATGTGTATGAATTTAATGAAAATTGTGACTGAAAAGGAAAGCTACACACACAAGTATTTTCTTTAGGAAAAAAAAAAAAGGCTTCAGTTAGCTACATGGTACTGGCAATTTCAGACCTATATCTGTTTGAAGATTGGAAAAGGCTCAAATGGATGCTATGAGGAAGCATAAGATTGCTTTGAGTAGCACAAATCTGAAGTAGATTCAGATTCCTAAGCTATAGTTCCTTAGGCTCAGTTATTTGGAACTCCATTGTCCTGAATGGTGTAATGAATAGCATACTTGAAAATCAATTGGGAGATGCAGGTTTGAATCTCACTCCAGGGCAATGAAATTTTCAAGTTTTCTGAGGGTTGTTATTTGGATGACCGGTAAAATCTACAAGCAATTTCAGTATTATATAATATGATTGCTGTGAATAATCAGTATTCGTTATCTGATCGCTATGAATGTTCTTGTGATAAGAAAGATTTATTTATTCTCTTTTATGGAAAAACAACGAAGTTATTCTATCTGCACTAGAGTGTATTCAACCTTGTACCTGTTATGGTTTTAATAAAGAACTTGTGGAAAAAAGTATATTTCATCACATATTGGCATTTTTGCATATCATTTGAAAATTAAATGTGTCACACTTCAAAGTGTAGCTGATGTAAATACAACCATGATTGTCTGTTAATTTTGATTGATTTATTTTATTTCATTTTCAGGGGAAGACATGGCAGTGGTGACTGAATCCTGTGATTCCTTGAAACAAAAGAATATCATTCTGATCTATTTACTGATACCATTTTTCTAGTTCCTCACAAAAGAAGAAAAGTACTTTTCAGTGATCTCAATGTTTTTAAAATGAGTTTATTATAGTCAAATTCATGTAGAAATTGTGTATTTTAAATATTTATTATGAATTGTTCATTTTAAATGTCAATTTTTATACTAGCATTTTCTTACCTATTTTACACAGTTTAACAGCTACAACAAAGCATATGTAAATTCTAGGGTATTTAATTGTAGTTTTTTTTTTTATTTTATTTCTAAAAATACATTTCATGTTTACAATTTCTGCTATGTCTCCAATTTACTGTTTGCTGTTTTACCAAAGTGTTCATGTACATCACACAAAAATTCTGAGGTTTAATGTAAAAAAACCCTTCTGATTCTTTATCAGAAACCAGGAAAGGTTGCTACCCTATTTACTATTAATTTAAAAAATTCATAAACAGATTGTTAAAAAAATTAATTTATGTGATAGAATTTTTGTATGTGTGTGTGAGACTGGGAATTAAATACCTGTGTTGTGACTTGAGCTACACCTGTGGCTGATATGATGTATTATCATTTGGGTTTGCATTCCTTTTTAGTTTCATGTAGTCTTTGTTCATAAGACCTTGTGATTCAATCTTTACCTCCCCATTTTTTAACCCACATTTCTATTTTTTCTGATGCAATTTTGTTTTTATTACATTTTTTTCATTGAGTAATTTCACTTTTTTTTTCACTTTACAAAGCAAATTTTTAATTTCAAATAACAGGAATAATTGTTTAGTTTCAAATGGTAATATTGGCATATGCAAAGGAAATGGAACCATTTTCTTGCAGCACTGGTGGCTGACATTAAATTTTGCAACAATACAGAGTAAGAAGTAGTTTCAATTTAATAGTGAGTCCGAATGGCTTTTGCATAATTCTAAATTGATTACTTTACAAATTTGCTAAAGAAGGTTGTGAAGTAATCACTTTAAAATCTTGCTGAGCTGCAAGGAGTTTACCAGAAATCACTTGATAAAAGTATTAATTAAAATTTGGTGTTCTGTGCTTTGCTATCAATCTAATCAGACTTGTGCAAATTAAAATTACAAGATTTCTTTCTTGCTGCAGTAAAAATTTCATTTTGTAAATTTTCTGGGTATATGACCTTTTTGTTTAAATCTTTTTCTGTGGAATGTCCTTAGCACTTTTGTTTGTATTTCTTTTATTTTCTTTTTTCTTTCTTAATGTAAAGCATGAAGTGAACTCATCAGGAAATTAATTCAGTATCTTCATTCATAGAAAATACTAAATTTTGTAACAAAAACAAGCTATACAATTATTCCAATGATTAACATATGTTTTTGGAATATTTTCTTTGGCTTCACTTTTAAGTAGAAGAATTTGGTATATGTTTGCCTTTTTTCATCTGTATTATCTAGTTCTTTGTATTTGTTTCTTATTTTGAGTTTTAATAGAAGGCTTGGAAAGTACATTTTCACATTTCTCAATGAAATATGCATTTTTTTTTTCTCTCTTTTACTAAAACACAATCTCATTCTCACTGGTACTCTTAAATGTTTTAATTGGAAGTATATTTTAGTGACAGTACTAAAGAAAGCACCAGCAGTGCCAGATATATCTGCAAAGGAATAGCTTAAGGGGGAAGAAGGTGAATATTAGATATGCCTTAAAATTTATGTGACATGTGTTTGGTGCGATTTCTTATTTATGAGCTTGTGGTTTCTTTGGATATTAAGAACAAGATGTCTTTTGTAATCAAAAAGAAAAAAATTCTATAATAAAAAAAATTTTTGTTCACATCAGGCTGTTGATGATTAGCAGGTTTTCATCACTAATGTTGGCAACACAGTCAATGTATCCATTGGTTCAGTTTGGTAAAATTCAGTGACTGCCATGATTAGGACAAATGATATAAAAACACATGTGGGACAATTTATAATCACATTTAATGTCATCATTAATGGAATAAAACAGTTTATCATTAAAATTGAAACACAGAAAATTTTTAAAATGGGATATATTGTGCACAATGCTGTACATAGATTGTAATGTTCCAATCTTAGCAAAAATGAAAAAAATATTTCCTTATTTTGCTTGATAAGGTCCACAGTAAATCATTATCTGTTGGTAAATTTATACAATATGTAAAGTTAAACAGTAATGTGTAAAGTCCTATCTTTGTTTTAAATTCACCTTTTGCAAAAGGCTTTTAGAATTTGGTGTATTCTTTCCAATGTAAAGTATTTAATAGCTGTTTTGTAAAAATAGACTGGTGAGTATTCTTCTGTTTGAAGTATTTGAAAGTACTTCGTTCAACAGCAATAGAAATTGTAAATACAAAATTTTGGCATATTGATCTGCAGGTAGAAAGTTCAGGAGAAAAGTAAACATGTTGTATTTCCTTCAAGAAAATTTTATGTTTAATCACTAATGCATGCTTAGAAAGTTGATAGTCTCTCTAATGCTCTGATTAATTTTCCAAATTATTTTTAAAGAAAATTTTTTATGGCTGTTGCCAAAAGTAATAAATATTAACATACTGGTAGGTGAAGACCTCTTTTGATCATTCTCCCACTATATTCACTGTCTTGAGCAGTGCTATGTCATGCATCTTCAGCATGTTTTCTAATTTCATATGCCCAATGTTCACATAGTTATTTTTTGAGTTTTCCAAGATTCCAAAAACCTTGCCAACAGAATTTCAAAGCATTTTTGCTGATGAAAGTTAAAAGAGAGAGAGAGAGAGAGAGAGAAAATGTTTTTTTCATATTTTGTGTAACTTTCCCCCAGTATATCAGAAATATAAAGTTATGAACTTTATTTTTGATTTTGTTGCCTTCAGTGAAATTCTGGAGACAAAAGAAACGGGAAAGGAAATAATTTAAATCACAGTTTTTCTTTACCTGAGGTAGAAGTTGAATAAGAGTACTACAAATACAAAAGCATTCTTCCCTTATTACTTTTCTTCTTACAACATTTCCTTAAGACTTTTGAACTGGAAAGCACATAAAGCTAAAAAGGAAGATGAAAGTTGTTTCCTTAATTTCTAACACAAATAAAACATTACAAATGCTGTTTGACCCCTTTTTGAATATTTTTGGTAGGAAAACAAATCTCAAAGTTTGTCTTTATTTCTTTCCATCTCTTTTTTCATTTCCTCCATGCTTTATTTTTATTTTTTTTTATTTTTTTTTTGTAATATCAAAGATATATATATATAGAGAGAGTCAGCAGATCTTCAGTACGAAAGAATTTAATTTCTAGAAAAAAATTCACACTGCTGTGCTTCCACAAGGTCTGGATTTTTTTCTTTTGCCATATTGTATATATCTATGTTCCCATTTAATGGCCCCTGTGTCTTTACATATATATACATGTGCTTTAATGTAAATATATGTTTTCATGTATGGATTAAAAAAAGATCCATATGTAGTTCCACAAGAAAAGAGTATTGTAACTTTTGAAATAATTTCTTCGTCAAAAAGATTGATATCAAGAAATTTTGTTGAAACCCCAATATTGCAGTTCTTTATTTATGCTACAGAAATATTTTAATTAAAATATTGGTCTTTTTAAATGATGTGTCAAAATATGGTTAAAACAACTGATGGACATAGTCACTGTATGTGCATGCTTATATTAATAATAATTAATGTTAAACCTTTGCATTTCAGAAAAAGTGCATCAAATTCATTCATCATCATTTTTTGTATCTATCAGCAGAGGTATTCCTTTTGTTTTTTCTTTTTTAATATTTTTTTATTTGTTGTTTGTTGCTGTTTCATTTTTCACCAAAATGTCATCTCAGAAATTAAGTGAGCTCTGAATTTTTGTCTTCCGGAGAAAAATGGGAAGCGTATGATAATACCAGAAAATTTAAAAGCAAGGGCTCTGGGTACAAAAGTTTACTTTTATTATTATTTTTTTTTTTTTTTAGAATTTACTAACGGTATGTTTGTGTAAGTTAATTAGGTAGTCTCTTGTGTTTTAGAAAACATAAATGTGAACTGTGAAGCTTAACATCAAGAAAGTATACCACTAGCAACACTCGTAATTATATGCATAAAGAACTGTAGAGTTATTTGAAAACATTCCTATATTTGAAGAAAATTTCTGAAGTAAACAGGAGTTTACCTTCTTACAGGAAAAAAATGTAAATGATTTCATTTTGAAATTGGTATTATGTACTTTGTGTCCATTAATTATGTCTCATTTTTCTATTGTGAGGGTCCAATTTATTTGGTAAGTGTTTCTGAATGCAGAGCAGTATTTGTTATGCACTCAGATATCTTTTAAAACTTGTAGAAATGGATTGTACATATGTGGTAAACATGTTTTCTGACAAACCTTTGTGTGTGCTAGATTTATAAGTCTTAACAGTTTCTTAGCTTTATTGTAAAAAATAATTATATTTGTGTTGAATTTTTGTAAATTGTGAATCTGAAATATGATCATGTGCATATGAGTGTTCATCTGTGAATAAAACTTTCGCTATTTATTTCAATAAAAAACTATGCAGATGTTTGGATTACCATTGATGAATACTGAAATATTTTATCAGTTAAGTAACTTTTACAATGATTTATGTGCTGTCTACTGCCAATAGCAACAAAGATAGGCATCTGAAATGACAAAGTGAGTACATCAAAATATTGAAATATTTATTCACTGCACAAATGATTATAAAATTTGAATTTAAAAAGCTTTATTACTTTTATGTAGCTTTTGCTTTCTTGAAATCTAAGGATAAATATGTGCTTTGTACATTTTTAATATATTGTATTTTAATGATGAATTTTGTGTGTGGATGTTGTACATTGTTCTTCATATATACCTTTTATATGAAAGTATTTCTATTGTTTATTTTTACTGGTTTGTAGAGTCTTTTAAATTATAGTGAACTTCACAAAATTTAGTATAGCTTGTGTAGTTTATGCTTTGCAGATTTATTTTGGTTTTTATGTATTTATTTTTCTCTTGTAGTACAAGTTTTACAAGAAATATGTTTTCTGGTTACTAGAAGATTTACACTGCTTTTACAAATGAAATGTCATTATATATATTATTTTAATGTCGTTGTTCTTAAGGAGTCACAAAATAGTCATGGTTTGTTCTTTCTCAAATTTTGAATTAACTTTTTCTGTAATATGGCACCTTCTATTTATTGCAAATATAGGAAATAAATTTCACCCATCATTTCAATTGTTGCAAAATTAAATAACTGTTTATTAAAAAAAATTTAATTGGTGTTCAAAATTTTCTCATTGCATGTCTAGAATGCAGATTTTGTTCAACTGAAAATTGTTCAGATCAGATCATATGTAGAGGATTTTAGGAAGGGAGTGTCTGACCCCAGGTCTTAAACAACCCTTAGAAATAGGAAGCTAGGAGATTTGGGCTAGAGTGCCTGATAGGAAAGTGACACGGGAGCGAGGTAGAAAGGGGGAGGAAGACGCCCTTGTTACCGGGAGGCCAGTACCCGGGGTACGACGTCTTAACGTGCCCATCTGAGGCACGGCGATTCAAGCATTCGTACCTGCTTGGTTCGAGCATTCGCACCTGCTCGAGATCGAACCTGAGGTTTCTCCATGGCAGTCACAAACGTTGACCACTAGGACATCCGCAGCCCACTGACATTTTTTGTTACTGTGCGATCTTTATTATAATATTTTCTAGATATTTTACTTAACATTGTAATACAGGAAAGTTTTGGTGGCTCAAACTATTTTCTTTGAAAAAAAAAAAAATTTGACAAAATTTCTAGATTTTGATTTTTTTCAAGTGTAGAATATGTTGTATGTTTTCTCAGTAATTTGTAATGTAATTTAAATTTCAGATAATACTATTCATAAATTGAACTAGAGGTTTATCTTTTATTAGCACAAAGTATTTATATGAAAACCATGGCAAAAAAAAAAAAAAAAAGACATGCAATTTTTAGCATGTGTGTGTCTATCTGTCTGTCTGTCTCTTTCTTGTGTTCTTTTTGTTTCTTATAATTGATTATAGTACAGCGATAGCTAAGAAATACAAGGTAGTTCTTATTTTCAAAATCGAATTTCAAGTTGAACTGCTGTTCAGGTTTAGCATATACTTGTGCCATAAATTGCACCACTGTGTTAGTGAAGACATGTCTTAGTGGTATCCCCCCCCCCAATCAGATTTATGGAAATCTTAAATGCAGTGTGCCAAGACAATAGTTCATCACCATCATCTCATCTTAATATGATAAAATTAGTTTAAGTTTAGAAGTGCACAGTTTTTCCTGTAGTTAATAAATGGCACATGTAAAGTGAAGATCGGGGGAAAGTAAAAAGCTCTGCACAGTACAGAATGTGCAATGTTAGAGATGAAGATCATGCAATATATGTATATATATACAAACAACAGGAGACATCTAATCATCATACATGTCTCAACCCCATGCGCAGCTGCATGGTTAGGAACAAGTAAAATACACATACAAATAATTAATTCAATCAGTTCAGCACTCTCAATCAATAAGTACAACAACAATAATTTTAAGCAGTAAACACACACACGCATGCATGTGCCTACGCATGTACACACACGCATGCATGTGCCTACACATGTACACACACACACACACACAGTATTATTGTTTTTCTCATTTAAAAAAGCAAAAATACCAGGTTATAAATAAATGAAAAGAGAATAATTAGAGAAACTCAGACTTGCTTGTAACCAGCACTGTTTGTTTGTAATCCTGGTTTAGCATGAAACTCTTGAGTTTTCGTCACATTCCAAACCTGGAAATCTGGGTTTTTAAATTTTAGAAATATTCCAGATTCTTCGGTCATTTCATTTCTAAAAGTGCTACAAAATGATAACTGAAAGTTCCTTTCGAGTTCCATTTTCTTTGGGAATTAGTATGATTGAAAACATGAAAAAACTGCATTTCCATGCGAATGGTGAATGTAGACAATTTGTGACACCTTGAAAGTTTGTTTTGTTATCAAAGCAGCTCTCAAGATAACAGCATGCTGAAATGAAGGTTTCTTCATCATTTTGGAAGTTTCATCTATATCAAATAATATTAGTATCTACAGTTTCAGCAACCTATGTTAATACTTCTTTGCTTTTACCCGTGTTTCAAGAAGCATTTAGACATAAGATAAAAAATAAAAATAGCATAAAAAGAAAATAACCATGTGCAGTTTATAAGTTCGGTAAAAAAGGTTTTGCTTTTAGCCATTCTTAACCTTGCCATTTTTGAAGTTTTACTCATTTTCAGTCCTAAGTTTAAAAATTTCACTATACAAATTTTCAGTCTTCAAAAAAAATTTCCTTTCAGCTACCCCCAAGTCTTTCAGAACCCCTTCCAATTTTAGATTCCTGGATAACCACTGTCTTCATCATGTGCTGATCTTATTCAAATACTTGCAATGCTGAATAAGATAAAACAGGTTATCTGTTGTTTTCAATTTAATGTCTCTTTAAATGATCGTTTTTGTTACTGAAATGTGTCACAGTAGAATTGGCTGGGTCATAACAGCATCCTAGTTTTAGTAGTCAATGATTTATATTATTGTGTGCCAGATCTAACTAGAGCAAAAATATTCATATTTTGTGGTCATAAATATTCCTAATGGCCTTGAAAAATTTTCACATCAAATTAGTGCCAATGGAAACCTACTTCTGCTAGCACAGTGGTTTAAGCGATGGCTTCTGACCATTCGTCTGAAATGGGTGCGGGTTCAAATCCTGGTGAGGCATGGATGTTGTGTTTATCTTATGGAACTGGCTCTCTCCTTTCTCTGGAACCAGTGGCCCTGAATTAGGGATAGGCCTCTTATAGCCCACTGAGTTGCTCGCGGTGGTCGTTAAACTCCCAATCTGCCACCCGGGTGGCGCAGTGGTCTAAGGCGTTGGCCTCTGATCATTCATCCGTAAGGGGTCCGGGTTCGAATCCTGGTCAGGCATGGATGTTGTGTTTGTCTTACGGCACTGGCTCTCTCCCTTCCCTGGAACCAGTGACCCTAAAATTAGGGACGGGCGACTGCTTATAGCCCATTGAGTTGCTCACGGTGGTCGTTAAACCTCCAATCAAAAAAAAAAAAACTCCCAATCTAAAAATAATAAAATAAACACTGTGCCGTTGCATGTTGTTTAGTTTGCCAGGCTTAACTGTTTGACTAAATTATTCCTCATTAGAAAAACTTATTACTTTGTTTGTAGTAAGGAGGGGAAACCAACTTTTCCCTTTTTAAGCCATTGTCTTATCTCTAAATTTTTGAATATAGTTGTAATATTGGTGTAATCCAAAGTGTTAAATACTCCTATAAAAGAGTTCTAACCTTTGATAAAACTGGCTGCATAAGTAGTTCAATGTTCTGGGCCTCATAAGAAAATTCATTTTGCATGTAACCTAACAAAGTTCAATTTTTAGGTTTTTCATTTTACAAAGTAATGTGATTAGCATTATTCTGTAATTTATGACCAAAAGTATGTGCTGTTGTTGTTAATACTAAAATATAAATAAATGAAAATCTAACTATACATATGTCTAGATCCCAAATATTTTTATGTAAAATGAGCCATTCAGAAAATGGAATTAATGGAATTGTAACATCCACTAAAAGAAGTATTTTTTCTGTGATGCTACACAGCAGATTTTCCTATTTGTGTGACTTATACTGATGTGAATACTCAATCGCAACGCATGTGTTTGAATTTGAAATGGCTTTAATAAAACACTCTTTTAATATTTGGGGTTTGTTGTGATGTCTTTTCAAATGTGTGTGTGTGTGTCAACTGTCAACAAATTCTGAAACAATATGTTTTATCAGTGCAGAATTTTTCAATGTACATTATGAACCTGTTAAACTTTTACTGAGCAGGCAGCTAAGTCTTTCATGAACTAACTTACATAAATCGAATTCTCAGATGATTTAACAGCAAACTTAAATGATGCATGATGAAAATTAATCTATTTGCAGGGCTGACACGTCCCTGGAATTTTATTTCCAATTTTCTGAGATTGGAAAGTACTTGGATTATACAATATTTGCATTGCCCCTCCCCCATGAAGGATTAACCTGAATTTTTTTCTTGATTTTTCTGTTTGATGGAAAAGTTCCTCTTCTTCTGAATCAAGTCATGCACTACTCACCAGGGTTTTCTGATTGTTTCCTTGCAAGTAGTAAAGAGAGAGACTGACTGAGTCACTTTTCTGTATGCAGTATTGTGGCTCTAAATAGGCTGCCCATGATGATGTCACATCCTTCCATTTCTGTGGAATGTGGTGGAATATGTGATGTCATTTGTTTAATTATATGTAGTGGCACCCCAGTAGTGCAATGGTCTAAACACTATCTCTGAGTATTTGTCCAAGTGTGTCTGGGTTCAAATTCCAGGCGAGGTATGGATGCTGTGTTTGTTTTGCAGCACTGGTTCTCTCCCTTCCCTGGAACCAGTGGCCCTAAATTAGGGACGGACAACTTCTTATAGCCCATTGAGTTACTCACGGTGGTCATGAACCTTTCCACACACACAAGTATAATATGTGGCTCTGCAGAGTAAGACAGGTGTTGGTTGTATGATAGTAGCCATGTGTTCTAGAGTTGCAACTGCATCAAATGACCTTTAGTTCCCATCATGGCTGCTCGATCTGCGCACTACCCTCTCAAGCGTGGCTTGTTTGTTTGTGTGAATAGCTGGCACTAGCCTTGTCAGATCTGCTCCAGCAGTACAATAGTCTAAGCAATGGCTTCTGATCGTTCGCCCAGGGAGGGGTCTGGATGTTTGTGTTTGTCTTTTGGCACTGGCTCTCAATGTATTACCTGATCAGCACTGGTTCTCTTTCTATTGATCATTTGGCGTACTGTATATAATGTTTGCTATATACATTGTTGATGTAAACTGAATATACTGTCTATTTTTTTTTTTTTTTTTTTTTTTGGGAGGTTTAACGACCACCGTGAGCAACTCAATGGGCTATAAGCAGTCACCCGTCCCTAATTTAGGGTCACTGGTTCCAGGGAAGGGAGAGAGCCAGTGCCGTAAGACAAACACAGCATCCATGCCTCACCGGGATACGAACCCGGACCCCGTTCGGACGAATGATCAGAGGCCATCGCTTAGACCACTGCGCCACCGGGGCGGCTATACTGTCTATGTCTGCCTGTCAATACTGTACAACTATGCCTGTTTATCCCATCACTGTATCTGTACCACCAGGTCAAATAAATAATTTTTTTAAACTTTCAATCAAAAATAAAAAAGAACCTTGTAAGGTGCACCAACATCGTTGGTGCAGGTTATATAAATATAGCTGCTTTAAAATAAATGAAATTTGAATGAAACATGGTTCTGTAGCATCTTGATCTGTACAATTCTTGATGCATTAATGGAGAAATTACCAAGGAAATGATGCCCATCTTTTCAAGTGCATGAATTTGTGCAAAGCGGTATGATAAGTGTAGTAATAAAAGTGTTTGGGAATTTTTGCCTTGGTATTTGCTTCAGGCACACTGCTGTCACAAGTGTCTATGCCGCTTATTGCTTTGCTGTGCAGTAGACAATGTTTCATCATCATCCATTCTGCAAGACAAGATCATATCTCTGGAGCATGTGCCTTTGGGTTGCACTGAAGGAAATCTAACCGGGAATGGAAGGTGAAGTTTTTGTTTGTTTTAGGATTTAATAGCAACAAATATCTAAGGCTATAAGACATGGTGTATCTCTAATTTAGAACCACTGCTTCCAGAACAGAACAGCACAATACATTTTTGCTAAGCCTAAAATCAAAGCAGAATGGAACGCAGGGCAGTGTGTGTTTGTGGTGAAAATCTTTGAAGGCCTTTTGACGCTGTGGCTTTTGCACCAATTCATGTAGATTTACATACTCAAGTTCCCTAAAGTACGCCTTGTTTTTCTGCACCTCCCCTCCCCCTTCCCCGTGGTTTTGCACCCATACTTTATAACTGTATTGTAAACGATGACTCGAGGTTTTCCTAGAAGAATTGGTGTAATCATCCATCTTTCAAAGATGCCAGATGATTGTGCTCAGCGTCTGGCACAACATTTTTTTCCGTTGCCATTCATTGCAAGTGATTGTTTTATTTTAAACTTTAGCATTAGCTTTTCTATGAAGGTTTATTAAATGAACAGTTCTTAATGTTCAGCTATTGAGGAAAATTATTACGACTGGGTATTAGAAGACCCGTGAATCTGAAATTTTGGGGTTTTCGACAAATTAAGGTTTGTTTTTTATTTTATTTTTGAATTAGAGGTTTAATGACCACCGTGAGCAACTCAATGGGCTATAAGCAGTCGTCCGTCCCTAATTTAGGGCCACTGGCTCCAGGGAAGGGAGAGAGCCAACGCCATAAGACAAACACAACATCCATGCCTCACCGGGAATCGAACCCATACCCATTGCAGACGAATCATCAGAAGCCATTGCTTAGACCACTCTGCCACCGGGCGGCGAATTAAAGTTTAAAGAAGATTTGAGGAAAACTATGAACAATTTCTAAATACTGAACAAGAGTTGAGTGGAAAGCTTCTTGCCGCCCCAGTGGTCTAAGCGATGGTTTCTGATCATTCGTCCGAGATGGGTCCGGGTTCGAATCCCGTGAGGCATGGATGTTGTGTTTGTCTTATGTTGTTTGGATGTTGTGTTTGGCTCTCTCCCTTCCCTGGAACCAGTGGCCCTAAATTAGGGATGGGTGACTGCTTATAGCCCACTGAGTTGCTCATGGTGGTCGTTAAACCTCCGATAAAAAAAATGTGCAGCAAACTATGACTTATACCACTTGCCTAATTAGCATCATTGCAGACCGGGTACATCCTTTCATGGCAACAGTATTCCCCTTCAGTAGTGCCTCTTTCAAAAGGTTAATGCGCCATGCCCCACTGTCCAGATTGTTCAAGAATGTTTCATGGGACATGAAAACTTCCAGGTACTGGTTGCCCTGGCTTCCTAAATCCGCAGATATTAACCCAATCAAGCATCTGGGGCTTGTGTTGGAACAGCAACTCCGATCTGTGGCGGCTCAGTCACGTAACTTACAACAGTTAAAAGATTTTCTGGTAACGTGTTGGTACCAAATACCACCAGACACCTTTAGAAATCTTGTAGTGTCCATGTTGGCACCAAATACCACCAGACACCTTTAGAAATCTTGTAGCGTCTAGGGCTCGCCGGGTAAGAGCTGCTTTGGCGGCACGTGGAAGACAAACATCATATTAGTTAAATGGATATAAAGTTTTGGCTCTTCGGTGTATTTTGAGAACTTTGAGCTTCCTTATCATGTTTGTAGTCATTTCTTATTTCCGTGACCGATTTCAAGTCATCTACAGAAAAAGTGACAAATTCTGTGTTTCCTGAAAGGGAAAAACAAATACGACAAGAAAGATGGCACCGAATTTTCAGGTATAATGAGCACGTCTTTTGAGTCCGTTCTGACGCGAATTAAACTTATCAAAGCTATTCAAAGTCAATGAACCGCTATGAAAACAGTAGTATCTGACTGACCGAAGAGGTTTTCAATCCCGCAGATATTGCTGTAAACGGAATCGTGAACTTACGCATTCTGGTTGAAGACTTGTGCGTTAAGAAAATATATGAGACATTTCGCAGCGGAAACGCTCTCCAGTAAAGAAAGAATTTTTCGAATCGGGCCCTTAGAAGCAGAGAGATCGACAAATATAAGATATGCATCTACGCCCCCTGGCGGGAAAAACATGCATTATTTTGAGAAGAAAGTATTCTCAAAAGGTTTTTCGATGTGAGCGGTATCTGTCCAAGAAAGAATTTTTTTCTGTCGAGTTTTCAGCAGCTCCGATTTTGCTGTAAATACATCAGAAGCAGAAATTAACGCCGCCCCGGTGGCGCAGTGGTCTAAGCGATGGCCTCTGATCATTCGTCCGAACGGGGTCCAGGTTCGAATCCCGGGAAGGCATGGATGTTGTGTTTGTCTTACGGCACTGGCTCTCTTCCTTCCCTGGAACCAGTGACCCTAAATTAGGGACGGGCGACTACTTATAGCCCATTGAGTTGCTCACGGTGGTCGTTAAACCTCCAATCAAAAAAAAAATTAACACTTATTCCCTCTGGTGGCTAACCTATTTTTGCCGCCCCGGTGGCGCAGTGGTCTAAGCGATGGCCTCTGATCATTTGTCCGAAAGGGGTACGGGTTCGAATCCCGGTGAGGCATGGATGTTGTGTTTGTCTTACGGCACTGGCTCTCTCCCTTCCCTGGAACCAGTGACCCTAAATTAGGGGCGGGCGACTGCTTATAGCCCATTGAGTTGCTCACGGTGGTCGTTAAACCTTCCACCCCCACCCCCAACCTATTCTTTACCAAATATTAGAAATTATGTGAAAAACATTTCCCCTCAGGAGTTGTATGCGATACAGGAAGAGTTTTGGAAATCGAAGTTTTGGAAGCAGAAATATAGAGCAAAACTATGTTTATCTTAACACCCCCTAGCGGAAAGTCTATGAGTTACTTGAAATTTTTTGAAATTATGTGATAAACAGTGTACACCGGAAACGCTATTAAACAAAGAAGGAATTTTTCAAATCGGACTCTTAGAAGTAGAAATATTGACACAAATAAGATATATATCTACGCCCTCTGCCGGAGAAACCATGCATTATTTTAAGAAGAAAATATTACAGAAGGTTTCTGGTGGCCAAGCCACTCTTTACCAAAAATTAGGAATTATATGCAAAAGATTTTCCATCAGGAGCTGTATCCTCTGAAGAAAAAAATTCCAAATCGGAGTTTTAGAAATAGAGATACCGGGGAAAACACAATTTACTTTTATGCCGCCTAACGGAAAATATATGCGTAACTTGAAAAAGTGACTATACCTAAAATACTCTTCGACATAAAAGGAATCTAACGGTGAAATAATTTTTTCAATCGGATGTTTAGCAGCAAATACACTCATCGTCAAAAAAAAAAATGTTGCACCCAGAAAGACGTATCGGATTGCAATGCTATTCGGGAAGAAGGTAAAGGTTACCAGGAATAATAAATGATTAAACTTTGAGACCGATATGGGAAATATTTATTGAGCTGCAAGCCAGTAAGTAAGTGTCTCTCAGTATGGCGTCGGGTCGACATGTTTGCTCACACAGCATACTAGACGTCTCGGCATGAAGTTGTACAGGTTCCTAATGGTGTCCTGCGATAAGCCATCCCATGCAGCTTGAATCTTCTCACGCAGTTAATGCAGATTGTGCTTTAAGGGTGGTGTGTGGATAGCGCGTCTAATAGCATCACACACATTTTCAATCGGTGATGGGTCTGGCGCCCCGCACGAGGATAACTGGTTTTCCGGTTATTTGGGGAGCGGCACCCCCACGGCCCGAGCTGACCTTGTGACGGATCATTTATCTTTTCGTCTTAAAAGATGAAACTACCGAAGGGACAACTGTTCATCCAGATGATGGGGAGTGGCGACCCCACGGCCCAAGCCGACTTGTACTTTGTGATGATTTTCCCATTTTTATGCTTTTCGTTGTTCTCTTGGCACGCACCCGCGTCAGTTGTAGGTTGCTGAGGTAGTGAATATGCGCCAGTTCCGGATTTTAGTTTCACTTTTTCTTTCCTGTCTTCTCCATTTTATGTTCTTTTCTTTGTTTTTCCGAGCTGGTTAGCTAGACGTACCTGCACGTTTGCCGTGTGCGGTGACCCGTAAAGTGGAAAAGGGGATGCTGAGGTTTCTGGAGGCCGGGGTGTTGTTATCGCCAGTTACCAACACTCCCCTTTGCTCCCTGCTTCACCCTAAACAGGCAGCTAGGAACCAACCCGCTCCTAGTCAATGAGGTCTGTGGCTGAGTGGAGTCCAGACCTCTAACAGCTTGTCGTTTCGTACGACAGAGTGAGTCTGGGGATAGGGTGGGCATGCCAAAGGGGTGTTGCCCAGACACGGGAAAGTCTGGGTGCGCGCCGAGCGCATGTCTGCCCTTTCAACTTACTATATCCGCTTCCTATCCCTAGAGCCGTGTCCTGCGTTCACTTGGGCTTGCAGACACCCGGCTCACCCTCGTTGGGTTCGGTTGTGGGTGGGGAAGTCGGCGGACGAAACCTTTCTTTTTTCATGGCTTTTAATGACATTTCCCACGAACCTAAAACCAAAAGAGGTAATGAGGAAGGCTCATCCCCTTCCGCAAAAAAACATGTTCCTGATTGTTCGAATGCTCGTTTCTCTTTTGTGCACTCATTGGACCCTTCAAAGCCTTTGAGTGCAAAAAGTCCATTTTGGATTAACAAAGCACTTCAATCTATAGCAAGCTCTCCTAAGAGCGTAAAGAAACTTCAGTCTGCAGATCTTCTGGTAGAAATGTCCACTGTGGCCTACAGTTCTACACTTCTAAACACTACCACGCTGCTTGAGACTCCGGTCAAAATAATACCTCATGGATACCTAAATTCATCTCGAGGTGTTGTTTCCTCTCAGGACCTCATTGAGTGTACCGATGATGAACTTCTTGAAGAACTGAGGAGTCAACACGTTACGGGTGTGCAGCGTATTCTTTTCAGGCGGAATGGGCAGTCCGTCCCATCCCGCAACGTCATTTTTACATTTGACAGCCCTTACCTGCCTTCGTCCATAAAGGCAGGGTATCTTCACCTGGAGGTACATCACTAACCCTTTGAGATGTTTTAGGTGTCAGTCGTACGGCAATCCTCAGCAGTCGTGCAGGAGCAATCCTAGGTGTGGACGCTGTGGTGCCGCAGACCATCATTTACCAGAATGTGTGGCCGAGGCCGAGTTTTGTGTGAATTGTAAGGGTTCACACTCAGCATCAGCCAAAGATTGTCCCAAGTGGAAGGAGGAGAAAGAAATCCAAAGGCTAAAAACAGTGGAAAATATTTTCTATCCTGAGGCCAGAAGGAGAGTAGTTCCTATATCATCTGAGCGGCGATCATATGCATCAGTTGTGGTTGCCAAATCTACGGTTGGCATTCAAACCGACATTGAGATCACCCCTAAATGTCCCTACAAGCTCGACGATATCATCGCAGCTGGGCTGCAGGCACTCCAGTCTCGAGCTAGTGATCTGAAAGCGGCACCTAGGAGATTTGGGCTAGAATGCTCGATATGAAAGTGACACGGAAGCGAAGTAAAAGGGAGAGGAATACGCCCTTATTTATTACCGGGGGACCAGTACCCGGGGTCCGACGGCTTAACGTGCCCATACGACGCACGTCGGATATTTAGTGGATCGCGCGTTCGTGCCTGTCTGGAATCGAACCTGAGACCCTTTCCGTGGCAGTCGCGAACGTTGCCCACTGGGCCACCCGCGGCCGTGGTGGTGCAGGTGAAGTTCACAGAGCATTATATGTACAACCCGAGGACCTGCTTTCCGTAAGTACAGTGTTCAGAGTCAGAATGGGAAAAGCTGCCGATTTATCAGAGTTTCATAAAGGACAAATTGGGATGGCACGGCGCGGCTTGTGGGTTGCTCACGTGCCTCTGTAGTGAGTACGTATCGAAAGTGGTGCACAGTTGGCCAAACGACGAACCGACGTCCAGCCGTATGTCGTCCGCAGCTCATTGAAGCCAGAGGGGAGCGGAGACTGTCGCGCATTGTTCACAACGACCGCAGGGCCACAGTGCGACAAATCACCCGCAGCTACAACAGTGGTGATCAAGGCAATGTGTCACAGCACACAGTTCTTCGCATCCTTCTGCGTTTGAGCCTGCGTAGCCAAAGACCCAGCCGGATCACCATGCTCACTGCACGTCATTGCGAAGAACGCATGAAATGGGCCCAATATCATTGAGATTAGACCGTAGATGATCGGAAGAAAGTGGCCTGGTCTGACTAATCAAGATTCCTGGTGCATCACGTAGACAGCCGAACAGAGATACGCCGGTTACCAATAGAGGCTTTGACAAGTGGATGCACTTTTGTGTGCGGAAACAATGCCGGTGGCGGGGTGTAATGCTGTGGGCGATGTTTCCTTGGGACACTTTAAGACCCATTATCCCAAACAGTGACAGCTGTCAAATATCTGAACATCGTTGCGGACCGAGTTCATCCATTCATGGCAACTGTGTTTCCTGTTGGTGATGGGCATTACCAACAGGATAATGCGACATGCCACACTGCCAGAATCGTCAAGGAGTGGTTCAAGGAATATACTGGTGACTTTCTGTTAATGCCGTGGTCTTCAAATCCACCTGACATGAACCCCAATCGAACATTTGTGGTTCGACTTAGAAAATCAGGTTAGCGCTAAATCACAACCACCCCGAAACGTACGGTAACTGGAGGACATGCTGTTGACATTATGGTACCAGATACCCTAGGATACCTATCGTCACCTCATCGAATCGATGCCTCGCCGAGTGGCCCCTCCTTTGCGGGCTAAAGGGGGTCCTATGGCTTATTAGGTACGTGGTCATAATGTAATGGCTGATTGGTATATATACTAGTACCCACTATCTCCACACTCTTGTGAACAGACTAACAAAGGGCACAAAGCAGTTTTCTCGTAGAGATACTTCAAATTTGTGTCCTACTCACATTTATCTTTAAAACAAACAACGATTTACCAGTACTAGTTCGTAGATAAAAATAATGAGACTTAAAACAAGTTAGTAAAATCATGCAATGCATTGACTATGATACGCTTTCCAACATACTAGAAATCATTACTCAAGTTATGAGGATAATGGCTGTGAAATAAATCTCGCTCCTCTAACCCGACCTTTGACCCCATTTCGATGATGTTCAACAGAACCGGTAAAGTATACTTACGGAACAACATGAAAAGTTTTGTCTCAATCGAAGCATTTTTACGTAAGTTATAACGCATAAGGGCAATTGAATGGATCCCGATCCTATGTCCTGACCTTTGACCCCATTTCCCCAATTTTAAATATGGTTCGTTCCCAGATAATTCCCTACGACATACTAAATTTTCATCGAAATCGAACCATTTTTACGCAAGTTATACGCATAAGGGCAAATATGAGGAACACCGAGCATCGCTCGGGTAAAGGGGGGATGAGGGCACAAAAAAAATTATATTTTGATATGTTATTTCCAAGTATTGAAATGCTAAGTCTAAACCATCAAGGTTAATAATGATAGACGAATTAGAGACAGATTAATTTAGAATAAACATCAAAATAAAGATGAATGGTAATTTTTTATTTGTGTGTTAGAGTAAGAAATTTTTTAAAATTGTTTTTAATATTTCCGAACATGAAACACCAAACAATAAATGTTAACGTGGGGTTCTTCATCGAACCCCATGGTAACATTGGTCCTTCATCGCTGTCTATTTATTCGCCGCATTTGATCAAGGTTTTCTTCCGATATAGATACATTGAGGGTTATAATAACGTCGGACATTATTTCCATGCTCCTCGCCTTAGCTGCTCAAAATGGTCTTTTTGTAGGCAGATCTTCTTCGAATGGAAGGTCATGTGTTTCAAGATTGGAAAGTGATCGGAAACCATCGGCTCTTGAATGTCCAAGCTGTTCCATATCTACTTCTTCCGCTTGTTCTTGTTCCAACAGTGCCGTATTCTTCTTATTAAAGTTGAAACGTGCACGTTTCTTAGAGGGTCGACCAGCCACATTTTTTATATTGTTTTACCATCCACGTGACACTCTGTTAATAGTAATTAATAAAAATGAACTAATCATATTTTAGCACAGCGGATACGCTCGTCAACAAGTGACTATTCAAAAATGTGACAAAAAATGCTGTATTAAGTTTAAAATTTGAAGGAAAAAACATCGTAATCAGCGTTCCACTGTTTATACTGTACTACGCATCGACTCCAAGCAACTGGAACAACTCACTTTTTGTTCTAAAAGAAAATAGAAGTAATGCGTAATACGCAGTGCCTGATTTACGCAAGGGCACACAGGGCCAGTGCCCAGGGCCTCCATGAACTGGGGGCACCAATTTAAGCACTAACATTTAATTTTTATTATTATGGGCAGCAAAAATGGCGAGGATGGCGTTCACCAGTTAATTTTCACCGAGTGTAAATATGCAAAGTGAGTTCCTGTACTTTTGTGTCAGCGACTGGAGATAAAATGTTTACTTTTAATTTACAATTTTTGAACATTTGTTTTTGCATTTATTAAAGTAGGTAGTACATGTGTATTAAGGCAGCACTTCCTGTGTTTTATACAATTATACGCGCAATTATACAATAATTGCGCGAAGCACCAATTGTGCTGCCTTATTACGCAAGTACCATTGTTAATTTATTAAGAGTACGATTCATGCCCGGGGTGGGTCCCCCCAAGTTGTTTGTGCCCAGGACCCTACTAGTTTTAGGTCGAGCTCTGGTAATACGCACACAACGCGTGACGTAGTGAGGCAGATGGCCGCGACAGTGTGACGTCATAAAACTTTAATGGGATCCACAAACAACGCGTGACGTAATAAGGCAGATGGCGTGATCGCGCGCCAACATCTCAATCGCGAGTCGATCGCGAGAGTGTGACGTCATGAGATTTCTAAGAATGGGAAACATTAAATAGGACGACGCCATGACACTAAAAACGTGGTAATTCGGAGTGGTTATTTAACCCACTATACGAATTTTTCCAAAGTCGAGATCAAGCTAAATCGATTTCTAGTACCAGAAAACGGTAGGTTAACCACTTTCATCAAAATCTTTAGAGCCGTTTTCAAAATAAAATTTACATATATAAAAGAATTGCTCCTTTAATAAGATGTGATGGAATGCATCCCGCTCCTATGTCCTGACCTTTGACCTCACTTCACCCAGTTTCAATAGGGTTCGTCCTCAGTTGGTCCTCTACGACATACTAAAATTTCATCGAAATCGAACCATTTTTACGCGAGTTATCGTGCGGACAGACGGACAGACGGAAAAAGCTGGAGCATATACGCTTCTTCAACCTACGTTTGGCCGCCCCGGTGGCGCAGTGGTCTAAGCGATGGCCTCTGATCATTCGTCCGTAAGGGGTCCGGGTTCGAATCCCGGTGAGGCATGGATGTTGTGTTTGTCTTACGGCACTGGCTCTCTCCCTTCCCTGGAACCAGTGACCCTACATTAGGGACGGGCGACTGCTTATAGCCCATTGAGTTGCTCACGGTGGTTGTTAAACCTCCAATAAAAAAAAAAAACCTACGCTTGGAAAGCGTAAAAAAGGCGTCTACTCAAGAAAAAGATACAAATTGTATTGCGCAGTATGCAGTCAGTGACCGCAGGAAAATTGCTGCGTGGCATCTCTGCACACATTCCAACTATCAGAATGATATTTACGAGGATTTATGGACCTTATTCACCTCGCATTGCATCATGGGAAAGCCTTTCCGTGGCCGAGGACCAACAAGAGTTTGTTCACATGCGTTTTCCCATTGCTTAACATGGCGTTACGTTGCAAGGGTTCGCGATTTTTGTAAATTTATTAACGACATGTATAACTTTTGCTCATCGTATGGTTGTGCTAATAAATCCTGCAACCTAAATTGTGCAGACGAAAGAAAAACATTCTTTAGTTTTCCGCTGAAAAAGACGAAATTATTAAGGGAATGGCTGTATAAAATGAAACTTGGGGATTTCCATTCTGATGTGCACTCTGCAGTATGTTCTGTCCACTTTAACGAAAAAGCTTTTGGATATTATGACACTACGAATCAAAGGCAGTTGAAACCTCGTAGTATTGCTTCGAATTTCAATTTCAAAAAAGAAAAAAAAGGTAGAGAAAATTGATGAAATATTTGGATCGGTAAATTACGAATTAAGTTCTACTTTCCTCAAAGAATAAAACAAACATATCTATAATTACTCCTTTATCTATAATTACTCCTTACGCATTCATTTAACTTTTAAGCAGATTGCCTAGCGTGCGAACCCTAGTTTCCTTATTACGTGTTTGTCTGAGCTTTTAAATGTTTTTGTTTTACAAAACAAGGTACTAAATTTTATGTTTCAGATATTTCGCCAATGTCTGGCAATAAGAACATGAAAATGTAATATAGCGTGTACGAGAAATGCTACATTAAAAACTTCATTATGACTAACGGCGATGCTTTCCTGCGTCATGCGAAATAAACATCGAACACAAAATTGTCTTTGTATATTTTTGCAACCTTGATTTGTTCTAAGAAATTCATTTCTTCTTCTTCGGCCTGTAGCTCTATTAATTCCTCGGCAGAATTCATGACGTTAGGATTGTAAAAATTAGGAACAGTAAGGGATAATCAAATAGCGAAAACATTGAATCAGCAGCCATGTTGGTACGCAGAAATCCACCTCTGACATCACATGAATAAGGTCCATTGGGAAATCGGATTTTCAAGAGATTTATGACTTTTTTTTTTTTTTTTTTTTGTCGAAACCAAATTTTTCAGAGGGAATTAATTATCTGGTAACAACATCCCGTTTTCAGCATGGTTTGATGCTACATTCAATCGTGAGAGGATTTTAAAATTATTACACCCTTAAATTGTTATTAAAATCTGCTCACGACTAAAATCGTAGGTACAACGGTACAACGCATCTTTCATCAGTTCTCTTCCATCTAGGATCTAAAAGAATTTATTTCATGAGGGTACGTATGATTTATTTCCCCCTAGATAGCTGTGGTATCATAGTGGATCGCAAGAATAAAATCGCGCCCGGCCTGGTTTGGTCGTCCTAATCCGCCCCTGGGACGCCGTATCATGGGATGGTAACAGAGAAAGTATCTTTGTGTGCTAGAGACTGCGTCTGAGAACTCATGCATTCTCGGCTTCATGTGCAAGCGTAGTCGACAGAACATGCTGTGTTTTGTAACCACTATCGGAAGTAGAAACACAGACACCTGACCTCGTTCCATTGTCTGCTCATTAAGGCAGACAAGCGTGTGTTATCTATTTAAAGCCCAATATGGAATGAAAATTTGCATCGCGTTACTGTTATTTCAATAAACTATTTTTCTTTTATTTAAACTGTTTCCAGTGGTACCATTGGATATTAGTACGCTTTGCCCTAGGTTGTGAAGACCGCAAATTTTCTGTAAAAAGAACTCGCATGGAAACTTATTTGAGAAATAGCATTTTCTAAAAGCTCATTTGAGAAAACAGCATGTTTTAACATACAACCCAACCGGCTTTGGTTATTAATATATTCCAGTGATTTTATTGTGTAAAATTAGTTGATGAACGCATTCATAAAGAAAAAAAGTAGATGTTGAACAAGGCGTATATAGTATCGCCATCAAATTATTTTTCCATGTAATCTGCTTCATAAAGAGACCGTTCCGCTACTGGGATGTTCTTTGTAGCCGTTCGATAACTGAAAAGAAATAAAAAAAGTTGTATGAAGTGTTAATCAGAAGACACAATATCGAGCTGCGGTTTAATTTATTTGCAAAATAATCAAACGAATTTCGTATTCCAATGTGCAATTTTTTTCAAGTGCTGTGTGTGTACCCAAATGTATGAAGATAGATTCAGCTCTGAGTTTCTTCCTAATCTGCACCCCCCGCCCCCATCCTCTTTCATTTGTAATATGTGGTTCGAATTGTGCCTTAGGCCCTATTCACACATCCTTGCTGAATCCGCGAGAAACAAATTTTTTGTTAATTTCCTGAAGTAATTATTTCAATCAGAAACAGCACTGAAGATAGATTGAAGTTTGACAAAAATGCATCGCAGGTATCATGATATGCACTACTGTATGACTGCTAACTATACTGTTTCTGCCAGAATAATTTACACAGACAAAAAAATGCATGGAAAACTGGGAGACTGTCGGTTTTCCCAAACTTCTGGTCATGAATCTGAAAAATTGCTTGGCTTTGTTATTTTTCTGTGCGATCTTGTTAAAAGTTTTGCAAACAAAACAACAACAACAACAAACGCATATAAAATTAACTTTCCGTATTCCATCATAAGCTGATGTTTTTGGTAAGTTTGGTAAAATGAATAAGCAAAGCAATAAAGTGTAAAATACACTTTATCGCTCCATCATAAGCTGATATTTTGGTAAGTTTGGTAAAATGGATATGCAAAGCAATAAAGTGTAAAATACAGCGGATTCTTACTCCACCCCCCCCCCTTTTTTTCTTTTGTTTTATAGAATCAAATTATGCTTTTGTCAAGGTTTAACGACCACCGTGAGCAACTCAATGGGCTATAAGCATAGTCGCCCGTCCCTAATTTAGGGCCACTGGTTCCAGGGAAGGGAGAGAGCCAGTGCCGTAAGACAAACACAACATCCATGCCTCACCGGGATTCGAACTTGGGCCCTTCACGGACGAATGGTCATAAGCCAGCGATTAGACCACTACGCCACCGGGACGGCCAATGTATGCTTTAGATTTTATGCCACCTAAATGAATTTTTTAATTGTTTGTTGTTTGAATCGCTTGTAATCGTTTGTTTCAACCACAAAAACGCGAATAGTACACTACTAGTGGAGAGGTTACGGACTTACTTGGAATCTTTTATTTCGACAAACAGACACAATTTTTAACGGCGTGAAGATTGCGACTTAATTTGAATGCGAATCAATCAACATCTTCATTACAAACAGAAAATACTATTTCTACTAACTGGAAAATCGTGGCTTCATTTGAAAGCGAATGCGTCGCATGACATTTCCGTCACGGCTTCATTTGAAGGCAAATACGTTGCATAAGATTTCCGCTACGGCTTCATTTGAAAACAAATACGATGGAATTCGCTTATTTTCACCTTAAAACAGAATTTTTCTGCGGCGGGAGTATTTACAGAGGAAAACATGGCTTTTAATGGATGCTGTATTAATATGCAAATACCCATGTCATTTCAAACAGAAAACGCCGTCGAGCTGAAAAATTACGGTATTATACGAACGCACTTTATGACTGCGGGAAGAACACGTCGCAATAAATGAATGAACGCAATTTTCGTTGGCTTGATGAATGCAGGCATTATTTGAATGTGATTACCGGCGGCTGAAAAATTATTACGTTTATCTCCGGCGACGAGAATGATTACAAAATTGTTTGTACAATGTCAGCAGAATAATTTTTTGTGCAAAATAATTTGTTACTCACATATGACAAAAAGAAATAACGTTTTTAGATAAAAAAATTAGGTAGTGCTCAGAGGCGTCGTTAGAATAAGAACATCTTTGTCTAGCGGGGAGGGAGGGAGGCTGAAAAGGGCATATTTTTCACTGCCTCTTACTCACCCCACCCCCTTTCTGGTAACGAAAAAAAAACTGCAGAATTTTAAAACTGATAGTTGTCCCCTTTAATTAACTACGTTTTAAATTTAAAATAATTAATATAACTTCACTTACAACCAGTGCAACCCCGAGTTCTTCAGTTTTAGGACAATAATTTTAGTCTAGCAGAAATTACGATAGCCATCAAGAAATTAAGTACCGTTCGCGCATCACTCCCGCACAGGTACGTATTCGCTTCATAGTCGCGCATGCTCAGTTGTGTTGCCTCGTCCATTAGCCATGCTCTTACGTCATTTTGTGTGGTTGTGCTTATGTTGAAGGTTTGTGAGTAGATAAGAAAGGCTTCTTCTGGCTCAATGGAGCGGCACCATTACGGCACCGGGGGGAATGAGGCAAAATGGACGGTGGGCGAGGGATGAGTGACGGCGTCCTCTACATATTTTTTAAGTGAGAAAAACGTGCCTTCACCTAACTTTTTTCAATCGAAAAATTGTCCTTTCAATTTTTTCGTTTTCCCATGTTATCCTATGGCATTTTCGATGGAGCTTGGATAATTTGATCTCATTTTTTCGACTTTGATGTAAAATTTGTTTTCGAAAAACTGTCCTCGACCAAAACTCTGGTTTACAAATATCGTCTCCTACACAATTTTTAAGTGAGAAAAACGTGCCTTCACCTAACTTTTTTTGTTACAAACATTGACTCAGTTTTAATCTTGTATTTTGTTGTTGTTATAAGTCTAAGAAAGAAAATATTAAAAAAACAATGATCACACCATTTAAAGAAAACATACAGTTCTTTCATAAGGAAACCAGCGAGGTGATACACTCTTTCCAGATTGCTCTGATACAAATATTTTCGCCGCCCCGGTGGCGCAGTGGTCTAAGGCGCTGGCCTCTGATCATTCGTCCGTAAGGGGTCCGGGTTCGAATCCCGGTGAGGCATGGATGTTGTGTTTGTCTTACGGCACTGGCTCTCTCCCTTCCCTGGAACCAGTGACCCTAAATTAGGGACGGGCGACTGCTTATAGCCCATTGAGTTGCTCACGGTGGTCGTTAAACCTCCAATCAAAAAAAAATATATTTTCTTATTTTTCCGATATATTGATGGTAAATTAATTTCGTTTACGGCTCTGCGTGAGGTGTCCAAGATATAAAGTCAAACGCTTACAGAAAGTTCTGAGCACAGCGCTTGGAACCGATAACACAAGCAAATCTTCCACAAAATCACGTTTCTTAACTTTTTGTGCTCCAAGAACTTCTGTTTCTTTAATTTCCACTTTAGCTTGAGTTTCCTTTCCACGTGTTTGGTTTTCATATTCGAGCTCAGGGTTTTTTTGACAGTGGGTAAGGAAAGGCACCTGAATTCGTTTGTTTAACACTTGATTGTATAACATTAATTTTATGTGATCAAGCTGTTTACTGAATAAAATGTTTTTCTTTTCCATATCAAAGATTTAAAAAACCTCGTTTCCCTTACAATAACACTTATCGTCAGGAAAAACTAAGGTGTTCATACAAATATTTTTTATAACCAAAACTTACCTTCATCTCATTTTTCACAGTTGAAATGTCTTCTCATTTTTTCTCTTCTACCAATGTTCTTGATTAATTACATCTTTCTTTATTTGATTACATCACATACATCGTACTTGAGATCATTTCTTCCTCGAACAGACCAACTAAATCTTATACACTTCTTATTAATATAAACATTTTTTTCTGAACATTTCCATCCAGGAAAAATATATATCCTTTCATTCTTACTTAGCAAGCATCGCTTCAACGTTCCACATTAAAATAAAATAAAATCATCCAAAACTCTGAAAGGACTACAAACAATCAATACACAATCCTACTTCGTTACATAATCGCGACAGGTTGGGCTTTTCTTTAACTTTCCACATTAAAATTAAATAAAATCATCCAAAACTCTGAAAAGACTATAAACAACCATACTTCGTTAACTCATCTTCCTACGAGATCCCCCACCGATTAGAAACATCCCCTCCAGAAAAATAAATCACACACACTCCACCACCCGCTGACAGCTGAGCCGTTACTCATTCCCCGCCCACCGTTCATCCTGCCTCACTCCACCCGGTGCCATAAGTGCGCCGTAATGGTGCCGCTCCATTGAGCCAGAAGAAGCCTTTCTTATCTACTTTTGTGCTTGTGCTGAGCGTTAATAATGTTTAAGTTAATAGAACGGCCCGCCGACTGCGAGGAAGGTTATGTGCACTGTCTTTTGGGACAGGAAAGGTATTTTGTTGGTGGAATTCTGCTTAAAGTCACGAAAATAAACGCGGCTGTTATTTTGTGAGACACTGAGAAAGTTGATTCGTAGAATTTTAAACAAACGGCGCGGCATGCTGCCAAGGGACTTGTTCTTCTCCATGACAACGCAAGGCCTCATGCCCAGGTGAGACGAAGCACACCCAACTTTTCTTTGAGCCCCCCCCCCTAGCTCGCCTCCCCAAATATTTAAACAGTTGGAACATACGGCGAGTGCAACCATCTAAGATTCTAGGGAACTTGAATAAATGTATGTGAATTTCTCGAATTCACCGACATTTTGTTATATAAAATGAATTCTTAGTTACATATAGTGCTTGTACTCATGGGAAATGGAGGGATTCCTCTGAACGAATTTCTGAGAGAGTAATAGGAACACATCATTTTTGTAAATATAGTTTGAAAAAGAGAGAGAGAGAGAAAGCGAGAGAGAGAGAGATTTCTTCTGAGGTCACGAATTAAAAGTCATAAACAACCTTATGAAAGCAAAAAAAAAATGGCCTAAGTAAGCTAAAGTTCCAAAGTAATTGTAACTTGCCATAAAGATTTGTATCCATGGTTCCCATACATTGGCACACCCCGGGGGCATTGGGGTCTTAAGCCCCTCCAAGGAGATTTAGAGCGACGTACGTCACAAATTAAACACTCAAAAATATTATTTTACATGTTCAAAAAATTATGTAGTGTCTGACATAGTGTCTTCTATTATATGGTGTCTTCTTACCAAAGAGATTAACAGCGACGTACGTCACAATTAAACATTAAAAAAATTATTTTACATGTTCAAAAAATTACGTAGGGTCTGACATAGTGTCTTCTATTACATGGTGTCTCCTTCCCAAAGCCCCAAAGAGATTAACAGCGACGTACGTCACAATTAAACATTCAAAAACATTATTTTACATGTTCAAAAAATTACGTATTGTCTGACATAGTGTTGTCTTCTATTACATGGTGTCTTCTTCCCAAATCCCCAAAGAGATTACGTAGGATCTGATATAGTGTTGTCTTCTATTACATGATGTCTTCTTCCCAAAGCCCCAAAGAGATTACGTAGGGTCTGACATAGAGTTGTCTTCTATTACATGGTGTCTTCTTCACAAAGCCCCAAAGAGATTATGTACACAAATTGTGTACGTATACTATATATGTATATATAGCCCCCTCTAACAGGAATTCCAGGGTGCGCCACTTTCCCATACTACATACAGTTGAATAAATACTACGTACAGTATTCACTTGAATACTTTTTTGTACTGAGGATAACATTATCAACGTCTGGTGAAATGCACATGAACTGAATATTTTGCCAGAATTTCTGCCAAACACTTATAAATTTGTGCCTCCCTTCCATCATCCTTAGCCCCCCTAATAGCCCACCCAGTTCTGAGCGGCTGGCGTCGCCACTGCTCATGCATCGAATGTGACACACAACCAGGTTGCCAAATTTGGAGGGGGAGCTGGTACACCCTCCCTCTACGTACAGCCCAGCCTTGGCACCCAGTGATCATTATTTGTTTCTGTACTTGAAACGATTTATTGCCAGCCAGCGGTTCGATGACGATGATGACCTGAACATGACGGCTGAGCGGTGGCTCAAAACCCGTGCGGCGGACTTCTATGTGGAGGGCATCCAGAAACCTGTGCCACGATATGACAGATGGCTTAACATCCATGAGGATATGTTGAAACGTAGATTAGGGTATGTAGAATCCATCGCACATTAAAAATTAGTTATCAATATTTTTTTTTCTGTTTTATCTTCAAACGGTACTTGCTTTCGGATGGCCCTAGTAGTTAAATGTTCGTCTTCTCCCCATCATCGGTGGGTTATTGAGAATGTTTGGATGGCCCCCTTGGTGTGTGTGCATGTGGGCTTTGCCACGGTGAGGAGTATTGAGCAATGTTGTACTGCGCTAGCCTTCTGTTTAGAAGGATTTTTATTTGTTGCCTTTGTTAAGACGAGCAGCAAATTCTGTATATGCAGACAGTATGGAGGCCAAAAGTTCAGTTTTATAGCCCCATTTAAACAAGGGCAGAATGAATAGTATTCTCCGTGTGCTGGATCTTTATCTGGTTTATCGGGGTGGCAAAGCCACACGGTGCCAGTCTTCCGAGACAGAAAAAGCATCCTAAGTTAAACATAATTAAAAGCAATAAAGAGAGAGAGAGAGAGAGAGAGAGATCCAGCACCAAATTCACTGTACAAGAACCAAAATTTCTTGTCATTCAATTAATGTTCACATCATAAGCATAGCCAAGATGAGGGGAGGGGGTCATCGGGTCCACCCCCTGGAGAGGAGACTGAGTATGAATTTAAAGCGATATATATATGAGGTTTTCATCAATGAACCAAATTCATGGATCTCCCTCTTCCCCTTAAGAAATTTCTGGCTACACCACTGGTTCACATCCAGTAGGGACACACAATGTTGCCAACTCTTAAAAATAAATTACAATTAGTATTACGCAACCGAAGATCCTCGGGTCGTGTGCTTAATTAAGCAAGAGACCGTCCCTCACCATCACCGTCTCTAGCTGATGTCCTTACGCGTCCTTCTGTAGCACATAATGGTCAAATGCAAATTTATCATTAATTTAAAATAAGTAATAATATTCTAAACTTAGTAAAGGTTTAGAAATTTATTTTTTAACTTAAACGAAAAACCTATTTTGAGATTATTGATAGTGGAGTTTCAGCCCTCCCTGGAAGAGTCCAGCAATGCCCCTGCTAGTGCTGTTGAAAAATTGGCCTTTATTAGCCCCCCCCTTCACAAAGCGTTCGTAATTGTCTTGAAACTATAAAAACCTAAAATCTAAATTCCCGTAAAGTTCGATGTTTGTTTCGTCAGCAGGCCAAACGAGCTTTGGATGAGGCGCGAGTCTATATATACTGTACGATAAATGCATACGGAATAGTAACAGTAAGGAAGGACACAAGCAGGGGCGGATTGGCCTACCAGGACATTCCCCGGTGGACCACTCGAGAAATGGTCCACAAGGACATTTCCCGGTGGACCACTCGAGAAATGGCCCACCAGGACATTACCGGTGGACCACTCGAGAAATGACCCACCAGGACATTTCCCTGCGGACCACTCGAGAAATGGCCCACCAGTACATCTCCCGGTGGACCACTCGAGAAATGGCCCACCAGGACATTCCCGGTGGACCACTCGAGAAATGGCCCACCAGGACATTCCCGGTGGACCACTCGAGAAATGGCCCACTATTTCTAGTATCCTCTTGGTCTGGATTGTTTGGAAAGAACAAATAATTATTTTGGTATTTACGAATAAGAATCGTTAGCTTCATTTGAGCTTTATGTCATCTGTTTAAAATGTTTTTGTCTTAAAATAAAAATTGGCGTTTCCTTCTATCTCTGTATACAAGTTGGGCGTTTGCTCTAAAATGACAAAGAAAAATTATCTGTACTCCGGTGAAAAACTTGCCGCCGGACCAAAAGCGCTGTTGTAAATAAATTAATATAACTATGGTTGAACGTAAATCGTTGGACTTGGAGCAAAAGGGACATTGGTTGGCTCTACCCTCCTTTTATAATCCTGAAAGAGACACTAGTAAGAATTTGGATGGCCCATCATCCCCAGACCCTTATCCACGTACAGGCAGACAGAGCTCGGCATACATGTTCAGAAATCTGTGTCCTATCCACATTAATTTTAAAAGAAACAACGATTTACTGGCAGTGGTTCATGGATCAAAATGGTAGTTACAACGATTAACCGGTACTGGTTCATGGACCAAAAGTGTAGTTCATGAGTCAAAATAATCCAGAAGGCGTTATGAATACAGTTGGGCAGTAGACGATCAGTGATCGAATAAATACAATCATCTGGTGCAGCACTCCGTTGTAGGCATAGTTTTATATGCTAACTAACTTTACTGCCCGGCTTTGCCCGGTACAGAATGTATGGAATATGTAGAATGAAACGGACCAAAAGTGTTACGAATTATTTAACACGCGCCCAGGAGACGCAGCATTAGAACACTGACTGAACAAAATTCGTTAACAATTTGTTATCGACGATCAAATGCATCACGTGCTTTCAGTTTCAGACGTCGTTGAGGAGCGAATCTCTGGGATAAAAAAGTTAAAAACTTATCTTTGCGAATATTTTATGAAATTGGCTGAAATTTTAATGAACACCATAAATCTTTAATAGGAACATGACCTCTAAATTTCGGCTGAATCGGTAAATAACTTTTTAAATTAGCCGTCAAAATTTTATTAACCGTTTCTGCGTATATATTTCTGTTAACCGATGAATTAAAAATTCAAAACCTGTTTTAAAAAGTTTTGCCCGGATTCCGGTGAAATTTTGAGGGACTGCTCTTATTACCAATTCACGGTGTTCATAAAAAATTCAGCCCGTTACGTTAAGATGTAGCAAAGTTCGCTTTTGCATTTTTTTTATATACAATTCTCAAAGAATAGAAACACCTGTTGATGCGCGGCGGCGATGAATGCAGTCACGTGCTTTCAGATAACGATGACGTAAGAAACGACGATGACTTTATCGATTAGCTTATTAATTAATTCATTAATCGCGAACGGAACAACGTAGAGATATTAAAACAGTTGCGTTGACCTAGAAATTCCAGCATTAATAAGTTATGCAAATTTCGCGATGCCACAGTTCGGCGTTCGAGAGTTTTTGCTGCTTCAGACAAACAGACGTTTTGTGTTTTATATACACTGATTGGCCACTTCATTATGACCACCTGACAGTTTTAACCAAATGAGCCATGGCTGCACGCTGTTGCCGCTAGAGTGTAAGGCTAGTATAAAAAGGGAAAACTTAGTGCTTGCGACAGTAGTAGAAGTGATTTTTGGGTGACGAGATGGGTACAAAATGCGATTTGACGGACTTTCAACGTGGGATGATTGTAGGAGCTCGGAGCCATGGACCGAGTATCACCGAAACCGCCGCATTCGTGAAATGTTCCAGAGAAGCTATCGTTAAAGTGTTTAAAGACTGGACTGTCAGCCAAAAAACTGGGTCTCTACGTGCAACGTGTGGTCGTCATCGACTAGTGACTGCTCGGGTGGAACGGAGAGTGTCCAGACTGGTAACAGACAGAAGGGCAACTGTGCAGCAAATTATAGACCATCTTAATCAAGGATTCCCACAAATTATCTCTGCACGCACTGTTCGCCGTACACTGCATCGGATGGGATATGGCAGCCGAAGGCCTGTTCGAACACCTTTGCTGTCTGCAGTTAACAAGAGAAAACGACTCCAGTTCGCACAGGAGCACAAGGATTGGACAGTCGATAATTGGAAACAAATTATGTGGTCCGATGAATCACATTTTCAGTTGCACAATGCCGATGGCAGAGTGAGAATTTGGCGAAGCAGCACGAAAGCATGGACCCCAAACGCATTGCTACAACCCTTCAAGCTGGTGGAGGCAACACTATGTTTGGGGAATGTTTTCCTGGCATGCTTTGGGCCCTTTAATTCGTGTTGATCAACGTCTGACTGGCACTTCATATCTAAACATCGTTGCGGACCAAGTGCATCCTGTCATGTGGATGGTTTATCCCAATGGCGATGGCTACTTTCAACAAGATAATGCGTCCTGCCATAATGCTCGTATTGTACAGGATTGGTTTCAGGAACATGCCGGTGAGTTTTCTTTGCTTAGGTGGCCCCCGCAATTTCCAGATCTGAACCCCATTGAGAATTTGTGGGATGAAGTTGAACGAGCCATCAAACAGCTGGATCCAAAACCCTGCAATCTCACACTCCTGGAAAGGGCTATTCATCAAGCATGGTTTCAGATTCCACAAACCACTTATCAACATCTCGTGGAGTCCATGTCACTAAGAATCGACGCAGTATTAAAGGCAAAAGGTGGCAGAACGAAGTACTGAGGGGGTGGACATAATAAAGTGGCCACTCAGTGAATAAGATTCAATCATGAATTGATATTTAAGATTCCTTCACCCTTAAACTGCTGCTAAAATTTGTTCACGACTGAATTAGCTTTACAATGTATGTTTCAACAGTTTTGCTTCATCCAGGAGTTAACAGAATTCTTTTCATGAGGGAATTTATGAGGTGTTCCCCTATGGGTACGCGTGTTTCTGTAGTAGACTACAAGACAAAAATTCCCTGCCTGGTTTCATCGACCCAATCCGCCCCTGGACGCAATAATCCAATAAAGTTATAATAATATCATGAAAGACGCAGCCGCGTTTACTGTTGTGACTTTAAGCAGTAATTCCCCCAACAAAATTCCTTTTCTGTTGCAAAAGACAAAACGGGAAGAATAATTGATTCTGTGGCGGAAATGACACCTTTGCCCAAGACTACAATTTATGTCAAAACAGACAATAATTTCGGATGAAATATGGGTGGTGCCCTTGACGTATGGCACTGGTTCTGCCCTTCCTTGTAATCAGCGGCCCTAAATTAGGGACGAGTGACTCCTTATGGCCTCAGACGCTCTTGGGGAGAGGGGTCGTTAAAACCCGAAAAAATAAAAAATAGAAATTGCAGTGTGTTTCTTTTTATGATACTTTAAAAATGCATATAATAAGAAAAAGCAATTCTTGTTTAGTGTTTAATGAAAACTAGCTGGTGCCATTGTTCAAATTTTAATTCATCTGTAGTTCAGTGATGGATTTAGAGTTACCGGGGCCCTACGAACAGCATCGGTTTTTGGGCTACCACTCACTTTCCCCACCATTCTTTAAAAATAACTCTCTTTGTTATCGCATACTCCTTCCTCATCTTCACTGTCTCATACATTAGCTATGCGAAAGTGTTGTAACTCCCCAAAAATCGACTCCCAAATTTCAGCAGAAATACATATTTTGGGCTCCCCAAAGCACGATCTGGCTATTTTTCTGGGTGGAGTGTGTGTGTTGCCGCCATAACTAAACAACTATCGTAGCTATCAAGACAAAATATTATATTTAGAGGTTATGATATACCCTGATAGAAAAGAAATCGCAGAAGTTACAAGTGGAAAAGCTTTTGTTAGGGAAAATCAGCCTGAACCTTTATAAGGATGGTGACTGAAGTACACACATTTAACATGTTACATATGGTTAGTTTATGGCACTGCTTTAATCGTCATTTATGCTACACGGAACTACTGTCTCACCATCAGATTTCACCCCACTGATAGTTCCTCCAAAGAGCCCGAACATGGATGAAATAGATTAGCGTATCTCATAAAACCAGATTTTCCAATGAAATTTTAATCTTATGGTAACAATCTTGTGATTGCCCCTTAAAAAACTGGACTAAATGAGGAAAAAGAAATTGTGAGGAAAAGACGGGTGAAACACACCCAATGTTAAATACGGAATTGAAGAGCAAGATGTTCATTACGTTCTAAACAGGTATGCCAGAAATAAAATCCGAATCCCTTCTTTTTTTTTTTTTTTTTTTTTTTTTGTAGTGTGGAAAAGTAATTAATAACAAGGAACTGTCACAGTTCCTTGTTATTAATTACTAAAAATAGGTAATATAACTATATTATTGTGTTGGTGCGAATGAAATGTCCGGTACGAACGAGCAGTGGAGACAGGCCCCCACCACAGCGGAATGGGACCACCCACAGGTGTTGCGGGTATTACGTCACAGAGTTACTGTAAATAGCACTAGCGTCTGGGTACGGCAATAGAAATGTCGTAGGAAGATCCTCATTGACAGGAATAAAACGCAATCAACCAATTGGCGTGCGACGATACCTAAGTCAGGAACGCCGCTCCGGTGGCGCAGTGGTCTAAGCAATGGCTTCTGATCATTCGTCCGATATGGGTCCAGGTGAGGCATGGATGTTGTGTTTGTCTTACGGCGCTGTCTCTCTCCCTTTCCTGGAACCAGTGGCCCTAAATTAGGGATGAGCAACTACTTATAGCCCATTGAGTTGCTCACGGTGATCGTTAAACCTCCAACCTCAAAAAAAAAAAAAAAAAAAAACCTTTTATTTCCATTTTACGCCAATAAATTCGGGTGACTAGCATGATTAAACTATTTTAAGTAGTATTAAGTAATATTACTCCGGATTTTTAGGCTGCATGCATTTGAACTAGAAAATTAATATTTTCAAATGACATACACTGAGGTGCCAAAAATAAAAAATAAAAAAACTGGGAAGAGCGCTACTGCTTTCGTTACATGCCACTGCAAATGACGTATATATAGAGGCAGATGTCTCCACAAGCTCAAGTAGTAGCATTCGCAGTTCAGATGGCAGCTTATCAGGATTTAAGCGATTTCGAAAGCAGTATGATAGTCTGTGCCCGGGAGATGGGTCACCCCAGCTCGGAAATTACCACGAAATTCGGATTTACATGGTCAGCAGTTTCTAGGATGTGTCTGGAGCTCTGGACACCCAAATTCAGGGGGAGAAATCCACAGTGCGAGGACGGTGTGGCCGTAGAAAAGTTCTGGACGATCGTGGACAGTGGCGTCTGGCACGCATCGTAACATCCGCCAGGCGTGCAACATTGCCGCAGGTTACAGCGCAATTCAATGTTGGGGCTACTAGTAGCATCAGTGTTCGCACAGTGCAACATTCCCTGTGTTCTATGAGGTTCCTGAGCTGACGGCCCACCTGGACGCCATTGCTCACCGTACGACACAAAGCTGTGCTCCTCGCCTGAGCTCGGGAACACCGCCATTGGACGCAAGATGACTGGAGACGTGTAGCCAGGTCCGATAAATCGCTGTACCAACTGTTAGTTTCTTAGTCCTTAGTACGACTCCGGGTGGGGCAACAACTCCACAAGGAAATGGATCCTTCCTGCCTACAAGGGACAGTGCAGGCCGGCGGTGGCTCTGTAATGGTGTGGGGTGTTTTCAGACAATGGATCCCGCACGCCTACAAGGGACAGTGCAGACCGGCGGTTATTCTGTTATGGTGTGGGGTGTTTGCAGACAATGGATCCCGTATGCCGGCAAGGAACAGTGCAGGCTGGCGGTGGCTCTGTTATGGTGTGAGGTGTTTTCAGGCAATGGATCCCGTATGCATTCAAAGGAACAGTGCAGGCCGGTGGTGGCTCTGTAATGGTGTGGGGTGTTTTCAGGCAATAGATCCCGCACGCCTACAAGGGACAGTGCAGGCCGGCGGTGGCTCTGTTATGGTGTGGGTGTTTTCAGGCAATAGATCCCGCACGCCTACAAGGGACAGTGCAGGCCGGCGGTGGCTCTATAACGGTGTGGGGTGTTTTCAACTGGCACGCATTAGGATCCCTCATACACCTGCATACCGCTCTGACAGTTGGAAGCTACGTAATCATCCTTGAGGAATCATTTGCACCCATTCATGTCATGCAACCACTCCGACGGGTGCGATCTCTTTCAAAACGACAATACACCACCGCACACGCCCACAATCGCCCGATTATGGCCGGAGGATCATTCCGCGGAGTTTGGCATCCTGACTTGGCCCCGGCGTTTGCCGTACTTAAACGCCATCGAATACATTTGGGATGCTGTTCAACGTGTGATCAAGGCCAGGAATTCTCCACCGGCGAATATTACGCAGTTGTGGGACGCTCTTCAGGAAGCATGATGTACACTGTCTCCACAGTACCACAGAGAGTTTGTGGAGAGCAAGTCCCGTCTCTTTGCTGCCGTTATCCGATTGCGAGGAGGACCTACACTGTATTAGAGAGGTATCCCAGGGTTTTTTTTTGCAACTTAGTGTATTTCGAGTTCGTACAGATTCATGCTACCAAAACAGCAAATTGTCCTCTATGACTTTTTTTTTTTTTTTTTTTTTTTTTTTTGCTGTTTTAGTTTCTTGATTTTCACTTTGAATATCCTTGCTTTAATTATTTTAGTTCCAATGTGAGGGTAGATTTACTTCTTTCTGAAGTAATTAGTTTGCCTCACAAACGTTAAGAAATTTTCCAGCTTTTTATTTTTAATTTATTTATTGGAGGTTCAGCGACCACCGTGAGCAACTCAGTGGGCCATAAGCAGTCGCTCGTCCCTAATTTAGTGACACTGGTTTCAGAGAAGGGAGAGAGACAGTGCCGTAAAATAAACACATCTTTGCCTCACCGTGATTCGAACCCGCTCTCAGACGAATGGTCATAAGCCAGCGCTTAGACCACAGCGCCACCGGGGTGGCTTTTCCAGCTTCCTACACCATTACAGTGTATTCAGTTATCTTTAGTGTTAATGGTGGATCGTCAAGTAATTTTGCTTCCTATACTTCCAATGGAAAAACTTTTGTACGCATTTCCTTCACAATTAGTGTGTTCCCAAGGATGAAAATTTGAACATCGATTAAAATAATTTCACATTGTGATTTGGAATACTTAATATTTTCTAAAACATAACCATAATTATATTAAAAATCAATAACTTTTCCTTTGGTAGTGTTGAAACCAGAAAAAAAAATGGCGCGGCCTGTACTTTGATGACGTCAGTAGACAGACAAATGTTGGATTTCATAATTATAGTTATGTTTTAGAAAATATTAAGTATTCCAAGTTATAAAATGAAGCTATTTTAATCGATGTTCAAATGTTCATCCTTGGGAACGCATTAATTGCGAAGAAAATGCGTACATAAATGTTTCCATTGCAAGTATAGGAAGCAAAATTACTTGACGTCCACCTTAATCACAAAACCTTTTCTTTGTTACCAGATAATAAGTAAAGTGTAAAAATACAGGTTTAGTTAATTTCTATATAAATTCAGTGTGATTGTACATATCTGGAGTGTCATGTACACGTGTCAGAGTGTTCTTATGTATTTTATGAAATCTGATGACAGGCAGCTTCTTCTACACGAAGATGCTAAGAAGCGCAAGTCATGGCCGAAAAAACTGCCTTAAAAAAGACCACGGGAACATCGAACAAGTGCACATGAATTCTTCGTAATGAAAATAAGAAATGTGTTTGTAATTTCTTCATTAGATAACAATAGCCACGTCAAAGTAAAACAAAGCAAGTATTTCTGTAAAGTGTTCTAATTTCCACAAACTTAAAGTGCTACGGTACTTACTTCAACAGTGCCTCCTTTTCTTTAGACAAAGGCCTTCCTTCAGCTTGAAATGAACTAACATTTCCAAATCTGCTTATCGTATACCCCTTTTTCAAATTGTACCTTCCCACTCCAGGGACCTGTAAAATAAAATAAATTTGCAAATGTTTCACCTCTTTGAACAGATTTGCTTCGCAATGATTTTAATGTATCGAACTATTCATGCTGTACAAATAAGAGTTATAAATTCCTTATTTCTAGAAGAATAACCCTCTAAACACGCAGCGATGGCGAACCAGCCGTTTCGCTAAAGTCGGAGGACTCATTGCCATTCACTTAATTATTAAGTGAATGGCAATGAAGTCTTTTTATTAAGTCTTAATAGGTGGTCATGTATAATGTTTTGCGATTGTGGGACACTACTTGGTAAGCGCATTATACGGTCCCTTATGTGACGACTCCCATTCGACCAATGAGAAGCGTTGTTAGAAAAGGTATCTCTTTCCACTGTGATTTCTTGTACGCTGACGAGAAAGTGGTCGTTTGTTGACAATTTTACAGCTTTATTCAGTGTTTTAGCTCCGAGTATCTTCTTATTTTCAATGATTACTGTTAGGAATTCTGATTGAACAATTTCTCAATGTTGTTTATACCAGAAAGATGCTTGTTATTGCATGGCTTACAGCATCATTCATCAATGTTTTTTTAATTGTGCTTTATTTACCGAGTTCATCAGCTTTTCGCACTTAGGCAGATATCCGAACACCTTCATTGGTGGATGAAAACAGCTTCATAAAAATTTTTCATGAGTGCCTAAAATGTGTGATTTTGAACATCGTTATTAATGGAATTATCACGAAAGACAAGCATCAAATCGGCTGGGGAAAAAATCCGTTTAAAATTTCTTTCAGTTGGATTTCTGCTGTACAATTCATTTTTTGTTGTTGTTTTGTTTGAACTTTGCTTTTACTACACGAGTAGTCATGATCTTGTATTGCTTTTCACTTACTTCTGTTCAATGAACGACCTTGATGACACTCTAATGTACAGTGATCAATGGAAATAAATGGCATGCCATCAAATGGTATCCTGTTTTCAACATTGGACATTTTTTTCCCTTCGAAGAACATAACATCCTTCTTCACATCCTTATTATCACTTAACTGGGCTTGCCCAAGATTGTGAACTGCACCACGTTTCTGAATATAATGTGTATTAGTAGAAATCTCGAAGTTTTGGATAACGTTTAAAGTATCTTCTAACGAAAAAACGTATCTAAAATAATCATTAATAGAATGACGAAAGCCAAAATTCATTTTAACTGTTATTTTTAATAGCTAAATTGAGCTAATTATTAACTCAAACCACGCACGCACTAACTGACAACAAAAAGAGAACAAAAGTAAAGCGTTTAAAAGATCACAGTGGAAGGAGACACCTTTTTAACAACGCTTCTCATTGGGCGAATAGGAGACGTCACATAAAGGACCGTATATGCGATTTCCAAGTAGTGTCCCACAATCGCAAAACATTATACATGACCTTAATAGATCAACCAGGTCGGGAATGGCGGTGCAATTGCCGCGGGCGGCCTAGTGGGCAACGTTCGTGACTGTCGCGGAAAGGACCTCATGTTCGATCCCAGGCAGGTACGAACGCTCGATCCACTAAATATCCGCCGTGCGTCGGATGGGCACGTTAAGCCGTCGGACCCCGAGTACTGGCTTCCCGCTCCCCCTTTCTACTTCGCTTCCGTGTCACTTTCCTATCGGGCAGTCTAGCCCAAATCTTCTAGCTTCCTATTTCTAAGGGTTGTTTAAGACCTGGGGACAGACACTCCCTTCCTAAATTCCTCTACGTAGGATCAGATCGAATGGCGGTGCGGTCAGGAATACCCAAACGCAGCATGAAAGTGAGGATAAATGAAATTTGACAGCTTTTCGGGACAGTAAGGAAATTGTTTTGTTGTTAACTTGGCCCTTTTGGCTATTTGGATCTTATGCACCACGAAACCTCATCTATCACACAATTGGTTATAAAAAAAGAAAACATATCCTCAAGACAAACTTCTGGAAAAAATTTCAGGAGATTTTGTCCAACAGTGAATGGCAGCTGCAATGGATGTGATGATACCATGGCTTTCATTTCTTTGCTTTTCACGCTTTTCCATACTGTATTTATGTACGCTGTTCTCAAACGTTCAGTACGAAAATTAAATATTGCTACTTTTCCCTGTAAATTTCCACTTTTTCTACTGTAAATTCCCAACTTTTCCCTATTTTCACAACATGCTCACACATTGCATCCAGAAGTTCAACAAAAGAATTAGTATTCAGAATCGCGTTACTGCAAAAATATTTGTAGTACCTCCCAAGCACTAATATGGTGTATCCAGATTTCCAGGGTAGGACAAATGCCCCTCCCCCTCTTGCCCTTCAGCCGTATATGGGCATCCATGTCTCTGGGGGCGATCAAGTTTTCGAACGCCTGGTAAATAGCTGCATCATTGTTGAAGGTCCTTTTGGACAGAGAACAGTGCAAGTGTATAAAGAAGTGATAGTCCGTTGGTACACCGTCTGGAGAGTAACGGGGATGTGGCAGAGTTACGACAGCTTGAGACATTTGGGCATGAATCCTAACTGGTGAATTTCTTGCACGGTTCTTCGTGCCACATGGGGGCGAGCATGGAGGATCAGAACACCATGTCTATTAACCAATGCTGGCTGTTGAAGGTCTGACCAGGTCTTAAGAATGAATACCATGTTTATTAACCAATGTTGGCTGTTTTATACACTGGTGTGCAAAAATTAAGGACGAAGAGGGAAAATTAGCAAAACAGCGGTACGAGCAGGCAGAACGGACCAAAAGACCACTCAGGAGATAGACTATGGTCCAGTACGGTAGGGCATGCGCATATATGCAGCATGACGGGGGGTGTCAGAAGGGTATAAAGCACACGGGCGGTGTACGCTCAGCAACTTGGTGAAAACTATTGCACGGTGTACATCGGTTTGAACGACGTCGAGTTGCTGCCACCGTGTGATATGGCCAACAGGCAATCCAGTAGACGACATCTGGATGACTTTACCCGAGGTCGCATCATTGGGAAGTTGGAAGAAGGTCGAAGTGTGACTAGTGTGGCCGAGGAGTTAGGGATCGCTCACAGCATCACTTCACGAGCTTGGAGAGCATTTTAAACAACAGGAACACCTGTCCGAGAGTTTAGCAGTGGTCGTCCACGAGCAACCAGGGCGGCGGACGACCGGTATATTGTCCTACATGCGAGAAGAGACAAACGGCAGACAGCAGGAGAAATTGCAAGGCACATGCAACAGACAACTGGACGTCCGTTATCGTGTTTAACCGTGGCCAGGAGTGCACAAAGGTGGTTATTTGCACGATGACCAGTACGGTGTGCCATTAACGCCTGTTCATCGGAGACGGCGGTTTCTGTGGTGCCAGGAACACAAGAACTGAACATATCAGCAATGGAGTCGAGTTCTCTTTACGGATGAGAGCCGATTTACTCTGACGAGGGATTCTGGACGTATGCACATCTGGAGAGAGAGCAGGGAACACGCAATCACACTTTCAACATCATCGAAAGGGACCGGTTCGGAGGCGGCGGAGTTCTCGTTTGGGGCGGTATCATGCTTGGTAGCCGTAATGACCTCCACATCTTCCAAGGATGTTCAGTCACTGGTGTCCGCTATTGTACCAAGGTTCTCCTGCCTCACCTGCGTCTGTTTAGAGGTGCTGTGGGTCCTGAGTTCCTCTTCATGGACGACAACGCTACACCTCATCGTAAAGTGCCTGTCGCACAGCTGTTGGAGAGTGAAGATATTCAACGTATGGATTGGCCACCGGACCTAAATCAGGTCACCGGACCTAAATCCAATCGAACAATCGTGGGACCTTCTCGGGAGACGCTTGGCAGCACGCCACCAGCCGCCAGCAACGATTCCGCAACTGCGATTGGCGCTACAAGAGGAATGGGCCGCGATGCCTCAACAGCTCCTTGACAACCTCGTCCTCAGCATGGGCAGACGTTGTAAATCCCGCAACGCAGTCAGGGGTGATCATATCCCGTACTAAAAACTGAATTTTTCTTGGCAGCCGCCTGTCACATGGACGTTTCTGTCTTCTGTCCAGTTGTGCTCGAAGCTACCTTTTCAAAAAAGTGCCTTTGTATCCTTTGGATTCCTTGTTTGGACGCTTTTGCTCACTTGTCCCATATTCTTACATCTTGGGGATCTTATGGTATGATTTGAGTCGATGTGGAGCACTTCTGCTCGACGTTACATTCGAAAAACCGCCTCGTCCTTAATTTTTGCGTGCCAGTGTATATACTGTATACATAGCTTGTTCCAAAACAACTGCAAATGTTTTTATAAAAATTTGCAATACTGCGTTCGACCTTAGCATAAGTCTCGGGAAAACGGTAGTCGTTGTAGTAACCATAACAACCAGCCACACCTGTTTATCACGCATGCGTCGTCGATTGTGCGCAGTTTAATAAGCGTTGTTTCGTGAACACCTAACAAGTGTTTTCGTGCTGTGATTTTTCGAAAAAATAGCTGTGAAAGAGGAACAAAAATGCGCCATTAAATTTTGCTGTCGACTTAAGAAGTCTGTCGGAGAGACTTTCCGTCTTATGCAATTGGCTTACAAAGATGAATGCCTAGGAAAATCAACAATTTACAGATGGTATGAAGAATTTATGGATGGTTATAAGTCGACGGCTTTAATCGTGCATGGTGGAAAGCCTTCAAAGAGTGTTACAGAGGTAAATATCAGTACAATAGGTATTTTTATACGAGAAGGCAGACACCTGTCAATTAGAGATATTGAAGATATGGTTCACACTTCAAAATCATCAATTCACATAATTTTAACCGAGCATTTGGGCATAAAACGAGTTTGCCCAACTTCGATTTGTGCCTCCCATTGCCAGTTCTGTCGTTTCTTTTTTTAGGGGGAAATGGATATTAAGTTGATGCCCCAACCTGCATGTGGTCCAGACTTGTCACCATGTGACTTCTGGTTGTTCCCCATTAAAAACAAATAATAATAACCATTACAATTTATTACAGGTGCGCAGTGGTGCCTCAACAGTATTTCAGAAGAAGAATTTCAGAAGATTTTTAGTATTTCTAAAAAGGTGATCACTTCCTTGGCTAAGGCGCTCGGCCAGATATCGAGAGATCTGGGATTCGATATCTCAGCAGTAGCCGAATAACAATTTTTCGGTTGCTGTGTTTTGGTAAAACGTGGAAAGAGCGATGTCTATGTTTATACACCGACGCTATCTATTTGGAGGATTTTCACTTTGGATCTCGCCCTTTAGATTTAACTGCGCAGCGTGTTGTTGCTCCGCGATTTTCTTCTGATTTGGGTGTGTTATTGGACTCTTCGCTCCTTAATTTCACGTTCACCTTAAGTATAAAGGTATCCTCTTTCATTTTGCTTCGTTTCGAGCGCGGTGAGTGCCTATTTTGTTGTATTTCATCTTATTTACGTTTGGCCGAGCTAGCCAAGCTCGCTACTGGGCGCTGCCATTAAAGATGGCGACTTCCGGTAGGGATAGTGATAGCCCTAATCTCTCTTCCTTTTCTGATGCCCCAGATGGGGGTGTTGCCACGCAAGCGTCCGCTCGTGGCGTTGCCAATTTGCCTTCTCCAGCTACGTCACATCTCCCGGCTTCCGCTATCGATGATGACGCAATGGACATCACTGGAAATGCAGCCTCTTCTAGCACTGCCGAGCCCAACGTGTCATTACCTTCGTTTTCTTCTGTTGCAGCCTCCAAAGTCTCTCGTCCAGCATCCAAGAATAATTATGCTGGCGCTGAAAAGCTGAAATCTTTCATTTCCCAAGCTGGCAATAATATCGTGCTTAATATCCCAGCCAGCTCTCCAGCTGGCACAGCTTTTACTGAGAATCTTGCAAAAGGCGTTCATTTCGAAGCCCTTCCGGACACTCCTTTGCGAGTATATGCAGATGCCATTGCACAGCGGTTCCCATCTGAATCTATTCCGCAAATGTATCGTAGAGGACGACTTGTAGTTGTTTATCTGGCCACGGCTGAAATGGCGAAATCTCTCCTAACATCTGGTCTCACCATTGGTGATAGACATCTTTCTGCAGAACCAGTGGGCCAAAGACCCATTAACGTTTCTTTCTACCCGGTCCCGTTGGAGGTGACAGATATCATGCTGTATGCTGTCTTATCTTCGGTTGGTCGGGTAGTTGGAGGCATGCAAACGCATCTTGCTGCCCGAAACGACCCATTACGTGATCCACGACATGCGTCGATCCAAGGTGCTCGCCGTGTTGCGAGGGTCATATTTCCATCACAAGAAGCAATCGAACGGCTTCCAACACACTTCACTGTTCGGTGCGAAGATCAGGTCAGGCAAATAAACTTCCTGACGGAATTCCATTGTAGTCAATGTCATCAGGTTGGTCACTACTATAAGCAGTGTCCAGTTGCTCCACCAAAGTCTGTTTCGCCCGTCTATCAAGATCCGACGCCTTCTCATCAAGATCCTAGTAGCGCTCCGTTACCGACGGTGGTTCCTGCGAACAACCTACCTTCGGTAGCAACCTCTACGCCAATTGTTGTCCCACCTTCTCTCTCCGAAGAACACTACCCAGTTTTACAATCTTCAGCATCTTTTCGTGTTCCTGCGGACCTTACAGCAGTTGCTGAGTCCGTTGCGACTGACCAGTCTGATACCGAGACCTCGACCGCTGATGACACAGCCTATCAAAGCGTCAGCGACCAAGCGATGAGTGATGGGACGGAGGGCTATCTCCGGACCCGTTCTGACAAAAGGGATGCCAAACCTCCTCGCGGCTCTACGAAACGACGGCGACAATCTGGCCACTCTACTCACACCTCTCCGACTAAGCCTGCTGGATCACCTGCTTCGGGTCGCCCTGTCAAGTCTTCCAAGCCAGTTATCTACCTCCTGCCTCTTGAGGAATTTTCCGCACGCCTACACATGAATGTGTTTCCTGACACTCCTCTCCCTTATAACGAATTGCACGACTTTGCTTGTGCCAAGACTCTTCTTCCTAATTTACCCACCTATGTCAACCGATTTGAAGGTCGCTACCCAGCAGTTGAGAATTAACTGGCACAACTGTTAACTCTTTACAATACTATCAAGAGTCCATCTGCCGAGGATGCTGCCACTCAGAAGTGCATCCAACGGCGGTACAACAATTTCCGTTCCCATTTGGAAAAGATTGTCACTGCCACTAGAGACATGGCACTTTCACTGTGACTTCCTTGAATTGTCGCGGGTTCGCGACACCAGTGTTGAACTCCCTCGTTTATGAGGACATGTCTGCCGCTGGTGGAGATGTTCTCCTTCTCCAGGAAACTCACTGCTCTGCTGACACTCCCACTCACCTATGGAGACGCTGGCCGTACACCTTTTACCACTCGTATCGCCTCTCGCGGTATGGTGGTATAGCTGTAGGTGTGCGCCAGCGGTTTTTGACTCAGCTGACTTCTATTTCTGTGACAAATTTACACCTTGATTTTCTTCAGTGTTTTACCTTTTGTGTGCATAATGTTACTTTTCATATCTTTAATGTATATATTCCCACTGATGAAATATATGTTGCTCATCTTTTCAGTAATATTCGTGCAGCGATTGCAGCGATTCCTCCCGGGGAGTATTTCGTTCTTGGGGGGATTTTAACTGCACGCTGCAGCCTTCTCTTGACAGAAATTCGTCTTTTGGCGAATACCGCATGAATTTAGTTTCACAGCTGACTCAGCTCCTTGATGATTTTCATCTTGTCGATTCCTTCAGACGGCTAAATCCTGATTCCATTTCCTTTACGTGGTGTAATCCGCCGACGTTCGGTTCTACTGCTGCGCGGTTGGACCGAATATATGTTTCTGCTTCCTTACTCCCTGCTATCACTGCTGCTCGACATTCACCTACTGTTTCTTCCGACCATTCTGCCGTTTCACTATCAATTTGCATCTCTCCTGCACCTTCATCTACGCGTCGTCATTGGACGTTTGATGACACTCTCTTGCAAGACCGTTCCTTTTGTGAGGAAGTTGAGAAGTTCCTTTCTGATCGTAAGCTGCTGCTCACAACGACCCCAAGCGCCTTGCTTTTGTGGCTTGATGTCAAACGGGATCTTCTCTTGCTCGTTCGTCAACTCTCCTTTACTATTTCCACCACTCGCTCGATGGAGGTGAGTAACCTACGAGGACTCCTCTCCGCGACGCCAATGTCTGACCCGCACTACGCCTCCGTCCGTGATGAACTTCATGCCTGCCTCAAACCGTTTGCTCAGCAAGCAGTCCGTCGTCTTCGGCTCCTACGTATTTCACCATCGACGCATTCTTTCGAAGTCCTTTCGAAGATGGAATCCATGCGACGCACGTCATCTTCCATCAGACATCTCCGATTGCCTGATGGCACTGTTACTGGCAATACAACTCTCATCTGCTCTCATGTCCGTCACTTCTTTCAGGAGAAGTTCCGAGCGGTTGCGCAGGGTTCTTCTTTTTCTTCCTCCTCTTTTCTTTCTTCTCTCCCTCAGGTCCCGTCTTCTCTCTGCGCCCCTCTCATTGCTGATTTTTTCTTTGCCTGAATTGAGAGAGGCTTTTTTGCCTCCCTCAATCTTCACTCTTCCCCGGGACCTGATGGCCTCCCGCTCTCGTTCTATCGGGCCTTTCTTCCGTCACTCCTGCCTTTTCTCTCTGCCGCTTATTCGTGTGCTCTTTCTTCTCCTGCGCTTCCGCCGGAATTTACAGTTGCACATGTCATCCTCCTGCCGAAGAAGGGTGACCTTCTGGACTTGTCGAATTGGCGCCCCATCTCTATTCTCAACCTGGACTACAAATTCTTCACTAAACTCCTTTCTCGCCGCCTAAATTCTGTTCTTCCGTTCCTCATATCCCCCGACCAGACATATACCGTGCCTGGTCGTTCTATTTCTAACAATATCTCCTTTCTTCATAACCTTTCCTTTCTTGCACTAAAACATTCCGAACCCTTAGCTTTGTTTAATCTTGACCAGAAATCCGCTTTTGATAACGTCTCTCACGCTTACCTTTCTGCCGTATTAACTCACTTTGGTTTTCCTCCCGCTTTTGTTTCTCTCATCCTTAGCCTCTACCGGGGCGCCCATTTGCACGTTCGAACGGCCACATTTTTGACGGCCCCGATTCCTTTTCGATCTGGCATCAGACAAGGTTGTCCATTATCAGGACAACTCTTTGCTCTCGCCTTTGAGCCCTTTTTGATTGCAAGTCGGGCGTCTCTCTTACCTGCGGTGGGACCGATTGTCTCTAGTACTCGGCATCACCGTTTTCTTGTCTCTGCTTACGCAGATGATGTTACCTTTTGTCTTCGCCGCGATGACCAATTTGATACTCTGAATGATGTATGAACAGTATGCTGCTCTCTCTGGTGCTGCCCTGAATATTCAGAAAAGTGCTGGCCTATGGTGTGGTTCTTGGAGTGGCCGCACTGACTCGCCGTGGGGAGCAGTGTGGTCCTCCTCGACCCAAAAATTTCTTGGAGCTCATTTTGGACACTCCTTTACCACAAGCAACGTCACTTGGCAAGCTCTTCGCCCACGACTTCATCGCACGGCTGGTTTTTGGCGATTTACGTTTTCCTTTTCCTCTTACTTTCAACGTGCTCAAATTGTTCATCGATATCTTCTCTCACAATGCTTCTATCCTTGGGATTCCTGTGTGTTTAAATCGCATCATTTCTCTGCCATCAATAGTATTTTCACTTCAGTGATATGGTCATCTAGACATTGGATTTCTGCTGCAACGCTTTCTCTGCCAACATCATTTGGTGGTCTTCATTTCCCGGATGTCAGAACATATTATCGAGCTCACCGAATCGTCTCCTTCATTCGTCTTCTCCTTTCGCCCTCCCCTGCACTTTCTTCTACCCTGAATACTCTTATTTCTCTTTATGATCCATCCTTCACTTTCCTCCTTTTTCTTCGGACGGATTCATCTCCTTCTACTTCTAAACGCCTCCCACCACTTCTTATCGACGCTCTAGCGGTATTTCATTCTCTCCCGCTACTCCGCGCTCCTCCCTCTACCACCCTGGACCTGCTTGCAGAACCTCTTTTCTTTTCCACTCTGATTCATCCACCCGATCAACCATACTTTCTTTTCCCCTCTTGGTTCCGCTCAGGAATTCTCACTGTCGAAGCTTTATTAACTTCCGATTTGACCTGGAAACCCCTCTCTTCTCTTTTCCCTGACCCTTCTTCCACCTTGGAAGAGGAGTATGACCTTCTTCGCTCCGCTCTCCGTACCCTCTTCCCACTTCTGGTTTCTGACACTGGCCTTATTTCTGTCTCTGGACCGAGCCTCTCTCTCCTTTCTTCCTTCCCTTTCGGGACTCTGTTGCTCCCATTTCTTCTTTTTCCACTGCCTCTATCTATGCGATCCTTCGTGCGCCCCTCACTTCTCCGCATGGTCTTCCTGATGCTTCTCCTTCTCTTCTGCTGCCTATCTGGTCTGCCTCTTTCTCTCCAATTTCTACCCCGTTAGAGCGAAACATCCAATGGCGGTTTCTTCACCGCCGCCTTCCTGTTCCTTCTTCTCTCTTTCACATGTCTATTTCTTCTACTTCTCTCTGCTGCTTTTGTGGTGTTGAAGGTGATGTTCCTCATGTCTACTGTCACTGTCCCGTTCTCCTTCCACTTCTCAATACTGCCTTTCGTCTTGTAGGCACCATTTGCTCCAGAGACATCCCTTTTCAAGCGTACGAGTGGCTATTGCTTACCAAACACCCCCGGCTATTTTGCCGGATGCCTGTGCCTATCTCTTCGTACTTGTGAAACATGTCGTTTTTCTTTATCATCAATCTCTCCGCTCTCCTGCTACCACACCTAGTATCCTCTCTGCTGGCGCGGCCTTACGGTCGATTTTTAGGAATCGCATCGTGTCTCGACTACGCCTGGAGAACTTCGCTGCTTCCACCCCTCAATCTCAAGCCTCTTTCCGGTCTACCTGGGCGCAGGGGACCGGTTGGTTCGAAATCACTGGATCTTCCATTCATCTTTCGTTCTGATTTTTTGTTTTTTTCCAGCTTCGAAGATCTGAATGCATCAGTTGAGATTTTTGTGTTCTCTCTTCCTGGTGCTTCGTCACAGCGTCTACTAAGTGTTTGTCATGTAACTGCTTATGATTTGTATTGTAGGGGTTTTCTGCAATTTTTGTGTAATTCGTGTGCATGTACCGTGTGGTATTTGTTTCTTCGTTGCACCTGTCCTTAATACTTATTCTTCACTCATGTGTCTGCTTTTGCTGCCTGTACCTTCATTGAGTTGCGCACCGTGTATTTGTTCTCTAGGAGCAATACGAGAGGTATTGCCCTGCGATACTTTGTTCTTTCTGTTTTTTCTTGCTGCATTGTGTTGCATCTTTTAATTTATACCTTATTTCTGTCTTGCATTTTCACATTCTTTGACGTCATGTATTTTTTGCTCGTCCCATGTCGTTGTTTTTTGGACCGATGCAATACTGCACGGCTTGCTGTTTGTATTTTGTGTATCCTTGTGTTTCACTTGGGGAGTTCGCCCAAGTTTCCACTATGTTCTGTAATACTTATCATGTTTTTGTCACATATCGTGTGGTTTCCTGGATTGTGGGAACTTCTGTACCTTTATCGTAGTATATGCTTTTGTTGTGTTTTACATGTTCCCTTCTTTTTGTGCACTGCGTTGTACAGCCATGTTATTGTTAATATATTTACCTGTTGTTTTGTGCTCTGCTTTCACTCTGCACGTCATCACATGCTTTATTAATTAATCATTACTTTTGCTTGTGCATCATCTTCCTCAAGCATATATTGTTCCTTCTTAACGATTTTAACATTTTGTCATCCTTAGTTGACTGTCGTATCACATTCACCTGTAATATTTCATCAGTATCGCTCATTGTTTTGTTGTTTATTTTGCCATATGTGGTACGCCTGTATTCCCTATGTTTTTGCCAATAAAGTATATTTTGAACTAAATGCTATAATTAATATATAGCCACTGCCGCTAACACCCACCAGATGGAGGCGCCTCAGTAGCTGAGCCCATCTTACGGATTTATGATGTCAGAAGCTGACAGAAAAACACACATAGCCTCGTGAATTGTTGGCCACCGTGGTGTAAGGCTAACGCGCTCGGCTAGATATCGAGAGATCTGGGATTCGATTCCACAGCAGTGACCGATTAACAACTTTTTGGTTGCTGTGCGTTGGTAAAACGTGGAAAGAGCGATGTCTTTGTTTATACACCGACGCCATGTATTTGGAGGATTTTCACTTTAGATCTCGCCCTTTAGATTTAAATGCTATAATTAATATATAGCCATTGCCGTTAATACCCACCAGATGGAGGCGTCTCAGTAACTGAGCCCATCTTACGGATTTATGATGTCAGAAGCTGACAGAAAAATACACATAGCGCCGTGGATTGTTGGCCACCGTGGTGTATATCGAGAGATCTGGGATTCGATTCCCCAGCAGTGGCCGGATAACAATTTTTCGGTTGCTGCGTGTTGGTAAAACGTGGAAAGAGCGTCTTTGTGTATACACTTCCTTGATAATAATTATGGTACGCATATTTTTTTTATAAAAACATTCTCAGTTATTTTTTTGTACGTATATATTAATGTCTGAACAGTTTATCATGCATTTGGTGCAGGTCATCACAATAGCGTTCCGCTGTGAAGGTCTGACCAGGTCTCAGGAATGAACAGTGAATCGCGCTTGCAGATGATCCCCATACAGTGACTATCAATTTTCTTTGGGTGTAAGGCAGGCTTTGGGCAGGTTCCTGATGGGCGTTTCGTCGGCATCCAATTATTGAGCGAAATGTCTACGATTATTGTAAGAGGTCTGGGACATGCCTACCCCAGAGGTGACGCACATGTCCAGACGGCAAAGCTGCAGCAACAAACTTCGTCGGTGCGGTTCCGAAGCAGAAGTATGCGGATTTGATTACCGCCACTGGCAAGTGAATTTTACGCTAGACGGACGCCCAAACGCAAAACAAATCTCCTGGGCTTTGTTTTCTTCGAAAAATCTGTGATGTTCTTTACACATCACCTGGAATTAGTAAGAATTCCTTCTTCTACAGAGAGTTACGTCAAGCGTGTATTTCCGGCTGACCCGGAAACCTACGATACCGTTGCAGGCGGCAAAGTTTTAGTGAAACACTTCGTCGCTGTAGTTTAATTGGAAGAGCATTCAGCTCCGGAGCTGAAGGATGCTGATTCTATTCTCTCCACCGGCAAATGGCTTTCATGCTATAGATCCGCTTCTCCTCAGTAGTCACAATGCGCTATAGAAATCCTTCCCTTTTGTTCCTGTTAAGCAGATAAGAGCATACACACACACACACTTCGAGACGGCATGCCTTGTATTCCTCGATTAGCGCATGCGCCTCCCACTGATCAGTTTTTATCACTTTACTTAAAACTGCTACATGCTGGGACACTGCTGAACATTGGACGTTTAACTTCTGAGCGACTTCCCGTAACGTTTGGCATAGATCCGATGTAGTGATTTCCTTCAATTCAACAGAATTAATGATCGCATGTTTGTATCTGCGGGGTTCAGTTTAGAGACTGGTATCGCCGTACCAGAATTTTGCGAACCAACGACGCATGGTTCGTTCACTATAGCTGTTGCTTCACTAAATGGTGTATTTACATTCCTTGCTGCCTCGCACACGAAATGTCCCAATTTAAACTCATTAACAAAATAATAATAATAAATAAATAAATAAATAACGCAAACTTGACTTGGCCCCATTGTCCACTTGCACTTCACCGTGCTCACTACCATCAGTAATTATACAACGAACGACAATCCTATTTGCATAACTGGGGCAGCCGTTTTATTGGGCCAGAGTGTTCTAGTCCCGATGTGTCTCAATTAACTGTCAAAATAATTTTCTGTCTGCATTCCCTTCTGGCATTATCATCATGTTCATACATCGCTTATTGTCTCATCAAAGTTTCTTCTTGGATACAAAACTGTTAAGTACTTCGAAAGTTTGTTTAATAAACCAGATTTATTTTTTATTTCTGTTCGGATAAAACATATTACTCAAACATGTGGAAACTGTGTTTTTGGACTTACCTTGCTAGTGCACTCGAAGACACACTTTCGTTCAGCGTCAGACAGAAACGGGGCATTTCTCGTCGGTTCTGGTTTTTTCGGGAAACTAGGATCGTATTCAGCTGGACCAGGTGTTACCTGAAATGGAATTTGATTTTAATAATGTGTGAAAGTAATCCACAGATTTGCATGCTTTCTTGCCTCATTCAGATGATTGATTATCTTTTGGTCCGTGTGGCTTGAAGAAATAACATCGCTAGAATTAGCTAAACATTTTCCCCATTAAAAAATATGCATGATCAGTTTAGCAAAGTCGTGTTGGCTGTTTTAATAGAAGCCTGTCAAATATGAGCTGTTTACTGGCTGACGAATAGCATTTTGTTAACTGTGGGATGCCTTCTAGTAACTGAATTGTTAAGGGCTTAACCTTTATCACCGAGTGATCATGTTCGAGTAACAGACGAAACAGCTGTGCTGTTCTTGAGCCAAGAACCCCAAATTTGTAAGGGAAGATGACACTTGTTAGCCTTAGGTGGTATGATTGTCATCTGACGGTCGAACAACCTTTCACTGCTGAACTGTAATTAAGCTTCTTTTCTAATCATTCTTGAAGCTTTATTAGTGGTAGCTGTTGAATTGCTGTCTAATCAGTGGTTGAATTAGAGTTACCGGGGCCCTTCTCACAGCGTCAGTTTTGGGGCCCCCCTCACTTTGCCGAGCACCCTTAAAAAACAAGTTAGTAAAATCATGCAATGCATTGATTATGATACGCTTTCCAACATACCAGAAATCATTACTCCAGTTATGAGGATAATGGCTGTGGAATAAATCTCGCTCCTGTGCCCTGCCCTTTCATCCCATTTCGATTATATTAAACAGAATTGATTCAGCATACCTCCGAAACAACATACAAAAGTTTTGTGGCAATAGAAGTATTTTTAGTCAAGTTATGAGGATAATGGCTGAGGAATAAATCTCGTTCCTGTGCCCTGACCTTTGACCCCATTTCGATTATATTCAACAGAACCGGTTCAGTATACCTCCGGAACAACATGATAAAGTTTTGTCGCAATCGAAGCATTTTTACGTAAGTTATGACGCATAATGGCGATGGAATGGATCCTACTCCTATGGCCTGACCTTTGACCCCATTTCGCCCATGTTCAATAGGGTTTGTCCCCAGGTTGTCTCCCACCACATGCTAAAATTTCATCGAAATGGAACCATTTTTACTCAAGTTATCACGCAGACAGACAGACGGACAAAGCTGGAGCATATACGCTTCTTCAATCTACGGTTGGAAAGCGTAAAAAAAAGAACCGTGCATTTTTACTCTCTCCCACTAATGTATAAAAAGTATTGCAATCGCAAAAACAAATTGACTTCCAAAATTCAACAGAAATACACAGTTTGGCCTACCCCGAACATGATTTGGCTATTTTCATGGTTGTGCAACTGTGTGTGTAATTTGTTGTCGCCATAACTCAAAAAGTGTTATAGCTATCAAGACGAAATTTAATACTGAGGGCTTTTAAAAGGGAGGAAATGGTTGAAGTCAAAAAAAGAAACGTTGAAACTTTACTCAGTACTCTAACATGTTACGTAAGATTAGTTTATGGTAGTGCTTTAATTGACATGATGCGGTGTGGGATCTAGTGTCGCATATCGTCAGATTCCACTCCAGTCAGTGAAAACTTTCTTAACCTCTGTCAACTTATACAGACAGTCCGAACATGGATGAAATCTATTGCTGTGCCACGTAAAAGACGTCTTCCTATGCCATTTTACTCCTACGATAACAGTCTTGTGTTTAACTCTTAAATTAAACTTAACAGGGGAGAGAAAGGAATTTTAAGGAAAAGATGTGGAGTCATACAAAACACGGAACTAAAAAGCCAAATGTTCATCACATTCTAAGAAAACTGGACAGAAATAAATAACACCTCAATTTCTAAGCTCAGTTATAGAGTAGCATTAAGTATATTAATATTATTCTGAAAACGATATTTAATAATACTGCATTTAAGCAAGTAAATTCATACTTGTAGATGATGTTCTTCGATTTTGAGCGGAATTATGCCTCCAAATTTTCCCAAAGCCAGAACAGCGAATTTATTCCTCTCTTTATGACTGTTTCCTTCTTTTTAGAAACGAGATTAAATATATATATATATATATATATATATATATATATATATATATATAATTATTTTTAGGCCCTCCAGCATCGCAGGGCCCCGCACCTGGGCTTCGTTGGCTTCTCTGCAAATCCGCCCCTGGGTCTAATAGCAAATTATTTTTGACGGTGCAATCGAATTAAAGTTGGAAATCAGTGAAAACTTTCTTAACTTCAGTCAAACATAACCGAGAGAGGGTCATCATACGCAAGAGCAAGAAAGAGAAATGACAACCATGTTTCCATTGTGAAAACTTCTCCGTAGACAACTGTAGTTTTCTTTGGGAATAGCAGGAAGAAGGCATTAAATTATTTTAATTTATTTATTTATTTATTTTTTGATTGAAGATTTCACGGTCAACGTGTGCAACTCAGTGGGCTATAAGCAGTCGCCCATCCCTAATTTAGGGCCACTGATTCATGCAGGGAAGGAAGAGGGCCAGTGCCATAAGACAAACATACCTCACAGGGACTCGAACCTGGACCATATTGGACGAATGGTCATAAGCCATCGCTTAGACCACTGCGTCACTATGGGCGGCAAATAATTTTAAAATGCCAGCTTCTGACGTAAGGAAATCTTTTCTTTCCATTTCTATGGAAAATCGCGTCTCTCTCTCTCTCTCTCTCTCTCTCTCTCTCTTTCCCTCTCTCAATCTCTCGCTCTTCTTCACCGGAAATGCGAGTTTTAACTGCAAGAGCAAAACGGACTTTCACGATTTACCGGTTTTTTTAATGAAGTCTAAGCACAAATAGTTTTGTCGTTTAAAAACTGGGATTTCGGGGCAACCTTGAGACTTTTGATTGAGGTTTTACTACCACCACGAGCAACCCTAAGGGATGTAAGCTGTTGCCCGCCTCTAATTTAGGACCACTGGTTCCAGAGAAGAGAGAGAGCCAGTGCAGTAAGATAAACACTCCATCCATGCTTCATCCGCGACTTGTACCCAGGCCCAGCTTGGACGACAAGCCGGAAACCTACGCTTCTGACTACTCGGCCATCTGGGAGACCCTTGAGATAAACAATTTATTTAATATTTTCCAATTTACGCTGTGGTTGGTCATTTTCACTGCAATCGATACTTTTGCCAGACAGAGTAGCGTTTACTAATCACTGCACCAAAGGCTAATAAATTAAAACGTCTAAATGCGAGATATATACACTGAAGAGCAATTTAATTAGAGATACCTGTCTAGTAACGTGTAGCACCACCTTTCGCCCTGATGACGGCGGCGATTCGTCTCGGCATGGACTCGACAAGACACCGGAAGCGTTGGGAAACCATACGGATCCACGACCCCTGAACAAGCTCCCACAGTTCACGAAGATTTGATGGAGGAGAGTTATCTCTCTCGATGGCATCACAGATGTGCTCGATGGGATTGAGGTCAGGTGACCTAGCTGGCCAAGGAAGCGAGGTCACGTCGGGAGAGTGTTCATCCAACCATTCGGATACAATTCGGTAGCGATGGCACGGTGCATTGTCTTGTTGCAGGATGAGGTCCCCAGTGGGATGTTGGAGACTCACAAACGGGAGCAAATGGTCGTCCAGGATATCCCGGTAACGTTGACCTGTGAGGGACGATGTCACACGTACCAGGGGTCCCATTTCAGTCCACGTAAACAATCCCCAGACGAGAATGCCACCCCCATCAGCTTGAAGCGTACTCTGCTGGCAAGAAGAAGGATCCATCGCTTCATGTGGTTTACGCCGTACTCCTATCCTGCCATCCGCACGTACCAACGTGAATCTCGACTCATCAGTCCAGGCAACATTTTTCCACATGTCTAGGGTCCAGTTGCGATGTTCCCGCGCCCATGCTAATCTTTGCACCCTGCTATGTGCGGTCAGCAGCGGTTCCCTCGTGGGACGATGGCTTCTGTACCCCATAGCGAAGAGATGGTTCTGGATGGTGTGGCTGCTTACACGTTTAGTGCACCAGCGTTAAATTGTCGAGTGATTTCTTGCACTGTGGCCCGTCTATCCGCTGTTACAATACGAGCTTGCCGACGATGACCCCGCTCATCCACACGTTGTTGTCCACGGCAGTTGGCCCTTGCATCAGGGGTGGTTTTACCGGATTCGGTGTACTCACGGTGCGCCCGTGACACAGTCCTGTACAATAATCACTTCCGCTCTACGAAGCATAATTTTGTTTAATTTTTTTCAGAAAATACTGAACAGAATTTCTGTAATTTTTTGCAAATTTTTTTTTAGTTATGTGCATTTATATTTCAGTCTCATATTTGCGTGACTGTACATGCTGCACACGTGTCTCCAAAACCTCTTCAAAGTCGACGATTTCTCCGTAGAAAGTATAGAAGCAGCCCAAGTTGGGCATACTGAGCATTCACAGCTGATACGAAGTGGAGCCCACAGAAAACGCAGGGCGTGTGGCTGATGCCATGTCCTCTCTAACCTCCTATTTTAACTCAGAAATCATTTGAAACAAAAAAGTGTTGGTATTTTTAAAATTGGTAAAAAAACTTAAAATAAATTTTACAAGGTTTTGTTACTTTTATAAAGACAACTGAGTTGGAAATTCACAGTATCTGTGTATTGTATACAATAATGTCGCGCCAACAAAAGCAAAATAAATGAAATAAATAATTTTCTAGAAAAAAAATATATTTTTCTGTAAATTACTGTAACTATAATTTGCTTCATTTTAGCACTTCAGCCGTCTTATTGTGCCAGATAATCTGACTGAATGAAATTTAAATTAGACTTAAATACTTTGAAAAATGCATGGGTAATTCTATTAAAAATTTCCGGAACCCCAATAATTTTTCAAGTCGGCGCCTATGTATCAGTCTTTGGACCCCTTCGACAAAAGCTAAGGAATGAATTTTATATTCAGGAGTTTTGTGAAATAATACTATAAAACAGTTACATTTCACCTTTTCTTAAAGTTAATTGAAAGTCATTGTCAGTTTAAAGAGATTTCAAGCTCAAAACCATTCCGTTGTTTCGAAAAATCACGATGAAAAAGTACATAATTTGTGAAAAGTCCTTCTACTCGAAAAATAAAATTTTTACAAACCTTTTAAGAAAATAATAAGCGCCAACAGAAAATAAAATTACTAAATAACTCACATTAATGAAAAAAGAGAGAAAAAACAAACAATTTGATCACCGCGCAATTAGTTTTACCATGAACGTGAGTCAGATTTCTGAGTCTTTCTGGCTTAGTGGTTCAGACGCGCGTTACCTGTTGAACCAACCCATACGACGTTGGCTCGATCCTCACCCCTGCGAAAGGATAGGTTGTAGGGCTGAAAATTTCCGTTTCTTCGATTTTGCGGAATTTCTGTATAAATACGGAAAACCCTGAAACGGACTTTTCTGAAATAAACGGAATTACTCACTGACTACGGAAAATTTATGAAAATACGCAAGTAAAAAAAACAAAAATAAAAATAAAAGTACAGGCCCTTTTAAAAACGGAAATTTCGTTAAATGACAGACACCTGCCTGTGGTAACTTTCCTGCACGTTATTTTCAGAAATCTTCCGCGAATTATTTTCAGAAATCTTACACTACTTATTTTTTACAGTGTAACTATTAACAAAACTAAAATAACAGTTTACTAAATATTTGAAGATGGCTTTTTCACCTCTGAGCATTGCAAAGATTATGTGGAAGAGCTTCTGGTTTTGAGTATAGGCCTACAAAGAATCATCACTCCTGCCAAATATTCTCTTTCCATTCACAAAAAGAAAATAACATATTACGGGCTTGATGCAGAGTACATTTAAGGAGACAAGGGAACAGCATTTTGGGGCCCCAGTATACGAGGCACATCTAAGACTTCACTATGGGTGGATGAATTAAAATACCCAGGAAAAAACATTACCGAAATATGATGAAGAAGTCATAAAAATATTTCCTCCGTATTGAAGTGTGTATTCGATGATTCATGGACGAATCAGTGGTAGCAAGGAAGTATAAATAAAAATGCATGGTTGAAAAATGGATTTCATTTCTGCTTTAATCACCCCCCCCCTCCGAATTCAGCTTGTTGAAATTATATCGAAGTAATGGTGGGCAAAATAATATGATCCAGATATCATGATTTAAACAAATTCTCAATGTACAGGGTGATTCATAAAGAAGTATACAGTTTCCAGATGCTGTAAAACAGTAACAGTTGAAGACACGGACCACAACTGCGAACCGTTAGGTAGATGTACTTATAAAGTTTGTATCCCGCTAATGAGGAAGTGACGTAGGCCTTAGCGCGCGTGTCACGTGACTAGTCAGTCGATGAACATCTTCCTCACCGATGGATTGGCCGAGCCGCGGACTACAACATGTCACTGACTCAATGGTCACCCAGAAGTCCTGACTTAACACCTTGTTACTTTTTCCTGTGGGGGTACGCAAAGGACAAGGAATTCGCTCCTCCCCTTCCTGTTGATCTAGCGGATCTGAAATAGCGTATCACAGCCACTATCACTGCACTTGATTCAGATATCTTACCTCGCGTTTGGGCGGAAATGGATTACCGGCTCGATGTGTGTCGTGTGACTAAGGGTGCACACATAGAACATCTGTGACTCTCTCTAAAAAAACTTAATACATTCCCCTATGATTCTGTTACAGGTAACATAAAATATCTTACATTGTTCTTGTTTTATAGTGCGTTGAAACTGTATACTTCTTTATGAATCACCCTGTATAAAAATTTCCCCCAATTACAGAATTAAAGTTGTGTACAAAAATAACATCTGCAATGCTTTCGAAAGATTTGAGGATGTTGAGGATGGCAACTATACTTTTTGCGGACTCCTCCTAAAAAAGCAGAAATAGAATTTTTTTTCACAAGGCAGTTTCTTATAAGTTTTTGTTGTGCTATCTGAAAAAAAGAAGAAACTGTAGAACTCCGTCAGTTTTTCAAGCATCCTGCATAATTCTGGAAGCCCTCGAAAATTCAGATCCAGGGGCTGCAGCTCCCTAGCTTCCCTCTTAAATGGGCTCTGGCTTGATGGATACAATAATCAGAATTTGCTGTAACCGTACGTTTATTAGGTATTGGAATACAGTATTGCCAGGATTATTCTTTACACCGTGAAAGATCGTTCGATTTACTTCTAAAGAGCTGTTCTATTTAATCAAATTTATTTTGAGCTGACCAACCTGAAAGCCACTAAGGTTGTTAACTATGCGTAGATTTAAAATGTGTTTCTTTGTTATGAACATTTCTGGCTCTTTGTGATTTTTTAAGTTTACGTATATTCAAACTTAGAAGAGGGGATAAATCCTTTGTGAAGAATTCTTAACTAAATACATAGCAATACTTTTCTGTTATTGTGATTTTAAAAATCTTACCTTTTTCGGTTCTTGGAATCTTTCCATAGTGCTGAATTTTCCGAAACGCTTCCTATCACGTGTATTCAACTCCTCGAACAAAGACTGATATGCTTCGTAATCTCCCGGCCCGAGAGCAACACGCCACTACAATTAACAAAACATATTTTCAGGAAATTTTACGAGAAGGGACGTAATTAACCGCATCGATTAAGAAGTACAGTAAGTCCCCGACTTACGCGGTTAATTCGTTCCGAAGATTTCGGCGTAACTAGAAAGATGCTTAATTACGGCGAATCGCCGACATGAAGGTTTGTTTCAAGAGACAAGTAAAGCTAAACTATTATTATGGTATATGAAGAGATCAGCGAAAAAGCGCAAATTATGAAATATAGCAACAGCACATGTAACTGAAAGAAAGCTAGAATGCTCACAGTGATATACATACCCTGCCGTATCAGAATAACATGACCGCCGCCCCGGTGGCGCAGTGGTCTAAGCGATGGCTTCTGATCATTCGTCCGAAATGGCTCCAGGTTCGAATCCCGGAAAGGCACGGATGTTGAGTTTGTGTTACGGCGCTAGCTCTCTCCCTTCCCTGGAGTAAGTGGCCCTGAATTAGGGACGGGCGACTGCGTATAGCCCACTGAGTTTCTCACGGTGGTCGTTAAACCTCTAATAAAAAAAATATAATAATATGACCACCCCCGGAATCACAGTGTACCCACCCAGGCGCGACGCAGAGTGCACGTGACAAGGCTGACCACACGGAGACATAAGCGACCGACAGGACAGATGAACCGTAGTGCGTTACGTGAGCACAATGGGCAGAGGTAGTAATTTGACGGACGTTCAAAAAGGAATAATCGTCTGCTACCTCACCAAGAGTGGAACCATCTCAGAAACAGCAGACTTCGTGGGCTGTTCGCGAAGTTCTGTAGTAAGGGTGTGCCAAGAATGGACTGCCGGCACACCGAGTACCTCTCGACGTCATAACTGTAGAGTCCCAAAGACCTCAGAGGAGAACGTCGCCCCCGTTGACTGGTAAAGAGCAATCGACGCTCAAATGAATGCTGGGGCACACAGGTACGTGTCCCTGATGACAGTAGAGCGAACCCTGTTACGCATGGGTCTTCGGAGTCAACTTTGCGTCAAGGCGCCCATGTTAACCCAGCAACGAAGCCGGCAGTTCGCACGAGACTACCGTCATTGGGCAATGGAAGAGTGGGAAAAAGGTTGCCTTCTCCAACGAATCGAGGTTTCTACTCGACAGAAGTGACAGATGGTGGCTGATACGGCGTCAGACACACGAGAACCAACATCCGGACACGCTTGTCGGTCAAGTACAGACCTGCTGTGAAATAGTGCATGTCTGGGGAATGTTTTCCTGGTATGACCTGGGACCGCTGGTACCACTGGATGGGTCCCTGAACTCCAATAGATATCCGTCCACCCTCGCTGATCACATGCATCCCTTAATGTTGGACGTTTACCGTGGTGGTGATGGTTTCTACCAACAGGACAATGCGCCGTGCCTCGTCGCTAAAGGGGTGCGTGACTGGTTCCAGAAACACGGCAACGATGTCTCCGTTAACCCTTGGCCGGCGAAATCGTCCGACATCAATCCCATAGAGCATTTACGGGACTATTCGGATCGACGGGTTCTGCGTGCTGACCCACAACCACGTTATCTCCACGACCTCTCTGCTCTGCTGCAGTCCGAATGGGCACGTGTGCCTCGGGCAACCTTCCATGGGCAAGGGTGGTTATTTCCATTATTAGATAGGTGATCATATTATTCTGATACGACTGTGTATATAACATATTAGAACATGTGAATAATATTTGAATATTACATTCTTACAAAGTATGTATTGATATGATCCAGCTTGCCGATGTCGCTTTGAAATACTTGTCCAAGGACATCTGTATAGTTGCCTTTCTTTTCTCGTCGTAAATCACTTTGTAGCAAGCAAGCAAGGGCATTTTGTACTGCTTCAAAAGCATTCGCGAACCTTTGGGGATCTAGATCCTGAGCCCTAAAACCAGCCAGTCGTTCATCGATCATTCTGAAATCAGCTTAGCTTCAAATCGTTTAGGCTTTGGGTGATTCAGCTTCTTTTGCTCCTCGGAAACGTAGTCTTCGTTTATTTGCTCTTCAAGGTCTATTAACACTTCGGTGTTTACATAGGTGTCTTGTTTGACTTTGCAACAGTTCATTAAAGTCCTTTTCTTGTAAATTCATTCCAAGTTCCTGGTAATTTCCACAAGTTGTCTAATTATGTCCTCATTTTCTTCAGAACCCGAAGCGTCTTGAACAAAATGTGGTGTCAGTTTTTTCCATGCAGCATTCATGGTAGATAAGTTATTCTCCAAATGGACAACCCATACACAACTCCGGAGAAATGAAAAATAGAACGGCGTAACTGTGTTCCGATGAACGCCGTCGATAAGCGATCTCAGATGGTCACTGTTTTCACATCTGGCGGGCATCCTATTTAGGGTTTCCCCACTGCCGAGCTCACCAACACCATCTCATGGTCATAATTGTAAGTGGAAGATGCCCTACAAGATAACTCCGAAACCGCGTTTAAGTCAGGGACTTACAATATAAAATTTAGCAAATATTTCGGCTTTGATTCCGCTAAATTTTAGTGACGTCACATGGAAAAATGGCCCACGCATAGCACCTTCCAATTCTATCAGACTAGCTGTAAAGCCCGTTGAGATAAGAATACAACGGGTTCTAGAAATCACTTATTGCTATTCAAGCGTTTATTAAAGACGTTGGGAAATATCTTTGTACACGATATTTTTTGTACATATCTTTTCGGAATCAGGAAGTAGTTTTCCTTGTTCTGGCCCACGGACTACTTTAACTGTGACATCAATGCAACATAAAGTTGGCCATGGCTAAACACTGGTTCAGAAAGGTAGATAGCTACTTTCTCCAGTGTTTGACCTTGAGACTTATTAATTGTCATAGTAAAGGCGAGTTTTACAGGAAATTGTCGTCGTTTTAATGTGAATGGGAGGTCTATATCAGTAGGTGCGATGTCAATTCGCGGAATAAAAACAGTTTTTCCACGTGCTGAGCCTGTGAGTACTTCTGCAATTATCAAATTGGGTTTTAGTTCTTTAATTCCATTGCATAAACCAGTGTCTTGTTCCAATGCATAAACCTCGTCGTGTATTGAGGTTTCTCAGGAGCATGATAATAGCTCAAATCTTCAACTTTAGTCTGTGAAGTGGCATTCCTGATGGAGTTTGCTCATTTAAAAATTCTATAGGATAATCCTGTTCAGTATTTTCTTCGCCACCGGCATTAATTGAATCAGAGCTTAAGTATGTGCTTGCTGTCTCCTCTAAGAGATCATGAACATGCTCATTTAATTTGTCAACATCAAAGTTTTTGGGACAGAGAATGGCTTTCTCTGCAAATGTTTTAAAATCAGAAATTTTCAAGTTCTCACCAAATATTTTTTGGCTATAGCACCATCATGTATAAAATATATGTAGGTACCTCTATCTTTTCCTCTGGTAAGCCCTCAACTGTTTCATGGGCACCATCACCAAGTCGTAAAAGCCATTCACTGAATGATGAATCAACAGATCGAACATTACTTTTGAGTCTTAAAATCTCAAATTTCTTCCATAATTGGTAGAATTACATGCTAGCTTCGAGTATTTTGGTTCTGTCACCATGTTTAACAACAGGGAGAGTTTGTCTAAAGTCTCCTCCAAGTAAAATGACTTTGCCCCCAAAAGTTTCTGATTTCTCATAATATCTTTCAGTATTCGGTGCCGCCCCGGTGGCGCAGTGGTCTAAGCGATGGCCTCTGGTCATTCGTCCGAACGGGGTCCGGGTTCGAATCCCGGTGAGGCATGGATGTTGTGTTTGTCTTACGGCACTGGCTCTCTCCCTTCCCTGGAGCCAGTGACCCTAAATTAGGGACGGGCGACTACTTATAGCCCATGGAGTTGCTCACGATGGTCATTAAACCTCAAATAAAAAATATATATATATTCGGTGAACTGCAAGTAAAGCAGTAATGAGGCCATTGTAGCTTCGTCCCGAATGATGGCTTTCGCAGATCGAATGATTTCAGTGTCTGTGGAATTAATCTTTACATTCGACGTACACGTTTCATTTAAAGATGGCGCGAACTTAAATTAATTAAAGTATGTTTTGCCACATTCTAACAGATTAGCAGTGATTCCTGAGGATGCAACAGGCAAAGCTATGTTTCCTTCTCCACGGATAGTGCTAAGGTGGGTTTTATACAAATAAGTTCTTCCTGCGCCCCCCGGACCATCAAGGAAAAAACATCTATGAGGAAGATCATCATTAGTGGTTGCTGACATAATATTGTCATACGCTGCTTTTTGCTCTGCATTTAAATTACTTGCCATTTCTGTAGCTTTTTGTCGTTCTGCAGCACTGTCGAAATAAACATCCGGATTTTGAGGAATGTTACTTGACGGAATTGGAAGATTATATTTATCGCATGAGCTGTTTTTAGCTTTGAGAGTGTCGTTAATCTCTTGAAGGGTTACATTCAAGCAATGTACACAATCCTCAGTATGTCCAATGTTATGTCGGTTATGTCTGTGTGCAAAATCTTCCCAAAGATGGGATTTATAATTTTCAAACAATTCTTGTGCATTGGGTGGTGAAACAAATATAAGAAAAGTATGCAAATAAATCTCGTAGTTGTCAAGGCATGCTGCAAACTGATGTTCATCTAAGGTTTCCTCCCATATTTCATCATTCTTAATTAAACCTTTCTGCAATGCAGCTTCTTGGAAGGTATCATATAGAATTACATTCACTTTTCTTAGATCTGTAAAGCTTTTCGCTCCAGACACATGAAGTAGCAGTAGTCTCAAACAATATATTTCTGAGTCAGAGCCAAGGTTGACTGAATACCTTCTTCCAATCGCATTATTTCCACCACGTTTTCATTGGACCCATTGTATTTCTTTTTGATTGAACACATAATGTCTTGGCATGCCGCTATATGTAATGGATTGCGCATCTCCATTGCCCTCACTTAGTATGAACCATCATCTCAGCATCGTATCTCTTTGAGCAGTATGAACAACTGCATTTCGACTATTGTTTAAATGCTCCGGATGAAAGGTAATGTTCTTTCTCCAGGAAGCTAATCTAACTATTGTATGATATTGCTGATGCATATCATAACCAAGTATTCGCCACACTGCCTCAGGTGCGCTAACGAATCGGGAAACAACATTTTTACTTCGTAGTATTTGGTGTTGTGCTCTGTTATATGCACATTTGCCCAGCCATTACCTTTGTATACGTACTTGAAAAGGTATTTCACGTTTTTCACCGTAGCGCTCACCTCGATATTAATGTGGCAATTGTACTTTAACAAAAGATACGGATTATAAGGGACAATCCAGCTGTTACCAATACTTTTACCACGAACAATTGTGGTTGCACCATTCTTTCTATGGCGATATAAAGGATACCCGCCTTTGTTAGCTACTGTTTCATTTTGGAAAGACTTCGGAAATTGCTTAGTGCATTTGTCATCTTCCATACATGGAGAATTGTGATTATTTCACCACACCGGCCATGAACCATGCGTTTCGCAACAGTTGCATGTAAAACTGGTAAATGCTCTTTATCTGGAAGTTCTGCCGATACAATTTGGTAATTTTTCTCTGGCAGATTTGGTTTGTCCTCTTCTTTCAAAATCAAGAGCATATGAGCATGGGGAAGCACTCTTTCTTGGAATTCGATTACATGAACTTTGGCCACCGGAACTCCAAAAATATGCTTTTTGGTTATATCGACCATAAATTCTTTCAACTTTAGTTGGAAGACTCTTGCAACTAAATCTGGACGGTTTTCGACAAATTGACCGTTCAAGTTTTCAGTAATTTCTTCCCATTTCGGGTTGCAAATCATAGTTAGGAAAAGATGAGGCTTACTATACTTTCTGACTATCGCCATTGCATCCTGATAATTTTGCAACATATTTCGTGGACTACCTTGAAATGATGATGGCAAAATAAGAGCTTTTCCAGGAAGAAACTTATAATTAATAAGGCTTTTGCTACCAAGCTAATTATCGTGAATATAGCTTTCACTAATATTATAATGAATTCAATGCTTGTACTAAGCTTCTAATAGTGAATTCAAATGGTTGTTGTTACTAGTTAATTAAGATCATGAATAAAGTCTCCTGCTAGTAGTGTAGTAATAGTAATGAACAAACTTATAACTGGTAGTAATGTTGTAGTAGTAATTTAAGATGAATAAAGTCTTATGCTGGTTGTTACTAATAACACTAAATGAAATAAACCTAACAGCCAGACAGAGGTCTGACAGTACTATGAACTGAGAAAGACGTACTTACTTAAAACCTTTTATTATGAACTTCTACTGGTATCATCACACATAGCTACTCACATAACACGTAGCTCCTTGCACATGAACGAAGCTCTAACAAACGCTCTCTCTATACAACAAACGCTCTCCCTATACAACAATAAATGCTGTTCCCGTACAACAACAAACGCTCTCTCAATACAACAAACGCTCTCCTCAGGTATCGTTGAACGCGCCTATTTATACTGGCTACCACCACGTCATGACTTACACTCATTGCCAGATCTCATTCAGCGGGTGAAATAACATCTCGTTCAGTAAGAAGATAATTTACATAGAAAAATAAAATAACCAAAGATAGTAAAATCAAAAGGAAAGTGAATCGAGAGTATACGTTACAAACTCACCATCTCCAGCATTCTGAATTTGGTCCATCAGACCTTTATACTTTTCGACACTTAACTGAGACTGATTTTTTCGTATGTAATTCAATGTATTAGTTTCCATTTTTACATACGCATCAACAATGTGTTGCTGCGTAAGCTTTCCTGAGCTTATAATGGATTAAATTCGTCACGGATCGAAAGACGATGTTGATAGTACTACATTTGTGTAACCCTTGACCGTGGCTTTGTACATTGGTTAACAACACTTAGTTAAGACGTTGGTCTATGTTGCCATGGAATGTCAGTTGACGTAACGCATCTCTGACGTCATGTGAGAATGATTTGGATGAGATGACGTCCCACCAGCAGCTGTGCTCTTTGTTGCTATGACAACAAAAGTGATATACGCGTGCTATGTGCTCGTGCAGGTGATGACGTCACCTGCACGAAAACACGAAAGCTATGCGTGACGTCACAAACATTTGTTTTTCGGTTGTTGCTATGACGACTTTAAAAGTGATCCAAGTCGTCAGAACTTAGCGTTTTATATATTAGGGTTAGCTGGCAGTTGATTTAAACGTCTGATGCCCCGTTCGATTTTGTCGTACGAATACTCCATAGGATTGAGATACACGGGATTCGAGTTTCCAAGAAAGCAGGAAATCTCATTCACGTTCCTGATATCCCTTCGAGATATACAGATATTGTGGCCTGGTCCTTTCGGAGGTATTCGAATCAATGGTGGTAGAGAAGGTCCATAGTTGGATGAACTGGATTATAGCAACAATGTTTAAATACGCTTGGGAAATCATTCAGGCGTGGATCCACTCGAAGCAAGAAAAATATGGCTCACATCATTACACAATACAAAGCCCACTTCAGCATGAAGAGTCGTCACTATGCATCATAAATCTCATTTGTCGATAGATCTCTTTTGTGTTATCTCCAAATTTTCATCCTCCAATCAGCACAGAGCAGATGGAAACGCGATTAGTCAGACCACTTGACCCTTTTCCAATCATTACTGGTACAGCTCCTGAGTTTGCTGCAGACATTTTGTTTTGTTCTCTGTAGACGGTAAGGGCATAAAAACATGTATTATGCTCTTGTAATGCCGACGGTGCAATGTATTGTGCACAGCGCGCTGGAATGCCGTTTGGCATTTTCCACTGATTCAAATCCTTCACTGTTTGAGCAAGGCTGAACTAGATCCCCTACCAGGCAGTAACATTCAGCGAAAACAAGGAGGACAAAAAGTAAGGAGTCGGGATTCAGCGCCATCTATTGACGAGTAACTCAGAAACAAGCACTGTATAGCATATCGTATGATATGTATACAATGCTTGTTTCCGAGTCACACGTCAATTATTTTCATCATTGGAACAGATGGCCGTCCCGGTAGCGCAGTGGTTTAAGCGCTGGCTTATGATCATTCATCCGTGAAGGGTCCGGGTACGAATCCCGGTGAGGCATGGATGTTGTGTTTGTCTTACGGAACTGGCTCTCTCCATTCCCTGGAACCAGTGATCCTAAATTGGGGACGGGCGACTGCTTATAGCCCACTGAGTTGCTCACGGTGGTTGTTAAACCGTCAGCAACAACAACAAAACAGCCTGTTCTTCATCCAGTTCAGTCTTGGTTTGAGTAACTGGTACGCGCCTATTGGCTCGTACTAATGTGGCTTTCCTCTAATCACATCTGGCGTGAACTATGCGTTTCCGCTCACGCGTCATGAGCTCGCTACCGGTCTTCTGCTGAGTCAACCACTCTCTGTATGCTCTCAGAACTGTTACTTTTCCACATTGCACAAATGCAGGAGTTTTACTGCAACCACTTCACCGAGTACTCACTATCATCTCATACTCTAAGTCCGTTAGATCACGTGTTTTATCTACTATATCTTTTGGTACAGGACTGTTTGCTGGATTTCTTTCAGTGTCCATTCGTGTGGATTTGTCAGGCCTTCTCTTGTAAGGTGTATAATGTTATTTGTTTAACTCGGGTTGTTGATTTTGCATCTTTTACGTTAACGTCTTTACTTCGATGCAAAACACTAAAAGCTTAGCTCTCGTTAGGTTTAGTGAATTGGCTTCATTGTAGAACCCAGAGAACTTTACTCGTTGTAGCACATGCCCAATTCGTAAAAGTTTATCGTGAATATGCGGCCAGTCACAAACGTGAGAGGTGACGGGTGTTCCAGAATTAGCTGTGTGTGTGTATGGGGGGGGGGGCAAGACCACTGTGTGTCCGCGGATAAATTTCGGAAGGGGACATTTTGCGCTCCCGCTCTCTCTCTCGCTCTGCATTTTAAATCACTTCAGCACACGTTTAAGGCAAGAAGTATCCTACTCGAGAGATTCTGGCTGCAGAGAGATGGGCGAAAGGCAAACTCATAAGACAAACTCATCAGCTGACAAGAAAAGTAGGTTACTAATCCGTGAGGTATGATTAGTAAGTAAGTTTAGTGAACCTAATAAACACATGATCATAAAACGTCTGCTCACGTTACCGTTTACTGAAAGTCTTGAAAAGCCATTGGTAGTACAGTGCCTAGCCAAAAAGGATAGAGCATCAAAAATATTGCTACATTACTCGTTGCCAAAGCATTTATTTTGTCACACCACGCATCGGACGAGACCTAACCTGTTAATTCGTACACTGGGTCAGAGACAATTATGAAAAGAACAGTGGTACACAGTTATCAGCAGAGATCAATGTATCTAATACCAAAATTTAATCATGTAACTGTTGGATAATGAGAACAAGTCACGACCTAACTACACTTAACATAGAAAATAGGTTACACATGTAACATAACGTGGCTCACTCAAAATAAAATTGCCGCCCCGGTGTCGTAGTGGTCTAAGCGCTGGCTTCTGACTGTTAGGTCCAGGTTCTAATCCCGGTGTGGCATGAATGTTCTGTTTGTTTTACGAAATTGGCTCTCTCGCTTACCTGGAACCAGGAGCCCTAAATTAGGGACAGGCGACTGCTTATAACTCATGGAATTGCCCACGGTGTTCGTTAAAACAAACAAAATAAAATTTTATCTCACCACTATTTAAGTGTAAATGCTTCTTTATATGAGACCTTTTAAGTATCTGATAATATGAGTTCCTTATCGTGGACCTTTCCAAAGTGAATGAGCCGCCTCTGTGGCACAGAGGTCTAAGCGCCGGCTTCTGATCATTCGTTCGAGATGGGTCCAGGTTCGAATCCCGCGAGGCATAGATGTTGTGTTTGGCTTACGGTACTGGCTCTGTCCCTTCCCTGGAACCAGTGGTCCTAAATTAGGGACGGGCGATTGTTTATAGCCTATCGAGTTGCTCAATTTGAGAAGTATTAATGTAGTATCGATATTGCTAATCAATAAACTTCATTACCCATAGGCTCCAAGGTCCATTGTTTTCTTTTCGATTTAATTTCTTGTATCTTTTTCGGGCTTGGACGATCCACACGTTGACGACGTCTCTCAAGTCCGCTGTCACACATATGTTACCAAAATAGAAGGTTGTTTGACACGACAGAGTCTAGACGCAGACTCTTGTCGTGTCAAACAACCTTCTGAGGTACTTACATGAGGTCACACGATTCTATGTAAAAAAGAAACTCTCTTCTTCACGGTTCGGGCGCTACTAAAGACAGTTTTCCTTTCTCCTTGTTTTTCATCAACAGTGTGTCACCTTACTCAACCAGCTTTGCTGCGTGGTTGCCATCTCTCAGAGAATGGGAACGCGTTTTTCCTGGCCACTTTTACAAACAAACGATTTTAATCTTTGCCTTTATAAGTAATCGAAACAGACTAATAAAATTTTCATCTACTCAAATACGGAATGGCAATGCCATGGCTTTCAGCAGTCGTGCTCTTACCAGGGAACGTTTTAATTTCTTTCTCTTTCTTTTCTCGGTGGAGGATGGAAACAGTTGGAGGTGATGTAAAAAATATTTCTAATACATTGAAGTGTATATACTCTTGAGCAGTACGTATTACATAAATTCTATTTAACACAATGCCTTACAAATTGTTTTTAATAACAATTACAGGTCCCACATATTGTCCTTAATAATGATATCAACTTGCTTTTAAAGTTTATCCAGTTCGCTTTTACTATTAACAAGAACTAAATCAACAGGTTGATGTGGTTCTAAATGTTACGCTTCTATCTTTTTGCTGAAGAAAAAATAGACATCTTTATTTTATTTTATTTTTGTTCAAAAATTAAAATTTTGAATTCTGGAAAAATCTTTGTTTGTTGTAAAAATGAAGGTTTCATGTCAAGATTATGTTCACGCCTCACTAAACACAGTACGGGCAAAGCACGGTTAAATTCACAGTTCACTCTTCATAACATTTCTGGCTGTCCCGGTGGCGCAGTGGTCTAAGCGCTGGCTTCCAATCATTTACCCGAGATGGCTCCGGGTTCGAATCCCGTGAGGCATGGATGTTGTGTTTGTCTTACGGCACTGGCTCTCTCCATTCCCTGGAACCAGTGGTCCTAAATTATGGACGGGGGATTGCATATAGCCCACTGAGTTGCTCACGGTGAACGTTAAACCCACAATTAAAATAAACAAAAACTTCACAGCCACAAATAAAACACAGGACGGACAGGACTATCTTACCCCTTTTACAGCTGAGGTGATCACTTCACATGGAGAAATAAACAGCACTTCGTTCATACAGAACTCTCAAGGTCGAACCTCTACGCGAGGTTATTTCAGGTTATACCCACCGTGGCATTCTACGCATGCGTGCTTACACATACTTCTCGAACGCTATGAATCCTTCATTGGGGCAATGCAAAGTATGTCTTACGATTCCAGGTACCACTAGTAATTGTTTTGTTTTTTTTAGTAAATAACGAGAGAAAAGCGCGCAGCACTTGCTTGCTTTGACGAAGGGGAGACATAATGATGGTGCGAGATAGGAGTGAGGGTGAAATAAAAAGCTAAACGAGGTCGAAGTAGACTCAGAACTATTGTATCTATGAAGACTATATACACATCACTCCCACACACACACACGAAGGTGAAAATCTTCCAAATACGTGAAGACAATGTATATAGACAAAGTCATCGTCTTCCCACGTTTTTCCTTAATTAACACACAGCAACCGAAATATTTTATTTCGACACGGCTGGGATCCAACTCCAGATCTCTCGATAACTAGCCGAATGCGTTCGCCTTACGCTATGGTGCCAACAATCCACGGCGCTATGTATGTTTATCTGTCAGCATTTGACTTCACAAATCCGTAGGGATGGGCTCAGCAACTGAGACGTCTTGTTATGGAAAGATCTTGATCCCAGCGGTGTCGAAATACAATTTTTCAGTTGCTATTTGTTAATTAAAGAAAAACGTTGGAAGAGCGATGACGTTTTCTACTTACACATAAAAATGTTTTGGGTTTTACATTTCGGGTAGGGATGGCCCTCCACTGTATTCTTGGCGAGAGGCGCCCCTGGGGATGGAAACGTCACCACTTCTCATATTGCTTCAGGAAACAACAAAGCAACTTGATTCATAAGAATATTCACCACCGACATGAAGCAGTAATGTGCGGGTAGTAAGGATTGTTGGTTTTTTGTTGTCATTGTCTGGGAGTTTAATGACACCATGACCAACTCAGTGGGCCGCCCCTAATTTAGGACCAGCGCCTTAGGAAAAGTGCTTTATAAACGCTTCACCTGAGATACGAACCCATCTCATACGAAAAATTAGAAACTAGCGCTTCGTACCACTCGGCCACCAAGCCGGCAAGGATTGGTGTTGCGAGGCTGAAATTTTAGCTGGCGCTGTTGTAAATATTTAGAGCAGTCACATTATTGAACGTTTTTTCCAAGAAGTTTAGTTTAGGTTCAAGCATTGGCGCACCTACGAATGGGGCTTTGTGGGTTTAAGCCCCTCCAAGGAAATTAAGAGCGACGTGCGTCACAAATTAAACATTCAAAAATATTGTTTTACATGTTCGAAACATTACATAGTGTTTTCTATTACATGGTATCTTCTTCCCAAAGAAATTAAGAGCGACGTACATCACAAATTAAACATTCAAAAATATTATTTTACATGTTCAAAACATTACATAGTCATTTTAGTGTCTTCTATTACATGGTGTTTTCTTCCCCCAGCCCCAAAGAGATTAAGAGCGAGGTACGTCACAAATTAAGCATTCAAAAATGTTATTTTACATGTTCAAAATTACATAGTGTCTTCTTCCCAAAGCCCCAAAGAGATTAAGAGCGACGTACGTCACAAACGTACATAAACTATACAAGTACACTGTAAACTATATATATATATATATATATATATACGTACACACATTGTGCACGTATACTACAGGGTGATCCATTTAAACCAGTGTGATGACGTGAGAAAAATTGGGAGATTTTAGTTTCGGAAAGGTGAAAAATAAATACAAGCTGGGAGATAGGACGCCATTTCTGGTCAGCGAGAGGGAGGATGGCGATGGGTCGGCCATGTTGTATGTGTCAGTGGAAGAAAAGAAAAAAGCAAAAAACTCCTTTCCTCAGTGAGTTCTGCGAGGAAGAGGGGCTCGACAAATGCGCGACCCTGGGATATCACGGGAAGTTTTGCTAGGCGCTGGACATTGAGAGAAGCCACATGGCCCAGCCGCTCAGAATTCTGGCACGCCATTGGACGAGCAGTCTCCGGGCACGAGAAAAGTTGAAGAGGCGCGAAAAGTTACAACGGACTTTCTCTCTCTTGGATCTCTGAACGTGATCGAGGAAGACGCTTCTTTTTCTCAGTGATAGCGGGTGCAATATGGAATCCAGCCGTTAATAATGCTGTTCCACTGAGGTGGAGTAGCGCTGTAGCAGAACCAACCTGAGGGTTTGGTTATACGAATGATGTTCTAATACCTGCGGGTTATTTAGAGACATAATATTCAGGCCGCGGTCTGTCGTGATTAAAAGTTCACCCTCCATTTGTGTTTCCTAAATGTTGTGTGACTGTGTATCCCAACAGGAACTTTGACATTGTATCTCATCCTCTCATCCAGAACTGTGTTGATAATCTCATCCAGAACTGTGTTGATAATGAAATCCAGAACTGTGTTGCTGGATACTGAATCTCATCCGCTCAAAAGTATGGAGCCCACAACACTGAAGATGTATTAATATTTGAATATACTTATGCACACCATAACATGATGTAAATAAAACCGTGTACAGGTTGTAATTGTTTAGCAGCTCTGCATCACATCACTCACAGATCCTTCACCATGCCTCGGACGAGCGGCTAAGTAAGATACGGTGATCGGTTCATATAAGGTAACGAATCGATCTGGTGGCAGCTACTAAAAAAATATTACGTAACGAGCAATACTACCTTGCACTGCAAACGACGGACACCTAAACCGACGAAGCAAAAAAAGAACACCACAACCAGTACCCTGAAAAAACCTTACATTTTTGCAAGGGATCGCGCAAGGAACTTTTTCTTTTTTTCAATAGAAGCATCAACTCCTGGAGAATGAAAACCGCCACCGTGAAGAAGATTGTTAACCGTAACTGTAACTCAGCTCGTGATTTGTTTGTTGTTGCGTTGTCATTCACTTGCGTGCATTCGGAAACATGCAGTACTCTGTTCCAGAGCGTGTTTTTTTAGTGAAATCGTATTGGGTAACCAATTCTGTCATCAAAACGCAACGAGCATTTCGAAGAGAGTTTGGAGTTCGAAAAGTGCCAAGCAAGTCAACAATTCTGTCGATGGCAAAAAAAAAAAAAAAACTGGAGCAAACCGATTTTCTTCTCAGCGGTAGCGGTAGACATCACCCTCCGATGCCCCAAACGCGTGTGGACGATGTTCGGCAACGTTTACTTCTATCTCCGACGAAATCGTTGCGCAGATTAAGCCAACAGACACTATATTCATACGGAACTTGTCAAAGGACAGCAAAAAAAGCAAATATTCGACCATTTAAAGTGCACGTATTTTATCAGCTTCAGGAACCGGACAAGGGAAAGAGAGTAAGTTACTGCAAATGGTTTCAAAATTATCCTAATTTGCGATCTGATATTCTCTCCATCACATGATTTACGGATGAAGCCTGGTAAAACAGCAGATACTGGGCTGCCGAAAACCCACACGTTATGTGTGAAACACCGATGCATTCACAAAAGGTTGGTGTATGGTGTGCGGTTTCGTCTACGAAAATTATTGGCCCCATTTTTTTCTCTGAGACTGTCAACACTAACGTATATTGCCGCATATTCAATGAATTTGTGGAACAACTTGATGACATTGAATTGACAGAGGGCTACTTTCAGCAGGATGGCGCTACGTGTCACACATCGAAAGTCTCAATGGAACTCATAACCAGCTTCTTTGATGACAGATTAATTTCAAAAAACACATGGCCTCCCCAATCTCCGGACTTAACTTACCCTGACTTTTTTTATGGGGCTACTTAAAGGATAGAGTTTACAAAACCCATCCAAAAACATTGGTTGCATTGCGTGAAACAATCGCTACTGAAATTGGCAATGTTACTGCTCGTACTCTACATGTGACATCACTGAATATGGTGCGGCGTGTTCAACTGTGTTTACAAGAAAATGGAGGACAATTCCAACATTTGCTTTGATAAAATGATTCTCCAATACCACATGTATAATTCTGAACTTACTGTATGATTTTGTTGTTATTTATAAAAAAGTTATAAGTAAATCACATGGTACTGGTTTAAATGGATCACCCTGTATAAATATGTAGCCCCCTCCAACAGGAACTCCTGGGTGCGCCACTGGGTTCAAGTATAATTTGAATCTCAGTTAAGGCGAAAACACTAAAGTTTTATGCTGTACGACCATCAAGCAGCTCAAAAAAGAATGTTTGTACTTCATGACCTGACAGAAAATTTTGAAGATCAAATATATTTGCTGACAGACGTAGGGAAATGCCCTGAAAAGTAATCACAACTATGTATCACTTATTTAAAGTTTCAGAAAATTAAGCAATTTTGTCTGCAGGAGGAAAACATTGAACTTTCCCGTAAGTTATGCCTTCAGGAAGAATATGCAAACATTTTTATTCATCCTTTACTAGTAGTTACTTTTTCGTAAAGTCTTAATTTCTGTCGGAAAAAAAAAGACATTCTGAGACAAAGCAATCGTAGTTATGCATGTCTACTCAGAATTGATGACGCTGTGCATACGTAGTGAAAATCAAAGTAAAATAGTGACAGGGAAGCAGTTTTTTTTTTTTTTTTTTGATTGGAGGTTTAACGACCACCATGAGCAACTCAATGGGCTATAAGCAGTCGTCCGTCCCTAATTTAGGGTCACTGGTTCCAGGGAAGGGAGAGAACCAGTGCCGTAAGACAAACACAACATCCATGCCTCACCGGGATTCGAACCCGGACCCCGTTCGGACGAATGATCAGAGGCCATCGCTTAGACCACTGCGCCACCGGGGCGGCGGGAAGCAGTTCACAGAAAAAATGAGTGAAACAGGTTGACCACTTACCGGTTTGACTTGTGGACCATACAAAGTGGATTCATCTCGCTTGCCAGTGAAAAGACAGTAAGGTCCTTTTTTGCTTACTATTTTCTTTGTTATATCAGCTGTGCTTCCTTTAGCCTCATACTCTCCTGGACCGAGGTGACAACCCTATGAAAAAAAATAAATAAAGACATTATTTAAAGCGATAAGGATATTATAACATATTTATTCTCCATGCTGAAAGTCTCTGCAAATAACCTATGTCTTCGGCTTCTGTGATGAAGAAATTTCTCCATTATGATAGTAGGACTGAATTTTTTCTTGTTCAGAAAAAATTGGAAAGGCCTCCATTTTATCATAGACAAACTACGCTACTTTTCTTTTATCTATGGATTAAACAACACTCTCGCCGCACCGATGGCGCAGTGGTCTAAGCACCGGCTTCTGACTGTTCGTCCGAGATGGATCCAGGTTCGAATCCTGCTGAGGCATGGGTGTTGTGTTTGTCTTACGGCCCTGGCTCTCTCCCTTCCCTTTCATGGAACCAGTGGCCCTAAATTAGGGTCGGGCGACTTCTTATAGCCCATCGAGTTGCCCGCGGTGGTCGCTAAACCCCCTAATATAAAAAACAAAAAGCTCTCAATACAAGAAATTCCTGGAAAATTACAATGCGACTCGAGAAATAACGTTTTGTCTAACTTAGTGTTTGTCTCCCCGGTGACCGAGTTGTCGGAGGAGCTGGATTATGACTATTTGTCAGAGATGGGCATGGGTTCGAGTCTCAGTGATGAATAGGTGGTGTGTTTGTCTGATGGCGCTGGCTCTTTTCCTTCCCTAGTTCTAGTGGTCCTGAATCAAGGACGCTCGACTGCTTAAGGCCCTACAAGGTGAAGTTGCTCATGGTGATCGTTAAACCGCAAAACAGCCGCCCCGGTGGCGCACTGGTCTAAGCGATGGCCTCTGATCATTCGTCCGAAAGGGGTCCGGGTTCGAATCCCGTCAGGCATGGATGTTGTGTTTGTCTTACGGCACTGGCTCTCTGCCTTCCCTGGAACCAGTGACCCTAAATTAGGGACGGGCGACTGCTTATAGCCCATTGAGTTGCTCACGGTGGTCGTTAAACCTCCAATAAAAAAAAAAAAAAAAAAAAAAAGGCCGCGGGTGGCCTAGTGGGCAACGTTTGTGACTGCCACGGAAAGGGCCTCAGGTTCGATCTCGGGCAGGTACGAACGCTCGATCCACTAAATATCCGCCGTGCGTCGGATGGGCACGTTAAGCCGTCGGACTACGGGTACTGGCCCTCCGGTAATAAATAAGGGCGTCCTCCTCCCCCTTTCTACTTCGCTTCCTTGTCACTTTCCTATCGGGTGCTCTAGCCCAAATCTCCTAGTTTCCTATTTCTAAGGGTTATTTAAGACCTGGGGTCAGACACTCCCTTCATAAAATCCTCTACATATGATCGTGATCATATGATCATGAAACCCCAAAACAAAACAAAAATGTTCTTTTGGGGGAGGTGAAGATTTGTCTCCTTCGATCATGTAAGGAGTCACCCGTCCTTAATTTAGAGCCTATGGTTCTAGTGAAGGGTTAGAGCTATAGCCCTGTATATCAAGCGCAGCACCCATGTCCAATGCACGACTCGAACCCGGTCCAACTCGGGCGATTAGATGAAGACTCGACCCGCTGAACCATCCGGCCAGCGGAAAGGCCATTTAGTCTTTGTTACTGAGACTGTTAACATCTTACTTCAGGAGATTTGCTATGGTGCTGTAAGAACGTCGTTTCTTTTCTCTCCAGCATTTCCACAACTCGAACCCGGAATGGTTTGTATTTCCACGACTTGAACCCTTCTGCACAGAATGGTTGCGCTTAGGCGACCGAGGTCTATTGGTTTTCGGCATTCCGATAGTTTTACTGGTGAGAGTTTTTTGAAAACTATTGCTTTTCAGCACAGCAAAAAAAAAATGAGGACAGCCTTATCTTAGTGCACGAGATGTTTATCGACCAGCCGTTGTAAGTGGATATTTTTCTGTGCCTATAAATGACTATAGACCGCAAAAGCGTCTAGGGACAGAAGGATGCCTAATGCTTTTGAACTTTGCAAAAATTTGGTACTCCATTTGACCATCGTGCGCATGCTCAAGTTTAGTTGGCGTAAGTACTTGATATTTGTTTACCCCAGGCTATCTCCATGTCCGTGTTGGGTTTGTGAATGAACGTTTAGTAGTTTGTGATGTGCTTTATAATTTGGGAACTAAAAAATATGAAAAATAAGTACTTCATTTGTGATAAGACTTTTAAATGTTCTTTATTAAAGGCTGGCCGCCCCGGTGGCGCAGTGGTCTAAGGCGCTGGCCTCTGATCATTCGTCCGTAAGGGGTCCGGGTTCGAATCCCGGTCAGGCATGGATGTTGTGTTTGTCTTACGGCACTGGCTCTCTCCCTTCCCTGGAACCAGTGACCCTAAATTAGGGACGGGCGACTGCTTATAGCCCATTGAGTTGCTCACGGTGGTCGTTAAACCTCCAATCAAAAAAAAAAAAAAAAAAAAAAAAAAAAAAGGCTGATATTTCGGTTTACTTAATGTTTCCCAGGAACCATTTTCAATACTTTGTTAGCAATAACAAATTCAGATTTGTACATTCTGTTGAAATCTGAATTACAGAGCATTGAAATTCTAGCTATTAATCGAGTGTACTGTTGACAGAGCATTGAAAATCTAGCTATTAATGGAGTTTAAATTTATGTGCATAAGGCCAATTACTTGTTCCTCACATCATCTTGAGATACGAAATTTTAAAGCACAAACGTTTATACTCACTTGTGAAAACCACAGCTGTAACCTTGGGAACGACACTGCTGAACGCAACAATATGAATTACTGTTCTTCAGGGAATTCTCCAGTATACTACCCTCTAGTTCCAAAATAAGCCAACTCAAACCTAAGCAACGATCGCACTAATTTTGGCTGCTAGAGGGAGAGCGGACCGCTGAGATGCCAATCGACTAGTTACGCTACTTCGAGTTGCGCATGCTTCAATTTTTTCAAAATCCAAAAGCATGAGGCATCCTTCTGCCCCTAGACGATTGCCTATACCTTGTGTTGAAGCCTAACGTGGCGAAGTTTCTACCATATTATGAGGCCTTGAAGTCTGTTTATGCTAATTCTGTGCCTGTGGAAGTGAATGATTATGATTTTCAATATTGTAATTTCTTACAAAGATACTTTTAGGTCGAGAATGCGAGGGAACTTCTATACTTCAGTGCTCATTTTTAAAGTCTGGAACTCGTGCTGTGAATCCTCGTATGAAGAATTATATGTCCAAGTTAGTATTGCGGGTAGGAAGTTACCAAGCGAGGACTGCACACGCTGGAGTTATGAAGCTATGTCGAAAGGGTTGCCAAACAGGAACAATTCCGTCTCATGATATGGAGAAGGAGCTTGTCTTACAGTTCCGTTTCATGATATGGAGAAGGAGGAGGGGGTATTCTGATGGACAATGACTGACTGTGTTGTGTTCCAGGGATTGTGGAGCTATTTGCATTTTCGGACCTCTATGAAACACAATGTGTATCTGAGGTAGAAAACGTGACTGAAGAGGCCTGAGGCTGTGGAGGACATGGCAAAGTTATAGTTTGCTGTTTAGTGGGCGTTCCTATGGAAGCTTCCAGTATAGTGCAGTTGCATTGGAGATGGGTTCGTCTTCCACGGAACCAGATATTTCTAGTCTTTCAGAAGTGAGTAAAGTGTTGACACGTAAAGTTAAATTCTACCTCCAGCAGAGCGATTTTCGACATTCAAGTAACGCTTGGTTGTCTGCAGGACAACTTGCCGGAATTATAAGCTTACAGTTAGTACAAAGCAGTTGTGAAGAAATACAGCGGCATTGTTTGTGTAGATTGTATTTAGACTTTGTGATAATGAAGTAGATGTTGTATTTAAACAGCCTACTCGTTGCGATTTTCCGTTTTGTAACTTCCTAGTGTACCACTCTTTGTTCACACGCATGATCCCTAAAATATTAAATCACACTGAGTAGCTAGTCAGTAAAGCCTTAAAGGGGAAACTCTCGATCGATCACCAGCTGAGCCGATTGTAGTTAGTTTCATCTTTAACACACACAAAAAAACAAAAAACTTCAGCATATGCTCACTTCTTAGTGGGATCGCTTAATCTTGAATTTTGCTATCTTTGTTTCAGAGTTAACAACCCTTGTGAGGATATAAGCCTATAAGGAGTGAGAGTAGCTCGTAGCCAGAGAAAGAAGTTGGGAGGTGCGGCAAATGATTGAGGTCGGGCAAAAGACATAAAAAGAGATCAGGCACCGGATTGTACAGTGAGCCACTGGGATGGGCAAAAGAAATATAGATTAGGCGTTCCCTCTTGGCTACGGCCCTGCACCCAGGACCACTGGCTCCAAGGAAGGGAGACAACCAGCATGTAAAGCATACTACCCACGTCTCAGTCGGGACTGGACCCAGGCGCAGCTTCGACGATATGGTATAAGCACGCCCCTCTACCTATATACTTGAGGGTGGCTTGAAAACAATACCTATCGGTCGCGCTCTATCCTGATTGCATTGGTGCATAGCAAAAATAACATAACGGACGAGGCTGCGTTTAGACGCTGATTAATGCTCTTTGCTTATGGTTGAAAGCTGAATTTTTTAAAGAAACAAATAGGATTCTTATTACCAAACTGAACTTGATGAAAATTGTTTGTGTATGTGTTCTCGTTTTCACTAAAGCCTCTCTTCGAGTTAGAAGGATTTTTGTGAGTTATTTGCATAATTCATGACGAAACTTCAGAGTAACTCCATTGGCTCCTGGGTCTCAGCGGCGGCTCGACAGCCCAGATCTCCAGAACATTGAAACAAGATACCAGGATCGTTCTTTGCTAGCATAACAGTTTGATAGTGAGCAGAAAAGTGAGACAGGTAAAATATCTTTCCTGTACAATAATCACGCGTGGAACAAAGAACGGAACGAAATATTGTGCCTCTTTTGTCTACGTTCTCACGTGCTTTGTATTGAAGATTTGATTTCCTTACTGAAATTCCTGCTGGAAGAGTTCCTCAATGGCATTTCTGGTCACACGCATGCAGTTTCTGCATAGACGTAGGCATATTCATATCATGATGGACTTCGAAATTTGTGCGTTCCCAAAATTTTAGGATTAAAATATTGCGCCAAACTTATTCTCATTAATATGATGTTTTCAACCTGCTAGAGAATATACATGCAGTAATATGTTCCACCTGCTGGAGTTCAAGCATTTAGGTAAGTTTAGTTTATCGTATATAGTGGGTTGTGTTGGGATGCGTCATTTCACTCATAGCACTCTAAAAGTCCATTCTCGTAGTGATAGATCTGTTGATATCCCTGCTTTTCAGTCTTTTTGTATCATCAATTACTCTGTTAAAGGGGATAGCTGGCGTGATTTATACTTCTTGTTTGGGTTCGATATTTAAGCCTAATTGCAGCTCGTTGTAGTTAGTATATAGCAAAGGAATAGTTTACAAAGTTGCAGTTTCAATTAATTTATTATTTGACACTTATTACTTGAATCTCGCAGTTCTCTCGCTACTTATTTTATTTCTTATTTATTCACTCTTTCATACATAGTTCAATTCTACGTATCTTTTCATTCTCTTGCGTTGACCATCTCGGAGACCCGAAAAAGTGCTCCTTCTCAGACCATCTTACAACCTCTTCTCTCAGACTTCTGTCTCAAAACTCCCCTGTGTCCTACTCCTTTCCTGGCGTGACCTCAGTTTCCGACCGTCTCTCGACCCTTTTTCTGACCCTCTCCCCCTTGGCTCCGAGAGCAATAAAATCACTTAGCCATCCGCACAGGGGTCTCGGATTACAATGTACATGACTGCTGCGTAGCCCAATAAAAGCACTTTGCACACGTACTAACAGCTAGTAATTCTTATTGCGGTCTTGACAGATAACATCTTCGAATATTTCCATGCTGACCTCCGCGACGAAAACTGACAAAGAAAGACCCATTGTTGAAAGTTCCCTACTTGAAATGAATTAGTTCTAAAATCTTGTAAAATCTTCTAAACCCTCGTAACAATTCTCCATTGAAATCCATCGAACAGAGATGTTGGTTATTTTGATTTTAACGGGCAGAAGCCTTTTTGATTGCATGCATGGAGCTCCAATAATATTTGATAAGACATAAGGTGTTCAAGAACTGCAGAATTAAGATATTTCTTCTGCTGCTCTATTAAAAGCGAGTTATTACACTACAAATCAGTGATTCAAAACTCTTTCGTAACTACTCAAATCTTTTATAACTGCCCTTCCAATAAATAAATAAATGAGGTAACTTTTTCCACGTACTTCAAACAAACAAAAAAAAAAAAGAAAAAAAAAGAAAAAAGGAATGTTCCTTTGGGCAGTCAGAAATTATGAAGTTCTCAAATGGGTCTTCGCTGAATAATATGGCCTCAGTTCCCTTCGCGGGTACAAGAAATCTTCGCCTGTAAATCACAGCCCTGAGCTATAAAAACAGCTTTATTTATTACCTATATTTGCTAAATACTGAGAGTTGGTGTTCCTATTGCGGCTGCTTTCTAGTCGTTCTCAAATTCGCATGCATCGCTTCAGTGTTTACATATAGAACTACTACGAAGAGGGCAAAAGAACTATTTCCTGCTCTAAAAAAAATAATTTAAAATATAGGATAAAAAAGAAATCTTACGCTATGGGGAGGATTGTTTTTAATGAAATATTTTTAATGCATCAAATAGGGAAGAAATCGATACATGAGGTGCAAAACAGAAATTCGCGGCTTAACAAAAGACTAACTGAAGGCATTTATTTATCGCGCAGATGGGGTCTAACGCACGGGCACATATAGAATTTCTTTTTGGGGGGAGGCTGACCAAAAATAGAATTTTCTGAAATTCACCAGTTTAAAATAGAAGTTAATGAAAAATATAAAAGAAAATTAAACCATTTTTATCTAATGTAAGTTGATGCTTTTTTATCAAATTAAAGCATGTTTTTTACTAATGTAAGTCTTATTTTAAACAACAAAATAAGAAAATGAAACACTTTCGGGGGCAGGCTCCCTTGTCGCACCTCTAAATACGCCCCTGGAATGTAAATTTTATTTTATGCATTTTATCATTTACTTCTTTTCTTTACGATAAAACATTCGAGAACTCTAAGAACGAAAGATATTTGCTTGCCACGGGAGACAGTGTCATAAATGATCATATGTAGAGGATTTTAGGAAGGGAGTGTCTGACCGCCAGGTCTTAAACAACCCTTAGAAATAGGAAGCTAGGAGATTTGGGCTAGAGTGCCCGATAAGAAAGTGACAGGGAAGCGAAGTAGAAAGGGGGAGGAAGACGCCCTTATTTATTACCCGAGGGCCAGTACCCGGGGTCCGACGGCTTAACGTGCCCATCCGACGCATGACGGATATTTAGTGGATCGAGTGTTCGCACCTGCTGGGATTGAACCTGAGGTCCTTTCCACGGCCGTCACGAACGTTGCCCACTAGGCAACCCACGGCCCGAGACAGTGACATAGTTTTGCGACTGGTCAGTTAAATCCTCAGCTGTGTCTCACCCCCCCCTCTTCCACTTCCAGCTATTAATAATAACTGGCACGTATGATTAGTAATTAGTACTCGAATTAAAATTATGGTCACAAAGCATAGTTCAGTTTTAATAAAAAAATTTTAATGTACTGGGCCGTAGTTACCGAAGGAGAGGGTGCAGTGACCCTTCCAGAATGATCACTCTAGGAGCGTAAATTAATGCACGGAGGGCGTAAAACATAGGTTAGGCATAAAGTCTGAATATATTTACTGAAAACTGTGACTTGAAAAGAAAATAATACAACTCAAAGAGTCGTTCTTTTTTTTTTTTTTTTTTTTTTTTTTAAATTTAGTTAGCCGCAAGCAGCATTCCGCATGAATAACTATTGTGCAGAGTGATATGTGCGGTTAAATCTGGTGAAGATCTCTACAAGTTAAATTGCGATTGATAATGTTTTTAAGTGATAGGGAAATAAAACTAAGATGAGAAATTTGCCCATATTTGTATCTTTCTCACCTACTTATTCAAAAATCGTAAAATTCATCAATAGTGACAAAATTAAGCCTGCTTGTGTTATGTCAGAAATACTCTTATGCGACGAACGAAACAAATTTCGTAGCAGGGTTAATGCTCTTCTATCTGCTGATGCCACAAAATTAAAGGCCAATAACTGTACTTTCCTTTTGCGTCACATGCTTATTAAACATTATCTACACAAAGGCCATCCGAATGCAGTTCTGGCTTACAAACTGCCGCTACTATTCCAGTTGCTTCTTTTTAAAGGGCATTTGACAACTTAAATTAAAAATCATCTGCGTACATCGATGTCATAAGAACGCTTTTCGTTATTAGCTATATGCTTTCCATAGAGAATGAAGCAGTCTCAATAGCAAATAAACGGTCCTCTTCGATGATGAAGAGGGTTACATTTGTTTTAAGGGGTTGCGGGGGAACTGGACATCAATGTTTAATTTAATTCTTTCTTCACTGCATGCAGATATTTCTCTTGGTGCACACGAAGTCCCAGCAGGGCCGAATTAAGGCCTTAATGGGTCCTGAATGGGCCCCCGAAGAAATTATGACCGGGAATCATTATGAAGTCTGTTAAAACACGGAAGTATTGCAATATGCTTGTAATTAACACGTAGTGCATTCTTCAAACTAATAAATTATCTGCTGAGGTTTCATAATAAGTCATTGTATTTTCCATTGTTCTCATAAGAATATGAGTTAAAAGCTTAAGATTCCTAGATTTTGTCTTGTGGATTTTCTAATGATTTAGCAATGTATATTCATCTTAGTGCATCTCTTTTGGTATGCAACTTCATGGGACTTCGGCCATTAACGGTTCCAAGTGAAAATTGGGATGTGTGGGTGGATGGTAGTGAAAAAGCTGAAACTGTCTCGCCGACCCCGATGTACACAGCGACATGAAACCTTTACCCTTGGTGAGTCACTCTTGAAATCTGTTCGTCTTCCAGCCTTTGTTTCTGATCAAGTGGAAATCACAAGAGACAAAAGGGAACCTATTTTATAAACTTCTCTCTTTATCTATCTATCTATTATTTGACCAGGCATGCATCCTGGGCCCTTGGTTAGGACCTCCTCTCTTAATCCGGCCCTGCAGGGGCGGATCCAGAAGTTTACTCTAGGGGAAGGGGCGGCTTTTCTGGTAAAAAAGGGGAAAGAAGCCATTATGAAATGTTTTGGGGCCGCGGGTGGCCTAGTGGGCAACGTTCGTGACTGCCACAGAAAGGACCTCAGGTTCGATCCCAAGCAGGTACGAACTCTCGATCCACTAAATATCCGCCGTGCATCGGATGGGCACGTTAAACCGTCGGACCCCGGTTACTGCCCCCCGGTAATAAATAAGGGCGTCTTCCTCCCCCTTTCTACTTTGCTTCCGTGTCACTTTTCTATCGGGCACTCTAGCCCAAATCTCCTAGCTTCCTATTTCTAAGGGTTGTTTAAGACCTGGGGTCAGACACTCCCTTCCTAAAATCATCTACATCTGATCTGATCTATGAAAGGTTTTTTATATAACGTTGTATATATACACCGAGTGGCCACTTTATTATGACCACCTGACAGTTTTAAGCTAATGAGCTATGGGTGCAACCTGTTTCCGCCAGAGGGCGAGGCTAGTATAAAAGTGAAAGCTTAGTGTTTGCGCCAGTAGTAAAAGTGATTTTTGGGTGACGAGATGGGTAAAAAATGCGATTTGACGGACTTTCAACGTGGGATGATTGTAGGAGCTCGGAGCCATGGAGCGAGTATCACCGAAACCGCCGCATTTGTGAAATGTTCCAGAGCAGCTGTTGTTAAAGTGTTTAAAGACTGGACTGTCAGCTAAAAAACTGGGCCTCTACGTGCAACGTGTGGCCCTCATCGACTAGTGACTGCTCGGGCGAAACGGAGAGTGTCCGGACTGGTAACAGACAACAGAAGGGCAACAGTGCAGCAAATTACAGACCATCTTAATCAAGGATTCCCACAAATTATCTCTGCACGTACTGTTCGCCGTTCACTGCATCGGATGGGATATGGCAGCCGAAGGCCTGTTCGAACACCTTTGCTGTCTGCAGTTAACAAGAGAAAACGTCTCCAGTTCGCACAGGAGCACAAGGATTGGACAGTCGATAATTGGAAACAAATTATGCGGTCCGATGAATCACGTTTTCAGTTGCACCATGCCGGTGGCCGAGTGAGAATTTAGTGGAAACAGCACGAAAGCATTGACCCCAAATGCATTGCTACAACCCTTCAAGCTGGTGGAGGCAACGTTATGGTTTGGGGAATGTTTTCCTGGCATCTTTTGGGCCCTTTAATTCGTGTTGATCAACGTCTGACTGGCACATCATATGTAAACATTGTTGCACACCAAGTGCATCCTGTCATGTGGATGATTTATCCCAATGGCGATGGCTACTTTCAACAAGATAATACGTCCAGCCATAGTGCTCGTATTGTACAGGATTGGTTTCACTCCCAGCCCACCCCACACAAGCGGGGATTGATTTCGGAGTGGGTGGAACAACGGGAAGCGCCTGTGAGGCTTGAGGGAGCAGAAAAAATAAGAAAAGTCCTAAAAAGACCATCTGGGAGGAAGCGACCGCCACAATCACCTACCGCTGCATCCGCCACTGCGGCCCTGAGTGCCGGATGTAATATCACTCCGCCCAAGGTGTCTCCTGTTTGCTCTCCAATAAAATACTTTTATAGTGAAGAAAAGGTTTTATCAAATAATAATTAGAGAATAAAACATGAAATGCGGACATGTTGTAGGATATAGAATAAACCTATAGAACTTCAGTTCTGGTAAGCTCAGTTAATACATATACTCAATACACACAGACATGATGAGATAGGATCCTGTAGGACCCCACTTCCCGAAACGAAATTCTGGCTGCGTCACTGTATAGTTACTGTTAAAAAAATAATTGCCCCGAAAAAGCATTTTTTTTTTCAGCAACCAGTCATTTCAAACTTAGTTTTTCGAAACACGATCTGAAGTGAACATGTTGGTACATTATGTGTTGTAGATTTCTGAAGATTTTTTAACTCTTGCCGCTTATGTAGTTGACAATTAAAAATGAGTAAATAATAGATCTTGGAAGCACATCTGTACTATCATTTAGAATCTACGAAATTGTAAAGTAGAGAAGTAAGTATCTTCCTTACCACTGGATCACATTCACGGGAAGTACCGCTCTCGTAATCCATAATTCCCAGATTCGTCACTGGTTTAGTATAAAACGTGTCTTTTGCCGCAGAGGGAATCCCACCGTCTCCATAATGACCGGGACCAGGAGTCACAAACTGGAATTAAAAGAAAAGGCATTTATCACTGAAACAGAAATATCAGCTGGTTTAATGACTTATTGCTTCCATTATGACATCTATAGCTAACAAAAAGAAAATACGTTTGAAAACCGCAAAATACACTGACGGAAAAAAAAATCCCAACACCAAGAAGGGGTTGTGTTAGATAAACGACAGTTGGTAGGCGGTGAGGGTGCATCTGTAAGATGACGTCTATGCAAATTTCGCGCTCGGCGCATACGTGTGGCGCTAGTAGCGCCCCTCGGAACATGCAAAGCAGGTTTGCTGTAAATACGCGTTGTAACGTTCGTGAGCGTTAGTTATCGTTTAGATTCGACGTAGTGTGTTGATGTTAGTCAAGAATGCCTTTAAGAAGATGAAGAAGCCATAATCAACAGCTCACGGAGTTTGAACGAGGTCGTGTAATAGGGCTACCAGAAGGTGGATTTTCGTTCCGCAATATTGCAGAACGACTTGGCAGGATTGTAGCCACTGTGCATGATTGTTGGCAGCGGTGGTCAAGGGAAGGCACTGACTCAAGAAGACCGCGTTCCGGCCAGGCCACGTGGCACTACTGAGAGGCAAGACCGCCATGTACGGCGTATGGCCGTGGCGCATCGTACCGCGTCTGCGGCAGCAATTCGAGCTACAGTTGCCACCACAGTGACACAACGAACTGTACAAATCGGTTACTTGAAGGACAGCTCCGAGCCAGACGCCCTGTAGCGTGCATTCCACTTACTCCAAACCACTGCCGTTTGCGACGTCAGTGGTGTCAAGCTAGAGCTCATTGGAGGACGGAGTGGAGATCTGTTGTGTTTTCTGATGAAAGCCGGTTCTGCCTGGGTGCCAGTGATGGCCGTGTGTTGATTAGAAGGAGGCCAGGTGAGCGCCTGCAACCAACCTGTCTGCGGCCGAGACACACTGGACCTACACCTGGAGTTATGGTCTGGGGAGCAATTTCCTATGACAGCAGGAGCACTCTCGTGGTTATCCCACGCACCCTGACGGCACAGTTGTACGTCGGTCTGGTGTTTCAACCTGTTGTGCTGCCATTCATGAACAGCATTCCAGGGGTGTTTTCCAACAGGATAACGCTCGCCCGCATATCGCTGTTGTAACCCAACATGCTCTACAGAGTGTCGACATGTTGCCGTGGCCTGCTAGATCACCAGATCTTTCACCAATCGAGCACGTATGGGACATCATTGGACGACAACTCCAGCGTCACCCCCAACCAGCATTAACCGTCCCTGTATTGATCGACCAAGTGCAACAGGCATGGAACTCCATCCCACAAACTGACATCCAGCACCTGTACGACACAATGCATGAACGTTTGCGTGCTTGCATTCAACATTCTGGCGGTTACAGCGGTTATTACTGTACCAGAATTTCACATTTAAAATGGCTCTTCTCGCGCTTACATTAAGCTGTGATCTTGAAACCTTAATTGATTAAATATGTTACCTATACAAATGTATTGCCGCCATTTCATTCCTCTACAACTATTTTTTCGTGGTGTTGGGATTTTTTTTTCCGTCAGTGTATATTTAATAGTCTTAAAATTCCGGTTTGATATACGCAAGTCCTCCATTGGTGCAAAGTATACGTATAATATAAATTTCAGCTGTTGCTTGGCCGTCCCAGTGGCACAGTGGTCTAAGCGCTGTTTTCTGACCATTCGTCCGAGATAGGTCCGGGTTTGAATCTCGGTGAGGCATGGATGTTATCTTACGGCACGGGCTCTCTCCCTTTCTTGAAACCAGTGACCCGAAATTAGGTACAAGCTACTGCTTATAGCCCATCGAGTTGCTCACGGTGGTCGTTAAACCTTAAAAAAAAATCTAATTGGCCCTCGTTTGATATTTGTTGTCCAAGGTAGATCTGACAGCCCCGGCGGCGCAGTGGTCTAAGCTCTGGCTTATGATCATTCGTCCGAGAAGTGTATAGGTTCAAATCCCGGTGAGGCATGGATGTTGTGTTTGTCTTACGGCTCTGGCTCTCTTCCTTCTCTGGAACCAGTGACCCTAAATTAGGGATGAAAGACTGCTTATAGCCCATCGAGTTTCTCACGGTGATCATTAAACCTTCAATCAAAAAATAAAAATATGAGGAAAAAGTAAAAAAAAAAGAAAAAAAAGGTAGATGTCGGCATCCGTTTACATATTTCAGGGGATTCTTATCAACTTGTGTCTTCGTGTGCATTCGCCTATTTTTTTTTTTTTTTTTTTGATTGGAGGTTTAACGACCACCGTGAGCAACTCAATGGGCTATAAGCAGTCGCCCGTCCCTAATTTAGGGTCACTGGTTCCAGGGAAGGGAGAGAGTCAGTGCCGTAAGACAAACACAACATCCATGCCTCACCGGGATTTGAACACGGACCCCGTTCGAACGAATGATCAGAGGCCATCGCTTAGACCACTGCGCCACCGGGGCGGCCATTCGCCTATTCTTTGTTTAGGTACATTCTAGCAGCCGAAGACTTGAGTTGAGAAATCATCCGCAAGAAAGGGGGAGGGGGACCTCACAATTAGGTTTGGTGAATGTGGAATAGCATATTTACTATGATTCCGGTGGTATAGTTAGGTTACTATGGGTCTGTCTCTCGTCAGAGCTTCTTTAGTGGGAACAGGATGCACCATGAAAAGGATTGTTTCAGATTTGTTTTGACGCTTTATGTTGCGCAGGAAATGGCATATAAACCATTGTCTCTAAGACGAAAACATGCTTCTGCACTCTATCACTGGTGCGTTACTACACATTTTGACTATCAACAGACCCATGCTTAAAATAAAAATAAAAAAAATGTGAGAGAAAGTTAAAAAGAAGTAAAAATGAAGGGCTCGGCGCTCCACCTTCAAGAAACAAACAAGTAGGATTGATTGTCGGTTTAGGTGTACGAAATAAAGTGAACTCAACACAAAATGTTTCCAATGCATTTTTTTCTCTCTGGGTTTAACTAGCATAGTGATTATATAAGGCTGTAAGCATTCACCCGCCCCAAATCTAGAGCCACTGCTTCAAGCATAGGAGAGATCTGACGTCGTATGACAAACAGAGCAGCCATTTCTTACCCGGGACTCTATCCTAGACTCAGCTTTGACAATTAGCCAGATGTGCTTAGGCTTTTGCCATATTGCTCGCAGAAGACTGTTGACCCATCTCAACCTTTAAAACAGATTGAATCCAGGAACAGCTGAAGTATTAATACAGATAACATTCCAGTAATAAGGGATCTATATAATACGAATTGCCTGTCCGTCCTGCTTTTATTAATTATAAGTGTGAGATTCTTCAACCCCGCTTTAAATATATCCTTTGTAAATATGGTTTTATATGCTTGTTCCCACGCGGAATCCCATTGTTCGCGCCATTTTGGTGGAGTCGTTGAAATAAGTATGTCAAAGCACTGCACTCCTATTGTGCAAAGGGATCATTAGATGGTGTGAATGAGAGACGCGCGCTTAAGGGCAGTTTACATGTAGCCAAACTACTCAGGGGCTAACTCCGGAACACAATTAGTAGGGAAATGGAGAAATATTCCTTTTGTTGGAAGGAACACGTGGTTGTTCGTTGGTTTCTTTATGCAGATGTCTTTGGTCTGAAGAGAAGGCTTCTCTTCTGGCGTCTAAGGTAAACGGAACGTTTTTGTAAGCCCTCGAGTCATGGTGCTGTAAGGCGTAAACGTTAAGGAGTCCAAGTTATAAGACGAACAAATACTGGAATATGCGAGTTTCCCTTTCACTGCCTGCTTGATATCTCCTAAACTAGAGTAAATTACACTAAACTTTTTATTTTTTTGCCGTTTTAAAGAAAGATCTGTACTCAGATTTTCACGTGTGTGATTCGGTGTCCAGGTCAGTTACCTCAGAGATGTTAACATAAGGAACTGACGGCATGACGGTTGTTCCTTCAGCCGTCATGCCGTCAAAGAGAAACTGACGGCATCTGTTCCGAGTTCGATCAAACCAACTATAAATAAAATGTGATGACTCTCACTGAATCGCAAATATGTTCATCAAAAGACTTAAATGTAGCGAGAGTTCGTTATAATAAGTTTAAAACTGTGCATGAATACTCGCATGTAAATTCTTTAAGATGTCCTGGCACTGAAAATAAGCTGAATAACAGCGAAGAAAAAAATATAATAAAAACTTTAACTCTGCAACTTTTTCAAAGTGAACAAGTTTAACGCAGGGTAGGATTGTAATAATATTCATGAGCATATAACCTACGTGAAACGTGCGTTCATTGAATAAAACACAGCGCCAACATGCCATTTGCGCGAAAGGGCTGAATTTGTAGGTGGTGCTACTTGGTCGTACATTATTTGACATGCGTGGAAATGCGTTGTGTAAGAATTTAATTTCTCTGGGGTACTAGTGGACTACAGGAAACACGAGTTTATCTATATGAAAAAAGTTTCTTCTCTTACAAGGTTAAAAACTTTTGGGAAACATAATAAAATGGGGGGGGGTCAAATACGGTTTTAAACACAAAGCTCCAAAACTTTTGTAACGCACCTTTGTTACTGATTTTTTTAAAATAAAAACGATGTTTTAAAAATTATGAAGTAATTATTGAACCAGTCGACGATATGTGAGTGGGATTTTTAGAATATTCTTATTTTACGGTGATTTAATACATTGTGCGTATGTTAAAGTGATGCATTTGTATACGAATTTTTTAAATTATTTATGCGATTATTGAAGGTGAGAACTCTTGTATTTAATGATTCAGAAATTTCACTTACTTTGGGTTCTTTAAATCTTGGATAGTCCAAAGTTTCACATACTCCATGAATACTGCTGGTCTTTGCTTCACGCACTTCGTGAAAATTCTTCAGATGATAGGTACCTGGACCACGATTCCATCCCTAAGAGAGGGAAATATGGAGGTAAAACTTCAAAAAGAAAATGTCTCCAACATGATGATGCTAATACTTTGTAGAGTAAATAATTGATTAAATAAATCACAGACGCGCTGCAGCGAAAATAAACATGAAAGATGACATCGATTGCTCAGGTATAATGAGCACGTCTTTTGAATTCTATATGACACGAAAAAATATTTCAAAGCGGGTTTTTAGATGAAAGTAAAATCTGCGAAAAAAATTGCTTTAACGCTTCACTGCAAACAAACAAGTGGTGTGAATTCACGGAAAATGTCTGAAAATACCTTGCAGCAAATTTGTAGGTAGGTGTCCGTCTTTTTCAGGAATTTCCGTTTCTAAAAGTGCCCGTTTATTTTAACTTCCCTGTTTTCACACATTTTCCGTAGTCAGAAATTCCGTTTATTTCAGAATAAAATCCGTTTCAGGTTTTTCCGTATTTAAATTAAAATTCCGCAAAATCGACGACCCTGAATTGTTCAGCCCTTACCCCAGATAATCCTTCCGCTGCAGTCAAGATGGGAATATCCGTCGCTTAGGTTGGTTCAACAGGTAACGCAAGCCTTTAACCACTGAGCTACAAACTCTCGGGGATCCGAATCACGTACATCGTAAAACAAATAGCGAGACGATGATTTTTGTATTTTTTTGTCATTGAGGCGAGTGATTTAGTCATTTTATTTTTTGGTAGAGCTTATTATTTTTTCTGAATAGGTTTGTAATAATTATTTTCTTCTGTAGGGGGACTTTTCATAAATTAAGCATTTTTCATCGTGAATTTTCGATGCAACAAAATGCTTTACAACGTGATTTTTTTTAAACTGACAATGACTTTCAGTTATCTTCAAAAAAGGTGAAATGTGCTTTTTTTATAGTATTATTTCTCAAAAAAAGGGCTCCTAAATATAAAATTTACTGTTGATATCTATAATAGCTTTTGTCTGAAGGGGTTCAAAGTCTGATACATAAACATGGTACAATCACCTGTACAAAAATTTAAGTGCCCAGTTTCTTACAGTAACGCAATATATGATAAATGGCTGGTGCACAAAATAGGGGAGAGAAGAAGAAATATTCTGTGCCACAATAAACAAAATTCATACGATATTCTACCCACAACATTCGATCGCGCTAGGGAACTTCAAAATTCGACAGACGATTGAAATTTAAAAGTTAATCAAACCTCAAGTATTCTCACCAATCGCTCCTATTTACCGGTAATTTCTCACCATACGGATACGGAAGAAGTGAGAACGAAGTTTTTCCGTTAATACATAAAAGGAATTGCAGAAAGGTTTCTGAAAATTCTGCATTATTCGTTAACACATCTCTAAACCGACAATTTACCGTCAATATAAGAAAAGAAAACTGCTGAAAGGTTTCTGAAAATTCAGAATTTTCCCGTGTCACGAAAAATTCGTGAAATTCAGGTTTCTTTCCGTCATTTCATGGAAAAGGTTGTATCAGAAATATGATTCGTTAATTCACGAAAGAAATCACGGAAAGTGGCTCGTGAATTTCAGAAATATTTTTAGTGTTCCTAGGTTAAATCTGCGCATAATTCAAAATGTGCAATGTAAGCAGTGTTCTCCCTAGTGTACTGAACCAGTAAAAAAAAAGGAAGAAAAGAAAATGAATTCTACACAATCGGTAAAACACCCACATTGAAATAGCTATGAAAAATACCGAACTGTGCACGAATCATTTTACGTAACGGAAGATATCCAAGGCAAAGAGATTTTCTAGATGAAGGGGACACTGTCTTTTTTTTTTTTTTTTTTTTTTTGATTGGGGGTTTAACGACCACCGTGAGCTATAAGCAGTAATAAGGGTCTCTCAGAAACCAAGGTACGCTTCCAAATATATTACAAATAGATTTTTTTTTGGGGGGGGGGGGATTGGAGGTTTAACGACCACCGTGAGCAACTCAATGGGCTATAAGCAGTCGCCCGTCCCTAATTTAGGGTCACTGGTTCCAGGGAAGGGAGAGAGCCAGTGCCGTAAGACAAACACAACATCCATGCCTGACCGGGATTCGAACCCGGACCCCTTACGGACGAATGATCAGAGGCCAACGCCTTAGACCACTGCGCCACCGGGGCGGCGCAAATAGGAATAAGAAAGGTCGGTGTAATCATTAGGCCAAATAGCAGCATCTTAGTGTGCAGACATCAGAGGGCACAGTTTTATACAGATTAATTTTTTAACTCATGTAAAAATGCAACTGAAAATTTCAATTTTTTTATTTTTAAAATAAAAACCGCAAGCGTGTTATAGAGTATAATTAATTAGAAAGGCTTATGAAAAATTCTAAATGCTGTTTATTATTTATGCTTTTTATGTTTCATTTTTCTTTTTAAAATTGAGTGGTAAACTAAAGTCGGCAATCTTTCGGGTTGGGGGTGGTTTCACGTAGTTAGTCTCGCCTAGCGCGCAAAGCAGACTGGCACCGACACTGGAAATCAACACTTGCGCGGAAGAGCTGAGAAAGACCGAGGCCGGGCTCGGTTACTAAGGTGCTCCTATTTTGTATCACTTCTGATGCGCCAATGAAGTTGTGCCTCATCGATAACTACTTTGAAATACAGTTGTTGCTAAAGTTAGACAAGTATTTAGGAGTATATCCTAATTTGTTCATCTTCCTGTGCATACGTCACGCGAATGTCCGAATGTACATGCAGTAAGTAGGCCTACTACATATCGTATATATTTTTTCTGGCATATCTTGACAATAAACTGAACCGTAATCATTTCAAAGGTTCACTGTAAACCGCCTCACTCCGTCCCGGTGGCGGAATGGTCTAAGAGCTGGCCTATGACCATTCGCCCGAGAAGGGTGCGAGTTCGAATCCTCGAGAGGCATGGGAGTTGTTTGTATTACAGCACTAGCTAGCTCTCTCCCTTCCCTGGAACCAGTAAACCTTAATTGGGGACGGGAGACTGCTTATAGCCCATTAAGTTGCCCACGGTGGTCGTTAAACCTTCAATAATGATTAAAAAAAAAAACGAAAAAATACGCCCCACAGGAAGACTGCCACACATCCTTCAGCAACTTGGAAAACTGCCACATAATGGATAACTACCACACAGGGAAACATCACCCTGTTTTCACTAAGCGGCTGTGTACAAATTGCCCATCCTTCGAGGAACACTTGAATGTGTGGCACTGTTCCAGTGGGGCCGTTTTCCAAGTTTCAGAATTCTGTAAGGCAGTTCTCCAAGGTTCTCAACGGCGGGAAGTTCTTTTCTTTGTCTGAATTTTCAGGATGGTTTATACCAACTATCTAGGCCTTGGTGCTTCATGAGCACCTTCAGAAGTTTTCCCCGATAGGGGATCCTCATGAGACCTTCATGAGCTTTTCACAATCCTTGGTCGTTAAGAAATTTCCGCAATCTGCGGTCGTTAGGAAAATGCCCTGGATCGGTGATCATTAGGAAAATTTTCCCGATTGGTGGTCGTAGAAAATTTGCCCGATTGGAGGTCGTTAGAAAATTTATTACCGTCAGCAAGGCGTAACCCTAATGATACGTTAGTAGTACTCATTCTAAATACACTGTGTCAAAGAAAAAAAGAAAAATGTTTCCGATCGCTGGACATTAGGAAAATTTCCCCGATCGGTGGTAGTAGAAAATTTATTACCATCAGCAAGGTTTAACCCTTATGATGCGTTAGTAGTACTCATTCTAAATACACTGTGTCAAAGAAAAAAAGGAAAATGTTCCCGATCGGTGGTCATTAGGAAAATTTCCCCGATCGGTGGTCGTAGAAAATTTACCCGATTGGAGGTCGTTAGAAAATTTATTATCGTCAGCAAGGTGTAATCCTAATGATGCCTTAGTAGTGCTCATTCTAAATACAATGTGCCAAAAAAAAGAAAAAAGAAAATGTTCCCGATCGGTGGTCGTAGAAAATTTCCCCGATTGGAGATCCTTAGAAAATTTATTACCGTCAGCAAGGTGTAACCATAATGATGCCTTAGTAGTACTCATTCTAAATACAATTTGCCAAAGAAAACAAAAAAAGAAGCACCCGAGAAAATAGTTCGATCCTGATGAAACTCCGCATGCAAGTACCTTAGGGATGAATATGCAAATGATTAAAAAATAACGATCAGTGACGAAATAGTGGCCCGCCACAGTGCACGGAAACCGCGCATCGAGGATGGTATATCAAGAGCAAAACTCGCACGCAGGGGCAATTTTCCCAACGGATTGCGGTTACATTAACCTCCACGAACTGTGAGGATACCTCGATGTCGGATCCGTACAGACTGCGAGCAGTTGAGTGAGTTCGAGAGAGGATGTACAATTGGGCTGAGAGAGGCAGGTTGGCCAAGTCGCCGTATTGCCAGGCATTTGGACCGGAACGACGCGGCAATCGGATGATATTGCCGTCAATGGCTCGAGGAGGGCACAACCCAGCAGCACGCAAGCAGTGGACGGCTGAATGACAGAACGCGAGGATCGACCAATCGTGATAGCAGCACGAACAGAACCGAATTCGTCGTCTCGACTATGAGTGGCCATGTTGCGTCGTCTACAGGTACGGAAGTGTCCATTCGGACTGTTATCAGACGACTCGCGGCACGGGGACTACATTCGAAGAAGCCACACTGCAGCCTACTACTAACCAACAAGCATCGCCGGCTTCGGTTGCAGCTCTGTCGAGCGCGATCAACGTAGGATTGCGTCCAGTGGCGTCGTCAGTGATGAGTAATGGTTTGCACATAGCGCTGACAACCAGCGTAAACTTGTCTGGAGAAGAGCTGGCCAACGGAAGGATCCTGCTTTTGCCGTAGAATGGCACACGGCGTGCTCAAGAGGAGCCATTTGCTACGAGAACAGATCCCTTGGCAGGCTTTCGTACCACCTCCGCGGCTCAACGGTACGTCGACTACATTCTACGACCTGTTGTGTTGCCATTCCTGTCGCAGCATCACCGAGAAATTTTTCAACAGGATAATGCCCGGCCGCACATGGCACGGCTCCTCCAGGCCCGCCACCGTAATGTCGACACCCTTCCATGGCCTGACCTCTCACCGATCGAACATGTTTGGGACATGATGGGAGGCCACCTACGTCCATCCCGAGATGTCGGCAAACTGGCCAGGAATTTGGACACCGTCTGGCGTGCTATACTTCTGGACAGTATCAGTGAACTGTATGCGTCTATGCCACCCCAGGAAACGGCTTGTATCCGAGCCAGAGGTGGCGCTAGGACATACTGACTTGCTCCACTCGTGTAGCTGTTTTATCCGAATAAATGGCTCTACTGTTCTGGAATTTCAATCATTTCCTTTCTAATACATGTACATTGCACATACCAATTTTCATCCCGATTAGATTATTTTTTTCTGGGTGCTTCGGGGGGGGGGGGTTGGGGGGGGCAAATAGTGTATTTTCTTTGTATTGTGAGACAGAAACAATGTAAGAATGAAATCTGACGAAGGAAAATTTAATGCGCAGGAATACTAAGTTGACATACAGAAATGATAATATTGCACAGAAGAGATTCGCTAAAAAAAATTTATCAAAGAAATTGATCTTGATCTTTATTTGTGTTCCCCTTATTAGATTTGAAGATTACCATATTATTTGGCGTATAAGGCGACACTTTTTTTTTCAGAAGTTCCGGCCTCGACTTATAACTCAGATCGACTTATCTATTGAAGTGGGGGGGGGTAGTGGTCAACGTTCGTGACTGCCATGGAGAAGACCTCTGGTTCGATCCCAAGCAGGTACGAACTCTCGAACCACTAAATATTCGCCGTGCGTCAGGTGTGTAAGTTAGCCGCCGGGCAGCTGGTACTGGTCCCCCGGTAATAAATAAGGGCTTCTTTCTCCCCCTTTCTACCTCGCTTCCGTGTCACTTTCCTATCGGTCACTCTAGACCAAATCTCCTAGCTTCCTGTTTCTAAGGGTTGTTTAAGGCCTGGGGTAAGACACTCCTTTCCTAAATCATCTACATCTGATCTGATCTATTGATTGGTCATTGAAATGTCTCAATGAGAAAAAAGAATACTGTGCCATAATTTTGGTCGCGATCTAAGCTCCCGAAACGCAATATTATGTTCATAAGAAATTTCAGAAAGTGTATGAAATGTACGAGAGCAGTTCAAGAAGTAACAGCAAATTGAATATTTTGAGATGCATAATTCAGTGAAAAATGCAAATGGTATTTCATTTCTCTGCATAATCACCCACCTTTCTCCGATCATTTGTCAGGGGTCCGGGTTCGACTCCCGGTGAGGCATGGATGTTGTGTTTGTCTTACGGAACTGACTCTCTCCCTTCCCTGGAACCAGTTACCCTAAATTAGGGACGGACGAGTGCTTTATAGCCCATTGAGTTGCTCACGGTAGTCGTTAAACCTCAAAAAAAAAAAAAAAAAAAAAATTGCACACCTTTTCAATACATTTCTCAGACCGTTGCACTAACTTCTTAGTCCATCAGAAAAATGCCGCCCCGGTGGCGCAGTGGTCTAAGCGATGGCCTCTGATTATTCGTCCGAAAGGGGTCCGGGTTTGAATCCCGGAGGCATGGATGTTGTGTTTGTCTTACGGCACTGGCTCTCTCCACTTCCTGGAACCAGTGACCCTAAATTAGGGACGGGCGACTGCTTATAGCACATTGAGTTACTCACGGTGGTCATTAAACCTCCAATCAAACAAACAAACCATCAGGAAAAAAAGTTTTGGGTGGCGACTTCAGCCAGGAATGCACCGCTTCTTTGACCTCCTCATCATTCCCAAATCTTCGTCCTCTCAAAGAGTTCTTCAGGGGTCCAAGCAAATGATAATCAGAGGGAACAAGTTCAGGGCTATATGGGGGATGCTGTAAGGTCTTAAATCTCAATCTCCGAATGGTGTCAAGAGTTACAGCGTCCGTGTCAGGGCGGGCATTGTCATGAAGAAGAACGCCTTTAGACAAGTCTTCTGAGACGGTTCCGTATTGCTGGCTTCAGCTCCTCCTCCAACATCGCGCTGTATCGGGGACTACTCACTGTTTCCCCACTTTTTCTGATAATGCTCCTAAGTTGGTTCATTCATATCCCAGAAGAAAGTGAAAAGGAATTTTCCAGCGGAGGGTTGAGACTCGAGCTTCTTTTTGGCTGGAGAAGATGTGTGCCGCCATTCTGAAGACTGCCTCTTGCTTTCGGGCTCTTAGAGTGCATCCAGGCTTCGTCCCCTGTGGCGATACGTGCCAGGAAGTTTTTTCCTTCGTCGTTATACCACGTCAAAAAAGGCTGTGAATCATGCACACGAATCATGATGTGCTCATGAGTCAGCATCCCAGGCATGTACCGTGCACACAACTTGCGATACTTGAGAACCGCCGTGACAATGGTATGAGCGGATCCTATACTGACTTCCAATTCCCTGGCCAAAACTTCTAAAGAAATGCGCCTGTTTTCACGAATAATGGCGTCAGCGCGACCCACCTTCTCATTAGTGACGGCCGTGCTGGGACGACCGGATAGTTGCTGATCAAGGATGGATGTTTATAAATTCTTAAACGCATCTACCAGCTCGTGCATTCTTCTTTAACTAATGCAGGCATCTCCATACTGTTGCAGTATTCTTTTATGAATTTCATGAGGTTTTACACCCTCAGACCACAAAAACCTGATGATTGCTTTCTGTTCTTCTACGGTGCGAACAGCTAAGGGCGGGGCCATTTAGTTTATATTGCCCTTCTGCTTAAGCACACCACGACATCTATTGGGCAGTGTCGACACCTTCTCTAAGAATGTATCTACCCTACGCGGAGTTTGAAATGCCTGGGGTATTAGTTTCATGAAATAGTGACAATTTGCTGTTACTTTTTGAACGATATTCAGTTCACTAAGAACTTGTTTAAAAGCTACTGAAAACGTCCGTTCGACAGAAACATCAGTAAAATCGCCTTAACCGATCAGGAGTAGCAGTTGTCGGATGTTAATGGCATTCCCCTCGCAATCCGTCTAAGACCCTGTGGGTGACATTCATCCCTGGTTTTTCAAAGACGCCAGAACCACAATGAGTACACCTCACTTCTGAAACACGTTGTAGCCAAGCAAATGATTGGCCAGTTACAACGTGTTGACAGCAGGCGGCGCATGCGCTTGAAGAACAGCAATAACCAGCGGGTAGCAAAGGCAGTCCTTTTCACTTTGTCAGTCTCTGACTTGTATGTCTCAACTGAATTCAAAATCAACTGTTGCTTCCATTTATTATGCTTATCTTATTTCATGTTTCCGATTGAAGTCAGAGGCTCTTTCGGTTTATGATTTCAATCGGACTCTGTGAGAAAGAGTGAAAGATTGCTCATACTGTAAACATCGCTTTGATTTGTCAGACAAGAGTGACCTTTCTTCTTCTTTCTTTTTTTTTTCACCTTTGCGCAGCGGCTCCTCCTACTGATCCATCCGAGAAAAGGAATATGGCAACGTCAGTTCGTGAAAAAAAGAAGTTTACAAAATTAAACTTTTTTTTGAAAATTAATGCTCTGGTTCCATTACTATCCCCTCGTTTCAATATTTAAGTTGAAACATTAAAAATGTAGTTACAGAATTTCGGAACGCTGGCTGTATTTATTTTAGCCTCTTCTTATGCTCAGTATCAACTTATATCTATGAATGAAGATAAAGAAATTGAGAAATTTACTGCATTCGACTTATACTCCAATATCGACTTATAAGCCGAAAACTACGATGCCCATTTTAATGATAAGGAATCAACTTACATCTTCGTGAATCATTTTCCATTTGGTGTCTTTCTGCAACACTTGGGGTAGATCAGCAGTTTCTTCGCATACAAGAGCTTCCTTCCAACCCGGCCCTTCTGCCTTCTGTTTGACCACTTCACAGCCGAAATCTCCAATGTAGTCTTCATACTTGTAACTACCTGGACCACGATCGGGAAGCTGCGAAAATAAAGACTCAGTTTGTGAAAAACAACAATCATTTTTTTTTTTTTTTTTTTTTTTTTTTTTTGATTGGAGGTTTAACGACCACCGTGAGCAACTCAATGGGCTATAAGCAGTCGCCCGTCCCTAATTTAGGGTCACTGGTTCCAGGGAAGGGAGAGAGCCAGTGCCGTAAGACAAACACAACATCCATGCCTGACCGGGATTCGAACCCGGACCCCTTACGGACGAATGATCAGAGGCCAACGCCTTAGACCACTGCGCCACCGGGGCGGCAAACAACAATCATGTTCTCTTTACTAGTTACGTAGCCAGGAATTTATTTCGGTAAGGTGCATCCGGAATCCACTCTCTCTATATATACCGACGAGCCATTACATTATGACCATCTCCAGCCTACAGAAATGAGCGCGCCTGGAGTCCGAACAGTGGCGCAGGTGAAGTTCACAGAGCAGTATATATACAATCAGAGGACCGGCTTTCAGTTAGTAGAGTGTTCGGAGTCAGAATGGGAAAAGCTGCCGATTTATCGGATTTTGATAAAGGACAAATTGTGGTGGCATGGTGTCTCGGAACTACTGTCTTGGAAACGGCGCGTCTTGTGGGTTGTTCACGTGCCGCTGTAATGAGTACGTATTAAAAGTGGTGCAAAGATGGCGAAATGACGAACCGTCGTCCAGCCATTTGTCGTCCGGAGTTCACTGACGCCAAAGGGGAGCGGATACTGTCGCGCATTGTTTACAGTGACCACAGGGCAACAATGCGACAAATCACCCGCAGCTACAACAGTGGTGATCAGGGCAATGTGTCACAGCACACAGTTCATCGCAGCCTTCTGCGCATGGGACTGCGTAGTCGTACACCCCCTGGGTCCCCATGCTCACTGCACGTCATCGCCAACAACGCATGAAATGGGGCCAAGATCATCGAGATTGGACCGTCGATGATTGGAAGAAAGTAGTCTGGTCTGACGAACCAAGATTTCTGGTGCATCACGTAGACGGCCGAGAGGGGATACGCCGATTACCAACGGAGGCTATGGCACGTGGATGCACTGTTGGGTGAGAACAGGCCGGCGGCGGTGTCCTGCTGAGGGTGATATTTTCTTGGGACACTTTAGGTCCCCATTATTCCCATAGCACAATCTCTAACAGCTGTTAGATATCTGAAAATCGTTGCGGACCAAGTTCACCCATTCATGGCAACTGTGTTCCCTGCTGGTGATGGACATTACCAACAGGATAATGCCCCATGCCACACTGCCAGAATCGTCAAGGAGTGGTTGTGGAATATGCTGGGGACTTTCTGTTAATGGCCTGGACATTTTCTGTTAATGACTCACCTGTCATGAACCCAATCGAACATTTGTGGTTCTACTTGGAAGAGCGGGTTCGCGCTAAATGACCAGCACCCTCGGCAAATGTGGAGGACCTGCTGTTGAAATTATGGTACCAGATACCCCAAGATACCTATCGCCACCCCATCGAATCGATGCCTCGCCGAGTGGCCTCTGTTTTGCAGGCTAAAGAAGGTCTTACAACCTGTTAGATAGGTGGTCATAATGCAACGGCTCATCGGTGTATATACATGCTTACATACATACATACATACATACATACATACATACACACAAACGAAAAGCTCATGCAATGTAAGGACAATTTATTATATACTAGGTGAAAGCCCGTCAATAATGACGGGGGAAATAAGATGTGTAGAGTATTTTTTTAATAAGCAGGTATTTTCTTTTTATTTGTGAACTTAGATGTGTAATTGCAAATGTTAAAAAGTTATGGTAGTTCATGCGCAAAAGCACAAACAGCATTTTTTTCTTTTCTTCTTTCTTTTTCATTTCTTCAACAAATATAAGTAAAAGAATACCTGGTTAAACTGTGTGAAAAGTTTTAGTTGTATTCTGAGGATTTCGTTGTTTAAGGAAAAAGAATGTTCCCTAATTATATTTCTTCAGCATACACACGAAATAATAATAACACGCTTTAACTACTGTATTGGAACTCTCAATTTTTAGACTTAAAGAAGAAATAAACTGGTGTGATAATCATAAAACCAATGGAACTGGTTTAACAGTCTGGCTTGAAAATCTAAATAAAATTTAGGTTCGCAAGGGGAATCTTAAAAGTAAATTTCATACGATAAGATTCTAAATGAAAAATTTTGTATGTCGTTTATGAACGACAAAGCAGAACCAAAATTCCTAACGTAACGTCTTCCTGTTTCTAAAGAGTAAAACACGACATACCACCTACGTAACAGAACAAATGGCGCACACAGTTGTTCGAGCACGTGCTTGTTGCCACAGATGAAGTCGCTTGTCTTACTAACTTTATTTTATTTTCCAGCATTTCTCCTTGATTTTACGTATCATGCGATAGCGGTGAGCTTTGTTCCGATTTCGGCCATCGGATGAAAGCAGATGGCGCTGCAAGTACTGAATGACGTCAAAGCGTTAGTTGATTTTACGCATCGTGCGACAGCGGTGAGCTTAGTTCCGATTTCGGCCACCGGATAAAAGCATATGGCGCTGGAAGTATTGAATGACATCAGAGCCGTAGAGACAGACGTAACCTATTATACGCATGTATAGGTTTCATACACCGCGCCCATCTAAGAACCTCTATCTCACCATAATAATGCGCCCAGCCGAAACCTCCTCGTGGCTGTAAATATGTCAGATACCTACCTGCTGTATAGAGTGGGATACTGATGGCCTAGTGGTCAACGTTCGTGGCTGCCACGGAGGAACCTCAGGTTCGATCCCAGGAAGGTAAGAAAGCTCGAACCACTAAATATCCGCCGTGCGTCGGATGAGTACATTAAGCCGTCAGACCCCGGGTACTGCCCCCCACCCCCGGTAATATATGAGGACGTCTTTCTCCCCCTTTCTACCTCTCTTCCGTGTCACTTTCCTATCGAGCACTCTAGCCCAAATCTCCTAGCTTCCTATTTCTAAGGGTTGTTTAAGACCTGTGGTGAGACACACCCTAGCTAAAATCCTCTGCATATCATCTGATCTGCTGTATAGCGTACTTGCGATTGTGATGATGTGCAAACACGGCAACCTGTGCGAGTTCAATCGTTGACAGATGGTCTATGTGAGGAAGTTGGAGTTCTCAATCACCGTGACTGCAAAATGTCTGGGATTTCTGCTTGTGACTGTCATACGGGCCGCCCCGGTGGCGCAGTGGTCTAAGGCGCTGGCCTCTGATCATTCGTCCGTAAGGGGTCCGGGTTCGAATCCCGGTCAGGCATGGATGTTGTGTTTGTCTTACGGCACTGGCTCTCTCCCTTCCCTGGAACCAGTGACCCTAAATTAGGGACGGGCGACTGCTTATAGCCCATTGAGTTGCTCACGGTGGTCGTTAAACCTCCGAAAAAAGAAAGAAAAAAGAAAAGACTGTCATACGTCTGTACCCGGACAACTTCAGAAATAACCAAATCGGCAGCTCCCGAGAAAAATATCTGTCGAAAACTGTTAAAGGTGGATGCCACCTCTTCCGTATCGTAACGTCGAAACGAAGGGCCACATTGGGGAAGATAGGCAGCCGACGCGTCGTCCACGTCGAGCATTCATGTTAACAGAACGGCATTTGGCAATGAGGCTGCAGTGAACGAAGGGTCATCGCCGCTAGATTGTGGAAACTCGTAGCTTGGTACGATGAATAGATGTTCCAATTACAGCAGTTTGACTGGAGGATGAGTGTACCGTAGACCGCACTAGGCAGTGGTATTTAATTATCATGTGGGGGTGTTTGGGGCCGATGGATACGGTATAATGTTCTGGGACGAGTTTACATGGGTCACCTTGGAACTCCTAGTACACTATGTGGACAAAAGGGATTGGACACTGTAAGTAAATAGAACAACAGTATTGTATTTGCATCAGTAGCGGATAAATCCTTCATTTGCAGAGATTACAGAAGCCATTTGTAGAGCTAAACTGACCAAAAGTCAGTGGAGTACGGAGAGCGGAATGTTCCTCCATTCCGCCTCCACCAAATCTGTCAGTGAAGAAGGTCATGTTGGTATAGAACTGGCTCGTCTTTCAATCCCATAGATGCTCAATGGGATTGAGGTCTGAGGTCTGAGCAGGTCAATCCATCCGCCAGATCTAATTTTCCTCGTACCACTTCATTGTAGCTCTGGAAACATGACAAGTGGCATTGTCGTCCTGGAAGAAACGACCGTCGTGTCCGTAGAATTTCCACAGCATTGGAAGCATTGAGTTATCGATGATATCTATGTACGGCACAGGGTTCATGCTGCCATGAATAACAAACAATGGTTCCACACCGCACCAGCTGAAACAGCCCCATACCATAACTCCACCGCCTCCATATACTTCACAGTCGGCACTGTACACTCCGGAAGCAGACGTTCTCCGGGTAACCACCAAATCCAGACACATCCATCCGATCGGAATATTCTGAAGCGTGATTCGTCGTTCCATAACACCTGCCGCCATTGCTCCGATGCCGAATTTTTGTGATGTTGACACCATTGTAGCCGTGTGGCTTTATTGGTCTTTGTGATGAGAGGTCTATGGGCGGCTGCTCGGCCATGATATCCGAGTCATGGACTTCTCTTCGAAGTGCCTTCGTGGAGACCATAACATCTGTGGCCATCTGGAGCTCACGTGCTATGGCGTACAATGTCCGGGACCTGGTTTTCCGGATCTCCCGCTGCAGCACCCTTCAGCCCCTGGGTTGCAGTTTCGCGAGTATTCCAGGGCGAGAGGAATTCCTGCAATGTCCCGTCTTCTTCCACTCGTTGATGAGAAAGGCCACAGTCGATTTAGCGACCTGTCTGACATCAGCAATGCTTCTTACGCTCATACCTCCAATTGAACAGCCTATTATAACGCCCTCTTCAAACTCCGAGAGCTCTCTCCTAGATGGCCATTTTATCAGTTATCGATCTAAACCTACTCCCGTTGCCGTTTTTATACCTGATCGGCCACGTGTCTTCTGCGGAAGAATACCATTGCGCCTGCGTGGGGCTGTCCAATCACTTTCGTCCACATGGTATAACTATTTGGACCACCAGCGCCGCACAAGCATATGTTGACATACTCCCCGATCACCTACTCCAGTTCATGGCTAGCAATTTCTCACAGTAATATGCCTTTTTTAAACACGGCAAGGCCCCATCTCATCGCTCCCGTTTGGCGAAAGACTTGTTGGAGCAGTATTCCTGTGAGTTAGTTCGCAGGCCCCAAATGATCGCCTCACTCTCCACATTTGTACCCATTTGAGCATCTGTGTGGCGAAGTGGAACTATGTATTTGAGCCTGAAACACAGCACTGGCAATTCTTGGCGCTTTACAGAAGGCTGTCCTGGAATCATGAGCTGCGATACCACCGAAACGTTTATAACACCTGGAAACATCCATGTCACGACGTGCTACTGCTGTTGTGATGGCGAGAGGTGGGCCCATACTAGTTATTAGGTGAGAGTGGGAGATTAACCTTTCGGTGTATATACAAATGCGTGTGTGTGTGTGTGTGTGTGGTTTATATCAAGCAACATATACTGCATAGTAGAGGTGGGTTTAACAGTGATTTTCCTGTCACGGTGACAACGGTGACTTTAAACATGGATGACGGAGATGAAACAGGATGGCGAATCACCGACTTATTAGAACTGGTGACAAAATCATTGTTTACGACAGGAGTGACCAAAAAAATAACGGAACGGCGAGTAGAACTTTTGCAAGAAAGTTTTTGCTTACAAATATCACACGAAGCAAAATTTTTATGAACGACGGTGAAATAATTCCACATCTCACTGCTTTTTCTGCACTTGGCGTAATAAATCTATTATATTGAATACTAAACAGCATTAACACTTTATTGTCGTTCACGTCCATTCCTAAAGGCTCCTCGTGAAGATACGTGAACGAAAAACCGTTTTCTTCTGAAGAAAGCTGGCATCACTAGCGACCTCTGTGATGTTTCAACAGAAACGACATGGTAATATTGGGCCCAAGCATTGCTCAGACTTGGCTAACGGTGAGATTCTTATCAGTGACTTTGGAACTGTTATTTTTCGTCGCTGTTCGTAACGGTGACAGTAATTTTTCAGTAACGATGACAAAATAGCAGTTACGTGATTTCCGACCCATCTCTACTGTATAGTTTATATCAAATTACATAAATTTAGTAATATGAATTTCTAACTGGTCAGTTTTGGAAAAAATGTTAAACGAAATATATATACATAGTCCGTGCAAATTTCAGAACAAATATGGTATGACAAAATGTCAAAGTTTATTCTTTGTTTTGAGATTTTGAGTTACTTCACATTCAAGCAGATACGAATTTTCTCCAGCAGATACGAATTTTCTCCACAGCCTCATCTTTGGTCTGCAGTACTTACACTGCTGGCCACCCAAAATGCAACACCAACGAGAACACGAGATAGCAAAGTCAGATTTACTGGACACATAACGACAGATACAAAGATGAAACGATTCAGCTTACAGGCCCGTGCGACTTGCGGAACACGCAGACATCAATAGTTTGTTGAGCCCTCATGGCAGGCAATAACGGCCGCTACACGCCGCGGCATCGAACGAAAGAGGCTTTGGATGTGGACTTGGGGTATGTCGGTCCAGGCTGCTTCCACACATTGCCACAGTTCATCAGGCGTAGCCGCGGGTGATGCTTGCCAGGTCACTCGGTTACCGATCAGCGACCAGACGTGTTCGATGGGCAACATATCGGGAGAACAGGCGGGCCACGGCAGCAGTGACACCTGGTGGGCCGTGAAGAATTGTTGCACAATGCGTGCCACGTGCTGGCGTGCATTGTCCTGTTGAAACGTGGCCGCAGGCAGGTCCTGCAGGCAAGGGAGGACTACAGGTTCCAAAACATCGGAGATGTGGCTGTTGAGTGTACCGGCGATGCGTACCAGACGGGTGCGGGTGTCATATCCAATTGCACCCCAAACCATGACGCCAGGCGACGGACCGGTATGGCGATGCATAATGCATGCGTCATACAGTCTCTCGCCGCGGTGCCACCGCACGCGGATCCGACCATCGCGGTGTTGCAGGCAGAAGCGGGATTCGTCGAAGAAGACAATGTCGTGCCATTCCATAGTCCAGGTGCGGCGTTTAACGGCCCACTGCCGCCGCACTCGCCAGTGGTGTAACGTCAATGGTAATTGGAGCAATGGGCGCCGTGCGACAAGTCCCCGCTCCTGCAGACGACAGCGAACGGTACGTGCTGACACAGCTTGTTTCGCAACACACCCTAATTCCTGCGCTAACGTTCATGATGCGGCGGTGCGAGCCGTCAATGCCCGCCGCACAACATGCCGGTCCTCTCGTTCGGGGGTGTGCCGCGGCTGCGGCAATCGCTTACGTCGGTTCGTCCGTCCGTCCCTCCCTCCTGCACCCACCGAATCCATACCCGCCTCACTGTAGCTGGATGTCGTCCCACACGGGCGCCGATGTCTCGGTACGATAAACCGCTGTCGTGATAAGCCACTATTCGTCCTCTGTCGAACTCCGAAACGTGCTGGAATGACTGCCGTATTCTGCGACGAGGCATCAGGAAGCTTCCCACGCACAGGTCTGGCAGCACAACACACTTCCACTACTTACACCCGCCTTCTGTGCATCCTTCTTATAGTGCTTCTCGGTGGCGTGCCGGGCACACATGATTTGCATATGTTCTGCAATGCTAATCGTTTGCATGTCCTCTCGAGGGCGATGCATGCTGCGAATTTCAGGCCAATCGGATGCTTCCTTCTTGGTGTTGCATTTTGGGTGGCCAGCAGTGTAGAAAAAGAACCTGATCGAGAATACTTCATTTCTAATTCTTTATTTGATATGGTCAAGTATGAGCCATCGGAAACTGTGCCGAGTCCGTTTAACTGGTAGTCAGTCAGTTCGTCATTAATTATACAGTTGAATTTTTTAATTATGCAGTTGATTTTTTTAATTATGCAGTTCAAGTTTTGGATTCACTATTTATTTCTTGATGTCTAGAGTTTTGGTTGATAATAGTTTTTGAAATTGTGAAATTGTTGAAAAGTTTATACATGATTTAGTTTCGTCTTTAGATAGAATGTTTATGAGTTGGTAAGCTTCGGTAGCTCACTTTATGATTTTCTCTTAAGAGTTAACTCAGAAAAAAAAAGCAATTATTGAAAGTAAAGAAAATCTTCGATGAAGTAGATTATAGAATGGGAAAGTGTACTGTTGTTAAAAACATAGGGAATAACTTTATGGGCGCCATCGACTTTCTTTCAAAAATCGAGAAAATATTGAACACTAATTGCAGAAGCAGATTATTTAGCCAGAAAGGAAGGGAATACAAATGGCGCAATTTTAAGATGTCGACACAGCACTGCTCTCGTAGGACGTCCATTCTTGGAGTGTGCCAGTTAGTGAACCCTTAATCCGCGAAAAAGCATTCTGTAGTTTGTAAATACTCTTGGTTATGATCACGTTCAGGCCGGCGTTGGTTAGCTAAATCATTTCAAGGTAGCGGCTTTGGTGAAGCGATCTGTGGTCAAGCAGGTGATGTGCCTACGGAAAGCGTGAATGAGTGAATAGAAATAAGGCGATGTTTTTTCAGCTGAAAACATAAGCATTTCAAGGAGAAAAATGAGTTGGCACAAGAATCGTGGAAATCAAAAATTGTGGAAACACTGTGAAGATCAGTCGCTAAGTTGTCTTCCTCCATAATGACGTCCAACTGGAAGATCTGTTGTTTGCAGATGATGATGTGTTTACTTCTCACGAAATGACCTATGCGGACATCATACAGTCAAAAAAGGACAATGAAAATGAAGGAAATTTTGAAACCAACGAAGATGCTACCTGTTTGATTGATGTTAGTGTTTCAGAAGCACGTTTGTGATTGGAAAATATTCTCCTTTTTTATTAATGTTAGTGCTTCAGAAGCACGTTCGTGATTGGTAAATATTCCCCTCTTTGATGAATGTTAGTGCTTCGGAAGCACGTTTGTGATTGGTAAAATATTCCCCATTTTTGATGAATGTTAGTGCTCCAGAAGCACGTTCTTCGTGATTGGTATATATTCCCCTCTTTGATGAATGTTAGTGCTCCAGAAGCACGTTCATCGTGATTGGTATATATTCCCCTCTTTGATGAATGTTAGTGCTCCGGAAGCACATTCGTGATTGGAAAATATTCCCCTCTTTGATGAACGTCCGTGTTTGGAAAATACTGCCTTTTTTTTTCTTTTTTTTTTGTTGCATCACAAATTAACGTTATTGAAAATGTGTTTTCCCATATGCATTCTTTGTAAAAAAAAATTTATAATACCTACAGCTATAAATTACCTTGTTAAAAAATACTGATTTTCTACAAACGAAGATTTGAAAATAACAGTGACAACTAAAATTTTGATTTGGCAATTTTATTTCATATATTTCTATTATATTTACTTTACAATAAGCAGAATTTCTTAAATTGAAATTTCTGTTTTGAAATTTTGAAGATAAATGCGCCTGTAGATTGAAATCGGTAAAATGTGAAATTCCGTTTTTACGAAATTTCGTTATAACAAAATATATAGGTGGTCCCTTTAAGTTCGTTCTAACGGGATTCGACTGTACGTATGTACATTCTGACAGGAATGCGCCACACGAACTTGTCGCCTGAGTGCTAGCCCAGATCTGCCGGCTTTTGCATGAGAATATTTTTTAGATTTTTATTCGTTTTTTCATTTTTTTCCTATTACAAAGAAAGGAAATAAACACCTTTTGGAAACATCATTTTCTATTTATGAAACACAAATGTCTCGTATAAATTTCGTGAAAAAACAACTGTAAAACTAATTCAGAAGTCACGGCGGTATAACTCAAGTAAATAAATCAGATTGCGCTTTGCAATATTCATAAAAGTCTGCTGATGGAGTAAAAATGTTTCGTTCTGTCCGATGATATACATGTAGGTGAATCAAAACGCAAGTTACACTTAGCGCTACTTGGAGTGGGATTGCAGTCAGACCATGTGTGCTTGTAAGCGAAGTAGACAGTACGTCAGAGGCAGCTGCCGACAGGAGGTGTTTTAGTTCAGTATATAACTGCGTAAGGTGTTGTAATGTACCAGGAGATGTGGCGTACCTGCCCGAAGGACGCACACGACATAAAGGCAGATAGGAATCAGATTTAAAACGTCCGCGTAGCTCAATTGGTAGAGCAACTTATTCCGGAGTGAGGGGATCCGGGTTCGAATCCCGGCGTAGACCAGAAATGACGGAGAAATTTACTTCGTTATAATGGCGCCCGAACTATCCGGATGACCCGACCGTTCAAAATCTCGCATTGGTGTGATGTTATTTCCACACCGCGAGATATGAAAAATAAGAGAATCCTTTCTCCAGCACTTCGAAAAAAAAAAAAAAGGGGGGGGGGGAGATGATGTAACGTACCAGGAGATGTGACGTACCTGCCCGAAGGACGCACATGGCATAAAGGTAGATAGGAATCAGATTTAAAACGTCCGCGCAGCTCAATTGGTAGAGCAACTTATTCCGGAGTGAGGGGATCCGGGTTCGAATCCCGGCGTAGACCAGAAATGACGGAGAAATTTACTTCGTTATAGTGTGTGTTCGTAATGGCGCGTGAACTGGATTCTTACTCCAAATTGGAAGTGCAAGGAACCATTCGATTTTGTGGGTTAAATAAAAAAATATTTTTTTTTTTTGGAACCATTCGATTTTGTGGGCTAAATAAAAAAAAATGTTTTGGAACCATTCGATTTTTGTGGGCAAAATAAAAAATAAAAACAATTTGAAACCATTCGATTTTTGTGGGCCAAATAAAAAATAAAAAAATTTTTGAACCATTCGATTTTTGTGGGCTAAATAAAAAATAAATTTTTTTTTGGAACCATTCGATTTTGTGGGCTAGCGCCTAAATTGCTCTGACATCCATCGTGAAATTTGTGCTCTATACGGGGGAAATGCCAGGTCTCGCCCGGACATTGTAAAGTGGTGCCAACAATTTGAAAAGGGTCGCATAAATTTGACGGACGAATACCGCGAAGTCAGACCATCAGAATGACAGCAGATCATTGCTGCAGTCATTCAAGTGGGAGGTGTGACAACATCCACCGTACAGCCCCGACTTATCCCCGTGCGACTACTATTTGTTCTGTAAAATGAAACAGTATTGGTGGATAACGATTCCAAACCGATGGAGCTGTGAAAACTGCGGTCCTTAACTGGTTGCACCAAACTGGAGGAGACTTTTTCTGTGCAGGTATATATGGAAAAGTTAATCACACCTTCCGATAAATGTTTACAGTCCTTAAGCGACTATGTTGAAAAATGAATAAATGCTGTACTTTTAAACCAACATACATCCCCTGAGTGTATCTCTTTATTTATTTTTTATTTTTTTTAGTTCAACAGTGTAACTAACTTTTTGATTCGCCCTCGTATATCGCAGCTGCTTCCACCGAGGGAGGGGAGCTGTGTGATAAAATCTTTTTTTCTAAGTCCGTTGTGTTTTTCTCTTCATATGGCCCTATTATCATGGCCCTGGCTACGGATTTCATGAATGCTAATTAATATCTTCACGATTTAAAAAAATTACAAAAATGTTAGTTCGCCAATTGCACCCGTTACAGAACAAAAACCTAAAAAAAAAAAAAAAAAGGTCTCTGATTTCAAGTTGTTTTGTGCTGTAATGAATAATTTTTACTAAAACATAACAGCGCAACGTAGTTTTGCGATTTTTTTTCTCAGTGAAACTTTTTCTTAACTTCCTCCGCGTCTCTGACATTAATTTATTTACCGTAAAATTTGACTGGGGCTTTCTGCCATCCGGCTGCTGTGCACACCTCTTACATTCCCGGTTGGCGCATCCCTACGTTCTGGGAAGGAGGGAATCATGCAGTTAGATATTTAGAAACCTGTTCACACGACATTCCAACATATTCTCAAATTTGTGCAATTTTAATATCTACTAAGGAGTAGAAGCTTGAAATTTCTCACCAATTTCCGGGAACAAAAATTAAATTATTTTAACTGAAGCAACTTACCAGTGTAAGGTCCTGAGAAGTGCCTTCTTTTGGGAAGTGACGCCATTGCGGGTGAACTCTTATGTCATTAAACCTACAGACGAAAATACAAAGAAAAAAGGAATTTTCATATAACGAGAGAAATGTGATTACAATAGAGAACTCAGTTCAAGAAATATAACTTCTATTGCATAAGTTTCAAAACGAGTTCTGCAATACATATCTGATATAAGAACGACTAATACGATGTGTGTGTCACCAAAGTTCTCCAGACCTCCCGGCAGAAGTTGGTCATACAATTAAAAACATAAAACGAGGAAGATCTCGAGGGAAAAATACAGGTAGGCTAAGTTCTGATTGAGCCGTCAGTTTGTTACGTAGGACTACGACTTGCAGATCGGAGAGTTGAAATGAGCTAATCCAGTATGGTTTCAAATCGTTTATTTAATTTGTTATAGCTAACACGGATCTATCATATGAAAAGCAGCTTACATAATTTTAACAAATAATGCTGGATACATTGCGAACACAAAGCAGATCGATACACGAAAAAACCAGCGTGATGCTCTGTCTTCCTGGGCTTCTCACATTCCTCATGACTTGCTCTTGCCTTTCGTTTTGATTTTCTCCATTTTTTCTTGTGTTCATTCTGCGAATTTCGCGGCATTGTGGAAAATGTTAACCCGTTCACACAAAAACAATTTTTAAAAAGTTTAGTTTAAACCACGCGATATGCTCTTTATATATATATAAAACGATACCACGCACAGTCGTGTTGCACGCAAGGTTACCGAGATAGATTAAGTCAAACGCGGCGGCACACCTAGAAGTAAGGGAACGAGGGGAGTGTCGCGCGCGCCCGATGTATTGCGCAGTATACGAATTGGACTCCATGCTGTTTACGAATAGGCTAACACGATTAGTGTGCGGCACGTATTTTTAACGCTATAATGATTTCAATTGGGCCCTATTTTTGTCACAGACGGTCAGCCGTAAGTCGCCCCATACTATCCGCGGAGTTAGACGTAGTCCTACGTCAAAATGGAATTACCGTGGATGTATTGAACAAGAAGCCAGTGAAGAAATAGAAGCTACACTCGCCCAGGCTTTCAGTACATTCCTCAATGAAGGGAAAATTCCGGATGACTGGAGCAATGCCACATTGATCTTGTTACAAAAGCGACCTTGAGTATTTCAGGAACTACAGGCACATCAACCTCCTACTGTATCAGTTGTTCACAAAATCTTCATTAAGGTACTGTTGCATCGCCGGCAGGAAACACTGGACATAGCTCAACCAAGATAACAATCAGGATTCGGGACTCGGTACAGCACCATAGATTTTGTGTGTGTGTGTGTGTGTGTGTTTTTCACGTGCTGAGAGAACTAATTGAAAGAGAGAATGAATATGAACACTTACCATGTAGGGCTTTTGCTGATTATGAAAAGGCTTTTGATTTCGCGGAACCATCAGCAAATTATGTCTTTCAAATCCTGTGGTATTGAAGTGGCATACCTTAATATTTTTATTAACATCTATGAAAATGTAAGAGCGAAGTTTCGACTGCAAAAGGAAACAGCACGTATAAAAATTGGAAAGAGAATGAGAGAGGTGACGACACCGTAGTTCCGAAGATTTCCAATGTGACATTGCAGAACGTCTTTCAATCATTGAACTGGAAAAACAACGGGATAAAGATTATGGAGATTATTTAACCGGTCTTCGTTTTGTACAGCCATTTCTGCAAGTACCCCTCAGTGCTGTAGAGTATGATGCAAGAAGTTGCTGACAGGAGTAAACAAGAAAGATGACACCGAATTTTCGGGTGTAATAAGCACGTCTTTTGAATCCGTTCTGACGCAAATTAAATTTATCAAAGCTATTCAAATAGTTTGGAACCGGTATGGAAAACAATAGTATCTGACGGAAGAAAGAAGTTTTTCAATCGGGTTTTTAATCCCTCAGATATTACTGTAAACGGAATCGTGAGCTTACGCCCTCTGGTTGAAGACGTGTGCGTTAAGAAAAACATGAATTTATATGAAAAACATTTCGCACCGGAAACGCTCTCCAACACCGAAAGAATTTTTCAAATCTGACTCTTAGAAACAAAGATATCGACAAAAATAAGATGTGACTTTACGTCCCCTGGTGGGAAAACCATACATTATTTTAGGAAGAAAGTATTCTCAAAAGGTTTTTCCCATATGAGCGGTATCGGTCCAAGAAAAAAAAAAAAAAATTAGTCGAGTTTTCAGGAGCCCAGATTTTGCTACAAATACATCAGAAGCAGAAATTAACCCTTATGCCCCCCTGGTGGCCGAACCTTTCTTTACCAAAACATTACAAATTATGTGAAAAATATATTTTTCATCAGGTCTTGTATGCGATACAGGAAGAATGTTTCAAATCGCAGTTTTAGAAGCAGAAATAACGCAGAAAACGCAAATTACCTTTGTGCTTCCTAGAGGAAAGTCTACGATTTACTTGAAAATTTTGAATTTATAGGAAAATCATTTCACATCGGAAACACTATTCAACAAACAAGGAATTTTTCAAATCGGACTCTTAGAAGTAGAGATATTGACAAAAATAAGATATACATCTACGCCCCTGCCGTAGAAACTATGCATTTTTTTTAGAAGAAAATGTTTCTAAAAGGTTTGTCAACATCAGTAGTATCGGTCTATAAACGGCGTTTTTTTCAGTCGAGAATTTAGAAGCTCATATTTTGCTGCAAATACATCAGAAGCGGAAATTATGATTTACGCCCCCTGGTGGCCAAACCATTTTTTTACAAAAATTAGAAATTATGTGCAAAGGATTTCCCATTAGGAGCTGTATCCGGTGCAGAATGAATTTTTCAAATCGAAGATTTAGAAGCAGAGATATAGGGGGAAACGCAATTTACCCCTACGCCCCCTAGCGGAAAGTCTATGAATTACTTGATTTTTTTTTAATTATATGAAAAACATGTCACTCTGAAAACACTATCCAACAAAGAAGGAATTTTTCAAATCGGACTCCTAGAAATAGAGATATTGACAAAAATAAGATATACATCTACGCCACCTGACGGAGAAACTGTGGAATATTTTAAGAAGAAAATATTCCGAAAAGGTTCATCGATGTAAGAGGCATGAGTCCACGAAAGAATTTTTTCAATCGATATTTTAGAAGCTCAGATTTTATGGCAAATACACTGGCGTGCAAAAATTAAGGACGAGACGGTTTTCGAAAGTAACGTTGTGCAGAAGTGCTCCACATCGACTCAAATCATACCATAAGATCCCCAAGATGTAAGAATATGGGACAAGTGAGCAAAACCGCCCAAACAAGGAATCCAAAGGATACAAAGGCACTTTATTGAAAAGGTAGCTTCGAGCACAACTGGTCAGAAGACAGAAACGCCCATGTGACGGGCGGCTGCCAAGAAAAAATCCAGTCTTTAGTAGGGGATATGATCACCCTGACTGCGTTGCAGAATTTACAACGTATGTCCATGCTGAGGACGAGGTTGTCAAGAAACTGTTGAGGCATCGCGGCTCATTCCTGTTGTAGCGCCAATCGCAGCTGCGGAATCGTTGCTGGCAGCTGGTGATGTGCTGCCAAGCGTCTCCCGAGAAGGTCCCACACGTGCTCGATTGGATTTAGATCCGGGGACCCTGCGGGCTAATCCATGCGTTGAATGTCTTCACTTTCCAACAGCTCTGCGACAGCCACTGTACGATAAGGTGTAGCGTTGTCGTCCATGAAGAGGAACTCAGGACCCACAGCACCTCTAAACAGACACACGTGAGGCAGGAGAACCTCGGTACGATAGCGGACACCTGTGACTGAATCTCCTTGGAAGATGTGAAGTTCAGTATGGCTACCAAGCATGATATGTATCAGGATTGCAATTTATCTGTGGTTGAACTCATTACTATATATATATATATATATATATATATGGGATGTAAGGTCAGGTGATGCGTAACATCACAGCCTCTCCTTGACAAATGTCAACCCCGCCTTCTCGTGGTGCATCCTGTTCCCACTAAAGGGGCTCTGACGACCGCCCATAGCGGTATAACTATACCATCGGGATTAGAGGAAATTCTATCCCACACTCACCAACCCGCTTGGCCAGCGTGGTGAGTTATGGCCAAACCCCTCCAAAATGATTCCACAACTTAAATCTTGGCCCTCAGTCTCCGGCAGCTGGAATGTACTTGGCCAAGGCAGCGGCCAGTGCGACATGAAGGCAGAGGGTGCTAAGAATCCCCGGAGGACCGGACTAGGCTGCCATCTGATGCTGACCTTGGCTACTTACAATGGACGCTCCCTATCTTCTGAATCAAGGCTTCTTGAATTGGAAGAGGAACTACAAAGGATCAAGTGGGACATCGTGGGGCTAAGTGAGGTAAGGAGAAAAGGAGAAGATCTCATCGAACTGAAAAGTGGACATCTCTTCTACTATCGTGGGACAGATACTGGCAGAACTAGTGGTGTTGGATTTATAATAAACAAGAAACTGAAGGATAAAGTTGTAGAAGTTGAAAGTTCCTCTGACAGAGCTGCACGACTTGTTATCCAACTCTCGAAAAGATACCAGGCTCAGATTATTCAAACTTATGCACCCACCACAAGTCATCCTGAAGAAGAAATTGAAGAATTTTATGAGGAAATTTGTCATCTAAATAATAAAGGTAAGCAGCACTTGAAAATAATTATGGGAGATTTCAATGCAAAAATAGGGCAACGGCAACAGAATGAAACTTCAGTAGGTAAATTCGGTCATGGCAACAGAAACCAGCGTGGAAATACTCTCGTTGAGTTTGCAGAGGCAGAAGGGTTTTTCATCTTGAACTCCTTCTTCAAGAAAAAGCCACACAGGAAATGGACATGGAGACATCCAAATGGGACGACAAGTGAAATTGATTTTATTATGTGTAACAAAAAATTCGTCATAGAAGACTGCAGTGTGCTAAACAAGTTCAACACAGGTAGTGACCATAGATTGGTGAGATGTAAGATGCACCTCAACACTAAACTTGAACGTGGCAAGCTCATAAGACAAACAAAATCTATTGACATAACCAACCTTAAAAAACACCATAATACCTTCAAGTTAGAACTGAAGAACAGGTTCTCTGCTTTAGAAGGCCTAACATCGGAAGAAGTGGACATCTCTGAAGTTAACAGAAAAGTAACCAAAGCTCTTATGGAAACAGCAACAAAATTAGCTGGGTCTAAGAACAAGTTGCATGTGAACAAATTATCAGGAAAAACCAAAATGTTGATGCAAAAAAGAAGAGAGATGAGGACAACTAAAGAAGATGTGACTTCCAAAGTGGAATATATAGAGCTATGCAAGACACCACGAAAAAGTATCACTGAAGACGTAAGGAAATTCAACTGTGAACTAGTGAGGAAAGCAATTGAAAACAACCAAAGCCTAAAGATAGCAAAGGGACATCTCAGTATGGGAAGAAAACAGATTATGGCACTGAGAAAAGAAGATGGTTCTGTAACAAGAAATAGAGGCGAAATTTTGACAAGAGTGAAAGATTTCTACTCCAAATTATATGAAAGGGATGATATATGCACTCCAGACATCATGAAAGATACCAGTACCAGAGTTCCTCCAGTCCTTCCAGCAGAAGTTGCACATGCAATCAAGAACATGAAGCGAGGAAAAGCTCCAGGAGAAGATGGAATTACTGTAGACATCATACAAGAAGCAAGTGGAGAAATCGAAACAGTACTCGCCCAAATTTTCACTCGATGCCTTAATGAAGGAAAGATTCCTGAGGATTGGAACACCGCTACAATGATCCTGCTACATAAGAAAGGTGACATTGAGGATCTCGGAAACTACAGACCTATCAGCCTCCTATCAGTAGTTTATAAAATCTTCACTAAAGTTCTTTCACACCGCTTGAAGGTAACACTGGACATGGCTCAACCGAGAGAACAAGCTGGATTCAGGAGTGGCTACAGCACAATAGATCATATCCACGTGCTGAGAGAACTAATTGAAAGAGCGAGGGAATATGAACTTCCATTGTGCATGGCTTTTATCGATTATGAAAAAGCCTTTGATTCGGTGAAACCATCAGCAGTTACAATGGCTCTGAAAACCTGCGGTATTGAAGATGCATACATTAATATTATTAATAACATCTATGAAAATGCAAGTGCAAAGATTCGGCTGTTTGAAAATACAACACACGTAAAAATTGGAAAGGGAGTGAGACAAGGTGACACCATATCTCCGAAGCTCTTTAATGCCACATTGGAGGGTGTTTTTCAGTCCCTGAGCTGGGAAAACAAAGGGATAAAGATTAATGGAGATTATCTAACCCACCTTCGTTTTGCTGATGACGTAGTCATTTTTGCAACTACCCCATCAGAGCTGCAGAGTATGATCCAGGAACTTGCTGACAAGAGTAAAGAAGTGGGATTAAAAATGAACTTTCAGAAGACAAAAGTGATGTTCAATGCTTTTACAAGAAATGAAGATTTATCGATTGATGGAGAAAAGCTGGAGATAACAGACACGTACGTTTATCTTGGACAGCAGATATCAAGTGAGGGTCACATTGATGAAGAAATTAATCGGCGTACAAAACTTGCCTGGAGAGCTTTTGGAAGAAACAGCATAATTTTCAAGAGCAATATGCCATTATGTCTTAAAAGAAAAGTGTTTGATCAATGCATCCTTCCAGTGCTTACGTATGGTGCAGAGACGTGGACCTTAACTAAAAGAGACATACAAAGGCTGCAGACAACTCAAAGCAGCATGGAGAGGTGCATACTTGGTGTAACCAGGAGAGATAAGAAGAGGAACTCGTGGATCCGAAAAATGACAAGAGTGGAAGACATCATGATCAGAGTTAAATCCCTGAAATGGCAATGGGCTGGACATACTGCCAGAAGGACAGATCATCGATGGACAGCCGAAATTTTAGATTGGATTCCAAGGGACAGGAAAAGACCCAGAAGAAGACCACATGGGAGATGGGTGGATGAAATTCGAAAGTATGCAGGGGTGACATGGAGGAGACTGGCACAAGACAGACCGTTGTGGAGGAAACTTGGGGAGACCTTCGTCCAGCAGTGGATTGATAATGGTTGACAATGATGATGATGATGATATATATATATTGCTTTAAACGACATCATATATATATATATATATATATATATATATATATATATATATATATATATATATATATATATATCATGAAGATTATCTAACCCACCTTCGTTTTGCTGATGACATAGTCATTTTTGCAACTACCCCACCAGAGCTGCAGCGTATGATCCAAGAACTTGCTGACAAGAGTAAAGAAGTTGGATTAAAAATGAACTTTCAGAAGACAAAAGTGATGTGCAATGCTTTTACAGGAAATGAAGATTTATCGATTGATGGAGAAAAGCAGGAGATAACAGACACGTATGTTTATCTTGGACAGCAGATATCAAGTGAGGGTCACATTGATGAAGAAATTAATCGGCGTACAAAACTTGCCTGGAGAGCTTTTGGAAGAAACAGCATAATTTTCAAGAGCAATATGCCATTATGTCTCAAAAGAAAAGTGTTTGATCAATGCATACTTCCAGTGCTTACGTATGGTGCAGAGACGTGGACCTTAACTAAAAGAGACATGCAAAGGCTACAGACAACTCAAAGCAGCATGGAGAGGTACATGTTTGGTGTAACCAGGAGAGATAAGAAGAGGAACTCATGGATCCGAAAAATGACAAGAGTTGAAGACACCATGATCAGATAAATCCCTGAAATGGCAATGGGCTGGGCATACTGCCAGAAAGACAGACCATCGATGGACAGCCGAAATTTTAGATTGGATTCCAAGGGACAGGAAAAGACCCAGAAGAAGACCACATGGGAGATGGGTGGATGAAATTCGAAAGTATGCGGGAGTGACATGGAGGATACTGGCACAAGACAGACCGTTGTGGAAGAAACTTGGGGAGACCTTCGTCCAGCAGTGGTTGATAATGGTTGACAATGATGATGATGATGATATATATATGGTGTACAAATAAGTTTTAAAGCGTTTTTTGTGTGACGTAACCGCTAATTTACATATCCGACACTCGCCTGCGTTGTTGTCATGTAAATGTAACTGGCCCAGAGTATAAAATGTGACACAAGGTTGCCCACAATCAGACGCACTTGCACATGCTACACTGCACGTTATCTCCGTGCTCAATGCAAGTCATCGCCAACAACGCCTGAAAAGGGCCCAAGGTCATCGAGATTGGACCGCGTATGATTGGAAGAAAGTGACCTAGTCTGACGAATTTCTGGCGCATCACGTAGACGACAGGGCGCGGATACTGCGATTACCAAAGGAGGCTATTTCACCTGGATGCACTGTTGGGCCAAAACAGGCCGGCAGCGGCGGTGTTATGCTCTGGGCGATGTTTTCTTGGGACATTTAGGCCCCATTATCCCAATGATAGCTGTCAAGTATCTGAACATCGTTGCGGACCAAGTTCACCCATTCATAGCAACTGTGTTCCCTGCTGGTGATGGCCATTACCAAAAGGATAATGCGCCATGCCACACTGCCAGAATCGTCAAGAAGTGGTTCGAGGGACATGCTGGTGATTTTCTGTTAATGTCCTGGTCTCCAAATTCACCTGACATGAACCCAATCGAACATTTCTGTTTCGACTTGGAAAAGCAGGTTCGCGCTACCGCCCCCCCCCTTCCAACGCATGGGGACTGGAGGACCTGCTGTTGACATTATGGTACCAGATACCCGAGGATGCCTATCACCACTTCATCGAATCAATGCCTCTTCGAGGGGCCGCTGTTTTGCAGGCTAAAGGGGGTCCTACAGCTTATTAGGTAGGTGGTCATAATGTAATGGCTTATCGGTTTCCTTTTCCACATCCGACAAAGAAAAAGACGATTCGTGTTTAACATTTACAACATTCATTATGCTACAGGCCCATAGCCGGAGGAGGGGGGGGGACCACAGCCCGACCTGCGTTTCTTTTTGCCCGTCCTAGCGACTCACACTACATACAGTCTAGTACCCGACTTCTTTTATATCTTTTGCCCAAACTTCTTTATATCCTTTGCTCAACTTCAATCATTATCCACCCTTCCCAACTTCTCTGCATGGCTACAGGTCTGTTATGCTAATAAAAAGAAGGGGGAACAAAACAGTGCTCACTAAAGAGATAAATATCAACGTATAGTTTTAGAGAAACATTTTTAAGTGGATAAAGTAGCAACAACTTAAAGTGAATTCGACGACAAAATGGCTCATGCAAAAAGTATTTTTTAATTGAAGGCAAATTTTTGAATGTAAGCAAGAATGATAACGATAAGATGTCCGAACAGGAACAAAATATAAAATCATGAAATACAAATTTGAAGAGCGATAGACCGCATGATATCAAAAGAGAATGCGTTTTCTGTGTAGCGACTCTCTGATTATGAAGATGATGCTATTGCTTTTATAAGTATGTCAATTATATCGGGACATTTTTCATAAGTTCTGGGATGTATGAAGATGATGCTATTGCTTTTATAAGTATGTCAATTATATCGGGAAATTTTTCATAAGTTCTGGGATGTATGAAGATGATGCTATTGCTTTTATAAGTATGTCAATTATATCGGGACATTTTTCATAAGTTCTGGGATGCCTCTATACTGCCTGTAAAAGCTAACGTTTATTGCAAAAGTCTCTCTCGAAGATGTGTATGTTTTAAATCGATTAAATTATTCTAGTGAAAATAGTTAACATCGCAGGCTCCAGGTAGAATAGGGAAAAGGACAATGCCCTTTATCGACACACAGCATCTACATTTATGCTTCCAAACCTGGACGTCGAGCAACAATGTTACTCGGGTTTGGAACTCTTCGGGAGCTTATGGGCAGGAAATTTCTTGAGCAGCGGGTACTTGGCCCTTGGGCAGCAGGCAGTCCACCGAAAACTTTTTCTTCGTGCCTTACTGAAGTTTGTGAGGTGAGGCTGCTAGTTTTTCTTTATAACGGGAAAACGGGTGTAGCAGTAATTTTAATTTTAGTATTTCCATTTTAACGCCATCTGCTGGGGCGGGGGGAGAGGGGGGGGCTACAAAAATTAGAACTCTCGGTCTACTAGAGTTAACTCTTGTGAATCCTAGTTACAAGAGCTGTGATTCCTATAGGAGTCGGGCTTTAGTTTCCACCGAGCAGTGCTTTGCAAGTATTGCACAATTCCACTGCAAAGGAACTCTGCAAGACTTGCAAATCCTTGCGTGCAGTTTTTGAGTTAGAACTCCACTCAATCCGTATAATTTTAGAACTCCACTCAATCCGTATAATCTGTTCTGTTTTCTTGTTCTTTTTCTCTTTGTTTCTTTCGTATAATCTATCACCCAATTAGTATAAATCTAGGTCTCCATGTCGTTGAGAATGACCAAGCAATATTTCTGACGTTCTAAAGGTCGCGTATGCCGAAGCTTTATTAGAAGCGATCCAGAAATTTCGACTGCCGTACTAAATCAGCAAATGATGAATGGAAAAACAGATGGGCTATTAACAGCATGTCTATTTCCTGTTTCTAGGCAACGAGCTATAAAGAGAAAAAAAAATGGAATCTTGAATAGAAATCGCCGAAAATTTATCATTTATCCAGAGATTGCTTACGTTCGGACTTCCACAGAAAGTAAGTAAATTGTGATATTATCGACAAAGACTTCAACTTCGAGAGTGGCGCAGTAGTTTAACCTGTTCTTGAAGAGAAGCTGCAGCAGAATACTAAAATGTCCTGCAAAATCTTACAGAAGCTTAAATACAAAGTGTATAAGCAGTTACCAACATCTTTTCAATACGGAGATTTTCCATGACAAGATTACACCACATCACACGTTCAGACTTCCCACTTCTGAAAGAAAGTACAAAACTTTCTTTTTGCTCACATTCGTTGTCACTAGTATTTCAAATTATCCTTTTTTTTTTTTTAGGTTTTTACTGTGTGTGGCGTCTATTCACGTACTGAAGCATTCAATTTCATTTGAAAATGAAACCAGATTTCCTCAGATGACTATAATAGCAGTATTTTCAGGGGCGGAACCAGAAGTTTACTGTAGGGGGAGGTTTTTTGGGTATAAAAATGGGGGGAAGACATTATGGAAGGATTGTTTAGATATACATTTTACAAACTGGCGGTGCCACTCGTACCTGGCGTTCCTTTTCAAATTCTTTAAAACACTTTCGCTTGCTCCAGGAATGTTAAATCGTTAAATACCTGAAAGAGAGCAAGCAATAGGTGAAAAATCACAATTGTTTCTGTGCAATCGATTGCCCGTTTCCCGAAGAAATGAACTTTACCCTTTTTTGAAATCGACACAGACTACGTCTGACCGAAATCCTTCAAAATAAAGCCAAAGCCCTTTTATTCGGAGTTGGTTAATCTAATAAAAAATTTTTAGTGGTCTGCACCTGATATACTCTCATACATTAAAAGTAAATGCACGCCTGATTTCAGCCAAAACATAATGAACACACGGTTTAGTCATAAAATCGCTAAATATAAAATACGATAACTGGAATTTTGCCTACCCCTCCCCTTTTTTTTACTGTGCCCGACGGCGACGAAAATAATTATTTTCGACTTCTTTTCACTGGTGATGAAATAACGAAACACTACATCCATTGGAAATTAACGTAAAAAAGGAAAAAGAAAGCAGTTCTGATATCAGTTGCTTGACGTTCATGAATGAAAACTCCAATGAAGGACGGTAGATACGTGGGCGTACTCAGTGTATGTTACAATCACACTCGTACAAAAATGAGATGAAGAGAACTTAGTTTTTCTTTTGAGGAAACAAAGTTTCCCTAATTTCGTTTGAAGAACTGAAAACTTCTTTTAAGCAAGTACGTAATGTGAAACAAAGTAAACAGTGCCTCCTAATATTCGACGATTACCAAATTTAAACAGCTTGGAATTTCTACCATATTATTAATCTCTTCCTGCGAAAATTTTATAGCACCAATATTCCCAAAACCTGACAGAAAGTTAGAAAGTTTCCGTTTTTATGACAGTTCAGAGTAACCTACCATCATTTTTACGACCCAATTAAGATACTTACGTAAATCAGATTATTATTCACAGTTTGTCCCACCTACTCTGATTTCAGTACCAAGCTCTGCTCTACCGTGTTTCGAGACTTTACAGACGCTAGACAATATGACAATAGCGAAAAACTAACAAAGAATACCCCCATGCTTTTTTTTCGCCGCTCTCCCTGTCTTCCCTTTATCTTTTGCGCTCTCTCTCTCTCTCTTTCTCTCTCTCACTCTCTCTCTCTCTCTCTCTCTCTCTCTCTCTCTCTCTCTCCCTTTTTATTCTATTCCCTTCTCTTTCTTTTTCTACTGAAGTTAAATTAATGCAATACGTATTTTAAATTGACTGCCGTAGTAAGTTTAATTGTTAATTTTTTTAGAAAAACTCAAAACGAAATATGCAAAGTTAATCATTTACGATCTTCTCTACTTTAAACGTAAAAACTTCTTTAGTTTTTTTTTTTTTTGGAGGCGGGGGGGGGGGGGCGATGCTGGATCTTCCAGTGAGTATCTTTCAGAGGTTTTAAAAAAGTAATTCTTTTAAATAGGGTCAAAAATAAGTGGTAGGTAATTAAAGATAATTTTGAAGCAAGACGGACAATTTCATGTGCTCCACTTTATGTCGATTGGGAAGTTGCTTCATTTCAAAATTACGGGTTGTCAGTCCGTTCTTTAGAATTTTTTTCTCTATGGGAGAGGGGTTTCTTTCATTTTTAATAATTAATTCTGTGTTTAGTGCCCAATAGCCAGACCTGGCCTCTGGTGCATCAAAATCTCTCACTTTTCTGCGTAAGCTGATGGCTCCCTTATTCAAACAATGAGCAAATTTTCTTGAAAATATTGTTTCTAAACTCTGTTACGATATTGCCTTTGCCAACAAAATCATTGGTAGGTGAATATCCCAATCTCTATAGTTTGAATTCAGATACATTTTGGACATTGTGTGAATGGTTACTACTGTGCTTCGACAATCGATGTATATATAATAAAACAAAAAATATGTTCTTCAGCACTGCTGAAGGGTAAACGCATCTGATTACATAAAGAAAAATGTACCTTCTCCGTCCCCTACCTCACTCAGCCCTATAAAACCAGGGAAGTTTAGTTTCAAGTACTATTGTGCTAACTTCCAAGGAACCTTAGAAGCCCAGGTGAGAATGAGCACAAGTTCAGATCGCTTACGTACGAGCTATGTAACGCACAACTGAAACTGCAGCAGTCGCCGCTCATTAGCTGTATCTCTCGGAAACGCACACAAAATGAGGGATGTGTCTACTTTAAACTATTAGTACTATTCCGCACTAGTTTATGTGACCTGACATAACTATCGCAGTATCTTTTCTTAGGAAGACATACAAATAATAACACTTTTTCACAACTGGCTAACTCCGTCAACTAATAGATATTTACAGACCTTTCGCTTTGAACTCCGAATGGAGCTTTTTTATGTTTTTTCACTAAGGCCATTTCAAAGTGAGCGTTTCTAGGGATATGTTCATAAACTTGTAATCAGTTATGTATACTTCACGTTTATATAATATCTGTCGTTGCGCCGAAAAACCTTTGGCTCCGTTTAATATTGTTTGACAAAGAACGCATTTAGTGATTTAGATGCATTGTTGGAAGAACTTTTTGAAGTTCACGCCTAGTGTCTCCATTTTGGAACTTGAAATCTCAGAAGAAATAAGGCGGTAGATTTTTTTTTATAAAGCAGCTAATTACGCTTTATTTGAAAACAAAATAGACAATTACGTTAAGCAAGTACATATTTTTTTTAATTTTTAAAGTGAACCCATAACTAAAAAAATACTTAAAAAACAAACTATGAAAATTTCTGCGGTTTAGGTTTTCTTTGTAAAGGATTCCAACAAATTTTATGAATTTTATTTTAAAAGGGCATAGCTTCAATAAAAAAAAAAGGTAACATTTTAGTTGTCCATCGTTAATTACATATAGCTCAATAACGGATACCTAATTGTTTTCATTTGTCAGAAACTCTTATCTTGCGATCAGAAAAAACCAGTCCAATTGTTCAAACTCGACACTGGTAAAAAAAAGTTAGGGATATTGCGGTTTCGAGGGGGAAATGTGCTGATATGCAAACGTAAAAAAAAGTTTTTTCTCAGTAATGTGTTTCTCATTTTCTGACTTTTAACCCTATCATGCTACTCATATTCTTCAAACACTACTGCTACTCTGGGTGAATATTCACCGACACTTCTTCTCATAGAGTTATAATTAATTATGGATTAATAATAAGTGCTGCCTTTTATATGAAAAGAATTTTTTTTTAATTTTATTTGTCATTGTTTTAACTAAATATGAAGCACTCGATCCATCCTAAGATATGGGTGAATTTTCACCCACAGTAGCAGAATAGGGTTAAAGATTTTAACTTATTCCCACTTGGAGCATTTTTTCCCGGAAGGCTTTCACCGGTGAATTAGATCCATGGACCCTCTCCTAAGAAATTTGTAGCTATGCTACGCCACCGTACTATATCACCCAGAGCACAAGCGGTGGCGGACCACACGCCATTGATGACCGGGGTTTACGTAGACTATCCAGGCTTGTACAGGCAGACCGCTTGGCAACAGCGGCGCAAATCACATCTGGGTAAAATGTTTGAGCCCAAGCAGTGTCAGCAAACGAACGGTATGGCGCACTCTACGGGAGCAAACACCCTACTCGTATGCCACTACTGACGGCTCCTCATCGGATATCACGCCACGTCTGATGCAGGCAACATCAAAACTGGACCTCTGCACAGTGGTGCCGCGTGTGTGGTCAGATGAGTCCCGTTTCCATCGGTACTGAGCTGACGGGAAAGTGTGGGTGTGGCGTCGATAGCATAAAGCCATGGCCTAGTCGTGCCAGGTCGGCTCTGTTCAAGGCTCTATGATGGTTTGGGGAGCCGTCTCATGGGACACATTAGGTCCCGTAGTGTGTCTGGAGTGGTCCTTAACCTCTGCGCGTTACCAGCATGTGTTGGCTGGTCACCTACACGCTTTTATGGCCTTTGCGCATCCTACGGTCGATGGTCTGTTCCATAAGAACAATGCGCCGCCCCACCGGGTCGCAATCAACCAGGCATGTCTCGAAGAACTATCATCTGAATTTGGAAGCATCCAGTGACCAAACAAGGTACCCGAAGTTTAAAACCCTGCAGAAGCTCTCTGGGGTGTCAGGGAGTGGAACATCAGGTCCATGGAAACTGGACTGACGTCTCAGGTGAAGTTGTGTACAATGCTGCAATAGGCATGGTTGGCATTACCTCCGGAAACCCTCTGGCATCTGGTGAAGTCGATGCCTCGGTGTGTGCAAGCTGTTATTCGCACTAGAGAAGGACCAACACACTATTAGGTAGGTATCTCTAATGTTTTGTTCATTTTGTGTGTGTGTGTGAGAGAGAGAGATTTTCACAGGTTTTACATTTGGAAGTCACTGTTGGAAGATGCCGCGCGTATGTGCCGATACATCAAAGAAACAAGTAACTCGAGAAAAATAAGCAAAATGCTTTCCCACGATTTTTTCACTCCTTGCAGAACTAATATCGTGCGCGTGCGCATATGTGACCTATTTTTGTAGCAGTTTGTAAGTACCTTTCTGTACTTATCCATGTGAGGGAAAGTCCTGCGTATTTGAAATGAACAGAACGAAAAATACCGTCTCAACAAGCCCAGAAAAATGAAGCTTAGTTTCTCACACCGTACGATGTGTTAAATACAGTCATACTTATATTTTATTGAGTCATCAGTCCTGTATATTATTACTACTATCACTTACCCTTCAACCATTAATGTAGTGTCATCTTATGTGTATCTATAAAACGGATTATCCTTTCATCAGGTGAGTTCTTATTTGTACATTGTATTTGCTGAATCATTCCGCTAAAGAAAGTGCATTTTTCTTTTTCATCTAATCGGGACTATGCTTGTTTTGATTCATCTGATTGGCGCCTATTCATTGATTCCTCAAAAACAAGCCTCAAAGCAGTCTTGCTGCATAATGTGAATAAATTTGCATCACTTCCTGTAGGACACTCGGTGCATTTGGAGGAAAACTATAACGATGTGGCAATGAGTCAATCGCATTGACTCCCACTTACAGTCACAAGGAATTTAAAAAAAAAAAAACTGTTTCTTGGCATACTTGCCTGCAGACTAATTTTATGTCATCTTGCTCTAGGCTCTGCTAACATGTCAGATTATTTTAAATTTTATTTCTGGTCTCGGCACGTTGTCCTTTCTCATGGCCGAACTAATTGGAGCGGAGCCGGGTTCTGCTTTTTCCCCCATTTTTTTTTTTTTTTTTTTTAAAGATTTTTCCCCACCTTGTGAATTGAAACTCTCATTTATCAAGGTGTCCTAGGTATGAAAGAAGTTCTGAGAATACAGCTGTGCCTAATCGTAGCGCAGTTACTACTCTTAATTTTCAAAATTATTCGGAGAATAAATTAAAAGAATTCAAAACTTGTATTTATCTGCAGTTACATATATGATGCTTATTCACTGTGTCATTTCAGTTAATTGCGGGTTACATTGGAAAAATACTGCATTTTTCTTTTCTTTCTTTTTTTCTTTTCCTCGGGCGGTAGCGAGTTATTTTGACGTCTTGACCTGAAGAGCGTAGAAGAAAACACGAAACTACAAAAGTCACGTGCCTGCGGAAGTTCATCGATTTTTTTTTTAATATCCTAAAAAATCTGTCCCGTATGATTTATGACATTCGCATGCGTGAGCACGATATCTGAAATAAGGTCTTTTTTTTTTTTTTTTTTTATCCTGAGACGACAGGACTTCGATATTAACAAAAATTGCACTAACCATGGTAACATATGGACATCTGGCCGATTAAAGGCTTGGTACCATGTTTCAAGTAAGGTATTCCATCTGAACTGCCGCAGCTGGGATCACTTTATCAGCTTGTTGTGTGCTGGTGATTTTGCTTTCTGAAAAAAACCTCAAGACAGCTTACTCTTAAAAAACACTAGGCAGGCGATGTGTTAAAGAATTACACAGGTCTGCAACCAAAAAAACTGCACAGGATTTTATACTATTTCTTATAGATTTTTACTCACTGAAACCGGGAAAAATACTCAAAATTCGATCACGTCAGGTTTTCTTGCAAAACTCGTGTTTGTAGTTTCATTTAAAGTGAAACTCCCGTTTAACTCGAAATCTGGTGTCCTATTCTTGATTCTAAAAATCCTATGCAAAAGTGATTTCTTACTTTCATTTAATATGTATTAGAGTGAGACTCAAGAATAAATACAAAGAGAAAATGAGCGGAATGGGGGGGGGCAGTGGAAGGGTGGCGGGGCGGTGTGAGGAAGCTTAGGTTGATCATGTCCCAACCGGTTTTAATTTGTTTATAGCGAAAAGTGAGGAATCTTACTGGCTGGGTTGAGCATGTTTATACACGTTCTCTAGGGTATTAGGAATGAGTATAAATAAGCGTATTGTCAGGTTGGTTGCTTTGGTTATGTTGCATAGCTTATATAGATGACTACTGGATATTCGAGGCTAAAAGTGCCTAGAGAATCCCTCGAAAGCATTAATTTTTATCTTTAAGAACGGGAAAAAAGAAACATTTCGCTGTTTTCTTTTATTTATATACAGCGCCATTTTGGAATTTTTTTTATCGAGCCAGGGGAAGAAGCAGGTGTTGCCGATTAACCTGCCCAGCTACAGAGAGAGACGATCGGCAGACGCGCAGGTGTTAACATAACCTCGTTCGCTCTCGTGTTCACTATGTTTTACGTGTTATTTCACTGGTCTTTTTGAAGGGAGCGAGGCTAGTTTCCATCTGCTTCACCACAGGAAAAGCGTTTGCTTCTAGATGTACAGAGAGTCGGTGTGTGTACTCAATGCGGCATATACAAACAGCGAGGAGCCACACTCAGTTTACATTTGGCATTCAAATGTGACTGTGCTCGTGTTTTTAGTTATATATTATGGCTCCAAGAGGTTGTGTTATTTCTCCTAACAACTTTTGTTTTATTTGTGGTGAATACACTGTTAAAAGTCAACAAAGAAACATAAGTGATTTCGCAAAGAAAGTGTATTTTGCTTATTTCAAGTTGAAACTTGGAGATCCAAGACAAAGCCTGTGCTCCTCATGAGGTGTGCAGAAGGTGCGAGGAAAATCTCCGTTTGTGTTTTAAGGGTAAGAAACACTCATTTCGTTTTGGCATTCCTATGATGTCGCGTGAACAGTAAAACCACACTACCGACTGCTATTTCTGTTCGGTAGATGTGAAAGGTTTCAGTACAAAAAATAAGAATAAAATATCTTACCCAAACCTAAATTCAGCTATTCGTCCAGTGTCTCATAGCTCTGCAATACCATTTCCACACCCACCTTCCAGTTTGGATGATATCCTGAGTGATTCTGAGAATGGAAACACATTACATCCCCAGGACGAATCTAGTTCAGATTTTTCTGTTTATGAGGGACCCCAACTTTTTTATCAGAGCGAGCTCAATGACCCGGTTAGAGATTTAGGCCTTTCAAAGGATGCTGCCGAATTGCTAGGGTCAAGATTAAAAAATAAAAACCTGCTGTCACCCGGAACCTCATTTCCGTGGTACAGGCACCGAGAGAGAGAATTCACTACATTTTTCTCCAAAGAGGGAAATCTCGTTTTTTGCAGTGATGTTCAAGGGCTAATGAAGTGTTTTGAAATAGAATATGATTCATCTGATTGGCGCCTATTCATTGATTCCTCAAAAACAAGCCTCAAAGCAGTCTTGCTGCATAATGGGAATAAATTTGCATCACTTCCTGTAGGACATTCGGTGCATTTGGAGGAAAACTATAACGATGTGGCAATGAGTCTTAAGAAAATAAAATATCAAGAACATCGCTGGATGCTTTGTGGAGATTTCAAAATACTAACCGTGTTGTTTGGCCAGCAGGCAGGTTATACGAAATATCCCCGCTTCCTTTGCTTGTGGGACAGTCGAACCAGAGATCTCCATTGGACAAAAACTGACTGGCCACTTCGAGACGCCTTAATCCTCGGCGAAAATAACGTCATTAATACAACCTTGGTTCCTCCTGAAAAGGTTTTATTACCAACTCTTCATATTAAATTGGGGCTTATGAAGCAGTTTGTGAAATCACTGCCAAAAGATGGGGAATGTTTCAGATATCTGTGTTCCAAGTTCCCAAAACTGTCTGAAGCCAAGTTGAAAAGAGGGAGTTTTTACTGGCCCCGACATACGAAAACTGTTATCCGATTCCCTCTTTTCAGAAACAATGGGATAAAAAGAAGCGTGGGACTATTTCAAAGACTTAGTGCACAAGTTTTTGGGTAATACTAAAGACCCTCACTACAAAACCATTGTACAACGCATGTTGGTTGCGTATAAAGCTCAAGGATGCAAGATGAGCTTAAAAGTTCATTTCTTACACTCCCATGTCTACTATTTTCCCGAAAACTTGAGAGCCCTCAGTAAAGAGCAGGGTGAAAGATTTCACCAGGATGTCCGTGATATCGAGAGACGCTACAAAGGACGATGGGACGTCAATATGCTAGCTGACTACTGTTGGATGCTCAAGCGGGAAACAGAAAGTGGAAAGCGGAAGCGTGTTCGGAGAAGTATCAAAGAGAAGAAGAAAAGGTTTCATAGGCAAAAAGAATGAACACGGAATGTTAAAAACATTTCATGAAGAAATTGTTTGTTTATTATAAGAAATATTTTTTAGTTCATTGTAATGAAATGGGGATTTTCTCATTATTGTTGTGCTTTTTTTATGCAAACACCTTGTATTTTGCAAAAAAACTGTACGTGATGGAGGGAAATGGAGGTAATTTTTGAATTCAGCACACTCGAAAACATATTTACTAAAAACATCATATGCAGCTGAAAAAAAATATTTTTTTGCAGACCTGTGTTATCAATTTCTGTGCGTTTCCAGCCTCAATATACCAGTCTCTGAAACTCAGATATCAGAGGCTGGTATATTGCATAAAAAAGGTCAGTCAGCAGACAACCATCCCCCCCCGCAAAAAATATCTTCGAGACCTTTTTGCGAAAATCTATTTAGTTTCAATTAGTAAAATTTTTAAATTCCATATTATTAACTACGTTTTACGGGCGTTTTAATGATTCAAATTATTTGGAAACTGTAACTATTTTCCGAACAACCAAAATTGTTACACTTTATTGCGTGTAACACAAATGTACACGTTGTTATTAAAATGGTTGCCCTAGTTTTGTACCAGTACAAAGTACTACAAAACAGTTACGCCAAAGTTGATCATATCACGCAAATTTTATTCAAGGTCATCATCTGAAATGCCTCACAGTCAAACACACAAAAGACGTAACTGCCCTGTGATAGTGTCTAACGATCTCTACCGATTTATACGAAAATACAGATCATAAATAAGCAAATAAAAAAAGGAACAATTATGAATTATGCCACAAAAATAGTTAAGGTTCTTAAATTCTTTACTCTTGAACAAAACATACAATCTTGGTCAAAAGTCTTGCACCAATAAATCGAAAGTCAATTTTTGATGTTTGAAGTCGACTTATACACTGAGGGGCCACTTTATTATGACCACCTGACAGGTTTAAGCAAATGAGCTATGGCTGCACGCTGTTGCCACCAGAGGCAGAGGCTAGAATAAAAAAGGAAAGTTTAGTGCTTGCGACAGTAGTAAAGTGATTTTGGAGTGACGAGATGAGTAAAAAACGCGATTTGACGGACTTTCAATGTGGGATGATTGTAGGAGCTCGGAGCCATGGAGCGAGTATCGCCGAAAACGCTTCAAGCTGGTGGAGGCAACGTTATGGTTTGGGGAATGTTTTCCTGGCATGCTTTGGGCCCTATAATTCGTGTTGATCAACGTCTGACTGGCACATCATATCTAAACATGGTTGCGGACCAAGTGCATCCTGTCATGTGGATGGTTTATCCCAATGGTGATGGCTAGTTTCAACAAGATAATGCGTCCTGCCATAGTGTTCCTATTGTACAGGATTGGTTTCAAGAACATGCCGGTGAGTTTACTTTGCTTAGGTGGCCTTCACAATCTCCAGATCTCAACCCCGTTGAGAATTTGTGGGATGAAGCTCATCGAGCGATCAAACAGCTGGATCCACAATCCTGCAATCTCACACTCCTGGAAAGTGTTATTCATCAAGCATGGTCTCAGATTCCACAAACCACCTATCAACATCTCGTGGAGCCCATGCCACGAAGAATCGACGCAGTATTAAAAGCAAAAAGGTGGCCCAACGAAGTACTGAAGGGGTGGTCATAATAAAGTGGCCACTCAGTGTACAGCGTAATGGTAAAGTCAGGAATACATATTATACATCATTTTTATAGTAAATTTTATGCTAAATTCAAATATTTTTACAGAATGTTATTACCAGTAACACAACCGAAGTTACAAGCAAAAATGTGCAAGTGAGGAAACACAAATCCAGTTCTGAAACAGCGTTCGCGCCCCTCTAATCCACTATAGCTTTCTTCGACGTCCGCTAGTGAGATGTAAAAGGATGTAGAATTGTGTGTCGACTTAGAACGCAGCTTGTTGTAGTCAGTTGACGGAAGTTGATGCAGAATTCCTGGTGATATTTGAATTTCGGAATGTCAAAGACCCGAAAATTGGTTCTGCCTCTTCAAACCAGGGCAAAAACTATTACTTTGCATGAACTTGGTTTAATAAGTCGTCAAATTGCTGTTAAACGTGGCTGTGATCATTCCACTGTTTTGCGCACCATTAAGAGTTGCAAAAACTGGATGTTTGGGAAACAGAAAAAGGACAGGTTGGCCAAGGCTGTGTACTGAACGTGCTGATTCGTCGTTCCTTAAAATCAAGGTTTAAAACAGCCACTGATTTAAGAAATGAAGGGGAGAATGAAGCAGGCATTATTGCGTCTGCCCATACAGTTCGCCGTAAGCTACAAGAAAATGGACTGACTGCAGGAAAACCTTTCCTTACTGAACAACGGCTCAAAAGAATTGCTTGGGCCAAGGCACACAAGAATTGGACTGTTGATGAATGGAAAAATGTTATTTTCAGTGATGCAACAACTGTTACTATATCCGCTAATAATGGAAATAATTATGTATGTCGTCGGGCTGGTGAAAGGTATAAGACATGCTGCACCCAGCCAACAATCAAGAAATCCCATTCGGTGATGTTATGGTCCTGTATTTCAACCAGCGGTGTTGGCCGTCTTCACATTGTTGATGGCACATTGAAGGGATCGAAATATGTGGATATTTGGAGTCCAAACTGCTGCCATCTGCACAAGACATGGGTTTGCGGAATTTCATCTTTCATGACGATAACGCGCCATGCCATCGGTCAAAGTTGGTTGACGAGTGGTTTAATCTAAAAGTTATAAGAAAACTTCAGTGACCGGCACTGTCACCGGATCTCAATCCCATAGAGAATCTCTGGGTGAGATTGAAGCAAAAGATCCGTCCACAAGGACCCACATCTAAAACAACATTAATTGAGTCTGAAAGGGTCGTATGGCACCGTGTTCACCAATGGACAGCTAGAGTAGCTCATTAGTTCCATGCCAAGAAGGTGCACTTTGTTGCTAAGAAACCGTGTTTATCCAATTAAATATTAAAGCGTATTTTTCTTGTGGGTAAGTTATTTCAAATGTCCTGCAAGTTTCAATAATGTACTGTAATAGTAATTTTACGTTAAATGAATTGCACATTAATTTCACAAATTCCACTATTTTTTGCTTTTTATGACTAGACGCTGTGCTTTCACTTGTAACTTCACTTCTATTAGGTAATAAGATTTTGTAAAAATATTTGAATTCAGAATAAAATTTCCTTTAAAATGATGTATAATATGCATTCCTGACTGTACCATTACGCTGTATAAGTTGACTTCAAACATCAAAAATTGACTTTCGGTCTACCGGTGCAGGACTTTTGGCCACGACTGTACTTAACATAATGTCACAATATTTTGCACATAGTAAAAGTTTTTTTCTTTCTAAAAAAACTGATACAGGTCTCTGTTTTATCGTTCACCCGAATAACAACTTACACAATCGCTCATATTTTGAGGGATGCGTAGTTATATGCAAACAAGTGTAACATATAATTGACATAAAAATTTCACTTATTCAACTGATGCCGCCCAGGCGGTGCAGTGGTCTAAGCGCTGTCTTATGACCATTTGCCCGGAAGGGTACGGGTTCAAATCCCGGTGAGGCATGGATGTTGTGTTTGTCTTACGGCACTGGCTGTCTCCATTCCCTGAAGCAGCGACTGTAAATTAGGGACGGGCATTGATTATAGCTCACGGTGGTCGTTAAACCTTCAATAAAAATAAGTTATTCAACTGATATTTCATTCCCATTCTCTTTTTAATATGCATGTATAGGGTCTATTTCTATGGATTTGAAAAGAGGCCTCAGGCCCTCTGGAATAGCTTCTTTCTCGTCAACCAGATTTCTCCCCGGTAGCACGGTAATGTCGAATCGACGTTGATTTTTGGATACCAGGTCGATATTACGTCGAGGCATAGTTTTCGACGTAAAATCGATGAGACGGAACTTCAAGAGAAATCATTACATTGAATTTTTTTTTTTTTTTTTTTTTTTTTTTTTTGGATTGGAGGTTTAACTACCACCGTGAGCAACTCAACGGGCTATAAGCAGTCGCCAGTGTCTAATTTAGGGTCACTGGTTCCAGGGAAGGGAGAGAACCAGTGCCGTAAGACAAACACAACATCCATGCCTCGCCAGGATTCGAACCCGGACCCCGTTCGGACGAATGGTCAGAGGCCATCGCTTAGACTACTGCGCCACCGGGGCGGCACATTGAATTTCAGTCTACATGTAGACGGTTTCACGCAGTTTATCCCTTTAGTTCCATTAGGTCGAATAGTCGATGTTTTTTATGCGATCTGTAAGCATCGCGCGATGCACCTTTGCAACCATTACGCCAAACATACTTTTTGGATTCTGGGGTGTTGGTCGGTTGTATAATTTCTGCTATAAGATGAGATTCTTACCTGTCTCCTTTTTCGCCGGTAAGTTAAAAGTTGTGTTTCTTTTTTTTTTTTTTTTGCTTAAGTATGCTTATAAGTTGAGACTCGTTTCTTTAAGTAGAATTACTTTTTAAGATATGTAATTTGTACGTATGCATATCGCAATAAGGGATAGGCCCAGCGTGATGCTGATAGATCACCAAAAATTCGGTGAAACTGTTGAGAATTGTATGTCTCTTCGAATGCGTCCGAAAAGACTTGGATGTTGAAACAATTAAAAATATATATACATGATCTTTTAATCGTAGCATCGTACTACAAATACGAATACATTCTTGTTTTATGTTACGATTAAAAGTTTAGAATTTCATGTTTCAACATCTAAATTGTAAAGTAAACGTAGATTCGACATTACAACAGTACTAGAATCGATGACTAAACTGCGTAAGATCAACGTAGAATCGACGTCTACACTACCTAGCAACGATGTATATGTTTCTCTCGACACGTCGAATCTTCGTCTACTGTTGACTTGATATCGACTTAATAGGTTTATAATTCGACGTCGAAAATACGTAACAAAAGTGGACATGGACATCTATATTCGACGTTTCATATCGACCAGAAAACGATAAAAAATTTGACGTCGAATCGATGTAATGTGCTACCGGGGTATATACTAAGAAGAAAATGATTTCTTGAAGATTTTACTTATTTACTGAAAAAACAAATACTAAAAATTGCTTTTCTTTTTAAAATTTGAGTCAAACCCTCCCATCAAAAATTCCTGGCTATTTCTTTAAACTGTTTCATACGAAGTGTCCGCAAAAATTTCGAAAAATCCATCTGCTAAAGCTAGAGGCCCTTTTAGCGGTGAGGTCTCCCCCACACGGCGGGGCGTGCGGGGTCTATCAGTACGCCCATGCCAATCAGCTGGCTAAAACAGGCATGACCTTACTTTTGAAGTCACTAAGACTGATCCTAATTTTTTTTATATGTCTTAAATTTAAAAAAATAATGTTACTAAAGTGCTATTAATGTTTCCCTTAGAAGGATCAACTAAGTGGCTTGATTCCCATTCTAAGATAATCTTTTTTTTTTTTTCGAGTTTAGCTAACCTATATATTCAGTCAGACACAGTGAGGATGCAGGATTTGTCATTTTTTATGTAGGACTTCCGTCCACAGGGAGTAGAGTTTAGGTCCCAGCCACCTACAGCCACCTACAGCGAGATCGCCTTTTGGGCAGGACACAGAAACGGAAGGAATGAGAGCAAGTCTAGCGACTTTGACAGAACAGTTTGTAGTGAGATTAGAGTACAGTAGATGGCGCCACCGTACAAGTACGATATTGCACATAGATGGGTGAGAGAATTTCACGGGGGACATAGGAAAGGATACCCATTTAACCAGTGGGTCCAGCCTGGTGGCCGTCACTTTACGTGCTCGTCCGATATTCAGCGATTGTTAGTAAATCACACCATCTCTGAAAGATCAGCCCAGGCTTGAACCTGGGGACCCAGCATCGACAGTCTGAAACACTAACCACTAAGCCATCCGCGGCTCGTTTAGCTAACCTCATGAGCATACAAGACTATAAGGATTCATTTTTGGAGGGAATGACTGGGGCCTAAAAATTAATAAGAATAAAACAACACCAGACAACCGATCCGAAAGAAGGCATTAAATTGGCGAATGAAACGAATGTAAGAACGATGAAAGAATTTTAACACCTTGGATCGACAATCCATAGGAATGGTACTAGTTGCCCGCGACTGCGAGAAGAATTGGAGAAGGCGATATCAATTCTGAACCCAGTTTTCTTGAGCAGTAATATTTTTCCTAAGCTATGAAACTAATTTTTGGAAAATTGTCCGAAGTGTCCTTTTTTTATGATGTAGAAACGTCGGCAACTGATAAACAACATTAGGATAAGCTCCAGCTAACCGCAACTTCTTTCTTTATGTACCTTCTTTTTTCTAGGGGCTCAGCAAGGGAGCATCCAGAAAAAAAAAGGTACACAATTAAGTAAATAGTGACATTTTGGATGTGAAAAGAAAATTCTCTAAGCCACTAAGGCGAGAAGACTGAAATGTGTTGGCCGTGAGAATGACTTATAACGAAGTAAATTTCCCCGTCATTTTTGTCCACGCCGGCATCGAACCCAGATCCCCTCATTCCGTAATAAGTCGCTCTCTCAGCTGAGCTACACGGACGTATACTCTCGCTGCTATCTGCCTTTATCTCGTCGTCCTGCGTGGCAGGCACGTCACAGACTAGAAAATGTGAGAATGTGCAGAGAATGAAACCGGGTGATTGCCTAAAATATCGGTGACTAGGAAGCAGCGGGAAGAGGCATACCATTTATGCTATGCATCTTTTGCATGCCAACATCTTTGTGGGTGTGAAATAAAACGAGTGATTTGAGAGTATACATTTATTTACGTACAAAACAATGCATTTATTCGCTTCACTTACGACCACACCGAGCCACAGTCCTGTATATACTAATTGGAATAAAATCATAACAACAAACAATAAGATTTATCGATTCCTAATATTGAACGGTACTTAGGTAGGTGGATTAATGAATGTTATTCTCGTAAAACCAATTGAAGAAGATGAGTGAATCATAAAAGTGAATGTTTACTGAACTATGGTGGCGGCAATAGTAAGTATATTTCGACTGTTTAGTTTTTTCAAAAACAATATTTATTATTATGCACTGCTGGACAATTGATAAGGACGGATCATAAACGGCTATATAGCGCATAAAAAAGTACGTGTGGTTGGATGCCAAGTGAAATAAAATAATGTCAGAATGCCAGGACATTACAAGAAATACAATTTATTGTGCTCTGAAATCCAGAAGGCTTTGGAACGTGTTCAAGGGACAAACAGGCCATTTTGTGCAGAATACGTAAACGTGAAAAAAATGCAATTACCGTCCGCAGGCGTAAGATGTCAATACGGGATATGGCCACCATGGAGGGCGATGCAAGATTCCACACGTCGTGTCATGCTTTGCACAAAATTATCAAGCAGCTGTTGGAGTAATTTATCCCATTCTTCTGTCAGTGCACGGATGAGGGTGTCCTTGTTTATTGGAGGGCATTGGCGTCCAGCAAGACTCCTCCCCAAAGCATCCCACACATTTTCAATGGGATTCAGATCTGGAGAACGTGCTGGCCATACGAGGCGTTGAATATCCTCGCTCTCAAGACACTCCTGGACAGCGACTGTTCGATGACATGTTGCGTTGTCGTTCATGAAAATGAATCTATCACCGACAGCACCACGGGACATGCGAACGTGAGGTAGCAGAACATCATTAATGTATCGTTGGCCAGTCATAGTCCCAGTTGGAAGCACATAGAGGGACGTACGGCCATTGATCATGATGCCAGCCCATACCATGACACTACATGTCGGATATCGGTCTCTTTCCTGTATGTTTGCTGGGCAATATGCAGTACCACTATCACGCCAGATCAGTTGTCGTCGACAATCAGACGATAGACTGTATCTACTCTCATCTGAGAAGAGGACAGCAGACCAGTCGCTATCAGTCCAATTGCGATGTTGATGGCACCATTGCAAACGGGCGGTACGGTGACGTCTGGACAATGGGATGCACACGACAGGACGGCGGGCGTATAGTCCTCCTTCATGCAAACGTCTGGCGACAGTTTTTCGGGAGATCCGCTTGCCAGTAGCAGCCATAAACTGATTTGCTACCTCACTAGCTGTGCTGCGCCGGTGTCTTTTTGTTGATAGCACTATGTACCGATCTTCTGCAGGTGTCGTACTGCGAACAAGACCTCCCCCGTGACGTTTGCTACACTCTCCATGTACACTGAAGTGCCAGAAAAACTGGTACACCAGTCTAATACTTGGTAGGTCCCCCACGGGAGCGCATCACTGCAGGACGGCGTATGGACTGGATCCACTAGCTTCTGGAAATATGCTGTAGGCAATGAACACCATACTTCCTGCAGAGCGTTCCACAATTCGGGTGTATTCCGAGGTCTCGGATTCCCAAATGTGTTCTATCACGTTCAGATCAGGGGACTTGGGTGGGAATAGCAACACTTCAAACTCAGATGAATGTTCCTCTAACCATAATGTGGCGTCCCAATAGTTGTGTGGAGGTGCATTGTTCTGTTGGAACAGGACCAACCCATCAGCATGAATGCAGGACATGAACAGGTGTACCTCGTCAGAAACGATGCGCACATAGCGTTGGCCGGTCACAGACGTTTGTAGACGTACCAGGGATCCCAGTGAAGTCCAGCTAAACACACCCCATACCATTACGGACCCCCATCATTCGGTACAGTTCCCTGTTGACAGGCGGGATCAATGGCTTCAAGGGGTTCGCGCCACATACGAATCCTTCCATCTGCCCGATACAGTTGGAAACGCGACTCGTCAGACAAGGCTACTTGTTTCGAGTCATCAAGTGTCCACTGGCGGTGCTGCCGTGCCCAAGCGAGGCGCATAGTTCTGTGTCGTACACCCATCAAGGGGACTCGAGTTGGGCGTCGGCTTCCAAAGCCCATATCGTGCAGGGTACGTTGCACAGTCTGGACGCTGATGCTTGTTGAGGCTCCAGCATTGAATTCCGATGATACCTGCGAGAGTGTAGCACGCCTATCGCGTGAAACGATTCTTGACAGCGGACGATGATCACGTTCACCCAATGTCTTTTTACGGCCACACTGGTATCGTAGGTTGGAGGTTTTGCCGGGATTCTTGTAGTCACGGTACACCCTTGCAATGGTTGTCCGTGAAAATCCGAACTTCGTTTCTACCTCCGAAATACTATGGCCCATCTCACGAGCGCCAACTATGACACCGCGTTGAAAATCGCTTAAATCGTTATTACTTGTCATTCTCATGACGAAAACAGCTCTGACAGCTGGCAAGGATGTCTGTCGCTTTATAAACGCACTGGCGGACGCAAAAGAGTACGCGCATAGGTGACGTTGCTATATATTTTGCATAAGCTCGTCTGTAGCAGTTTTTCTGGCACTTCAGTGTATTTGTAGTAAAATCTGGGCTCCTGAAACCTCGACTAAAATTTTTTTTCTTGGACTGATACCGCTCATATTGAAAAACCTTTTGAGAATATTTTCTTCCTAAAATAATGTATGGTTTTCCCACCAGGGGACGTAAAGTCACATCTTATTTTTGTCGATATCTCTGTTTCTAAGAGTCCGATTTGAAAAATTTTTGCGGCGTTGGAGAGCGTTTCCAGTGCGAAATGTTTCTCATATAAATTAATATTTTTCTTAACGCACAAGTCTGCAACCAGAGGGCGGCAGCTCACGATTCCATTTACAGCAATAACTGAGGGATTAAAAACCCGATTGAAAAACTTCTTTCTTCCGCCAGATACTATTGTTTTCCATTCCGGTTTCATTGACTTTGGATAGCTTTGATAAATTTAATTTGCGTCAGAACAGATTCAAAAGACGTGCTTATTACATCCGAAAATTCGGTGTCATCTTTCTTGTTAAAGCTCTCGTAAGTAGCAGGTAAGTCCTTCTTAGGTAATCGAGAGAAAGGCAAATTTCGCTACGACGCATACTTTACTCCTGTCGGGAAAGATGCATAGCATCAAATGCATTTTTGTAATGGCTTTTATCATGTTTAGTATAAGGTTCTCGTAATTTATGCAGATTGCAATAAGATATTGTTACGATTATCGTAAAACGTGATGAAATAATGTTTGGCGATAGTTTAGTAAAATATATTTTTGAGTAACAATATATATATATTTTTTTTTATTGGAGGTTTAACGACCACTGTGAGCAACTCAATGGGCTATAAGCAGTCGCTCGTCCCTAATTTAGGGTCACTGGTTCCAGGGAAGGGAGAGAGCCAGTGCCGTAAGACAAACACAACATCCATGCCTCACCGGGTTTCGAATCCGGACCCCTTTCGGACGAATGATCAGAGGCCATCGCTTAGACCACTGCGCCACCGGGGCAGCTGAGTAACAATGAAATTAACTAATGTTGCGTCCCTTCATGGGATAGCATTCAAAAATAAGATTTCAACAATGGTTTTTGACTACTTCCGTTACCCATTTCCGTTACATCGAATTTTTTTTTTACTTGGGATTTCCTTTACTACTGTCGGGAAAGATGCATAGCGTCAAAAATTGATGGATGATATGAGTGAGAGTTTGGCAGACCATGACTAACTGTCGGTCTTGGACTTGAGGGAACGGAGAAAAGCCCTGACTTAAATGAGGGTCGAGGAAACACGCCTTTGAGAAAAAATTCCTGAAGAAGAAGGTTTGACGACCACCATGACAAATTCACAGGTTTATAAATAATCGCCAGTCCCTAATTCAGGGTCACTGGTTCCAGAAAAGAGTAAGAGCAAGCTCTATCAGATAAACATACCATCCATACCTCATCCGAGACTTGAACCCATCTCGGAAGAATGGTCAGAAGCCAGCGCCTAAGCCACACGACCACCTGGAATTCACCTATCCCCAATTTGAAACTACTAATTCCAGAGAAGATACAGAGACAGCGCTAGGAAGACAAACGCAGCATCTTTAAAGACCACCGTGAACAACTCGATGGGCTATAGGCAGTCGCATGTCTCTAATTTAGGGCCACTGGTTCCAAGGATGGGAGAGAACCAGGGCTGTAAAGCAAACACAAGATCCATGCTTTACCGGGATTCGAAACCGGACACTTCTCGGACGAATGGCCAGAAGCTAGCGTTTAGACCACTGCGCCACCGGGGCAGCTAAACCAGCACCCATGGCTCGCATTGGAATTCGTGCCCAGATTCAGACATGAGAGCTGTCGTCTACTCTGTTTGTTCGTCCTTCCTTTTTTTTTTTTCCGACGGTAGCAACAGGTAAAATGATGGGTGCTAGAAGCAACTCACTCCAGTTTTACTTAACATCAGCAAACCTTTGCCATGCACAGTATAACGAAGTAAATTTCTCCGTCATTTCTGTCCACGCCAGGATTCGAACCCGGATCCCCTCACTCCGGAATAAGTCACTCTACCAATTGAGCTACGCGGACGTTTTATTCTGATTCCTATCTGCCTTTATGTCGTGTGCGTCCTTCGGGCAGGTACGTCACATCTCCTGGTACGTTACAACAGTACCTAGCATAAAACACTGTCCGGTATCACTGTGATGTTAGTATTTGGTTTTCGTCCGCCATTTTCGTGAATAGTTGCACCGAAGTGTAAAAGTCAAGGAGAAGTGGAAACGAAATTTTTGGGATGGGGCAACTGAAACAGCTAAGAGATTCAAGGAGATACTGAAAACTTTCTCTAAGCCTCACGTGTTCGTTCTTATATCCGGAATGAATCTGCGGCGCTGCTGTCACGTTTGTTGAGAATATTTTCATGACGTCATTGCAGTGATTTCAGTGATGACGTAATGCCGGTACTGAAATCAATGCTTGTTTTTCTGATGTTAGATGAAACCAACATGCGATCTTCCAAGCCACACACTATAACTCGCCAGCTTTTCTGAGTTTTCATAAACGCATTTTTTTTTATTCTTAATGAAACTATTTGCTCGAAACTAGAGTGGATACTTAATAATATTCATGACAAAGAAAAGTGGTCACCTCACTTACTCTCTTGTTTTAGCGATAAATATCCCTGCAGTGACTGCCCTCGTAACTTTGCTACAGTGAATCCAACACAACTGTTAGCTGCTGTTTACTGCTGATGAAACAATCTAATTTTCAGTCCCAGTGGCCAATTGGTCAGAGGAAGCTTCTGGTAAATCCCCTCAGATAGCACTTGGTTTGAGTCAATATGAGACATAGTAGGTGTCCTTGTTGCCCCGTTGGTTTTAATCTTTCCCTGGAATTAGTGGCTCTAAGTTAGGGACGAGCGATGCACATAAGAGTCGTTAAATTCTGAAACAAAACGAAAAACAAATTCAAAATGGCAGTCTTTTTGTGCAGAAATGGCAGTCTTTTTGTGCAGAAATGGCAGTCTTTTTGTGCAGATATGGCAGTCTTTTTGTGCAGAAATGGCTGTTAAGGACGATTTTTCTTCCTAAGGAATCAGGAATCTGGGCTCCACTGGATGCATGTCAACCAAGTCTCTTTCGTATGTACACCAAGTTCAAAGTCTGGTAGTTTACTATTTGTCGGGAGATGGCATACATAGACAGATTATATACAAAATAAGAAGCAAAAAGCTATTCCTCTAGTTAAGAACGTACTTCACTAAAAAAAGGAAATCTTCATATCGGAAAAAACGGCAAAGGGCAACTTCTCACGGTTTGTTCGTTTCGATAAGACTAAACTGAGCAGTCTTTCTGATAAAACAAGGTTTGCGCGTTTCAATAATATCACACACTAAAAATTAATCAGAGAAACTTCCTGAAACTTATCAGTCGGGCGTCTGAGATAATATCAGTATAAGACTTTCGTAGTCTTGGACAGAAAAAAAAATGGCTGTCCTTCTATTGTAAAGGTATTTTGAACTTACTCGTTTCCGTGGTTCGGTATAGAGAAACATCTCGATTTTTTTTTTATTATTGGAGGTTTAACGACCACCGTGAGCAACTCAATTGGATATAAGCAGTCGCCCTGTCGCCCCGGTGGCGCAGGGGTCTAAGCGATGGCCTCTGATCATTCGTCCAGAAGGGGTCCGGGTTCGAATCCCGGCGAGGCATGGATGTTGTGTTTGTCTTACGGCACTGGCTCTTTCCCTTCCCTGGAACCAGTGACCCTAAATTAGGGACGGGCGACTGCTTATAGCCCACTGAGTTGCTCACGGAGGTCGTTAAACCTCCAATCAAGAAAAAAAAAAAAAAGCAACCGCCCGTCCCTAATTTAGGGCCACTGGTTCCAGGGAAGGGAGAGAGCCAGTGCCGTAAGACAAACACAACATCCATGCCTCACTGGGATTCGAACCCGGAACCCTTTCAGGCGAATGATCAGAAGCCATCGCTTAGACCAGAGCGCCATGTTTTGAAATTTACTGCCATTCATTTCTCCATAGAGATGTTATAAAAGTTTATTTCAAATAACTCCGTCTAATTCATTCTTCTGGAATAAAAAAAACCATTCGAGTACAAAACAATTATTTATGTCTTCTTGCAGAAATTTCGCTTTTACCAACTTTTCGCAGAGCGCCAATTGCGAAACACTGCTGTGAAGATTTTCGTAAATGAATCTCAGAAGGTCATATTGCCGCATCGGTGGCGCAGTGGTCTAAGCGCTGGCTTTTGACCATTCGTCCGAGATGGATAGGGGTACGAAACCCAGTGAGGCATGGATGTTGTGTTTGTCTTAAGGCACTGGCTCTCTCCCTTCCCCGGAACCAGAGACCCTAAATTAAGGACCAGCGAGCGACTGCTTATTGCCCATCGAGTTGAGAAAAAAACATCGATGCGTTGTCCGAAACTGAAGTTGATATACGTTTCAACATAATCCCCCTGGTTTGCGGTTCATTTGCGCCAGCCGTCCGGAAGCTTGGGAATGCCGTTCAGGAAGAAGTCTTTTGATTGTCGGTGTAGCCACTCCCGAACAGTCTGTATCACATCCTTATTACTGACAGACCTTTTCCCGCCCAGATATGCCTGTAGAGGGCCAAAGAGGTGATAGTCCGAGGGTGCAAGATCCGGACTGTATGCAGGATGTAGTCTTAGAACGTTCCATTTCAGTTTCTGGATGGTTTCCATGGTCCGAGTAGCCACGTGTGGACGGGCGTTATCCTGAAGAAATGATACAGATGTTTGCGCCCTTTTTGGCTTGTTCCTGATGGCTGTCTTTACTGGGCCTTCGAGAAGTGTCGAGTCATATTCAGCGTTTATTGGGCGACGATCTGTGAGGAAATCCACGTACAGTTCACCTTTAGAGTCCCAGAAGACGGTTGCCATAATCTTCCCATCCGAGAACGTGGCGCTCATGAGGTTCATTCTCCACCATTTCCCTTCCATTTTTAGACGCACTGCTCCACTTATAGGCACTCACATTGGACAGTGTATTCTCACCGTACTGTCTACTCAATCGTGAACAGATTTCCGACGGTTTACAACCTTCTTTCGTCAGGAATTTGATTATAAAGCTCTGTTCCACGCTAACGTGTAACTTCGCTTCGCTCGTCTTCCAACTGACCGACGGCGCCGTAGCACACACGAGGTGGGTGAAAGACTATGGGCCGCCCCGGTGGCGCAGTGGTCTAAACGATGGCTTCTGATCATTCGTTCGAAAGGGGTCTGGGTTCGAATCCAGGTGAGGTATGGATGTTGTGTTTGTCTTACGGCACTGGCTCTCTCCCTTCCCAGGAACCAGTGGCCCTAAATTAGGGACGGGCGACTGCTTATAGCCCATTGAGTTGCTCACGGTGGTCGTTAAACCTCCAATCAAAAAAAAAAAAAAAAGAACTTGGAACAGTGCTGCCACCTACCACATATTCCCGCTTTCAACGCACCGCGCTGCATTGTGGAACTGCCGCCCCGGTGGCGCAGTGGTCTAAGGCGTTGGCCTCTGATCATTCGTCCGTAAGGGGTCCGGGTTCAAAACCCGGTCAGGCATGGTTGTTGTGTTTGTCTTACGGCACTGGCTCTTTCCCTTCCCTGGAACCAGTGACCCTAAATTAGGGACGGGCGACTGCTTATAGCCCATTGAGTTGCTCACGGTGGTCGTTAAACCTCAAACCAAAAAAAAAAAAAAAATTGTGGAACTACGAATAAATTATAATCCATATTTGCCCTCACCTTGTAGTATCACTTATACGCAACATCTTACAGTCCGATGTTGAGAACCACTGTGCACTGATATTATTGCCAAATATAGCCGTACTGCTGGAAGGGCGGGTTAGCCGTGTTCAGTATTATGTGTAGCTAACCAGGGTTCAGAGAAACCTACACTGTGAGGTATGAACCTCTCATACGCGTGAAAGGAATTGTCCGAAACAGCGGTAAAGTCATATAAAAAAATATGGCGGATATGCCTAATAGAGTGGGTCGAAAATACCGAAATGTTTTTGATCGAATCGCTATGTGACGGAAAAGTTGCCCCTGGTATACTTAAAGATAATGTTAAAAAAAATTAAATCAGGCAATATCTTCCATTCGCGCACGACGATCGGAACTATGAAAATTTCCAAAATTTACGCAGTTTTATTGATTTTTTACTACGTATCAAATAAATTACAATCGAATCGCTATAATGCGGAAAAGTTGCCCCTGGTGTAGCTAAAGATAATGCAAAAAACAATTTGATCAGGCGATATTTTCCGTTCGCACGTGACGATCAAAATTATAGAAATTTTCAAAATTTACGCAATTTTGTTGATTTTTTCTAAGTACAAAATAAATTACAATCAAATCGTTCTAGTGCGAAAAAATTGTTTCTAGTATAGCTAAATTGGGTGGTTGTTAGAAAAGTTTTGACGTATTTTAGCCATGTTTTGCAAAGGTCATTTATTGATAGAAAGAACAAAGATCAATCAATGATATAATGCCCGTTTTGTTCGATGACTTTTCCCCATCTGTCATGGAACTGCAGAATGCCTCGTTCATAGAAGGACTTGTCTTTCCTGGCGAAAAACTGTACAAGGTGCTGATTTACAGCCTCATCTGAATTGAACGTTATACCACGCAAAGACTGTTGAAGAGAGCGAAACAAGTGAAAGTCTGACGGCGCAAGGCCAGGCAAGTATGCTGGGTGTGGCAACACATCCCAGCCAAGCTCCAATAATTTTTGGCGGGTGATCAAACTTTTGTGTGGTCTCGCGTTGTCTTGATGGAACACAACACCTTTATGATGAACGAGCTCTGGACGTTTCTGGATGATGGATTCGTTCAAACTGTCCAATTGCAGACAGTACACATTCGAATTGATTATTTGGCTCCGTGGTAGGAGCTCGAAAAACACGGCACCTTTAAATTCCCGCACCACACTGAGACCAGAACCTTCCGCTGATGAATGTCTGCTTTGGATGTCGTTTGAGGCGAAGCAGCACGTCGGGACCAAGACCGTTTGCGCAGCACATTGTTGTACACAATCCACTTTTCGTCACCAGTTATCAGTCGCTCCAAAAAAGGATCGTTTTCCTCATGTTTAATGAGCATATCGCAGATGTTTATACGCGCTGTCAATTGAGCTTCTTTGAGTTCATGAAGAACCCACACATCGAGCTTGCTTACGTATCCAAGCTTCTTCAGGTGGTCATGAACGCTTGATTGATGGATGTGCAACGTGTCTGCAATCTCTCGTGTCGTTTAATGTGGGTTTGACTCGATCAATGCCTTGATTTGGTCGTCATCAACCTCGGTGGGCCTCCCGGACCGAGGAGCATCGTTGAGGTCAAAATCACCAGCACGGAATTTTGCGAACCACCGCTGGCACTGACGTTCTTGTAGAGCATTATCACCGTACACTTTACGCAACTTTTCACAAGTTTGATGCGCGTGCTTCCCTTTACGGAAGTAAAATAGTAAAATATGGCAAAAATGCAAGGTTTAGTGTTTCATCTTCCACTTGATGTCAAATCTCCGCAAATAAACCAAATCGCTCACTATTCCTTTTAGATTGCAGCTAGAACTGGCACCTGTTGAATGCCATAGCGATAACAGAGCTGCGCATGCCTCTAGTACTTCCAAAACCGCCCAACCGCCATCGGGTGCCAAAATACGTCATGACTTTTCCGACAACCCAATATAATGTAAAAAAGTTTTTTGAATTCAGACAGTACTTTCCGTTCGCGCATGCCAATCAAAATTAAAATTACAGAAATTCTACAAATTTAGACCTTTGTAGAGATTCGTTTGAAGTACCAAATCCTTCCCCCTCCACTCACTTGAGGCTGCGACCCTTCGAACTTAATCTTGACAAACACTCCATATGCTTCGGAGACACGTGTCAACCTTGACACACCCACCATTCCTTTGGCCAGTCAGTGTTAGTTTGCAACTAGTACAGTATTTATCTTTACCTTGTGATATCACAATTTAAGTACGTGTTTTGCAGTTGTGGAAACAACACATAAACATGCAAGGAGACAAGAATTTTATTTGCCCTTTATTTGTTCATCCAAGAGATATTATTACAAGTAAACTTGCCTTCACATGAGGTTGTAAAACGGTACTGTTTTGAAGAGAGATATACATAAGTTGCAGGGGCGGATTTATGCTGTAAGGGGTCCGTCTCACTGAACCTTTTGAGGGCCCCTCATTTTAAGACACATCAGTGTTCTGGGTATATTTACTACAATTTTAAATGGACTGTAATCAATTACATCATCATCAAATAATTTTATTATTGCAAATTTTGAAGATGTGAATCTAGTTTTTTTTTTTTTTTTTTTTGGTTTAAATATGATATGGATGGTAAGTCTCATAATATCCGAAAACTTGAAAATTTCTTCGTCCTGGAGCGGGAATCGGACCCGCGTCTCCCGGATAGCGCCCGAGTATGCTAACCACTACACCACCCAGAACGACCAAGTCTCAAGTTTCCGATTAATTTTAATATAAGCATCACAGGATTTGCTAGTCGAAGCAACTGGCATTTTTGTTTAGCGAATCTGGAGGTTAAGAATTCTATCCCATGACTGCCCGGGATAGAATTCCGTCGCTCCAGGACGACGAAATATTCAAGTTTTCGGATATTATCTGGCTGATGTTATTACATCCATGCCATATTTACACCAAAAAACGGATTCACATCTTCAAAATTTGTATTGTATAGTGTAATCCCGTATTCCGTTCATAATTCTATTACTATTCTTCATACATGAAAAGGAAAGAGAAAGAACAGCTATAACGATGCCGATTTCAATGACACGGTTAGGTGTTAATAATCACAATATTAAATAAGTAACACTATAATACCACAACGTGGAGATCGAATGGCAACAAAGAAATACAGATTACAGGCGATATTTTAGGTTATGCTACGATGTTAGCTGTGATCAGTGTCGCCACCACGCACAAATGAAATTAATCTACGGTTAGCAAAATTTTACCAGCTTCACAAGCAGCATAGCCAACTTTATATTTCTTAAGTAGAGAACAGACGACAAGCATTATATAAAGTTTGAACCACGACTGCTTTTCTATGAATCCGCAAAATACTGTATTCATCAACATAACTTTCCCCCTCATTTTTTCTTTTCTTTGTTTCCTCCTTGCTTTACTTCTCTTTTTACAGTGAATCGGAGGCCCTTCGCGATTGCGACTTCAATCCGCAAAGCGACCCCATAAATCCGCCCCTGATAAGTTGGCATTGGAATGTAACAATAACAAGGTTAACTTTTCTTCTGTAGCGGTGGCAGTGGCAAATAAAATAAAATCCATATTTCATAAAGCATGTATCCCTACAGTATCTGAGTATAGAATAGTGCAGCTTATTAAGCTCTGCCATGATAAATATTACAAACCGAGGAAGTGCTATAACCGGGACATAAGCAAACCAAACTTTCAAAACAAGCTTCACAGTTTTAAAAAAGAATCTAAGGCACTTTCTGACGTTGCAAGTGTTCTATGACGATGGATTGTGTTTGTAACACAAAACCTGATTATTATATTTGCCCAATATCGATCACATGCACCTGTGAGAAATCGAAAAAAGTCCCTTCGATTGAACTGAAGCTCCTATATCTCCAAAGACAGCATGAAGGATTGGACCAGTAGAAATACAAGAAACCCAAAAGAATTAAAAAGCGGAAAGAAAGAATGAAAAGAACGTAAACTACACTATATGTCAATCGCTGCCACTTCTGAGTTTCCTTCTAGTGGACAGACTAAGCGTCAAGAAAGGATTGTGGTTCTCATGCCAGAGAAGGGTACATACGTGCAGCATTGCTATCAAGATCTGTCATGCCTGAATTCTTACAGAAGGCTGCCTTCAAAGTGATTCCTAAAAAAAGAAAAGAAATACGAGAAGTAAAATTGAAACTAAAAAATTGTCTAAATTTGTGGAATTTAAATTTCTATAATTTCGCTCGGCATGCGCGAACGGAAAATACTGTCTCATTTAAAAAAAAAAAAAAAATTCACATTATCTTTATATCAGAGGCAAGTTTCCCGCACCATAGCGATTCGATCAAAACATTTCGGTACTTTCGACCCACCCTACTTCACTTCTTCTATTTGATCAGCTTGAAAACCTCTTTTGCTTCTGATATTGTCTGCTATGAGAAACTTTTTGCGTATAATTTGCTAATTTTCGTAATTCACTTTTCAGCTGCTAGTCTGAGTAAGTAGCTATTTCTATTTGTGTGTGTATGTGTGTGCGCGTACGTGTGTATTTTATCGATTGTAGAAATGCAGTCATTTTTTATTTTTTTTTGTAACAGGTTTTTTTCTACATGAATAACCCGGTCGGTCACACAGCGTATTTTAAAGTTTTAAATTATGCGAGTTTTTCCCTAGGTGGTGTAAACGGTTTTTTTTGTTTTTGTTTTTTTGTTTTTTTTTTTCGTTAAGCTGAAATTTTGGGTTTTATATAAATCTGCTTTGAAATATTTGTTTCGTGTCGGAAAGGATGCAAAAGACGTGCTCATTACAAGAAATGCTTGCCTCTTTTCCAGTCCTTTTTTAAAGTGAGTAGAGTAGAAATTAAAAGTGAATTTTAAATGTTTCAATAATGACAAAAAAAAAAATATTTCATTGTCGTTGGTTATTATGGTGGCGATGTGTTATCACCTCAAGCCAGAAACGTGTTCGCCGCCTTGGCGGCCTGAGCGCAGGGTTTCTGACCTTTCTTCCGAGATGGGTCCGGGTTCGAATCCCGGTGAAGCGTGGGTGTTGGGTTTCGGCACTTTGTTCCCCATCCTCTCTCACACGAGGGATTGTTTTATTGCACTAGCGGACAATCGGCTGGCCGCCTGTGTGAACATCTTGCCTTACAGCTACGTTTCTCTTCATTTGGACGATATTTCCGCAGTCCGGTTTGTAGCGAACCCCTCGGAAGCTGAGCGGCTACCGCGTCGGAATTTCTACCGCTTCCGCGCGTCTGAAAGTATCGGTATAATTTTATAGTATACGCTTTAAAACGAGCGGTAAGACAGCCCGGAAATTTATTGCTTCGGCGGAAAAACTCCGCTTGTGTGAAACGGGCCTTAAAAGTAAGGACGGGGGACTGCTTATAGTCCTTCGAGTTGCTTACGGTGGTCATTAGCAACACCCCCACCCCCAAAGGTGTTCACCCTCCTCTAGTCACGGTAGTCGTTAAACTCTCAAACAAACAAACAAACAAAAAACCACCTACGTCTAGAAACAGAGCTTTTTGTCTCAAAGTCACGATAGTCGTCCAAAATTTTTATTTCTGGTGAAATTGTTAGTCTAATAACTTCAGCTCTACCTGTATATTTGGATCACTTGTTACGTGAAAATAAATGTACATACACGACTATTTGTGAAAATTGCAATACCAAGAAGAAATCATGCGATTCGAAAAAAATTTATATCACACATTACTGATATAACTGTTCATAAGTGATTTAATTTTCAGAACAATACAACAATTTTACCTGCAACAATCAGTATCTTGTGAAACCTCCGCGAGCTGCAATAAGAGCTTCCAGATGGCGTGGCACTGAATCGAAAAGGCATTGGATGGTGTCCTGTGTAATTGCTTTCCAGGCGGCATGTATACGAGTTCACAGATAATTTGTACTGACCGCAGGAGGACTTTGATGGGCCAGTTGCCGAGTGATCATATCCGAGACATGTTCAATAGGCGACATGTCTGGCGAACGTGCAGGCCAGGGAAGAAGCGGTATCTGTTTTGCTGCGAAGAGGACTTGAGCATTCCTTGCAACATGTAGTAGGGCATTGTCCCGCTGGAATATGGCGCCAGGAGTGCTCTGAAGGAAGGGTATGACTTCTGCCTGTACAACTTTCCTGATGTAGCAGTCGCTGTTGAGATTGTTCTCAAGTGAAAGCATCTGAGATCGCGAATGGTACCCAATGGCACCCCACACTATCACACTTGGCGTTCGGCCCGTATGACACTCGACAATGCACGCTGGAAGAAAGCGCTCACCACAATACCATCTAATGAGTATGCGGCCATCATGGTAGTCTAAACTGAATCGGGACTCGTCCGAAAACCCCATTCCAGCCTGGGGCGTCCATCATGGTTCAGGGTCAAAGGAATCCGCCGCAAAAAGATATTGTGCAACCAGTCCCCTGTGCAGCAGACGGCGTTGAACTGTGGAGGCAGAGAATGCCACATCTGTTGTAGTGCTCCACTATTGTGCTAACACTTGCGAAGATGCGGAACGGTTCTTTATTGCCATGCGGACGAGGTGTCGGTCATCCCGCGGTGTCGTCATATTTCGTGGTCCACTGCCGGATTGTCGATGCACCAGGTTCTTCTCGGTCCACTGCCGCCACACGCGCATCACTGTCGTAGCGTTATGTCCCCTCCGAGCCGCACTGTCGCTGTATGAAAATGCACCTTCACGCAGACCAATCATTCGTTCTCGTTCAAACTCTGTAGTATGGTGATATTGCGCCCTTCATCGCCGCCGAGGCATGATTGAATCCTGTAGAGACCCTTTTACAACTCGCTGTCCGCGATGCACTACTGGTGTGTATGAGATGAGATCATATGTAGAAGGTTTTTAGGAAGGGAGTGTCTGACCCCAGGTCTTAAACAACCCTTAGAAATAGGAAGCTAGGAGATTTGCGCTAGAGTGCTGGATAGAAAAGTGACACGGAAGCGAGGTAGAAAGGGGGAGGAAGACGCCCTTATTTATTCCCGGGGGGCCAGTACCCGGGGTCCGACGGCTTAACGTGCCCATCCGACGCACGGCGGATATTTAGTGGTTCGAGCGCTCGTACCTGCTTGGGATCGAACCTGAGGTTTTCTCCTTGGCAGTCACGAACGTTCACCACTAGACCACCCGCGGCCCTTTACTGGTGTGTATGATCATCATGATCATATTTAGAGGATTTTAGGAAGAGAGTGTCTGACCCCATGTCTTAAACAACCCTTAGAAATAGGAAGCTAGGAGATTTGCGCTAGAGTGCTGGATAGAAAAGTGACACGGAAGCGATGTAGAAAGGGGGAGGAAGACGCCCTTATTTATTACCGGTGGGCCAGTACCCGGGGTCCGACGGGTTAACGTGCCCATCCGACGCACGGCGGATATTTAGTGGCTCGAGCGTTCGTACCTACCTGGGATCGAACCCGAGGTTTTCTCCATGGCAGACACGAACGTTGACCATTAGACCACTCGCGGCCCAACTGGTGTGTATCTTAACCAGCCCTCTCTTTATACCCCTCACTCGACTGTCTCCAGAGAGCGCTGCCGGGCCCAGACATGCGCAATGACTCTGCACTTCTAATCATTTGCATGTCGTACCCTGCTCTGCATATCCTGAAAGTTTCCCGTGATTACCATCATTCCTTAGTGTTGCAATTTTCACAAACAGTAGTTAATTAGTTTCTTATGTGGACAGAAGTTATTTATTAATCCTGAAGATTTGAGGCGTAGGCATTTTTCTCCAGACGTTAGTTTTCTCCAGACGTAAGTAGGCATTTTTCTCCAGACGTTATGAACAAGAAATTCGTTTTAAAGGATTGTGTGTCTACGTTCACACTTATTAGGAACTAATTGATTTATTTAAGCTCATATTTTCACTTCAGTTTTGTAAACATCAAACCTTCATTAGCTCCCACAGTAGCATAGCAAAAGTAAGTTTATCTAACATGTGACACAACATCGCCATATTCACTGGATGAAGGGGGATTTGATTTTCATGAAAAAAAAAAAAAACAGTGTAATTATATATCCATCATCTACTTGGAATTTTTTTATTCCTTCAAAGAGTTTCAGTTACAGGTGTGTGAGAAAAAAATTGTTTTTTACCTTTGTTATTCAGCAGCTGGAATATTTCGCTGTTAATTTTGTTATTGTTTCTTTTGCTGATATCCTTAAATATAACAATTTAAAAATTAATTATGACAACTTCTGCGATTTTGTAAAAAAATATCGTATTACGTGTTTACAGCTGTTCAAAATATTTCCGATTACTAGGATTTATTTATGTATTTACTGATCCATCACGTGTCTCTGAAATAATGCCAGGTTTTCGTTTGTTTGTCAGCAAACTGTTTGTAATTTTACGTAGTACGAGTGCTGATGAATGGCAGAACCGGTTTCTGATAGTCAGTCGTTTGTGTCGGCACCTCTTGTTGTTTCGATTATTTTCCAGTCATCGCGAGGCTGTGATCGAGTTTTAGGCAAATGTGTGTTTTCTCGGAGCGAACTCGATTGATAACAAAACTTGCAGATATCTGGGGCGACTTGGGGAAAACGCAACGCCCATGATACGCCAAAGGCTACTCGTTCGAAGAGCCTTTAAACTCCAAGGCCGAAATCATTCTATGTCGTCAGTTGTCTGCCAGATTAAGACAGTCAACTGTTGTTAACGAGCCTGCGAGGGAGGAACATCTGTTATTTGTTCGGTTGATCAGCTGAGTGCCGTAACGATACAATGCCACAGCAAATGATACAAGGACTTTCCAGGGATCCACCAGATATAGAGGTAATGCCATTAATTATTCTACATGCGATGCTGAAATACTTTTTAATTAGTTTTATGTTAGTTCCATAAGAACGAAAATGTATAAGTAAATAAACAGTAATGCCAGACGCGGAAGTTCGTGTTTCCGATTAGGATCCACTATCATTTCCGTAAACCTTTAAAAAAAAAAACTTGATTAGCGCATGCGTATTAAAATTCCGAACTGATTTGATTTCTTGTACGAAAGGGGGAAATCACTACCTCCGCGTCTGATGCCGTATGCATCAGACGCGGAAAAATTGTTAACGCATCGTACGACCCAAATAATTTGTTTCAAAATCCTTAGGTCAATCAGATCGTTACGGTCTAACGTCCAAATTAAATGTTGTTGGGGGATCTATATTTAAAATAGATAAAAAAAAAAAAAAAAAAAAGGACTAGTGAAAACCTAAATAAGGAAATTAAACGTTGCTTGTTTACATATTCGGCGGTAGAGAGACACAAGTACAAATTGACATCAATGTTTACAATATTGTGGTTGCCAAAAATTGGTAGTTCGGGACACGGGAAATTGGTACCGGGCAAACTCATACAGAAAAGACAGTTCAATTTTAATGTCGGTTCAATTCTGTTCAATTTTAAAGTCTGAATTCCTGGCTTTAGCATTAGCTTCATCGCTTCTAATTATTCCGAAACATTTTTTTCTTCAAATTCGCAAATTATTTCATAAATTGAAGGAATTGCGCTATTTGCGTGAAATGAACTTTTTTAGAAAAAAAAATCGGTTTCTAGACTGATCAACTGTACTGACTGTTTTCTCTGGTACTAAATTTGGGTTTCGGAAGGTGGTTATGATGCTCCATTTGGATGAGGGTGGAGCAGGCGCGGACTGGGCCGACGGGACACCGGGGAAATTCTCGGTGGGCCGCTCTATTCTGGGTCGGCGGGCTGCTCTGTTCTGGGCCGATAGGCCTTGGCTACCCCCCCCCCCCCCCAATATATATTTACAGAAAAACCAGTTATGTTCGGAAGACAAATTGGTTTACCACTTTTGACTGCTTCGAAAGAAATAAAAAACAACTGATGCACCCTTAATATTCTGTTGAACTAAAACTATTTCTTATGAAGCCCAACTCCCTAACTTTATTATTTAAGCTAAGCTCCTTTCGGCTGATTTCCTTTACTTTAACCCGGCGTTCCTTGACTGCGGTTAAATAATCCCTATAATCAAATATTATATTACTCTAACAGCTTGAAAACAATAAAACTACCTTTTGTAATCTCATCAATGTATTACTTACATTTAGATAGAAACTGGAAATTCGCTGTATACGTTATCGAATTGAAGTTCTCCTATGGTAAAATTTTTCTGTTGCTGATATATACGAAGTACAGTATAGGCACATACACTCACGGACAATGAAATTTGCGCACCTAGAAGAAAACATGCTACAACTGCGAAACTTTACAAATAGCTAGAGTGCGTGCAGGTATGCAAATGATGCACGTTTGGTACGAGTGCGCATGACCTCACACACCATGGTGGCACTGCAAGCACGAACCGACAGCCTTATAAACCGGCGTGTAGTCGATGCCCCATGAAAGCGTAAAACACCGGCCGACGCAAGCAAGAGTACAGAGTGAAAAGAATGCCGGGTAGACGCCAGAGACGTCGATTTACGCAACGTACGGACTTTGAGAGTGGCCTGATCATCGGACTGAAAACCGCAAGGTGGTCTGGGAGCAGTATAGGCCACCACGTGGATTGTTCTGACCGTACCGTCCGACTGTGTTGGGAGCAGTGGACACGCGACGGCACTGCCACACGGCGGAGTAGCTCCGGGACGGACCACCGGTACAGAGAGGATCAACAGATCGTGCTCCAGGCACGAACGGATCCCGCGGGGACCTGGTCCACTATACAGGCAGGTGTAGCGGCTCCTGTGGGCTCATAAACCATATCGCGACGCCACGCGGAAGCGAATATGCGATCCCAGTGGCCATTACGAGTGCTGCCATTAACATCGGAACATCGCCATCTCCGTGTGCAGTGGTGCCATGCCAGAGAGACGTGGACAGACTGGCGACGTGTGGTGCTTAACGCTGAGTGCCGCTTCGTTCTGGGGACAAATGATCATCGTGTCCGGGTGTGGAGGTCCCCGGGTCAACGGCGAAATCCAAACCTCGCTATCGAGCGCCTCCCCTCCCCCACTGAAGACATTATGGTCTGGAAAGCCATTGCCTACGATAGCCGATGAGCTTTTGTAGTGGTACGTAGATCATTGACGGGCCAGCGGTATGTGGATGAGATCCTACAGACCCATGTGCTCCCATTCCTGGCCGGGATTCCAGATGAGCCACACCAGCAGGATAATGCCCGTGCGCACACGACTCGGGTTCCCCCAGGACTTCTTGCGTCATGTCTAGATACTTCCATGACCTGCCCACTCCCCGGACATGTCCCATATCGAGCATGTGATGTGGGACAGGTTGAAACGCCGGCCGCCGCCGTGCCACACTATCCGGGATTTGGAGCACACCGTCCAACACGTATGGGCCATTCTGCCGCAGGACAAGGCGTCTGTTCGCCTCCATGCCGGACCGTATTGCAGCATGTATCGCCCCACGAGGCGGTGCGACGCGCTGTTGAATGTAACCGGACTGCGTGCCACAAATCCCTCTATAATAATCCTGCAGCTCAGTTTTTGCAATCATGTGTATCATTCATCTGTATCATTATGTCCATAAAATTTCAGTTCAATCCGATGTTTCCTTCTTGGTGCGCAAATTTCGTTGTTCGTGAGTGTATTTGCTTTGCTTTTCAATTATGTTCTTTTTTTTTTAACGCGATTTGCACTTGATTTACTACTTTTCGAGCCTTACACAAACCCTTGAACTGCAGTTTTGAAAACTACATTTCAGGTAGAATGCTTTTTTCATATCAAGGTAAATAAAAACCGTCAATTTCTGTACTCTTTGCTCTGACTTTATAAATTTGCACTAAAATCTTCGCAATTCTCAAAATTTTCAATTTCGTGAAGAGAATTTTTCGTAATCATTTTATTTATAACAGGCAAATCTCCATTTTTTTTTCTGGTACACTTGGTTTTCTCTTCTCTCTAAAAGCGAAGAAACTATTACAATTTTTAATTCAGCTATCCCTATAGAATCCGTACGAGTGGAAGAAAATCTTTAACAGTCTCTCTCAGAGAACATACCCTGTCTATTGCTGCAACAACAGAAGATATTGTTTCTTTTTACATTAAACTTACTAGGATGTCTTTTGTTGCAGCACAGAAAAATGGGTAAAATTCTAATTAATTGATGCTTCAATAAGAATTCGCAGACTCGTGTTGGAAAGGCTTTAAAAAAGAAATAGTGACGTTGACATACCTTTACTTTTAGGGATGGGTACCTTGATAATTTTTGCCAAACAGTGGCAGCAAATATCCAGCTCCCATGGCCGTTTATGGATCGCCAGGCCGCCGCTGGAGTGGGGGTTAGACCCTAAAATGCGATATATTGTCTTTAACCTGAAAATGAAACCTCACATGTTATGACGAAGTAAATTTCTTCGTCATATTGGCGCCCGAACTTCCAGGATGACTTGGCTGTTATGTTTCTCGCTGTGGTGGGATGTTATTTCCACACAGCGAGACAGGAAAAATGAGAACCCCTTCTTCAGTGCTTCGAAAAAAAATAAATCAGTGTGATGTTACATTCCACACACCAAATTGTCTGGGATTTCTCAAAAGCACATCCTTCATCGGGTGACTGGCTACAGCGACACATGATCCCTGCTGACCCGTGGACCATGCCCCGGTGTCGTCCCACTTCCGTACGTGCCATTTCCGTACAAATGAATTTTTCTCCCATTTCCGTACACATCCAGATCCTCTAGTGCCATTTCTGTACACAGATGTGATGATCCGTATAAGCAGTGAGATATGCGTGAAGGAAGACAGAGGATCGGGGGCGTACTGATATCCCTTGCATCTCCCCTCCTCACTGTCGGAGGGTTCGCGGCTATCAGAACTTCTAGCCTTAGGAAAAACTTTTACAAAATCTTTTGTGGAAACTTTATACGAAATTGGTTACAGAAATAGCCCGGAATTTTTGACGGCAGCTTTGAACAAAATATTAAAAAGAAAAGCATTTTTTATTCCCCGCAGTTTTGAAATTAAACATCTGCGACGAATGCTGAAGACTGTAAAGATGGAGTTAATGGACAGCCTGTTTACTCTTCAGTTTTTATTGCTTTTTCCGCTTACCCTGTCACGAGCGCCTATTAGTTGACGAAAACAATGAATGGTAATCTCTATGACGTCGGAGGAATTCGACAGTAGATCAGCATTTACTTTCGCCCTTAGATTCCCCACGTCTGATACCAGGCGCGGTGAAACTGTACGGAAATGGCACTAACCGATTTGCTATGTACGGAATTCCTTTTGTACTATGAAAAAATTCCTTTGTACGGAAATGGCACTAACCGATTTGCTATGTACGGAATTCCTTTTGTACTATGAAAAAATTCCTTTGTACGGAAATGGCACGTACGGAAATTGGAGACAATCCATGCCCCCCCCCCCGGCCCTCTTTTGTGAGGAGGGGGGCGATGTGACGTTCGTACATGAGATACAGGTAGATAGCAGCGAGAACACCTGCCAGTGTAGTAGTGGATAGCACTCGGAGCCGCGAGTTCGAGACCCACCCTTGGCATAAAAATGATGAAAAAATTTACTTTGTCGTAATGTAGAAAAAATTCCCATCGTTACTAGAGTGATATAAATAATATTTTTGAAGGCAATGTTCCTCTGCAGAGCTTAGTGATAGGAAAGGGCTCAAAAGTCATTAAGTGACGTCATTAACTGCACTTTCGATCAAAAATGTGTTTCCAAGCGCTACTTGCGTAATTTGTTCCCTTGAACAAAATTTGGATTTTCAGTTGCTCCATGTGAATGGAAGGGGTGGGGAGGTTCTCCCCGAAATGCGATTTATTGACTTGAACGATTACGAATTTCACGAAAAAGGTAGAACATTTTTCATTAGAAGACTAAAGTAACTTAACACCGATTTTTGGAGGTGGTGTGACTCTACTGAACTTGGAGGAGGGGAACGAAGAAAATTTGCATCGCTGTTCATAGCTGCATTTCAATCAATAATATGTTTCCAATCAGACCCACTTTTATCGTTTGTTTCCTGAAACTAAATTTCGGTTTCCAAAGGAATTTTCTACTTCTCGACTTGAAGGGGTGGGGCACACTCCGAAATGTGATGTATTGTTTTTCACTTAAATGTGGAACCTCGCATGTTGAAATTGTTTTTCGTATATTTGTTGGCGTGACCATGGCCGTCTTAAGCGGTGGGCCAACGGGGTCGGTGCCTAGGGCCCCCAACGCCCCAAGAGTCCTATGAGTTTACAAAAAATCAAACTCTTTCACCACTCACCAGAAAGTAAATTTTTTTTTTTTTTTTTTTTTTTGTATTCGAAGAAAAGAAGAAACACAAATGCAGAAAGTTTGAAGAACTTCCGCCTTTTTTTTTTTTTTTTTTTTTTTCAAACCTTGCTCGTGGCTTCGATTTACCCCGACGAGGCAGAAGAGAAGTTAACTCAAAGTTAATATCTGAAAATGACGAAAAAGAACTTCCGAACCAACCGAGAAATTTAACAATCTGATAAACTTCACAGATGAGTGAACTTTGTTACGCCTTGTAGTTGCACCCCATATTAAAATGCAGTACGACAATACAGGAAAAATAAAAGAATAATATAAAATTAAGAGAATTCTAACTGACAAAAAACCAGAAATCCGCGAAATCATACCAATGCGAAATCTCAAACATAACGCAAGCTGATCCACCTGAGAATCCCATCTGAGAGACTCGTGCAAAACTACACCCAAACATTTCACTGTGAACTGTAATGTTGTATCATTTAAGTAAACACAACTCAATTCACAAGGACGAGGCCTGATGTTGGAAAACAACACGCACCCCGTCTTAGTAACATTTAACTTTAACCAACGAAAGTACTCCCTAATTTCGAGATTTAATTGAGAAATCAACTCACTCAAATTATTCCCTCTAAAAAAAAAAAAAGCTTACATCATCAGCAAACAATACCAAATGAGCACCAGATGGAACCCGAAAAATATCATTTATATAGATTAAAAACAAATTAGGACCCAACACTTAACCTTGAGGAGCTCCAAATGAAACAGACTCAACTCTAGAACTGTGATCATGGATCTGAACAAACTGCTTCCTGCCCAATAAATAATTCTGAAAGATGTTAAGTGCAACACCTCTAATCCTGATCCTCTCTAACTTAGTTAATAATATGTCTATAAAAAGAGTCCAACAACACTATTTCCAGAATCTATGTCACAAAAGAGTCCAACAACACTATTTCCAGAATCACAAAAGAGTCCAACAACACTATTTCCAGAATCACAAAAGAGTCCAACAACACTATTTCCAGAATCACAATAGAGTCCAACAACACTATTTCCAGAATCTATGTCACAAAAGAATCCAACAAAACTATTTCCAGAATCTAATCCGTCCTGTAAATAATTTATAGCATCTAGAGCAGCAGACTCGGTTGAAAATCCCATGCTGATTGTGGCTCAGAATATCGTTACTATCCAGATATGAAATTAGCCTATGTAATGTAAGCCTCTCCCAGATCTTTGCAAACATCGAAATATTGGCAACTGGAAGATAATTTGATATATCAGTTGCCAAACCCTTTTTAAAGATAACACTAATTCGAATAAGGGTCATAGGAGTGAGAACGATACCAGTTTGAAAAATATTATTAAAAATATGAGTTAATGGAACAATCATACTCAAGGAAACAAATTTTATTACTTTTGGATGGACACCATTATAGGGTCACGGCCCTTTGATGAATCTAGTCCATTTAGTTCTTGCAAAATATCATCCGCTACAGGTGTCAAAAAAAAAAAAAAAAATGAAGAACAACGATCCGTTAAATATAATTAGTATAGCAACCACCAGTTAAAGTAACGTTTGATATCAGTCTACGTGGTAGTTTTACGATATAAGTATTAAATAAATCAACCACCATCTGAGGATCCACCATCATAATCAAGCTAAATCGAATGAGCTTGATTATGAGCTTGTAAATGAAGTGGGACTCCTAAAAGATGAACAGCCACAACCGGCTAATTAAGGAACTTTTGCATTACGAGTTTGAACTCGGCCTTAACGCTGCTCAAGCAACACGAAACATTTGTCATGCAAAAGGCGAAGGTTCCGTGGACCCACACCACTGCAGCCAGATGGTTCAAGAAATTTCGCTCAAATGACAGAAACCTCGATGATCAGCCAAGGTTAGGTAGTTTGCGAACCGTGAATTCGGAGGCCGTACACCAGGCCATAGAGGCAAATCCAACAACCAACACTCTGAGATTATCAGGCGAGCTGGGCATATCACAGACCACCGTGGTTCGTCACCTTCAGGACCTCTGCAAGGTCTACAGGAGCTTCCGCATTGTCGTTCACGAACTGATGCCAGCTGAAAGAAACCTCCGAGTGGAAGTGTGCACGAAACTCCTAGAAAACCAGCGCGGTGTACGTTTCATCAAGAGAATTGTTACATGCAATGAAAAGTGAGTCTATTTCCGTAATCCTAACACACAACGGCAATGGTTGATCCCGGGCCAGCTTCCTGAACCTGTTGCCAAACGTGGGCGCTTCGAGCACAAGGTGATGCTCTGCGTCTGGTGGAATTTCGAGGGGATGATCCATTACGAATTTCTTCCAGACGTTCGGACCATCAACGCCAGCCCCTACTCTGAACAGCTGGAGCGGATGTATGCCGTTTTGAAGGAGAAGTACCCGGCAATGGTGAACAGAAAGATCGCTCTCCTACAGCAGGACAACGCTCGGACTCATACCGCGCGAACGACTCGGGCAAAACTCAAGGAATTTGAGGGAATCGAATTGATGCCGCACCTAGTATATAGTCCGGGCCTTGCCCCGCCGGATTATTACTTGTTCCGGCCCATAGCCTACTTCCTTCGCGGGAAGAATTTCAACAACCAGGAGGAGGTGGCAGCTGGGGTGAAGGATTTCTTCGTCTCGAAGGACAAGAACTGGTACCGCCGCGGAATCGAAGAACTGGCGGACAGATGACTAAAGACGGTGCAACACGATGGCCTATAATTTGAATGCTGGTCAGCTTTCGTCGTAAAGGTACGTTTGAAGACATAAAGTGATCCAAATATTGCAAAACTTTCGACTTGCCCTCTGTATGAAGAATTGGGAGTAATAGATTAAACACAAATTTTAGTTTTACAGCAATGAGTATGAACTTCATCCACACATTTCTGACTTTTTCTTTTCTGTTTTTCCTTTTGAGGAATGTGAGATTGCTATTAACTTAAGACTGAATATTCATTTTTTATTGCGGCGATTCTAATTGCCCAACTTTCTACCTCATGAAAATCTTTTTTTCTTCTTCTTTGTGATTCGGCAGGCTGTTCTTGTCTCGAGGCTAACTTAAAGATTTGGGTTCAAATCCAGCTGAATCACTAACGATTAGCCGTGGTTTGGAAGTATCGTTAATCCGTTGGTCCCGGGGTAGAGACTTCTCGTTATAAACAAGTCTAACCCTCCAGTTCTCTGTGTAGCATAAGTAGTGCCGGCAGGTTCCACAAACCAACCAATTGAAATCGGCCGCCCTCCTGTCTGACTTATGGTGCAATTAGTGTTCCTCTGAATTGTCAATTACATTTTCAAACAAAGGAGTTTTTCTTTCGAGGATTTATTTATTTATTTTTTTATTTTTACTTTTTCAGTTTTGGAGATTTTCTGGCGAAGGTATTTTTTCCGAATGACTTATGCAAAATATGAACGTACCGGTACTTCAAAATTTACATTTCGAGTACTTCATAGAACTTCGTGGGCTAGGCAATTTAACATAATTTTAAGATTGTTTCGCTGAGCATCATAACCGAAAACATGGGAGTGAGAGAGAGATCTGAGCGTTGATGCAATTCTAAAAAAAAAAGTGCCTTAGAGGTGAACGGGTTTGGTGAAACTAACCCAGAAAGAAGGACCTTAAAATTTTCAAAAACAATTTTGAATTTGATTTGTTTTTATCAGTTAGTATTTTTATTAAAGTTTTATTACTAATTATTTTTATCAACGTTTATTAAAATTGTTTAACTGGAACATTTTTAATTAAAGATAAAAATTGTGTGGGAGCCAGATGCTAAGAATATTAAGTTTCGCTTTAAATACCGTTCTGTCATTCTGCACGGTCCCAAATACTCAGTGTGAATATAATATGTGTTAGTCACTGAATGGTATGTATGTAACTTATATGCCGCTTTTGTTAAAAATATGGGGTGGATGCGGCGGATATCCTTTTCGTTGTGTTTTGTTTCTTTCCGAGTATAATGTCCACCGCGCTCATCTATGGCTATAGTTGCCGAACCTTGATTTGGAGCCCGTGGTTCCCGGAATGGCCATAACCGTAGGGCGGAGCCATTTCGGTTAGTTTCGGTTAATTTATGCATATTTCCCTTAAGAACGGCATTGTAAACTGCACGAGTACTCCATTCTCCTTAGGATATGTACATATATGCAGTAGATTCCGGTTAATTGGGCCTTCAGTTAATCGGGATAGCCGTTTATATGGGATAATTCTTGAAGAACATTCCAAATGATCTCTTTGGGATAAAGCTTTGCATAATTGGTGCAGCCGGTTAACTGAGCCAAAGTATTCTAGCTCCGGTGTGTCGCAATTAATCGGAATCTACTGTATTTATATTTCAGCTTTCGCAAGTTATTCGAAGGTGACAGTACAATTGTACCACTTTCACTTTGTAATAGTATTGTGGGAACGTGAAGTTATGCAGACGGTTGATTCCGACAGCAGAATACGGCTAGAGATTAATGTCTTCGTCGAGCCATTAAGTGCGATGCACCATCCAAATTATAAAAGCATCCAAATTTGATGTGGAGAACTTAATGTATCGGCAAACTGTTTGGTGGTCCGGCATCAGCTAATCGATATAAGAAAGAGATAATAGGTTGTAAGAGACCGGCAAGAAGGTATTAGAGTGCTGACGGGAAATACAGGCGTTTGAGGTAAACAAAGAGGAGATCTTTTGGCATTTAGACTTCGACGTACAAGAAAAAAAAATAAAGAAAAAAATCCTCGCTTCATACGTTCCTTCGATGAAATTTTCCGATTACAGAATGCCACGACCCGAGAGCTCGTGACGCGTTAGACGGTACAGCACACAACAATTCAAGTGATTAATGAGCATGCGCAGTTTCTCTGTTCTGCTCTTGGTGACGTCCAGTTGGTGTTGCGATTCCGGTAATTCTAGATTCTACACATAAAGGAAGGATATATAGAGAAGACACTGGCTGTATTAAGCTCAAACTCATGACGTCACGAAGTCGACTGCAGAGCACCAGTGACCTAAAACAGAACTACAGTTGATTGACAGTTGGTTTCCCAGGTAACACCCACGAACCACGTGATTTTTGTCCGTTAATGTCATGTTTTTTACTTTGACTGTTGACTTTGGCTTGCTATCCGGCAGTGTTGAAGATTCTTTTTGGTTTTCATTTCCTTTAGCGTTCTAATACTGTATATCCGTCAACGTACATTAGCATTTTAGTTGTGTGTGTAGTCAAGAATAAACAACGTAAAACTTAAATCAAGAGTCTGTCGATTATGAACACAGTTACCGTTGCAAATCATTTCTTAGTTTTTTAACTCACACCATCAGATTTACAGTAATTTTCCGTTAAAAATACATTTTGTTTTACAGTGTAGAATGAGCAAACAAGTAGAGCGAATTTTCTAGCGGCCATGTCCAAAACAGGGCAATCGTCTCCATAAAATTGGAGACAAAGTCCCCGTATCACACTTTCTTACGTAGACTCGGTCCTACTCCCGTACAACTAATTATTGCGCTGATAAAAATCGGCGCCGAGTGCACCTCAACTCTGACTAACAAAAAAAAGGGGGGGGAGGGGAGGTCTGAAACCGCAAAGCACTAAATTTTAAAATCTATCCCGTCATTCCTTCACGATCTGCTAATTAGAGTGGTCAATACAGCGGCTGCAGGACGGGGAAAGTTTAGTGGAAATTCATTTTTTTTTGCGCAGAAAGAATTCGATGAAAGTGTGTGTGTGTGTGTGTGTGAGAGAGAGAGAGAGAGAGAGAGAGAGAGAGAGAGAGAGAAGGGGGGGGGCGATTCTGTAATAGTAAAAGCAAAAACCGCAATGAATTGCTGTATTTTGCTCTTTTTCACAAATTAAATAAAGAAAAGAAACCTCCAAGCATTTATTTACTCAAGACAATTAATTATTCGATAATGTATGAAGAAGGAAAATGGAGAAGTAAAACGTTTATTTATTAATTAAATCTGTTAACTTAGTGTTTATTAAGAACACATTTGCCGTCTTTACACGATTTTAAAAAATTACGGTTAAAATGATATATACATTAGAACATGAGTACTTTCAAGTCCACTGTGGACCCGTCATCAGATGGTGTGGTTGCATTATGCCCTGGGGGGGGGGGGGTATATATTATATAGGATAGTATGCACACTGACGCAACATTATGTTTTGTCATGCGCATGCTCACTACACAATCATGTCGTTTCCAGGGCCCGATTTACGACATGCGAGGCCCAGGGCACAAAACATTTCCGGCCCCCCCCCTCCTTATTCTCTCAATCGACCAAATAATAGTCACTGTGTGCAGAGTAGCAGAATGTAGACGTACATGCGTACGCTGATAGTTTCCAAATCATTAGCAGGTTTGCAGATAGTTTTTGCATGTAGATTAAAAAAATAAAAATGTTAGGCAATTAAAACACTTACTCAACGCTTTACTCAGATTAATATACTTAATTCTATTTTAACTGAAGAACTTAATTATTTTTCACATCTTCTGAGTTCTTTTGTTTATACAAACATTTCTGGCCTCTAGATTTTGTCAAGGCCTGTTCTCAATGTATACGAACTGTATTAAAAATTTTGTTTACACAGAATTTAAATTTTATTGCCAGGTTCCTCTTTCAGTTGCCAATTAAATAAAAATATTTCCTTACGCATTTTGTAAGTCCAGTATTTTTGAATTAACTTGTTGAAAATCATATTTATAATTTTTGAAGGTTCATTGATGGAACTGTTTTTCTGGATATAAAAACTTTCTTTAATTAATCTCTTGTTTTTATGCGGTTCATAGTCCAATATTTTGCCATAAAAGTCAATTTTACACACATTGCTGCACATTCAATTAGAATGTACTATTTTGTCCTCATTGGAATCTGTAATGTTCTAATAATTATTTGTTTTATTAATTTTCCTTTAAATTATCTTATTCTATTGTTATCTGGTTTGCGGGTAGGCAGCAAGTTTTCTGTTTCAATAGCTGTGTACGCAGATACATTTTATTTTTATACAACTCTGGCTGTGCAGGGACAACTGGTTGATCAGTAGTTTGTGGTGTTAATGACCCCCATAGACTCTAACTATAACAATATATCTATGACAAAATGGATGGACATCTTAATTTTAGTGAATATTGTGGTCTTGCAATGTACTGATTCTTGCGTCTAGAACATGAGAACAATGCATCCGACAAAAAATGTGAACTAAAACAAGAAAAAAAAATCCATGGTGACCTCCACTGGACTTCCTCATAAATAGAGATGTGAAGCTGCATAAAAAATTGAAAAAGTGCTATGGGAACTCCTACTTCCCGGTTTCTACCAAGATCAAATCAGCCCATTATGATCAATATATCAGAAAACTGCAAAACATAAAATTTTGTGTTGACGAGGAAGAGTTTGAGATACACACACAAAAAAAAAAACAACATAATAATAATAATCTGAAAAGCTGAGGGGAACACCTAGTCTGGTTCAATTTTTGGTAAATGTGTTGTACTTCGGCGTCCTAAATTATTTGGCCAGAAAAGTTGTAAAATAAAAATAAAAATAAAAGCATATTAAAGATGTTTACCGAAAAACGTACCTCCAAGTAGTCCAAGTAGGCTGAGTAAACACACGCTGCGGCAACAACCTGAAGCTTTGCTCCGTTGAAAGGAAGGTTTGCTGCGGCTAGGAATTCATGGGCAGAAGTGTACAACAGGAATCAGGTACGCACGCTCTTGTCAGGAAAGAGTAACAGAATATACTGCTACGCTAAAGAATGTAGTTTGTAATTTCTGTCTCACTTTTTAAAGAAACATGCAGAGACTGTGTCTTCGTTCTTTGGCATGTAATTCCGTGATACGAAATAGTAAGTATGCACATGCCTTTCTTGTTTCTAGAAAAGCGTTAGAGTAGGTGTCGCATTCTCTCTAACGGAAGTTAGATGACAAGTCTCAAAGTGAAAGTTTGATTACTAAATTAAAAAAAAAAAAAAACTTCCACGAGAAATGAGTTCATACATTCAGCATCAAAGAATCCCATGTGAAAAAAACAAGAAACTGTTCGATTGCGATGTCAAGAACTGACACCGAAATTAACTATTTTCTGTAGGTAGCACTACACTCTTTCCTGACAACAGCGTACCCGGTTCCTGTTATACTATTCCGCCCGTGAATGTCCTCTCTGCAGCGATCCTTCCTTTCAACGGAGCACAGCTTCATGTCAACGCCTCAGCGTTGTTTAAGGCCTCCCGCAGCGTCTGCTGACTCGTCATACTTGGAGTTCAAGTTTTTCGGTAAACATCTTTAATATTCATTCTAACGATGAAATTTTTTCACCATTTCCCCCTTAAATTGCATATTTTAGAATCTGTACGTCATACTTTTTAGAAATTTTACAACTTTTCCGACCAAATAATTTACCACGCTAAACTACACATTTACCCAATTTTTACCAAAATCTAATGAGCACATAATGACATGAATGCATAAATTGTCCAATGTCAAACAAAACTGACAATACGATGACAAAGTGCTGTGTTTGGGCACCAGATCTTTTTATTTGTAATAACTCGGTTACTATTCTTTATTTTTAGGAATGAATAAAAACAATTGAAAATTTACCTCCTATATCAGGACGAAACAGTTGGGTTGAATATTTTTCTTCTACATTTCCTAGATGCAAAGTCATGTATCAGAGAATCATAATTTAAAGACTGTGTCACATCACTCTCCAAAGACAGCAGAGCTAATGATGCCAGTTTCGTTTGTCGCATGGTTAATCGTAAGGGATTTTTAAGTCTTTTCAGCAAAGAAAATGATCTCTCACTTGTACAATTTGAAATCGGTAATGTCATGAACATTCTAAGTGCAGTCTCAGTGTTCGGAAATATGGCTTCTAAATTGTTTACCTTCAAAGTTTGCAGCATCTGGGGAATGGTTGCATGCTCCCCCATCATTGAGGAGAATTGCAAAAACTCATCTGCAAACTGGTCGTCAAGGTCATTGTTAAAGTATTCATGCAATGCTTTTGCCCCTTCAAAAATTTCAGTTCTTGATTTTTTTGTAAAAAATTCAAATTTTCTCATTATATTTTCATAAGCACTTTTTCTGCTTGAAAGCTGAGTGACTAAAGCATCACAAAGCACATAATGAACCTGAGTTCTAAATATATCCCTTGCACTGAGTTCTATATGTTCACTGTTACATTCATCTAGGTGTTTATTCTTGGGCACTTTCTTTTCTTCGGGAATCATGACCATGGTATTGCACATTTTCAGACACTAATGTTTTAGCTTCCTCTTCATAGACTTCAAAATTTTCCCTCACAAACTGAATGAATTCAATTAAATACTGGAAAATTTTAGGTACTTCAGAAATATTTCCTTTTGGATTCTGACAAGTTTGATTTGCACAGTTTAATCTCTGAAGTATTGTGTCCCAAACTACTGTGCTGATCAATATTTCCATTGTTCGCATTTTCTTCAGCAGTGATTTTGCTTCATCTCTTGTCTGTGGAGAATCATCTACATTTTCTGACAGAAATACTAAAACTTTCTCTATTTCACGATAATTTTTCCTCACTGATCGTGTAGCTGCAGCATCTGCACACCATCTGGTAACTGACCGACTCTTCAGTGTGAGTGATGAATTTCCATGTGCTTCCTGGACTTTCTCCTGAAGCATCTTCCAACAGTGAGTTGATGCAGAAAAAAGTATAGAGTTTTTGCAAAAATGTGAAAAAAAGAGAGAACTTTACCATAACTATCTATGCTATTCACACCAACTAAATTTAAAGTGTGAGCAGAACATGGCACATATTCCACTAGTGGATTGATTTCCCAAATGCGTGTTTGAACACCAGAATACTTCCCAGACATGTTGCTGGCATTGTCGTAGCTTTGGCCTCTGACATTCATAATATCCAGGCCAGCCTCCTGTAGAAAAGATATCATGGTATTTGTAATGTTTTTTGCAGTCCATGGAATGGAATAAATGTTAAAAACCGTTCTTTTGCTTCACAATCTTTGTTGACATACCTTATGATAAAAGACAGTTGATCTATATGTGTAATGTCTGGAGTTGAGTCAATTATGACAGAAAAATATTTTGACATTTTTATTTTATCAGTGATTGCATTTAAAACACATACAGTCATTAATTCAACAAATTCATCCACACATGTTGAAGATAAGTAACTGGTGTTACCACTTCCTGGATTCCCACATTAAGTGTTGAACTAAGAATGGATCAAATTCTGCAATTAATTCTAAGCAGCCCAGGAAATTTCCATTCTGAACTGATCCAATTGTTTCATCATCACCATACATTGGCAACCCACGAACTGAGAGATACTTAACTGTTGCAACAACTCTATACAAAACATCTTGCCAGTACTTGGATTCATTCCGATACTGCTTAACTATCTGACAGTCAATGCGTGCAGAAGCATTCATGCGTGATGAATAGTCACATACTGCTTGCCTGTGTATGTGTGAATTTTCATGCTCTGTAAGACGTTCACTTGCATGCTTCCAGTCAGGAAAACCTGTGGATCCTAATGCTGTAGTGCTCCTAGCATACAATTTGCATATCCAGCAGAATAGTAAACAAGTTGATGGGGATAAAAGAAGCCAGTCGCGTTTTACCTTCTCATTATTTTTTTATTCTGAAAAAATTACCTTCTGTTAGAAAACGTTTTTTACCACATATATCCTTCCCTGTGAATGCCAGCAACTTCAAATCTTGGACTGGTGGATCGCTCAAAAAGCATTCGCACATTTCTTCTGTAATTTCTCCCCATAAGGCAGGATCCACTGCATTCATTGTGGAACTTGTACTCTCTTCATTAGATGAATTCAAAAGATTTCCCAAATTAGGAGCATCTGTGATGTTAGATGATTCTGAAGCCAGATTACTGGCTTCCAAAGACAAATTACACTCAACAGACTCACCAGTAGTAAAATTAGATGAATTTGTAGAACTTTTGGGATCAAGTGAAATATCCAATTTTTTAATGGCAAAACGTTCAATGCTACCATGCTGCAGGTCATCATCCTTCAGTTTCAATTGTTTGGCTTTCCGTTTAGCACTGCCGGATAAATATGTACGTTTTGACATAATTTAACTGTTAAATAATTCAACTTAAATATATTATTTTATAAAATTAACAAATATTCAACATTCCATCAGACTACAAGAAACGCAATGCAAAATACAACCAAGCCTTCGCGGTTACAGTTATGACAACGGCAAGCCGTGTGCAGGAAGTTGAAGGATCAGTTGAGTTTAGGTGCGTTCGGAAAAGCAAGAAAAGGCACGTGGATCAATGGAAGCGATCCTCCTCCTCAATGGCCACCTGAAGGTTATTAAACCACTGAAACTCATTAATGGCCACGTGTTTACGTGAAATTCGAAACTCAAACTCACTGCGTGTAAGTACCACATCTATAAACACATGACTCATGAGCATGCAAAAGTAAAAAAAAAAAAAATTAATATACACACACAAAATTCCCATTAACTAAGTACACATTTAATGCAAATTTGGGGGCCCCCCAAAATCGGGGGCCCTGGGCACGTGCCTCGTGTGCCCTCCCGTAAATCAGGGGCCTGGTCGTTTCATTAGAGCAGCCGGTATTGTCTCTTTCGCTGTAATAGTTACAAAGTAGTTTCCATGGCAACGGTATAATGTTAGGGGTGTTGTCGTTACAGCATTCTGCCCTATGTTTATGTATCAAAAGGCTTTCTAACAGGAGGATAGATGAACAGGTAGTCGGCGTATGTAACAAAGTAACATCGTCCCAGATAGGTTGGTGTTGACCCTTCAGGCAAAAGTCTTGAAAGGGCGGTGGAGGTGGAGCATGCCCTAACATTATATCTATGTTCAGAGACACGTAAATTAATATTGCGACGGGTCGAACCTATGTATATCTGGTCGGTTACATCAGCATTCATAGCTTTTAGTGGGATTGCGTACACACCGAATTTGGAACCATGGCGAATCTGATCCCCATGGTTCCAAATTCGGTGTGTACGCAATCCCACTAAAAGCTATGAATGCTGATGTAACCGACCAGATATACATAGGTTCGACCCGTCGCAATATTGAATTTACGTGTCTCTGAACATAGATATAATGTTAGGGCATGCTCCACCTTCACCGCCCTTTCAAGACTTTGCCTGAAGGGTCAACACCAACCTATCTGGGACGATGTTACTTTGTTACATACGCCGACTACCTGTTCATCTATCCTCCTGTTAGAAAGCCTTTTGATACATAAACATAGGGCAGAATGCTGTAACGACGACACCCCTATCATTATACCGTTGCCATGGAAACTACTTTGTAACTATTACAGCGAAAGAGACAATACCGGCTGCTCTAATGAAACGACATGATTGTAGTGAGCATGCGCATGACAAAACATAATGTTGCGTCAGTGTGCATACTATCCTATATAATATATACCCCCCAGGGCATAATGCAACCACACCATCTGATGACGGGTCCACAGTGGACTTGAAAGTGCTCATGTTCTAATGTATATATCATTTTAACCGTAATTTTTTAAAATCGTGTAAAGACGGCAAATGTGTTCTTAATATCCTTCAGCACGAAAAATTGACTTCCTATGGAACTCAGTGTTCCTCAAAGTGTGTTCTGTGGAACCCCAGGGTTCCACGACGGTTCTCCAGGGGTTCCGCAAGCAATTTGTAAAACATCGCCGATAATTTCAAGAAAACCTTAACCAACCAATTCCCAATGGCCAATAAAAAATGGGGAAAAAGTTCAAGAAAACGATGCACATTCTGGACGGTGTGATCAAGACAAAACTGTCAAATTTGCAAAAAGAAGAAATTATAATAAGAGCTATATTAGTTTGGCATTTATGAAAGCTGAGGGTAATTCACAGTGTATCGTATGCAGCAAAGTTTATCATAATAGCTCAACGGCTACAGATCGAGAGCTCAAAGATAAGAATGTTGATTTTTTTTGTACGCGGGCGTAATGAACTTTTAAAAGTGAAAAAACTATTTTTCATGCAGCACATACCGTGAATTAAAAAGCTACTGAGGCTTCCTTTTTAGTAAGCTTTCAAATAGCACGAGCAGGTGAACCTCATACAACAGCCGATAATCTTATCAAGCCATGTGTCATTGACATGGTTAAGTGCATACATGCTTGGTGAAAAATCGGCCAAAGAAATAGCGAAAATTTCGCCATCAAGCGATACAGTTCCTCGTTGAGTGAAGGAAATAGCAAGCAGTGTAAAAGAGAAACTTATTATGCGGATCAAATCTTACAATTTTGCTTTGCGAATACATGAGTCTACAGACGTGTCAGGTCTCATGATATTGTTCGCCTTTGTAAAATACCCGTACGAAGGAGTATCTCTGGCAGATCTTTAATGCAAGACGTTAGCAGCACATGCAACTGCACAGAGATCTTCAATAGCTTAAATTCCTTCTTTGAAGAAAATGAAATTTCGTGGGAAAATTGCATTGATATTTGTACATATGGTGCCAAAGTTATAGCGGAAAAAATATCTGGTGTTGTCGCACGCATCAAAATGATTGCAAAGAACTGTAGCAGTAGTCACTGTATACTTCGTAGGCAAACTCTTGGATGAAAATTTTGCCTCTCCATCTAAAAACCGCCCTGAGTGAAGTAGTTTAAATGATAAACTTCATAAAAGCTCGTCCTCTGAATAACAGATGCTTTGAAATCTTGCTCGATGATATGATAAGTGTACATACATCATTGCTTCTATGTGCAGAAGTAAGATAGTTATTTCTAGGTAAAATATTGGAACACTTTTTTGAGCTTCGAGTTGAAGTGCATGCTTTCTTCACCGATAACCATTTTTATTTTAAAGATTGATTAAATGATAAAGAGTAGTTACTTCGAGTGGGTTACCTATCTGATATTTTCTCAAAACTGAATGAACTTAATCTTGCACTTCAAGGAAAGCAAATTGATGCATTCACCACCAACGACAAAACTGTGGCATTTAAAAAAAAAGCTTCAATTTTGGACCAGATGTGTCTGCAGCCACGATATTGATTGCTTTCCAACCGCGAGAAACTTTCAGTCAGAGCTAGACTCAGATATAGAAAACAAACAATGTGGTGAAATCATCCAGCATCTGGAAGCTCTCCATGATTCAATGAAGCACTATTTTACTGATGAGCAGCACGAAAAATGAAAAAAGTTAATTATGGATTAAAAATCAATTTGTTATTAATGAAAAACCTCCATGCTTTTCATCTGATGGTTACCAATAATTTATTGAAACGACGTCGGATTCCTCAATGACCGACATTTATAAAACAGTGCCATTGGCAGAATTTTGTTGCAGTTTGAAAGGAAGATATTCATTGTTATCGCAAAAAGTTGTGTCAGTACTCTTACCGTTTGCAATAACCTATCTTTGTAAAACTAGCTTTCCTATGTATGCCTCAACAAAAACTAAGCACCGGAAAAGCTGGATGCAGAGCCCAATATGAGATTACAAATTTCTTCGATAATACCGAATTTTAAAGAATTATGTGGCAATGAAAAGCAAAGCCATTTATTACATTAATATTTTTCATTAATGAAAACTTGCATCATTGGCAATATAAATTTTATTGGTTTTACATTACCTTTTTGTAAGTATTATCTTTTTATTGACTAATTGCCTATTACTTTTTGTTTCATTTTTATTTCAAATCAGTGATAAAATAGGGGCATTAATTTTTAATGGTATTTATAGGGGGGTTCCGTTGCTAGACATTGTAGGAAAAAGGGTTCCATAGGATAAAAAGTTTGAGAACCACTGTGTTAACTGATTGCATCAGGCAAGTTCAGTGTGTGCATGTGTATAGTACATACACGAATCACTGGTTGGTCCAAGAAACTGAGAATGGAGAGAAAACAAATTAATTTTATAAAAGGGCCTTGAAACTGTCATGACGCCTCGGTAGCCGAGTGGTCTGATACACTGGCATCAAATCATTCGTCCAAGATGCACCCAGGTTTAAATCGTGGGTGAAGCATGGGTGACGTGTCTGTCTGATGGCGTTGCCCCCCCTCCTCCACCCATCCTTAGTCAGTGGCTCTAAATTAGGGACTGGACAACTACTTATAGCTTTTAGAGTTGCGAAAAGTGGTCGCTAAACCCTGATAAAAAAAAAAAGATGATTATTGCGAGTTTGGGGGGGGGTATGAATGAATAGTAAAAACCAGCTTTCTCCAGAAACAAATGAAAATGGTCAGCAATTAAGAAACAGGTGGTTGTTATTGTTCTGCTTCAGATGGAAGTGCGGCAAATGTCACGAACTATCGCTTATTCTTGGGAAATCTTTGTATTGATTCCAGCGATGAAAGGAAGCCGTTTCTGGATATATCATCATCATCCCACACAATACTTATTGTTAGGAAGTTGAAATGTGACAGCCTGTTGTAGCGATGCCAGTATTCGTATATTGGACATCAGTCGGTACAACCAAACACGAATTTTTTCGATAGATTTCCTCCTCAAAATGAAAGAGCCACTCCAAGTTAACTTCGCGAGAGTAGAAAACTTAGAGTAGAAAACTTAGAGTAGGAAGTAAGGCACTTGTCACTTCTCATTTCATGAGGAGGATGTAAATCATACAGAGGAATGTAATCGCCAGGCTGGTATAAATGAAGGTTTTTCTATAATCCTCAGTTTCGCTATTCTGCCCGGCAACCCAAATGAATAAAAAACCTAAATCTCGGTTTCAAGGTTACTAGAGATGAAGAAATTTCGTGCTGTAGTTGAAATTAAATGACAACTGCCGTCTTAGCACGATCTTGAGGGATAAAATATTTAATATGAAACTTTAGTAAAAATCATATATAGATTAAAAACACACAAGACCTATCAGGTTCTCACCAGACCCTTCTTCAGATGTGATTAGTATTAGCATGTGAATGGTGTGGTTAAATACACTTCAGTATGGATATGACATGTGCATGCGCAGTATAGACATGAGCATATAGGTGATGATATTATAATGAGGTAACAAAATACAAAGGTAAATAATAGTTTTAAAACCAATTATTCACGAGTCATTTTGAAGAGCTACTTCCAGGGGTTTGGAATAATGCAAGGAAGGTCGTCATTACAGCGTAATGGTTGGTGGTCAAAAATTTGCAAACTTGCAGTAAATAATGTTAAATTTCGTGGCACAGGAGTGGCTAATACGTATATAGTTGTCTCGTCCCATTGAGGTTGATATGCCCCTTTACAAACAAGGCGCGGTAGGGCCGTGGAGGTGAATCTGGTTTTTATATTACATTTGTGCTCCGATGAACGAGTCCAAATTACGAGGGGTCGATCCGATATATAGCCGATCTTCCAGGTCAGGTTCCAAGGCTTTCAACGGGACTGCATAAGCCAACCGCATAAGACTGCATAAGTCTTCGAACCTGACCTGGAAGATTGGCTATACAGTATATCGGATTTCTTTTTTAAACGAAAGAAGAAACTGCGCAGGTCAGTGAAGAAACTCCACTGACTTGCGCAGTTTCTTCTTTCGTTTAAAAATGCAATCATTGTTTGACGTTTATTGCTTTCACTTCTTCTCGTCGTTACTGACCCACCGATCTAAAAGATCTGCTTTCTGAATTCCAACAAAAAATATAAGGGTGAGTCGAAAGTTTTGCAATATTATGTCTTCATACGTTCCTTTACGACGAAAGCTGACTAGCATTCAAAGTATAGGCAATCGTGTTGCACCTTCTTTAGCCATCTGTCTGCCAGTTCTTCGATTCTGCGGCGGCACTAGTTCTTGTTCTTCGAGGCGAAGAACTCCTTCACCCCAGCTGTCACCTCCTCCTGGTTGTTGAAGTGCCCCTCGCGAAGGGAAGTGGGCCATGGACTGGAACAAGTAGTAATCCGATGGGGGCAAGGTCTGAACTATATGCTGCGTGTGGCATCAGTTCCATGCCTTCAAGTTCCAGGAGTTTTGCCCAGGTCGTTCGCACGGTATGAGACCGAACGTTGTCCTGCTGTAGGAGAGAGCGCTTACTGTTCACCAGTGCCGGGAACTTCTCCTTCGAAACGGCATACATCCGCTCCAGCTGTTCAGAGTAGAGGTCGGCCTTGATGCTCCGAATATCTTAAGGCTCTACGAGACCCGCCATCTTGTATTGCTGCCTTCTCTTATTAACCAACGGGCAAGCGTATTTCACAAATTGCTCCGGCAATTTTGCACATTTTGGAACACCGTTTGTGGCTAACGCAAGATATATGATAAATAAAGAGTTCCCTGGTTTCAGAATTTTTATTGACCTTTCCCTTCATTTTTTTATCTGCAGCGAAAGTCGTACCAAGGCATCTTCCATAGTTTTATTAATTAATAAAAATACTTAAAGGGTCCAAAATGAAAATCTGAAACCAGGGAACTCTTTATTTATCATATATCTTGCGTTAGCCACAAACGGTATTCCAAAATGTGCAAAATTGTCTGAGCAATTTGTGAAATACGCTTGCCCCTTGGTTAATAAGAGAAGGCAGCAATACAAGATGGCGGGTCTCGTAGAGCCTTAAACAAATTCGTAACGGATTATCCCCTGATACAAACCGACGGAGATTCTGCATCACCAGGAAACCCCAGTGGTCAGAGGTGCGGGCTTTTGGCTAGTTGTTCAGGCTGTGCCCGGGTTCGAGTTCAAGATGAAGCCTATCTGGTGCGTTTTAGTCCTGCACGGATCTTCTCCAGAAGAACTAGTGGCCCCAAATTAGAGACAACTACTTTTAACAGTTTTAGATGCTCGCAGCGGTCGTTAATCTCCCCGCCACCCCTCACGAAAAAGAATTCCATCCATCCTGGCGTTTTTCGTCCTCTTGAAAATTGCGGGACAAATTTCATAACGGAAGGAAATGAGCAATTTTCAGAACGTGTAAAGACTAGAGCCTGAGATTTTATCTTCAGGGTTTTGTGAGATCAAGATATCCAAATTAACAGTCACCTGTTTAAAATTCTTGTTTGGAATTTTTTTTTTTTTTTTTTTTTTCGATTTTGCCTGGGTTTCGTAAATTGTTTTGCGTTAAATGTTTTCAAAAGGCGACGCATTAACTGATTGTTAAACAAATGTATGAGCACAAAGTGGTTATATGTGACTCATTTGAAGTAGAAATATTTTAAAGTACAAAAATATTTTTTCCAGAACCTGTGAAATTTGCGCATGTTAGTGAAATGAGCTTTAATCGGACACACAGCAGCTTGAGTCTTGCAGGATATCATCGATAGGACTTTAATTAAAAGAAAAAAGGGACGCGATGTGCATAAATGTAATGTACATTATCTTGCAGGGGCGCCTACTAGGGGGGAGGGGCTGAAATATTACCCAGCCGCCCAAGTGGCTCAGTGGTCTAAGCATTGGCTTATGACCATTCGTCTAAGATGGGTACGGGTTCGATTCCCGGTGAGGCATAGATGTTGTGTTTGTCTTACGGCACTGGTTCTCTCCCTTCCCTGGAACCAGTGGCCCTAAATTAGGGACGGCTTTTAGCCCACTGAGTTGTTCACGGTGGTCGTTAAAACATACAATAAAAAAATGTTACCCAATAATTTTACGGACGGTGGGGGTCTAATGTTTTCGTCCTGTTTAAATGAAATCGGGTTTTCTTTTGTGTGTGCGTGAGTGTCATTTTCAAAATGCATGAATTGAAGTACGTATATCTTAAAAAATGTTATCGTATGCATTGTGATTATCGTGTGCTGTTTTTTTTTTAATGTTTGTGATTATTATACCTTCGATAATCTCTCGAATTCTAGGCAGTAAGATTTTCCCCCTTTTTCGTTGAAAAAAAAGGTAAATGTCAGTCATATCTTTTTACTGCTAACGTATTCCCTATTTTACGTGAACGCTCGGAAATAAAATCCCTCTGGATATTTTCATAAAATCACAACATGAATTTCTGTTTTAAAAAATATTAATATTCAGTCAGGACATTTGTTTTATCTTGTTTATTTCCTTATAAGTAATTATAATTGTTTTCAAGTTATAAAACATACGTCGAATCTCGTAGTTTACCTTTTTCACATTCTTTTTTTCTTTTCTCTGAAGTACTTTCTCTTATTCCCAATAATTTGATGAAGTCGGCTCTTCTGTTGTCTTTGGATTTCACTGTTTCTGAAATTGTGTTGTTTAAAATGCATTAGAAACCGCATCGTTCTGAATGAAACAGGTTTCGTTGTAACTAAGTTTGTTCCTGCACGGCTAGTAATCATTTTATAAAACATATAAAAAAGGGTTGCTTATTTTCCATCTGTGTTAGAAAGCTTCTAAAAACGTATGCACGGTATAATCCTCATTTCTTGTCTAAAACTGATTTCAGAATACAAAAGAGAAATCTGATACCGTATACGTAACAGCTTGCAAATATAAGGTAGTAACAGATTGATCAATTTGTGTGTATTAGGTGTACAAATAAGTTTTAAAGCGTTTTTTTTTTTTTTTTTTTTTGTGTATAACGTATCATCATCATCATCATCATTGTCAACCATTATCAATCCACTGCTGGACGAAGGTCTCCCCAAGTTTCCTCCACAACGGTCTGTCTTGTGCCAGTCTCCTCCATGTCACCCCTGCATACTTTCGAATTTCATCCACCCATCTCCCATGTGGTCTTCTTCTGGGTCTTTTCCTATCCCTTGGAATCCAATCTAAAATTTCGGCTGTCCATCGATGATCTGTCCTTCCGGCAGTATGTCCAGCCCATTGCCATTTCAGGGATTTAACTCTGATCATGATGTCTTCCACTCTTGTCATTTTTCGGATCCACGAGCTCCTCTTCTTATCTCTCCTGGTTACACCAAGTATGCACCTCTCCATGCTGCTTTGAGTTGTCTGCAGCCTTTGTATGTCTCTTTTAGTTAAGGTCCACGTCTCTGCACCATACGTAAGCACTGGAAGGATGCATTGATCAAACACTTTTCTTTTAAGACATAATGGCATATTGCTCTTGAAAATTATGCTGTTTCTTCCTAAAGCTCTCCAGGCAAGTTTTGTACGCCGATTAATTTCTTCATCAATGTGACCCTCACTTGATATCTGCTGTCCAAGATAAACGTACCTGTCTGTTATCTCCAGATTTTCTCCATCAATCGATAAATCTTCATTTCTTGTAAAAGCATTGAACATCACTTTTGTCTTCTGAAAGTTCATTTTTAATCCCACTTCTTTACTCTTGTCAGCAAGTTCCTGGATCATACTCTGCAGCTCTGATGGGCTAGTTGCAAAAATGACTACGTCATCAGCAAAACGAAGGTGGGTTAGATAATCTCCATTAATCTTTATCCCCTTGTTTTCCCAGCTCAGTGACTGAAAAACACCCTCCAATGTGGCATTAAAGAGCTTCGGAGATATGGTGTCACCTTGTCTCACTCCCTTTCCAATTTTTATGTGTGTTGTATTTTCAAACAGCCTAATCTTTGCACTTGCATTTTCATAGATGTTATTAATAATATTAATGTATGCATCTTCAATACCGCAGGTTTTCAGAGCCATTGTAACTGCTGATGGTTTCACCGAATCAAAGGCTTTTTCGTAATCGATAAAAGCCATGCACAATGGAAGTTCATATTCCCTCGCTCTTTCAATTAGTTCTCTCAGCACATGGATATGATCTATTGTGCTGTAGCCACTCCTGAATCCAGCTTGTTCTCTCGGTTGAGCCATGTCCAGTGTTACCTTCAAGCGGTGTGAAAGAACTTTAGTGAAGATTTTATAAACTACTGATAGGAGGCTGATAGGTCTGTAGTTTCCAAGATCCTCAATGTCACCTTTCTTATGTAGCAGGATCATTGTAGCGGTGTTCCAATCCTCAGGAATCTTTCCTTCATTAAGGCATCGAGTGAAAATTTGGGCGAGTACTGTTTCGATTTCTCCACTTGCTTCTTGTATGATGTCTACAGTAATTCCATCTTCTCCTGGAGCTTTTCCCCTCTTCATGTTCTTGATTGCATGTGCAACTTCTGCTGGAAGGACTGGAGGAACTCTGGTACTGTTATCTTTCATGATGTCTGGAGTGCATGTATCATCCCTTTCATATAATTTGGAGTAGAAATCTTTCACTCTCGTCAAAATTTCGCCTCTATTTCTTGTTACAGAACCATCTTCTTTTCTCAGTGCCATAATCTGTTTTCTTCCCTTACTGAGATGTCCCTTTGCTATCTTTAGGCTTTGGTTGTTTTCAATTGCTTTCATCACTAGTTCACAGTTGAATTTTCTTACGTCTTCAGTGATACTTTTTCTTACTGTCTTGCATAGCTCTATATATTCCACTTTGGAAGTCACATCTTCTTTAGTTGTCCTCATCTCTCTTCTTTTTTGCATCAACATTTTCGTTTTTCCTGATAATTTATTTACATGCAACTTGTTCTTAGACCCAGCTAATTTTGTTGCTGTTTCCATAAGAGCTTTGGTTACTTTTCTGTTAACTTCAGAGATGTCCACTTCTTCCGATGTTAGGCCTTCTAAAGCAGAGAACCTGTTCTTCAGTTCCAACTTGAAGGTATTATGGTGTTTTTTAAGGTTGGTTATGTCAATAGATTTTGTTTGGCTTATGAGCTTGCCACGTTCACGTTTAGTGTGGAGGTGCATCTTACATCTCACCAATCTATGGTCACTACCTGTGTTGAACTTGTTTAGCACACTGCAGTCTTCTATGACGAATTTTTTGTTACACATAATAAAATCAATTTCACTTGTCTTCCCATTTGGATGTCTCCATGTCCATTTCCTGTGTGGCTTTTTCTTGAAGAAGGTGTTCAAGATGAAAAACCCTTCTGCCTCTGCAAACTCAACGAGAGTATTTCCACGCTGTTTTCTGTTGCCGTGACCGAATTTACCTACTGAAGTTTCATTCTGTTGCCGTTGCCCTATTTTTGCATTGAAATCTCCCATAATTATTTTCAAGTGCTGCTTACCTTTATTATTTAGATGACAAATTTCCTCATAAAATTCTTCAATTTCTTCTTCAGGATGACTTGTGGTGGGTGCATAAGTTTGAATAATCTGAGCCTGGTATCTTTTCGAGAGTTGGATAACAAGCCGTGCAGCTCTGTCAGAGGAACTTTCAACTTCTACAACTTTATCCTTCAGTTTCTTGTTTATTATAAATCCAACACCACTAGTTCTGCCAGTATTTGTCCCACGATAGTAGAAGAGATGTCCACTTTTCAGTTCAATGAGATCTTCTCCTTTTCTCCTTACCTCACTTAGCCCCTACGATGTCCCACTTGATCCTTTGTAGTTCCTCTTCCAATTCAAGAAGCCTTGAATGAGAAGATAGGGAGCGTCCATTGTACGTTGCCAAGGTCAGCATCAGATGGCAGCCTAGTCCGGTCCTCCGGGGATTCTTAGCACCCTCTGCCTTCATGTCGCACTGGCCGCTGCCTTGGCCAGGTACATTCCAGCTGCCGGAGACTGAGGGCCAAGATTTAAGTTGTGGATTCATTTTGGAGGGGTTTGGCCATAACTCACCACGCTGGCCAAGCGGGTTGGTGAGTGTGGGATAGAATTTCCTCTAATCCCGATGGCATAGTTATACCGCTATTGGCGGTCGTCAGAGCCCCTTTAGTGGGAACAGGATGCACCACGAGAAGGCGGGGTTGACATTTGTCAAGGAGAGGCTGTGATGTTACGCATCACCTGACCTTACATCCCGTATAACGTATACCGCTATTTATATATCCGACATTCCCCGCGTTGTCATGTGACCGTAACTGCATGGTCAAGAGTATAAAATGTGACACAGAAGTGTGCCCAACAGTCAAACGCACTTGCACATCGCAGGTGAAAGGTTGCAAGCGATACTGGACTTATTCAACACTGCATTCGTTACGAATTTCATCAAGGAAAAAGTGCTGCAAAAAGCATGTGTATCAATCTGTTCTGTTCTGGGGGAGAATATTGTCATCGAAAAGCAGGTGTGAGTTTTGGTTTAGACGGTTTAGAGCAGATGATTTTGATGTTAGCGATCGAGAACGTAGCGGCGCCCCGCAGAAGGTTGCACATGAGGAACTGCAAGCATTGCTGGATGAAGATTCGTCTCAAACGCAAAAAGAACTAGCTGAACAACTGGCGTTTACTCAACAAACCATTTCCAATCATTTACGCGAAATAGGAAAGATTCAGAAGGAAGAAAAATGGGTGCCACATGACCTGAGCCAGAGGAACAAGGATGAGCGTGTCAAGAAGTGTTTGAATCTCTTGAATAAACAACACAGAAAGTCTTTCCTGTGGAAAATCGTTATGGGTGATGAAAAGTGGTAATCCCGAATGCAAAAGAAAAACACTGGGTAGACGCCGGTGAAGCAACGACTTCGACACCGAAACGCAATATACACTTTCCAAGGAAGTTCTGCTGTGCATCTGGTGTTATATGAACGGTGTGCTCTATTATAAACTATTGGAACAGGGTTAAACTGTTACTGCTGATCGCTACAAGCAAAAATTGCTGCGACTGAACCAGGAAGTCTGTCGGAAACGTCCATTCACAGGCAAAAGATTGCGTCCCGTGAAATTACTGCATGACAACGCTAGGCCGCATGTCGCGAAATCGGTCAAGGAAACGTTATTGACGTTTGCCTGGGAAGTTTTGGAGCACCCGGCGTATAGTCCCTACATAGTCCCTTCAGACTATCATTTGTTCCGATCGGTACAGCATGATTTGTCTGCTGTACGGTTCCTGACATGTGACGAAGTGCAGAAATGGGTTGACGACTTCATTGCGTCATACGACGAAGTATTCTTCATGGCTGGAATCCGTCAGCTACCCGACAGATGGCGGAAGGTGATAGATAATGACTGCGCATATTTTGATTCATAAAGATATTGTTGTTTTCTCTCAATTTACATGTTGCGTTGTCTTAAAACGCTTTAAATTAAAACTTATTTGTACACGAGTAATATATCGATGAAAAACTCAGTCTAGTCAAAGTCGTCCTTTATACAAATAATCCTCTTTGAATTCCTTTTGTTAGATGACATTCAGTTCAATGACGGAGAAAATACTATAAACTATGTCATTATACACAGGATGATTTATTACTTTGACAGCTAGTGTAAGAACCAAGGATACGTACTTTCATTTTTAGCCAACGAAATGGAACATGACGTCAGCAGAATTGATGCGGAAGAATGTACTTTTACCGTGGAGAATAGAAGTTATTGTCGAGCCGCGAGAATAATAAAATCTCCTATTGCACCAGGAAGATCTACTTAACAAGTGACTTCCTAGCATAGTGTGATCTACAGAAACGTGACGGAAACGTTCATGTATGAATAAACATTCTTCCAGCAATCTGGCAACCACTTTAAGTGTCAAAGTGATTGGTTGATGCGAATCGGAAGAGTGACTCAAGATTTTTTATTTAATACTTTATCAATCAAATTTGTTAGCCCTTGCGAAACTTGTGAAGAACTGTTCAATTTAATTTGATGATATACTCGAAATGGAGAAAGTTGAGGAAATGAGAGAAGGAACACACAGATAACTTAATCGGTTTAATTAATAGCGAATTTTTAGTTCTGAGATCTCAGAAAGTTGACAGGTTGCAAATCTGTTGTGTAATGATCGTTCTATTTAAAACCTCATTCAGTTTTTGTATCTGAATTTTTTTCGTTTGGAGGTTTAACGACCACCATGAGAAATTCTGGCGGTTATAAACAGTCGCCTGTTCCTAATTTAAAGAGATCCAGCGCCGAAGGGCAAGCACACCACCACCCGGGACTCGAACCCGAGCTCAACTCTGACGACCAGTAAAACTCCTACGTTTCCGACTACCCAACCACCGGGGCGACGAAAAGCTGTAGAACACTAAAATTGGCGCCTTGGAATTGTAAATTCTTTGAGTCAAAGAAATTTTAGCTCACATTAATTTGCTACCGAAATCGTAAATCTGCGCTATTTCATGTTGAAATTCAGGAAACTGCTGAAATTAAGAAAATGTTTTGCACGATTCCTTTAAATGTGTCAACCTGTTTTTTCAGTTTTATTTTACTCAACTTCAAACCATTGCTGATGTGACATGCATTTTTCAGTTTGTCGTAAATTCTTGTCAGTCCCTTTCACTCCGTAGGCTTCCAGCACGTCTTTGAAAAACTGAAAAAGTACCTGCTTGTAGTATCACTTCGTCCGTCCGTCTGTAGGCACGATATCTCCTGCATAAGTGGGATGCAAAGAAATACTTTTAATCAGATAGTTTCCCTTGACGGCAGTGATGTAGTTCTAATTAAAAAAGTGCCATAGCGGTAAACTGATCAGGTAAAAAATATTTGGAAAGGACACACACACACACACACACACAGGTTTTAAAAACATTATGAATTTTGATTTGCTATTTTTCTTGTCCAGTATATTTTATAAAACTGTTATTACTTAACCTTAATGGTCACATAATTTCTCTCTACAGTTATTTCTCCGAGTAATGAAATAATTTTCACGACTGCAGTCTAGGATTTTGTATTCTCTTTACGCCGTCCCGGTGCCCAAGTAGTAAGAGGCGTAGGTTTCTGGTTAGTGGTCTGGCCTACGCATGAAGCCTAGGTGGTGCGCCTGCCCCACCCCAAATCAGAGATTACCAAAGGCACATAGCCCATAGCCCTGATAGTAGCTCACGGTGGAAGTTATACCCAGACACAAACAGCATTGTCTTTAACCCTTATGATCCGTGAGATGTCCTGTTGTGTGATCCGACGGTATAATTTCATCCTTGCAATAATTTCAGTTATGATCATATAAAACACAGTATTCGCTACTTTCGAATATATGATCATCTCAAAACCTTCTTTACACATCTTCTTCAAATACCTAACTACGAAAAGTACCTTAGCGCCGCTAAGCCTAGAAAAATTGTGTCTTAGCGCCGCTATGCCTAGAAAATTAGTGCCTTAGCGCCGCTAAGCCTAGAAATAATGCCTTAGTGCCACTAAGCCTAGAAAATAGTGCCTTAGCGCCACTAAGGCTGTTCTACATCTCTGCTTGAGGGTGATGATAAGCACTACTGAATTTCTGTGTTGAGAAGCTTCACCTTTGTGCGAGACAGTTGTAAAAATGGGCGGAAACGATAAAGGAAATAATTGTAAATATAAGTACGCAGAAATTTAAAAAAAAAAAAGAAGGAAAAGAATTTGATGCTGCAATATGTACCTGAAAATTAAATTTCGTTTCTGATTTTTCAGTTTTCAGAGCTTTTTCACAAACAAAATTTGTCCTGAAATTCCGATTCCAAAAATTAGTTTTGCATCTCAGAGCTGTAATTGCTATAAATGTTTTGTATGCATTCCTGAAGTTTTTCTATGTCAATTTTCCCTATTAGATGGCATAAATGTTGATTTAGAGCTCTACAATATCGCATATTCTATTATTGGAAAAATTCTTTTAATAACAATCCTCACATGTAGCCACTTTCTCCCGTGAGGGCTCTGCGGAATTTTAGCATTTGTAGGAACACTCAATAGACAAAACATTGGAGATACCTACCTAATAGCGTGTTGGTCCTCCTCTAGCGCAAATAACAGCCTGTACATGATAGATCATATCCACGTGCTGAGAGAACTAATTGAAAGAGCGAGGGAATATGAACTTCCATTGTGCATGGCTTTTATCGATTATGAAAAAGCCTTTGATTCGGTGAAACCATCAGCAGTTACAATGGCTCTGAAAACCTGCGGTATTGAAGATGCATACATTAATATTATTAATAACATCTATGAAAATGCAAGTGCAAAGATTAGGCTGTTGGAAAATACAACACACGTAAAAATTGGAAAGGGAGTGAGACAAGGTGACACCATATCTCCGAAGCTCTTTAATGCCACATTGGAGGGTGTTTTTCAGTCGTTGAGCTGGGAAAACAAGGGGATAAAGATTAATGGAGATTATCTAACCCACCTTCGTTTTGCTGATGACGTAGTCATTTTTGCAACTAGCCCATCAGAGCTGCAGAGTATGATCCAGGAACTTGCTGACAAGAGTAAAGAAGTGGGATTAAAAATGAACTTTCAGAAGACAAAAGTGATGTACAATGCTTTTACAAGAAATGAAGATTTATCGATTGATGGAGAAAAGCTGGAGATAACAGACACGTACGTTTATCTTGGACAGCAGATATCAAGTGAGGGTCACATTGATGAAGAAATTAATCGGCGTACAAAACTTGCCTGGAGAGCTTTTGGAAGAAACAGCATAATTTTCAAGAGCAATATGCCATTATGTCTTAAAAGAAAAGTGTTTGATCAATGCATCCTTCCAGTACTTACGTATGGTGCAGAGACGTGGACCTTAACTAAAAGAGACATACAAAGACAACTCAATGAAGCATGGAGAGGTGCATGCTTGGTGTAACCAGGAGAGATAAGAAGAGGAACTCGTGGATCCGAAAAATGACAAGAGTGGAAGACATCATGATCAGAGTTAAATCCCTGAAATGGCAATGGGCTGGACATACTGCCAGAAGGACAGATCATCGATGGACAGCCGAAATTTTAGATTGGATTCCAAGAGACAGGAAAAGACCCAGAAGAAGACCACATGGGAGATGGGTGGATGAAATTCGAAAGTATGCAGGGGTGACATGGAGGAGACTGGCACAAGACAGACCGTTGTGGAGGAAACTTGGGGAGACCTTCGTCCAGCAGTGGATTGATAATGGTTGACAATGATGATGATGATGATGACATGACCAAACATCGACTCCACCAGATGCCGGAGGGTTTTCGAAGGTAATGCCAGCCGTTCCTGTTGCAGCATTCTCCACAACTCCGTCAGAGACGTCGATCCAGAATCCATGGTTCTGATGCACTACACGGAATCCCACAGAGTTTAAATCCGGGGACCTTGGGGCCACTGGATGGTTCCAAACTCAGATGAGTGTTTCTTTTGGTTGTGGCCCGATGAGGCTCCGCATTGTCCTGCCGAAACAGACCATCAGCTGCAGAATGAACGAAAGCCATGACATAGTGTAAGTGATGAGCCAGCTCATGCTGGTAGCGCGCAGTGTTTAAGGCTCTACGAGACCCGCCATCTTGTATTGCTGCCTTCTCTTATTAACCAATGGGCAAGCGTATTTCACAAATTGCTCGGGCAATTTTGCACATTTTGGAACACCGTTTGTGGCTAACGCAAGATATGTGATAAATAAAGAGTTCCCTGGTTTCAGATTTTCATTTTGGACCCTTTAAGTATTTTTTATTAATTAATAAAGCTATGGAAGATGCCTTGGTACGACTTTCGCTGCAGCTAAAAAATGAAGGGAAAGGTCAATAAAAATTCTGAAACCAGAGAACTCTTTATTTATCATATATCTTGCGTTAGCCACAAACGGTGTTCCAAAATGTGCAAAATTGCCGGAGCAATTTGTGAAATACGCTTGCCCGTTGGTTAATAAGAGAAGGCAGCAATACAAGATGGCGGGTCTCGTAGAGCCTTAAGGATCTCTCCAGATACAGTATGGGACCTAATGTGACCCATAAAAAGACTGACCAAACCATCACAGAGCCACCACCGCTTTGAACAGAGACGACCAGGCATGACGGAGCCATGCCCTCATTCTGTCGACGCCTCTCTACAGAGGTTCACTTTTAATATTCCCGGCACCAGGCGAGGCGTATTGTAATGTCCGATGACGAGCAGTCAACGATGGCACACGAGTAGGGCGTTGGCTCCCTTTGCCCAGGGTATGCAGCATGCGCCGTTCCGATCCCCCGCTGACACGGACTCAGTGTTAGTCAACTGCACTACAAGAAATGCAAACATAGGCTAACTGCACGGGAAGGGTAAAAAAGGCGCAATCAGAGATAGTCCGAACTGCACGGGAAGGGTAAAAAAGGCGCAATCAGAGATAGTCCGAACTGCACGCCTTTCGGAGCCTCTTAGCGTAACCAGGGAACACCACGAGGAGGTTGCTCTACACTGTCGAAAATTGGTACTTAGAAATAAGCAAAATATACTAGTTTTTGAGTACATTCTGCTCTTATAATAGCTCCGAGTACTTGTGTCTCATTTTTGGAAAAGACACATACTCATTTTTGAGTACATACAGGAAATCAATTGCGAGTATATCTGGCATTTCTAATTTGAAATATATGTACTCATTTTTGAGTACGTATATATTTTTTGAGTACATATATTTGAAATACATTTTTGAGTACTCATTTTTGAGTACATATATTTCAAATACATGTACTTAAAAATCCATATATTTCAAATATATGTACTCTAACTTCATTCACAGTTCCTGTGCCCTTTCGGGCAGGGCACAGAAACTGAAAGAAGTTAGAGCAAAACTAGCGATTCTGACAGGATAGTCTGTAAGTGAGAGAGAGAGAGCACACTAGATGACACCACCGTACGATATTGCACGTAGAAGGCAGAGAGAAATTGGGGGAGGGGGAGTTAGGAATGAACACCTTTATATGTAATCGCGGGATTCCTACCCGGAGGCCATCGCTTAACGTGCTCGTCTGCTATTCAGCGATTGGTAGAAATTCACCCCAACCCCAGGTTCAAGCCTATCAGGCTAGGTTTGAACCTGGCGTCCCTCCATCAGTAGTCTGAATCTCTAACCACTAAGCCATCCGTGGTTCGATTTCAAATTTGTAATACGTGTACTTCATACGTACTCATTTATTCATAGAATCAACTGGAAGTATATTATTCGGTGGCACATCTGAGATAATAGATATACTCGTTGTCAATGCTGGGCAGATGGGCAGCACAATTTTATGACAAATATAGTGATGAAGCGTATATATATATATTATTAATGAGATTGACACAAATACACTTAACGTAAAAACGTACACAAAGATACTTTACGCATAATTAAATTGCTTGTGATCAGTGACTGTTGTAACAATTATTTATGTGTGTCACTTTGCACATTTATTAAACAATTTCTCTTGAAATCTATAATATCTAAAATGAAGTAATACGAGATTATATTTATATTTATTGACACAGTTATTTGTAAGTACGTATGGTTACTTATATTTGAGCATATCATGTACTCGTTTACGATACGATTGAACTTTGAAAAAAACGAGTAGGTTCAGGTTCTCATTTTTAAGTAGATTTTTTTAACAGTGTACTTCCCGCATAATGTTTTTTTTTTCGCATATTTTTTTAACAGTGTACTTCCCGCATAATGTTTTTTTTTCGCATATTTTTTTAACAGTGTACTTCCCGCATAATGTTTTTTTTTTCGCATATTTTTTTTTATTTTATAATTTTCTTCAAAATTTCCTGTAACATAAGTCTACAAAAAGATTAATTATAAACATACAGTACGTTCTGTAACATAACACATGGTACAAAGTATAAACATACAGTACAGTAGTCATTTTTGCTTTTTATAACAGTAAGAGACGCATTTTTAAAAGTCCATTCTTGTGATTTCTTTCTTTTTATACTTTTCTAGAAAACAATCAGCAATTTCTTTCCTCTTTTTGTACTGTACAATGGTTATTGTTTGTTTTCTGCACTTTAAAACTATTTTTTAATGCGTAAACATCTACTTCAATTTGCTTTATACACAGTCAAGTCAGATTATTGTGACCACCTCCTACTTTTGACGTCAACAGCATGTAGCCAATGAAAGAAGGCACGTGTCGTCAGCTGGCTTGGAGGGTATATAAAGTGTGCTGTAGGCAATGTGAAAACATATCATTCCTTGCTGCCATGGGTAAAAAAAGGAGCGATTTATCAGATTTGCAATAAGGGATGATTATCGACTTTCATGACAAGGATGGCAGCATTTCTGTAACAGCGCAGATTATGAACTGTTCGCGTGCTGCTGTGGTTAGAGTGTATCGTGATTGGAGAAATGGCATCATTGCAAATAAGCGACGTGGGAACTGCGGAGCACCACTTTCCATGCATGCGAGAGGTGAACGTCGGCTGCGAAGGTGCGTGAGGGCCGATCGACACGTTACAGTGGAGCAACTCACTGGCGAAATGAACCAGAGGGCTACCGGAAATATGTCTAAAACGACAGTTCAGCAAACCCTGCTGTGTATGGGGCTCTGATGCAGCCGGATGGTCACTGCACCTATGCTAACGAAGGTGCATCGGCAGAAAAGGCTTATGCTTGCACGGCAGTATCGGAATTGGACCTCCGCTGATTGGCAAAGGATTGCCTTCTTCTATGAGTAACGTTTTATGCTTCATCGAACGGATGGATGTTGGCGTATAAGGCGAGAAACATCGGAGAACAAACACCTTTCAACCATTGCTGGAAGAACACAAGCTGGTGCGGGCAGTGTTATGGTCTGGGGAATGTTTTCGTGGCATTTCCTTGGTCCACTCGTACCTGTGGAAGGCACTATGGCTCGAATTCGTTATGAATCCATCCTTTCAAACCACGTACACCCATACATGTTGATTGTCTTCCATGGGGAGGATGGGATATTCCTGCACAACAATGCGACGTGTCACACAGCAAGAAATGTCCGAGAGTGGTTGGAAGAGCACGATGAAAACTTCAAAGTACTTCACTGGCCCCTAATTCCCCAGACTTAAACCCAATTGAGCATCTGTGAAACCACCTCGATTGTCTTGTTCGCTCTATGGATCCTCCACCACGCATTCTCCAGCAGGTGTCAGATGAACTGCAGTCATCATTGCTCCACATACCTGTGAACACCTTCCAGCACCTTATTGAGTCATTCACAGCCCGTCTAGCTGCTGTCCGCGCTGCACACGACGGTTACTCTGGATATTAGCTGGTGGTCACAATAATGTAACTCGACCAGTGTACATTTTCTTGTTATCATACATGTATAGGAACTATTGCTATGGCTGTGAAAAGCGGTTTCAAGTTTTCTGGAATTGGTCTTTTCTCGTCAGCCAATTTTTATAAACTAAAGCGAAAAATGATTTCTTGAAGATTTTACTCATTAACTGGGAAAAAAACTGCTTTTCTTTTTAATTCTTCATTCAAATCTGTTGTCAAAAATACCTATGGGAATAATTTCTAATAAATTGCTATTGTTAAAAATTAAGTTGCAAATATTTTTTTGTATTGGAGGCACTAACGTCACGTTACCTACACTGAGGCTTAACAGTATTGATGGACAGCGGGCATCCAGAAGATTGAAAGAAAACTGAATGCTAGCTTTCAAAATATGATGTATTGCAATGCAAACATTTCACTGTGTGGAATTAGGTTTTTATTGCGGAAGTATTCCGAAGTGTTAGAGCTTGAAAAATTGTCCCTTCAGCGAGGACTGTTTAATGTTTTGTTGAAGGATGATAAAAAATTCAGACTGAAGTCCATGTGGACTGGTTTTTTTTTTTTTATTATTATATTTTCCCTAATTTTTTTCATTTTTTTTATTAATTTCTCCAAATATTCAGCTATCTGTATAGACAAACACAATTAGACTAAATATATATAAGAGGAGATTGCCCAATAACCTACGGGGGGGGGCTAAGCACCTCCGAGAAGATGCCTGAATACATCACTGGTCCACAGAGTTGCTCACGATGGTCTTAAAGCATGAAATAAAAAAAAAATACAATTTATAGGTATTGTATTTCACAGAAATGTTCTAACGATCTCTTTAACTCATATCAATTTTCAGAAACTAAAACACCCGCGTTTTTTTACTTTTTTACGTGTGGGATATTGAGTTATTATAGTTTAATTTCTTTTCATGTTGCAGAGTATTCTTGAGTTGAATCCTAAAGTCTACCGAAATGCCAGCATTGTTCCCAGCGCTCAAACCAAAGAGATAAAAAAGTTGTGGAAGAGAAATTCAGATAAGAAATGCAGCGTAAGTTGCGTTTGGTTGTTATTCTTTTACTACTGCTTTTGAAGATACGAACTCATTGATTTGTAGTTTTTTATATGCAAAATTTTCTTTCAGTGGAAAAATAGATTTCAAAAAAGAATATTTTTTTATGATGTGGACCAGTGGAGTAGCAATTCAAAAATTATGGGCGGAACTCAAGTAGTTTCATACCCAAACACTGAAAATAATTGCTAATCTAGGAAAATAAATTAAGAATTAAACGTTAATTATCAAATAATTCATTATTCAGATTAATCATATGATTTCATTATAATAAATTAACAATTTTATTGATAATTAAAATACTAATTTACAAAATTTTGATACAAAGCCCTATGTAATGTGGAGGGCTATATGTATATACACTCACGGACAAAGTAATTTGCGCACCAAATTGGAAGTATCGGATTGGACTGAAATTTTATGGACGTAATGAATGAATGATACACACGATGGCAAAAACAGAGCTGCAGGACAATTACAGAGGAATCCGGTCATCTTCAATAGCGCGTCGCACCGCCTCGAGCGGCGATACATGTGCAATACGGTCCGGCATGGAGGCGAACAGACGCCTGATGTTGTCCTACGGCAGACTGGACCACACGTGTTGGATGGTGTGCTCCAAATCCCAGATAGTGCGGCACGGCGGTAGCCGGCGTTTCAACTGGTCCCACTCATGCTCGATAGGGAACATGTCCGGGGAGCGGGAAGGCCATGGAAGTGTCTGGATATGACGCAGGCAGCCCTGGGAGACCTGAACGGTGTACGGGCGGGCATTTTCCTGCTGGTATAGCGCACCTGGAATCCTGACCAGGAATGGGAGCACACGGAGGCGTAGGATCTCATCCACATACCGCTGGCCCGTCAACGATCCACGTACCACTACTAGAGCTGATCGGCTATCGTAGGCAATGGCTCCCCAGACCATAATGCCTGCAGTGGGGGAGGTGTGGTGCTCGATAGCGAGGTTGGGATTGTGCCGTTGATCCGGGGACCTTCACACCTGGACACGATGATCATCTGTCCCCAAAACGAAGTGGCACTTATCGCTAAACACCATACGTTGCCAGTGGCGTTCCACATCGCTCTGGCCTGGCACCACTGCACACGGAGCCGGCGATGTTCTGGTGCTAATGGCAGAACACGTAAGGGGCGCTGGGATGGCAGATTAGTTTCCGCGAGGCGTCGGGAAATGGTTCGTGTGCACATAGGAGCCACTATATCTGCCTGTATAGTGGACCCGTGGGATCCGTTAGTGCCAGGCGAACGATCCATCGATCCTCTCTACCGGTGGTCCTCCTGGTCCGTTCGGAGCCGCTCCGCCGTGTGGCAGTGCCGTCACGTGTCCACTGCTCCCAACACAGTCGGACGATATGATCAGAACGATCCATGTGGAGTGCTATACGGCGCGCCAACCACTGCGGTTTTCAGCCCGATGATCCGGCCTCTCTAAGGCCGTACGTTGCGTAAATCGACATCTCTGGCGTCTACCCGGCATTCTTGTCACTCTGTACTCTTGCTTGCGTCGGCCGGTACTTTTCGCTCTCGTGGGGCATCGGCTACACGCCGATTTATAAGGCTGCAGGTTCGTGCTTGCAGCGCCATCACGGAGTGTGCGCATCAAACGTGGATCATTTTCATACCAGCATGCACTCTGGCTATTTTCAAAGTTTTGCGGTTGTATCATGTTTTATTCTAGGTGCGCAAATTTCATTGTACGTGAGTGTATATATACACTGAAGAGCAATTGAATTAGAGATACCTGTCTAGTAACGAGTAGCACCACCTTTCGCCCTGATGACGGCGGCGATTCGTCTCGGCATGGACTCGACAAGACACCGGAAACGTTGGGAAGCCATAAAGATCCACGACCCCTGAACAAGCTCCCACAGTTCACGAAGATTTGATGGAGGGGAGTCAGAGCCTCGAACATCTCTCTCGATGGCATCCCAGATGTGCTCGATGGGATTCCGGTCAGGTGATCTAGCTCGCAAAGGAAGCGAGGTCACGTCGGTGGAGTGTTCATCCAACCATTCGGATACAATTCGGGAGCGATGGCACGGTGCATTGTCTTGTTGCAGGATGAGGTCCCCAGTGGGATGTTGAAGACGCACAAACGGGAGCAAATGGTCGTCCAGGATATCCCGGTAAGGTTGACCTGTGAGGGACGATGTCACACGTACCAGGGGTCCCATTTCAGTCCACGTAAACAGTCCCCAGACGAGAATGCCACCCCCACCAGCTTGAAGAGTACCCTGCTGGCAAGAAGGATCCATCGCTTCATGTGGTTTGCGCCGTACTCGTATCCTGACATCCTCATGTACAAACGTGAATCTCGACTCATCAGTCCAGGCAACATTTTTCCACATGTCTAGGGTCCAGTGGAGATGTTCCCGCGCCCATGCTAATCTTTGCACCCTGTGATGTGCGGTCAGCAGTGGTACCCTCGTGGAACGATGGCCTCTGTATCCCATAGCGAGGAGATGGTTCTGGATGGTGTGCCTGCTTACACGTTTTTGTGCACCAGCGTTAAATTGCCGAATGATTTCTTGCACTGTGGCCCGTCTATCCGCTGTTACAATGCGAGCTAGTCGACGATGACCCCGCTCATCCACACACTGTTGTCCACCGCAGTTGGCCCTTGCAGGGATGGTTTTACCGGATTCGATGTACTCACGGTGCACCCGTGACACAGTTGCTCGTGAAAATCCCAGTGCCAGCACGACTTCCGAGATGGAGTGACCCATTCGTCGGGCCCCGACAATTTTCCCACGATCAAATGCGTTTAGCTCCTTCGTCTTACCCATATTGCGTCCGACTCTTACTGATTCCCGTCGCATCGCACCTTATATTGTTGGATCGCTACATACGTCATGTCTTTTCCGTTTACAGGGCCGCCCACTACGCCACATTTGCGTAACGTCAGCTGTCTCTAATTCAATTGCTCTTCAGTGTATAATGTGGAGGGCTATAAAAGTGTGGTTAATGTAAAACAGAGTACTTCTCCCTGAGTATTCAATTTCTCTGAGTTATTTATAAAGGCGCAATTTTAAAATTAGTTATTTTATGAAATAAATAATAATGCAGAATATTGAAAATGCAAGGTTTTGCTAGTAACTGGACTTCGCCGCTATTGCGTTCAAAATGGATCCTTTATTTACTTCAACTTCTCTATGAATGTTCAGCAATGCGAGTCCAGAAAATCGGGAATTAGACATTGTGTTTCGAAGATACATTTTCAGACGCCTGAGAGTAGAAAATGTCCTTTCCGGAGTGACCGTCGAGACAGGAAGCGTTGATAATTTTTTCAGCAATTTCTTGATATTCGGATAAACAGCAGCTTCACTACTTGATAAGGAATTCTATTGTAGTGTTTTCTCCTTTGTCTGATGTTGATGGCAACCATTTCTCAACCCGTATTTCTATTTCTCCTTGTAAACTATTCGGAAGAATATTTATATCGAAGGAGTATAATTTAGCACAATGTGTGATGTTCTTTATTGAAGCTGTTTCGATGGGGTTTTTTTTTTTTTTTTTGGTAGAATGTCATACAAGCTACTAATTATATTTTTGTGATTTTCAAAACGGTCAATCATATTTTGAATAAGGAAATCTAAAAAGAGTATGAAAACTGTTTTCCTAAAATAATCTTCCACGAATTCACTCGGTGTATTATCTCGATGCATTTGCTTCTTTCCAAGTCTAGGTTTGTTTATTTCAAAATTCAGTTCTTTTGCTGTTTCAACAGCTCGTTTGAATATGCAAGGAACGCTTATAGCGTGATAAATCCGTTTATTTTTGTGGTGTAAATCTGTATAAAGATTCGCCAAGCTTTCACACTCCAGGGGAGGCTTTCTCAAGGCAATGTAGACATGAAATGCAGGGAATTAGAACACGTAGTAAATAAAGATAATTTTTTGAAAATAACGTAGGTGGCATTACGAGCAGTATTACGTGAGTTTTTATCACGCAGTTATGCGGTGTGCCGCAATGTGCTTCCATCTTTTAACAGCGCATGCCGAACCCTATGATATGGTCTCTATGGAACTACCAATGGTTAGAGGGTATACCGGTTAGAGTACGGAGAATGGCAGAATCAACATTACAGCCCAGCATCCTGAGAATCATTAGTTTTTGTAGCACTGACGCCCTCATTCTGGCCTGTTCGGTGCTTCACATGAACAATTTACTTCTCACACGTAGCTAATCAATTTGCTGAAATCCAACAAATGAAATCCAGCATATGCCTCATCATTTTTATGCTGGATGAGGCAGTGCGAACAACCTCACGCTATCGACATCCTTGCATTATTGCTTCGTACTCGTTTTTAGAACTTATGAAACACCCTTCGTAAGTTCTCAGCTTGAGTTCTCAACATGTCAGATGATTTGGGCCGTCCCGGTGGCTTAGTTGTCAGAGACACTGGCTTCTGACCATTCGGCCAAGATATGCGCGACTTTGAGTCCGAGATTAGGCATGGGTGGTGTGTTTGTATCACGGACCTAGCTCTGTCCCTTTCCTGGAACTAGTCTCCCTAAATTAGGAGCGAGAGTCTGTTTATAGTCCTTACAGTTGGTAATCGTTAAACCCAGAAAAAAATTGAGTAAAAGCACGTAGTCTGGTTGACTTTTGAGAAGATTTCCTTTCATTTTGAGGATTATTTAAATAGCGTCAATACAAAGTAAAACAATATCAATTGTGTTAATGCACATTTTTTTCTTTTTCCGTTTCTAACTGCAAAAAGTTTTGATATGCTCCATGTAGCAAATTAAAAATTGTGAAACGATTTAACAGTTAGAAATTAAAAAGACGGAAATTTCTAATTAATAACAAGGAACTGTACACCAATTACAGTTAAAATAGTACTAGTGATCTGAATTTCTTGGCGTAGAATATAAATCAAAGTTTCCAAGCTTTCGCACATCAACCAGATGGCTTTTTCAAGGAAAGTAGACAGATAACTGCAAACTGGATAACGGAACACTTCAACAATTTGAACGTGGTGACTTGACTAGACAATAAATGAATAAGCGCAAACGTGATCAGACATTCGAAGAAATGAGGTCACGTTGACTGGGCGCGCGGTACTGTGGTAGAAAACACAGCATTATTTGAAGAATTTATTCCAAATGCGTGGCAACTCGAGAGAGACGCTATCATTGCAAGCCTCGCTGCTGGTCAAGATTTCCAAGGTTTCGCGAATGGCACCTTGGAAATCTCGACCAGCAACGAGGCTTGCAATGATAGCGTCTCTCTCGAGTTGCCACGCATTTGGAATCAATTCTTCAAATAATGCTGTGTTTTCTACCACAGTACCGCGCGCCCAGTCAACGTGACCTCATTTCTTCGAATGTCTGATCACGTTTGTGCTTATTCATTTATTGTCTTGTTAAGTCACCACGTTCAAATTGTTGAAGTGTTCCGTTATCCAGTTAGCAGTTAGCTGTCTACTTTCCTTGAAAAAGCCATCTGGTTGATGTGCGAAAGCTTGGAAACTTTGATTTATATTCTACGCCAAGAAATTCAGTTCACTAATATTATTTTAACTGTAATTGGTGTACAGTTCCTTGTTATTAATTAGTTTTGCATTCTCCGAGCAATGTGGAACACATTTCAACTATTCCGACAGTTGAGGCTCAAACTGGTGAAGGAACATTCCCACCTCGACTTTTTATCCGCTTGTAAGACATTCGGCGTGATCCCAAAGTTCCTTAATTTCAAAACTTCGGTAAAGGGAACATGGTTCGAGAAGAAAAAGGACAAATTTCTTCGTCAGATACTATCTAGGATAGTAAACCTGAAAAGAAAAGACGTTATGTCTTTGGAAGGCAAGTGTAACGTATACTCTAGATTCACTTTCCTTTTGATTTTTACTATCTCTGGTTATTTTATTTTACTATGTAAATTATCTTCTTACTGAACGAGATGTTATTTCTCCCGCTGAATGAGATCTGGCAATGAGTGTAAGTCATGACGTGGTGGTAGCCAGTATAAATAGGCGCGTTCAACGATACCTAAGAGAGCGGTTGTTTATGTGCGAGAGAGCTTTTGCTGATGTGCGTAGGGAGAGCTTCGTTTATGTGAGTTGAGCTACGTTATTTTGTGCCAAGAGCTTCGTTCTATGTGATTAGGTTTTTTCTTCATTATTGTGATACGATTAATGTGACTAGTGTGTGTGTGTTGAAGGATACCAGGACTTTCTATGAATAAAGCTTGTGTTGTAAGTACGTTTTTCTCAGTTCATAGTTTTGTCAGATCTCTGTCTGGCTGTTAGGTTTATTTTATTAGTTGTTATTATTAACAACCAGCATACGACTTTATTCATCTTAATTACTACTACAACATTACTAGCAGTTAAAAGCTTGTTCATTATTATTACTACACTACTAGCAGAAAAGTTTATTCATGATATAATTAACAAACAACAAGCATTAGAAGAAGTTGTATTCATTATATTAGAAGGAAGCTAGTATTCATTATACAAGTGCTATACCCTATATATGAAATTAAATATTCTTTGCGACCCGATCACTTTCAACAACCTAACGCTCTGAGTGGACATGTTAGCCGAAAGACTCCAATCTTCCTTATTCTCCAAACAGAACAAAAAGCTGGATTTCTTGAAATCATCCCAGAATCAAAATCCTAAAGATTTCAGCATTCCATTCGTCAATATCTCTAAGCGGACGCTCAGTGTTGAGAAAACTAAAGTTTTAAAACTCGGACCAAAATTCTGTTTCCGATCGAAACCGAACTCCAAAAGCGTCGTTTCTGAATTTTAGAGCATAATTTCGCGAGTTCCAGAAGACGCCAAAGATGAACTACGCGAACTGTGTTGAGATCGAGCTACAATAATAAACAAAACGCTTGGTAATTTTAAAATTCTAAGAGCGATTTCGAAATTTCGAAATGACAGCTCAATAGTGTTGACGCTAACTGACAAATCTGGCCAGATAGCTATTATGGGCACAGCGGATTACAATAAGAAACTAGAGGATTTTATTTCCGATTCTGTATCTACGGTCCTACGAACCAATCCTCTATATTCTTGGGTTGCACGCGTACAACAAGCTACAAGACTACCTGCTCTTCCGGAAGATCTCAAGAAAGCCTCCAAATTACCGTCTGGCCATCAGATCCCAAAACTCTTTGGTAGACTTAAACACCACAAGTCTGACAATCCATTGAGACCGATTATGTTCAGAAGGTCCGCACCGATCTACCATTTAGATAAGGCATTATCCAGATTCCTGACTAGTCATCTACCTGAATTGGACTTCGTATTAACTTCTACTTTAGATTTCATCACGAAATACAAGCAACTCACTGTTCAACAACATATCGGCAGCTTCGACGTGGTATCCCTTTACCCATCAGACCCGCCCCGTAAGCCATCAGAACGTTGAAATATGCTGTTTCTAATTCATCAGCTTATTCGCAAGAGTCTTGCCTCAACGTCTTCAAATTAATGAACGTGGTCTCAAATTCCAGCAACCTCAGTTTCCAAGGGCAAGTTTAAAGGCAATTAAATGGCGCTCCGATGGGATCTTTGTTTTCAGCCGTTCTCGCAGAAGCAATACTTCGCCCCATTGAGCAACATATATTCATTAACATCACCCCAAGGCCTACCACCTGGCTGCGATATGCGGACGACGTATTTTTCATATGGCCTCACGGGAAGGAGACTCTCCCACCTTTCCTCGATAAAGTCAATTATATACACCCTACGATCAATTGCATTATGCAGCTTGATCGCAGTGGTACCTTACCTTATCTCGACGTCTTAGTGAGAAAATCACACGACAATCGCCTTCGTACGGAAGTTTATTATAAACCCACCTCCGTTCCCAACTTGATGCTCCGCAGTTCATTCTGCCCTGATGATTACAAGACGGCCTTCTTCCGTTCTCGAATTAGAAGAGTCTTCGACGTCTCCTCTGATGTTTGTTCTAGCGAATCGGAACTAAAAAACATCGTCGAATTGCCCACTGAGGCAGGATATACGTCGAACCAGATACATAACTTTATCGAAAAAGCGAGAACCAGCCGTGTCAATCTTCCTATGCCGCAACTTCGCTACCGGGGCTCTATTCCCTACATACCAAAAGTTTCCTATCAACTCAAAAACGCGCTCAGGACGATGAGCTTCGGTGTTGGCATAAGGTCTCCGGCATCTTTATATACGATGCTTAAGGGAAATATTGACAAGCCCACTCTTCTCGATGAGGCTGGTGTTTATGCAGTCCCACTACAATATCCGGATGGCTCCAGACGATACTACATTGGAATTACCAAACATTCGTTTGGAATTAGAATCAACGAACATAAGAGATATACAAAAGACGGTAAAATAACCATTGCCCTATCAAGAGAGATCAAGTTCAAGTCCGCTGATCCTATGTGAAATGATATCAAGAAATTAGCTTCATACGCCACACCTAAATCTACTGCCATTCACGAAACCTTGGAAATCTTGACCAGCAGCGAGGCTTGCAACGATAGTGTCTCTCTCGAGTTGGCACGCATTCGGAATAAATTATTCAAATAATGCTGGGTTTTCTACCACAGTACCGCGCGCCCAACCAACGTGACCTCGTTTCTTCGAATGACTGATCACATTTACGCCTATTTATTTATTGTCTAGTCAAGTCACCACGTTCAAATTGTTGAAGTGTTCCTTTATCCAGTTTACAGTTAGCTGCCTATTTTCCTTGAAAAAGCCATCTGGTTGATATACGAAAGCTTGGAAACTCTTATTTATATTCTACGCCAAGAAATTTGGATCAGTAGTAATATTTTAACCGAAATTACTTTTCGTGCAGAAAACACGAAAATTAGTTATTAATATCAGGATAATATAAACCTAACTTTTTTTCATTAAGTTATAAATCTATTATTGTGAATATTTCTTACATTTGAATTTCAGCGCAGTTATTCAAATGTCGACTAACAATATTCGTTGTATGTTGTTAATGATTCGATGGTATTTTTAAGTCATAGCAACATTTGATTTTAATTTTAATTGCATTTATTTACGCATTTCAGTCTTGTCGTCCTTTGAAGAATGACTTTGACGACATCAAACATACAACGTTAAGTGAGAGAGGAGCTCTGAGAGAAGCTGCCAGGTTTGCCTTTTTCTTCTAATTCTTTTGTGTTTTAAACAGATATTTTGCTTATATAACTACTTTCACATTAAAATGTGAAAGTAGTTTATCAATCAATCAAACAACGGCAGCAGCTACCAGTATCAGCACGTCATAACGGCTCTTAGACAAGGTGGCCTCTCGCAAAATTATGCACATCAGTCTGATTCCTGCAATGAGTGTTCAACAATGCGAGTTCTTTCCGATTCCAACGCCCTTGAACAGCGTTCCCTAAAATTATTACTTTGCGCGGAAAACGTCAAGTCTACTGAAATTCACGGACGGTATTTTTTACTATCTTAGCCTTAGTTTTAAATGGTATGACATACAGGGTGTCCCATAAAGGTGTAACCAATTTCAAATAATCATAATATAAATGATCTCAATACACAACTTGTGTTAATTGACAGAACAGATCATGAAGTTTTATAGACATTCGACATGGGTGCCATTTGTCACCTAAGCACCTAAACGGCATTCTAAACACCTAAACAGTATTCCAGTTCCAACCATGTTCGTTTTAACTTTCTGCAGTGCGTGTGTAATCCTCCTTGTTAGGTCAGCAATGTCTGCAACAGGAGTGCTGTAAACCTTGTTGAGTTCGTTTGAAGTGTAGTGCTGTCGAGACTGTTTTAAGGTAATCCGCTGGGTACCGATTATTACTATTGATGAGCTAGCTATGCAAGTGATGTGCCCTAGAAATCAATTATGACTATTTCTGTAAAACTACTCTCATGTGATCGTTAGAAAGCCTAATGTTGCTCATTGTGTAACCAGTGTTTCTTTCAGGACCTTTTTGGCCCGGGGGGGGGGGTCGCAAATGGAACCTTAGAAGGGGCAAGTTTTCCATTTGCTATATATATATATATATAATTTTAACTACTATATTTATATACACTGTTGGCCACCCAAAATGCAACACCAAGAAGGAAGCATCCGATTGACCTGAAATTTGCAGCATGCGTCGCCCGCGAGAGGACATGCAAACGATTAGCATTGCAGGGCATATGCAAATCATGTGCCCCCGGCACGCCACCGAGAAGCACTCTAAGAAGGGTGCACAGAAGGCGGGGTGTAAGTAGTGGAAGTGTGTTGTGCTGCGGGACCTGTGCGTGGGAAGCTTCCTGATGCCTCGTCGCAGAATACGGCAGTCATTTCAGCACGTTTCGGAGTTCGACAGAGGACGAATAGTGGCTTGTCGCGACACCGGTTTATCGTACCGAGGACATCGGCGCCCGTGTGAGACGACATCCAGCCACAGTGAGGCAAGTATGGATTCGGTGGGTGCAGGAGGGACGGACGGACCGACGTGAGCGATTGCCGCAGCCGCGGCACACCACCGATCGGGAGGACCGGCATGTTGTGCGGCGTGCACTGACGGCTCGCACCGCTACATCACGAACGTTGGCGCAGGGATTAGGGTGTGTTGCGCAACAACCTGTATCAGCACGTACCGTTCGACGTCGTCTGCAGGAACGGGGACTTGTCGCACGGCGCCCATTGCTCTGATTACCATTGACGTTACACCACCGGCGAGTGCGGCGGCAGTGGGCGGTTGAACGCCGCACCTGGACAACGGAATGGCACGACATTGTCTTCTCCGACGAATCCCGCTTCTGCCTGCAACACCACAATGGTCGGATCCGCGTGTGGCGGCACCGCATCGAGAGACTGTATGACGCTTGCATTATGCATCGCCATACCGGTCCGTGGCCTGGCGTTATGGTTTGGGACGCAATTGGATATGACACCTGCATCCCTCTGGTACGCATCGCCAGTACACTCAACAGCCACCGATACATCTCCGACGTTTAGGAGCCTGTAGTCCTCCCTTACCTGCAGGACCTGCCAACAGCTACGTTTCTACAGGTCAATGCGCGCCCGCACCTGACATGCATCTTGCAACATTTCTTCACGGCCCACCAAGTGTTACTGCTGCCGTGGCCCGTATGTTCTCCCGATATGTCGCCCATCGAACACGTCTGGTCGCTGATCGGCAACCGAGTGGCCCGGCAAGCACCACCCGCGGCTACGCCTGATGAACTGTGGCAACGTGTGGAACCAGCCTGGACCGACATACCCCAAGCCCACTTCCAAAGCCTCTTTCGTTCGATGCCGCGGCGTGTACTAGCCGTTATTGCCAGCCATGGGGGCCACACGAACTATTGATGTATGCGTGTTCCGCAAGTCGCTCGGGCATGTAATCGTTTCATCTTTGTATCTGTTGTTATTTGTCCAGTAAATCTATCTTTGCTATCTCGTGACCTTCTTGGTGTTGCATTTTGGATGGCCAGCAGTGTATATCCAAGTAATTGCTATATATGTGGCACAGGGGTGCATTTACAGGGGGCCTCCCCCCCCCCTCCCCTGGAAAATACTTCATTTTTGTTTTTTTTTAAAAGTGCGAGTTACATTAGAAAAAATTCCTTAATTTAATAAAAATGTATCAAAATACATTGGGAAAAAAATGTTTTAATTTTTTCTTCAATTTTTCATTAACTTTAATTTTGTTCCACATAGTGGATTTTAAAAACTTCCTTTTTTTCGTCCCCCCCCACGAAGAATAATTATATAAATATACCTGATATATTAATTACTTCTTCAAACATTTCAGGAATAACAAACTGTTTTCAGCTAAAAGAGGGAAGGGAGAAGTTCCGCAGGCTTGAAATTTTTATCTGTTAAAATGCATTCAACACACTCTTGTTCCTGAATCACGATTCCCAGACAATTAGATATGATTAGCCTACTTATTATACTTTGAAGAATACCATGCGTCCTAATACACTTTTTAATAAAATAAACTATAACCATTTGAACAAATATTAAAAAAAATAAAATTGAAGAAATATTTGCATCATAAAAAGAAACGAAACTTCCTTTTTTCATCATAGCCTGAATATATTCAAATTTGGCTCGGTAACCTAAAATGTCTCCGGAGGGACAAATGGTCGTTTCCGGGAGGGCTTCGTCCCCCTGGATGTATGCCTGAAAGAAACACTGTGTAACTAAGAATTTTGCGTTAGTTATCCGGACGATAACGTTAAGAAGCTCCAGTGTTACAAGTATGCAAAGACTCTGTTTTTGCAAGTGGACTATTCTCTTCTGGCCGTTAGAAAGCTTAATACTGCATATTGTGTAATTAAGTATATTGTGCTACAGAGGGTGTGTCGAAAGGTTTGCAATATTTGCATAAACGCATGTCCTGCGGAGGGTATGTCACGTCTTTGAAGTAGTAAAAGTCGCGCACTGCAGTCAGTCGAAAAGGATATAAAGTGGTAGTCGTTGCTGTGAACAGCATTGCATGTCATATATCTGTCTGTGGTTCGGACGCCTAAAAGATAAGCAGCCACAACCGGCTAATTAGGTAACTTTTGCTTTACGAGTTTGAACTCGGCCATAGCGCTGATCAAGCAACACGAAACATTTGTCATGCGAAAGGGGAATGTTGCGTGGACCACAGCACCGCAACCAGATGGTTCAAGAAATTTCGCTCAGCGGACACGATCAGCCAAGGTCAGGTAGTCCGCGGACCGTGGATTCGGAGGCTGTGCGCCAGGCCGTAGAGGCAAATCCGACAACCAGAACTCGGAGATTATCAGGCGAGCTGGGCACATCACAGACCACCGAAGTTCGACACCTTCAGAAACTCGGTAAGGTCTACAGGAGCTGCCGCATTGTCCCTCACGAACTGACGCCAGATGAAACAAACCGCCGAGTGGAAGTGTGCACGAAACTCCTAGAAAACCCGCGCGATGTACTTTTCATCAAGAGAATTGTTACATGCGATGAAAAGTGGGTTTATTTCTGTAACCCTAACACACAACGGCAGTGTTTGAGCCCAGACCAGCTTCCTAAGCCTGTTGCCAAACGTGGGAGCTTCGATCACAAGGTGATGCTCTGCGTCTGGTGAAATTTCGAGGGGATAATCCATTACGAATTTGTTCCAGACGGTCGGACCAGCAACGCTAACTTCTACTCTGAACAGCTGGAGCGAATGTATGCCGTTTTGGAGAAGTACCCGGCAATGGTGAACAGAAAACGTGCTCTCCTACAGCAAGGACATCGGTCAGCGTCATACCGCGCGAACGACCCTTAAGAAAACTCCAAGAATTTGTGGGCATCGAACTGATGCCATACCCACTATATAGTACGGGCCTTACCCCGTCGAATTATTACTTGTTCCGGTCCATGGCCCACTTCCTTCGTGGGCGGCACTTCAACAACCAGGAGGAGGTGGCAGCTGGGGTTAAAGAGTTCTTCGCTTCGAAGGGCAAAAACGGTAGCGCAGCGGAATAAAAGAACTGGCGGACAGATGGCTAAAGACGGTGCAACACGATGGCCAATACTTTGAGTGCTAGTCAGCTTTCGTCGTAAAGGTACATATGAAGACATAAAGTGATCCAAATACTGCGAAACTTTCGACTCACTTTGTGCAGTTATCCGGAGCATTATGTTAAGAAACTCCAGCGTTAAAAATATCACAGATGCACGATAAGTAATGTTTTAAGAGTATAGACTTTCAAACCCATAGCATAAGTACAAATATAACCATTTAAAGACATTATACTGATTGATTGGTCAGCTAACTAATTTGCTAATGTTCTTAAATACATGTAGCTTTGTTGTACATAAATCACACTTTGGAAACATAACCAAAAAGCCAGGAGATTCACTAATGTTATTTCAGCAATTTTTTACGCTTTCCAACCATAGGTTGAAGAAGCGTATATGCTCCAGCTTTGTCCGTCTGTCTGTCTGTCCGTCCGCACGATAATTCGCGTAAAAATGGTTCGATTTCGATGAAATTTTAGTATTTGGTAGGGGATTACCTGGAGACAAACCCTATTGAAAATGGGTGAAATGAGGTCAAAGGTCAGGACATAGGAGCGGGATCCATTCCATCGCTCTTATGCGTTATAACTTACGTAAAAATGCTTCGGTTGAGACAAAACTTTATCATTTTGTTCCGGAAGTATAGTTAATCGGTTCTGTTGAATATCATCGAAATGGGGTCAACGATCAGGGCATAGGACCGAGATTTATTCCACAGCCATTATCCTCATAACTGGAGTAATAACTTAAGTAATGATTTCTGGTATGTTGGAAAGCGTATCATAATCAATGTACTGCATGATTTTACTAACTTGTTTCTATGAATACATATACTCAAGACATCCAGATAATCCCTTACGAAACTATAATCTCACTGGTTCAGGGCAGACACCTATTTCATAACAAGGACATTTGTTTGTCAATCACATACGTACATCTCAAGAGATTTTATACCGATGTTTAATTATCTACTTTCCACCAACTCTCTCCTCTCAACCCACTCTATACATTCAATGTAGTCATTTTGTGCTGCTCTGGCTCACTGTCAGTGTTGAAAAATTGTAAAAGCTGTTCTGGGAAGTAATGTATAATTCAGGGAGAAAATGTTTAGCCAACAAGTATTTGTGTTGACATATGAAAACAAACTCAAAACGAAAGTTAAATAGGCGTATATGTCAGAAGAATGGTATAGCCCAGTATGGTAATACGAGGGGATGCTGAAAAGTTCTCGGCCTAACCCACTTCCTGTTTTTGTAGCATTATTTTGTCACGGCAGCTCAAAAGAATGTTCTTTTGTATTGTAAAGTGCCAATTTTCAGACTAATAGCTCTTTTTTTTTTTTTTTTTTTTGCAGATGTTTGACGTCCTGAACTGAATCATGTTAACGCAAAGTGTTGAATTTTCCAATGTGGAATTCCGTGCTGTCATGAAATTTCTGTTCCTGCAGAAGAAAACTGAAAGGAAATCTACGAGTGTATGACGAAACATTAAGTGACAAGTGCCATTCATAGTCCACTGTGAAGAAATGGTGTGTCAATTTTCAGCGTGGATACTTTGAGACCGAAAGTGCAGCAAGATCTGGAGGGCCTTCAACAGGGACAACACCCGAAATTGTTGATCGTGTTCATGATTTGATTTTGTCAGATCCGCGAATCTCGACTAAAACAATAGCTTAGACACTGGAGATATCCAGAGAACGTGTTGGGTTCATAATTCAGGAGCACTTGGATATACAGAAGATGTCAGCGAAGTGGGTACCCAAATGTTTGAACGCCGATGAAAAACGAAAACGAGTGGACACTTCCATATTGGTTTTGCAGCATTTTGAGCGATATGGTGAAATTTGTTTGCAGCGACTTGTCACTGTTGATGAAACGTGGTTACATCACTACGATCCAGAGCAGAAACAACAGTCTCTGCAGTGGTGGCACTCGAGTTCTCCACCGGCCAAAGAAATTCAAGACTCAAAGGTCTACAGGAAAGCTCATGGCAACGTTTTAGGGGATGGGGGGAGGATTAGGAAGGCATTTTACTGAATGACTGTCTCCCGAAGGACCAAGCAATAAATGCTGAATGCTATTAGAACTTGCTGTGCCAATTAAAGGAGGCGTTGAAGGAAAAAAGGCGATGAAAACTGCGGAAAGGTGTTCTCTTTTTGCAGGGCAACCCGCAGGCTCATCAGGCTGGCAAGACAATAGATGTTTTGAGGGATCTGGAGTTTAAGTGCATACACCATCCACCCTACTCACCAGACCTTGCTCCATCGGACTATTTTCTATTCCCAAACCTTAAAAAATGTTTGAAAGGGAAGCATTTTTCGAATGATTCGGAGATTATATCAGCAACAGATTGAGTGACCAGTCTTCAGAATTTTCTTTGGAAGGGTTAAAGAAACTGCAGAAACGCTGTGCCAACTGTGTTGAACTTCAGGGTGAATATGTGGAATAGTCTGTAAGTTTCATGGCTACTCAGCGTAAGAAACTTGCTGTTAACGCACGATGTACAAACTTGCTGAATGGTTCCAGTTATAGGCAAACTTTAATAACTAAAAAAACACACAAGTTAAAATGTATTTACATGGTTAAAAAGACATAAGTACTTTCGTGCTCACTACGAGCACATTATCATATGAAAGACAAGTTGGAGTTCCAGAAAACACATTTATGTGTGGGTGCCGTTGTCAAACGTTCTCAATGAGGAAAGAAATACAAGAACGTTCACTTGCTCGTACGTAATGTGAGCAAATAGAGGCCTATAGAGTTCTATTAATGATGGGCAGAGTCTGCGATGTAAAAGGTAGAAACAGGAATCGAGGACAGTAAAGTTTTCCAGGCCTGGGAAATATAGCTGGGTACTTCATCATTGCAACTAGTGTCCACTCGATGCAAAATGTGCAGACTCTCTGTAAAGAGCACTGTTTCCCTCGTTGTACCAGCTGAAGAAAGCCTGGCTAAAGCAGTCGATGACGAGACATTTTTTGCACTATATTGGTGTTCCTTAATTCTTGTTTGCAGTCTCCGTAGGGTTGAGCCGATATATATAAAGTCCTTATCTTGAGGATCGACAGATTTCATAGTAATGGAATAGATGTCACATTTGTCCAACAATTCAACACGGTCCCGATTATTTTTAATCAGGGAACAAATGTTCTATATTTTCAACCCAAAACCGACACCGTGACTGTGACAGATGTTCAATAAATTGCCATTCACATGAGGGACGTAAGTCATCGATCCAACATATTTGATATCCCTTCGTTCACGTGTCACTGTAAAACATGTTGAACTTTGGATATTTCGGTAGATTCTATGGACATCTGAATATGAAAATCCGTGCTGATAAGCAATGGTATATATATTTTGAAGTTCCTCCTGGGTACCTCATCAGAGACACTACGTCTAAAGATGTAGTGTCTCTGTTTCCCAAATTTTCACATTCAGATGTCCATAGAATCTACCGAAAAATTCCAAAATTCAACATTTTTTACCCTGACACGTGAACGAAGGGATGTCAAATATGTCGGATCGATGACTCGCAACAAGCGATTTTCATTACTGCGGTCCGTTTAAAGAATCATTATATGGTCCAATGTTTGATAGTGATGAAAATGTGGAAGAAGCAGTGTATAAATGACTTTAGGGACAGCAAAAAATCCTCTCTGATGGGTTCGAGAAGCTATGGAGACCTAAAAAGTGTGTAGAAGTAAAGGGAAACTACACTGAAAAACAATGCTACAGTTATGCAAGTTTGACTTTGCTTTTGTTTAAAACCAAAGAAATTGCTTTTAATTTTTGATCTACTGAATTATGACCACCCATATCAAGGTATATTCTGAATTATGGCCACCACTATCAAAAGCATATGCCGTCCGTTGACAACGTGATTTCCGAGAGGGCGTGATTAGTCGACCGACGTAGCATATATAAGGTGAGATTGGAGCAGTCGGTAGTAAAATTCGGAACGTGATGGGTAAACGAAAGGATTTATCAGACTTCGAGAAAGGACAGACTGTGGGAGTTGGGAGAGCGGGTGCTTCGATTTCCCAAACAGTTGAACTGGTGAGTTGTTCGCGAGTTGCCGTAGTTAAAGTGCATCAGGACTGGCGTGAAAATGGTCAAACAACGACTCAGAGGCAAAAAGTTGCACAGGACAGCGGAAGGTTGATGTGAGAGGTGAGCGCCCGATCCGGCGGCTCGTACAGGCCAACAGATACACCACTGTTCAACATTTGAATACCCAATACAACAGAGGTCAACCTTGAACAGTATCTGTCATGAGCATGCGCCGTACGCTCGCAGGTATTTGGGATATAACAGCAGACGACCCCGACGACATCTTCTCTCAACCATGGTTCATCGGCGCAAAAGACTCGCCTGGTGCAAAGATCATGCAAGTTGGGCGTCACATGACTGAAAAAAAGTATGCTGGTCTGACGAGTCGCGTTTTTACTCCACTGCGTGGATGGCATAGTCGTGTACGTATTTGGCGCAAACAACCTGAGGCACATCAATGCATGGCCTCCATCGTGCAAGAAGGCCTCCATCGTGCAAGAAGGCCTCCACCTGTATGCTGTGGAATATGTTTACCTGAGATCTTGGACCCCTGGTGCATGTGGAACAACATATGACTGGTGCCCACTACCCTGAATTGCTTGCTAACTTTGTACACCCAGCAATGCTGCAGTTTTTCCCGAATGGCGACAGTGTCTTCCAAGATGATAATGTGCCGAGCCAAAGGTCTAATCCAATGTTGTGCAGGAATGGTTTGAGGAACACAGTTCATACTTCCAGCATATCGACTGGCCTCCGAAGTCTCCCGATATCCATCCCATAGATCACTTGTAACACTATGGAATGGCATATCAGACTTCTATACACTAATCGCCTTCATATCGGCATTGAAGGCAGCATTGCCCACAGTTTGGTTGGCATACCTCCCAAATGATTCCGGCATCTTATTGAATCGATGCCACGTCGGATAGCTGCTGTACAGAGGGCGAAAGGAGGACCTACGAAGTATTAAGTAGGTGGTCATAATTCAGTGATCATTCAGTGTATGTTATGATTTCTTTCGGTTTCCTTGTATATAAGAAGCTAACATATAACTTAAGAAAATATATGCTGAAATGCGCTCATATGTGTGTACTTAGGTGTCTGAAGTGTGCTGACGCTCCCTGCCAAAAGGGCTGCCCTACTCAATTAGATATAAAAGCTTTTATAACCAGCATATCAACGAAGGTAAGTTGGACACATCAACTAAATAATTTGATCTAAAAGTCATTTTTATATTTATGTTTATTTATCACAGATTGCTCGTTGAAACTTCCTACAGGGCTTGGTCGCTGAGTGCCAAGAATAAAACAAATTAGCAAAATTAAAATTTCGGGCAGTGGGACACCCCGCCCCTTCCCCTCCCGCTTCCGAATCGAAAATAAGGAGCTTGCTAGTCCCGTGCTGGACTCTATGTAGAAACGTATGGTCTTCCGTAGCACCCTTTAACCGGTTGTAAATCGAAACCACTTCTTCCTACTCAGGAAACTGCTATTCTCCCAAATGAACTACGCCGACAAGGTTTGTTGCTGCAACTTGCTGATTTGACTCCTACGTCACTCACCGCAGTAGTCCTTCATTTACGTCATGTTGTGTAGTAAATACATCTCCCCCCCCCTCCTCGTTAGATTTCCCCAAGAAAGGCGGCGCTGGGAAATGTAATGTTTGTGGGTCTGCCGCCTAACACGATTGAAGTACCAGCTCACTATAGAAGTTTTTTATTAATTCCTTACGGTGTGTGGAACATAGTTGGAAACGAGGCAAACATTTTGGACCCGGACGTTACATAATTGGACCCCACCCGGATCTGGACCGCATAAATCTGCTTTGGACTATAAATTCGAAACTCCATTTATAACTATACACAATCATATACACTATATTGACAAAAGTAACCGAATGCCTAGAAGAGAAACACAACATAGCATTTATTGACATACACATCAGTACGGTGTCGGTCTACCTTTGGCCTTAATGCATGCACTGAACCTTCGAAGCTCGAAGTGGTTGGGTTTTGAGCTCCGTGATTTTCGTTGCTATAAGGTGTTTATTGAGTGCTTTAGTTTCTGTGGTTGCGTGTATCTTCAAGTTGAAGTTCTACGCTTTACGTTCGTGTATCTCCCAGGTTGGTGAGTGCCATATTTTTTCATTATTCACTGTTTTATTTTTCAACCAAGCTGGTCTTTTTTCGTTAAAGTCTCGCCATTGCTTCGATGGCGGAGGCAGACAAGGGTGACGCCCACATCCTTATCTTGGCAGATCAGCCAGCTTCCTCTTCTTCTTCTACCACTCAGCTTAATGAGGTGGCTCCCGAGCGTCATTGCGACGTCATAGACACCTCTTCTTCTCCAGCTATTACTCCCACCAAGTGCGGTGGTGCCAAGTCTCCTATCTACATCTCAGCAGATGATGACGTATCCGTTATCAGCAATACTGAGCTCATAGCTTCTACTTCTCATCAACTTTCTGATTCGCCCTCACTGCTAGGAGCCGCTTCATCGAATTCTCGACCCATGTCTTCCAAAGCGTCCTATGCTTCTGCAACTTCCGGGGTCCTCACACCCCCAGTTTCATCTGCTATGCCTTTTCCTGAATCCTATGTCACTGTCGTCGGTTCTACTGCTACAATTGACATACCAGAGGATTCCCGAGCTGGTCACCTTTTTTCCTCCACTATGGAACGGGGCGTCTATTTTGATGCGCTTCCCGACACTAAGCTGTGGCAATATAGCCGAGCCCTCAAAAATATCTTACCAAAGGATGCAATAGACTTTATAGCTCGAAAACCCAGATCTGTCTTGGTCTATTTTAAGGATAAAGCGCATGCTGACCAGGTCCTTACGGAAGGTCTAACCATCAATTATGTGCATCTGTTAGCACAACCGGTTGCGCACCGCCCGGTGCAGGTGACCTTCTACCCCGTACCACCAGAAGTATCCGACGCTGCACTTTGCACCTTTGCTCAGCAGGTACGGCAGAGTTGTTGGCTCCATAACAACTCTCTCTGCGACTCCCAGAGACCCTGAAGACAAATCGATTCGAGGTTTTCGCCGCACTGCTCGAGTCCTCTTTTCATCTGATGCTCAGCTGAAAGCGGTTCCGAATGTTTTGGACATCCGCTGTGGACAGCAACGCCGAAGAGTTGAGATAATCACTTCACAGTATTGCACTATATGTCAGAGCGAAAGTCACATAAGGGCTCAGTGCCCACGTGCCTCCCTGCAAACAGCTCCACACACTACATTTTCTTCTACTTTGTCCACCAACGCTTCACAGACTTCTTCCTATTCGAGGAAAGTCGCGGAATCAAGATCTTCCAAAAGTCAGCTTACTGCCATTGGTCAACAAACGACTTTGATGCCTCCACCTCCTGCTGATCCTAAGAATTTTCCCAGGCTTCCAAAATCGACTCCCCCTTGTACTTTTACAACCACTGCTGATGTACATGTTGACCACTCCTCAGCTTTTACCGTTGGCTCCATGACACGAGTCACAGGTAACGCTTCGGGTTCAGACTCTCCAGACGATCATGAAGCTTTAGTGGTTGCTGGAAAACGCAGTGGTGCTTCTCGCCCCAAGACAAAGAAGTCAAAGACTCTGGCGTCCCGAAGATCATCTCGCTCTTCTACCCGCTCATCCACTCGCTCCGTCAGCTCTCGACGACCGTTCTCCAGGTCGCCTCTACGCACTTCCTCTGAGACAGCATGTGAGGGTGCCTTTCCCTCACTAGAAGAATTCACAACTTTTCTTGCTGAAAATGCTTTCCCTGCTGAGCCTCTGCCATACGAGGACGTGCTGGATTGCCTTTTAGGGTCCTCTAGCCCTTCCTCAGCACGCACTTCCATTCAGCAGTATGAAGCAGCTCTTCCACAAGCGCTGGTTCAATTACACTCACTTGAAAACACTCTTCGGCGCACTGCGGACGAGGTCCTGTGGAGTGCTTGTTTTCTCCGTCGACTCCACTCCATCACTACAGCCAGTCAATTCCTACTGCATCCCACAACTAACCTAGACATTCAAGGTGGTGTCACTTAATTGTCGCGGTTTTGCGACACCTCTTGCGAATGCGCTGGTACGAGAGGATCTTGCTCCCGCTGAATGCTGATATATTACTTCTGCAGGAAACAAACTGTACTTCCACCACTCAATTTCATCAATGGCATCAGTGGGATCATACTTTCCATCACGCCTACAGCCAACTGTCGCGTGGTGGCATGGCAGTTGGTGTTCACTCACGTTTTCGTTCAACTCTTTCCTCCTTTTCAGTGAAAAACTTATGTCGAGACTTATTACAACGAGTCTCTTTCACTGTCGCAGCTGAAAAATTTCATGTATTCAACATTTATGTTCCTTGCACTCCTACTCACGTGCCAGAGCTGTTTGCAAAACTTCGACGGGCTCTGTCACGTATTCCCATCACCGACCGGGTACTTATCGGAGGTGACTACAATTGCACTCTACATCCCCTAACTGATTTCTCTTCTTCTTCCAGAGAACACCGTACGGAAGTAGTACATCTCTTACAGTCTATCACTTCAGACTTCTCACTCGTAGATGTTCAACGCCATTTGTCACCAACCCAGACTACACATACATGGCGTGCACCAAGAGCCATTGATCCTCCTAGAGCAAGATTGGATCGCTTTTATACAACTTCTCTTCTTCTACCAGTAATATCAGATTCATGCTGTACACCCACAGCTTCCTCGGATCATTGCGCCATTGCCATAACAGTTTTTGCTACTTCAACACAGCCACGTACAATCCGGCCTTGGACTTTTGACGACACCTTTTTAGATGACTCAGCCTTCTGCTCATCGGTGCGAGATTTTCTTGCGGATTGGCGTACAAGGCTTCATTCTGCACCGTGCCCCCTCAACGTTTGGTTGGAAGTAAAACGCCACCTCATACTACTGGTACGAAACCTGTCATACTCGATCATGACACAACGGAGGATGCGACTTGATCATACTAGGCAAATGCTTTCTTCGCTCAATCTTGCTGATCCCCTATTTCAAGTCTACCAGGCAGAATTACATTCACTTTTGGTGCCACTTGCAAAACAAGCCTTTCAACGCCTTAAACTACAACACCTGAAACCTGATGCTTGTTCGTACGAATTCCTTACGTCACTTGAGTCAACTCGCCGATCCTCTTCTGTTCTACAGCACCTTCGTCTTCCAACTGGAGTAGTTTCATCCGAACCAGTTCCAATTTGTTCTATGGTACGTAATTACTACATTTCAAAATTTTGTGAAACTCCTCCTAACTCCCCTACGGCTTCTGCTCTTCTGTTCTCTTCTTTGCCTCAGGTCCCTTCTCATCTTTCAGTTAGCCTCCTCCATCCTCCCACTTTAACTGAGCTCTCTGACACTTTCTCGTCCCTCAACCCCCGGGCTTCACCTGGCCCGGACGGTCTCCCTGTTTCTTTCTATAAGGCTTTTCTTCCTGCCCTCCTTCCATTTCTCCTCTGTGCCTTTTCTACTGCCATGCATCTTACATCTCTTCCAAGGAGTTTCACGCTCGCACATGTTGTACTTTTCCCCAAGAAGGGTGATCCGCTTGACTTGGGGAATTGGCGTCCCATCTCACTCTCAAATACTGATTACAAACTCTATACTAAATTTCTGTCCCGCCGGCTTAACCCCATATTCTCTCCACTAATCAAACCTATACTGTACCCGGGCGCTCTATCTCCCATAATATTCAGCTTCTTAATGATCTAATTCACCTCGTCCGCTCTCGCTCAGAACCCCTTGCTCTTCTTTCCCTCGATCAACGCTCAGCGTTCGATAATATTTCTCATGATTACCTTCTTGCTACATTACTAAATTTCGGCTTTCCTCCTTCCTTTGCTTCTCTTCTCATCTCCCTCTACCGGGACGCAGTTTTCCACGTCAAGCTGCTCAACCTTCTCACAGCTCCCATACCCTTTCGTCGCGGCGTGCGTCAGGGTTGCCCCTTATCCGGGCAGCTCTTCGCCCTCACAATAGAACCTTTTTTTACGCGCAGTCCATCGATCCTTCTTTGCTTCACTACCACCGGTGTGTAGCCAGCACACGTCATCATGTTGCTACCTATGTTGCCTACGCCGACGATATTACATTCTGCATTCGGCAAGACTCACAATTTCACGATCTCCACAATCTCTACAATACCTACGCCTCATGTTCCGGAGCAGCGCTAAACACAACGAAAAGCACAGGCCTATGGACCGGTTCGTGGGCTAATCGCACTGACTCTCCTTGGGGAGCAGAGTGGTCCAACACCTCTCAACGATTCCTAGGAGTCCACCTTGGAAAACCAGCAACTGCTTCACTCGTCACCTGGATGACTCTTCGGCCACGCCTACATCGCTCGGTCGCAATCTGGCGGCGCGCACAATTCTGCACCTCCGTCTTTCAAAGAGCACGTATAACGCACACTTACCTGCTTTCAATGTGCACGTATTCCTGGTTGGCTTCGAAGCAACCAGCACTACGTCTTCTTGAACTCACCCGCTGTCAAACTCAGGTTATCTGGCCCGGCCATCACTGGGTCGGAGCACCTCAACTCAGCCTGTCTCCTTCCAACGGAGGCATTAGTCTACCCGACGTCAGATCCTATTACAAGGCTTATCGTGTGTCTACGTTTTACGATCACTTGCGGCACCTGCTCCCTCTGCAGTTGCTGCTCGTGATGTCATAGTCTCTCCGCATAACCCACGCTTTACTCTCCTTTCGTTCTTACTCATGGACCACTGTCCCCTTCTCACACTTTTCCCTCCTGTCTACAAAGAGGCTATCTCCTTTCTTCGTTCCCTCCTCTTTCTCGCTCTCTCCCTGCCTCCACAAATGACCTACTTTCCGAACCTCTTTTTTTTTCTTCTCTGCTACACCCTCTCCATCTCCCATGTTTTGCTTTTCCTTCATGGCTCCGAGCTGGAGTCGTTACTGTCAGCGATCTTGTTAACACCGATCTTTCCTGGCTCCCCTTCTCTTCTCTACCCTCTGCTCTCCGTTTCAATGCCAACGCTCACTTTGTTCACAACTCTCTTATTTCTACTATAATCTCCCTGTTCCCTGAGCTTGCTACTCCCTAAGGTCTCATTTCTGTTCACTCTGCCTCTCTCCTTCTCCCATTTTTTCTGTCGTCCATTGGTCCACCTCTTCCTCTTGTCTCTTTCTCAACAGCTGATCTCTACCGTTTTCTCTCTCGCTCTTCCGCACCTTTTCCCATTTCTGGAATTCCACTTTCTTCTACCTCCGCAGTGTGGTCCGCTGCGCTTTCCCCACTTTCAGCACCCCTTGAAGTCAATTCACATTGGCTTTTCTTACACAACCGCCTCCCTGTGCCGTCGATTTTACATCGCATGACCATTTTATCTTCACCCTCCTGTCCGTATTGTGGCGAGGAGGCTGACGTCCAGCATGTCTTCATGTATTGCACAGTATTATTGCCAATACTCCATCTCGCTTTCACGCTAGCGCAACGATCCTGTGAGACCGTCCTCACCTTCAGCGCCTACCGAACACTACTTCTGAACTCTTCTCGCCCTATTCACCTTCCGGCAGTCTGCTCCTACATCTTCGTGCTTGTAAAACATATAATTCACGTGTATCATCTTCAGCGTCCTCCCGAAGCTTCTACTGACATAAATAAAGTCAGTACTGCGTTACTTTGTCATTTTCGTAATCGCCTACTCTCCCGCCTTCGACTAGAACTTACCACTGCAGTTGCACGCTGCAGTGAACCACAGTTCCTATCAACTTGGTCACCAGCAACCACTTGGTTTGCAGGGTCGCCCACAACGCTTCACCTTACAGTCGGAACTTTTATTTCACCTACCTCCTGATAGATACAATTTTTGCCATGCTGACTTGTTTTCAATCTCTGCTTCATCAGAGACTATTTTTTGTCTTTTCCAACAAATTATCATACATAAACTGTATTCTCTCACCACTATATTGAGCTTTGTGAATAGGTCGTTGCGTCAGCTACAAGCACCTGTAAATCTTCTTTTCGTATGTCATTTTGAGACGATTTTTCTATACACATTTCCTGTTTTTTTTCTTGCTTCGCAACTGAGTGCAATCTTGTTCCTCAACATTCACTGTACTATATTATTTGTACTCTCTATTTTATCAGAATTTTTTTGTTTGTCTCACTATTGTACATCACTTTTAGTAGATCAATTATTGTATAGAATCCTATGAATTGTTCGAAGCATGAGCTACTTATAATTGTCAATTTCTTTTCACGCTTTTTTTAAGCCTCTGTTCTCATCCTCTTCACATGTATCCTTTCGTGTATAACTCATGTGTAAAGTTTTTTTGTTTTTCATTACTCATCTTGCTGAATTTATGTATTCTCTCTGCGATGTCAGAGACTATTTCTTTTTACCACCTCTGACAAACCAATATATATAAACTGTAACTTCTCATTGTACAGAATCATGTATATAGGTCGTTTCACGAACCACAGACATCTGTAAACTTTGTCGTTTTTACAGTATATTCTTATCTTCAATTCCTGATTCAACAGTGTAATTTTACTTTTCAACTGTGTAAATTTGTGTTCTCCAATACTCACTGTGATGAGTTGTGTCTTCTTTCTGTATTTTCAGAGATTATTTTTTCTTTTGTATTCTCAGGAAAATTATTGTATATAACTATTTTTCATATCACCGTTGTATGTAACATGTAGTACCGCGAGCCACATTCATCTGTAAATTTTTCATCATCTGTCTTTCGAACTTTCGACTTCATGTTTGTCCCTTGATCACCTGCAACCTCCTGGTTTTCCAGGTCACCCACAATGTATCACCTTTCGGTCAGAACTTTTTTTTTTCATCAATATTGTGTAAAATTTATACTCTATAGTGCTCATCATTCTGGATTGATTTTACTCTCTGTATTACCAGAGATTCATATTGCCTCGCCAGATTTCTACTGCACTTAACTGTTGTCATGCAAACGTTGCACCGAATCCTGTAATTAACGTAGCGCAAGCTGCACATTTTGTTAATTTCTCATCACCTGTCTTTTGAATCTATGTCTGCAAGCTCGAATTCTGTATTATTCCTTGCATCAATACTGTGCAAAATTAATATTGTATAACGCTCTTCAAGCTGAATTGTTCCTATTCTTTTGCTTTGTCAGAGACTTTTGTTGCCTCACCAGACACTCGAGTGTAATTAACTGTTTTTTTACTATCATCAATGTACAGAACAGTGTAAATAAGCAGTAGCGTAAGCTACAAGCATCTGTAAATATTTTTTTGTCATACATCATTTGAGATGATTTATTCAAGCACATCTCCTGTATCTTTCTTCTAATAAATACTGTGTGAAAACTGAACCTTCGAGACATGCTTTCGACAAGGTTTTGAAACACAGCGATAGGTATGCGCTTCCATTCAGTATATAACGCTGCCACTAACTGTTGCTTAGTAGTAGAACTTGGTTCCAAACTTCTTATGCGGCGCTCTAATTCATCCCATAAGTGCTCTATGGGATTAAGATCAGGGTTCTGTGCTGGCCAGTCCACACACGATTCGGAATTATCGTCAAACCTCGCCGTAACAGTCCTTGTTTTGCCACGGAGTTGGTAGGGCATAATTGTCCAGAATATCGAGGCAGACGTGCTGGTTAACAGGTCTGCCCACGATAACCAATAGGCTGGGACCATGCCACGAAAAACGCCCCCACACGAGAACACTGACAGCTCCAAACTTGACCGTAGGAACAGTATACTGTGGTAAATAGCGTTCCCCTGGCTGCCGCCATACCCACTACGGCCATCAGACTAATGTATCGTGCATCTGGATTCATCAGTCCATAGGACCCGTTTCCATTAATCTACGGTTCACGATAAATGTTCTTTACACCATGCTAAACGACGAGTAGAATTCCGAGTGGAGATGAAAGGTTTATGAGCAGCCTCACGATCACGGTAACCCATGGAATGAAGTTCTCTGCAAATGGTACGGGTACATACCGATTATCCAGAATTTTTACTCACCTGTACACTGAGGTTTTGTGCATTACTCCGTCGATTAGCTGTAACGACTCTCCTGGGGCTTCGACGTCCTCTATCACTGATTTTCTTTGTTCTGCCGGTACGTTTTGCTACTTCGGGCACGCCATGTGTCTTCCACTTATTCGGTACATCCAAAACAGTGGACTTGGGTATGTTTAAACGCCTCTCGGTTTCTCTTATGGACAACCCACTAATATAGCACCCAACAATCTTTCCTTTCTCAAAGTCAGTTCTCTGCCGCCACGACATTTTCACTCAGCCTCACAGTGTGATATGATCGCGGTCAGCTGCAGGCTTGTTTTTATACCGTTTGCAGCTGTACCGCGCATCTTAACAGCTCAGCGGATCCATTCATTTCCTTTTGAAGGGGTGTCCGGTGACTTTTGTCAATTAGGTGTATATATATATATATATATAAAGAGAGAGAGAGAGAGAGAGAGAGAGAGAGAGACAGAAATCATATAAATTCATTACAGAAACATATACAGTTACACACTTACAGAAAGTGTTGAAACTGCCATCCTTCAAATAACCTAATTGTTTTACACGTGTTTGTTTTCAAACACATCTGCGAGAGTCAAATATTCCTTCCGTAGTAATGTTAAGGCTGTTTCACTTAATTTTGAAGGTGCTGCACTCAAAATTTTGAATTACTTAACTTGCTGTATGTTGAATTTCAGTATTTGCTGTTTTTATCATTCGTCCTAAGAAGCAAGGAACACTCATGAAATCTATATTCGCATTTGGGAAACTTTCAAATCATCACAAGCTTGTGAAAATTGGTGTTGCTGTGAAACATGTTCTGGTTTTTTAATGAGACAAAACAATTTACAGCATTCACTCGTCCCCTTTTTGTTTTCAACAAGCGCGGATTTGTTGGCCTCGACGCCTTTTTCAATCTCCTTAATATTAAATTCATCTGTATTAGCAAATGAGGCATTAATTCTGATACGACATGCAATAGAATGAAATGTTAGCACGACAAATAAAAACCTCTGAACGCCCAATGAAAAAGATGCTATGTAAAAAGTAACTCTTAGTCTTACAATGTGACACGCGAGGTGTGAGAAAGTGAATCACCGGAGAAGCAGGTGACAGGTGTTTGCCTGTATCTTGCTCCGGACAATCGCACTGAAGACAAACGCTAAGGAAGTATTGGTTTACGATATGGCATTGTCGGTCGGTGGAAATCTTCTTTGCTTTAAAAAAGAGACGGCAATATTTTTATAAAACAAATCATTTTTCACTCTGCTGGCACCAACCAGCATGTAGCACAAAATTCCAGCGTATGCATTTTTCTTTGAAATAGTTTTTCTTTTCAAAAATATAACGGATATAAAACCGGTTCAAAATCGGGTTGGTCAAACGCTCTTGACCCGACCTGTTTGACCCGCAAGAAATTGTCGACCCGCTGACCCATTTCCATCTTTGGTGTGGAAGAATCACCACACATACAGTATTTTTCAAACCTTATTCATCAGGAGATTCATTTGCGTTCGAGCGCCAATACTGCGTAACACCCTTTTGCAGGAGATGGCATTTGAACCACGTATTCCTACTCCGGAGGCGGCTATTCTCCCAGCTGTACTACACCGGCAAGGCTTATCGCTGCAACTTTGCCGATTTGACTCATACGTCATCTACGTCATGTCACGTAGTATGTTTCAATGGAGGTGACCCCATAGTGTGTTTTTCTCTGTTGTTTTGTTTTTCTCATGTAGCTATTTTCAATTTGGTCCATATAGTATTTTTTTATGTGAATATCATCTGTCATTTCAGTGACTATTAAAGCGTTTGCATTGCATACAAAGCCACAGATGAAAAAAAATAAAAAATATGAGGTCAGTGCGCTCATAAGGGAACCAGAAAATGAGATAACATTTGTGAGTGCGATAAACGCTAGTTTGAAACTTGCAAATGTTTGTCCAAACAGATGATCTGAACTTAATAACATGAAACGGCTTTGACATCACCATCCATCTATATACAGTACATTAAGAATACATGCAACAGTTAACAGTTTCAATAGCATATTCCATGTGGTTATCACGTGACTGGCAACAGCTAAGTTTTTTTTTTTTTTTTTCGGGGCTGGGGGAGTAACGACCACGATGAGTAAATCTTATTTCTACAAGAAGTCGCACTTTCCAAATTTAGGGGCCACTGGTTCCAAGGAAGGGGCAGAACTGCGGCATCAGACAAACACACCAACCAAGCCCTATTTGGGAGCAGAACCCGGGCCTAGTTAGGATGAACAGCCGCAAACCAGCGCCTCTGACCACTCGGCAACCAGGGTGGCGATAACTCATTAGTTGCTTCCCACGTGAATAGTTATTGCTGAGTTGCGAAAGATTCGGCAGATTATAACCAGCGCGACTCAATCGGGCGGAGACAACTATTTTTTTTTTTTTTTTTTTTTGAGCCAACCCTTTAGCCTCCCAAAATCATTTAAGCAGTTAGAACACATAGCGATTGCAACAATCTGAAACAGAGGTGGGGTACTTTTTCATGTTGGAAGGCCGCATTAAGTTAGCTGTAATCTAACGAGACCGCACTCAAGAAACTTCAGTTAGATATACTTCGAAATGTACATTATTTTTTGTAAAGATCTAACTGCTATGCTCTAAATTTTAAATTCAAAAAATGAAAAACAAAATTGTTAATCCTAAAGTTAACTAACCTTTTAATGACTTTGTTGTGACTGCTTTTTGTTGGAAAGCATTTGAATATTTAGTTGCAACATGGAGGTGCCGCAGTTTCAGCTGATACTCTAGATGGGTATCCGTCATTTGTGACCATAAGGGCGTCTTGATTTGCGTTAGGTAGCAGAATGTAGATTCGCAGCAATAAGTGGTGGAAAACCAAGAAGACATTTTTAGCACGTCTTTTGTAAAAAATGATTGTGCTTATGTTATCGGTCTGTCCATCCGTCCGTCCGACTGTAGACACCATATCTCTGCAACTATTAGTCCGATTTCAAACATTATTTTTGCATTGGGAAGCTTGAAATATGCGAATGATGATCCTGTGACGTACCTGCCAGCAGGACGCACACGACATAAAGGCAGATAGAAATCAGAATAATCGTCTGCGTAGCTCAGTTGGTGAGAGCGACTTGTTCCGGAATAAGCGGCCTCGGGTTCGAATCCCGGCGTAGGCCGAAAATGACGGAGAAATTCACTTCGTTATAATGGCGCCCGAACTATCCGGATGACCCGGCCGTTCAAAATCTCGCATTGGTGTGATGTTATTTCCACACCGCGAGACAGGAAAAATCAGAGAATTCCTTCTCCAGCGCTTCGAAAAATAAAAATGTGTGATGTTGCATTCCACACAGCAGATTGACTGGGAGTTCTCAAGTGCACGTTCTACAGTGGATGGCTGCCTGCAACGATTCATGGTCACGGCTGACCCGTGGGCCATGCCCCCGGCCCTCTTTCGGGGGGGGGAGACGTAACGTACCTGCCAGCAGGACGCACATGACATAAAGGCAGATAGGAATCAGAATAATCGTCTGCGTAGCTCAGTTGGTAGAGCTACTTGTTCCGGAATAAGCGGCCTCGGGTTCGAATCCCGGCGTAGACCAAAAATGACGGAGAAATTTACTTCGTTATAATCCTTCATTTCATTTTTTCTTACGATGTACAATTTCGCTGCTAAATGCAGATGATGTCGAATTCAAAATACATTTTATTCCATATATTTGCTTCTAAACATTCGACTTAAAAAAATTATTTCATCTTTCGATTTCATTTATGTCGAAGAGTATTTTAGGTATAGTTACTTTTTTCAAGTTACCAATAGATTTTCCGCTGAGGGGCGTAAAAGTAAATTACGTTTTCCCCGATATCTCTTCTTCTAAAACTCCGATTTGAAAAAAAAAAAAAAATTCGGCGGATACATCTCCTGATGGAAAATCTTTTTCATATAAATTCTAATTTATGTTAAATAATACTTTGGCCGCCAGGGGGCGTAAGTGTTAATTTTTGCTTCTGATGTTTTTGCCATAAAATCTGAACTTCTAAAATCTCGATTGAAAAAATTATTCCGTAGACCGATGCCACTCACGTCGATAAACCTTTTTCGGAATATTTTCTTCTTAAAATATTGCATGGTTTTTCCTCTAGAAGGCGTAGATGTATATCTTTTTTTTTTTTTTTGTCAATATCTCTACTTCTGATGGTCCGATTTGAAAAATTCTTTCTTTATTGGATAGAGTTTCCGGTGTGACATGATTTTCGTATAATTTCAAAATTTTCAAGTAATTCATAGACTTTCCGCTAGTAAAGGTAAATTAGGTTTTCCCCGATATCTCTGCTTCTGAAACTCCAATTTGAAAAATTCTTTCCGCACCGGATACAGCTCCTGATAGGAAATCCTTTTCATATAATTTCTAATTTTGGTAAAATTAGAAATTATATGAAAAGGCCGCCAGAGGGCGTAAGTCTTAATCTCTGCTTCTGATGTATTTGCAGCACATACATCATAACCACACAAGAAAGTTCGGCGATAGCCACACAGGAAAAGTTTAGGTCCCGTGACCTGCTGCCATGGTGACGGAGAAAATTTGTTATTCATATGTTTTGTTGGTAAAACTATCTCAGTTGTTTAACAGTTTAGCGTTTCCGTAAGATGTATACATCTTACAGAAATGTTTTTTGCAGCGCTTTTGTTTTCCTTAATGGTTAAATTTGCTAAGAGCTATATAAGTTCAAACGACAAAAGCCCCCCTCCCCTCTTCCAAAAACAAAAAATAGCGACAGTAAAAAAAAAAAAACTCAGAAAATATGTTCTTCTTCCTTGAGTAGTCCATGAAGAAGGAACACGCTGACATCGCACACCGGTATGCGATCAAAAACATTAAAATATTCGCATTTCGTGCCACAACCTTTTAAGTAAACCACACACCGGTAATGTTAACATTACGGATATAGCCAGAACCAAAAATACTGACGCCGGAGACTCCGGAATGGCGGCGGAGCAAAGTACTTCAATAAAAATAGAAGGAAATTCAAAAAAATTCCGCAAAAATCCAACAGGGAGTTCACCAGGAGCGAATCAAACATTGTAAACAAGCCCCCATCTTGGAATCGATACAGACATCCAGTATGCCATCAAAAACATTAAAATATTCGCATTTTGTGCCACAACTTTTTACGTAAACCGCACACTGGTAATGTTAACATTATGGATATAGGCCAGAACCAAAAATACCAAGGAATGGGGAAAAAATTCAAAATATAGTGTACAAGGAATCATTATATATGCTCGTTTCGAGAGTTGCAACTCGAAACGGGCTGCAGGCTCGAGCGCTACTCTCGAAACGAGCGTAGCGAGCCTAGAGGGCAGCCCCTAGTTCATTAAAAAATGATCATGCATGTCGTAAAGCCACGTGGTACAGAATCCTTTGGCATTTTCCAACGAAAAAATGCTCACCGCGCACCCTGGCAAACACTTAGAAATTTCCTAAACTTAGACTTTCGCTTAGAATTTAATTTTTCACTACAACTCCACAAGGCACAAACACTAAGCAAAAGTACCACCACCGTTCACCAGTCAAAAGCCAACAAATCCACCTTTGCCAATGTTGCCAGTTACGGTTTGGTTGGTATTTAACGGATTATATTTATGACTTAATGCTAAACTTGTGACACTGACGTTCATTGTTCTTGTTAGGTAAAAAAGCGATTTAAAATGATAAAATTAAAAAAAATTAAAAATTACTCTACAAATATCATACGCATAACAAAATTATGATACACTTGCTTACGATATCGTACAATGTCAAAAATATCGTGGGCATCTTCAATCAGCTTGAAATTATTGTACACTTGCCAACACTGGTTGGTCACAACCGAAGGCACAAATTGATTTTTTTTTTTATGTGAAACATCTGTATCGGCGATATCCCAAATTATGTGACCACATAACAGAATTATTTTGTAATCACGAAATAGCGTTACAGATATGACATCTGCTAACACTTTGCCATAGACTCAGTCGCCGCGCGATGAGTACCTGAATTTCTATTAGCGCGATTTTGGAAATTCAAACGCTGTTATTCTCATATATATTTATTTATGAATTTGAAATAGAAATGTAAAAATAAAGTTTTTTTTTTCCGAAAATAAAATAACAAAAAATAATAAATAAAATTTTTGCGATCATTAAATATGGGTAAATCTACTGTTGAACGAATGCGATTATATCGATTCGTTCTCCGGCGTCCAAATCGAATATTCCATAAAAAAAAAAAAAAAAAAAAGAAGAAGAAGAAGAAGAAGAAGGGAGCAGAGCTAAACAACCCAAAGGTCTCAACAAACAATATAGAGCTCGTTTGAAATAGGCGAAAAGAATTAAAGCGGGGAAAGACATTCAACAACCATCGATTAGCACAGGATTATCAAAATTACGAGTACTAAAACTTTCTGATCAGGTGTCGTCGACTAACTCTGACTCCACATCACAACAAAATAAGCGCATTAGGTTGCATATACAAGAAGAAAATGTTATGCCATTTACTCGTTTGATTTTTTCTTTTCAACTTTTGCGATGCATGCAAGATGTTTCACATTGTCTTACCGAAGTACCTGGTACTCCCATTTTTTCTCCTTATTAATAAATATCAAACACGCAAAACGAGACTTACACGAGTGATGTAATTCTTTATTTTATTACGTATTTTCTGCATTAAAGTCTTTCTAAACTAAATGACTCGCGTAAAAACTGAGTCATCACAAGTGATACATAGATTATCCTGTTGTAAAGAAATTTGCAACTTCTAAATTATACTAGAGTTTGTCTTTCTTTTCGTCCCTCAGAATTATTATGGAGCAGCCAAAGTTATTCTGTCCGATAATCCTGTTGGTTTGTCATGTGGTATGGTATGCCCGACAAGTGATCTTTGCGTTGGAGGCTGTAATTTGTACGCAACTGAAGAAGGACCAATAAACATCGGTGGACTACAGCAATTTGCTATTGAGGTAAGCGTATCTTCGGTTTATAATTCTACTTGACACTTCTCCATGATTTTTACTTCCTAACTGTTCCAGGAGTTCGGGCATACGGTACTGTGTTGGCAGGATTTTACTCTCCCACTCTGAGTTTCGATTTGTATTGCAATTCATATATAATGCAAAAAACAGTAGATCTACTTGTGACTTTCCTTTGGTGCTTATTATCAGATAAGGCTTATTATTATACTTGCTACAGTTTGTCCTGGAATTATTTTACTTATTCAGTTACACTTTCACTTATCACACTATTCACTTTCCCAGTAATTGCTTTTTTCTGATTTCCGTATACCATCACTTCCCCGCGCGTCTTGACTATCCGGGAGCCTCCAAGCTTCGCCGTTCTCCTAATATTTTGTATCGAATTCGAACCTTCCCTTCTTTCCTGCAGACCCTCTTTTTTATGTTCCTCCTACTCTGAAAAAAAAAAAAAAAGGCTAGTGACTCCATAAGAGTTGTAAACTAATTACCGTTCTAAAGTGGCTAGATGCGCAGCAGATTATTGGTACCATAAAACTCTTAGCTGAAGGCGCTCATCTAAAGTGCAACTCCCGACTGTTCTGGGAAACGCTTTTGAACGGTTACAATATATTAGCGTTGCAAACTGCCCTTGAATTTTTTCCTCCTCCTAGTGATGAGTGTTTCCCAATGACATAGTGATAAAAATGGCTGAGTTTGCATCAAGGGGAAGCTTTGGCTGGTAGGTCTCATTATACACAAATCGGATAAGGTAATACAAATCCAGTGCTAATGGCTGTGTGTTGCCTCATGGGGAAGCTTTGGTTGGTAGGTCTCATTAGACACAAGACTGTGATAAGATAATACACTATCTACCAACAAGTAATTGGACACCTCTGATAGCAAAAGAAAACCAAGTTTATTCACCTTCAATAGTTGGTGGAGCCTCCACGAGCGGCGATTACAGCTGCGACCCTCCTGGGCATACTCTCAACCAGGCATTGTACGACGGCTAGCGGTATTTTCTTCCACTCGGCTTGGAGAAGACAGGTCAGTTCCTTCACCGATTTCGGACGGTGGGGCACCACTTAAGTCGACGCTCCAACTTGTCCCAGAGGTGCTCGAAAGGATTAAGGTCTGGGCTCTGCGCAGGCCAGTCTATTCAATAAACCCGATTGTCACCATACCAAGCCATGGTGGACCTCGCAGCATGACACGTGGCATTGTCATCCTAAAAGTAACATGGGTCCACCCCGTAAAACTGACACAACGTAGGAAGCGCATGGTCATCCAAAATGGTGCAGTAGGTTTTGGCGTTGAGTCTACCAGGAATTGCGACCAAGGGTCCAGTGCCATACCAGGAGAAACACCTCCATAGCATAATTCCACCGCCGTCGAACTTCACAGTTGGCACAATACATTCCGGCAGGAGGCGTTCTCCAAGCAGACGCCAAACCCAGACCCTGCCATCCGAACGGTAGAGGGTGAACCTTGATTCGTCGCTCCTGAGAACCTGTTTCCACTGTTCAACGGTCCACTGTCGACGTTCTTTGCACCACGTTAGCCGAGCAGCGCTATTAGACTTGGTGATCAAAGGCTTGTGGGCGGCAGCACGTCCATGATAACCGATCAGATGGGCTTCCTTACGGATGGTATTCATCGAAAAAACACTCCCGGATGCCTGTTGAAACTCCTCGCGGATGTGGCCCATCGATTTGGTGCGGTTCTTCCGAATTTCTCTGGCCAGCACCCGTCGGTCTCTACACATGATATTTAACGGCGGCGGCCGTGACGTGTATCAGGACCGCAAATATCGTCGATTGCAGGGGTGTCCAATTACTTGTTGGTAGATATAGTACAAATCCAGTGTTATCAGACGTTTAGTCAACATGCAAAAAAAAATTTTAAGTGCTTTATAGAGTGGCACTGAAATGAAGTTTTTCTTGTGACGATCAGAATTTGCTACCAACGCCTTCCACGAAAAACATTTATGTTGTGGGATAAGCAAAGTGCCGTACTGTCCTACACACGGGGGGAACAACAATATTTGTTCCTCTTCGATTTCCGCGAACATATTTAATGGCAAAATAAGAAAAGTCTAAAATAAAAGACTAACAGAATATGTACATATCTACACTGTGTTACACGGCACTACCAGTGTTCCTGCCTAGTCTGCCGGTAACGGTGCTTGAGACCCGAAGTACAATTTAGTTGGCCACGGCACCAGGTGAGAATCTCAGGTGCACTGCTGCACTCAAAGATTCACACCAGAACATAAAAAATGAAAAGTTGAAGAATGACCCGAAGCATAAGGCTTGGGTGAATCCACCTTGTGAACAAAATAACAACAACAAATAAACAATAAAATAATCTAAAAAAAATGATACTTTGGGATCAGAGTTGTGATGAGGTTCACCCGCAATCACCAATTCGTGACTGAGTGTAGTGGTCCGGATCTTACTCCGGTACATTCAATCCCCAACCAGCCAGTACAACACTCACTTTCGCAAATAACACATGATTCTCAAATACACAACACAACATTTAATAACGTTCTGCGAGATTTAAACAGATCCGGCGCTCTCTAGGCGCATAGACAATTGCCCCTCATATGTGGGCAGCATACGGTGTCACACTTTACTGTCGGATAACGCAGCCGACTGAGTCTCCACCGGACTATCTGAACAAGAGATACTACTCGTTTACACACTAAATAGAGCTGCAGGTGATATTCATATACAATTGCTTAGAGAATAAAAAAAAATTATATGCAAACGATCACATTAAAAATACTCGCGACACAAAATACACAAGCACGTTAATTTGCGGTATAAGATTATAGGTGCGAAATACTGCCAAAGTTAATTAACTAAATCTAATAAGCATGCACATGCAGAACCCTGCCCCGCTGACGTTGGTCCTGAACCAAAGTTAAAAGAAACTGTCCCGCCCAGCGGAATTTGTGGCCACACCCTCTCCCTTATTCATGTAAAAAAAAGTAATCAGGAAATGGGCCCTGTAAGAAATTGAAATCTGTATGTGCAGGTATTTCCTCTGAGGTTCAGTCACTCAGCATTACTGCATCTATGTCCATGCAGCTTTGGGTGTCGGGATGGCACAAGTTCGCAGATGTGCGAAGAAAGAAAAAGGAAATATTCATCTACTTACAGTTACGTGACTTTGCTGTGCAAATCCGTTGTGCATCACATAATATCACACGACAAAAAAAAAAACACACACACAGACACTTGCACCATGTGGCAGCACCGATGATTCAACACTTCACTTTGACGCTTGATGTAAATGAAGCACACAATTAAAAATGGTAATATCACGCCGCACTTTGTTGCAATGATTAGAGTGCACACTGATCTATTCTCGTGACGATTTGAAGGTGGGCGTTAAGCAAAATAGGCCCTCTCACATCTGATGTTGCGGTTTCCAAGATTAATTTTCTCGGCCGAGCGAAATCAGACGTGCTTTTACCTTAAGCGTATATCGGCAACTCAACATTTCACCTGTATATTTGTTAGGTATCGAAGCCACCGCTCTTACGCTCATATTTTTCTTTCGACATGTTTTTATCCCGTCGCACTTACACGTAGTGGCTTCGCTGCTTACGCGACCACACACACGCACACATGGGGCCTCGCTTCACCCCGTAAGACAAGCGCATCTCTTCACTTCCTCCACAGTAGGGGATGAATGGGGGTGACGATTCCACACTGCAGTGGTTGGCATCCGAACCCGACTTTTGCTTGGCTTCGCTTCTCATTGGAATGACCACTGTCCACTCGCAGACTTCTTAATTCCCCTGTAACTTGGCTTTCATTAGGCCAAACAGTCGCTGAGTTCCATTACGCTCCAGCCTAGAAATTTCTGCTTTATCCTGCGGATTTAGGCATTCTGCTGTCTTTATGGCAAACTGGCATCTCCAGCTGCCTCGAGTTGTCTCCATTTCTTACCAAATGCGGGGAGGTTTGCTGCTTCATTTTTCCCAATTCATTTTTTGCAGATCCAAGGCATCCAGCCTTTCACATCGGAGAGCGCACAGACAACTGACTTTCTTCCTTATGTTCATGCCAAGTGCGAACTCTTATTTTTCTGCACGGACCACACAGAGAGCAATTGTTCTCGAAAATGCCCCAAACAATCGACGAATTTACGATTATTCGCTAAACCTTTCGTCCCCTATCTTCATTCATTCCTACTCAAGTGGCTCATTCGATACGTATTCCTCTTTCCCTTTCCGTGTTGCATAGGCTGCCCGTCAGCTGCGCCCTGATATTTATGACCTAACAGAGCTATTCTGAGACCACCCAGCCAGAGAGAGAATTCTTCGCCTCTTTTCTTTCCAAACCCCCAGATAAAACTTTATCTGCTGTTTACACTTTTAAACTCCAATCAAGCCTCGAACAATTAATACTTAATTAATTTCACACATCAACCACGCCCATTAATTACTAAATTAATGGCGGGGGTGGGTCGTAACATCGGCCCCTAATCAAGAAATCCAGAAGCCCTCTTCTGGGCCTATCGCTTTGCTCTTATCAATTTCCAGAGCAACCATTGAGTGCTACATTTTCCCACAGGTAGAAACAATTTAAAATGGCAAAAATATTGCGTTTCATGCCTTCAAGAGCATTGGAGCGACTTCCCAATTATCCCGCAATTTTGTTAATTAATTTAGAGAACATCCGAAAGAAAAAACAACGTAAATGAGAAATAAATAAAAAAAAAAACTGAACTGTAAAAGAACATGTGAGCCTGCCGAACTGTGATTCCTAGCTGCCTCATACAATACGCGACATGGCGGACAAATTTTAAAGTTTTCTTCAGGTTTTAGGATGGGGGGGGGGTGTCCACTGTAACAACTGCATAAGACAAATGGGGTGAGTGTTATGTGATGATTATGAAATAAAGATTGAAACAAGCTTTATATATAGAAGTCACTGAATACTCAGCTAAATATTTTATCATTTTCGGCTAACAGGGAGCTTCAAAAGATTTGGCGATTTTTCTAAAGAATAGACAAGTATATACATCTTTTGAGCAAGAAAAAAGCAAATAATAATAAAAAAATAAAATAAAGGAAAAAGCAAATTGAATTAAAAATGACTTGCTTCACACCTCAGGAACGTCATTATTCGCCATTTTAAATAGCACACCATATATAAAAAAAATTATAATCTTATAGTTCCTATTTTTCTGGTGCTGATCATTTCTTTTGTATCGACGAGTTTGACCATGAGAGTGATGACGCGTGTGCTTTTCAATTTGTGAAGCCCGATTTTCCCTCTAGGCGGCGAAAGCTCATTTTTATATTTTCTGTGTCTACATACTAAAAGTCGGGGCAGGAAAACTCAATTTTGTGTAATGAAAACTACGAGCAAAGTTTTCCATGAAATCCTTGCTTTATGCGACGCAGTTTTATCGTTCGGTTGCTTAAATTCATATTTCTGCGAGGCGACGCAATTGTGCATTTGTATTTGGTACGATACATAAAGAAGAAAAAGGACAATGAATTTTCAGATCTAATGAATATATCTTTTGAGTCCATTCCAACACGAAAGGGCTTACGAAAAATGAAATCAAGCAAATTGAAAGAAAAACAGATTCAGCGAAAAAGAGAATGCATTTATTCCTCCTTAGGGATAATTTGCGCTTTATTTCAAATATACTTGTATTATGTGCGCAGTGTTTTTCATAGTAAGTAGAATTAATTACATAAAGATGTTTTACAGAATCGATAAAACATCTACAAATACAAATCGTTACTTGCTCCAACGTGCGACCGAAATGTGCTTTATGAAAAATCGCAAATTATACAGTATGACGTACAACGCCTTTCTAATGTTTCGGATTAACTTACTTTCACTTTCTTGTTGCGTCCTGTAATATTTCTGTTCTGAACGCCAGATCTGAGCTTCTCTTTCCTTTAGGCAATGTGTGGCAGTCAGTCAAGTCACGCTTAGATTCAATATCAAATTGAACCGTGCCACGTTTGAAATATATTACTGCTTAGGGAATTGAATTATCACGCATGAGCAGAATTAGGCTTAACATCTTCAACCCTGGTCAGTCTTAATTTTTTGTCAAGGTAATTCTGGTAATCAGGAAACTTCTCGAATAAAGGACGTAAAGCTTTCGCCAGTCCCAAGTAATTTATTATTTCGAGAACAGTTTTATATATCTTTTCTTTTCAACAGTGAGTATACATTTTGTTACATAAAACGTTCATCATAGCAGAAAATATCCGCGGCAAAAATATTTTTTTCAAATCGAACAATTAGAAGAAATACGAAGGAAAGCACGATATCACGACGCACTCTTGCAAGAAAGTTGTGCATTATAAAGGAGATGAGTGCATAATATTCTTCATAGTGTGGGGTGTCCTACCAAGAAAGGATTTTTTTTTTCAATGGGATTTTTGGGATCGGAGATACTCTTGCAAACAGAAGTATATACTAAGGCCTGTTGCAGCCACTTCACGGCAGCACGTTTAACGTCTTCATCGCACATGACACGATGTCAAGACTTGTACTGGAAGCAGATTTTCCAACAGTTTCCAATGGAAACTTCGCAGCAAGTTCCGTGTTTGCTGTACAGTGTGTACTCAGGTGTTGCCCTAGGGAAGGATCACGCTGTCGCTAAAAAGACAAGAGCCTACTTCTGATGGCCTCTCGTAATTTTTTAAACGCGGCCCAGTACTTATTAGTGTTCGCAGTGCATCCGTGCTCAAGGAAGTCCACCAGTAACACACCAGACGAATTCCAGAAGAAGGAGGTCATCAGTTTTTCAGCAGAGGGGTCACTTTAAACTTTTTCTTCCGCGGTAAGGCGGGTATTTCTGTTCCATGTTGGATCGCTGGAGTGAACTGATGGAGCCTGAACTCATCTGAGTAACGACTCGACACACAAAGTTTTGTCCTTCCACTGGCATAGCTTTGTAGTAAACTCAGACATGCCATCATTCATGCCGCTCTGTCGCTGTCTGTCAACGCACGAGGACCTTCGCGTATCCACCATAATATGCTGCACAATATCATAGAATCATTCCAGGTAGGACAGCATACTTCAAAAAGTTGCCTGTCTGTCCTCCTGAATGACTTCCTCGATGCACGTACTGTTGACCTCTGTCGTCGTCACTGTATGCCTGTCTCAATCGCATGGAACCTCTTGCCTTGACACTACTGCGTTGCTGTACACTTCGATGAGCTGTTTATGGACATCAGATGTGGAAACTTTCTTTGCCTACAAAAAGCGTGCCTTTCCCCTCACTTCGACGCGAGTCCAGTTTTCCTTGCAGGTGGCCATGTTCAACTGCAGCAGCGCTGCTCCTTCTGTGCGTAGAATTCCACTCACGTGGCACTGCAGATTAGCCATCTACCGAATATATCAGCAACCTTTGAGGTTTCAACGACATCGGCGTTTTGAATAATACTGCATGTAACCTTTTTTTCTGACTGACCTACGTATCATATATTATACGAGTTTTGACTGGGCAGAGATAGTACAATATATGAGCACGAAATATTTCACTACTTGGAAGTGGATATAAAAATAATATAGCATGTAAACAGGCAGTTACAGTGTCATCGTTTGTGATTGATTTTTGCCTCCTAATTGTTTTTTGAAACTGACTTTCTCATACTTTCTCTCCCTTCCCCCTTACAAAGATGTTCAAAAAGATGAAAATTCCACAAATCAAATCTCCGGACCTTCCTCCTGTCGATCAACTGCCTGTCAGCTATAGATCAAAAATAGCGTTGATTGGTTGTGGGCCTGCAAGCATAAGTTGCGCAACCTTTCTTGGAAGGCTGGGTTATACAGATATCACTGTTTTTGAGAAGCAAGAATACTACGGTGGCTTAAGGTAAGATTTGTCTCATCCTCGCTTTTTTTTTTTTTTTTTTTTTCTGTCCTTTACGTTTCACATGATTGCATTTTTCCGAAATACAAAAGTGACGTTTGAAAACTCGTGCAAGACTAAATCATCTAAAAGCTTATTACTGAACAAAAAACTCACTGTTAAAAAAAAATCTACTTAAAAATGAGAACCTAAACCTACTCGTTTTTTTCAAGTACAATCGTATCGTAAACGAGTGCATGATATGCTGAAATATAAGTTACCACTCGTACTTTTAAATAACTGCGTTAATAAATATAAATATAATCTCGTATTACTTCATTTTAACATTATAGATTTCAAGAGAAATTGTTTCATAAATGTGTAAAGTGATACACATAAATAATTAATACAACAAAGTCACTCATCACAAGTAATTTAATTATGCATAAAGTATCTTTTTGTACGTTTTTGCATTAACTGTATGTGTGTCAATCTCATAAATAATGTATTGCCGCTTCATCACTATATTTGTCATAAAATTGTGTTGTCCAAATATTTGCCCAGCATGTGACAAAGAGTATATCTATTATCCCAGATGTGCCATCGAATAATATACTCCCAGTTTATTCTATGAATATATGAGTATGTATGGAGTACACGTTTTCCAAATTTCAAATCGAGCCGCGGGTGGCTTAGTGGTTAGAGATTCAGACTACTGATGGAGGGACCCCAGGTTTTAACCTGGCCTGACAGGCTTGAACCTGGGGGCTCTCCGTGGGGGTGTGAATGTCTAAAAATCGCTAAATATCCGCCGTTCATCGGACAAGCAGGTAAAAGCAGAGAACCAGCTCCGTCACATTTAGTGACGGTCCCCAGGTAGCAATCCACCGGTTACATATAAAGGTGTTCATTCCTAAGTCCACCACCCCTAATTTCTCTCTGCCTTCTATGCGCAAAAGCGAACGCTTGTATGGTGGCGCCATCTAGTGTGTTCTCTCTCACTTACAAAGTATCCTGTCAGAATCATTAGATTCGCTCTAACTTCTTTCAGTTTCTTGCGCTGCCCGAAAGGGCACAGAACCTGAATGAAGTTAGAGCACACGTATTTGAAATATATGTATTTTTTTAAGTACAAATGTACTCAAAAACGAGAACATTTTGCTTATTTCTAAGTACCAATTTTTAAGAGTATTTTTTGTTTTTGTTTCGGGGGTTAGCGACATACACGAGCAACTGAGGGATACAAGCAGTTGTCCGTCCCTAATTTAGGGTCAATGGTTTCGAGTAAAGCAGAGAACCAGCTCTGTAGGGCAAACCCAAAACCCATGCCTCATCCGAAACTCGATCGACTAGCCAGGAACCAGTGCCTGTGACCACTCGGCCTGCGACAGTACCAAATGTCCCCAAATTATTTTATCAAATTTACTAAATTACAGAAATTCGATAATAAGGAATCAATTTCGCCAACGGAAGAATATCATTTTTTAAAACTATTTGATGGACCGTCAAAGAATGAGTCTTTCGTACTCCATGGATCGTTCTACTGTACATTATTTTTCTCAACTGTCAACAGAAAGTAGATTATTTAAAAAAAAAACTGTAATTTTTTTAACGGCAGTAAAAATAAAAAGTGTGCTGAATTTTCATTTTTTATAGCATACAATGCTGTACTAAAGCTTTAATAGCACCAAGTTTTCCACGATGAGTGTGCACTGAGCTTTTGTTACCGTAAATTTCTTGGCTTTCGAGAAACGTTTTCTCTGATATTTCAAATTCTATGAAATTATAGGGCCAGGAGGGCCCAAATTTTATATGAGATGCACACTCGTAAAGTCGTCGTTCCTGTGACAGAGTGGTTAGAAGCGTAAGTTTCTGGAATTTCGCCTGAGTTTGGCCCCGTGTCCTTGGCTGGTGTTTTGTCTTATGGAAAGGCACAGGCTCTTTCCATTCCCTGGAACCAGTGGCCCTGATTTAAGAACGGGAGACTGCTTATAGTTCCTCATGGTGATAGTTAAACCCCGAAAAAGAAAAAAAAGCACAGTGGCCGAATTGTTAGAAGTGCGGGCTTCTGTCGAATTGTCTTCGTTGGAAAATTCATGGGTGATGTAATACGAAGCTGGTTATGTTCATTCCCTTGAACCAGTGTTTCTAATTAGGGACGAAGACGCCTTATTACAGCCTTAGAAGCTTTTGCCTTACTAAGCTTGTAACCACGACAATTTTGTTCCTGGACCTATGTGCGTTAAAAAGAAAAACTAAAATTTCCTGCCGCCCCAGTGGCGCAGTGGTCTAAGCGATGGCCTCTGATCATTCGTCCGAAAGGGGTCCGGGTTCGAATCCCGGTGAGGCATGGATGTCGTGTTTGTCTTACGGCACTGGCTCTCTCCCTTCCCTGGAGTCAGTGGCCCTAAATTAGGGACGGGCAACTGCTTATAGCCCATTGAGTTGCTCACGGTGGTCGTTAAACCTCCAATAATAAAAAAAAAATCCTTAATATGTAGGCAAAGTTTTATGTCTGTGAACTTCTCCTTTTTTTTTTTTTTTTTTTTTTTAATTTAGAAAACTGTGTTCCTCCCTAAAAATTTTACTATACAAGTTTGGGGACAAAAGTTTTAACGTACTGATTCCTTAGCGTACATAACGAGTTCTTTAAATCCCTAAGATTTTTAATTTTTCTGAAAATATTTCATTTTGTGACCTGATTGATGGACCGTGCAAAAATTGGTGTGAAAAAATTAAGTTTTGCACTGGTGTGCAAAAATTAAGGACGAAGAGGAGAAATTAGCATAACAGCGGACCGAGCAGGCAGAACGGACCGAAAGAACACTCAGGAGATATACTAGGATCCGGTATGGTAGGGATTGCGCATATATGCAGCATGACTAGGGTGGGGGAGCGTCGGAAGAGTATAAAGCACACGGGCGATGTACGCTCAGCAATTCGAGGCCGAGGGTGGCCTAGTAGGCAACGCTCGTGTCTGCCACGGAAGAGTCCTCAGGTTCGATCCCAGCCAGGTACAAAAGCTCGATCCACTAAATATCCACCGTGTGTCGGATGGGCACGTTAAGCCGTCGGACTCCGGTAATAAATAAGGGCGTCTTCCTCCCCCTTTCTACTTCGCTTCCGTGTCACTTTGGGGTCAGACACTCCCTTCATGAAATTCTCTACATAAGATCATGATCATGCTCAGCAATTCGGTGAAAGCTATTGCACGGTGTACATCGGTTTGATCGACGTCGAGTTGCTGCCACCGTGTGATATGGCCAACAGGCAATCCAGTAGACGACATCTGGATGACTTTACCGGAAGTCGCGTCATTGGGAAGTTGGAAGAAGGTTGAAGTGTGACTAGTGTGGCCGAGGAGTCCGGGATCGTTCACAGCACCGTTTCACGAGCTTGGAGAGCATTTCAAACGACAGGAACACCTGTCCGAGAGTTCAGCAGTGGTCGGCCACGAGCAACCACGGCGGCGGACGACCGGTATATTGTCCTACAGGCGAGAAGAGACAGACGGCAGACAGCGGGATAAATCGCAAGGCACATGCAACAGACAACTGGACGTCCGTTATCGCGTTTTACCGTGGCCAAGAGGCTGCACAAAGGTGGTCTATTTGCACGACGACCAGTACGGTGTGTGCCATTAACGCCTGCTCATCGGAGACGGCGGTTTCTGTGGTGCAAGGAACACAAGAACTGCACACATCAGCAATGGGGTCGAGTTCTCTTTACGGATGAGAGCCGATTTAGTCTGACGAGCGATTCTGGATGTATACACATCTGGAGAGAGCTGGGAACACGCAATCACACCTCCAACATCATCGGAAGGGACTGGTTTGGAGGTGGCGGAGTTCTTCTTTGGGGCGGTATCATGCTTGGTAGCCGTACTGACCTCTACATCTTCCAAGGAGGTTCAGTCACGGGTGTCCGCTATTGTACCGAGGTTCACCTGCCTCACATGCGTCTGTTTAGAGGTGATGTGGGTCACGAGTTCCTCTTCATGGACGATAACGCTACACCTCATCGTACAGTGGCTGTCGCAGAGCTGTTGGAGAGTGAAGATATTCAACGCATGGATTAGCCCGCAAGGTTCCTGGACATAAATCCAATCGAACACGCGTGGGATCTTCTCGGGAGACGCTTGGCAGCACGTCACCAGCCGCCAGCAACGATTCCGCAGCTGCCATTGGCGTTACAAGAGGAATGGGCAGCGATGCCTCAACAGTTCCTTGACAACCTCGTCCTCAGCATGGACAGACGTTGTAAATCCTGCAACGCAGTCAGGGGTGATCATATCCCCTACTAAAGACTGGATTTTTCTTGGCAGCCGCCTGTCACATGGACGTTTCTGTCTTCTGTCCAGTTGTGCTCGAAGCTACCTTTTCAATAAAGTGCCTTTGTATTCTTTGAATTCCTTGTTTGGACGGTTTTGCTCACTTGACCCATATTCTTACATCTTGGGGATCTTATGGTATGATTTGAGTCGATGTGCAGCACTTCTGCACGACGTTACATTCGAAAAACTGTCTCGTCCTTAATTTTTGCACACCAGTGTATTTTGTGAAATTATGGAACGAGGTAGGTGCACGTCCCTGTTTCAAACGAGCATGTGCTCAATGTGCCAATATCAAATTCCGTTACTCCTAAATGTTAGGGTTTCGTGCAGTGTGGTGTAGGGATTCGCTCACGCTATGGGAAATTTTCTCGCATGCGTAATTTCTACCACTTCAAGGTGATAACAGACAGAATATTGCCCGTGTAAAATCTTTTACGCCATTAATAACGATATGGTATTGCTTTCTCTTTCCTTTTTTCATTACCTGAAAACTTCACCACTCGTACTGTGCGCACATCCAGCAAGAATCATTGCATCCCACTTTGAAATTCTGTCAAATAACATTATTTGTAAAGTGTTAGATTGGAACTCCCGTCTTCCTACTCCGACACTGGTAAAAATTGGTACTTAGAAATAAGCAAAATTTACTCGTTTTTGAGTACATTCTGGGCTCCGAGTATTTGTGTCTAATTTTTGGAAAAGACACGTACTCATTTTTGAGTACATACATGGAATCAATTGTGAGCATATCTGGTACGATTTCTAATTTGAAATATATGTACTCATTTTTGAGTGCATATATTTCAAATATATGTACTTTAAAAAAACCCAAATATTTCAAATATATGTGCTCTAACTTCATTCGGGCAGGGCACAGAAACTGAATGAAGTTAGAGTGAATCTAGCGATTCTGACAGGATAGTTTGAGAGTGAGAGAGAGCACATTAGATGGCGCCACCGTACAAGCATAAAATTTTGCACATAGAACACAGAGAAATTAGGGGGCTTAGGAACGAACACATTTATACGTAACCGGGAGATTCCGACCTGGGGGCCATCACTTAACGTGCTCGTCCGATGCACGGTGGATATTCAGCGATTGTTAAAAATTCACACCACCACGGAGTGTCCCCAGGTTCAAGCCTGTCAGGCTAGGTTTGAACCTAAGGTCCTGTAGTCTGAATCTCTAAGAGCTAAGCCATCCGTGGCTCGATTTCAAATTTGTTTTTCTTGTTTTCATATGTAGAGGATTTTAGAAAGGGAGTGTCTGACCCCAGGTCTTAAACAACCCTTAGAAATAGGAAGCTAGAAGATTCGGGCTAGAGTGTCCGATAGGAAAGTGACACGGAAGCGAGGTAGAAAGGGGGAGGAAGACGCCCTTTTTTATTACCGGGGGTAGTACCCGTGGTCCCACGGCTTAACGTGCCCATCCGACGCACGGCGGGTATTTAGTGGTTCGAACGTTCGAACCTGAGGTTTATCTCCATAGCAGTCACGAACGCTAACCACTAGGCCACCCGCTACCCAATTTCAAATTTGGAATACGTGTACTCAATACATACTCATTTATTCATAGCATCAACTGGAAGTATATTATTCGACGTCACATGTGGGATAATTGATATACTCGTTGTCACCTGCTGGGGAAATAGACCGCACAATTTTACGAAAAATATAGTGATGAAGCGACAATATATTATTTATGAGATTGACATAAGTATAGTTAATGTAAAAACGCACATAAAGATACTTTATGCATAATTAAATTACTTGTGATCAGTGAATTTGTTGTACTACTTATTTATGTGTGTCGCTTTACACATTTATTAAACAATTTCTCTTGAAATCTGTAATATCTAAAATGAAGTAATATGAGATTATATTTATCTTTATTGACGCAGTTATTTGTAAGTACGTATGGTTACTTATAGGTATTTGAGCATGTCAAGTACTCGTTTACGATACGATTGTACTTAAAAACAAAAAAACGTAGGTTCAGGTTTTCATTTTGAAGTAGATATTTTTAAAACAGTAAGAGCGGCTGTTCTTCCGACTGAACTACGTCAGCAGGCTGATTGCTGCTTAACGGCTGATTTGACTCGTGCATCACCGCACTAGTACGTCATTTACTTCACGTCTCATAGTATGTAACAACCTCACGTTATAGATTCTAGTCTGAGAAGGTACGATGGTTGTAAAAATTCCGGGTCTCTCACTCTATAGGACCCGTGGATAATGAATTCCGCTTCTGAATCCCAACAATATCGAAAGCATATATAATTTATGACTACAAACTTGTGGTGTTGAATAAAGTAAAAATATCAACGTTTACCACAATCAAAGGTTTATTATACATCGACTATAGTTTCGCAGAGCTTCTGGCTCGGCTCCATCAGGGCGAAGCCGAGCCAGAAGCTCTGCGAAACTATAGTCGATGTATAATAAACCTTTGATTGTGGTAAACTCCATCAGCTCGAAGCCGAGCCAGAAGCTCTGCGAAACTATAGTCGATGTATAATAAACCTTTGATTGTGGTAAACGTTGATATTTTTACTTTAATGTCGAAAGCACTCTGACACTAAATGTGTCAGGGTACTTGGGAAGGACCCTTCTTCGGGCCCCTACCCAAGAAGTGCACCTAACAATGAGCAATTCAGCAGTTCATAATTAAATACCAAAACAAGACGTCAGTCTGACATCCGCTGAAACACTTTTTCAGAGCGCAAATTTAATTTTTACTGTCATACTTCACTTTAAATTAGGATAACTTTATTATAACGAGTTCCAATCGCTGGATCAAGAGCATCATGATCAAGGCACTATTAAAATAAACATTGCCATAGTGCGCAGGTTTAACGAGCACCCACACTTTATTGTGAGACTTAATGAGGTCAAATGTGATTAACTGGTTGTGAAAATATGAGATTAAATAATACTAAAGGTGCGTAGGAGCTGTCTGATCACATGACGCTATTCCGTCATAAGGTAATTAGTATTTGGAAGAATTCTGATCCCTAAGTGCATGCAGAAATTCACACTGCTATATAGCATACAAAGTCTGTGACACTTACTCTCAATAAGCATTTGCAGCGCATCACATGTCCGGAAGAAAAATGAAATCAGAGTACTTGCATTGTCTGCCAGCAGAGTATCCACTGCATGCCGTGGTGAACATTTACACATCACACAATGAACACTGCACACACGGATGTTGAACACTTTGCTGAGCTGTTGCTGCTTACACAGACCATACTGCTGAAGTTTCCGCAACAACGCTGTATCAAAGACTATACACTGATGAACCATTACATTATACCACCCCCTGCTTAGAGAAATGAGAGCTTCTGAAGACCGAACGGTGGTGCACGTGAAGTTTACAGAGTAGTATATATACAGCCCGATGACAGCTTTCGGTTAGTAGAGTGTTCGGAGTCAGAATGGAAAAAGCTGCCGATTTATCTGAGTTTGATAAAGGACAAATTGTGATGACACGGCACCTCGGAACTGCGATCTCGGAATCCGCGCGGTTTGTGTGTTTTTCACGTGCTGCACGTATCAAAGTGTTGCACAGATGACCAAAAGACGAACTGTCGTCCGCAACTCATTGATGCTAGAGGGGAGCAGAGACTGTCGCACATTGTTCACAGCGACCGCAGGGCCACAGTGCGACAAATCACCCGCAGCTTCAACATCGCAGCCTTCTTTCTGCGCATGGGCCTGTGCAGCCGAAGACCCAGCCGGGTTCCTATGCTCACTGCACGTCATCGCCAACAACGCGCGAAATAGGCCCGAGATCATCGAGATTGGACCGTGGATGTTTGGAAGAAAGTGGCCTGGTCTGACGAATCAAGATTCCTGGTGCATCACGTAGACGGCCGAGCGCGGATACGCCAATTACCAACAGAGGCTATGGCACCTGGATGAACTGTTGGGCGGAAACCGGCTGGCGGCGGCGGTGTTATGATGTGTGCGATGTTTTCTTGGGACACTTTAGGCTCCATTATCCCAACAGCGCAATCCCTGACAGCTGTCAGGTATCAGAACCTCGTTGCCGACCAAGTTCTCCCATTCATAGCAACTGTGTTCCCTGCTGGTGATGGCCATTAACAACAGGATAATGCGCCATGCCACGCTGCCAGAATCGCAAAGGGGTGGTTCGAGGAACATGCTGGTGACTTTCTGTTAATACCCTGGCCTCCAAATTCACCTGATATGAACCGAATCGAACATTTGAGGTTCGACTTGAAAAGCAGGTTCACGCTAAAACACCACCACCCCGAAATTTACGGTAACTGGAGGACCTTCTGTTAACATTATGGTACCAAATACCCCAGGATACCTATCGCCACCTCATTGAATTGTTGCCTCGCCGAGTAACCGCTGTTTTGCGAGCTAAAGGGGGCCCTACAGCTTATTGTATAGGTGGTTACAATGCAATGGCTCATTGGTGTATAAAATACGTAGATTGTAGATTACACACTCCTAGGGGAGCGATTGGAATTCTCTTTTCCCAGCCTTCCTCGAGCCTGTAGCTTTGACCCATGCGCAGCCGAAAATCTTTCTTTCCACAGCACAGTCTTTACGTATGGACAGAATTATACGTCCATGCGTAAGATTGTGCTGCCATACGTATGATTGATTTTCCCAAGGATTCTTCCTCGTCCACACAATGGGACGAACATCCTTTGCTGCCCCGCTATCATCAACTAGCAACGGCGATAGTCTCGGTCGTCGTATCTCAGCTCTGGCCGTATCTAGCCGCACCCTGGGGTAGAGGTGAACACTCCCGACGGCTGGAGAGAGCTCCAAAATCGCCGTCTTCTTGAAGAAACAGGTTTTTCAGCTCCGAGTCCAAACTCACTTCCAAAAATGGAGTTTTACTTCCCGTGAACGTCACGGGAAATAGATCAAGCAGAATGTTAATCCATTGCCTCCTCTTCTCTCTTAGTAAAAGTTAGTTTTACTTTATTTTCGTAATGTGTTACATAAAGGAGTAGTGATCCCATCCAATATTTAACGGAGACTGCTGAAAGGGTTTAAGTTCGTGGCCATCATACGCACATCGAATGGAACACTGTAATTTGATCATTCTGTCATTGTCGCGCTAGAAACATTTACCGCCATTTTTATGGCTTCTCGCAAAGAAACACTCTTTTTCCTTCCTTTCCGAATTCCAATTTAGAACAAAGCTTATGAAATCTTTTAAGTTCAATTTGATTTCCTAAAGTCATTTTTGGAACTTAATTTTTAAGGATATTGTATATCAAATGGATAATCTTGGTAGTGTTTGCAGCTAGCTATCAACTGAAGGGCATTTTTCCGCCCTAACTTCTGAAAGCCGGATTGTCGGCAAAATTTTCGACAGGAACAATTTTAAACAAACAAGCAAGTAAAAAAATAAATAAAAAGTATGTTGATTATCTTGGGTAGGGTTGCAGCAATCCGAATTAAACAACATTTCTAAATACGATTTCTAGGAAAGGAATTATCGTATCAAGTAAAAATATGCATGCATGCTTCCCAACGGGAGAACTACGCAATAGAATAAGAGCACAGACAAGACAAGGGGACTTCATGCAGACCGTGTCCATCACCAAGAAGTGAAAGTATACTAGGAGAGCTAAGACTGTGCACAACATCGTATGTAGACAGATTATATATTATCCTGGGTAACTATTATAATTGAGAACAAAATATCTATGGCTATTATTCTTGAGTACAAAATAAATAATGGGAAGATACATTTTGAAATGAATAGCGTGGCGGATACCTCATAGGTGAGGTATAACAGATGCTGGCCCATGTACGTCATTGCTTCAGCACACGCAAGTGTGGCTTGCCCAATATCGGTGGATAAACTTCAAAAGAAAAGAGAGATGGATTGACTTGAACTGATTCAGCTGTTTCTCAGTCAAGGTGATGTACTTATGAAAACAAATGCATAACACGAAGTTGTGACATTTCCCCGTACTTCCATGTTATGCGGATTAGTTTATCCGCGAACATCAGTAGAGCCTGTTGTTCGCACGCCGCATTGAAGCACCCCAGTCAGGAAGAACGCTCTGTAACCTACGTGACTGCAAATATTGTCTTGTGTAATTCGTAAGCTTGTAACTACGACAATTCCGTTCCTGGACTTATGTGGCTCAACAGTAATTCAGAGAGCGGCCATAAAACAATGGTCAGTGTTTGGTATTTTGTACAAATTTATTCCTCTATTGTTTTCTTCCATTTTAAATTATACATTATATGTCTTTCAAAAGTGATTCGTTGCTCCGAGCGGTGCGAGGCGTTGACTTCTGGCCATTCGTCTGAGATGGGCCGGGGTTCGAGTCCCGAATAACGAATGTGTTGTGGGATCGATCGTCCGATGGCACTGATTCTGTATCTTCCCTGGAACCAGTGGCTCTAAATTAGGGAGGGACAACTACTTATAGCCCAAAGAGCTGCTCATGGTGGTAGTTATACGCCGAAACAAAACAGATGTCCATGTTTGTAAAAATTAATAGCACTAGTAATATGTTTTTCCACGGTTTCTAACAGCAACATCATAAGGTGTGTCAAGACAAAATAATGTATAAATACAGTAAAACGTCAATTATCCGCGGTAGCTGGAGGACACCAATGTCCGGATCAGAGGTGCGTAACCAAGGCGGGGTAAGCGGGGCTGCCGCCCCGGGCGTATCTCTAGAGAGGGCGCAAAAACCACTGCTGACGATTTGATTAAAATTGGAATTGAAACTTTGACACCAGTCTCAGGTACAGTTTTTTCCCATTATACTTTTTCATTTGCCCATTAACAGAATTTGCTTATGTTTCGGATGTTTTGGTAGCCTAAATTCTCATTTCTTCCTCAAAATGTTTGGTGGATGTTAATGGCTCACATTCAGAAATGATGGCGCAGCTGTACGCACGTTGCAAGATACGGATATTGTTCACATTGTTGAAGATTCTATGGGGACTATTCGATCATCACTGAGAGTTACGAGACGACTGTCAGCTGCATTTGGTTCGCTTGACGTGGTACCGGAAATCTAAATTCCGAAGTATTTGAGAAAAGCTGTGCAAACAGCCACAGTTTTATTGTGCCTCCACCGTAGAGATACCGTTGGGATGTGAAAATTTGATTTTGTCGAGCAATGTGTATAGATATGCATATGTAGGTGTATCATCATCATCATCATCATTGCCAGCCATTATCAATCCACTGCTGGACGAAGGTTCCTCCACAACGATCTGTCTTGTGCCAGTCTCCTCCATGTCCCCCTGCATACTTTCGAATTTCATCCACCCATCTCCCATGTGGTCTTCTTCTGGGTCTTTACGTGTCCCTTGGAATCCAATCTAAAATTTCGGCTGTCCATCGATGATCTGTCCTTCTGGCAGTATGTCCAGCCCATTGCCATTTCAGGGATTTAACTCTGATCATGATGTCTTCCACTCTTGTCATTTTTCGGATCCACGAGTTCCTCTTCTTATCTCTCCTGGTTACACCAAGCATGCACCTCTCCATGCTGCTTTGAGTTGTCTGCAGCCTTTGTATGTCTCTTTTAGTTAAAGTCCACGTCTCTGCACCATACGTAAGCACTGGAAGGATGCATTGATCAAACACTTTTCTTTTAAGACATACTAGCATATTGCTCTTGAAAATTATGCTGTTTCTTCCAAAAGCTCTCCAGGCAAGTTTTGTACGCCGATTAATTTCTTCATCAATGTGACCCTCACTTGATATCTGCTGTCCAAGATAAACGTACGTGTCTGTTATCTCCAGCTTTTCTCCATCAATCGATAAATCTTCATTTCCTGTAAAAGCATTGAATGTCTTCTGAAAGTTAATTTTTAATCCCACTTCTTTACTCTTGTCAGCAAGTTCCTGGATCATACTCTGCAGCTCTGATGGGGTAGTTGCAAAAATGACTACGTCATCAGCAAAACGAAGGTGGGTTAGATAATCTCCATTAATCTTTATCCCTTTGTTTTCCCAGTTCAGTGATTGAAAGACACTTTCCAATGTGGCATTAAAGAGCTTCAGAGATATAGTGTCACCTTGTCTCACTCCCTTTCCAATTTTTATGTGTGCTGTATTTTCAAACAGCCGAATCTTTGCACTTGCATTTTCATAGAGGTTATTAATAATATTATTGTATGCATCTTCAATACCGCAGGATTTCAGAGCCATTGCAACTGCTGATGGTTTCACCGAATCAAAGGCTTTTTCATAATCGATAAAAGCCATGCACAATGGAAGTTCATATTTCCTCGCTCTTTCAATTAGTTCTCTCAGTACGTGGATATGATCTATTGTGCTGTAGCCACTCCTGAACCCAGCTTGTTCTCTCGGTTGAGCCATGTCCAGTGTTACCTTCAAGCGGTGTGAAAGAACTTTAGTGAAGATTTTATAAACCACTGATAGGAGGCTGATAGGTCTGTAGTTCCTGAGATCCTCAATGTCACCTTTTTTATGTAGCAGGATCATTGTAGCGGTGTTCCAATCCTCAGGAATCTTCCCTTCATTAAGGCATCGAGTGAAAATTTGGGCGAGTACTATTTCGATTTTTCACTTGCTTCTTGTATGATGTCTACAGTAATTCCATCTTCTCCTGGAACTTTTCCCCGCTTCATGTTCTTGATTGCATGTGCTACTTCTGCTGGAAGGACTGGAAGAACTCTGGTACTGGTACCATTCATGATGTCTGGAGTACATGTATCATCCCTTTCATATAATTTGGAGTAGAAATCTTTCACTCTTGTCAAAATTTCGCCTCTATTTCTTGTTACAGAACCATCTTCTTTTCTCAGTGCCATAATCTGTTTTCTTCCCTTACTGAGATGTCCCTTTGCTGTCTTTAGGCTTTGGTTGTTTTCAATTGCTTTCATCACTAGTTCACAGTTGAATTTTCTTACGCCTTCAGTGATGCTTTTTCTCACTCTCTTGCATAGCTCTATATATTCCACTTTGGAAGTCACATCTTCTTTAGTTATCCTCATCTCTCTTCTTTTTTGCATCAACATTTTGCTTTTTCCTGATAATTTGTTCACATGCAACTTGTTCTTAGACCCAGCTAATTTTGTTGCTGTTTCCATAAGAGCTTTGGTTACTTTTCTGTTAACTTCCGAAATATCCACTTTTTCCGATGTTAGGCCTTCTAAAGCAGAGAATCTGTTCTTCAGTTCCAACTTGAAGGCATTATGGTGTTTCTTAAGGTTGGTTATGTTAATAGATTTTGTTTGTCTCATGAGCTTGCCACGTTCAAGTTTAGTGTTGAGGTGCATCTTACATCTCACCAATCTATGGTCACTACCTGTGTTGAACTTGTTTAGCACACTGCAGTCTTCAATGACGAATTTTTTGGTACACATAATAAAATCAATTTTACTTGTCGTCCCATTTGGATGTCTCCATGTCCATTTCCTGTGTGGCTTTTTCTTGAAGAAGGAGTTCAAGATGAAAAACCCTTCTGCCTCTGCAAACTCAACGAGAGTATTTCCACGCTGGTTTCTGTTGCCGTGACCAAATTTACCTACTGAAGTTTCATTCTGTTGCCGTTGCCCTATTTTTGCATTGAAATCTCCCATAATTATCTTCAAGTGCTGCTTACCTTTATTATTTAGATGACGAATTTCCTCATAAAATTCTTCAATTTCTTCTTCAGGATGACTTGTGGTGGGTGCATAAGTTTGAATAATCTGAGCCTGGTATCTTTTCGAGAGTTGGATAACGAGTCGTGCAGCTCTGTCAGAGGAACTTTCAACTTCTACCACTTTATCCTTCAGTTTCTTGTTTATTATAAATCCAACACCACTAGTTCTGCCAGTATCTGTCCCACGAAAGTAGAAGAGATGTCCACTTATCAGTTTAATGAGATTTTCTCCTTTTCTCCTTACCTGACTTAGCCCGACGATGTCCCACTTGATCCTTTGTAGTTCCTCTTCCAATTCAAGAAGCCTTGAATCAGAAGATAGGGAGCGTCCATTATACGTAGCCAAGGTTAGCATCAGATGGCAGCCTAGTCCGGTCCTCCGGGGATTCTTAGCACCTTCTGCCTTCATGTCGCACTGGCCGCTGCCTTGGCCAGGTAAATTCCAGCTGCCGGAGACTGAGGGCCAATATTTAAGTTGTGGATTCATTTTGGAGGGGTTTGGCCATAACTCACCACGCTGGCCAAGCGGGTTGGTGAGTGTGGGATAGCATTTCCTCTAATCCCGATGGTATAGTTATACCGCTATTGGCGGTCGTCAGAGCCCCTTTAGTGGGAACAGGATGCACCACGAGAATGCGGGGTTGACATTTGTCAAGGAGAGGCTGTGATGTTACGCATCACCTGACCGTATATAAGATAGGAAGACAAAAGGCGGCTTGGAGGTGTTTATAAGATATAAAAACAATAACTATTTGTGGTTTGCCCTGGGCGCAGAAATGCCTATAGTTCCGCCCCTGGCCCAGATAATTGAATAATACGGTTAATCCAAATTACGTTTTATTAGGTTAAATACATAAAAAAATTATAAAAATATAAGATAAACATTTTTGCAGTATGTAAATACAAAACTGTACATTTTCAAACTTATTTAGATAGAAAGTCCGTGATTTTTGTTTTTCTTTGTAGCATTTTTTTTTTACTTATACATCCACGAATTTGTAAAACTTCAATATAATTAACATCATCTTGACTTTCCACAAATTTAAGTAATGTTTTTGCATCTATAAAAGTTTCTTTACAACTTCCTTTGTAAGCTGGTCATAGTTCCTCATCATCATCATCATCCTCGTCGGGAGAAACACTCGTCGTAATGTTTAATAGACATAAGAAAGTAGATTAAATTCGTAATACACTTGACTACGCACTCTGACGGCAGAACTGGAAACAACAACAGTGATGACAAATAAGTTCTGCTAGAAGTTTGATGCAATATTGATTTTCTTATGATGCAATATTATTTAAAACACGCAGTAACAGTGGCGTAGCCAGAGGGGAGGGTTCGGGGTTTGAACTCCTCCCTTGAGTGGAGACTGAGCACAAATTTAAAGCAATATATACGTGTATACGAGTCTTTCACCAATAAACCAAACCTATGGAACCCACCTCCCCTAAGAAATTTCTGGCTACGCCACTGCGCAGTAATGAAGTAATGACTTCTGTTAATTTTTCCGAATCCAGAAAAACAGCAGAAGTCATTACTTCAACTTCTGAGCTCAGTTATTCATTTTTTAATTTTTGAAAAAAAAATGAAATTTGAATGTACTGCAGAAGACCACGGTTAATCCGACCCTATGAATAATTGAGCCCAGAATAATGGGCGTTTTTCTGTAGCACTAAAATTGACTTTATAACTCTGAAATTATTTCTTACAGTTCCTCTGAAATACCGCAGTATCGACTGCCATATGATGTAGTGAATTTTGAAGTTGATCTCATGAAAGATCTGGGAGTAAAGGTAAGCCTCCTCCACGATTATATCTCCAATGAAACTTGATAAGAAAAACGCTTCCAGTAGTAACCTTTGTTTTTGAAGAATAGATACGCATTGTCAAAGTCCAGCAGGAGATAAGGTTTTTACTTGCTGCACAACAGATTTAATCTTTTTTTTGTTGTTTTTTTCTGTTTTGTGTGTGTGTGTAAAGCGCTGGTTACACTGACTTATATTTCTATGAACGAGTACGAGAAACGTTGTCGGTTCTGAAATCAACAATCAGTCAGTATTTGCACAATTTTTGACTTAATTCCTGTCATCTATGATAGGATGGCCTCGGGGTTACGTACTTCAACGTTTTTCGCGAACTCACATGTCTGCCTTTGACATTATATTGTTACGTGTCTGGCCGAAAATCTCGTTAAAAATATTTGTCACACAATTTTGACGCAACGTCATGGGCAAGACCGAAAATGAATTCGCGCCACTAGATCAGATACAATCAAGAAGATAGCAGCAATCAAATCTGACAACTAGTTTCTTATCGAGCAAAACACACTACATTCATGAAAGAAATACGGGATCTTTAAAATTTGTACACTATATTCAGTTCATTCTAAATACTAACAAACGTGATAAATCATTCATGTGGGGCATGATTCATAAACTGATTGCATTAATAAAAAAATTTCATATAATTGCATTCCACTTTACATAAGGAGAACTGGTTAACTCGTTTTGGGAAAAGACTTATTTGTAACTATGAAAGTATTTAGTCACTTGGGAGCACTTTTGCACAAAAGGAAATACATGTATCTGATTTAGGGACACCCTAGGAACACGTACTTTTGTCCTCAAAATGAGGTGTCCTTAAAGGAGAGTTTTGCGTTATTTCTAGGTTGCAATACGTAATGTAAAATTCTATTTTATGTTTCTCGCAGTTATCCTTACGATTATTGGCCGCAGGTAAATAGCATATAATACCGCACACAATTTCAAACTCAAGCAATCTAGCAGAAAATAAATGTCTGCATGGGAAACAATGGCGGAAGACCCGGTGGCCGAGTGGTCAGAGGCACTGGTTTCTGGCAAAGCTACTGAGATGGGTCCGGGTTAAAGTCGCTGATGATTGATGAAGCATGGGGGCCTAATTGTTTTACTACACTGGCTCTCTCCATTACTTCAAACCAGTGTCCCTAAATTAGGGTCGGGCCGTCGCATGTAATCAGTACAGTTGCTCTTGCGAAAAATAAAATAATATTTACAATCGAGAGAGTACCCTGATACTCTTTGTAGATAATAATTTATACTATGCCTCTTATCAGTGGCGTATCTTGGGTCCGATCCCCCCCCCCCCCCCTACAGTACTGTCTTTTAAAAATTGTGAAGTTTATTTTTTAATTGTTAAGTAATAGAAGTAACATTTCTTTCTAAATTTTAGGTACATGCTATTGCTAACATGATACCAAATAATTATGAGGATTAGGATTTGAACACTTATTTGTACATGAACTCCATTCTTCTCCTGAATACTTTATTTGTACATGATATCCATTCTTCTTCTGAATACTTTATTTGTACATGATATCCATTCTTGTTGTCATGGAAATGCTAGCAGGAGATAGCATTGAAACTCTTCGCATCAGAACAGCGAAGTCTCTCGAAGACCTACTTCCGTTACGCCGTTGATCATTGCTCGCCAAACTGATTCTCATAATCGAAAGAAGCGAATCCTCTCGTGTTTTTTTTCACACCGAAAACATCGACATATTTTAATACCGTTGATAATTGACTTTTATTTGTGTATATTTAATTAACTTTTATTTGTGCATTCTCTGGGCTTCGCAGCTAGCCTAGCTAGCCTCGAACATACGCACTGGCCTCTTTCGCATGCTAAGATCTTTGTGTGTGTGAAATAAAACGAGTGATTCGAGGGTGTACATTTATTTAGGAACAACGCATTGCATTTATTCGCGTCACTCACGACCACACCGAGTCACTCCGGTACACACTAAGTGGAATTAAATCATAACAACAAGCAATAAGGTTTACTTAAGTATAGGTGGATTAATGAATGATATAGTCGAAAAACCAATGAAAGAAAATATGTAAGTCATAAAAGTAAATATGTACTAAAGTATGGCAGAGGCAATAGTAAGTATTTCGACTATTTAGTTTCTCTAAACCAATATTTATTTTTATAGTTATTATTATTATTATATATTACACTCACGGACAATAAAATTTGCGCACCAAGAAGGAAGCATCGGATTAAACTGAAATTTTATGGACATAATGATACCGATGAATGATAGACATGATTGCAAAAACTGAGCTGCAGGATTATTACGGAAAGATTTGTGGAACGCAGTCCGGTTACATTCAACAGCGCGTCGCCTTGTGCGGCGATACATGCTGCAATATGGTGCGGCATGGGGGCGAACAGACGCCTGATATTGTCCTGCGGCAGACTGGCCCACACGTGTTGGACGGTGTGCTCCAAATCCCGGATAGTGTGGCATGGCGGCGGCCGGCGTTTGAACCTGTCCCACACATGTTTAATATGGGACATGTCCGGGGAGCGGGCAGGTCATGGAAGTGTCTGGACATGACGCAGGCAGTCCTGGTCAATCCGAGTCGTGTGCGGACGGGCATTATCCTGCTGGTTGGCTCACCTGGAATCCCGGCCAGGAATGGAAGCGCATAGGGCCGTAGGATCTCATCCACATACCGCTGGTCCGTCAATGACCCACGTACCACTACAAGAGCTCATCGGCTATCGTAGGCAATGGCTTTCCAGACCATAATGTCTGCAGTGGGGGAGGTGAGGCGCTCGATAGCGAGGTTTGGATTTTGCCGTTGCCCCGGGGACCTCCACACCCGGACACGATGATCATCTGTGCCCAAAACGAAGCGGCACTCATCGCTAAAAAACACACGTCGCCAATCTGAGGCGTTCCACGTCGCTCTAGCCTGACACCACTGCACACGGAGCCGGCGATGTTTCGGTGTTAATTAGTGGCGGCACACGCAAGGGTAGCTGGGATCGCAGAATCGCTTCCGCGAGGCGTCGGCAAATGGTTCGTGGACACACGGGAGCCGCTACATCTGGCTGTATAGTGGATTCCGTGGGACCCGTTCGTGCCTGGCACACGATCCGTCGATCTTCTATACCGGTGGTCCTCCTGGTCCGCCCGGAGCTGCTCCACCGCGTGGCAGTGCCGTCACGTGACCACTGCTCCCAAGACAGTCAGACGATATAGTAAGAACGATCCACGTCTAGGGCTATACTGCGCGCCGACCACCCTGCGGTTTTTAGCCCGATGATCAGGCCTCTCTCAAAGTCCGTAAGTTGCGTAAATTGACGTCTCTGGAGTCTACCTGGCATTCATGTCACTCTGTACTCTTGCTTGCGTCGGTCGGTGCTTTTCGCTTTCATGGGGCATCGACTACACTCCGGTTTATAAGGCTTCCGGTTCGTACTTGCAGCGCCACCACAGGGTGTGTGGTCATGCGCACTCGCACCAAACGTGGACCATTTGTATACCAGCATGCACTCTAGATATTTGCAAAGTTTCGCGGTTGTAGCATGTTTTCTTCCAGGTGCGCAAATTTCATTGTCCGCGAGTGTATTTAGATTTAGACGAACGTAAGAAACGACCCTGATACCGGTGAAACGTCATGTAGCTGCGGAAGACCATCTGCGCATGCGCATGCGCAAGCCAGAAACTGGCCTCTCAAGATAGAAAGAAAAGCTGAATCGCAAGTGTGTTTGTGAGGGGGACTGGTAACTTTTGGTTTATATACATATGAGACCGGCCGGGTGAAAAATGAGAATGCGTGGCGGGAAAGTGTGAATAGTATGCAGCACGAACAAGATGGAAATGCTCACTGTAATTTATTTATGCAAATATTAAGCTGGTACGCATCACTGTATTCACAATATAAAATTACTGAATTCAAAACAAAATAAAATTGTTTTAAAAACATTGCTTCAAACGCAGGTTTTTTTGCACTTGCTAGAACATTAGCTCAATTTTCCTCTTGTATAACTTTCTTCTCCGCTAGTTCCATGGCTATATTTGCCTTTTATTGACTCTGCAGCTGCACAGCGATCTTTGCTTAGTTTATCTTTCTGTTAATATTATTCCCTTCCCATTTCTTCATTGTCATTTTTCTTCTTTTTTTTTTTTTTTTCCTTTTATTACCTCAGATGACAATAATTTATCCATTGTGCTGAAAGAACTTTCATCCTGAGGACCATTAATGCATGATATCAAAGCTTTCGCTACTTTAGATGCATGGAGTAACTTTCAGAATATGAATACTTTTGAACACCATGCATCAGTTCTAACGATTTTTCGAACTTCATCACTTCCGTTTCTGGAAAATTTCCCATTCCTTATCAAGCTTAAGTGCAGATATTTATGGGGGAAAGTAACATTTAACAACTACACAGGTTAGTGGAGACATTGCGGGAAGAAATAAACAAGATTACGAGAGAAATCTTCGCTTCGACCGACTTCCGTTTTCGGCAACGTTTTCCTCCATTATTAAGCTGAAATGCAATATTTATGGAAGAAATGAACATTTAAGAACAATACTGGGCAGAAGAAACATCGCAAGAGTTAAAAAAACAAAACAAAACAAAAAAAACGATTATGGGAGAAATCTTCGCTGCGTCTAACTTCCATTTCCGAAAGACGGAACTCCGTCCTCGAACGGAAAACGACCCCCCCCTTTCTTTCACCATTCCCCCAAAATTGCCGTTCAGTTGTGCATTAATCTCTAGGACGCCTAGAATGATAACGGAAATGGGGTAATTATTCAAATCCGTGGAAGAATATCATGCCTGAAGACTACACGGAAATCTTCGCGCAGTCTTAACTTCCGTTTTCGAAAGACGAAATACTGTTCACAGACGAAGAACGGACCCATACCACCCCAATTTCTCTTCAGTTCTGAACCGATCTCGAGAATGACCCAAATGGCAATGGGGGGAAAAAAATAAAAAATAACCCGGAATTCTGCGAATCCGCGGAAGAATTCCATGTATGTATGTACATCATTTTAAAGCTCTCGTCAATAACAGGTAACACTCCACCTGGGGGGGGGAGGGGTCGAAAGGAAGCCAAATTTCGCTACGACGCATACTTTACTACTGTCGGAAAAGATACATAGCATGAAAAAAAAAAACAATAATTGCAATCTGCACAAATTACGAGAACCTTATGCTAAATGTGACAAAAGCCATTATAGAAATTAATTTGTTGATACAAATTTTGAAGATGACAATCCGATTTTTGGCGTAAATGTGACAAGCATGGTAAGTCACATAATATCCGAAAACTTGAAAATTTTCATCGTCCTGGAGCGGGACTCGAACCCGCGTCTCCCAGAATACACCCGGGTATGCTAACCACTACACCACCCAGAACGACAAAGTTTCAAGTTACCGATCAATTTGAATTTAACCATCACAGGATTCGCTAGTCGAAGCAACCGGCATTCATGTTTAGCGAATCTGGAGGTTAAGAATCCTATCCCGTGATTGCCCGGAGAAGCAGATAAATCATGAAAGAAATACGGCATTACGCCATATAATACAAATTTTGAAGATGACAATCCGATTTTTATCTTTCCACACGACATAAAGGCAGATAGCAGCGAGAACGAACGTCTGCGTAGCTCAGTTAGTACAGCGACTTGTTCCGGAATAAGTGGACTCGGGTTCGATCCCCGGCGTGGACCAAAAATGACGGAGAAATTTACTTCGTTATAATGGCGCCCGAACTACCCGGATGACCCGGCCGTTAAAGATCTCGCAATGGTGTGATGTTCTTTCCACACCGCGAGACAGAAAAAATGAGAGAATCCCTTCTTCAGCGCTTCGAAAAATAAATGTGTGTGATGTTGCATTCCACACACCAGATTGACTGGAAGTTCTCAAGTGCACGTTCTACAGCGGATGGCTGCCTACAACGATACATGGTCCCGACTGACCCGTGGGCCATGCCCCGGCCCTCTTTCGGGGGGAGATGTGACGTGCTTGCCCCGCAGGACGCACACGACATAAAGACAGATAGCAGCGAGAACGAACGTCTGCGTAGCTCAGTTAGATGTGACGTGCCACACGACATAAAGGCAGATAGCAGCGAGAACGAACGTCTGCGTAGTTCAGTTGGTAGAGCGACTTGTTCCGGAATGAGTGGACTCGGGTTCGATCCCCGGCGTGGACCAAAAATGACAGAGAAATTTACGTCGCTATAACCCTCGTTAAAACCAACGCTCGCTCAATCCGTTTCTAACAGTAAGTCAAATATACAGCAGAACTCGCTTATAACGACAAAAACCCTCGTTAAAACCAAGCGCTCGCTAAATCCGTTTCTGACAGTAAATCAAATATACAGTAAAAATCGCTCGGGCCGACAGAAACCCTCGTTAAATCCAAGCGCTCGCTAAATACGTTTCTGACAGCAAATCAAATATACAGTAGAACTCTCTCGGATCGACAGAAACTCTCGTTAAATCCAAGCGTTCGCTAAATCCGCTTCTGGGTGAAAATTCCCACTATGTAAAAATATGCATACGTGATAATACGCATATACGTCTGTATTATATATCCATAACGATATAATATGCTTTAAAAATTTGACTAACTACGTTAATTAATTAAATCAAATATTCAACTCGATGGGCACGTAACACTGGCCGCTTTTTAGCTACACAACGCACATGACCCAAAAGCAGTCCTGATTCTCCTAATGCATTACTCACTTAGAGGGTGAAAGTCGCAATGGACATAATTCCAGGAATTATCTCCTGTTCCTCTCCAGCGAATTCCAATAGTTCCCTGTCTCTCTCTCTCTCTCTCTCTCTCTCTCTCTCTCTCTCTCTCTCTACCATTGTCCCCCCGAAATCCACTTTAGTGTTCGTGAGACCCACCCATTCTCTTTTGCCTAGGAGTGGGTGGCATTATTTCAACTCTGCTGATGTGATACACCCGAGGCATAGTTCTTGGAGAGGGATGGTGGAGAAAGTCTCTTGCACAACTCGCTTGCTGAGCATTTCGTGTACTCTCTCCCCGTTGCTTTTCTATCAGCATTCTTACACACTGGCAGTCCCCTGATATGTTGCAATTTCATCCTATATGCTACAATTGTTTTCCTTTCATTCCAGGACAGTGCGCAACAGATTTTCTCTGTCTAGTTAAATATGGAATTTCATTCATTTGTTTTACTTTGCTTGTTAAAAGTGATCATCTTAACTTTTGTTTTTCCTGTTTGAATCCGGAGACTACATGAATTTTTTTTTTCGTTAAAAACTATCAAATTAACTTTGAATTAACATTACGAGTACACCAAACACAAAGGTTTCAGTTTTGCTCGTTAAATCCGAAATATCTCTAAATACGGGCTCATCATATGCGAGTTCCGCGACATTATCTCAATATCTATAAAAATTTAAACTTCGTCTTTTATAAAATAATAATTGTGTCGTTTTGCGTTCGTAAGGAATAAGGTTCTAGTGAGAATTACCTTCAATTAAAAGAATTATCTTTGGGAAATCATCTGCTGTTAAGTGACGCAATAATTAGGAATCGCATTAATTAGAAGTGAGCTTAACTATTGAAAATTATTCGCATACTACGAATACGGGAAATCCGCTTCAAAATGAAAGGACTAAACGAAACTATATTTTGACCACAGATTTATCATCATACGATGTACTTCCACTTCTGTTACTTCAAGAAATTATGTATTTTCTTCGCAATCATTAATTGATCATGCATACTGAGTATTTTCATGAATTTGCCATTTTTACAGCCACCCTTCCTTCTCTATTTTTAATAGGTTGAACATGGGAAAGCTCTGGGAAAAGATTTTACCCTGAATTCTTTACGTGATTCAGGATACAAAGCTGCATTTATAGGAATAGGTGAGACTTCATTGCCTTCATGTGATAAAGAAATACTGTATTAAATATTTCTCCTGCTTACTTTAATTGTGCTCTGAATATTATTTTCGTTACAGTTTTCCTTAGTCTTGAAGAAAATCCTTCTTCAGTAGCTTACTTTATTTAGTACCTTTTCGTTTGTTTTCTTCACTCCCAGCAACGTTTGTAAGATTTTTTGAACGGGAAGGAGAAGGGTGACTTACGAGGTGACTAAAAACATTCATAGAAATCCAAAAGTCGCACAAATCTTATATACTGTATCAATGCAACTGAAAGTTGCGTAATGCTCAAGATCTGGTTTCCGTGCTGAAATTTTACAATGTACGTCGTATTACCTCAAAATATGTTCTTTCCTTACAAAAATTTAAAGAATGTCTCAGTATTTACCATGTTTGCATAATGAAAACACCCAGAATGGTACCAAAAAAAAAAAAAAAAAAAAAAAAAAAAAAAAAATATATATATATATATATACAACACACATAAAAATTGGAAAGGGAGTGAGACAAGGTGACACCATATCTCCGAAGCTCTTTAATGCCACATTGGAAAATGTCTTTCAATCACTGAACTGGGAAAACAAAGGGATAAAGATTAATGGAGATTATCTAACCCACCTTCGTTTTGCTGATGACGTAGTCATTTTTGCAACTACCCCATCAGAGCTGCAGAGTATGATCCAGGAACTTGCTGACAAGAGTAAAGAAGTGGGATTAAAAATGAACTTTCAGAAGACAAAAGTGATGTTCAATGCTTTTACAAGAAATGAAGATTTATCGATTGATGGAGAAAAACTGGAGATAACAGATACGTATGTTTATCTTGGACAGCAGATATCAAGTGAGGGTCACATTGATGAAGAAATTAATCGGCGTACAAAACTTGCCTGGAGAGCTTTTGGAAGAAACAGCATAATTTTCAAGAGCAATATGCCATTATGTCTTAAAGAAAAGTGTTTGATCAATGCATCCTTCCAGTGCTTACGTATGGTGCAGAGACGTGGACCTTAACTAAAAGAGACATACAAAGGCTGCAGACAACTCAAAAAAACATGGAGAGGTGCATGCTTGGTATAACCAGGAGAGATAAGAAGAGGAACTCGTGGATCCGAAAAATGACAAGAGTGGAAGACATCATGATCAGAGTTAAATCCCTGAAATGGCAATGGGCTGGACATACTGCCAGAAGAACAGACCATCGATGGACAGCCGAAATTTTAGATTGGATTCCAAGGGACAGGAAAAGACCCAGAAGAAGACCACATGGAAAATGGGTGGATGAAATTCGAAAGTATGCGGGAGTGACATGGAGGAGACTGGCACAAGACAGACCGTTGTGGAGGAAACTTGGGAGACCTTCGTCCAGCAGTGGATTGATAATGGTTGACAATGATGATGATGATGATGATATCATCATCATCATCATCATCATCATTGTCAACCATTATCAATCCACTGCTGGACGAAGGTCTCCCCAAGTTTCCTCCACAACGGTCTGTCTTGTGCCAGTCTCCTCCATGTCACTCCCGCATACTTTCGAATTTCATCCACCCATTTTCCATGTGGTCTTCTTCTGGGTCTTTTCCTGTCCCTTGGAATCCAATCTAAAATTTCGGCTGTCCATCGATGGTCTGTTCTTCTGGCAGTATGTCCAGCCCATTGCCATTTCAGGGATTTAACTCTGATCATGATGTCTTCCACTCTTGTCATTTTTCGGATCCACGTGTTCCTCTTCTTATCTCTCCTGGTTACACCAAGCATGCACCTCTCCATGCTGCTTTGAGTTTTTTGCAGCCTTTGTATGTCTCTTTTGGCTAAGGTCCACGTCTCTGCACCATACGTAAGCACTGGAAGGATGCATTGATCAAACACTTTTCTTTTAAGACATAATGGCATATTGCTCTTGAAAATTATGCTGTTTCTTCCAAAAGCTCTCCAGGCAAGTTTTGTACGCCGATTAATTTCTTCACCAATGTGACCCTCACTTGATATCTGCTGTCCAAGATAAACGTACGTGTCTGTTATCTCCAGCTTTTCTCCATCAATCGATAAATCTTCATTTCTTGTAAAAGCATTGTACATCACTTTTGTCTTCTGAAAGTTCATTTTTAATCCCACTTCTTTACTCTTGTCAGCAAGTTCCTGGATCATACTCTGTAGCTCTGATGGGGTAGTTGCAAAAATGACTATGTCATCAGCAAAACGAAGGTGGGTTAGATAATCTCCATTAATCTTTATCCCTTTGTTTTCCCAGTTCAGTGATTGAAAGACATTTTCCAATGTGGCATTAAATAGCTTCGGAGATATGGTGTCACCTTGTCTCACTCCTTTTCCAATTTTTATGTGTGTTGTATTTTCAAACAGCCGAATCTTTGCACTTGCATTTTCATAGATGTTATTAATAATATTAATGTATGTATCTTCAATACCGCAGGATTTCAGAGCCATTGCAACTGCTGATGGTTTCACCGAATCAAAGGCTTTTTCATAATCGATAAAAGCCATGCACAATAGAAGTTCATATTCCCTCGCTCTTTCAATTAGTTCTCTCAGTACGTGGATATGATCTATTGTGCTGTAGCCACTCCTGAATCCAGCTTGTTCTCTCGGTTGAGCCATGTCCAGTGTCACCTTAAAGCGGTGTGAAAGAACTTTAGTGAAGATTTTATAAACCACTGATAGGAGGCTGATAGGTCTGTAGTTCCTGAGATCCTCAATGTCACCTTTTTTATGTAGCAAGATCATTGTAGCGTTGTTCCAATCCTCAGGAATTTTCCCTTCATTAAGGCATCGAGTGAAAATTTGGGCGAGTACTGTTTCGATTTCTCCACTTGCTTCTTGTATGATGTCTACAGTAATTCCATCTTCTCCTGGAGCTTTTCCCCGCTTTATGTTCTTGATTGCATGTGCAACTTCTGCTGGAAGGACTGGAAGAACTCTGGTACCTTTCATGATGTCTGGAGTACATGTATCATCCCTTTCATATAATTTGGAGTAGAAATCTTTCACTCTTGTCAAAATTTCGCCTCTATTTCTTGTTACAGAACCATCTTCTTTTCTCAGTGCCACAATCTGTTTTTTCCCCTTACTGAGATGTCCCTTTGCTATCTTTAGGCTTTGGTTGTTTTCAATTGCTTTCCTTACTAGTTCACAGTTGAATTTCCTTACGTCTTCAGTGATACTTTTTCGTACTGTCTTGCATAGTTCTATATATTCCACTTTGGAAGTCACATCTTCTTTAGTTGTCCTCATCACTCTTCTTTTTTGCATCAACATTTTGGTTTTTCCTGATAATTTGTTCACATGCAATTTGTTCTTAGACCCAGCTAATTTTGTTGCTGTTTCCATAAGAGCTTTGGTTACTTTTCTGTTAACTTCAGAAATATCCACTTCTTCCGATGTTAGGCCTTCTAAAGCAGAGAATCTGTTCTTCAGTTCCAATTTGAAGGTATTATGGTGTTTTTTAAGGTTGGTTATGTCAATACATTTTGTTTGTCTTATGAGCTTGCTACTTTCGAGTTTAGTGTTGAGGTGCATCTTACATCTCACCAATCTATGGTCACTGCCTGTGTTGAACTTGTTTAGCACACTGCAGTCTTCTATGACGAATTTTTTGTTGCACATAATAAAATCAATTTCACTTGTCGTCCTATTTGGATGTCTCCATGTCCATTTCCTGTGTGGCTTTTTCTTGAAAAAGGAGTTCAAGATGAAAAACTCTTCTGCCTCTGCAAACTCTACGAGAGTATTTCCACGCTGGTTTCTGTTGCCGTGACCGAATTTACCTACTGAAGTTTCATTCTGTTGCCGTTGCCCTATTTTTGCATTGAAATCTTCCATAATTATCTTCAAGTGCTGCTTACCTTTATTATTTAAATCACGAATTTCCTCATAAAATTCTTCAATTTCTTCTTCAGCATGACTTGTGGTGGGTGCATAAGTTTGAATAATCTGAGCCTGGTATCTTCTCGAGAGTTGGATAACGAGTCGTGCAGCTCTGTCAGAGGAACTTAACTTCTACAACTTTATCCTTCAGTTTGTTGTTTATTATAAATCCAACATCACTAGTTCTGCCAGTATCTGTCCCACGAAAGTAGAAGAGATGTCCACTTTTCAGTTCAATGAGATCTTCTCCTTTTCTCCTTACCTCACTTAGCCCGACGATGTCCCACTTGATCCTTTGTAGTTCCTCTTCCAATTCAAGAAGCCTTGAATGTGAAGATAGGGAGCGTCCGTTGTACGTAGCCAAGGTCAGCATCAGATGGCAGCCTAGTCCGGTCCTCCCGGGGATTCTTAGCACCCTCTGCCTTCATGTCGCACTGGCCGCTGCCTTGGCCAGGTACATTCCAGCTGCCGGAGACTGAGGGCCAAGATTTAAGTTGGTGGAGTCATTTTGGAGGGGTTTGGTCATAACTCACCATGCTGGCCAAGCGGGTTGGTGAGTGTGGGATAGCATTTCCTCTAATCCCGATGGTAAAGTTATACCGCTATTGGCGGTCGTCAGAGCCCCTTTAGTGGGAACAGGATGTACCACGAGAAGGCGGGGTTGACATTTGTCAAGGAGAGGCTGTGATGTTACGCATCACCTGACCTTACATCCCATATATATATATATATATGGGTCTAAGAACAAATTGCATGTGAACAAATTATCAGGAAAAACCAAAATGTTGATGCAAAAAGAAGAGTGATGAGGACAACTAAAGAAGATGTGACTTCCAAAGTGGAATATATAGAGCTATGCAAGACAGTACGAAAAAGTATCACTGAAGACGTAAGGAAATTCAACTGTGAACTAGTAAGGAAAGCAATTGAAAACAACCAAAGCCTAAAGATAGCAAAGGGACATCTCAGTAAGGGGAAAACAGATTATGGCACTGAGAAAAGAAGATGGTTCTGTAACAAGAAATAGAGGCGAAATTTTGACAAGAGTGAAAGATTTCTACTCCAAATTATATGAAAGGGATGATACATGTACTCCAGACATCATGAAAGGTACCAGAGTTCTTCCAGTCCTTCCAGCAGAAGTTGCACATGCAATCAAGAACATGAAGCGGGAAAAAGCTCCAGGAGAAGATGGAATTACTGTAGACATCATACAAGAAACAAGTGGAGAAATCGAAACAGTACTCGCCCAAATTTTCACTCGATGCCTTAATGAAGGCAAGATTCCTGAGGATTGGAACACCGCTACAATGATCCTGCTACATAAAAAAGGTGACATTGAGGATCTCGGGAACTACAGACCTATCAGCCTCCTATCAGTGGTTTATAAAATCTTCACTAAAGTTCTTTCACACCGCTTTAAGGTGACACTGGACATGGCTCAATCGTGAGAACAAGCTGGATTCTGGAGTGGCTACAGCACAATAGATCATATCCACGTACTGAGAGAACTAATTGAAAGAGCGAGGGAATATGAACTTCTATTGTGCATGGCTTTTATCGATTATGAAAAAGCCTTTGATTCGGTGAAACCATCAGCAGTTACAATGGCTCTGAAATCCTGCGGTATTGAAGATGCATACAATAATATTATTAATAACCTCTATGAAAATGCAAGTGCAAAAATTCGGCTGTTTGAAAATACAGCACACATAAAAATTGGAAAGGGAGTGAGACAAGGTGACACTATATCTCCGAAGCTCTTTAATGCCACATTGGAAAGTGTCTTTCAATCACTGAACTGGGAAAACAAAGGGATAAAGATTAATGGAGATTATCTAACCCACCTTCGTTTTGCTGATGACATAGTCATTTTTGCAACTACCCCATCAGAGCTACAGAGTATGATCCAGGAACTTGCTGACAAGAGTAAAGAAGTGGGATTAAAAATGAACTTTCAGAAGACAAAAGTGATGTACAATGCTTTCACAAGAAATGAAGATTTATCGATTGATAGAGAAAAGCTGGAGATAACAGACACGTACGTTTATCTTGGACAGCAGATATCAAGTGAGGGTCACATTGGTGAAGAAATTAATCGGCGTACAAAACTTGCCTGGAGAGCTTTTGGAAGAAAGAGCATAATTTTCAAGAGCAATATGCCATTATGTCTTAAAAGAAAAGTGTTTGATCAATGCATCCTTCCAGTGCTTACGTATGGTGCAGAGACGTGGACCTTAGCTAAAAGAGACATACAAAGGCTGCAGACAACTCAAAAAACATGGAGAGGTGCATGCTTGGTGTAACCAGGAGAGATAAGAAGAGGAACACGTGGATCCGAAAAATGACAAGAGTGGAAGACATCATGATCATAGTTAAATCCCTGAAATGGCAATGGGCTGGACATACTGCCAGAAGAACAGACCATCGATGGACAGCCGAAATTTTAGATTGGATTCCAAGGGACAGGAAAAGACCCAGAAGAAGACCACATGGAAAATGGGTGGATGAAATTCGAAAGTATGCGGGAGTGACATGGAGGAGACTGGCACAAGACAGACCGTTGTGTAGGAAACTTGGGGTGACCATCGTCCAGCAGTGGATTAATAATGGTTGACAATGATGATGATATATATATATATATATATATATATATATATATATATATATATATATAGTAGCATCTGATATATTTTTTTGAAACTTCAATTAAAAAAAGGATTTATTTCATACTTTAACAATTTAAAGTTATTTATTTCATATTCCAATCTTGAAAAATCCAGGATAATCTGAATATACACTCTTTTGAAATAGGTATTTTGCATAATTTTAAAAATACCGTCATTTCTCCATGGTGAGAAATTTACTCCTTTAAAATATCAATTTTAAAGAAGTATATTCAGATTGCAATGATTGTCTTAAAATTGGAATATAAAATAATTTGATCATCTTAAAATTAAAAAAAGTTTTCATTGAAGTTTCAAATAACAATAACAAAAAAAAAAACACAAGCGCGCTGAAGTGGTTTTACTTTGCTGTTTTTTTTAATCATAATATGCATTTGAAAGAGAGCAGAAAACGTACACATTTAAAAAAAATGGTGATACTCTTTAGCTTAATATATTCTTTAATTCTTTGTACCGAAAGAACATATTTTGAGTAATGCATACACTTTTTAAAATACATCAGAAATTTTCAACATTTTATTTAGTATTTTTCTACATTTTTATCAATTTCGACTGATTTCAATATTACGAATTGTTTTTAGTAGTTTTAGTTAAGGAATGCCTGACCCCAGGTCCAAAACTGCCCTTAAGAAATTAGAAGCTATGAGATTTGAGTGAGTGAATTCTATCGGAAAGAAAAATCGAAGGATTTAGGGAAAGAGAGGGAACTGACAAAATTCAGAAGCAACTGCGCTGCCAGAGCCAGAGGAAGGGGAGGCAAAGCACCCAGTCGGGAGAGACCCAGCGCCTGATTTCAGTATGCAAATGAAATTTTTTCTTTTTTAAACTTTAGTTGCCAAATCCGGGCTGGAAGACTGAAACCATCAATCCTGGCAAATGCGCTCCTAGCGAGGGTAACGGCGAACTCCGACAGTCAGATAAAAACATTTGTCTGCGAATAGCGTAGTGTAACAGCAAAACCTGCCAACTTCCAAAATATGGAGGTGAGGAAGGCACGACAGTCAATGCTGTGGGGCATGAGAGTTCTTCTACCTTGTGATACCTTACACTTCTCTTGAATACGCACTTCGTATGATTTTTTGCGGTTGCTAAGAAATGCCATCCGTTGCCTTTGATTTCACACTGTTGAAACGAAATATTTGGATCCGTGTCATGATCATGATTTAAATTAGTTCAGTGTAACTGATTCAGTGTCATTCATAAATACACAGTCGTATCAGAATAATATGACCACCCCCGGAATCATTCATGGTCTACCACAAGGAGACATAAGCGGCCGGCTAGGACAGATGAGCCGTAGTGCGTAGTCACGTGAGCACAATGGGAAAATATGGTGATTTGACGGACGTTCAAAAAGGAATGAGCATCGGCTACCGTGACAAGGGTGGAAGCATCCCAGAAACAGCAGACTTCATGGGCTGTTCACAAGGTTCTGTAATAAAGGTGTATTAAGAATTGACCGCTGGAACACCGAGCACCCCCCGACGTCATACGTGTGGAGCTTTAAAAGCCATCGACCCCAGAGGACAACGTCGCCTCCGTTGGGGTCGATGGCCTTTGCCTCCGTCGACTGGTAAAGGCCAATCGACGCGCAACTGTGCAGCAATTGACTACGCAAATGAACGCTGGGGCACCCAGGTACGTGTCCCCGGTAACAGTAGACCGAACCTTGTTACGCATAGGTCTCCGGAGTCGACGCTGCGTCAAGGCGCCCATATTAACCCAGGTCCATCGACAACAGCGCCTGCAGTTCGCATAAGACTACCGTCATTGGACAATGAAAAAAGGTTGTCTTCTCCGACGGTAAAGGCCAACTCCGACAATCAGATAAGAATTCAGGTTTCTTCTCTACAGAAAGGCGGGTAGTGGCGGATACGGCGTCAGACACACGAGAGCCAACACCCGGACAAGCTTGTCGGGCAAGTACAGGCCCGTTGTGGCAGTGTGCATGTCTGGGGGGATGTTTCCCTGCTATGATCTGGGTCCGCTGGTACCACTGGATGGGTCCCTGGACGCCAATGTCTACCTTTTCATCCTTTTTGGTACATTGATCTCTTCATGTTGGACGGTTTACCCTGGTGGTGAAGGTGTCTACCAACAGGGCAATTCGCCATACCATGTCTCTAAGGGGGTGCGTGACTGGTTCCAGGAACACGACAGCTTTGTCTCCGATCTCCCTTAGCCAGCAAAATCAGCCGATCTCAATCCCATAGAGCACTTGTGGGACTATTTTAATCGACAGGTTCGACGTGCCGACCCACAACCACGTCATTTCCGGGACCTCCGTGCTCTGCTGCAGTCCGAATAGGCAAGTGTTCCTCGGGCAACCTTGCAGGGCCACATTGCGCCCATGCCACGCCGTCTCGCCGCTATCATCCGGACCAAGGGTGGTTATTCCCATTATTAGTTAGGTGGTCATATTATTCTGATACAACAGTGTGCATACGCTCTGCACGTTTTCGCAGATTACACTGCCTCCAACTTTTCGAAGACTCGTACCTTTTACAAAATTTGTGCCCTTATTGCAATAGGAATTTCTTCCGTCTCTAGTTGTGCATCAACTCCATGGAAAACAACGAAGACTTTAACCCGGTCTTGTCCGAAATAGAACCCTTCCATCCCATCAATATGCAAAATAAACGGAGGGGGGGGGGATACATTTAGCACAATAGTTCGCAGTCTCAGAGAACGGGGACTAAGATAAGACGACTAACATTGGGGAGTTGGCAAAGATCTCTAAGCGACTCTTATATCCATCGTTGCCATCCTACCATGAAACTACGTATAAACCTCCCTGTTTTTTGTTAACCTTTAATTTTATGTTTCATTAGCAAAGGAACCCGGTGTTGTCTGATATTAACCAGGAATACATGATTGGCAGCAGAAAAGTCCAACCACGGAAACCTTTACCAGCAACTCGAGTTGCTAAACAGACTAACGAAAATGCCAAGTTTCCAGGAATTTTCTTTTTTATGCCTTTTGCTCTTTACTAAGAAAATTGTCGCTTCTCACAGTGCATAAGTTTCGGAGAGTGTCAAATTTTTCAGGGGGACATTTTCCTACATGTAGATAGTTATGTAACCACAGGCATAGCACCGTTGGTTAAGTCGCTATGTACTGCGTATGAGGCGGACGTTTCTGACGGGTGTTTGAATCCCGCTCTTGCCGGCCATCTAGTCTGCGGGTTTTCCCGCAGGTTTCTTGTGGTTGGGTATGCGAATACGTAGATGAGTCCCAGTAAAGTGAGCCCCGGACGCACTTTGTCCCTTCCTCGTATGCAGCAGAGAAATGGCAAGGCGGCTGTATTAACTTGCCAATAACACTCAATGGCGCATAGTCGTCTTTGCGGAACTCAACCCGCCATGGGCGGAGGAGATAGATGGATGGAGAGGGTTATGTAATTGTTCTCATCTTTTAATAATGTTATTCTTTTAAATATTACGTAAAATTTTGCAAATTTTGATTAAAATTGACGAACGAACAGGTTTGGAATTTGTGCCAAACTTCGAACCTCTTCGTTCAGCAGCTTTTTCTTTGGCGATAAACACTGTCGTTATAGACTCTGTCACGTCTCGTTCAAGACACACACATTCAAAGTTTTTGTTTAAAATAATATGATGAAGAAAACAATTGTTTTAGCCTCAGTATCTTCACTGATGGAAGTAAAATGATAAAGAAAAAGCGTTTCTGTATGTACATACAATGTTCAGAGCAATGTTTTTGTTTGTTTTTCGTGTTTATTTCAAAAGACTGAGCCATTGTTACTTCTGCTCATTACCTAGGAACTAAAACTTTTGTTTGCCGGCGCAGTGGTCTTAGCGCTGGTTTATACAATTAGTGTGTGAAAGGTACGGGTTCGAATCCCGGCATGGATGTTGTGCTTGTCTTACGGGACTGGATCTCTTCTTTCCCTGGAAACAGTGGCCCTAAATTAGGGATAGACGACTGCTTATGTCCCATTGAGCTATACTCAAGATAATAGAACTTCAATAAAAAAAAAAAATCTTTGTTTGAATTTTCAACCCCATGAATTTTTTCGCAATACCTCGTAACAGCAAAGAAAATATGCTACAGAATCGATGATTTTGTGAAGCTAAGTCCGGTATGTATAGAAAAAATTACGATGTACGGGTATAAAGACTTTTGAGGCCACATTTTGCTTTACATCAAAGCTCACTTGTAAACGGTGCGTTGTTCTTTCGTAGTCACAAATACCGAGTTAACGAAGTTCTAGCCAGAACATTCCCTTATCATTTGGACAGTTATAACGTACAAGTTTGTCCGCGCCGGGTGTCGAACTCGGGTCCCCTCACTCCGGAGTAAGTCGCTCTCCCAACTGTGATACGCGGACATGTGCTTTCACTGCTATCTGCCTTTATCATGTATGCGTTCTGCGGTGCAGGCACGTCACACAGTATAAAAGATTTATTGAACACTCGCGTTCAAAAAAAACAGAAAACCTGAAAAGAGTCAAGCTATGACTTAGTTTTTTAAAGGATATGTTCATAGGTAATACAGAACAAATGATTACCATCTGGGTGTCATACGTACTAGGTGCGTCGATGTAGCTAATAATCGGTGTGGCCACCTCTGACTAGTATCACCTGCTGTACGCGCTGAGGCATCCAGGTTGTGCTGATACGCGTCCAAAATTCACCAAGAGTTGCTGGCGGACGGACGTACCGCTGCACTTGTCGTTTGAGCATGTCCCAGAGATTTTTTATGCGTGATAAGTCCGGAGATCTACCAGGCAGCGGCATATGCGAAACGTTGTTATCCCTAAAGAAAGCACGTGTTGTCGCCGCAAGATGCGATGTGGCATTGTCCTGATAAAATTTTGCCGACCGGTCGTAGAATGTCATTCACGTAACCGGCACTCGTTATGTGGTACAGACTCTCAGGAGAGGGATCTGCTTTCGTACCCGATAGCACCCCGGGGCATAATGCCTCGTGTTGGTGCGGTATACCTGATGCGAATACACTCTTCCTGACCCCTCTTCCCCTGTCGTCGGCGGATACTAACACTTTCGTCCGAGAACACGATACTGTGGCATTCCTCACGCCACTTATTTCGTTCGATGTACCATTGCAGCCTGTCAGTCTGTTGCTGCGGTGTCAAAGGTAGCTTGAGGAGGTGCCGACGAGCCTGCAATCCGAACTGTAATAACCGGTCACATACTGTTGCATCTGACATGGGATAATACGTCACAGTTCGCTACTGCTGCGGCAACGCCGTTGATGTTGAAGAACGGTCACTCAAAGAAATCCTCACGAGATGAAGGTTGTCCCATGGCTTTGTCTGTGTACGACGCCTTCATTGTTAAAAATTGGCACTTAGAAATAAGCAAAATGTACTCGTTTTTTGTCACGTACTCATATTTGAGTATATACAGGGAATCAATTATGAGTATATCTGGTGTTTCTAATTTGAAACATATGTACAAAAAAAAAAAATCCATGTATTTCAAATATATGTGCTCTAACTTCATGCAGTTTATGTGCCCTTTCGGGCAGGGCACAGGAACTGTAGGGAGTTAGAGCTAATCTGACAGGATAGCTTGTAAATGAGAGAGAGCACACTAGATGGCGCCACCGTGCAAGCGTACGATTTTACACATAGCAGGCAGGGAGAAATTAGGGGGGCTTAGGAACTTCCAACTCTGGGGCTGTTACTTAACGTGCTCATGCGATGCACGGCGGATATTCAGCGATTGTTAGAAATTCTCACTACCAGGCTAGGTTTGAACCTGGAGTCCCTGCAGCAGTAGTCTGAATTTTTAACCACTAAGCCGTCCGCGGCTGGATTTCAAATTTCGAATACGTGTACTCCATACATATACTCATTTATTCATAGAATCAACTGGAAGTATATTATTCGATGACACATCTGGGACAATATATATATCCGTTGTCACATGCTGGGCAAATGGACCACACAATTTTATGACAAATATAGTGATGAAGCGACAATATATTATTTATGAGATTGACACAAATATAGTTAATGTAAAGACGTACACAAAGATATTTATGCATAATTAAATAACTTGTGATCAGTGACTTTGTTGTACTAATTATATAATTATTTATGTGTGCCACTTTACACATTTATTTAACAATTTCTCTTGAAATCTATAATATCTAAAATGAAGTAATACGAGATTATATACTGGTGTGCAAAAATTAAGGACGAAGAGGAGAAATTAGCATAACAGCGGAACGAGCAGGCAGAACGGACCGAATGACCACTCAGGAGATAGACTAGGGTCCGGTACGGTAGGGCATGCGCATATATGCAGCATGACGTGGGAAGGGGGGGAAGGGTATAAAGCACACGAGCAGTGTACGCTCAGCGATTCGGTGAAAGCTATTGCACGGTGTACATCGGTTTGAACGACGTCGAGTTGCTGCCGTGTGATATGGCTAACAGGCAATCCAGTAAACGACATCTGGATGACTTTACCCGAGGTCGCGTCATTGGGAAGTTGGAAGAAGGTCGAAGTGTGACTAGTGTGGCCGAGGAGTTCGGGATCGCTTACAGCACCGTTTCACGAGCTTGGAGAGCATTTCAAACGACAGGAACAGCTGTCCGAGAGTTTAGCAGTGGTCGACCACGAGCAACCACGGCGGCGGACGACTGGTATATTGTCCTACAGGCGAGAAGAGACAGACAGCAGACAGCGGGAGAAATTGCAAGACACGTGCAACAGACAACTGGACGTCTGTTATCGCGTTTTACCGTGGCCAGGAGGCTGCACAAAGTTGGTCTATTTGATCGACGACCAGTACGGTGTGTGCCATAACGCCTGCTCATCGGAGACGGCGGTTTCTGTGGTACCAGGAACACAAGAACTGGACATATCAGCAATGAGGTCGATTTCGTTTTACGGATGAGAGCCGATTTTGTCTGACGAGCGATTCTAGACGTATACACATCTGGGGAGAGCAGGGAACACGCAATCACACCTCCATCATCATCGAAAGAGACCGGCTTGGGGTTGGCGGAGTTCCCGTTTGGGACGGTATAATGCTTGGTAGCCTTTCTGACCTCCACATCTTCCAAGGAGGTTCAGTCACTGGTGTCCGCTATTGTACCGAGGTTCTCCTGCCTCACGTGCGTCTGTTTAGAGGTGCTGTGGGTCCTGAGTTCCTCTTCATGGACGACAACGCTACACCTCATCGTACAGTGGCTGTCTCAGAGCTGTTGGAGAGTGAAGATATTCAACGCATGGATTGGCCCACATGGTCCCTGGACCTAAAGCCAATCGAACACGTGTGGGACCTTCTCGGGAGACGGTTGGCAGCACGTCACCAGCCGCCAGCAACGATTCCGCAGCTGCGATTGGCGCTACAAGAGGAATGGGCCGCAATGCCTCAACAGCTCCTTGACAACCTCTTACTCAGCATGGACAGATGTTGTAAATCCTGCAAGGCAGTCAGGGGTGATCATATCCCGTACTAAAGACTGGAGTTTTCTTGGAAGCCGCCTGTCACATGGACGTTTCTGTCTTCTGTCCAGTTGTGCTCGAAGCTACCTTTTCAATAAAGTGCCTTTGTATCCTTTGGATTCCTTGTTTAGACGGTTTTGCTCACTTGTCCCGTATTCTTGCATCTTGGGGATCTTATGGTATGATTTGCGTCGATGTGGAGCACTTCTGCACGACGTTACATTCGAAAAACCGTCTCGTTTTTAATTTTTGCACGCCAGTGTATGATACCGAAATGCAGGAATGTATCAAGTTTTTCCTATCTGGGAAGACAGCACTTGAAATTACGTCCTTTCCAGTTCAAAATTACGCCCCTTCGAGTTTCACTCAAATAATACGTGGTTTTTACTTTCTCACCGACCGCCGTTATAGGAAAGTCAAACATGCCAACCTTCAAAAATCGGGAGATTTTTACAGCTCATAAAATCATACAAGCGATATTTTGTATCGACATTTTCTAGACATAGAAACAATTTTTTCAGAAGAAAAAAAAACAGCGCAGAAATCAAGACGCCCGTTTTCAGATACGTCGATTCCGCAAGATAATGAAAACGAAAAATGGCCCCCATGTTGTTTTTGATGAATAAAATAGCAGACAACTGGTTTTCGTTCCTTCTCTAGGTTGTGCGAGAAAGCGAAGATGACAAAAAGCATCGAACCATTCTTTACAAGGCGAGGCAAACTGTAACTACTCCCTTTTGTCGTTAACTAAATTCTCCAGATCTCAACTGCTTATCTTCACTTAGAATGCGCAAGGCTCTGTTGAGGCGATGGGTTGGAAGACTGAACTTTTTTTTTTTTTTTCTTAATTGGAGATTTAACGACCACCGTGAGCAACTCAATGGGCTATAAGCAGTCGCCCGTCCATAATTCATAATTCTATAAGCAGTCGCCCGTCCATAATTCATAATTCTATAAGCAGTCGCCCGTCCATAATTCAGTCGCCCGTCTTTTCTGACGAATGATCAGAAGCCATCGCTTAGATCACTGCGCCACCAGAGCGGCAAAGACTGAACTGCAAGGAGAAGGCAGGGCAGCTCCCATCTGTCAATCAATTACTGACCCTCATGGGTGAGCTCTTTGCTGAAGGCGTCGTATGACAATCTGACTGGGAGAAATTTTTTTCTACCCATCTCGGGCGAATGGTCAGAAGCCATCGCTTAGAACATTTCGCCACCGGGAAGCTTTCTTTTTGCAGGTAGGGGGAGAGGAAAAGAACGAAACAGATTACTGTAATGTCATCTTGCATCGACGCAGAAATAAAAAGATTTCACAGGCGGTTCGAAATCATGGTGGTTGATGGAATTTCGACCATTCTAATAGCTAGTTCTTGGTGAAAACCAGGAGAATTTGACATTCATCCGGAGGGCGGGAGAGAGGGTTAAAATCCAGGGTCTCCCGCCTAAATCCGGAAAGTTGGCATTTCTGGAAAGCATTAAGATTGTTCAAAAATCGCACTTGAGGTTTTTGACGTAATTTTATTAAAAATGTAAAAACTAGGTAAATACCCAAGAAACACAGGCTGTAAATACCAAGTAATGAGCAAACGTTGTGTGAACGCCGACAACATAACACTCCACAGAAATGCAGAACGAAAAACAAAGCAGCGCAGAACGAATGAGTATCGGATAGTGAACGTAACAATAGGAAGAAGCTTCAGGGGTAGGGCTTGGAAAAATTCCGTTCAAGGTTAAACGCTCAGATATCTTTCTACGGCAGAGCAGAAATTTGGCTCTTTATCAGTGGCGTACCGGGAAATTCGAGCACCCCCCCCCCCTCCCCCAGAAAAAAACAAAAAGGTTTTCGAAGCTCTTTTCCAAAAATCTATTAGCTTGAAAGCTCAAAATGTTTATTTCCATATTATTAACTAGGCTTTATGAATGTTTTAATAAATCAAATTCTTTGGAACCTACGAGTATTTTTCGTAAAATCAAAAGTATTCCACTTTATTGCGTGAAACAGAAATGTGTACGTTGTAATTAAAATGATTGCCCTGGTTTTATACCGATACAAATGACTACAAAATACATACGTCAAAGTTTATAATATTATGCAAAATTTATTATTTTAAAAAACTAAGGCCAGCCTCTTTGAAATGCCTCACGATTGCACACACAAAATATGCAACTGCCCTGTGACAGAGTCTAATAACTTTTCCGATTTATACGAATGTCACAAATTAAGTAAGAAAATAACTAAGTAAAGAATAAGAACTGTAGCACAAAAAAAAAGTGAAACTACTAATATATCTACTATGGAATATAAAAAAACACGCTTAACATAAGGCCACAATGTTTTGCACACAGTAAAAAATCTTTTGACTCTCATAAAAAAAAGGTGATTTTTCGCTCCTACGAAGAACATCTTTTAGTTCATTATATTCTGAAGGATGCGTAAGTTACGTGCAAACAACTGTACACAATCAATATATATTCACTGGTATAAAAATTCCACTCATTGAACTTATATTTATTTCACATTCTCTTGTTAAAACATACATGCATAGAAGCTATTGCGAGGGCTGTGAAAGGGGGCCTCAAGTTCTCTTGAATTGCTCTTTTCCCTCATCCAGTTTTATGAACTAAAGCAACGGAAATGATTCCCAAAATGCAACACCAAGAAGGACACGAGATAGCAAAGCCAGATTTACTGGACACATAACAACAGATACAAAGTTGAAACGATTGAGCTTACAGGCCCGTGCGACTTGCGGAGCATGCAGACATCAATAGTTCGTGTGGCCCCCATGGCTGGCAATAACGGCCGCTACATCGAAAGAAAGAGGCTTTGGATGTGGGCTTGGGGTATGACGGTCCAAGCTGCTTCCACACGTTGCCGGGCCACTCGGTTGCCGATCAGCGACCAGACGTGTTCGATAGGCGACATATCGGGAGAACAGGTGGGCCACGGCAGCAGTGACACCTGGTGGGCCGTGAAGAATTGTTGCACGATGCGTGCCACGTGCGGGCGCGCATTGTCCTGTCGAAATGTGGCCGCTGGCAGGTCCTGCAGGTAAGGGGGACTACAGGCTCCAAAACGTCGGAGATGGTGCGGTGGCTGTTGAGTGTGCCGGCGATGCGTACCAGAGTGCGGGTGTCATATCCAATTGCGCTCCAAACCATAACCGCCAGGCGACGGACCGGTATGGCGATGCATAATGCAGGCGTCATACAGTCTCTCGCCGCGGTGCCGCCACACACGGATCCGACCATCGTGGTGTTGCAGGCAGAAGCGGGATTCGTCGGAGAAAACAATGACGTGCCATTCCGTAGTCCAGGTGCGGCGTTCAACGGCCTACTGCCGCCGGACTCGCCGGTGGTGTAACGTCAATGGTAATCGGAGCAATGGGCGTCGTGCGACAAGTTCCCGCTCCTGCAGACGACGTCGAACGGTACGTGCTGACACAGGTTGTTGCGCAACACACCCTAATTCCTGCGCTAACGTTCGTGATGCGGCGTTGCGAGCCATCAATGCCCACCGCACAACATGCCGGTCCTCTCGTTCGGTGGTGCGCCGAGGGTGCGGCAATCGCTCACGTCGGTCCGTCCGTCCCTCCTGCACCCACCGAATCCATACTCGCCTCACTGTGGCTGCATGTCGTCCCACACGGGCGCCGATGTCTCGGTACGATAAACCGCTGTCGCGATTAGCCACTATTCTTCCTCTGTCGAACTCCGAAACGTGCTGGAAGACTGCCGTATTCTGCGACGAGGCATCAGGAAGCTTCCCACGCACAGGTCCGGCAGCACAACACACTTCCACTACTTACACCCCGCCTTCTGTGCACCCTTCTTATAGTGCTTCTCGGTGGCTTGCCGGGCGCACGTGATTTGCATATGCCCTGCAATGCTAATCGTTTGCATGTCCTCTCGCGGGCGACGCATGCTGCGAATTTCAGGCCAATCGGATGCTTCCTTCTTGGTGTTGCATTTCGGGTGGCCAGCAGTGTATTTACTGAAAAAAAAATGCCTTTCGTCTTAATACTTTATTCAAAGCTGCCGTAATTCTTGGCTATTTCTTTAACATGTTTCATATGAAGTTTCCGCAAAAATTTTGTTAAATATTTTTGCTCATTTTATAGAGCCCCCTTTCTTGCATTGCAGGGGTTATCAGTACTATAACGAAGTGAATTTCTCCGTCATTTTTATCCGCGCCGGGGTTCGAACCCGGGTCCACTCATTCCGGAATAAGTTGCTCTACCAATTAAGCTACGCGGACATTGATTCTAATTGCTATCTGCCTTTATGTCGTGTGCGTCCTTCTGGCAGGTACGTCACATCTCCTGGTACGTTACATCATCTCCCCCTTATTTTTCTTTTTTTTTCTTTCGAAGTGCTGCTCATATTTTTCCTATCTCGCGGTGTGGAAATAACATCACACCAATGCGAGATTTTGAACGGTCGGGTCATCCGGGTAGTTCGGGCGCCATTATAACGAAGTGAATTTCTCCGTCATTTTTATCCGCGCCGGGATTCGAACCCGGGTCCACTCATTCCGGAATAAGTTGCTCTACCAATTAAGCTACGCGGACATTGATTCTAATTGCTATCTGCCTTTATGTCGTGTGCGTCCTTCTGGCAGGTACGTCACATCTCCTGGTACGTTACAGTACGCCCCTGCATTTCATCCCAACGACACGTTCGGAAAGGTCATAGATGTCAGGCATATTGTTTTCTATGCCTCCATTCAGTGTTTTGGAAAATTTCCTTTATGGATATGAGATGTTCACACCTCATAGGGTATGTTACCCTGCACCCTGGTTAGATGCATGGAATACTGTATCAAAGTAACTAAATTCTTTAAAAAGAAAATAATGAAGGGTGTAACTTTCTTTTTTAGTTACAATTTCGATTTTTTACATCCCCCAGAGCATGAATTTACGCCCCTCGAATGACCATTCTGGGAGGGCAATCGCCCTCCCCGTAGGCGACCCTGCCAAAATGCTAATAATTTCTGCGATATTGCCTGATTAGCATATCCTGTAAAAATCGAAGTCGTAGCTCGACTCTTTTCAGGTGTTCTGTTTTTTTTTTTTATGAACATCAGTGTACTATTTTATTTGGGAAAAGTAAAGCTTAGAGAAATGATGTACAGTCGTTTCCAAAAGTCCTGCACCAGTAGACCGAAAGTCAATTTTTGATGTTTGAAGTCAACTTATACAGCGTAATGGTAAAGTCAGGAATACATATTATACATCATTTTAAAGGAAATTTTGTGCTGAATTCAAATATTTTTACAGAATGTTATTACCAGTAGTGAAGTTACAAGCAAAAGTACAGCGTCTAGTCATAAAAAAACAAAAAATAGTGAAATTGGTGTACAATGCATTTAACGTAAAATTACTGTATAGTACATTATTGACACTTGAAATAACTGACCAAAAGCAAAATACGCTTTAATATTTAATTGGATAAACACAGTTTCTTTGTAACAAAGTGCATCTTCTTGGCATGGAACTAATGGCCTTCTCTAGTTGTCCATTGGTGATAACACGGTGCCAAAATTGCTGTTAAATGTGGCTATGACCATTCTACTGTCTTGCGTACCAGTAAAAGTGTTGCAGAAACTGGATGTGTGGGAAACAGAAAAAGAACAGGTCGACCAAGGCTGTCTGTGTACTGAACTTGATGATCGCATGTTGATTCGTCGTTCCTTAAAATCAAGGTTTAAAACACCCACTGATTTAAGAAATGAGTGGGAGAATGAAGTAGGCATTATTCAATCTGCTCGTACAGTTCGTCGTAGGCTACAAGAAAATGGACTGACTGCACGAAAACCTTTCTTTTCTGAACAAAAACTGCTCAAAAGAATTGCTTTGGGCCAAGGCACACAAGAATTGGACTGTTGATGAATGGAAAAATGTTATTTTCAGTGATGAAACAACTGTTACTATTTCCGCTAATAATGGAAATAATTATGTACGTTGCCGGGCCGGTGAAAGGTATAAGACATGCTGCACCCAGCCAACAATCAAGCACCCACATTCGGTGAAGCTATGGTCCTGTATTTCAGCCAGTGGTGTTGGCCGTCTGCACATTGTTGATGGCACATTGAATGGATCGAAACACCTTGTCATCGGTCAAAGTTGGTTGACGAGTGGTAATCGAAAAGTTATAAGAAAACTTCAGTGGCCGGATCTTAATCCCATAGAAAATCTGTGGGTGAGATTGAAGCAAAAGATCCGGCAACAAGTACCCACATCTAAAACAGCATTAATTGAGTCTGTAAGGACCGTATGGCACCATGTTATCACCAATGGACAACTAGAGAAGCTCATTAGTTCCATGCCAAGAAGGTGCACTTTGTTACTAAGAAACCGTGGTTATCCAATTAAATATTAAAGCGTATTTTGCTTGTTGGTCAGTTATTTCAAGTGTCCTACAAGTGTCAATAATGTACTGTACAGTAATTTTACGTTAAATGCATTGTACACTAATTTCACTATTTTTTATAACTAGACGCTGTACTTTTGCTTGTAACTTCACTTCTACAACTGGTAATAACATTCTGTAAAAATATTTGAATTGAGCATGAAATTTCCATTAAAATGATGTATTCCTGACTTTATCATTACGCTGTTAAGTTCATTTCAAACATCAAAAATTTACTTTCGGTCTACTGGTGCAAGATTTTTGGCCACGACTGTACTTGTATTGGTTACGATACGCTGAACTGTTAGGGTAATTTATTTTTGGAAACTCGAGATGAAAACACGTTAGCTTTCTCTTTCACTTCAGTGAAAAGCTTTGTAGTTATTTTTCTGTGGAAACATTTGATTATATTTTATCATTTACTATTATTATAATTTTATCAAATTCCATATACTGCGCATTATTTTCTACCACGGGTGGAAATCGGGAGCGCGGGCTAAGCTCCACTTCGGATGATTCAATTTCAAGTTTTCTAATGGTGACAAATGACAATTAAATACGGCAAAACAAATAATGATAAAAAAAATGTGTACCTGCTATTGCACTTTTCATTAATCTTTATAATATAAAAAAAAATATATTTTTTGCTAAATACTTATTACTTACGTGTATTTTTCAGGTCTTCCCGAGCCTAAAAAGATCAATATTTTTAAAAATCTGACAGTTGAAAACGGATTTTATACATCAAAAGAATTCTTACCCGAAGTTGCAAGAGCCAGCAAAGCAGGTAATTATGATTACAAGAACTTAAAAAGTTGTTGCCACATTTGTTGATGAAAAATGCTCTTTTTTTTTTAAATCTTACCATTTGATTGCAATGAGGAATTCTTCAAATGCTATACAATAAAAAAAGAATTTTTTTCAATCCAATTTTTAGAAGCAAAGGTATGAAAACAAGTACAGTAAAACTCATTTATAACAAGCTCGGATGTAACAAGCTCTCGGGTGTAACAACCGAAAACTCTTGGTCCCGGCGAAATTACCTTTAACCCAATGAATGAACTATGTTGTAACGAAGATGGAAATAAAGGTGAACTTGCTTATAACGGCCATCTGAAGTCTAAAAATGAAGGCTTTACAATCAATTACAATTCTACAACAATTTTTCCAAACAAATGTTGTAGAAGTTAGGTTTTCTCTTTCATGTACGTTCAGCAGAAATAACTGTACAAAAAACGAAACTAAAAAGTGTGAAGCAACAGACAATTCGCAATTTCTTTAAGTGATTACAGCATGGAGTGTTTTAATCTCTGGGATTAAATTGGCAAGTTATGTGCGTGCGCATGTGTTTTATTTACTACGTACAGTACTTAGGTAATCTATACTGTACAGTTATTGGGTTAATTAATACCTTACTGCAGCTCTACAAGAAGTTAGCAAGTTATTTTTTCTAGATACAAAAAATATTTAAGTATTTTGTAAATTCCGTTTTTCAGTATTATTTCAGACCTTCATAACCGCTATTAGTTATAACGCCCATTATTTTTAGGTCCTCTGAAGGACGTTATAACAGAGTTTCACTGTATATTTTTAAATCAATAGCATCTGCATTAAGACACATAGTGGGAAGCCATACACGGGAAAAAGACCAAAGGGCATGGATTATCACAGTTCAAACTTCCCAATGCAAAAGATATATTTTTTTTATTGGAACTGTTTTTCGCCCAATCGCCACACAGGCTATTCTCCAAGATCAGAAACATTCTTTGTTTTCAATGTACAACTGAGATTTCTGAAAATATGTTTACGCCAGTTTAACCCTATGGGCGAACAGTCTTAATTTAGTGTCCCCAGTCTAACAGATACTATAATGATATGCATGCTCCTTTTTCCAGAAGAGAAAAATTTTTATGTTTACTGAATAGCAACTGGTTGTTGTTCCCGTTTCAGGTATGTGTGCCTGTCGTTCGCAGTTACCGCAACTGCCTGGCAACGTTCTCGTTCTGGGAGCCGGAGATACTGCCTTTGACTGCGCTACATCGGCCATTAGGTGCGGAGCTAAGAGGGTTTATGTAGTCTTCAGGAAAGGATTCACCAACATCCGTGCAGTGCCAGAAGAGGTAAGAAAAAATACGTTATATAATAAACGCAAGTACTTCAGTATTACATAAGGTTAGTTAACAGAAGAAAAGGTCTTCCCAACTGGCCTTCCTCGCGAGAAAACAATCGGTGACGTCATCTCTCTTGCGAATAGATCCACCGCTCCCTGTAATTGAAAGCTGAACAACTCATCCATGGTATCAACGTAAGTGGACTGTATATTTGTTTTCAGAGTTCGTCTGCTGACGACAGCACAAAGATTCAGATGTATGCTGAACCATGGAAGTTGGAATTGCTAACTCACAGCGTCTCCGACAGAACGCAAGAACCATATCAGGGGTTTTAGTGCCCCTACCATGTTTCGGAGCAATTCTTGGAGCGGGAAAATATGCAATTTGGAGCAGAAACTTTGGATTTTGGAGCGAGAAAATTTGTGTTTTGAGCAGAACTCAGGTTTTGGAGCAGCTAATGGTGGCATTTTTAATTGTTTAAAGTCCATGCTGTGCTTTAAAGGACCGACTATTTCCATAGTAACTACGTAAAATCCGCAGTAGTTGGATTCTCTGAATCTTCCCACCAAATCATCTTTATTCAGCGTCAAGCATAACAGTGTGCACAGAGAATTTACTGTGCCGAAGTCCAGCCGATGACGACGGGGCACGGGTGTTCTGGCGCCCAATGGCGCAAAATTCCCATTTCTGTTATATATTTTATTTATAGGGATATTTTTAACAAAAAAAAATACAGAAAATTTTAAAAATCCGGAAGAAAAGTCCTTCCGCCCGGAAAACTATTAAAAAACTGAAAACTTCTGCAAATTCTGGAAGAGTTGGCAGGTATGATTTAACTGAAACATTAACAAATATTTCCCAAAAAAGATAAATTTTTTTTAAATAAACGGAAATGCGTAAAGAAAAGCGATCTGTGCGTAAAAACGTAAAGAACAGTTAAAATGCGTACATTTTACGCATAATGCGTAAAAGTTGGCAGGTATGAGAATGGTCTGATCGGAGTTTTAGAAGAACAGGTATCGTGAAAAAAAGAAAATGTGTATTTAGCCTACCAAAATGAAAACTGTGCATTATTTTGAGCAGGAAACTACGTATGCTTCCGGCTGTGAGTGATTCTATCCAAATAAGAATTTTTACAATTGGATTTTTTGAGACGAATATACTGCTGCAAATAATTTGTAAACTGAAATATGAGTTTACGCCCTCTACTGGGGAAATTCAAGATCACGAAAATTAAGAAATTATGTGTAATCACAGTACAGATCTTCAAGTGCCAATGGACTGGACATATTACTAGAACTGATCACCGTTGGACAACTGAAATATTGGACTTCATTCCAAGGGACGGAAAAAGGCCAACAAGACCACGTAGGAGGTGGGTGGATAAAATTCAAAGGCTGTGGAGGAGAAATGCTCAAAACAGCGAGTTGTTTAAAAGACTTTGTGAAACCTAGGCAGTAGATGTTCAACTACTGCCTTGTAAAAAGCAGCAGTGGATCGAAAATGGTTGATGATCATCATTCTTCATTATAAACGTTACTGGACGCAAAATTTATTTTCAAATCAGACTTCTAGATGCAGAGATATTGAGAAAACTAAGTTATACATTTACGCTCTCTTGAGGGAAAATTTCTTATTTTGAGCAGGAAATGTCAGCGAAAAGTTCTCCCTGCGGATCTGTCCGAATTTTTTTCCTTATAATTTTATTTTTAGAAGCACAGATATGGGTGCAAACATATTGCAAATAGAATAATATATGCTAACGTCTGCAGTGGAAAACTGTTCGTTAGGAAAAGTTTGAAATTATCTGAAAAACATTCTTCACCGTGAACTCTACCTGAAGCAAAAAATAATTTTTTTAATCGGTCTTTTACAGCGAGAGATATTGAAGAATGCAAAATAGCTATATTCCCTCTAGCGGGAAAACTGCGCATTATTTGAAAACGAAACTGCACGCATAATGGTCTTCGTTCAAAACGGTGTCGAAGAAAAAGGAATTGTTTCAATCGGGTTTTTGGAATCAATGATAAAAAATAAATTATCGTTTGGATTCGATGGCACCTATATTATTTACGCCACCGAGTGGCAAAGTTATGAATCGGAAAAAGACCAAAAGGAAAGGATCATCTATGGTCGGATTCACTGGAAAGGCCACGAAGCCCAGACGCAAGGCCCGGAGATGCTGCAGGGCCCCAAAAATAATAACTTCACCTATTTTTCGTTTCTCTGTTTAAAAAAAAATGGCATAGTGAGGGGAAAAGGGGAATGTTTAAATCTGACATTTACTTCCAGAATTTTTTTCGAAAGTCAACATCCGCCATCTTGGATTAGCCGCCATTTTTATTAGCTACCATTTTGAGATGGCAATCATGGTTTTTAGTCATCCGCATACACCCATCTAACTGTGGTATAAAGGAAAATTAGTACCCCCAGATTATACCAAAATTTTGGCTGGTCCCTGGACTAAATCTACAAATACCACTTTACTAGCTTTAAATGCAGGCTGACTAAGAATCATTTTGAGACTGTAATTTGATACTACACTACAACTGAAATCAGAGATTGGGGTGTTATTTTTTGCCATTTTGCTTATAATGATATGAACATTTTGTTCTTTAACTCCGTACTTAACAAGACCGCCCATCTTCCTCTTAAAATTTCTGTTCCCTCATTCAGTCCAGTATATGAAGCAAGCATGGCTGTTACCATGCGAGTAAAATGGCATTGAAAAAGCTGGCTTTACAAGACCCGCTAACTTATTTCGTCCATGTTCGGGCTCTTTAGGGAAACTGTCAGTTGCGAGTTTTTCAGATCTCCAAAATTTTAAAATTGTGTGCCCCTTATGCGATTAAATAGGCACTATACTTTATATAATGCAATTAAGTCCACTATATAGTTATTAAATACCCCCCCTCCACCTAAAAATTGCGTAACTTTAGCCAGAAGGTTCAGAAATGGAAGAAAACAATTTCTCGCTAAAGTGTTTAACGAATAAGAACCCTGTGATGTCTTTCATATTAATGCGAGATTAAATATCTAACACGCAAGCAAAAAATTCATAATTTCCACTCGTTCATAAAAATCACGGATGTCGAATAAGTTTGCTCCTTTTTTCCTCAGATGGAGTTGGCTCGGGAAGAGAAATGCGAATTCATGCCATTTCTTTCGCCCAAAAAAGTCCTGCTTTCCGGAAATCGAATATCCGGGATGGTATTTTGTAGAACAGAAGAAGATGACCGTGGAAACTGGACAGAAGATGATGAGCAAACGGTGAAACTGAAGGCTGACTTTGTAATCTCCGCTTTTGGATCCTCTTTGACAGATACAAGCGGTAAGTTTGCGCTTCATTTATTCCCTTCGCATATTAAATCACACGCTTTAATATTTATATGTAGGTAAAGCACTGAATGCAGACCACAAGCGGGAAAGAGTGAAGTGCTGTCATGAGACTATACAGAACTTTGAATCTAATGAAGTTCAGATTTCGGGGCGGTATGTCATTACGGACTAAAACATACGTGCTGCATAATTTCGATCCTAAAAAAAAAAAAAAAGATCTAATAAGTGGAAGCATCCCTCTTCTCTCCCTCCTAAAAATTTAAAGTTGAATGAAAAACTCTCATGGGATAGAGAAAGAGTAATTATGGAAATAGACAATGTCATCGCTCTTTCCACGTTTTTCTTTAATTAACACACGGCAACCGAAAAATTGTTATTCGATACCACTGGGAACGAACCCCAGATCTCTCGATAACTAGCCGAGTACGTTCGCCTTACACTACGGTGCCAACAATCCACGGCGCTATGTATGTTTATCTGTCAGCATCAATGTGTGTTTATCTGTCATCATGGGATTAATGGCACAATCTATTTAATTATATCTAATAAATCCAAAGGGCAAGAGAACCAATAAAACCAATGAGAGAAACACACATTGTCTCCACGGATTTGGAAGATTTTCACGAGTAACCATGGTTTATTTCCTTTAACAAGATACTATTATCAATGCAGAGTGTTATTCTAACCTGCTAAGTCATTTCCATGAGGAAGTAAGGCTCAAGATGTGCGGGAAATTGGCCAAAGAAAAAATATTTCATCAAAATAATGCGCCGGTACACACAGAGTTTGTGATACACATAACCCGCAGTCAAGCTACTATATCATCCATCACCCTATTCATACCATTTGGTTCCACCAGACTATTTCCAAATCATAAAAAGGGTTTGAAAGGGAAGAAATTCAATAGGTATAAGATGCAGTAAACAAATACTTTGAATCAGAATCTTCTGAATTTTATTTTGAGTGGGGCTCCAAATGCTAGTAGATTGTGCCAGATAGTGTGCTGACTTATAGGGACTCTATGTTGAAATATAAATGGGTTTTCATATTCCGGTATTCCTTCTACAAAAGCCAAGGAACTTTTCACACTGCTTCTCTTGTATTTGTCATCTCTGTTGTGGTTTGGGTGCGATACAATCATCACTGCATGTCTAGCCAACAAACACAGAGATTCCGGGTCTTTATAACGTACACTAAGAGACAAATAGTTAGAAATAGGGGTAAAGGGCAGTTGACATGGGCATCTCCCGCACAGACCCAAACCGAACGTATAGCGATCAATAGGCGGATAGCAGGGCCTCCAAACAATGTATCGCAATCAACGAACATGGGTAAACGTGGTGATTTGAGTGACTTTGATCGTGGACGCATTGTTCGTGCAAGACAGAAGGGTCATTCTATCGCCTAAGTGATAAGAACCCTAAGGCAACCGTACGTACTGCGAGTATGCCATCAGTGGACGTACCAGCGCCCAGAAAGCAAGCGCTGGCCGACCACACACCATTGATGACCGGGGTCGACGTAGACTACCCAGGCTCGTACAGACCGCCTACTTGGCAACAATGGCGTAAATCACATCCAGGTTAAATATCGGAAGCCCAAGCAGCGCCAGCGAGTTAACGCTATGGCACACGCTGTATACCCTGGGCTACGGGGGCCAACGCCCTACCCGTGTGCCGCTGTTGACTGCTGGTCATCGGACATCACGCCTCGCCTAGTGCCCACAACATCAAAACTGGATGTCTGCAGAATGGTGCCGCGTCATGTGGTCAGATGAATTCCGTTTTCAGCTGTGCAGAACTGACGGAAGGGTGCGGGTGTGGCGTCATCAGCATGAGGCCAAGGCCCCGTCGTGCCAGGTCGGCTCCATTCAATGTGCTGCTGGCTGTGGTTTGGGGAGATTTTTCATGAGACATATTAGGTTGTTTAGTGTGTCTGCAGAGGCTCTTAACTGCTACGCGCTACCAGCATGCGGTGGCTGATCACCTACACACTTTCGTGGCCTTTGCACATCTTGTGGCCGATGGTCTGTTTTAGTAGGACAATGCGCCGCCCCATCGGGCGGTAACCAGCCTGGTATGGCTCAAGGAACACTCATCTGGGTTTGGAATCATCCCATGATCCGATCAGATCAGATGTAGAGGATTTTAGGAAGGGAGTGTCTGACCCCAGGTCTTAAACAACCCTCAGAAATAGGAAGCTAGGAGATTTGGGCTAGAGTGCCCGATAGGAAAGTGACACAGAAGCGAGGTAGAAAGGGGAGAAAAAGACGCCCTAATTTATTACCGAGAGCCAGTACCCGGGGTCTGACGGCTTAACGGGCCCATCCGACGCACGGCGGGTATTTAGTGGTTCGAACGTTCGTACCTGCCCAGGATCGAGCCTGAGGTTATCTCCATGGCAGTCACGAACGCTGACTACTAGGTCATCCGCGGCCCGGAATCATCCCATGGCTCCCAAGGTTTCCGGATTTGAACCCTGTAGAAACTCTCTGGGATGCCGTTGAGTAGAACATCAGATCCATGGATCCTGGATTGACGTCTCAGGCAGAGTTGTGGACAATGCTTTAACAGACATGGCTGGCATTTCCACTGCATCTCGTGGAGTCAATGCTTCGACATGTAGAAGTCGTTTGTTATTCATGCCAGAGGATTAGGTAGGTAACTCTGTTTTGTCCACACTATTAGGTAGGTAACTCTGTTTTGTCTACGGAGTGTATTTATGACCTGCAGGCATTTGTGCTGGTTACCACATTGTAAGTTCCTCTTTCAAAATCTGTTCAGTCCTAAATTTCAAGAAGACTTGCATATTGGTGATTACACCAAGTTGGTTAGCTTTGAAACACCTGTGCTGTTGATCTTGAATTTAATGGAATTTCAACAGCAAGAAAATATGGAGATCCAACTTTTATCTAATAGTATCTGAGCAACATTTCAGCTGAGGAGGAATTTGAATTGTTGGGCATCTAACTGTTAAAGTACCTACCTGATTTTGATCTAACTACCAAAGTACCTACCTGATTTTGGGATACACTCTAAATCTCAAAAATCTGCATCCCATTTGAATCAGCATATGGAAAAATCTTCTATCAACTGCTCTATAGCTGTGATGTCAAATATTAAAACTAACGAAAATAAGTTGTAAGTATACTTCCCATTATGCAGGAACAGAAATGAATACTAATGCTATATACTAAAGTAAAATGCGTGATTGTTTTAGATATCAAGTGCACATATTGTGAGGAAATAGAAATTAGGTTCCTATGTTTTGTCTTTTTTTTTTTTTTTTTTTTTGTAGTTATCAGTGCCCTGTCACCTTTGAGGCTAAACACAGATGGTGTGCCTCAAGTTGATTATCAGACAATGCAGACATCGGAACCATGGGTGTTCTGTGGTGGGGATTTAGCAGGAGTTGCAGAAACCACGGTGGAAGCAACAAACGATGGAAAAACAGCATCCTGGTTTATGCACAGATACATTCAGGTTAGTTCCAATGTACCTTGTGATAAATCTAAAATGATACATCATGCATAACTTAATAAAAATATGTTTCTTACATTCATAAGATTAGAAAAGAACCTTTGTTTTCATGAGATCCATTGTTTTAGTATGTCACCTATTAATCATCATAACTATGGGTGTTCAGAAATAACTACTACTACTATTAATATTACAAAACAAATTTCTGTTTGTGGGTAAAGCTCACCTCTTCATACTATACCATCAACAGCTTTTGAGTAACAGTTTTTGAGTTAAATATCCACACGTTATAAGAATGCAGGTTCAAGTGAATCTTTGAGAAAAGTAAGCTTCACATGGCTCTTTAAGGATCCACACTGAAGACCTCTGACCAGATTAATTTTTTTCAATACTATCACATGAACAGCTAGACAGAATACACGTCTTCAAATTGTGAGCTCTGTCCACTAAATCATATGCAAATACTAAGATTGGCAAATTCTTAAAAATGAATTTGTTACTATGAAACTCATATAAGAAAAAGGCAAAAAACTTGAGGTTGAAAAAGTATACAGACTTGGACATCCTCTGTGGCCTTGAGTTTGTGAACATAGTGTCTATTCACATAACTATTAATGATGTTACATCTCAGACGGCAGACTGAAGTCAGTATTTTTTGTCCTGTGAATCAAAATACGATGTCTCATGACCGGAAGAACGAATACAAAACAACGCCCTATAAGCTGAAACTTTCAACCTTTGAAGGTCAGCTACATAACAGGATGTTCTAATTGACGTGCATGAAGTGTATAGCAAGAAAGTAGCCAAGAGCTTTTAGGTAAGTGTTTGGCTTTTTGATTGATGTTATTAATGAAGTGTTAACATGTAACTACGTTACTCAGAAGTATTACATCACCAGTCCGGTATAAGGTTTGTCCCAAAAGACTAATAATATTTCTTTATGGATATCCAGGTCAAGAGGCCCTTCATACACATATGCATGGACTTGTTTAAATGTGTGAAAACTGGTTTTGACATGTTAGCTTCCATCTGATGCAGCAGTAAGCCCTTTTTGAAATGCAAATAGACTAAGTGGAAGGCCCACCAAACCAGCTCGCTGACTAGTCAGAGATGTGCCATGGCCAAGTTATTCAGATGACAAAGTGCTGTGTCCTAGTAAAGGTACACAGAATTCATGTGAAGAGCTGAATGGCACATGGACTAAAGCAATGATATGCATACTGTCCCTTTGAGAAACCTGGCAAATCCCCATTACAATCATCCATCCATATACTGTATTTAAGTCATTAATGAATAGTTATAATTACTCTTCCTCAGCCATTTGCCACTCATAGATGAAAATTATATTATAGCAAATACACCTAAAGTAAAAGTCTTGCAAACTTATCAGGTGAGTAATAGAGAGATCAGATTAGCTTACATAAATATGTAAAGAATAAATCAGAAAGATAACACAGAGTTGTCTTTAGATTTGGCCTATGCATTGATAGAAAAAAAAACCCATTCAGGTCTTAATGTGAGGCTGCTTAGGAGTGCTGCATATCATTTGGTTTCTCATACTGTTTTGGTATAATGATCAGAAACTGCAATAACATGACAACCAGTATATCTTATGCATGGAAACATGTTCTAAATCACGAATCACAAATTAGAAAATAAAATAAAAATAAAAACAGATCTACCTTGACAGAAAACAAAGAATAGAGCAACTCATAGATGACAGCACCATTGCGACCAGTGTTTTCAAACTCATGGGGTACGTACAGCTCTGCGTGATATTTCACATGCTGCATTTACAAGATTAGAAAGAGATGGAAACTTATTCTAAATCACAAATAAAACAAACATTTTTTGGCTAGATAAAGTGCAGTATGATGAAAGTATGGATATTCCTTCATATACATTGAAAACAACCTAAGCCTAAAGATAGCAAAGGGACATCTCAGTAAGGGAAGAAAACAGATTATGGCACTGAGAAAAGAAGATGGTTCTGTAACAAGAAATAGAGGCGAAATTTTAACAAGAGTGAAAGATTTCTACACCAAATTATATGAAAGGGGTGATACATGTACTCCAGACATCATGAAAGGTACCAGTACCAGAGCAGAAGTTGCACATGCAATCAAGAACATACAGCGGGGAAAAGCTCCAGGGGAAGATGGAATTACTGTAGACATCACACAAGAAGCAAGTGGAGAAATTGAAACAGTACTCGCCCAAATTTTCACTCGATGCCTTAATGAAGGGAAGATTCCTGAGGATTGGAACAATGCTACAATGATCCTGCTACATAAAAAATATGGCATTGAGAATCTCAGGAACTACAGACCTATCAGCCTCCTATCAGTGGTTTATAAAATCTTTACTAAAGTTCTATCACACCGTTTGAAGGTAATACTGGACATGGCTCAACCGAGAGAACAAGCTGGATTCTGGAGTGGCTACAGCACAATAGATCATATCCACGTACTGAGAGAACTAATTGAAAGAGCGAAAGAATATGAACTTCCATTGTGCATGGCTTTTATCGATTATGAAAAAGCTTTTGATTCGGTGAAACCATCAGCAGTTACAATGGCTCTGAAGTCCTACGGTATTGAAGATGCATACATTAATATTATTAATAACATCTATGTAAATGCAAGTGCAAAGATTCGGCTGTTTGAAAATACAACACACATAAAAATTGGAAATGGAGTGAGACAAGGTGACACCATATCTCCGAAGCTCTTTAATGCCACATTGGAGGGTGTTTTTCAGTCGCTGAGCTGGGAAAACAAGGGGATAAAGATTAATGGAGATTATCTAACCCACCTTCGTTTTGCTGATGACGTAGTCATTTTTGCAACTACCCTATCAGAGCTGCAGAGTATGATCCAGGAACTTGCTGACAAGAGTAAAGAAGTGGGATTAAAAATGAACTTTCAGAAGACAAAAGTGATGTTCAATGCTTTTACAAGAAATGAAGATTTATCGATTGATGGAGAAAAGCTGGAGATAACAGACACGTACGTTTATCTTGGACAGCAGATATCAAGTGAGGGTCACATTGATGAAGAAATTAATCGGCGTACAAAACTTGCCTGGAGAGCTTTTGGAAGAAACAGCATAATTTTCAAGAGCAATATGCCATTATGTCTTAAAAGAAAAGTGTTTGATCAATGCATCCTTCCAGTGCTTACGTATGGTGCAGATACGTGGACCTTAACTAAAAGAGACATACAAAGGCTGCAGACAACTCAAAGCAGCATGGAGAGGTGCATGCTTGGTGTAACCAGGAGAGATAAGAAGAGGCACTCGTGGATCCGAAAAATGACAAGAGTGGAAGACATCATGATCAGAGTTAAATCCCTGAAATGACAATGGGCTGGACATACTGCCAGAAGGACAGACCATCGATGGACAGGCGAAATTTTAGATTGGATTCCAAGGGACAGGAAAAGACTCAGAAGAAGACCACATGGGAGATGGGTGGATGAAATTCGAAAGTATGCGGGAGTAACATGGAGGAGACTGGCACAAGACAGACCGTTGTGAAAGAAACTTGGGGAGACCTTCGTCCAGCAGTGGATTGATAATTGTTGACAATGATGATGATGACATACAATGACCAGTGATGTAGCATAGGCTTTGCAGCATGTGTGGTGGGGAGGGGGAGGGGAGGCAAGTGCAAATGGGCAGATGCCTTTATATCCCTGAAAATAATAATTTCCTTAGCCCTAGCAGCTCTATAACTAATTTTCTTTTTTATATTTTCATCACACAAAACAGGCAAGAGAGGATTTACGTGTCTCTTCTTACAAATCAAATAGAGTAAGAAGGGAAGAAAATGATATCACCGCACTTGATCTTAATTACTGTTTTGATTGACCCCTTCAGGGCTGGCACACAGAGCCAAATCCACAATGCCCATTCTTCCTGAGTTGTGTAAAAGTAAGGACCTTCTGTTGGTTTTTAAAACTGAGAAGTCTTGCAAAATTTTCCTTTAGAAAATCTATATGTCCTAGTTAGTTTTTATTCTCCCAGTCTTTTTATGGGTGTGGAGCCCCCCCCTCTAATGTTTGTATAGTTTCTGTAATATTATATATTAAAGGAAATATATAATGTTATATACAGGGTGATACAAAAGTCCCCGAACTCTGAATTCAAATATTTCTACCACGAATATAGTGATGTATATCTATTTTTACATACTGTTATATTGACACTCATACTTACATACGTATCACTAAGCTGTTCTCTGAGATTCAGAGGTTAGCTCCAACAAGTTAGGAAAATCATGCAATGCGTTGATTATGATACGCTTTCCAACATACCAGAAATCATTACTCAAGTTATCACTCAAATTATAAGGATAATGGCTGTGGAATAAATCTCGGTCCTGTGCCCTGACCTTTGATCCCATTTCGATTATATTCAAAAGAACCGGTTCAGTATACCTCCGAAATAACATGATAAAGTTTTGTCGTAATCGAAGCATTTTTAACTAAGTTATAATGCATAAGGACTATAGAATAGATCCCGCTCCTGTGTCTGACCCTTTGACCCCATTTCGCCCATTTTCAATAGGATTCGTTTCCAGGCAGGCCCCTATAACATACTAACATTTCATCCAAATCGAAGCATTTTTACATAAGTTATGACGCATAATGGCAATAGAAGTGATTCCGCACCTGTGTCCTGAACTTTGACCCCATTTCGCTCATTTTCAATAGGATTTGTTCCCAGATAGTCCCCTACCTCATACTAAAATTTCATCGAAATCGCACCTTTTTTACGTTAGTTATGACGCATAAAAGCAGTGGAATGGATCCCGCTCCTACGTCCTGATCTTTGACCCCATTTCGTTCACTTTGATTAGGGTTCTTTCCCAGGTGTTCCCCTACCACATACTAAAATTTCATCGAAATCTAACCATTTTTACGCGAGTTATCGTGCGGGCGGACATACGCACACAACGCGTGGCGTAATAAGGCCGATGGGAATCGCCACCATTTGCTCGCAAGAGTGTGACGTCATAAAACTTTAATAGAATCCACACCGAACGCGTGACGTAATGAGACAGATGGCGTGACAGCGCGGCAACATTCTCAATCACGAGATTGTAACGTCGTAAGATTTCTAAGCATGGGTAACATTAATGGGACGACGTCATGACACTAAAAACGTTATAATTCGGGGTGCCTATTTATCCCACTAAACGAATTTTCCTAAAGTCGAGATCAAGCTAAATCGATTTCTAGTACCAGAAAACGGTAGGTTAACGACTTTCATCAAAATCCTTAGAGCCGTTTTCAAAATAAAATTTACATACATACAAGAATTGCTCCTTTAATAGTATGGGATAAGGGCGATGGAATGGATCCCGATCCTATGTCCTGTCCTTTGACCCCATTTCGTCCATTTTCAATAGGGTTCGTCCCCAGATGGTCTCGTACGACATACTACAATTTCATCGAAATCGAACCATATTTACGCAAGTTATGACGCATAAGAGCAATGGAATGCATCCCGTTCCTATGTCCTGACCTTTGACCCCACTTCACCCATTTTGAATACGGTTCCTTCCCATGTGGTCCCCTACCACATATTCAAATTTCATCAACATCGAACCATATTAACGCAAGTTATGATGCATAAGGGCAATGGAATGGATCCCGCTCTTATGTCGTGACCGTAGACCTCATTTGGTCCATATTCAATAGGTTTTGTCCCTATGTGGTCACCTACCACATACTAAAATTTCATCGAAATCGAATCATTTTTACGCGAGTTATCGTGCCGACATACAGACGGTCGGACAGACAAAGCTGGAGCATATACGCTTCTTCAACCTACGGCTGGAAAGCGTAAAAATGAAATACAAATTACCAAATATTTTTACTTAATGTTATCGTATCAAACTTTTCCATTTACAGCGATCTTGCCATAAAACTCGGGCTTCACTGATATCTATTACACGCCGTACACAAGATCTTTTATACTTCATACTCATAATCTTTTTCATGCAGACACTCCTGACTCTGATCCACCAATGTCTTTACTTGGCCTTCCTCTGCCTTTCTTTCCTGCCACTTGGGCTAAACAGATTTTCTTAGTAAGCATCTCAACACACACTCTTTCAACATGACCAAACCACCGAAGCATATTGGTCTCCACCTTGCTAAAAACATTTTGCTTCACATCACACAACTGCAACACATCTTCATTCCTCACACAATTAGACCGTGTCTTGCCACCCCCCCCCACCCTAAGTAACGCATTTCTCCAGCACACAAACGACTCCCATGTTTCTTCTGCAGTACCCAGGTTTCACTGCCATACATCAGAGTAGGAACAATTACACTTTCATACACAGCCATACGAGACTCTCTTTAGAACCCATCATTGCTGTGAAAACCTCCCAGAGCAGCTATGACTTTCAAAGAAGAATTCACTCGCCTACTAATTTCACCATCCAATTTGTTCTCTCTGTCAAACATGCTTCCTAAATACACAAACTCACTCACTTGGTCAATCACAGTGTCGTTTATACTTACATTACATTCAGTGCTACCAGTTCCTCTCTCAAACACCATAACTTTGGTTTTTCTCTTATTTATACTCAGTTTGAATTTCATGTAAACTTCGTACATCTGAGACAATATATACTGCAAATCACTTTTGCTCTCTGCCAACAGGACAGTGTCATCAGCATACAGCAATCTGCACACACGGATATCACCAAGACATAAACCACTATCATCTATTTTGGCATCAGGCATGCACGCGTCCATAAATATATTAAACAGCCATGGTGACATTACACAACCTTGTCTAACTCCTGCACCAATAGAAAACCATTTTGATAAAACACCATTCACTCGTACACAAGCTCTACTACCAGCATACATGGTTTTTACACTATTCAGAAGATTCCCAGTAACACCGTATTCATTCAATACCTTCCACAAAAGTGTCCTATTTACTCGGTCATAAACTTTATCTAAATCTATGAAAGCTGCAAAAACTTTCTTACCAACAGCCAGATACTTTTCAATCATCGTGCGTAATGCAAAAATCTGGTTAGTGCAGCCTTTACCAGGCATAACACCACTCTGAACATCGCACACTTTTTCTGATGTAAGACCCCGTACTTTTTCAATAACAACCTTAGCAAACACTTTCCCTGGCACATTTAGTAGGCTATTACCACGATAGTTCTTGCATTCAGTCTGATTACCTTTCCCCTTATACAAGAGAACAACAGTAGGATCCTTTCAATCCTGAGGGACCATTCCTAACTCCCAGCACAACAGGCAAATTTCAGTTAACCAGTCAATTACAGAGTCACCACCATATTTCAACATCTCGGTAGTTATGCCATCAACTCCCGGAGCCTTATCCATTCTGAAGAGATTTTAGAGCTTTACACACTTCTTCTCTTGAGATACCTTCTGTGCTTCTATCCTTAATTGTGACATCATCTGCATCTGTCTCAGAATCATCTTTGCTTTTCTGATCTAATAACTCACAGAAATATTCACCCCATCTTTCACTTAACTCATTGGGTTCCCATATCATTTCCCCGATCTCATTCTTCGCACAACTTACAAATTTGTTTCCCATATTTTTCCTGAGTCTCATGTACTTCCAGAAAGACTTCCTATCTTTCCAAAAAGCCAGTTCATGCCTTTCCACCTTCTCCTTCCTATCTTTTACCTTACTCTGGCAAACCAGCTTACCAGATTCATGCTTCTTTGAGCTATATTCATCCACAGAGACTCTACCTTGCAACATCCCCAAATAGGCTTCCTTCTTTCTCTTTACTGCCTCTTCAATCTCACTATTCTACCAAGCATCACCTCTATTGTTGCCCACTATTGTGGTGCCACAGACCTCTTTAGCAAGAGTGACATCACAGTTCTTAAAACATTCCCACTTCCTTTCTACACTGGTGTGCAAAAATTAAGGACGAAGAGGAGAAATTAGCATAACAGCGGAACCAGCAGGCAGAACGAACCGAAAGACCACTCAGGAGATAGACTAGGGTCCGGTACGGTAGGGCATGTGCATATATGCAGCATGACGTAGGGGGAGGGGAGTGTCGGAAAGGTATAAAGCACACAGGCGGTGTACGCTCAGCGATTCGGTGAAAGCTATTGCACGGTGTACATCGGTTTGAACGACGTCGAGTTGCTGTCACCGTCACCGTGTGATATGGCCAACAGGCAGTCCAGTAGACGATATCTGGATGACTTTACCCTAGGTCGCGTCATTGAGAAGTTGGAAGAAGGTCGAAGTGCTACTAGTGTGGCCGAGGAGTTCGGGATCGCTCACAGCATCGTTTCACGAGCTTGGAGTTCAAATGACAGGAACAGCTGTCCGAGAGTTTAGCAGTGGTCGTTCACGAGCAACCACGGCGGCGGACGACCGGTATATTGTCCTACAGGCGAGAAGAGACAGACGGCAGACAGCGGAAGAAATCGCAAGGCACATGCAACAGACAACTGGACGTTCGTTATCGCGTTTTACCGTAGCCAGGTGGCTGCACAGAGGTGGTCTATTTGCACGACGACCAGTACGGTGTGTGCCATTAACGCCTGCTCATCGGAGACGGCGGTTTCTGTGGTGCCAGGAACACAAGAACTGGACACATCGTCAATGGGGTCGAGTTCTCTTTGTGGATGAGAGCCGATTTAGTCTGACAAGCGATTCTGTACGTATACGCATCTGGAGAGAGAAGGGAACACGCAATCACACGTCCAACATCATCAAAAGGAACCGGTTTGGAGGTGGCGGAGTTCTCGTTTGGGGTGGTATCATGCTTGGTAGCCGTATTGACCTCCACATCTCCTAAGGAGGTTCAGTCACTGGTATCCGCTATTGTACCGAGGTTCTTCTGCCTCACGTGCGTCTGTTTAGAGGTGCTGTGGGTGCTGAGTTCCTCTTCATGGACAACAACGCTATACCTCGTCGTACAGTAGCTGTCGCAGAGCTGTTGGAGAGTGAAGATATTCAGCACATGGATTGGCCCGCAAGGTTCCCGGACCTAAATCCAATCGAACGGTTCTACGTCAATTCGTAGCGTGCGTCAATTCGTCGACCGCGTCAATTCATCGACTGCGACGATTCGTCGCCTACGTCAATTCGTCGCGCGTCAATTCGTCGACTGCGTCAATTCGTCGCGCGTTAATTCGTCGCGCGTCAATTCGTCGACTGCGTCAATTCGTCGCGGACAAATTCGTCGATTACGTCAATTCGTCGACTACGTCAATTCGTCGCGTTTACAGATTTTGGTTACATACAAAACGAATGCAGGAAAACGTACGATTTCGAACGTCTTGCTCCCTGATCAAATTTATAAAGTTTGGACACGCAGACAGGATAGGAATATTACGTTTTTCTTTGGCACTAAAAATATTAGACGGTAAACGGTTTTTGGAACGGGGCAGGGCCCGGTTGGTCAGAGCCCCCATATACAAAATTTTCGTAAAATCTACAGTTTTCAATTCAGAACCACCAAATCAGGTATACTATCTCGTGGTACTCTAACTTAGACGGTTGTCGATTTTTGGAAGCGGGTGCAGAGAGGGGAGTCAGAGCACTCCCCTACATACAAAATTTTCGTAAAATATAGTTTTCATTTCAGAACTACCAAATTTGGTATATTATCTCATGGTACTCTAACTTAGACGCTAGACGGTTTTTGGAACGGGTTGGAGCCCGGTTGGTCGGAGCCCCCCCCCTATAAAAAATATTCGTAAAATCGACAGTTTTTATCTTAGAACCACTAAATTTGGTATACTATCTTATGGTACTCCAACTTAGACGGCAGACCGTTTTTGGAACGGGTCAAGGCCCGGAATTCTGAGAACCCCCCACATACAAAATTTTCTTAAAAACTACAGTTTTCAATTCAGAACCACCAAATCAGGTATCCTATGTCATAGTACTCTAACTTAGACGGTTGTCGATTTTTGGAACGGGTCAAGGCCCGGGGAGTCAGAGTTCCCCCCCCTCCCCTACATACAAAATTTTCGTAAAATCTACTGTTTTCATTTCAGAACCATCAAATTTGGTATACTATCTCATGGAAACTCTAACTTAGACGCTAGACGGTTTTTGGAAGGGGTTGGAGCCCGCGGGGTCGGAGCCCCCCCCCCTATAAAAAATTTCGTAAAATCGACAGTTTTTATCTTAGAACCACTAAATTTGGTATACTATCTTATGGTACTCCAACTTAGACGGCAGACCGTTTTTGGAACGGGTCAAGGCCCGGATGGTGAGAGCCCCCCACATACAAAATTTTCTTAAAAACTACAGTTTTCAATTCAGAACCACCTAATCTGGTATACTATCTCATGGTACTCTAACTTAGACGCTAGACGGTTTTTGGAAGGGTTGGAGCCCGCGGGGTTAGACCCCCCCCCCGAATAAACACTTTTTCGTAAAATCTACTGTTTTCAATTTAGAACCACCGAATTTGGTATACTATCTCATGGTACTCTAACTTAGACGGCAGACCGGTTTTTGGAACGGGTCAAGGCACGGGGGTCAGAGCCCCCCACATACAAAATTTTCTTAAAAACTACAGTTTTCAATTCAGAACCACCTAATCTGGTATACTATCTCATGGTACTCTAACTTAGACGCTAGACGGTTTTTGGAAGGGGTTGGAACCCGGGGGTCAGACCCCCCCGAATAGACACTTTTTCGTAAAATCTACAGTTTTCAATTTAGAACCACCAATTTTGGTATACTATCTCATGGTACTCTAACTTAGACGCTAGACGGTTTTTGGAAGGGGTTGGAGCCCGCGGGGTCGGAGCTCCCCCATCATAAAAAATTTCGTAAAATCTAGTTTTCATCTTAGAACCACCAAATTTGGTATACTATCTTATGGTACTCTAACTTAGACGGCAGACCGTTTTTGGAACGGGTCAAGGCCCGGGGGTCAGAGCCCCCACATACAAAATTTTCTTAAAAACTACAGTTTTCAATTCAGAACCACCTAATCTGGTATACTATGTCATGGTACTCTAACTTAGACGCTAGACGGTTTTTGGAAGGGGTTGGAGCCCGGGGGTCAGACAAACCCCGAAATTTATTTTTTTGTAAAATCTACAGTTTTCAATTTAGAACCACCAACTTTGGTATACTATCTCATGGTACTCTAACTTAGACAGTAGACCGTTTTTGGAACGGATCAAAGCCCGGGGGTCAGAGCCCCCACATACAAAATTTTCTTAAAAACTGCAGTTTTCAATTCAGAACCACCAAATCTGGTATACTATCGCATGGTACTCTAACTTAGACGCTCGATGATTTTTTGAAGGGGTTGCAGCCCGGGGGTAAGAGCCCCCCCTCATATAAAAATTCGCAAAATCTACAGTTTTCAATTTAGAACCACCAAATTTGGTATACTATCTCATGGTACTCTAACTTAGACGCTAGACGGTTTTTGGAAGGGGTTGGAGCCCGGGGGTAAGAGCCCCCCATTAAAATGCCGCGTAAAATCTACAGTTTTCAATTTAGAACCACCAAATTTGGTATACTATCTCATGGTACTTTAACTTAGACGGTCGACGGTTTTTGCGACGGGTCAAGGCACTGGGGGTCGGAGCCCCCCCCCCCCCCCCGCACACACACACACACACACAGACATACAACATTTTCTTAAAAACTACAGTTTTCAATTCAGAACCACCAAATTTGGTATCATGAAACTGTAACTTAGACGCTAGACGGTTTTTGGAAGGGGCTGGAACGCCGGGGTGAGAGCCCCTCCCCTCCTCATAAAAATTTCGTAAAATCTACAGTTTTCAATTTAGGACAACCAGATTTGGTATACTACTTATGGTTATCTAACTTAGACGGTAGACGGTTTTTGGAAGTTGTCGGGGCCCGGGTCAAGGTAGCCCCATGCAAAATTTTCGTAAAAAGTTCCGTTTTTACTCTTAAGAATACCCTATTTACGTTCTAGGGCGCTCTTTGGCCCTTTGAGGGCCTTGCACCATAAACCATCAACCAACCAACCAACCAACTAACCAACCAACCAACTAACCAACCTACGGTCTAAGTTAGGGACTGTAGATAACAATAAAGTGCAAAAATATGCGTTTAATGGTGTATTAAAAACACAAATCTATATAGTTTAGCTTTCACTACCAACGAACGGCTTATCAGAAAGAAATATAATGTAATGTAAACAGAGAGTTCCAGATATTCAAAATTCAAAACGGTAAGAAAAAGATGATCAATGCCAATGTGAAGTCGTATGCATGCGACATCACATAGGTACATTGCATTTCTGTGTCGCGGGATTCACAGAAGCACACGCCAGATGTACGGCAGTTCTATAGATGTCTCCTAGAAGGTAAGTATTCCCATTCCTTTTTCTTTCTTTTTTGTTTCGCAAAATTAAATTAACTAAATCAAAAAATTTAAAATAAGTTTACTGGAAAATTGCAGGGATATCTTTTTCATTCATTAACTTTCACCCGCTGAACTTGGTGATTCCACAAATAGTAATATGTACCTGGCAAATAACTGGTCTCCCTGCTAGTACAAATTATATTAATGATTTATTTGCGTCCAGTTCAATCTAGTATGTCCATAAGAGCGTTTGGGGCCGTATGAAAAATACATTTCAACGTGTGCTGCTATGGCGGCGGAGTGATCTAGGCGCTGGCTTCTGACCACTTGTCGAGAAGGACCCTTGTTCAAATCCCGGTGAATCATGGATGTTGTGATTGACTTCTGGCACTGGCTGTCCCCCTTCCCAGGAACCAGTGGCCCGAAATTGGGAACGTCCGACTGCTTATAGCCCGCTGAATTGATCACGGTGGTCGTTACCCCCCCCCCCCAAAGATTGCGACGTGTCCATTGCTATTTGTTGTGGACCGTACAAAAAGTATGTTTTTGATATCAAAGTGTCCACTTCCATGTAGGCTGGCCATAAAATGTTAGGGGACCGTACAAAATTGCACTTTTGTTTTCACCTTGTCAGCGCTTCGGTATATGGTTGAAGTATACGTACATATAGTTGGGCCATTTCAGCACGTAGTTTGGTTTATATAGAAAATCAAGATAATGTTACATTTTTACTCAGCTACAACACATTAATCCCAAAGGCTATTTGTTGAAATCTTTAATCCGCCGTGCTCATATTCACAACGTTAACATAACATGTCAAGTTATTAATGTTGCAGTTTTACCCTGTCACAAAACTTTAGTTACAAGACCTTAGGCGTAAACTTTTTTAGGAATTTTTAGTCCGACGTATTCATAAGGTTTCGATAACATGCCAAGGTTATGGTACTGCGTTTTGACTGAGGCACAAAAATTAATAAACAGGCCTTAAGCCTTTTTATCAGTTTTCAATCAACCGTGCTCATATACATAAAATTTTCAGAGAAAGTCAAGTTTACTGTGTTGCGCGTACAAAACTATAAACAGCCATTAACTTTCACCCGCTGAACTTGGTGATTCCTCAATTCATCCATTAACAAGTCTTTTAAGTGATTGTATGCTATGGTCATATTGATAATGTTTGATGACAAGTCAGGTTAATGATGTTGCACTTATTAAAGACTTAAAAAGGTGTAGAGGCTAGTAATTATTATTTGAAGTCTAAGTAAAAGCTCATTTTTAACTTGACTCGTCATGAAATCCTTGTGAATATGGCATTTATTTTATTTTGTACATTTTACAAAGCGTATGCATTTTTTTGGCATTTGTTTTATTTTGTGTTGTACTTGTTACATAGCGTTTCGCATTTTTGTAATGCTTGTGACTTGTGATTGCATTTTGAATTTTTATTTGTTTCACATTTTGAATTTTTATATGTTTCACATTTTGGATTACTTTTTGACATTTTATGTTTTTGACATGCTATTTTGAAAATTTTGACTTTTTTAATTTTGCGTTGTGTTTTACATTCTTGCATCTTCGGCGGAATTACATTCTTGAAAAATTCAAATACAAGTTAGTAAAAGGTATAATTCAATTAGTGAGAAATACCAGCACATTTTGGTAAAGGGTAGAATTATATGAAATTCCTCTTAAAATGTCCAGCATGTTAACATTGTCTCTGTGCACCAAAGAAGTTCGAATTCCTTTTTATCTTGCCAGCGTTTCTCTTCTGGGTGGATTTGTTGGAATCTGTGCTATCACTCTTTCGATTTTAGCCATAGTTGTTCTCTGCTCTTTCGCAATTTCACTGATTATTTCGTACAGTCACAGTTTTTCTCTCCCAGAATTGTATTCCAGCGTCTGTCTAATCTTTCAAGTTCGTTTTGTGTTCTGGGAAAGCCAAATAAATTGTTTTCACTAACTGACCAAATTGTTGGCGGGAACAGCGGAGGGCTTCTGCTTGGATTGTTTCTTCTGCTTCCACGAAATTTTCCAAGAACATAATTTTCCTCAAACCACTGAACTACAGAATCTGCATATTCTAGTAAAATTGATTTCACTTCTTCAAAAGCAGCTGGAATTTCATCAGATGAAAAAAATGCGAGTGCTTGCAAATGTCTGACTTTGAGAGCAAACTCACTGTTTTCCTTATATTCCAAGGCTATGCCAGAGGATGGATATTCCTCAGCACATTTTTTTCCGAGATGAAACCAACAACATTTGTGTGTGCTGCTTCCAAATTCCTTTTTAGCAGCATTATAACGGTAGCTATTTCAAAATCTATTATTATGCGTATATTGTGGTGCAAGCTGAATATCATAGTCTGATGCATAGTCTTGTAAATCCTACAAAAATACTTTATAATAGTATTATATTATTTATACTTGCTGGAAAGTAACCCATAAACTAGTGGGACAAGTCTGTGCATAACTGGATTCGTTTCAACCATAGCATGAATGGAACATAATTGCCTAAAAAGGGTTGGACAAGTTTCAAATGTCCCATCCATAATCCAGAGGGGTGCTTCTTTAAGCTTTCGTAAATTATTCTCTGTTAAAAATAAAATAATTCTTTGATGTCCAAATGCGCTATCTCTGCCAAGAAATTTTGCACCATCTTCTCCTGTAAATTTATTGGGGCATCGATCCGTTCTGAAGTCGTAGGCTCCGCAGGCATGTCTTGGCATGTCTTCTCTTTTTTACAACTTGCCTTAGTGCATCCATATTAGGCATGTAAGCTGCATTTACTGTAGCCATTGACGTTGTCACGGTTTGAATAATTTGTGCAGGGGGCTTCGTCCGTATTTCTCGCTCGTTCTTTTATTTGCGCTCTTGCAACAGCAACATCACTTTTCTCCGGTCTTGGAGCATGATTATGTGGTTTCTCATTGCGCATCCTGTGTTCATCTCCAATAAGAATAGTACTAGCAAAGCCAGTACAATTTCCATAATTTCTTTCAATACAGTGACAATACCGTAAATCACCTCGCACTCTGTTATGGCAAAATAAATACCCTTTCCATTTCAGCAAATCATTTTCTTTTTGTGAGTTAACTATTTATGTTGCATTCTTCATCTGCATAGTGCCTTCGGAAAACAATGCACTTTCTCTTTCCAAAATATTTAGAATGATATATTTCCACTATTATCACTTGACAACGCACAACAAAGGTTTCAACAAGCACGTTCTCTGTTCTCCAGTCAACTACGAACTAATGAGCAACCATTCAATAAAACACTCAGAATACAGACAATCACGTGAAGCTTGTTCCTCCAGTTAGGGTTTAAGCGAAGTTCAAGATTTTCGTACCTGCGGTCACAAGAAGTGGTTAATTTTAAGGATCGGCATCTTATCTTTTGTTTTTCCAAAACGCAGAGGTACATGTATTTTACAGCTGGGACGCTCCAGGCGGGGGATCAACAGATGCGAAGAACCCGGGAGCCAGGTTCCGGTGGCGGCAGCAGGCGCGGACTGGGCAGCTGTACTCTGGGCCGGTAGGCGTCATGCTAATTCTCAAAAATAAATTCAATTTTTTTGTGTTGCACCATGCGTATGAAAGAAAATTGTTATACTGAAAAGAGAATTTGTTTACCCCGTAACATATTAAACGAAACCTACGTCCCTACGTGCCAAATGATCTGCAAGCCAAACACAGTTTTTCATGCAACACCTTCTCCTGTACCGCCCCTCTCTTCGCTAATTGCACCTTATTTCCTGTACCGCCCCTCTCTTTCGCTAATTGCAGTTAATTGCCGTGAAATTGGTGTTTTACGTTGGGGTGTATTGCCGCCTGTCCTGAAGACTATAGTGAAATCGGTGAACCCCAGGGGAAAAGTATTCCATCAAAAGCAACAGAAATCCAATGCGAGAGCAAAACTTTGTTCGTTGGCATTACATCCAAGCAATTTAGGCGAAGTAGGAAGTGTGTTTTTCTACTACGACACCAGAAGATTGTCGCGAATGCTCAGGCAATTACGATACAGATGTGTCCTTAAGACTTCTCTTTCAAGACGTCCAAAGGCCGGCACTAGGGGATGGGGAGGGATACAGTGCGGATGCTCTTTTTTGTTGCAGTTAGAAATTCTTAAGCTCATTCTTCCTAAAAACTTTGCCTGGTTACCAGTAAGTACTGTCTCATGCCTCAACCATTGCACAGATTTGTTGTTTTTGTTTTCATTCTTTGAGTTAACAGCGGGAAAATATCTGAACTGCGTTGTTTCAGTTGGAAATATTTTTTTTTTACTTCAGCAAACAGGGCTTCACGTATAATTGCAAAATACTTCGATAGAATAAACATACCTTACATAAAGAGTTTGCACGAGAAAATAGATTAATAATAAGGAAAATATTCTAAAACCAAAAAAGAAATTGCGGAACCGAAAAAGCTAGGTAGAGGAAACAAAAGGCTCTAAGAAAACGTTCATATTTAAAGAAACCTGTAGTCGCTTAATGAGTAAGTGGTATAACTCAATACAAAATCATGTGCTGTATTTGAAAAAAAAATTAGAAGCAAGTAGGCATCGTGACTGTCCTCAGTTTCCCCTTTTCATCCTGTCGACATTACAACTACCACAGAAAAGAAAATAACAAAAACATAACAAAAACACCCATACAAAGTAAAATGCCCAAAACATAAAAAGAAGTAACCACACAAAATGAAATGCCCAAAACATAAAAAGAAGTAACCACACAAAATGAAATGCCCAAAACATTAAAAAAACTGCAACCACACGAAACAAAATACCCAAAACATGGTAAGAAATTCTGTTGAAACCACAATGAAGGTATACGATAGGAGAAATATATGTTTTTAAAACTTAATACAAGTGTCAAAACTGAAATAAAAAGAAAGAAAAAAGAAATATTCCAAATTTCATTGTTACTTTAGAGATTTTGACCTGTTGACATTTCGTAAATTGTACTTGCACTCGGTCAAAAAATATTACTTACAAGGACTGTTTAGTAACTTTTAATCGCTGTGGTCGTATTTATAAAGTTTGCATAACAAATCAAGTTAATAATGTTGCGCTTTCACTTACCGTCTCCCGCTAAGTTAGAGTTTCATGACACAAAATTTGGTGGTTCTGAATTGAAAAATAAAAATTTTAAGAAAATTTTGTATGTGGGGGGGTCTTATCCCCGGGCCTTGATCCGTTCCAAAAACCTTCTACCGTCTAAGTTAGAGTACCATGAGATAATATACAAAATTTGGTGGTTCTAAATTGAAAACTACAGATTTTACGAAAGTTTGTGTGTAGGGGGGAGTAACCACCCTTGTCCCGACCCGTTCTGAAAACCGTCTACCGTTTAATTTAGAACACCATTATATAGTATACCAAATTTGGTAGCTCTAAATTGAAAACTTCAGTTTTTACGAAAAATATTTATGGGCGGAGGGACTCTGACCCCGTGCCTGACCCGTTCCAAAAACCATCTACCGTCTAAGTTAGAGTACCATGAGAGAGTATGCCAAATTTGGTGGTTCTAAATTGAAAACTGTAGATTTTACGCGGCATTTTTATGGGGGGCTTTACCCCTAGCTCCAACTCCTTCCAAAAACGGTCTACTGTCTAAGTTAGAGTACCATGAAATAGTATACCAAATTTGGTGGTTCTAAATTGAAAACTAGATTTTACGAAAAAGTTTTTATTCGGAGGGGTGGTCTGACCCCCGGGCTCCAACCCATTCCAAAACCAGTCTGGCGTCTAAGTTAGAGTACCATGAGATAGTATACCAGATTAGTTGGTTCTGAATTGAAAACTGTAGTTTTTAAGAAAATTTTGTATGTGGGGGCTCTGACCCCCGGGGCCTTGACCCGTTCCAAAAACGGTCTGCCGTCTAAGTTAGAGTACCATAAGATAGTATACCAAATTTGGTGGTTCTAAGATGAAAACTGTAGATTTTACGAAATTTTTATGAAGGGGGTCTGACCCCCGGGCTCCAACCCCTTCTAAAAACCGTCTACCGTCTAAGTTAGAGTACCATGAGATAGTATACCAGATTAGGTGGTTCTTAATTGAAAACTGTAGTTTTTAAGAAAATTTTATATGTGGGGGGCTCTGACCCCCGGGCCTTGACCCGTTCCAAAAACGGTCTGCCGACTAAGTTAGAGTACCATAAGATAGTATACCAAATTTGATGGTTCTAATATGAAAACTGTAGATTTTACGAAATTTTTATGAGGGGGGGCCGACCCCGCGGGCTCCAACCCCTTCCAAAAACCGTCTAGCGTCTAAGTTAGAGTACCATGAGATAGTATACCAAATTTGGTGGTTCTAAATTGAAAACTGTAGATTTTACGAAAAAGTGTTTATTCGGGGGGGTCTGACCCCCGGGCTCCAACCCCTTCCAAAAACCGTCTAGCGTCTAAGTTAGAGTACCATGAGATAGTATACCAGATTAGGTGGTTCTGAATTGAAAACTGTAGTTTTTAAGAAAATTTTGCATGCGGGGGGCTCTGACCCCCGGGCCTTGACCCGTTCCAAAAACGGTCTGCCGACTAAGTTAGAGTACCATAAGATAGTATACCAAATTTGGTGGTTCTAAGATAAAAACTGTAGATTTTACGAAATTTTTTATGAGGGGGGGGGGCGACCCCGCGGGCTCCAACCCCTTCCAAAAGCCGTCTAGCGTCTAAGTTAGAGTTTCATGATACCAAATTTGATGGTTCTGAAATGAAAACTACATTTTACCAAAATTTTGTATGTACGAAGGGGGGCTCTGACTCCCCGGGCCTTGACCCGTTCCAAAAACTGACAACCGTCTAAGTTAGAGTACTATGAGATAGGATACCTGATTTGGTGGTTCTGAATTGAAAACTGTAGATCTTACGAATATTTTGTGTATGGGGGCTCTGACCAACCGGGCCCCTGACCCGTTCCAAAAACCGTCTACCGTCTAAGTTAGAGTACCATGAGATAATATACCAAATTTGGTAGTTCTAAATTGAAAACTATATTTTACGGCAATTCTGTAGGGAAGGGCTCTAACCCCTCCCCTCTCTCTCCAACCGCTTCCCAAAACCGTCTACAGTCTAAGTTAGAGTACCAAGAGATAGTATACCAAATTTGGTGGTTCTAAATTGAAAACTGTAGATTTTACGAAAATTTTGTATATGGGGGGCTCTGACCAACCGGGCCGTGCCCCGTTCCAAAAACCGTTCACCGTCTAATATTTTTAGTGCCAAAGAAAAACGTAATATTCCTATCCTGTCTGCGTGTCCAAACTTTATAAATTTGATCAGGGAGCAAGACGTTCGAAATCGTACGTTTTCCTGCATTCGTTTTGTATGTAACCAAAATCTGTAAACGCGACGAATTGACGTAGTCGACGAATTTGTCCGCGACGAATTGGCGCGCGACGAATCGTCGTGGTCGACGAATTGACGCGCGACGAATTGACGCGCGACGAATTGACGCGCTACGAATTGACGCATGCGACAAATTGACGCGCGACGAATTGTCGTAGTCGACGAATTGACGCGCGACGAATTGACGTAGTCGACGAATTGACGCACGCGACGAATTGTCGTGACACCCAATCGAACACGTGTGAGACCTTCTCGGGAGACGCTTGGCAGCACATCACCAGCCGCCAGCAACGATTCCGCAGCTGCGATTGGCGCTACAAGAGGAATGGACCGCGACGCCTCAACAGCTCCTTGGCAACCTCGTCCTCAGCATGGACAGATAAATCCTGCAACGCAATCAGGGGTGATCATATTCCCTACTAAAGACTGGATTTTCATTGGCAGCCGCCTGTTACATGGGCGTTTCTGTCTTCTGTCCAGTTGTGCTCGTAGCTAACTTTTCAATAAAGTGCTTTGTATCCTTTGGATTCCTTGTTCGGACAGTTTTGCTTACTTGTCCCATATTCTTACATCTTGTGGATCTTATGGTATGATTTGAGTCGATGTGGAGCCCTTCTGCACGACGTTACATTCTAAAAACCGTCTCGTCCTTAATTTTTGCACGCCAGTGTACATCCGTCTCACCAGACTTCAGCTCCTTCAGTCGTTCTCTGAGTAAGTCAGAATACCGCTGATGGTCTTCGAGGAGCCTATCAACCTTTATTCTTTCTATCCTGGGTCTCTTCCTATTCCTTTTCCTCCAACCAACATTAAGTTTCACTCGTGACACTACCAAGTAATGATCAGAACCAACATCCGCACCTCTCATCTCACGGGTGTCAACAACTAAGTGTTTCAGATGCTGATCGTAGACAACAGAATCTATCACATTCTTTTGACCAAGAGTACGATTTTCCCAAGTATATGAGTGGATATACTTGCCGTTGAAAAATGTATTAGATACACACAAACCATTCCCAATGCAGAGTTGAATTAATATTTCACCATTATCATTCACACAAGGATCATTAAACTTACCCAGAACATTATCAGAAATTGCATTCTGCACACCTACTCTAGGACTGAGATCCCCTGCTATTAGAACTTTTTCTTTAGCACCAAACTGGCTCAAAACAGCTTTTAGCTCATTCCAGAAATCTTTCTTTTTATCAGAAGGTTCAAAGTCACAAGGAGCGTACACTACAACAATTACGATTCTCTGAAGTTTCACTTTCAAACGAATTCAGAGAATTCCCTCACTTATGCAACTATATTGAATCAAGTTGTTCTTAATCTTTTCACTTAAAATCACACCTACACCAGCCTGTCCTCTCACATTATCTAATACTCCAGACCACACACTCACTGTGCCCTTCACTTCTCCTACCCCAATTTCCTTCCTTTTGGTTCACTTACACACAGCACATCCAGTCTATACTTATTCTTCTCCTCAATCACCTCACTCATCTTGCCATTTATACCTTTAGTATTCCATACACCAATCTTACATTCACTCAGCCGAGATCGCTTTCTCATACGCCGTTTAGAAAGACCAGGTAGATTCCGTTGTGGACCGTCCTTCTCAAGTGTGGTAGGTCCACCATATCCTACACTTGAGTTCGGATATTGATTTCTTTTTCTTTTAAATCAGGTAAGTACATCAGTGTGGGGGATTAGCTCACAGCCGAGGGTTCCAGTTGGTCATTCAACCTAAGGATTCTGGAACAAAACCCAGTGAGTTGGGGTCTTTTCGCCAATGTCACACAGAACTAGCTGACATCTCTCCAAGATTCACAGAGGCCCTTGTTGCTGTTGTGTGTGCCATTATTACCACAGAGCACCCCGAGGAGGCAAACCCATCGCTCACTACGACTTACAGGTAATGAAAACCACTTTATAATAGATGCTGGAATTGTCCACCATTTTGTTGAAGACACAAATTCACCCGACGACACATGTTGGCGGACACTCATTTCAGCGTGTTGGCTGGTAGGTCCCTCACGGCTGTACTGATGTTCTTCCGCAGGTCCTGTACCGTCTTAAGGTTGTTTTGGCAAACTGTGTCTTTCAGATAGCCCCACAAATAAGTCTGGAGGACTCAATCTGGTGAGTGAGGCAGCCAAAGTTTTTTCGAGATTAATCAATCGTGGAAGAACTCACGGAGCATCTCCATTGTGTCGTTTGATGTGTGGCACGTTGCTCCATCTTGTTGAAACCAACAGTAACGTTCACGTTCTTCCAGCATCGCTACAAATTGACGGATGATGTCTGCATACACAGCGGAATTTACAGTTGTGTGAAAAAAAACAGCCCTACAATTCGCCATCTAGACATGACGCACCACACTCCAACTTTCTCACAGTTAAGTCCAACCTCATGCAGCCCATATGCGAGTATTTTGGCTATTGACATATCCATTCAAATGAAACCATGCCTCTCCCCTGAAAAAAGTGTTGTTAAGCTGGTTAATCACATTGTTGCGCGTGAAACTCTTAAACCATTGGCAATAGGCAATGCGCTTTTCCGAGTCCAAAGCTCTTGCACTACTCGAATTCTGTACGACCGTAGCTTTAGACGTTTACTAACCCTCTGGTATGCTGAATACAATGCCCCTAACTCTTGAGAGAGCCGCCTAAGTGACTTCCGGGAAGAGCGCTGCAGGGAAACGTGAATTTTTTTCCAGAAACGTGGTCTTCACCACGGACGGCAGGCCACTTTTAGGCTTATCCTGAACACTGCCTGTCTTGCGAAACCTGCTCACAACAGTTGTTTCCCCTGGTGTAGGAGCATCAGGAAACTTCCTTTGAAAGAGCTGGATGCAACGTTGGTAAAAATTTTCCGCAAAACAAACTTCTAACAAAGCGACTCTTTGTTCTTGCGTGAGACTCGTGGCTGACTGAACGTTACTGCTTGCCAGCACCAGCGTAGTGTCAGGTGGTGCTATCACGTGGCGCAGCTCGTTCCCCAAGGTCTCACACAACAGCCACAAGCAGCAATACTCTGATATCTTTTATGGTTTTACAGCAAATACGTTTTAAAATATTGAGTTCGGGAACTTTTTGATCACCCTGTATATTTATATATACACACTATTTTGACAAAAGTCCCCGAACACCCCTTCAAAAGCAAATGAATGGATCCCCTGCGTTGTTAAGATGCGCGGTATAGTTGCAAACGGTACAAAAACAAACCTGCAGCTGACCGCGATCATATCAAAAATCATAGTGAAAATGTTGCAGCGGGAGAGAACTGATTTTGAGAAAGGAAAGATTGTTGGGTGTTATATTAGTGGGTTGTTCATAAGAGAAACCAAAAGGCGTTTAAACATACCCAAGTCAACTGTTTTGGATGTACTGAATAAGTGGAACACACATGCCGTGCCTGAAGCAGCAAAACGTACCGGCAGACGAAAGAAAATCAGTGATAGAGGACATCGAAGCTTTAGGAGAGTCGTTAGAGCTAATCGACGGAGTACTGCACAAGACCTGCATTTTTACTCACCTGTACACAGGTACAGGTGAGTAAAAATGCTGTAACCTCGGTATGTACACATACCATTTGCAGAGAACTTCATGCCATGGGTTACCGTGCGGCTGCTCATAAACCTTTCATCTCCACTCGGAATGCTACTTGTCGTTTAGCATGGTGTAAAGAACATTTATCATGGACTGTAGATCAATGGAAACGGGTCCTATGGACTAGTGAATCCAGATACATTATCCATCAGTCTGATGGCCGTGTGTGGGTATGGCGGCAGCAAGGGGAACGCTACTTACCACAGTGTACTGTTCCTACGGTCAAGTTTGTAGCTGACAGTGTACTCGTGTGGGGGTGGTTTTCATGGTATGGTTCCGGCCTATTCATTATCGTGGAAAACCTGTTAACCAGCACTTTTACCTCGATATTCTGGACAATTATACCCTACCAATTCTGTGGCAATACTATGGAACCGAGCCTTTTTGGTACTAGCAGGATAATGCATCGAGCCATAAGGAAAGGACGGTTACGGCGTGGTTTGACGATAATTCCGTATCATGTGTGGACTGGCCAGCACAGAACCCCATAGAGTACCTATGGGATGAATTAGAGTGCCGCATAAGAAGTTTGGAACCAAAGCCTATTACTAAGCAACAGTTAGCAGAATTATATACTGAATGGAAGTGCATACCTATCGCTGTGTTCCGAAACCTTGTCGAAATCATGTCTCGAAGGGTCAGTGCATGCAATAAGGCCAAAGTTGGACGTCACCATACTAATGTATGTCAATCAATGCTATTTTATGTTTCTCTTCTAGGTGCCCGGTGACTTTTGTCAATATAGTGTGTATATATCATCATCATCATCATTGTCAACCATTATCAATCCACTGCTGGACGAAGGTCTCCCCAAGTTTCCTCCACAACAGTCTGTCTTGTGCCAATCTCCTCCATGTCACCCCTGCATACTTTCGAATTTCATCCACCCATCTCCCATGTGGTCTTCTTCTGGGTCTTTTCCTGTCCCTTGGAATCCAATCTAAAATTTCGGCTGTCCATCGATGATCTGTCCTTCTGGCAGTATGTCCAGCCCATTGCTATTTCAGGGATTTAACTCTGATCATTATGTCTTCCACTCTTGTCATTTTTCGGATCCACGAGTTCCTCTTCTTATCTCTCCTGGTTACACCAAGTATGCACCTCTCCATGCTGCTTTGAGTTGTCTGCAGCCTTTGTATGTCTCTTTTAGTTAAAGTTCCACGTCTCTGCACCATACGTAAGCACTGGAAGGATGCATTGATCAAACACTTTTCTTTTAAGACATAATGGCATATTGCTCTTGAAAATTATGCTGTTTCTTCCAAAAGCTCTCCAGGCAAGTTTTATACGCCGATTAATTTCTTCATCAATGTGACCCTCACTTGATATCTGCTGTCCAAGATAAACGTACGTGTCTGTTATCTCCAGCTTTTCTCCATCAATCGATAAATCTTCATTTCTTGTAAAAGCACTGAACATCACTTTTGTCTTCTGAAAGTTCATTTTTAATCCCACTTCTTTACTCTTGTCAGCAAGTTCCTGGATCATACTCTGCAGCTCTGATGGAGTAGTTGCAAAAATGACTACGTCATCAGCAAAACGAAGGTGGGTTAGATAATCTCCATTAATCTTTATCCCCTTGTTTTCCCAGCTCAGCGACTGAAAAACACCCTCCAATGTGGCATTAAAGAGCTTCGGAGATATGGTGTCACCTTGTCTCACTCACTTTCCAATTTTTATGAGTGTTGTATTTTCAAACAGCCGAATCTTTGCACTTGCATTTTCATAGATGTTATTAATAATATTAATGTATGCATCTTCAATACCGCAGGTTTTCAGAGCCATTGTAACTGCTGATGGTTTCACCGAATCAAAGGCTTTTTCATAATCGATAAAAGCCATGCACAATGGAAGTTCATATTCCCTCGCTCTTTCAATTAGTTCTCTCAGCACGTGGATATGATCTATTGTGCTGTAGCCACTCCTGGATCCAGCTTGTTCTCTCGGTTGAGCCATGTCCAGTGTTATCTTCAAACGGTGTGAAAGAACTTTAGTGAAGATTTTATAAACTACTGATTGGAGGCTGATAGGTCTGTAGTTTCCGAGATCCTGAATGTCACCTTTCTTATGTAGCAGGATCATTGTAGCGGTGTTCCAATCCTCAGGAATCTGTCCTTCATTAAGGCATCGAGTGAAAATTTGGGCGAGTACTGTTTCGATTTCTCCACTTGCTTCTTGTATGATGTCCACAGTAATTCCATCTTCTCCTGGAGCTTTTCCCCGCTTCATGTTCTTGATTGCATGTGCAACTTCTGCTGGGAGGACTGGTAGAACTCTGGTACTGGTACCTTTCATGATGTCTGGAGTACATGTATCATCCCTTTCATATAATTTGGAGTAGAAATCTTTCACTCTTGTCAAGATTTCGCCTCTATTTCTTGTTACAGAACCATCTTCTTTTCTCAGTGCCATAATCTGTTTTCTTCCCTTACTGAGATGTCCCTTTGCTATCTTTAGGCTTTGGTTGTTTTCAATTGCTTTCCTCACTAGTTCACAGTTGAATTTCCTTATGTCTTCCGTGATACTTTTTCTTACCGTCTTGCATAGCTCTATATATTCCACTTTGGAAGTCGCATCTTCTTTAGTTGTCCTCATCTCTCTTCTTTTTTGCATCAACATTTTGGTTTTTCCTGATAATTTGTTCACATGCAACTTGTTCTTAGACCCGGCTAATTTTGTTGCTGTTTCCATAGGAGCTTTGGTTACTTTTCTGTTAACTTCTGAAATATCCACTTCTTCGGATGTTAGGCCTTCTAAAGCAGAGAATCTGTTCTTCAGTTCCAACTTGAAGGCATTGTGGTGTTTTTTAAGGTTGGTTATGTCAATACATTTTGTTTGTCTTATGAGCTTGCTACGTTCGAGTTTAGTGTTGAGGTGCATCTTACATCTCACCAATCTATGGTCACTACCTGTGTTGAACTTGTTTAGCACACTGCAGTTTTCTATGACGAATTTTTTGTTACACATAATAAAATCAATTTCACTTGTCATCCCATTTGGATGTCTCCATGTCCATTTCCTGTGTGGCTTTTTCTTGAAAAAGGAGTTCAAGATGAAAAACCCTTCTGCCTCTGCAAACTCAACGAGAGTATTTCCACGCTGGTTTCTGTTGCCATGACCGAATTTACCTACTGAAGTTTCATTCTGTTGCCGTTGCCCTATTTTTGCATTGAAATCTCCCATAATTATTTTCAAGTGCTGCTTACCTTTATTATTTAGATGACGAATTTCCTCATAAAATTCTTCAATTTCTTCTTCAGGATGACTTGCGGTGGGTGCATAAGTTTGAATAATCTGAGCCTGGTATCTTCTCGAGAGTTGGATAACGAATTGTGTAGCTCTGTCAGAGGAACTTTCAACTTCTACAACTTTATCCTTCAGTTTCTTGCTTATTAAAAATTCAACACCCCTAGTTCTGCCAGTATCTGTCCCACGATAGTAGAAGAGATGTCCACTTTTCAGTTCAATGAGATCTTCTCCATACCTCACTTAGCCCGACGATGTCCCACTTGATCCTTTGTAGTTCTTTCAATTCAAGAAGCCTTGAATCAGAAGATAGGGATTTTATACGTAGCCAAGGTCAGCATCAGATGGCAGCCGAATCCGGTCCTCCGGGGATTTTAAGCACCCTCTGCCTTCATGTTGCACTGACCGCTGCCTTGGCCAGGTACATTCCAGCTGCTGGAGACAGAGGGCCAAGATTTAAGTTGTGGAGTCATTTTGGAGGGGTTTGGCCATAACTCACCACGCTGGCTAAGCGGGTTGGTGAGTGTGGGATAGCATTTCCTCTAATCCCGATGGTATAGTTATACCGCTATTGGCGGTCGTCAGAGCCCCTTTAGTGGGAACAGGATGCACCACGAGAAGGCGGGGTTGACCTTTGTCAAGGAGAGGCTGTGATGTTACGCATCACCTGACATTACATCCCTATATATATATATATCGCACTACACGTCTGACAATGGTCCCCCACCCTTTTTTACTTGTGGTTCAATAACTCCCACATGAATACTGAAATCTAAAAAGGAACCCCTACTCCTAATTTAGAATTATCAGCTCCATAAGAAAAAAGAAATAAACACAGCCCCATGCCCCACTCAGTGGCACTTAAATTTATCAAAATCCACAATGAACTGAGTTAAACTGTTGCTTATGTATAAAACATTGTTGGACTTGCAATCTTATTTTGGACATGTACATGTACTTTTTTTTTAATTCCTGGATATGCTGCACGACATTGTGATCTTACACAGCTACCTTTCAGTCATTTCACACAAAACAAGTCAAACATTTTCTCATCATAATGTATTAGATATCATTAAAAGAAAATATGTTTTGTTAAGTATTTTCAGAATTACTGTGATTATTACATTGCATGGTTTGAACTAATTGAATTTAATCGTGCATTTCTTGCAGTCTCTGCATGGAAACAAGATCCAGGAGTCCCCTTCACTTCCCACACTCTACACTCCTGTTGACCTGGTTGATATAAGTGTTGAAATGTGTGGTCTCAAATTCAAAAATCCTTTTGGTTTGGCCAGTGCTCCTCCTACTACAAGCAGTCCTATGATTCGCCGTGCTTTTGAAGCAGGGTGGGGGTTTGCCTTAACAAAGACCTATTCTTTAGAAAAGGTATGTGCAAATACTTATGTAAATATTGCTTTAAAAGTATTGAGATTATAATTTATATTTCAAATATGTTTCAAATGTACATTAATGAATGAAAAGTTGGCATTACTGAAACTTTGTATAAGGCAAATGTGCCTGTTGTTCTCGGAATGTAAACAAGATGTTTAGTATTATGCCCTCGCATTAAACTTAGCCATGGAGAAATTAAGAACACTGTGATACTTCATGCCAGATGGAAATTCAGTCGAGCAACAAATGTGAACATATTCATCAAAATTTATAAAAAAGAACAATTTATTTTGCTTTCTCTTTTCATCATAGAATGGGGACCACAGTTGTATGGTAAAGTACACATAAATGTCACAATGAGAGCTCAGTTATATTTACAGTGGGTCTGAACGAGAAAATTTAGGTTTCAATGAATCACTTTCATGATCTACCTACACAATTTTAAATATTTAAAAAATACTGCACTTAAAAAATTCCACAGTTTTAAATTAGAGCAAAAATAAACTTGGAATTTATGCTTGACTTATATTAAAATGACCAATAGCTTTCAAAATGTAAGCTATTGAAAATGTAAAACAAGATTTAAACATATCTCCATTTTGGCAAGAATTCTGTACAAAATTCCTCAACTTTCTCAAACTAAAAAATGATCACCTAATTCTCTTCAGTAAAGTCATATGCAACTTTGGTTGTCTTACTTGTTTCTTTTGCTTCACATGTGGATGTATTTGATATAAATACCTGTAAACTTTTATTCTGTATTTTAATCTATGTCTTATTTTGTTTTTAACATTTTTTTCACTGCATCCATTAGTACAAAAACTTTGTTTTAGGGGTAAATAAAAATTCAGTAGAGATTTTTTATTTTTTAATCACAGATGGACTAAAGCATGGTTAAATTTTTTTAAATCTGTGTTTCAATTATTAACAGAAAAAATACAGCATGTTTTAGACATATTTTTGCCTACTAAATAAGATCAGCAGCACAACTGACACAAGGAATTATTTAATCATATGGTCATGCATTTCCATTATTGTTAAAAACTAATACAGTTGAGTTCAGTTTTAATTACTGTTCAAATGCAATTTCCATTTGAAGAATTAAGTATATGATTCTCTGCATGCAGCTGTTTCAGACCTATTCTTGACCTTTGTCTATTTTTAATGCATTTACAGTATACCAATACATAGTTAACAACCAGATTTTACAAAGATGTCTTTACCCAGCCAGCATGCATTACATTTATAATTAGCTTGTATGCTTCAGTGTAAAATCTACTTTCCATTAGCATAGTACATCACATGATTAATTATACTTTTACATTTTCCAGTTAATTTCAATTTGGTTCACACTAGGTATTATTGTAAAGCACTTTATATGCTGGCTTTAGAGGAAACAAATGGTTTGCTTTTTGATATACACTATCTACCAACAAGTAATTGGACACCCCCTGCAATCGACGATGTCTGCGGTCCTGATACACGTCACGGCCGCCGCCGTTAAATATCGTGTGGGAAACAACAACGCAACCAGTTGCATGCAAGATGCCACGCAGTTCGGAGCTCTTTGATTTCAAGAAAGGTGTAATCGTTGGATATCACAGAAGTGGGCGATCCATACGTGACATATCCAGCGAGTTGAAGTACCCAAAATCGACAGTGGCCTATGTGATTGGCAAGTGGAAGATGAGAGGTGACTGTCGGAATGTGCCCCGACCCGGCAGACCCACAAAACTGGGAATTAGAGACCGACGGGTGCTGGCCAGAGAAATTCGAAAGAACCGCACCAAATCGACGGGTCACATCCGCGAGGAATTTCAACAGGCATCCGGGAGTGTTCTTTCGATGAATACCATCCGTAAGGAAGCCTATCTGCTCGGTTATCATGGACGTGCTGCCGTCCACAAGCCTTTGATCACTAAGTCCAATAGCGCTGCTCGGCTAACGTGGTGCAAAGAACGTCGACAGTGGACCGTTGAACAGTGGAAACAGGTTCTCTGGAGCGACGAATCAAGGTTCACCCTCTCCCGTTCGGATGGCAGGGTCTGGGTTTGGCGTCTGCCTGGAGAACGCCTTCTGCCGGAATGTATTGTGTGAACTGTGAAGTTCGGCGGCGGGGGAATTATGCTATGAGGGCGTTTCTCCTGGTATGGCACGGGACCCTTGGTCGCAATTCCTGGTAGACTCAACGCCGAGACCTACTGCACCATTTTGGATGACCATGCGCTTTCTACGTTGTGGCAGTTTTACGGGGTGGACCCTTGTTACTTTCAGGATGACAATGCCACCTGTCATGTTGCGAGGTCCACCATGGCTTGGTATGGTGACAATGGGGTTAATCGAATGGACTGGTCTGCGCAGAGCCCATACCTTAACCCTATCGAGCACCTTTCGGACGAGTTGGAGCGTCAACTTAAGGGTGCCCTCACCGTCCGAAATCGGTGAAGGAACTGACCTGTCTTCTCCAAACCGAGTGGAAGAAAATACTGCTAGCCGTCGTACAACGCTATTTGAGATTATGCTCCGGAGGGTGGCAGCTGTAATCGACGCTCGTGGAGGCTCCACCTACTATTGAAGGTGAATAAACTTTGTTTTTCTTTGCTATCACAGGTGTCCAATTACTTGAGGGTAGATAGTGTAATGTAAGACCTTTTTCAGTGTACTGATTCAGTGCAAGCAAATAGCTCTTTGTTTTTGTTTTTTTGTTTGCTTTTTTTTTCAGTTAGACTTTCAGATCTCCATCATCTGAACTGAATATGTGTGTGTTTATGATGAATCAAAAACTGCCTCTCAATTATCAATAAACTATAGCTCAAAGAGAAGCAAGCAGTATAATCACCCTGAACTTCACTCTTTATGAGCTACATGGTCATTGAAGCATTTAATGCCAGTGCTAAGTTCTGGCACAATTTTAAGATCTTGAGCCCTACAAATGAAGCAGAGCCCATTTATAACAAGCCACATTTAGCGAGCTTGGATTTAATGAACAAAACAGGAACTTTGGTTGAGTATAATGTTAATTCAAAGCTAATTTGATCGTCTTTAACAAACAAAATTTAATGATGTCCCTGTATTTAACGAAGGAAAAGTTAAGGTGATCACTTTTAACAAGCAAAGTAAAAACAAATAATGAAATTTCCATGTATAACGAGGAAGAAAAAAATCTACTATGTACTGAAAATCTGCTATGGAGAAATAAAAATGGTGGCATACAAGACAAAATTGCAACAGTGCAGGGGAATCCTTGTGTGCTAGTACAAGAATGTTGGTAGAAAAGCAATAGGGAAGGAATACATCAAATGCTCAACAAGTGAGTTGCACCAGAGACTCTCTCTGCCACCCAGTCTAAGGTTGCTATGCCTTGGGTGTATCGCTTCAGTAGAGTTGAAAACAGGCCATTTACTTCTAGGCAAAAAAGAGGATGGGTGGAGCTCACGCCCATATAAATGGATTTCTGGAGAACAACTGCAGAGGGATAGGTGAATAATGGAATGGGGATGTCACTGGAGAGGGAATTGGAATTGTGTCCATTGCTTTTTTCACGCTCCAAATTAGTGTTGCAATGGAAAAATTGGTGTTGTTTTTACTTCATATGTTTTGTGTTGTGTAGTTAAACAGCAGTCAGTCTTATGTGGCTACCAAGTTGAATGTACTTGAAAGATTTATTGCTAACTACAGTACTAATGTAGTTAATTAAGTCTTTCAAGTGTATCCCATTATTATGAATATATCTAGATGTACATGCATATTATCATGTATGCATATTTTTTCATGGTGGGAATTTTCACCCAAAAATATATTTGGTGAGGGCTTCTGTCAGTCCCGATCTCCTTGTTATAAGCAAGTTCTACTGTATATCATTAACCATTATTATTTCACTGCTGGATGAAGGTCTCCCGAAGTCTCTTCCACAACTTTGTGTGTTTATATGTATATATACATAACAGTACTGCGCATTGTAGCTCTTGTAACATGAAAGAAGATTCATAACTATAATAAAATTGCGTAAACCTTAAATTAAATGCAGATATATATATATAATGCCCTACCATTCATATTTGGACACTCCTCGGATTATGGTGACTTAGATCCTATACAAGCACCAAGTCAAAGACGCAAATATAAATAGGCTTGTACGGCTTTGGTAAAACGCCAGCATGACTGTGAATACAAGATGCCTCAATTGACAGAGTTAAATGATTTCCAGTGTGGATTGAAAATATTGCATAGACAATTGCTCTGTAGCTGATGTTAAAGATGCCTAGCTTGACTGTTGGTGATGTGATATGGAAATGGGAGCAGATTGGGGTTGAATCTGCCAGGAAATGACCCCGTAAACTTCCAAAGTTAACAGAACATAACAGGAGAGCTCTAAAAACGACTGTCAACTCGGAAAGGAAATCAGCATTGTCTCAAATCATGCAAACCCTATGTAAGTGAGACTGTTTGAGCTGATGTTAGCACCACTACAGTGTGCAGGATGCTGCGTGCCATGGGATATAATGGTCAAGTAGCCATATATGGTAGCCACTAATCTCTTTATCTAAAGTGTGGTGTAAAGAACATTAATCTTGGACTGTAGACCAATGAAAGGCCATGTGATGGTATGGAGCTATTTTTGTGGTTCTACTTTCTTACATTAGCCATTTTGGACAAAACCATAAATGCTCTACCTAGAATTTCTGGACAACTATACAGTACTGACATTGTGGCAGTACTTTGGGGAAGACCGATACCTCCATCAGCAGGACAATGTACTATGTCCCACTGCCGATATAATGTTTGAGGACATAAGCATCAAAACATTGAACTGGTCTGCACAGAGTCCTGACCTGAACCCTATGAAGCATCTCTGGGACGAATTGAATTCTTGGGTGTGTAGAAGAAGCATTCTCTCAATAAACAAGCTGAACTGGCCACTGCTTTAAAGGCTGGATAAACATATTGGTGGACATTTACAAAAAAATAAAAAAAGTACACAGTATTAAATTTTTAGTAAATAAAGGTTATATGTAAACATGTACAAGGTGCCTGGATATTAATGCAGGGCAGTATATATATACTATGTACTCTATGCATATGTAGTACTCGCAAGCAAAATGCATAGTAAGGTGACATGATTAAATGAAATAACTTCAAGAAAATTAATAATTTATCAAACAGTCATCTAATATATACATATTTAATCCTTGCCTAAAATAAGCTACTCACATTTCTCTGTGTCTTTTTCTTCCCCTTATATTTTTTTATTTTTGATACTTCTGTCTTTCTGGGATTAATTACACTAGCGGACAATGAAATTTGCGCACCAAGATGGAAGCATAGGATTAAACTGAAATTTTATGGATGTAATGATACAGATGAATGATACACATGATGGCAAAAACAGAGTTGCAGGACAATTACAGAGGGATCTGTGACACGCAGTCCGGTCATCTTCAATACCGCGATACATGCTGTAATATGGTCCGGCACGGAGGCGAACAGATGCCTGAATTGTCCTGTGGCCCCACGTGTTGGATGGCGTGCTCTGAATCTCGGATAGTGCTGCATGGCGGTAGCTGGCGTTTCAACTGGTCCCACACATGCTTGATAGGGGACATGTCCGGGGAGTGGGCAGGCCACGGAAGTGTCTGGACGTGACGTAGGCAGTCCTGGGCAACCCAAGCTGTGTGTGGGCGGGCATTATCCTGCTGGTATAGCACACCTGGAATCCCGGCCAGGAATGGAAGCACATGGGGCCGTAGGATCTCGTCCGCATACCGCTGGCCCATTAATGATCCATGTACCACTGCTAGAGCTGATCAGCTATCATAGGCTATGGCTCCCCAGACCATAATACCTAAAGTGGAGGAGGTGTGACGCTCGATAGCGAGGTCGGGATTGTGTCATTTACCCGAGGACCTCCACACAGGGACACGATGATCATCTGCCCCCAAAACAAAGGGGCACTCATCGCTAAATACCAGACGTCACCAGTCTGTGGCATTCCATGTCGCTCTGGCCTGGCCCCACTGCACACGGAGCCGGAAATGTTCTGGTGTTAATGGCAGCACACGTAAGGGGCGCTGGGATTGCAGATTCACTTCTGTGAGGCGTCGGGAAATGGTTCGTGGGCACACACAAGCCGCTTTATCTACCTGTATAATGGACCGGGTCCCCTAGGGTTCCGTTCGTGCCTGGCGCACGATCCGTCGATCCTCTGCACCGGTCGTCCTCCTGGCCCATTCGGAGCCACTCCGCCGTGTGGCAGTGCCGTCACATGTCCACTGCCCCCGACACAGTCAGACGGTATGGTCAGAATGACCCACATGGCGGGCTATATGGCGTACCGACCACCCTGCGGTTTAGCCCGATGATCAGGCCTCTCTCCAAGTTCATAAGTTGCGTAAATCAATGTCTCTGTCGTCTACCCAGCATTCTTGTCGCTCTGTACTCTTGCTTGAGTTGGCCGGTGCTTTTCGCTTTCATGGGGCATCGACTACACACGGTTCATAAGACTGCCGGTTCATGCCTGCAGCTCCACCACAGGGTGTGTGGTCATGCGCAATTGCACCAAGCTTGGATCATTTGCATAGCCGCACACACTCAAGCTATTTGCAAAGTTTTGTGGTTGTATCATGTTTTCTTCTAGGTGCGCAAATTTCATTGTTCATGAATGAAATGGTACGGCTATCTAGATCTACAGTTTTTGAATCAGCTTATGGTCTAGAAGTGTGCTAACTTACAAACTGATGGAATAAATCTTCTCTTCCACTCTCTCCTCCTGCAATTAACATGGGTCTTTTTCAACTGGGGAGCAGGACATTTGTTTCTATAATATAGCCATACAATCTTCCTTGATCATTCGTTTCCTCTTGAAATGCTTCAGATAGCTAGGCGTCCATTAAAATCAGGCTGTGCTGCAGTCTACATATGTTGCTTAATAAAACTGGCAAAGAGCTTCCATGGAGGGAGGGACAAAATTGAAATGGTACGGCTATCTAGTATCTACAGTTTTTGAAGCAGCTTTACTTTTCCCCAGAAATCACTAATGCATGGCCAGTGGCATTTTCTCTCCAAGCCCAGAATAAATTGCCCCTTCAGTCCCCACACAGACCTTGTGGAAAAATTATCTTTACAAACTAAGAGAAGTGTAATAAGTCTTGCATACAAAATCAGAGTCAAATTTAAAAAAGAAAAAAAAATTGAGAGCGCAAATCTACACAGTAGTAAATATTATGTAGCATGGGTCTTTGCCTCGTTTCATCACAGTTTAACACAAAAATATACTACCATGAAGTGTTATTAATCACACAGGCTATTTAAATGATGCAAAATTGTTTTATTTTTGTGAATTTTATTGAATAGTTTTTAAATGCTCCTACCTCATGAATTCAAATATATGCATAATGTTAATTTTTAATATTTATTTTTAGGATATTGTCACCAATGTTTCTCCTCGTATTGTGAGAGGGACTACATCAGGCAACATTTACGGCCCAGGTCAAGGCTCATTCTTGAACATCGAACTGATTAGTGAGAAAACAGAAGCTTATTGGTTACGTAGCATAACAGAACTGAAAAAAGATTTTCCTGATTGCATTCTTATAGCTAGCATAATGTGTTCTTATGACAAAGATGACTGGACAGAACTAGCAAAGAAGTCAGAGGCAGCAAGTGCAGATGCACTAGAACTAAACCTTTCATGCCCACATGGAATGGGAGAGAGAGGAATGGGTCTGGCTTGTGGTCAAGACCCACAGCTGGTAAGAGATATCTGTAAGTGGGTAAAGGAAGCAGTAAAGATACCCGTTTTTGCAAAACTTACACCCAATGTGACTGAAATTGTTACCATTGCCAGAGCAGCTAAGGAGGGTGGAGCAGATGGTGTGACAGCAACAAACACAGTTTCTGGCCTTATGGGCTTGAGAGGCAACAGCACTGCATGGCCTGCAGTGGGCAGAGAAAAGCGCACCACTTACGGTGGTGTGTCTGGAAATGCAATACGCCCAATTGCTCTAAGAGCAGTATCTGCAATTTCAAGAATTCTACCAGGATTTCCAATACTTGCTACTGGAGGAATAGATTCTGCTGATGCTGGACTTCAATTTCTTCATGCTGGAGCATCTATTCTACAAGTAAGAATTTAAAGTTTCTATCAGTCCAAGAAAATAACTTTGGTGTTCCAAAAATGCATCATGTACGTATAATATGAAATTTAAAGAAAATATTGGCGATGCATAATCAGAACCACCCAAATTCTTGTTCGGGTGGTATCCCTGAAGCTAAGCTTAGACTGAAGCTCTACAGCCATGCCATCATAGGCACTGACTAGAGGGGGACAAGGTGAATCTTGCCCCCACCCCCTAATAATTTTACTAGGGGCCAGCAGTGCCCACCCAATATTTTTCTTCCTGTTTAATTAGATAATCGCTTTGGCCTGTAAAGCGGACAAAGTTCCACCTTATGAGGCCAAAGCGATTTATTTCCAAAAATTATAAATAACAAAATAAGTAAACTTTTTCCCCATATAAAGCATTGCTTATTTGATAAGAAACTTCATTGTGAGCCCCGTATTTTGTTTGATATGTTCTTGTGATGTTCAAAACAAAATAAATAAAAATAGAAAAACATATATTTAGTGCCTTTATGTATATATTTATTTAGTGCGCTTCTTGTTCTTCCTTTGAGTAACAGCGCTAATTTTTCATATTTTTGATAAACGTTTGGAAACAAAATCTCTCGGGATATTTTTACAAAATCGCAGACTGAATTTCATTTTTAAAAATCTTAATACTCAGCAAAAAAATATTTCTATTTTCTTGCTCATTTGCTGATGAGCAATTACAATTGCGTTTCAAAGTATACATCGAACCTCGTAGTTTATCTCCTCCCCCCCCTTAACTTTTATTTTCCTCCTGACAGAGGAATAGACGTGCTCCTCCCACGTCAGATCTCTTAACGCCTGCCCCCTCAATAATTTGGTGAAGTCGGTGCCCCTGCATGTCATATACACAAATTTCTATAAGACTTAAAAAATATTGTTTGTATTTTGCTGTTAAAAAGTGACAGCTGTAGAAACAATAGTACTCAGTATAATCACTGATTAGAGCAGAAGTTTAAACTGGTTGCCATATGTACTTAAAAATTACCCCCCAATGATCAAAGAAAACAGACTCTTTTGTAAAGGCAAAAGTGCCACAGTAATTTACTCTGAATACATATGTTGTTTGTGCAATATTTCATGTAGGAAAAGTTGAGAATTTAATTCAGATAGTGCTGATTTATACACTGCTGGACAATTGCTAAGGACGGATCATAAACGGCTATATAGCGCATAAAAAAGTAAGTGTGGTTGGATGCCAAGTGAAATAAAATAATGTCAGAATGCCAGAACATTACAAGAAAGACAATTTATTGTGCTCTGAAATCCAGAAGGCTTTGGAACGTGTTCAAGGGGCAAACAGGCCATTTTGTGCAGAATACGTAAACGTGAAAAAAATGCAATTACCGTCCGCAAGCGTTCCGGCGTAAGATGTCAATACGGGATATGGCCACCATGGAGGGCGATGCAAGATTCCACACGTCGTGTCATGCTTTGCACAAAATTATCAAGCAGCTGTTGGAGTAATTTATCCCATTCTTCTGTCAGTGCACGGATGAGGGTGTCCTTGTTTATTGGAGGGCATTAGCGACCAGCAAGATTCCTCCCCAAAGCATCCCACACATTTTCATTGGGATTCAGATCTGGAGAACGTGCTGACCATACGAGGCGTTGAATATCCTCGCTATCAAGACACTCCTGGACAGCGACTGTTTGATGACATGTTGCGTTGTCGTCCATGAAAATGAATCTATCACCGACAGCACCACGGAACATGCGAACATGAGGTAACAGAACATCATTAATGTATCGTTGGCCAGTCATAGTTCCAGTTGGAAGCACACAGAGGGACGTACGGCCATTGATCATGATGCCAGCCCATACCATGAGACTACATGTCGGATATCGGTCCCTTTCCTGTATGTTTGCTGGACAATATGCAGTACCACTATCACGCCATATCAGTTGTCGTCGACAATCAGACGATAGACTGTATCTACTCTCATCTGAGAAGAGGACAGCAGACCAGTCCAATTGCGATGTTGATGGCACCATTGTAAACGGGCGGTACGGTGACGTCTGGACAATGGGATGCACACAACAGGACGGCGGGCGTATAGTCCTCCTTCATGCAAACGTCTGGCAACAGTTTTTCGGGAGATCCGCTTGCCAGTAGCAGCCATAAACTGATTTGCTACCTCACTAGCTGTGCTGTGCCGGTGTCTTTTTGTTGATAGCACTATGTACCGATCTTCTGCAGGTGTCGTACTACGAACACGACCTCCGCTGTGACGTTTGCTACACTCTCCATTTGTTTGAAATGATTTCCAAAGCCTTGAAACAACACTGTGGCTGACGTCGAACTCCCTGGCAATATCTGTTATTTTTCGCCCTTCTTCAATCTTGCCAATAATATGGCCACGTGTAAAATCATCTAGGTGATGTCGGGAAGACACTGAAAATTGCAAGTTCGTCAATTGATTCTTTCCCTTTCAACTTTGCGTTTGAACAACAACGGTCAATACGCGTCAAATCCTTTATATCTCTTATCAGTGCTATGACGTCACGAACAAGTTCGGCAATCCAAAATTTGCATATGCACAACACGTCTTACTGTATCCCGCACTTATGCTAATTTCCACATTTTCCTGCCTTCCATTTTATGGTTGCTATCGTTGCTATTGTCATCCGTCCTTAGCAATTGTCCGGCAGTGTAGTAGCAGTCATGGAACAAACACTTGTTATGGCGCACAGACATAAAACAAAACGCCATGCAGCTAAGATACACTCTCCTTCTTTTCTTTTTTCTTTTTTTTTTTTTTATATGATGGCTGTCCATATTGCCACATGATTTTCCTTTTTTCTTTCAGATTATGGATGGAATATAAGTGTTGTATAGGGTAGGATAAAATGAGAACTACAAAATTAATCTAAAAATTACAGTCATTCTTAAGAGAAAAGTGCAAAATGAAATTAAATACTATAATACATAAATCATTTGCCTAGCATTGTCAGTTAAGGATGCAAAATTATGACAATTTGTAACCCCAAATGAAAGAGGAAATTTTATACAGCTCTCCTAAAGTGTGTATGGACAGTTTTCCTGAGATCACTTTTCCTAAACTCTGTATCACAATAGGATTTAATAATACTATTATTTATCTGTGCAGAAAGCTCGAAGTCTGAAATTAAATTAAAAGTATCAAGTTTTCTAGTACCATGACTTAAAGTTACAGTTTCCTTATTGTTAAAAGCAAAACTACTAACAAGGGAGGTATTACGAGTCAGTGTCCTACATACAATGCTTGTTGGGAGCAACTTTTATTTTCTTAGCAAAAAATTATCAATATCTTTCTGGGGGTATTCAGAATCCTTTGCTTGTGTTTCATTACACCCCCATAAATTACTCATAATATTTAAATATTTAAGTAAAAATTACTAAGGCACTTCGTCTATATAACAGAGATCAATAAATGCTTAATAATTGAAAAGCACAGTTGCACAGCAAAAAAAGCAGCACAGATTGAAAATAAAAATTCAGAATGGAGTAGGGCTTGCAGATTATCTATTCAGTCTGACTAACAGCAGTTTTTCCTAAGGTAATGGGATGGACGTAAAAATTATTTTTGTGACACCCTTAAAGAATTAGAGAAAACGAACTCAAGTGACTGCTATTATTAGGGTTGGCAACTAGATGCAAGTCATTTGGTAGAAATTCCAGACAGGTCAATATAATCATATGTATAATGTCAGACAGATTCATAAGCTGGCATATAAATACTTGCATGCAACATATTATGCCATACAAGATAATAAATCTCTGAAACTAAAATCCTGTGAACTGCCAGAGTAAATTGATGACTTCATTGTCACAGTTCAGATAAGTGAGTCATGAAAGGGTTTGGAGGAGCGTATGGAAAGTACGTAATGAGAAATACGAAGTGGGACAGTTTTTTAATAGATTGCAACCTGATTTCCTTTAAAATACATCGCATGCGTAACAGACACAACATAAAACAATTCACAATGTAAAAGGCTAAATTATATTTTTATGGCTATGAAAGATTGGCTGTTGTGTCAATCAGTTATGAATGGTTAAAGGATTTTTACAACAGTGTAACCATCTTAAAACTGAAAGAATGTATCAAAGCACAGAAAGTACATTTTGCAACAAATCATGAATGGAACAACCATAATGACATATCACAGTAAAGAGTCCTCAAAAATAAATAATAAATCTGAAAAAAGGGAAAAAGAAAAAACTACTACAGTCAAAAGGTATCTCGGATTACTCTAGTGTAAAATGATGACTTATAGGAGTAAAATGAAAGACTTATAGGAGTAAGCAAAGAAAGGCAGGATTACTATTCAAAGATTAGTGTTAATGATGTAACTACAGGTTTTGTCTCAGACATTATATACCTACTCTTAACATTTAATATAAACATGTAGGAACTAATAAACACTAGCAAAATTTTAAAAAAGGTTAAAAGAAAAAAAAAAAACTTTGGCATAGAATTAAAGTATTCTAAATGAATAATAAAAATATATCCCAACTGATAGTTGAGCTAATAAAATAAAAATTTATTTTTGTGGGTACATTGTATCTATTTTTTTAAATGAACATTAATGTTCTTAACATGAGTTTATATATCAATATTCATTGTAGCTGTCATGTTTTTTTTTATTGGGGGTTTAATGACCACAATGAGCAACTTGATGGGCTATAAGCAGTCATCCATCCCTAATTTAGGGCCAGTGATTCCAGGGAAGGAAGAGAGCCAGTGCTGCAAGTCAAACACAGCATCCATGCCTTAGCATGGTTTGAACCCAGACCCATCTCGGATGAATGGTCAAAAGCTTGTGCTTAGACCACTGTGCCATGGGGTGTCACTGTTATATGTAAAGATACAGTATATGACATATGTTTAAATAACTTGAAATTAAATAGAATGTCAATGTAATTTTGATAAAGATATGCTCATTATTTTCCCATTTTTATGCATTAGGTTTGCAGTGCTATACAGAATCAGGACTTCACTGTCATAGATGACTATGTTACTGGCTTAAAAACACTACTGTATCTTAAAAGTATAAAGGAACTGAAAGAATGGGATGGACAATCACCACCTACACCAAAACATCAAATGGGCAAGCCTGTGCTTGATGTTGAACATATTGTACATAAGGTGAGTAATTGGTTGCTAGTTGGGAAAAAAATGTATGTACATATTTCTAAATGTTTGACCATTACATAAAAATGTAACATAAACAGAAAGACATAATTTCTCTCCCGAAATAAAGCAATTTTCCCATGCATTATACACCAAAGAGACCAAAGTGACATCTCTATAACATTAACTTTACAAGAAATCATAATTTGTGTAAGGGGAATGTTATTATGTAATTTTGAATGCATAATAAGTACACACAACGTATTGTAAGGTACAAAGTAAATTGAAAACCTTTTTTTGTCACACAAAATGTTTTGTACATTTTTAAATATCATATAGGTCAAATTTTTAAAATCTGTATGTGTAAAGTTTTGAAGACCAAATTTTTAAACCAAAGTTATGAGGTAGATCTATACAAGGGAGAACTTTGTGGAGGTACGAAATAATGTAATTATTATAATTATAAATAAACTGTACTCATTGTTTTTTATTAAGCTTGGGCATTATGCAATCATGGTCACATGACATTTAATTGAGACTGGGCATTTAATATTGGGTAGCTAACAGCTGTTTAACCCTTTTTATGGTAGGTGGTGCAATGACACAGAAATGTCTGATTCAGACATAAAGTAAAAATTTTATCAGTGTTAACTTTCACATTATTTGTGAACCAGATTGGACTACAGCCGTATTGGTGTGGATTGCATCATCATAACAATGATCATATCTTCTTGAAAAGCACCTTTTGGATCCCAAAATTTTGTTAACTCTGTCTGTTAAAAAAAAATTTGTTAAAATTTTGTTAACAGACAGAGGAAGATTATTTTTAATGATTTTTTATTTTTACTTTAGTTAAAGCAGTTCTTTCTTTTTGTGATTAATAGATGCATTCTCTGACAGTAAAAAAGTGGCTCAAAGCTGCTATCTCAATCATGACCTTATGTACAATAGCATAAAACCTTCTTGATTCTTTCTCTCCTGATCTCTGGATGCATCTGTTTATTATTCTTTGCAAAACTCACACAGCAAAGTAGAAAAAAGAAAGAAACTGCAGTTTTTTATAAACATGTTTGTATTTCCTATGCACTGATGGACACTCATGCAGCAACTGTTTAATACTCAACATGAGCCAAGCCAGGTCACTCCATGCAGGCAACCAATGAGGGTGCAGAACACCAGGAATTGTGCACATGCTGATCACTTCTAGTGCACAAGTGCCATATTCTTTCTGATGTACCTAAATAGGAGAGAATTGGCCCCAACTTGTACACAAAGAGAAAATAAGTTCCACATTTTTTTCTGAAAAACGGGGTCAACTTATGCCAGAGATTGTTGAACTACACACGGGTGCATGTGGTACATTTATTTCATGCATAGCACAACTGGAAGTTTTTCCATGATATCAAGTTGGAAGAACCATAAAAATTACAGACCAATCGCCAATATAAAAAGGTAGGGCGCTTATAAAAAATGAGCAGGATCTATGTAGCTATGCACAAAAGAATACGATGAAGTGAGTCATGAAGCATAGGCCATAGGGATCCAACAACTAAAACAACTGGCAATAGGAAGAGATTCACTGCATAGAAGTTCTGAAACATTATTGAATGGGATTAGTATGAAATTTTTTGGTAGTTGAATTAGCTCATGCTGCATTGCTACAAACTGAATCGTCAACATCCTTGTCCCTAATTGTGAAAATAAATTAAAACAACTCCTACTGTATGTAATAAAATTGGACATATGAGGAATGTCTACTTTAGTTTAAGCAAGATTTTTGCAATACACGATGAGACATACACAATCTGAAACCATTATTTTTGTGAATGCATTAAAGATGTGCCCATAAAGGGAGGCAAATGTAAATTGGAAATTTAGCTTTTTTATTTTCAGTGAGGAATAATTAGTTGTAGCCTTCTCTGAACAAAAGGACAACAAGATGCATCTTTTGGTTACATGTTAATTTCTATCCACTTCTGAATCAATCAGATAGTCATTGTTACACAAGACTGCCAACATGAACACAGACTTTTAAGAATAGTAACTTCATATACTGCTTGGCCAATTTATTATGTACCGATAAGAAATGCAGACTCTAGTGCAACTAATATGCAAATGAATCAGTTGACATTGTGATTAAGATTAACACTTTTGTGATTAAAAAGGACAAATCTTTAAAATATCTAGTTCACATTGATGAACATTTGGACTTTAATTGGCATATTGAGTTCATTACTAAGAAAATTAGCTCCAGATTACAAGTGCTAGGACGTTGTTTCTTGTCTCAGGAAATTCCTTTAGCATTCTTTAGTATCACCCCATTTCTCTTAGTGCCTTATTTTGCCATATGGTAGAAACAGAGAACATTTGGAAAATAGCAAAAATTGAAAAACAGAAGGATGAGAATTATTCTGTGAGCAGATCAGTGTACAGTAATCAAGACACTGTTGTCAAAAGTTGGACTGGCTCAACATTATCAAACTATTAAGACTTCAAACTTTAATTTTTATACTTAAAACCATTCTAGTTATCTCTTTCTTCCCCATTTCCTGCAAGAGTTCATCCACCAGAGAAATAGGATACAAACCCAGGTAGCCCAAGATTCTATCCACTTACATACAGTATTTGAATTCTACTACAGGAGCAGAACCATATGTTGCATAACCTATTTCATTTGAGTTTAAGATCCTGGGGAAGTTTTGAGTTAAAATTTTAGCACTGTGAAATTTTCAATAAGAAAATTTATTACAGGAAACCATTTTTTTTTCATTTATAAAATTTGTTTCATTTGAATTGCTTAAAATGGACAGCTGCTAAAAATCTGCCAAAAATATGTATCACATTTTATTTCAGCAAATGCTTCATTATAACTATATTTTAAGTGATATGACTGCAAGTGCTAAATTAAAATTTCTCACTATTTTGCTTTCCTGTATCTTTTTTAGAAATTGCCAAACTTTGGCCGATTTCTTTCACAAAAGCAAGCAATAATATCTGAAATTAAACGGCAACAGGATCTGCTTGATGAAGCTAATAGACCTGAGCCAAACAGACCCCCATATGAGCCATCAGTGGAAATTCCAAAAGTTCAGGTATGTATTATGAAAAGTAATTTCTAGTAATGCAGTCTTACATGTAAAGAGAATAAAATGAAAAATAAAATAAAATAAAAGAATAAAACAAGAATAGATAAAAGAACAAAATAAGAATAAATAAAAGAACAAAAATAAGAATAAATAAAATGTTCACTTTTAGAAAAAAAACTACTACTTCACTAGCTAATTTTTCATAGTCAGTAGTCACCATTCAAAATTATTCAATCAAGTAGCAACAGGCTCTTTTTTCAGCTTCAGGTTTAATGACCACCATGAGCAAGTGTTAGGGCTATAAGCAATCACCTGCCAGTGGTTTCAGGAAAGGAGCAGAGCCAGTGCCATTAGAAAAGCACATCTCACATGCTTTATAAGGGACTCAAACTTGATCCTGACTTGAATGAATTGCAGACCACTAAGCCATTGCAGTAGCAAAGATGCCCTATATACTGAATTAATGTTAAGGAAATAAATCTGTTATAAAAGTGACAATCCAAACTTTGCAATTTATCGGATGATGCAATGCATGATTTTTTACAATGTTATTTTCCACTGCAGTGAAAAATAACGCTGTTAAAATAACTTAGAAATAACATCATAAAAAAAACCAAGTAGACTGATTTTCAAAATTTTCTGACAGCACTATCAGCCATTTAATTGGTTAACATAAGAGATATGTCTTGACTGATTCCCAAGAACCAAAAGTAGCTATTTAGTTGCATTAGTTTGTGAATAGAAGGTGCCCAAGCCAAGATAATAACTTTTATGTAAAATATGTATATTTTAGGTGGAATTGTGTTCTAAGAATAAATAACTTACCTCGTTTCACATCATAAGTTTAAAAACTAAACAACAGCTCTATGATTAACTTGAGAAACCTAGATTCAATTCAACACTAGCTCTCTCACTCTCATATGAAATATATGAATTTCTCTTCTCTCATGTAAGATATGAATGAGATTTTGCTACATTTCTATACTTCTAATTCTGAAACATACATGCTATTGACATGACTTTATTCCCATAAACTTCTTTTAACATTTCAAACACTTCAAATGGTTTTTCTCCATGTTTTATCAAATATTTCATGTTCATTCTTTGTTTAAAATACTTCTCATCTATTTTCATTATGGGCGGCATGGACACTACCTTCAAAATATTTCACAGCTGTTCACACACACTACTACTCCTTTCAAGAAGATTCTGCTATAGGATAATCTTCAGTGGTGTATCTTGGGTCCGAGACCTGGGCAATCCCCCCCCCCCCAACACACACACAGTGCTGTTTTTTTAAAATTGCAAAGTTTATATTTTAATTGTTAAGTAATGGAAGTAAATTTTTTTCTAAATTTTAGGTACATGCTATTGCTAACCTGATACCAAATAATTATGAGGATTAGGATTTGAACACTTATTTGTGCACAAACTCCATTCTTTCCTTTTGTGTGAACTTGACTGTGTTACGTTTTCACAAAAATGTTTCTTCCGAGTACTTTTTCATATATAAAAATGTTTTTCTCTATTAACAAACCAGCCAAGTTGCTCGAATGTGCATGCCTTTGTGTGGCTCTAAGATGATATATCTTAATATGGGAAAGCTCTTTTCGGCAGTTGTAGTAGTTGATGGAAAGTTTAATAGTAGATTTGCTAATTTTTATACCTTAATAAACACTATGTCCAATTACTCAACTTTATGTAACAAGTAATATTTCTTACTGATTTGTTTTGTATTCATCAAGGGAATAAAACACCTTTAGTTCATTTTTTAATCGAGCTGTATCAAAATTTGAAGCATAGAGTTCTTTAAGCTCTGATAGTAGATGTTCAGGGAAGCTTTCACAAAATTTATCAAAACAGTTCGAATCCAACAAAGCCACGAATTTAAGATATAATATCACGGATTTTAATTCATTGACACTCCACACAAATTGAAACAACTCTCGCGAAACGCGCGCTGGAAGCATGGAGGGACTGAGGTAGTCAGAAGTCTTCGTTTTTTAGGAGCGAACCCTTGGCTAAAGCAATGGCCACTCACCAGCTCCATAGCTCATTCACGTTGTCATGGAAACGCTAGCAGGAGATAGTATTGAAGCTCTTCACATCAGAACAGTAAAGTCTCTTGAAGACCTATTTGCGTTACGTTGATGCCCTTGATCATCGCTCGCCAGACTGACTCTCATAATCAAAAGAAGTGAATCCACTCGTGTTTTTTTTTTTTTTTTTTTTGCACTGAAACCATTGACATATCTTAATACCGTTGATAATTGACTCTTGTTTGTGTATATTTAATTAACTTTTATTTGTGCATTCTCTGGGCTTCGCAGCTAGCCTCGAATATACGCCACTGATAATGTTCATACGTGAACCAATGGACGACAGTATGAGTCAGCAATCATTTGTTGATCTGGGTCCCATAGTGTAGCCAGTCTCGTTGTTTAATTGTCAGACCTTGTATATGATCAGGAAGAGACATATTAATTCTGAAAGATAAATGTGCCCAATCATGACATGAGGTTAAACACAGCTGATTGCAGTACCCCCACTGCTAAATGCAACTTTTTTTTTTATACAGAACTAAAGTGTCTATTTCAATTGCAGGACATCATTGCAAAGGCTGTAGACAGAGTAGGAACTTTTGGAAATCTGGATATAACACAGCAAGTTGTAGCCATAATAGATGAGGTAAGGTTCATTCACTAGACTATATGTTTAAGTTAAATTTGTGAAATGAACATGTGCATTAATAATTTGCTTTCTTTAAGATTAACAATGAAAATTCATGTCACCTATTGGATGAACAGTTCAGATATAAATTTCTAGAGCTGGAGGCTTAGATTGTATGCATAACAGGATATTCTTGTGTTTGCACGTTCACAAAACATGAAGTACCTGGTTTAATACTCTAGCAAATGCAATCAGATCTAATTATTTTGCATTCCATTAATAACAGGATTGATTTAAGGAAAAAAAAAAGGGGGAAGACACACAGACAGAACTTTATAAAGGGCAAAATGTAATGCAGAAATCCAAAGAAAATGCAAAAGGGGAAAGTTAAATTGTGTTTTGTGTTTGTCATTGCTTTTTATTTACACTAAAGATAACCTTAAAAGATTAAACAGGAAGGTGCAAAACTGCAATCCATGAAAACTAATCAAGTGAAACTAAGTTTACTTAGTGCATATTTTTCTGATGTGTAAATAAGACAGGTTTTTTGGTTTAATTGTGATAAGCTTATTATGAACATGTAATGAAACTATGATTTTCATCTTTCAAAGAATTCATGAAATTAACAGCAGAATGAATATTTTAAGGAGAGAACTCTAACTTCTGCTCACCTTTTCCAAAGTACATTGCTATTAAATTTTAGTCCCCCCCCTCTTTATTTTGTCATTTCTAGGAGGTTTTTGTCATAAAATTCAGGTTTTGTTTTGTTTTTTCTTTTGTTTTTTTCTCATGCCCATGTACCAGTATGGTATTGAGGCATGTATTTGGGACAAACCACCATAAAAATAAATATATAAATATTAATTCTTATTTTTAGTATTGAACTTTCTGTATTTCTTTCTATCCACTTCAGAGTTTTCTGCCTCTACCATACTACTTATGTTCACTTTGAAGGTATTACACTGAGCTCCACATGGATAAGGATAATCAACCATAACAATGAATTCTGACACAGTGGCACCTTTCAAAAATCCCATATAAGGCTCTAATATCTTAGAGAAGTTAGGAGTCTCTTCTGAGAAGACATGTCAGCCTGTGTGAGCATTAATTATTGGGTTGTGGGAAAAGTCTCAATGTATTTTAGCCATGTTTTGCAAAGGTCATTTATTGATAGAAAGAACAAAGATCAATCAATGATATAATGCCCGTTTAGTTCGATGACCTTTTGCCATCTGTCAGTGAGCTACAGAATGCCTCATTCATAGAAGGACCTTCTTTTGTGGTGAAAAACTGTACAAGGTGCTAATTTACAGCCTCATCTGAATTGAATGTTATACCACGCAAGGATTATTGAAGAGAGCGAAACAAGTGGAAGTCTGACGGCGCAAGGTCAGGCGAGTATGCTGGGTGTGGCAACACATCCCACCCAAGCTCCAATAATTTTTGGCGGGTGATCAAACTTGTGTGTGGTCTCACGTTGTCGTGATGGAACACAACACCTTTACCATGAACGAGCTCTGGATGTTTCTGGATGATGGATTCGTTCAAACTGTCCAATTGCCAACAGTACACTTTCGAATTGATTGTTTAGTTCTGTGGTAGGAGCTTGAAAAACATGACACCTTTAAAATCTACACTGAGACCAGAACCTTCCGCTGATGAATGTCTGCTTTGGATGTTATTTGAGGCGAAGCAGCACGTCAGGACCAAAACCATTTGCGCAGCACATTATTGTACACAATCCACTTTTCGTCACCAGTTATCAGTCGCTTCAAAAAAGGATCGTTTTCCTCACGTTTAATGAGCATATTGCAGATGTTTATATGCGCCGTCAATTGAGCTTCTTGGAGTTCATGAGAAACCCACACATCGAGCTTGCTTACGTATCCCAGTTTTTTCAGGTGGTCGTGAACGCTTGAATGATGGATGTGCAATGTGTCTGCAATATCTCGTGTTGTGTAACGTGGGTTTGACTTGATCAATGCCTTGATTTCGTCGTCATCAACCTCAGTTGGCCTCCTGTACTGAGGAGCATCGTTGAGGTCAAAATCACCAGCACGGAATTTTGCGAACCACCGCTGGCACTGACGTTCTTGTAGAGCATTATCACCGTACACTTTACGCAACTTTTCACAAGCTTGACGCGCGTTCTTCCCTTTATGGAAGTAAAACAGTAAAATATGGCGAAAATGCACAGTTTGGTCTTCCATCTTCAACTTGATGTCAAATCAACCAAATCGTTCACTATTCCTTTTAGACTGTAGGTAGAACTGGCACCTGTCGAATGTCATAGCGATAACAGAGCTGCACATGCCTCTAGTACTTTCAAAACTACCCAACCGCCATCGGGTGCCAAAATACATCATGACTTTTCCGACAACCCAATATATGATACTCTCCAGACCAATAAAACACTAACCAAAATCACCTCTTTCCACAACATTTAGGGGGTAATAATGTGTCCCAAGCTTTCTTCAGATACACGGGTATCAAGAATCACAAAGTATACTATATTATGATTTACTGGGAAAGAGAACCTGTCCCTGAGTGGTCCACCTGAGGTGCTTCCTCTGGCCACTAATAGTTCTAATGCAAGTTGTTTAGCTGGCTTCATTCTATTTTGCTTCGTAGTTAAGCACATGGAATGATCATCTTGAACTGTTGTTGCAGTGAGCCTACTCTGGTTCGTTCTTCTCTTAGAGAAGGGCTTGGCAACCTATGACATGTGGCAAATTCCAGGGAGAACATGTAAAAAAAAATATTAAGCAATGGTAAACAATCACAATATTTCTCAGAAACATTCAATATTTTGCACCATACATTTCTTTTAAAACGAAGAGGGTTGTTTAACCCTTTCACTGCTGAATCTGAGGTCAAGGCAACCATGCAAGAGGAGAGGGGAAGAAAGTTGCATTTGGGTTGCTTTCAGCTTTTGGATTCACGTATAGCTATGAACAAGTATTTTTGCACATGAAAACAGTTTTGAATCTACCTGATTACTGCACATTCAAAAGCCTACATGAAATTTAAAATTATGAAATACACTCCTGATATAACGGAACTAAGTAAAGACAAGATCTAACTACGATTTTTTTCTATTGAAAATGTGTGTTGTTTTCATTCATTCCAACTGTAATACTTATTTTATAAATATTTACTTCAAGTATAAAGTTAAAATATTCCAATTGAAAGGTAAAGACAAATTAATATGGTACTTTATTATACATTCATATCACCACACTATGTTTAAAACTCTAAATTTCTATCAAAATACATAACTTGTTTGTATTTTTACTATTAATAATAAAATAAATTTCATGTTCTTAAATATTTATTCTTTGTTAACTATTAAACCTCGATTCAGAAAAGTGCCAATTTCTTGAACAAATTGTAAAATTGGGTTACACCCAAATGGGCTGTGCCTTGTGCAAGTTGCTGTATATGTGCAAAGGCCCAAATTTAATATAATAATTTAATAGTGCTAATAAATATGAGTCATTTCACGCTAAATACCCTCCGAAACTTTTGTTTCATTCCAATATAGATTTTTTTAGATATCTGCAATTACATTTAAATTCCTAAAATTATGAACAGCAATGTAAGTATTTCCTTAGTTTAAGGTGTACTTGTTCCTACTCTAAAGTACAACAAGGCATTTGTGTGCTGAAGAGATGCATTACTTATGTGAAGTTAGTGGAGTGATGCTTTCTGACCATGTGGGGAATGAAGGTGTATTGCAGATGTCCAATGTGAAGCAAAATGTTGTTAGTAAGGTGGAGGAAGCAAATATTCTTAGGTTGTTTGACCATGTTGAAAGAATGAGTGGTGAGATGCTTACTAAGAGAATTTATTCAGCCCAAATGGCAGGAAAGAAAGGAAGGAAGAGGCAAGTTCAGGAAATCATAGAAGGGTTAGATTCAGAAATGCCTGCATAAGGAAAAGATACTAAGTATGAAGTACAAAAGGTCTTGTGTGAGATGTGTGAAGCTTGAGTTGTGTACCAAGATTGCTGTAAATGGAGATGTTTGAAACACTAACAGTAAGTTCCATCAGTTTTCAACTTTAATATGGCAAATGAACTGTTTTTTTTTTTAAGGTGCTAACCTCTGAATTTCAGGGCAATTTAATTATATGTATGTATTTCTTTTATATATTTTATATTTTGGGGGATGTGTGTAGTATAAGTTTGTTTCTTCTATGCTTAAAACAGGTGAAGGTAGTAATATATAAAAAAAATATGCTTTGGTATGGAATTCTGAAGTTTTGATTAATACACACAGTTTTTGTCCAAATATTCAATATATCATCACTTCAGTTATTCAGTTATCCACAGACATTTCCAATCTTTTAAGGTCATTTAACATTTAAGGGATGTTCTTCATTTTTTCTTGGAATAATGTAGTAAGTTGATGTGTTGGATGTTATAAGTGACCTAGCCAAAACAATTTTTTTTTTTTAAATTAAAACTAGGAAACCAAATTGAATTTTATATCACTACTCATCAAATTTCTCCATAATTAAATTCTAAACATGAGCAAATAACTTAAATTTTCTTTTTTTTTAATGAACAGCAGAAAATCACAATGGCAATCATTAATAAACTTGAAACTGTGGAACTAGCCTGCATCTGGAAAGATAAGCATAAGATAATTACCTTAAGCATGCTGATATAGAATTTTTATCCAAAGTTTTAATAGCTCCTTTCATTCTAATTAACAAGTAAATGCACTATTAACAAGCTATGTAAATTGTGGATGATTAGCTAAAAGTTTAAAAGGGCTATATTGCCAAACTATTTTTTTTTCAATGATTCATCCTTGTTTACATAACAATTTTTTGTACAAATAAATTCCTTTTTTTGTCTGATATAAATTATAACAAATGCTTTCTTTTTTTTACAGGATATGTGCATCAACTGTGGTAAATGTTACATGGCATGTAATGATTCTGGTTATCAAGCTATTGAGTTTGATCCCAGTACTCATCTTCCACGAATTACAGATAACTGCACAGGCTGCACTCTCTGTGTTTCAGTATGCCCCATTATTGATTGCATAAAGATGATAACACGACAGACGCCCTATGTGCCAAAGAGAGGTATTCCAATCTCTGTAGCCACTACAAAACCACAAGACTTGCCTTTACCGGCTCAATGAATTGCACATATAAAGTACAAGAAAGTCTAGCTTAAAAGTGGGTGAAATTCAATGCATTCAAAACATCTTTGAATATGAGATGTTAAATGAACGTTATAATTCTATTTATGATGCGTTACTGTAATATAAAGAACACTTATGCTGTTCAACCTTTAGAGCAGCTTAAAATGTTTTACTCAAGCTGGAAAGAATCTTACTAATAAAAGACATTACTACAGATGTGTGCACTTTTTTCTGGTCTGCAAAAAGGTAATAATAAAAAAAATGAATTCAGACTGATACAAGAATAACTATACAGCATTTAAACTAAAAAAGGCTGTTTTTTCATAACTCACTTGAAACAAATGTTATTTAAGCATGAGCCCCAAAACAAAAATGAAACTAAATATGCTTGTACCCAACCTTAATAAAAAAAAAGCATATATATACATCAGAAATAGCAAGTAAAGAAATTAATAGATCTACATGTGATAAAGCACAGTGATATGACTGATCAAGGATGCATATCATGAGCATGGGAATCTAAAATGGGGTGGAAAGCTGCACCATTAATGAGACTAACGGGGAATATTCCCCTGATAGTGACAACAGAAAGTCATCGCAGTTAGCCTACACACAGAAAAAACTTGGTGACAAGAAAATTTTTCATCAACCAGAGTGGATCACAATTCCTGGAACGTTTTGGGAGAGAGGATATAGGCTTATTACTATATTAACGTTAAATGTTTACTGTTCATCACATTGTTCTTGGTGTAAATATAGCCTTCCGACGTGACGTCCAACATATGATATGCCGTAAAAGTTATTCATATTGACATACACTGAACATTGTATGAACCGTAAAAGTTATTCATACAGACATACCAAGCAGCTCACTCCGAATTACATATATATATAAAAAAGTGCTTTACCGTTGATGTCGATGAGTATGTCCCAAAAACATCAACGGCCATGCTCAATGTAGGCCTAGTCAAATATTCCTCATTCTTTCAACATCCAGGAATACTGGTGGTGAAATCGTATGTGATGAAATATGCGGTCCCACTGGATGAAGTCAGAACTAAAACAAGACACTACAAATGACCACAAGACAAAAAAAGACCTAACAATATAAAATGGAACCAAGATAAAATTAATTAAAAGCAGACGGACGGTCGTAGTCGTCAAAACACATCACCAGACCAGTTTCAGCAAGTTTCATGCTATCATCAGTGGTACTCCCTACAGTGCTTCTTCATCGTATGAACGTGCATACATCAATGCCGAACTCATCAGACATGGAGGCCACACCCTTGGTCTTCTAAACACAAAGTATCCTGGGATCACAAGAACACAACACCCACGGAGCCCCCTATGGTGAGATCAAGAACTTATTTTCTTCTGGGTCTTTTATTCTGTCATTCTGTATTTTCTTTTTTTTTATTATAATAACATTTCTTCATTTTCTCTTCAATTTCTATCAAATACTTCCAGGCGTACAGTAATTCAACTGGTACATTATTGTTACAATTCCTATTTTTCGATTACAACTGCTTCTGAAATAAACTGCTGGTCGTATTTTTTATGTGATGTTATTAATTTGATGTTTGACCAGTCAGGTGAAAAATTATTTTCAGAACAATACTGTACCAGCGACGTCTTCATCTCCCCTTTGCACCAATTTGAAATATGTTCGTTCAACCTGCATTGTAATCGTCTTTTGATGCTGCCTATATATGATTTTATTTGTACTCCCTCTTTGTTAATCGTTGGAATAGAATATATACCTGAACTTTCCAGGATGGAAGTTTTATTGGAAGTCAGTAATTTCCCATTGTCAATTACCATCTCTGCCAACTTAATATTGTGATCAACACACTCCTTTTTAAGGATATCACTCACGGGTGGTAAGTATGGAAATTTTATAAAACATTTATTTTCAGTTTCCATAATTACTGGTTTCTTATTCTTCACTTCGTTTTTAACATTTGCATACTTTGGATCTTACCAAGCGTTTATTATATCCAAACTCTTGGGCAATCGATTCGATCCATTTAATCTCATTTTCTTCAGCCTCTTTCGAAGATGACATAGTAATAGCTCTTCTAATGAAAAATACAAAGGCTGCTGTTTTATATCTCCATGGATGTGAAGACCCATAAGAAATGATCGCCGGAATATATGTACCTTTTCTGTACACTGATGTTTCTATGCAGTTCTTGTTAATGTTACGAAATAAAGGGATATCAAGGAAGTTGAGTTTGTTATCAATTTCTTTTTCGACAGTAACCTTTATAGTAGGATAATAACTATTGTACATTTGTATGAATTTATTTAGATCCTTTTCAGAGGGACTCCAGAAGATGAGTATGTCATCCACGTATCTTAGAAAATTTAAAGGTAAGAGAGTGTTATCCAACGAAAATACAGTTTTCTCTATATCCTGTAGCACCACCTCGGCTAATAAGCAAGACACAGGTGAACCCATTCAGTGCCGAACTGCTGTATAAAGATGGTTTTATTATATTTAAAGTAATTATTTTGGCTGATGAACTTTAATGATGATATGATGCTATTCCTTTCAGTATCAATCATTTTCAACATTCTTAACCTACTTTCAATAATTACAATTGCTGTTTCAGTAGGAGTGCTTGGATATAGTGACTCTACATCCAGGCTCAACATTGTAAAATTGGCTGTCCTCACTTTTCTAACCCTCTCAATCACTTGCATTGATTTCCTAACTGTGTACACATGTTCATTGAATAAATGTTCCAAATATTTGAACAATGCCCATTCTAAGTTGATGGTTGGGGCCGTACATTTCTAAACAATGGGCTGGACAGGGTTTTAGTCTTTATGTGTCTTCAGTTTTCCGAATAAATATGGAATATTGGCCCCATCTGGTGGTATCACTCCTCTTTTTATGTCTTTAGGTAATTGAGAATGGTTTCTAGGTTTTGCCAACTGTCGCAGAATTGATTCAGTGGGATCCTTCATAACTTCAATAGCTTTCAAATTATCAATAGCTGTCATCATCTTGTCGTTGTACACTTCGAAATCCAATACAACTATCTGTTTAGCTTTATCAGCCTCAATGCACTTGACTGCAGGATTATTCTTTAACTCCATTAATGCATCATGTTCATATTTTATGCGCTGGTTATTCGGTTTATCATACATTTTACAAATAGTTCTCATAAATTTAAAACAGACCGGATTCCTCTTCCCAATAGGCAATTCCTTGATGACCTCCTCCATAGGCGGTATAATACCTTCTGTTCTAGGCATTATCTGTGGGTATGCAAACTTTATACCTTGGTTTAACCATATCTGTTGTAAATTTGTCAGTTTAACACTCGATTTATTGACATACCTTTGATCACTCACGCCTCTATTTACTTTGATTGTTTTAAATTTATTATCCATCAATCTTTCGATTTTCTTAAAATGTTTGTCTTTACAAAGCTGTATCTGCCTATCTACGGTGGTGAATATTTTGATTAACTCAACTCTTAATATATCTTCATTATTTTCTTTACTGACATAATCATTGTATAGGTTATAACATCTGGTACTTAGGTGGTCGACTCTCTTCCATTTCTCTCAAATAAATGACCTTAATCTCTTGACTTTGCAATTGCTTATTATATTTTTGTCCCAGTGACTATATATTTTATTTTTAATTTCCAAGAACCTTTGTATTAGGCCATTAGCCTTACAAGTGGTAAGAAAATTAAAATGCTCAACCTCTTTGCTCAATTTAACACGATGTTGTCTAAATATCCTAGCTGATTGTTTCACCAAGCATGACACCATTTTCATTCCAATAGGGTACACCACCATGAATGACTAATTTCAGTCATTTGTAAATATAGCTCTCTGACGTGACATCCTACATATAATGCGCCGTAAAAGTTATTCATATATTCATATCGACATACACTGAGCATTGTATGAACCGTAAAAGTTATTCATATCGACACATAAAAGTTATTCACATAGACATACCAAGCAGCTCACTCCGAATTACATATATATATATATATATAAGTGCTCTGCCTTCAATGTCGATGAGTATGTCCCAAAAAACATCCACGGCCACATACACATAAAGACGAAAACCCTGTCCGGCCCATTGTTAACACATGTGCGGTCCCAACCAACAACTTAGAACAGGCATTGTTCAAATATTTGGAACATTTATTCAATGAACTTGTGTACACAGTTAGGAAATCAATGCAAGTGATTGAGATGGTTAGGAAAGTGAGGACAATCAATTTTACAGTGTTGAGCCTGGATGTAGAGTCACTATATCCAAGCACTCCTACTGAAACAGCAATTGAAGTTATTGATAGTAGGTAAAGAATGTTGAAAATGATTGATACTGAAAGGAATAGCATCATATCATCATTAAAGTTAATCAGCCAAAATAATTACTTTTATATAATAAAACCTTCTTTAGACAACAGTTTGTCACCAAATGGGTTCACCTGTGTCTTGCTTATTAGCCGAGATGGTTCTGCAGGATATAGAGAAAACAGTATTTTTGTTGGATAACACTCTCTTACCTTTAATTTTTCTAAGATACGTGGATAACATACTCATCTTCTGGAGTCCCTCTGAAAAGGATCTAAATAAATTCATACAAATGTACAATAGTTATTATCCTACTATAAAGGTTACTGTCGAAAAAGAAATTGATAACAAACTCAACTTCCTTGATATCCCTTTATTTCGTAACATTAACAAGAACTGCATAGAAACATCAGTGTACAGAAAAGGTACATATATTCCGGCGATCATTTCTTATGGGTCTTCACATCCATGGAGATATAAAACAGCAGCCTTTGTATTTTTCATTAGAAGAGCCATTAATATGTCATCTTCGAAAGAGGCTGAAGAAAATGAGATTAAATGAATCGAATCGATTGCCCAAGAGTCTGGATATCATAAACGCTTGGTAAGATCAATGTATACAAATGTTAAAAACAAAGTGAAGAATAAGAAACCAGCAATTATGGAAACTGAAAATAAATGTTTTATAAAATTTCCATACTTACCACCCATGAGTGATATCCTTAAAAAGGATTGTGTGTTGATCACAATATTAAGTTGGCAGAGATGGTAATTGACAATGGGAAATTACTGACTGCCAATAAAACTTTCATCCTGGAAAGTTCAGGTATATATTCTATTCCAACGATTAACAAAGAGGGAGTACAAATGAAATCATATATAGGCAGCACCAAAAGACGATTACAATGCAGGTTGAAAGAACATATTTCAAATTGGAGCAAAGGGGAGATGAGGATGTCTCTGATGCAGTATTGTTCTGAAAACAATTTTTCACCAGACTGGTCAAATATCAAATTAATAACATCATATAAAAAATACAACCAGCAGTTTATTTCAGAAGCAGTTGTAATCGAAAAATAGGAATTGTAACAATAATGTACCAGCTGAATTACCATACACCTGGAAGTATTTGATACAAAATGAAGAAATGTTATTATAATAAAAGAAAGAAAATACAGAATGACAGAATAAAAGACCCAGAAGAAAATAAGTCCTTGATCTCACCATAGGGGGCTCCATGGGTGTTGTGTTCTTGTGATCCCAGGATACTTTATATTTAGAAAACCAAGGGTGTGGCCTCCATGTCTGATGAGTTTGGCATTGATGTATGCACGTTCATACGATGAAGAAGCACTGTTGGGAGTACCACTGATGATAGCATGAAACTGGTCTGGTGATGTGGTTTGACAACTGTGACCGTCCATCTGCTTTTAATTCATTTTAATCTTGGTTCCATTTTATATTGTTAGGTCTTTGTCTTGTGGTCATTTGTAGTGTCTCGTTCTAATTCTGACTTTGTCCAGTGGGACCACATATTTCATCACACGCACGATTTCACCACCAGCATTCCTGGATGTTAAAAGAAAGAGGAATATTTGACTAGGCCTACATTGAGCATTGGTTGAGGATGTTTTTTGGGACATACTCATCGACATCGAAGGTAGAGCAGTTTTTAATATATATGTAATTTGGAGTGAGCTGCTTGGTATGTCTATATGAATAACTTTTATGTGTCGATATGAATAACTTTTACGGTTCATACAATGTCAAGTGTATGTCGATATGAATAACTTTTACGGCGCATTATATGTTGAATGTCACGTCGGAGGGCTATATTTACACCAAGAACAACGTGATGAACAGTAAACGTTTAACGTTTATATAGTAATACTTTGAGCCCTGTAAAAGTATACTCGATTCAGCATAAAGCTTTGTGCTGATTTGAGTAGATAATGTAATAGGATGATGATGATGGGCAAAACACATAACAATATTAACAAATAAAGGTAACTTGATCACGCTAGTTACGTTAAATGAAAACTTTTACAAACATTTCGTAAGTTGGAAGCTTAGTCCTCCATTGGCGTGGTGAAGACCTAAGATAAGGTCGAAAGCTTCCAACTTACGAACTTTTTGTAAAAGTTTTCATTTAACGTAACTAGCGTGATCAAGTTACCTTTATTTGTAATAGGATATACGCTTTTCACAAGTTTAATCAGTTCTGGAGATTTGGCTGGTGTATCTATCAACTGAATATCCTTGTTTTGCATAGTTATTTATTAACCTTGCCTGATGTATGCTTACATTGTCATCCATTAAATCGACCCCAGAATCTGGAAGAGCTTTTCATAACTCAAGATTCTTACCTCTGTAACTGTAAGCAGTCAGGGTGTTTCCTGTAAAGAGTGGAGTGGAATGGTATGCACCTGTTTAATATGAAATTTCACCACAGCATAAGACCTACTATCATAATGGCCCCTTTACTATTAGGTGAATGTGAATTGCTCTCAACTTCTTCTCAAGTGAGAACACACAATGAGAATTAATATCTGAACTGACTAATTCCTCAACATGCAGAAGTAACATGTCCACTGTTCCAAGATCTAAAAATGAGATTGTTTGCACCATGTAAAATGATCCCACTTGTGAAAAGTAGTGAGGGGAAAACAAAGCAGGAGCTGTCTTGCACAAAGACCCTAGTACTAGAGATTTCTCTATGAAGAGCGGTTGCAACAAGCTCATGAAGCAACATTAGTCATCTCTTTATGCTACCAATCGTTAAGAGCTTGGCACCCATCATTCTAGGTAGTAGTGCCTCTGGGGGACATATTTGTCCTGGTCTGGCTATGGTTCCTGTTTTCACGTGTAATCAATTGTATTTGGAAAACTGGTATCCCATCTTATGGTCCCTCCTTGGAACTGCAAAGTTTCCATTTCACTTAGTTTTTTCATTACTGGCTATTCATTGGATTTGAATGAATTCCCTGTGATGGATTATTCCGGTCATCTAAAAGCCAACAAGAAGCCAATAATGAAAACTAATACCTTCAATGACTTTGTCCTCCAATGAAATAAGATCAATATACAACATTATTGATGTGCTATCAAAACTGCATGTCATGGAGCCTGCTGACTGGTCGTGATTGTGGTCTGAACATCTACATGACCAACTGGACATTAAGTATAACAGAAGCTACTACATTTAAGCTTCCATTATCACATTCCAATTACACTCAGTGAATAATTTTCTACCTCAATTTTAGACATGAACATAGTTTATCTGGATATTAATTTTCTGGAAATAGAACTGGTCGTACTAGTTATTCATTAAATGCACTATAATATGATATAGCAAGGGCATGAGGATTAACTTTAGGTATAACTTTCTTCTGATTTTGAATATGCTTTTATGTCCTATAAAAAAGTTGACTATTGTGGAAGGGGGTGAGGTTACACTTTCTTTTAAATTCCATGAAATGTAGGTAAATAACTTGAATACTGTAGATTGTCGCCTCAGTGGCTGAATGGTTAGAGGCTGATGGTTTCACCGAATCAAAGGCCTTTTCATAATCGATAAAAGCCATGCATAATGGAAGTTCATGTTCCCTCGCTCTTTTAATTAGTTCTGTCAGTACGTGGATATGATCTATAGTGCTGTAGCCACTCCTGAATCCGGCTTGTTCTCTCGGTTGAGCCATGTCCAGTGTTACCTTCAAGCGGTGTGAAAGAACTTAAGTGAAGGTTTTATAAACCGCTGATAGGTCTGTAGTTCCTGAGATCCTCAATGTCAAATTTTTTATGTAGCAGGATCATTGTAGCACTGTTCCAATCCTCAGGAATCTTCCCTTCATTAAGGCATCGAGTGAAAACTTGGGCAAGTACTTTTTCAATATTCCCCTTGCTTCTTGTATGATGTCTACGGTAATTCCGTCTTCTCCTGGAGCTTTCCCCCATTTCATGTTCTTGATTGCATGTGTAACTTCTGCTGGGAGGACTGGAAGAACTCTGGTACCTTTTGTAATGTCTGGAGTACATGTATCATCCCTTTCATATAATTTGGAGTAGAAATCTTTCACTCTTGTCAAAATTTTGCCTCTATTTCTTGTTACAGAACCATCTTCTTTTCTCAGTGCCATAATCTGTTTTCTTCGTTTACTGAGATGTCCCTTTGCTCTCTTTAGGCTTTGGTTGTTTCAATTGCTTTCCTCACTAGTTCACAGTTGAATTTCCTTACGTCTTCAGTGATACTTTCACGTACTGTCTTGAATAACTCTATATATTCCACTTTGGAAGTCACATCTTCTTTAGTTGTTAGTTTTCCTCATCTCTCTTCTTTTTGGCATCAAAATTTTGGTTTTTCCTGATAATTTTTTCACATGCAACTTGTTATTAGTACCAGCTAATTTTCTTGCTGTTTCGATAAGAGCTTTGGTTACTTTTCTGTTAACTTCAGAGATTCCCACTTCTTCTGATGTTAGACCTCCTAGAGTAGAGAATCTGTTCCTCGTACAAAAATTTCATCGAAATCGAACCATTTTTATGTGAGTTGTCGTGCGGACAGACAGACGGACAAAGCTGGAGCATATGCGCTTCTTCAACCTACAGTTGGAAAGCGTGAATAAAATGAAGAAAAACCCTCCCTCAATTCAAATATTTTTAAGGCATCCTTACCCTACAATAGACGTTACCCCAAAACACAAATAAATAAGAATGTAATTAAAATCAGATATACCCATTGATGCTAACTAACTCATAATTTTTGACAAAAAGACAGATACATATGTGGCATACAGGCCCAACCTAATGTCAAAAGAGACACAGACCAACAGAAATTCCAAATAAAAGCTTAAACCACAGTAAAAAAACAGTTGCAGTACATTTCACAAATTCAACAATCACCCCCAAAAAATTCATCAATACTTCAATAACGCTCCACACCTAATTATGTAATATAGTACCATTTTTATCATGAAACTATGTGTGCTGATATTTCAGAATATGAATAAAAGATGTTTTAATTCAAAAGGCTTTACAGGATACTGCACATATTGCAAAACAGTGCTTAACAGTCACAATATGAATTTAATGTACAAACCATAAAGTAAACGCTGCAAAAAATGGCAAAAAAAGAACAGTTCTTTAATTAGATAAATATTATGTAAAATATAAGCAAGAAAACTGTTATCCACTTTAAGTAATTCCAAAACAAAAGTGTAACTCAGAAACACAAAATAACATTTTTGTAAAGTTGTAAACAGAATCTGAAGATAAAATCAAAAAGCTCAGCAACTACTAAGCTTGAAGACAGAAAAAGACTTGTAAAACATTAATAAAAGAAAAAAAAAGACTCCAGTTTATGCGATATTTTTTCTCCTGAAAATGTTTAAACAAAAACATGCTTATAACAAATATAAACCCAAATGAAAAGTACAGCACAAAATAGAAGAAAATGTGTAAACAGAACTTCAACATAAAAGCAAGAGCTCAGAAAATATTGAGCTTGAAAAGAAAAAGATAAAAAAATCTGCTGAATTCAACAAAATTTTAACAAAAGCACTATTAAACATCATGATCCTGCAAGACAGCTGAATGCAATATACTGTACTGTACAGGAAAAGAGACAGACTGGAGCATTTGGTTCTGCTTAAATATAGAATATATTGTTGTTACAGTGCAATCAAAATAACAAGCACCAAGATAACAAAAATCATCTGGAAAACTGATATTTTACATGGTATGAAATTTACAAAAGTATGAAATTTAGCTTTCAAAGTAGCACAAAATAAGAAAAATTCTTGATGTAACATATGTAAATGAGGAACAAATTACTTAACTAAGTGAGGGAAGAAAAAATGAACAAAAGTATTTGTACAAAATAGAGTTCTGCATCACTGGCACCTTTTTAAGGAACATAACTCTTCTTTGAAGAAATAATACCATCTAAATTCACAACAAGACAATATAAACATGTACGTATTTACAATTATTTGATTAATCAGTAGTCTTGAAAATCACATTCCTGATTTTGTAAAGAATCTATCTTGTGCAAGACATGAAAGAATGGCTTGTTGTGTAAACAAACTGATCCAGACCCAGCTAAAATACTTTCCTTTTTCCTCAAAAGGTCTTCAACTTCATCTTTTCTCAAATTGTTGGGACTTTGTCTCACAATACGTACTGCTTCTCCCTTGGAGAGAGGGGGAGAGAGTTAGCATTTATCAGTGATATTACTACAGAGAAAATATCTAAAATGCAATTATATCAACACACTTACTTGTACATACTGTATACCTCAATCTTCACAAAGCAATATTTTCAATATTTTTTCAACATGTAGTTAACAAGTACTTTGCATCTAATTTTTCTGCTAATAATCTCTCTCTATCTCTCTCTCTCTCTCTCTTTCTCCCTCTTTTTTTCTTTTTTAAAGAAAACATGACAAAATATTTTAAGAGACATAAAATTTTATCAACTAAAATAACCATAATTTGCTTTGTTCCTAAAACTGAAACAGTATCCTCATATGAAAAAAAAACAAATCAGCAATGAAGAAGTAACAGAAGTGAAGTCAAATGCAAAGCATTTCTGTTGTTGATCACATGCATTTACCATTTGTTTACATTTTACTGGATAATACAACTATGATCAAGGTGTCAGTGAAAAATAATTACAACGATGCCAAACTTACCCTGAATAATTGAAATTTGAAGTAGTATATTTATTTACCAAAGCAAACCCTTACGCCCTGCGTGACTTACACTTCTTTTGCTGCAGGGGGGGATTACATTGTATATTATCTGCACTTAGAGAGCATCAAAGCAAAAAAATCTCACTGGTAATTCTATGGCAAATACATATTTACATTTAATGCGGTCATACTTCACCTTTGTTCAAGCTCTTTTCGTGGCACAGTAAGTCACCACTACCACCTAAACCATTTGAAATCCCACACTTTTTAAAGCTCTTGACCAAATGTTCAACAAAGATGAGGTTCCACACACTTTTCATTTACTTGCAAATGAGCTTTAAATCTGCCTTCTTCCTATGGCCTGCAGGGTTTGTACTGAACATTGGAATTCCTTTTAAGGAGTTTTACAGTCCAAAATCTATTTTTTAGGAGTCTACAACAACATCAGAACTTCTTAATGTTTAATTTCTCTGAAAATGCATTGTTTCCCATTACTTAGTCACTTATTGCTATATAAACAGAAAAAAAGAGCAAGCATTTTTCCTTTTGTTTACAAAAAATTCAGGTTCAAAATCGGAACTTCAACTCTTCGCTACCACCTTTTATTTCCCATTAACAGGGGTCGATCCAGGTTTTTAAAGGTGATATCCATTTTTGCGAAATCTAACCTATTTTTGTGAAATTTACCCTACTTTTGTGAATTTTGCCTATTTTTGAGCTTAGGACAATTTTAATCTTCTATAATCATTATTCTGACAATAATTGAAATTATTGCTTTATTATGTTTTCAGTTATTTTTTATATTTTATTGCTACACCTGGTCCACACTTTCTCAGTTTGCAACAAGTTTTCTGTTCTGGTGACTGTGTAGGAAGACAGTTTTTTTTTTTTTAATGCAATTCTGTGATTATACTCTGGCTGAGATCTCGAAAGGAAAATAATAACACTCCTAGTTGTATTAAATCCAGAAAGTCATCAAATGTCAAAATTTTTATATGCTGAAGGAAAAGAAATAACTCGCAAACTAAAATATATATATAAAAAAAAAGTTATGTCACATCGCGATCCCCCATAAAGTGTACGGTTAGCACTTTCCCATCACGCTCCTCTTCTCATAATTTTAAATATGCACTGTGTAAATATGTTTCCTAAAATCCTGACCGGTGCCCAATACGGCAAAGATTAATCTGAGTATGGATATGGAAAAAACCAACGTAGTTTTGCAAGTGATAATCGATATTTGAAACTGCAAAATAATATTTTCTATGTGAAGCAAACAAATTTCCTTTTGTTGCCTTCTTTTAAAGAAGGGAATATAATATTCCTATGTTGTGAATTAGCGATTTTTTCAGTGTTTCATTCGGTGTTTTGTTGCCGAAGATCGCATTTTTTTCCTCAATGTTACAGGAGCCCATACATCGAAGAAACATCGAGATTTCCACCGATACATCAAGCATTTTAACAAATATTGGTTATTCGACGTTGAATTGGTGAGTAATTGCCGATATATTGAACAGCGATTTTACCCATCTATGTGCCCATTACTGCTGCAGATGGAAAAGATGCCAGTTCTTTGACTTTTTGGGGAAATGGGGTGGTTTCCATTGGTGGTATCAATTTCCACTGATACTACCAATGGATGCATATTGGGGAATGAGTATTCACCAATGTCCATCATTGATGTTACTCACCGATGTTTCCATTCCTACTAAGCTATCCCTGGTTATGCATGCAGAGTTAGGCTGGCAGTGGGAAAAAATGCTGTGATATTGCTTTGGGGTTCATTTCAGCAAGCATCGACTTAGTTGTCGATGCATCTGGTAGTGATGGTGCAGTAATTGATGGGAATCCGTCAGACACCATTTTACATATAACATTTCATAACGGGGGAAAAAAATGCATATTCGTTAAACCCAACGATATCAAAAATGCCTCTTTTACACTAAAATACTGTTAAGATAATATTTAGTGTCCAAGTAAAAGCACAATAGGATTGACTTGAGCTGGCTGATATATAAACTTTATGAATACAGCATCGGTAGGATAAAAACTGTTAAAAGGGCCTAGGCATAAGACATAGTAATTGATACCAGATCTACGAAATATTCAATTCATGAGGCAACCTTAAAGGTTGTCTTATGCTATAAACGTGCTTTTGATTAAAAATACATAATATCTAAAGTATTATTTACCTGATATTGTCAAAGTATTTTGCACATTGTTGCTCCGTGAGGCACGTGCTCCCGGCTCGAGAGGTCTTTTTGTTATGGGTTTTTGATTAGTTATAAAAAAATTTAGAAATAAAACAATTAGGTTATATATTTTCAGTTCTATGTTTGATTGTGAGAATAAATGAATGTAGAACTGAAAATATATAACCTAATTGTTTTATTTCTAAAAACATTTTCTATAACTAACCAAAAACCCGTAACAAAAAGACTTCTAGGGCCTGGAGCATGTGCCTCACGGAGCAACAATGTGCAAAATACTTTGACAATATCAGGTAAATAATACTTTGGATATTATGTATTTTTAATACCAGATCGTTCGGAAAACAATGGCCGATTTGGAGAGTAAAACTGAAGGAGACATACATCATAGCACACAACCTTGTTTTATTTGAAATAGGCGCCTTCAGCAGCTGCATACCTCTGCCAACAAGTAACAAGTGCTTCAGTGCCAATCCGGAAGAAATCTGGCTCCCTAGATGCAAGAAAGTCTCATAATGCAATTTTGGTCTCTTCTTGGTTTCTGAAGGTCCTGTCCTTGAGGTAATTGCTAAAACGCATGAACAGGTGGAAATCGGCAGGTGCCAAGTCAGGCGAGTAGGCTGGATTGGGAGGGTTTCGAACCTCAGTTCATGTAGTTTCTGTTTCATTATTTGTGACACATGTGGTCTCACTTTTTCATGGAGGAGGATAGGACTCCTCCTGTTCACCATAGATGGCTGTTTGGAACACAACTTCTGGTGCATTTGGTCAATTTCTTCACAATATGTGACAAGTTTTCACCAGCATTCAATGTGGACTGTTCATGGTGTATGACACCATGAACAGTCCACCACACTGTCCACAAAACCTTCTTTGGCATCAACCTTGGTTTAGGATGTTGTTTTGGTGGTTCACCATGGTTCAGCCACTGTTCAGATAGCTTACAGTTGTCATACAGCACCCACTTTTCATCACAGGTTACAATGCAATCAAGTAGGAGCTCCTTTTCGCTGTGAAGCAGAAGGTTACTGCACACCTCAAACAGTTGTTGTTTCTAATGCTTCATCAGTTTGTGTGGAACCCACATATCGAGCTTCTTGACCTTACCAATTTGGTGGAGAAGTTTGGAAATGGATGACACTGTCACATCATACTGTTTGGAGAGATCTCTGACGGTGACGTAAGGATTTGCCTCTACATTTGCCTTCAGAGCGTCCTTGTCAATGACCGAATGTTGTCCTTAGCCCTCCTCATCCTGTAGGCAGGCTCGTGTCACTGGAATGAAACATTTCAAACCACCTACTAACAGTACGGTGAGATGTTGCCTCCTTGCCCCAAGTCTCGACCCCATTACAGTAAGTTTGTGCTGCATTAAGACCCCATTTGAACTCACACAGCAGAAACACCAGCAACTCACTCCTTCCTACCATGTTGTACAAACCACTCTCATACAAGCAGCAATGACTGCAGCTCAACCAATTATGGTGTGTATGTGACGTCTGAGTCCCCCTTTAACTTGTATGAATGGCGCCACGAGCGGGTTGGTCTGTAAGCATTGTGGGCGAGCTGAACATGTCCCCTCAGAAAATCAGCTATTATTTTCCGAACGACCTGATAATAACACTATCTCAGATTTAGAGATTAAAATGCAATGGATAAATAATTATATCATTAGCAAGCTGTTACACAGATAATTTCATTTGTGACAGCAAAATTATTGTGGTATATTGCAGGAACTTTTTATTTCAACTTAAGTGAGGTTTTGACCTTAAATTTTTATGCCAACATGTTAAAATACTTTCAAAAAAATTTAATTTTAAGTCTTATATGAGGTTGATAGTTTTAATTTTTCTCTTCTTCTTTCTTTAGCAGTTATCACCAATTCTAATGCTATGGCGGCATTCTTACTGAGCCTTTTCTGCTAGACTGCAAACAGGGGTTGGTGACACAGAAGTGGGTAAAAATATGATTAGGCAAATCAGAATATACAGGCCAGTGTCCTGGGGATGCAAATTTAACCCTTGAAACTGCCCCAATGTAGAAGGGGGGGGGATCTGTAAAATATGTCTTCCATAAAACAAGTAGAACTTCTGTAAATTTTATGAGTAAACCGTAAAACTTGGCAGGTACGAGAAAGACATCTCAGTGTAAATATAATATCTTGACATCCCCTACCATTTCTAATCCCACGCTATCTTTCACTCAACTGATTTTTCACTATGAAGTTTCTAATCCAGTGTGTCTGCCTCTTTCTGAGGTACACAGTACTTTGTTATAGTGCATAAATGCAAAAGAGTACATTTTAACCTACCAACCTACTCACCCTTCTCAGCACAGACTTTTTCAGTTACTTTCTCTGTGTTTGTAGCTCCATAGGAGACTCAAATGCCTATGATAAAATGTCTGACAGGGGAATCGTCATTTGGTATAAATGAAAACAAAGTTTATATTGTGAAGAGAGTGCATTTTACTCTTCTGACACCAACAATTGCAAATTTTTCATGATTTGGCACATCGGAGCATTTTTGCAGTTCCATGTTTGTTAAGATTAATTATCAGTTGAAAAATATCTGATGCTCTGCTTACTATTAAAACATGAATGCATTAAAACTTACTGAGCATCAAGTACTACTTACATGCTCAGACCTATGTCTATTATGCTAGCAACATGGCCCACTTTCCATTATGCTGAAGGTCAGGTTATTATCATTATTCAGTGTGTTTGAAATATAACAACAGCAGGATTTATGAATGAAGGTTTGTTATAATCATGGATCAAAATATTCCTAAAAGGAACTTTTTCCTTTTTTTTTTTTGTTTTTGTTTTTTACGCTTTCCAACCATAGGTTGAAGAAGCGTATATGCTCCAGCTTTTTCCGTCCGTCTGTCCGTCCGTCCGTACGATAACTGGCGTAAAAATGGTTCGATTTTGATGACATTTTAGTATGTGGTAGGGGACCACCTGGGGACGAACCCTATTGAAAATCGGACAAGTGGGGTCAAAGGTCACGTAGGAGCGGGATCATTCCATTGCCCATATGCGTCATAACTTACGTAAATATGGTTCGATTTCAATGAAATTTTACTATGTGGTAGGGGACCGCCTGGGGACGAACCCTATTCAAAATGGACGAAATGGGGCCAAGGGTCAGGACATAGGATTGCGATCCATTCCATTGCCCTTATCCCATATTATTAAGGCGGACGTCAAGTAATTTTGCTTCCTATATTTCCAATGGAAAAATTTTTGTACACATTTCCTTCACAATTAACGTGTTCCCAAGGATGAAAATTTGAACATCGATTAAAATAACTTCATATTATAACTTGGAATACTCAATATTTTCTAAAACATAACCATAATTATATTAAAAATCAATAACTTTTCCTTTGGTGGTGTTGAAACCAGAAAAAGGATGGCGCGACCTGTACTTTGATGACGTCAGTAGACAAACAAATGTTGGATTGAATAATTATGGTTATGTTTTAGAAAATATTAAGTATTCCAAGTTATAAAATGAAGCTATTTTAATCGATGTTAAAATTTTCATCCTTGTGAATGCATTAAATTGTCCAGAAAAAAGATGGCATGACCTGTATTTTCATGATGTCAGTAGATAAACAAATGTTGGATTGCATAATTATGGTTATGTTTTAGAAAATATTAAGTATTCCAAGTTATAAAATGAAGATATTTTAATCGATGTTCAAATTTTCATCCTTGGGAATGCATTAATTGGGAAGAAAATGTGTACAGAAATTTTTCCATTCGAAGTACAGGAAGCAAAATTACTTGGCGTTCACCTTAAAGGAGCAATTCTTGTATGTATGTAAATTTTATTTTGAAAAAAGCTCTAAGGATTTTGATGAAAGTCGTTAACCTGCCGTTTTTTGGTACTAGAAATCGATTTAGCTTGATCTCGACTTTAGGAAAATTCGTTTAGTGGGTTAAATAACCACCCTGAATTACCACGTTTTTAGTGCAATGTCATGGCATTGTCCCATTAGATGTTGCCGCGCGGTCACGCCATCTGTCTCATTACGTCACGCGTTGTTTGTGGATCCTATTAAAATTTTATGACGTCACACTCTTGCGAGCAGTTGGTCGCAATTCCCATCTGCCTCATTACATCACATGTTGTGTGCGTATGTTCGTTCGCTCGATAACTCGCGTAAAAATTTTTAGATTTCGATGAAATTTTAGTATGTGGTAGGGGAACACCTGGGAAGGAACCCTATTGAAAGTGAATGAAATGGGGTCAAAGTTCAGGACATAGGAGCGGGATCCATTCCACTGCTCTTATGCGTCATAACTAACGTAAAAAAAGTTTGATTTCGATTAAATTTTAGTATATGGTAGGGGACCACCTGGGAACAAACCCTATTGAAAATTGGCAAAATGGGGCTCAAAAATCAGGACATAGGAGCAGAATCACTTCCATCGCCATTAAGCATCATAACTTACATAAAAATGTTTCGATTTGGATGTAATGTTAGTATGTTGTAGGGACCTGCCTGGGGACGAATCCTATTGAAAATGGGCGAAATGGGGTCAAACGTTAGGACACAGAAGCGGGATCTATTCTATAACCCTTATGCATCATAACTTATGTAAAATTGCTTCAATTGCGACAAAACTTTATCATGTTACTTCGGAGGTATACTGAACCAGTTCTGTTGAATATCATCGAAATGGGATCAAAGGTCAGGGCACAGGAGTGAGATTTGTTCCACAGCCATTTTCCTCATAACTTGAGTAATAACTTGAGTAATGATTTCTAGTATGTTGGAAAGCGTATCATAATCAATGCATTGCATGATTTTACTAACTTGTTTTATTAAAGACAAAAAAAAAAAAGTGGTTTTTGGACATATGCTTGCAAGAAGTGAATAGAAAGACAATAAGCATTTAAAACTTCATTTAGTTAACATAAAAATTCAAATTCCAGAAGCTACACAACTGAGTGTATTGAATGCATTAAAACTTAACTCATAAGAAAGTGTTTACCTGTAAATAATGAATTGCTTTAGTTGGTCTACAGCCAAATACAGTTGCATTTTCTCTCTTCTGTTTAAGATGCCTCAGAATCTCTAGAAAATCACTGATGCCACAAAAGGGTAAACATGAAGGCATTTCGACTAAAGATGCAGTATGTCCATCATTTCCTAAAAGCAAAAACTTATGAAAAAAATATTCCGGAGAAATAAAATCAGGAAACTCACAAAGAAAAAAAGTTTTCACATAAGAAAATTTTTATAGAAGATAGTACTTCTGGTATATATTTTTTTATGTTTGGGATTCTAATGAACACTGTTTGCAACTCAATGGACCATAAGCAGTTGCCCTTCTCTAATTTAGGGCTACTGATTCCTGGGAAGGAAGAGAGCCAGTGCCATAAGACAAACACAACATCTGTGCCTAACCCGGATTCAAACCCGAACCCACCGAAATTCTTGTATAAATGCATGTTACAAGCTCGAATATCTTAGTACCAATTCCTAAAATGGATAACAGTTTATACTACAAATTAAAATACAAATGAAAAAGAATTTTAACCAACAATGGTTTAAGACTATTTATATCCTTTCTTTCACACACAAAATTAGTACATTAAATACACATAAATTTTAACTCTTATAAACAATAGATATAATTTAAAACCATTTTTTTTATTATGTTCTGGTTACCCTTGCCCTATAGAGAAATATGGATTATATTTGTACTACTACATTTCATTCTATGCCAACAAAGTTCATAGAAATATTTTATGAAAAAAGCATATGCTATCATTTTATTGCAGCTAAAATAATCTCCCTTTAAGCAATAAAATAAGGGTTTTTTGATGAGTATATACCAGATTAATGTACATTTTGCATTAAGTTTTTTCATAAAAGCAAAGAAGCATTGGAAAGAGGGGCAGACAGAATCAAGAATTCTGCACCTAAGGTAAGTTTTAGAACATGGGTTTTTCAACAGAGCAGAATAATTGCTATATTAAATCATTTGTGGAATTTATGGAGTTGAGGCTATTGGTAAAATAATTACCATTCTGAACAGTTTTCTTTTCAAGGGGGAAATTCATATGCAGTTTAGCCTGTAAAAAAAAAAAAAAAAAAAAAGATGAGGATGGCACTGGTATGGAGAAGAGGAAAAACTCCCATGAAAATTTCAAAATATTTTTTTTTTTTTTGCTAGTCTGTTCTACATTTTTTTTTTTTTTTTTTTTGTAGCTCAGTAGCAGTCTTAAAAAGGAACTGATACTGAGGTTGGATAAAAAGTTGGAAAATTTCCATAAAAAAAATTCTTATTCCACTAAAACAGGGTGAACTGGTATTGTTACTCTTGCAGACTGAAACATTGCAGTTTTTATTAAACCAGTGGAAAAGCTTTAAGCTGAGGAAAAGTGTTATATACACTGCTGGCCACCCAAAATGCAACACCAAGGACACGAGATAGCAAAGCCAGATTTACTGGACACATAACAACAGATACAAAGATGAAACGATTGAGCTTACAGGCCTGTGCGACTTGCGAAACATGCAGACATCAATAGTTTGTGTGGCCCCCATGGCTGGCAATAACGGCCACTACACGCCACGGCATCGAACGAAAGAGGCTTTGGATGTGGGCTTGGGGTATGTCGGTTCAGGCTGCTTCCACACGTTGCCACAGTTCATCAGGTGTAGCCGTGGGTGGTGCTTGCCGATCAGCGACCAGATGTGTTCGATGGGTGACATATTGGGAGAACAGACGGGCCACGGCAGCAGTGACACCTGGTTGGCCGTGAAGAATTGTTGCATGATGCGTGCCACGTGCGGGCACGCATTGTCCTGTTGAAATGTGGCCGCTGGCAGGTCCTGCAAGTAAGGGAGGACTACAGGCTCCAAAACGTCGGAGATGTAGCGGTAGCTGTTAAGTGTACCAGCGATGCGTACCAGAGGGGTGCAGGTGTCATATCCAATTGCGCCCCAAACTATAACGCCAGGCGATGGACCGTATGGCAATGGATAATGCAGGGGTCATACAGTCTCTCACTGCGACACGCAGATCCGACCATCGTGGTGTTGCAGGCAGAAGCGGGATTCGTCGGAGAAGACAATGTCGTGCCATTCCGTAGTCCAGGTGCGGCGTTCAATAGCCCACTGTCGCCGCACTCACCGGTGGTGTAATGTCAATGATAATCGGAGCAGTGGGCGCCGTGCGAAAAGTCTCCGTTCCTGCAGACGACGTCGAACGGTACAAGCTGACACAGGTTGTTGCGCAACACACCCTAATTCCTGCGCTAACGTTCGTGGTGTGGCGTTGCGAGCCGTCAATGCCCGCCGCACAACATGGCGGTCCTCTCGTTCGGTGGTGTGCCACCACTGACGTAATTGCTCACATCGGTACGTCCGTCCCTCCTTCACCCACCGAATCCATACTCGCCTTACTGTGGCTGGATGTCATCCCACATGGGCGGCGATGTCTTGGTACGATAAACCGCTGTCGCGATAAGCCACTATTCGTCCTCTGTCAAACTCCAAAACGTGCTGGAATGACTGCCGTATTCTGCGACGAGGCATCAGGAAGCTTCACACGCACAGGTCCATCAGCCAAACACACTTCCACTACTTACACCCTGCCTTCTGTGCACCCTTCTTATAGTGCTTTTCGGTGGCGTGCCGGGCACACATGATTTGCATATGCCCTGTAATGCTAATTGTTTACATGACCTCTCACGGGCGACGCATGCTGTGAATTTCAGGCCAATCGGATGCTTCCTTCTTGGTGTTGCATTTTGGGTGGCCAGCAGTGTGTGTATATATATATATATATATATATAACCACAAGAAGCACCGAATGAAAAACAACTTTGAAGTTCTAATGTGCTAAAGGTTGCATGAAAGAAAGATCAAACCATAATACAGAAACAACGCAAAACCTGAAGAAATAATTTTTTAAGAAAATTAAGAGGAAAAATAAAACAAATAAAAACCAAGAACAAACCAGAGAGAAAACAAACCAAACCACAAGTGTCCAAAGCAAACTAGCTCCGGAGTAAGCAAAGACAAAATTACCAAAAAAAAAAAAAAAATTCAGCATGTGTCAACATAGGGATGTAGACCAATGACTGATTCCTTTATGGCTTCGTGAGGGGCAAGCATGAAGAAAAATCACTCACTTATTTACAAAGACCACAATCATGTGGGTTTCTGCTAATCTAGTTTGCTTTACGGACTAATTAAATTTAAGATTAATACACTTGATGTTAAAAGGGACAAATAACCCAAAAAACAGCAAACTAGATCACATTGCCCAACTCACACACTCACAAAATAACCATTCCAAGAGAATTTTAGCAAACAACACACAAGTAGGGGACAAACATCCCAAGTTTTACCAAATAAATGAAGAAACTAATTTACATGCACAATTAACTAGCATTTTTGCTAAAATATAATTTTTCAGTATTTCAAAGTTTCAGGGCAAATGTCGCTGCATATGTATTCCTTTTATTTAGGACAAGCTCCTCACCTTTCTTCGGTAGTTTATTTTCTTTCTTTGTTCTGTAAATTTTGGGGTGTCTGTACCCCTTCTAAAGTGCAGTTTGTTAAAATTCTCTTGGGCTGGTTTTTTGGTAGTGTGTGAGTTCATGTGTTAAAGCTCGGGCATGATTTACTAGTGTTTTCATTAAAAAAAAAAATTCTCAGAATTTAAAAAAAAAATTCAGTATTTCAAAGTTTCTGGACGTAAGTTCACATATGTATTCCTTTTCATTAGGCTAAGATATTTACTTTTTTTCAGTAAATTAATTTTTTCATTTATTTGGTAAAACTTGGGATGTTTGTCCCCCTACTTATGTGTTGTTTGCTAAAATTCTCTTGGAATGGTTATTTTGTGAGTGTGTGAGTTGGGCAATGTGATCAAGTTTGCTGTTTTTTTTTTGGTTATTTGTCCCTTTTAACACCAAGTGTATTAATCTTAAATTTAATCAGTCCGTACAGCAAAATAGATTAGCAGAAGCCCACACAATTGTGGTCTTTAAAAATAAGTGAGCGATTTTTTTCATGCCTGCCCCTGATGAAGCCATAAAGGAATCTGTCACTGGTCTACGTCCCTATGTTCTTCTGGTTGACATTTTTTTTTTTTGGTAATTTTTGTCTTTGCTTACTAAGGAGCTTGTTTGCTTCGGACACTTGTGGCTTGGATTGTTTTGTCTCTGGTTTGTTCCTGCTTTTTATTTGTTTTATTTTTCCTCTTAATTTTCTTAAAATTTTTCTTTCTTCAGGTTTTGCATTGTTTCTGCACAGGGTGTCCGAGAATGGACACATTACAAAATTATGTACAAAAAAAACTATGAGCATTGTCTGTTTTTCTATGTCATGTATTACTAACACGGTTTCTATATTTGTTTTGCAGAATTGTTATTCCCAGAATCCGATAGATGGCACTAGGTGTGGCCTGATGAGGAATGTATAAGTAATGCGCAATCAGTAGTCATGTCATCTATACAGCAGAAGGCGATGTGTGTGTTATGGCTTGCGGAATTAAAGTCTGTCATTAAATTTAAAAGCCGGTACCGTTTAGACTATGGTTGTAATCCTTCGCCAACGAATTCAATTAAGCGGTGGATGAAACAGTTTAAAGAAACTGGTAATGTAGAACATCGTGGAGGAGCCGGTAGGCCTAGTGTCAGCGGTGAGACGGTTGACCAAGTTAATGAAAATTTCTGATGAAGCCCCAGGAAATTTGTTCGTAAAGCAAGCAAAGAACTGTGCATTCTGAAATTGACAGTTCACGACATCTTACACAAGAAATTAAAGTTTCATGCTTATAAAATTCAAACAGTGCAAAAAATACATGTAAATGATCACACTCTGTGATGCGATTTCGTTGTGGATATGCTGAATCGAGTGGAAAACGACGAAAACTTTCTCAGGACTGTAATTTTTAGTGATGAATATACATTTCATGTATCAAGTATTGTGTATCATCACAACTGTAGGATATGGGGCAGTGAACCGCCTCATGCTGCTATTGAACTGGAACGTGATTCTCCAAAAGTTAATGTGTGGTGCATCCTATCAAAAAAGAAGTGATTGGCCCTTTCTTCTGTGAAAAAACCATAAATGGTGACATTTGCTAGAAAATTTTGCTATACCCCATTTTAAAAGATACGACGTCATTTTCCAACAAGACGGCGCCCCTCGCACCTCCGCATTGGTCAACATGTGTACATAAGTGCCTAAATGAGCATTTTCCCAACAGATGGATTAGGCGTAGTGGTCCCATCCGTGGCCTCCTCGCTCTCCAGATCTAACTCCACTGGATAATTTCATGTGGGGTTATGTGAAGGATCGTGTCTATCAGACACCTTGTACTGATTTGCAGGAACTGAAGTAACATATCACAGCTGCTATTAATAACCATAACTCCTCAGATGCTTGCCAATACATGGCATGAAATCGAGTATCGCTTGGACGTACTACGAGCAACCAAGGAATCTCAAATCGAAATTTATTAACTTGTGTAGTTACATTGTAAGTCAGTACAGTCAGTTTCTTTCTATCTGTTTAATGTTTTGTTTTATATAATTTTGAAATGTGTCCAATAATTCTCGAACACCCTATATATATATATATATATATAAGGTAGAAGTTCACCAAATTGCAAATTACTATAATAGAAATCATTCAGAACATTATAAGCCTAAAAAAGCAAGTAAACATTAAAAAAAAAAGTCCCTGAATTATTAAGGAACATCTTGAAAGAATCACTGACAGAATCATAGCTCACTCCACAAGCATAGTAGCAGAATGCCTAATTCAAATTGAAATATAAAAAAGTAAATAGATAAATAATATAAAGAGTGAAAGGGAATAAAATAGAGGGCAACTCTTGTCAGGGGAGCACTAGCCCTGGTGACCTTTTGATACAGGTATAGTCAAAATGTTGAAAGCCACCTGTGTGTTTCCGAGGTCACCAAAATATAGAACCCAACCCAGCCAACGATCCAAGAAAGTGCAAAAGTGCAAGCAAACAACAAAATTCACCAAAACCAGAACACACCAAGTCAAAAACATACTAAGACAAAAACACACTTACCCCAGACATTCAAACACTAGACATCCAACCATGGCAATATCAGTTACTGGAGTGCATTAGACCTATGTGTAGTAAGTACTAGGTGTAACAGCAAATAGCATAAGATAGGTAAGTGGGCAGTGTTGCCATTAGAATTAACTAAATCTTCAACCACATGACAGGTCATTGGTTAGTCAGTTGCTGTAAGGTAATTGGTTTGTGCTGAACAATTTTTTTTTTAAATGTTAAAATGTAAGAGTTGATCAAAATGTTTCCTTACTACTTAAACATTACCTATCGTGCTGTCTGTCGGTTGTTCTTGTAGCACTGGTGAAATGGAAGTGGAAAGCCCTTAAAAAGTAGCGTTTTAAATAGTTGTTTTAACTGTAGAATGAGATGTTCTGAGTTACCACAGAGGTGAGTAAACCTGAAGTATTCAGATATTACAATATTTCTGAAGACCTGGGTAGAGATGTTCGATTCCCAGTCAATTATAAAGTTCACTCTTAAAGTATAGCTTCTTCTCTTGTCAAAAATTGTGGTAACATCAGTATTAATTTTAATATTTAGATAGTGCACATTCTGGTCACTACAACCAGTCAAAACTAGGTCTAAACTTTCCAGATAGATTTATTTTATTTTTGTGGCAAAATTGTCAAAGTTAGAGACTATTAAGTTGTCTATATACCTAAAAGTTTCACCATTTTCAGGCAGATGAGTAAATATTCTTTCATATAAATGCAAGTATAGATTTGCTAGATTGCTGGAAAAGACTGAGCCCATAGGTATTCCTTGGGTTTGAAGAAATATGTTTGAGCCCAAAGCCAAATAATTATTAAATATACCTGCAGTCTTTAAGTGACTCCAGGTGTCTCTTGTTTACCTTCCAGTGTTCCCCTGGTGAGATTGGCTTTCTATTTCATTCCTTTTCACTCTTTGTATTATCTATCTATTTACTCTTTTATATTTCAATTTGAGTCAGGCATTCTGCTACTATGCTTGTGGAATGAGCTATGATTCTGTCAGTGATTCTTTCAAGATGTTCCTTAATCATTCAGGGACTTTTTTTTTAATATTTACTTGCTTTTTAAGCTTTTAATTTTATTCAGTGGTTCTGAATGATTTCTATTATAGTAATTTGCAATGTGGTGAACTTCTTACCTTACATGTATATTTCCATATGTCCATGCAGTCTTTGCACAGGCCAAAGGATAATATGCTACTTTCATGTCTCTGGATGTACTGTATATAATATATATACATATTTACAGATATCACCTTAATACTGAAAGCTGGAAAAACTGATTCAGAGCAATTATAAGAAGAGATCTAACAACCACAGGGAGAAAAGAAAGAGAAATATAGAACTATGCCCAGCTGTTATCCATTGCTTCATCAAGGGCCAGGCACAGACAACACCTCTCATACCTTTATAGAGACCAAAAAAGAGTGGGTTTCTGCACCATCCAGTCTGCTACAAAACAGCAAAATACTAACCGAAAAAGCACAAACAAATAAAAATAAAATAAAATAAAAAATAAATAAAATTAAAATAACCCACCCCAAACAAACAGCTAACACTCCCCCCCCCCCCATAAATAAAGGTAAAAAAAATTTTTTTTGAAGAAAAATAAAGTACCAAAAAAAAAAAAAAAAAAGGAGAAAACATCCCACCAGCAGACTGAGATGGTCGAAGCCCGACCTCACACTAGACCTCAAGCAAAAAAGGAACCACAACCAAAGCCCAAGAAGTATCAAATGCTGAGTACCTAGGAAAAACACTGTAACAACCATACACAAAAAATGAAACTATTTACAAGCACATTCACTAAATACCTAAAGGTGGAAGAACGCTTGAGATTAGTTTACCTATTTACAAGAAACTGCCAAATGGAGGGTTCCAAAATGGGGGGGGGGAAAGGGCTAGCCAGAAGGCTCTCACCCAAATCAAACTAAAACTAGGCCTGAACAAAAGGGCACGCTGGATGACTATCTGCAGACCTCTAAACAGAGGAAAAACTTGCAGACAAATTCCTAAAAACTTTGGGAGAAAAGGATAAACTTCAAACCTAATAAATATTTTAAAGAAAAATAATAATAAGCAAAAAAAATCAACTTACCAAAAGCAGAATATCTAAATTCAATTTTTGGTGTAAATGTGACAAGGAATCCCGTGTTTATTTCATGATTTATTTCAGGAGAATATCTTTTGACATGCATTAAAAGAATTCTTGAAATCGTCATCACACGCGTAAGTTACGTTGAAAAATTATGAGCAGGACATTTCGGTAGCGACTTCTACCTTCATCAGCCATGGAATGAGACACGTGGTAAAAGCGTCAGTTGTTGCCAGATTTCAAAATCACTTTCCAAATAATAGGGATGTTAAAAAGTAAGTCAGTATTGCAGGTGTTAGGGGTAAGATAGATTCCAATGCTTTTGCGGTATCTGGGGGCATGCCGTTTGCTGAATGGGGCGATTCGCCCAACATTGTGCCAATCAGGAGCCGCGGATGTATCGCTGATGATTAAAATTGAAAGGGAGGTAGAAGGGCTACCTTTCTTAACATCAGCGATATGCTCCATCAAACGCCAGTTTATGCTGTGGTAAGTACTACCAATATAGTGGGTAATGCCTGTGGAAGTGTTGATAGGGATGGAGTAGACACCTTGTAAATCTAAGGCTTTATTGAGATCTCTGCCCTTAAGGATGAGTTTGAGAAGATGTGGAGGTAGTTTGACAGCAATCCTGTAGCCAAAAGACTGGAAAATAGAGCAAACTTTATGAGTGAAGGACAGGCTAAAGGGCAAAGTGCCAACAAACTGATGGGTGGTGAAAGGTTCAGGCAGTAAACTAGACCTATTCTGTGATTCAAACCTCTTGATTAGTCTATGTAATAAGAGGGGTGGAAAGCCATGCAATTTGCCAATGTTAATGATGTTCTGATATTCTAGTTGAAGAGCAGAATGGCTGTTGCAAATAAGGTTGGCCCGGTGAATGTATGACTTTAGAGCAGGCAGTTTGTATTTCCCAAAAGTACAAAAATGGTAAGGGATGATATTATGGGTGGCAGAAGGTTTCCTGTAAACAGAAAGGCCAAGTGAGAAGTCTGGGTTGATGTTAACATCCAGAAAACTAATATTATTGTTGACACCTGCTTTGTAAAGCAGGATGTTCTGTCTTCATCCATAAGAATTCTTTGGACAACAAAGTGGCTAATTTCCTGGAAAAAAACAATTGCATAAGACTCAAAGCTGACAACACTAAAAAACTATGTGTAAAGCTGTTAGTAACCTTTCTAAAAAATATTCTCTGAAATCTTTCTTAGGAGACATCTCCCCCCCCCCCCGCTTATTTTGGTACTCCCATGTTGTTCTTACAGATCAAGCTAGATAAAGTTGGACATCCCATTAGGCGATTAATTGAAAACATCTTTTCTCCTACAGTCAATCTTGAAAGGCAATTGGTCAAATGTTGAAAAGTTCTGACAAGAAATCATCCTTATTCTGTTGTATCAACCAAGGACTTTATCCAGAAATTCCCTTCTTCCATCAATCGTCAAGATTTCCTGTACACCTCTGATGTGGATTCATTGTTTCTTTCTGTTCCTTTCTTTGATGCCTACATGGTCATGGTCAAAAAACTAAAGGAGCACCAAGAACTTCCTGGAGAACTGATCAAAGATCTTTATGATTGTTTTGATTCATTGGAAAAGTATTCCTGTTTTGTATACAATGATATCTATAACCAATAAAAACAAGGTGTACCTATGGGCTCTCCTCTTTCCCCTTACTTGCTGAAATTTATTTGCAGAATATTGAAACATTAATTGTTGCTCCATCCCTCTTAAAACCCACCATTTGGTTAAGGTATGTGGACAGCATCTTCATTATTTGGCCACATCAAAAACACTCTCTGTTTGAACTCATGTCCTCCATAACTTCAAAATTCCTGCATATAAAATTTTCCTCTCAAGAACAGATCGACAATAATATTAGTTTTCTGGATGTTAACATCAACCCAGACTTCTCACTTGGCCTCTCTGTTTACAGGAAACCTTCTGCCACCCATAATATCATCCCTTACCATTTTTGTACTTTTGGGAAATACAAACTGCCTGCTCTAAAGTCATACATTCACCGGGCCAACCTTATTTGCAACAGCCATTCTGCTCTTCAACTAGAATATCAGAACATCATTAACATTGGCAAATTGCATGGCTTTCCACCCCTCTTATTACATAGACTAATCAAGAGGTTTGAATCACAGAATAGGTCTAGTTTACTGCCTGAACCTTTCACCACCCATCAGTTTGTTGGCACTTTGCCCTTTAGCCTGTCCTTCACTCATAAAGTTTGCTCTATTTTCCAGTCTTTTGGCTACAGGATTGCTGTCAAACTACCTCCACATCTTCTCAAACTCATCCTTAAGGGCAGAGATCTCAATAAAGCCTTAGATTTACAAGGTGTCTACTCCATCCCTATCAACACTTCCACAGGCATTACCCACTATATTGGTAGTACTTACCACAGCATAAACTGGCGTTTGATGGAGCATATCGCTGATGTTAAGAAAGGTAGCCCTTCTACCGCCCTTTCAATTTTAATCATCAGCGATACATCCGCGGCTCCTGATTGGCACAATGTTGGGCGAATCGCCCCATTCAGCAAACGGCATGCCCCCAGATACCGCAAAAGCATTGGAATCTATCTTACCCCTAACACCTGCAATACTGACTTACTTTTTAACATCCCTATTATTTGGAAAGTGATTTTAAAATCTGGCAACAACTGACGCTTTTACCACGTGTCTCATTCCATGGCTGATGAAGATAGAAGTCGCTACCGAAACGTACCGCTCTTAATTTTTCAACGTAACTTATGCGTGTGATGCCGATTTCAATAATTATTTTAATGTTTTGTGTGTTATGTGTTTTCCTGCCAGTTCTTCTCACTTTTGACATGCCTCTGTGAAATTCAAAAGAGACGCTACTCGAAACAATCTTTTACTTTTATTTTTTTTATTGGGGGGGGGTATTTTGGAGGTTTGGGGGCTGGGTAGGTGTTGATTATCTGTGTGGGGTAGGTTATTTTAATTTTATTTATTTTTTATTTTACCATTTTTCATTTTGTATTTGTTTGCATTTTTTCGGCTAGCATTTTGCTGTTTTGCCGCAGACTGGTTGGTGCAGAAACCCACACTTTTTTGGTCTCTCTAGAGGTATGAGAGGTGTTCTCTGTGCCTGGCCCTTGATGAAGCCATGGATAACAGCTTGACATAGTTCTGTATTCCTCTTTCTTTTCTCCCTGTGGTTGTTAGATCTCTTTTTTAATCTCTCTGAATCAATTTTTCCAGCTTTCAGTATTAAGGTGATATCTGTATTTGTTTTTGATTTTTCTTTTATGCAGCCTATTTCAAACTGTTTTGTAAATTTGTGTGTTACCTTTATTATGCCTTACATATGTATGTATGTATATACACTGAAGAGCAATTGAATTAGAGATACCTGTCTAGTAGCATGTAGCACCACCTTTCGCCCTGATGACGGTGGCGATTCATCTCGGCATGGACTCGACAAGACACCGGAAGCATTGGGAAGCCATACGGATCCACGACCCCTGAACAAGCTCCCACAGTTCACGAAGATTTGATGGAGGGGTCAGAGCCTTGAACATCTCTCTCGATGGCATCCCAGATGTGCTCGATGGGATTGAGGTCAGGTGACCTAGCTGGCCAAGGAAGCGAGGTCACGTCGGTGGAGTGTTCATCCAACCATTCGGATACAATTCGGGAGCGATGGCACGGTGCATTGTCTTGTTGCAGGATGAGGTCCCCAGTGGGATGTTGAAGGCGCACAAACGGGAGCAAATGGTCGTCCAGGATATCCTGGTAACGTTGACCTGTGAGGGACGATGTCACACGTACCAGGGGTCCCATTTCAGCCCACGTAAACAGTCCCCATACAAGAATGTCACCCCCACCAGCTTGAAGAGTACCCTGCTGGCAAGAAGGACCCATCGCTTCATGTGGTTTGCGCCGTACTCGTATCCTGCTACCGCATGTACCAATGTGAATCTCGACTCATCAGTCCAGGCAACATTATTCCACGTCTAGGGTCCAGTGGAGATGTTCCCGCGCCCATGCTAATCTTTGCACCCTGTGATGTGCTGTCAGCAGCGGTACCCTCGTGGGACGATGGCTTTTGTACCCCATAGCGAGGAGATGGTTCTGGATGGTGTGGCTGCTTACACGTTTTTGTGCACCAGCGTTAAATTGCCGAGTGATTTCTTGCACTGTTGCCCGTCTATCCCCGTCTATCCGCTGTTACAATGCGAGCTAGCCAACGATGATCCCGCCCATCCACACGCTGTTGTGCACGGCAGTTGGCTATTGCGGGGATGGTTTTAACGTATTCGATGTACTCACGGTGCACCCGTGATACAGTGGCTCGCGAAAATCCCAGTGCCTGCACGACTTCTGAGATGGAGTGACCCATTCGTCGGGCCCCGACAATTTGCCCACGATCAAATGCGCTTAGATCCTTCGTCTTACCCATACTGTGTCTGACTCTTACTGATTCTCATCGCATCACTCCTTATATTGTCGTATCGCTGCATACGCCATGTCATTTCTGTTTACAGGGCCGCCCACAGCACCACATTTGCATAACGCCAGCTGTCTCTAATTCAATTGCTCTTCATGTACATACATATATATATATATGCATGTATGTATATACAGGGATGTAAGGTCAGGTGATGCGTAACATCACAGCCTCTCCTTGACAAATGTCAACCCCGCCTTCTCGTGGTGCATCCTGTTCCTACTAAAGGGGCTCTGACGACCGCCAATAGCGGTATAACTATACCATCGGGATCAGAGGAAATGATATCCCACACTCACCAACCCGCTTGGCCAGCGTGGTGAGTTATGGCCAAACACCTCCAAAATGACTCTACAACTAAAATCTTGGCCCTCAGTCTCCGGCAGCTGGAATGTACCTGGCCAAGGCAGCGGCCAGTGCGACATGAAGGCAGAGGGTGCTAAGAATCCCCGGAGGACCGGACTAGGCTGCCATTTGATGCTGACCTTGGCTACCTATAACGGATGCTCCCTATCTTCTGATTCAAGGCTTCTTGAATTGGAAGAGGAACTACAAAGGATCAAGTGGGACATCGTCGGGCTAAGTGAGGTAAGGAGAAAAGGAGAAGATCTCATTGAACTGAAAAGTGGACATCTCTTCTATTATCGTGGGACAGATACTGGCAGAACTAGTGGTGTTGGATTTAAAATAAACAAGAAACTGAAGGATAAAGTGATAGAAGTTGAAAGTTCCTCTGACAGAGCTGCACGACTCGTTATCCAACTATCGAGAAGATACCAGGCTCAGATTATTCAAACTTATGCACCCACCACAAGTCACCCTGAAGAAGAAATTGAAGAATTTTATGAGGAAATTCGTCATCTAAATAATAAAGGTAAGCAGCACTTGAAGATAATTATGGGAGATTTCAATGCAAAAATAGGGCAACGGCAACAGAATGAAACTTCAGTAGGTAAATTTGGTCACGGCAACAGAAACCAGCGTGGAAATACTTTCGTTGAGTTTGCAGAGGCAGAAGGATTTTTCATCTTGAATTCCTTTTTCAAGAAAAAGCCACACAGGAAATGGACATGGAGACATCCAATTGGGACGACAAGTGAAATTGATTTTATTATGTGTAACAAAAAATTCGTCATCGAAGACTGCAGTGTGCTGAACAAGTTCAACACAGGTAGTGACCATAGATTGGTGAGATGTAAGATGCACCTCAACACTAAACTGGAACGTGGCAAGCTCATAAGACAAACAAAATCTATTGACATAACCAACCTTTAAAAAACACCATAATACCTTCAAGTTGGAACTGAAGAACAGATTCTCTGCTTTAGAAGGCCTAACATCGGAAGAAGTGGATATTTCGGAAGTTAACAGAAAAGTAACCAAAGCTCTTATGGAAACAGCAACAAAATTAGCTGGGTCTAAGAACAAGTTGCATGTGAACAAATTATCAGGAAAAACCAAAATGTTGATGCAAAAAAGAAGAGAGATGAGGACAACTAAAGAAGATGTGACTTCCAAAGTGGAATATATAGAGCTATGCAAGACAACACGAAAAAGTATCACTGAAGACGTAAGGAAATTCAACTGTGAGCTAGTGAGGAAAGCAATTGAAAACAACCAAAGCCTTAAGATAGCAAAGGGACATTTCAGTAAGGGAAGAAAACAGATTATGGCTCTGAGAAAAGAAGATGGTTCTATAACAAGAAATAGAGGCGAAATTTTGACAAGAGTGAAAGATTTCTACTCCAAATTATATGAAAGGGATGATACATGTACTCCAGACATCATGAAAGGTACCAGAGTTCTTCCAGTCCTCCCAGCAGAAGTTGCTCATGCAATCAAGAACATGAAGCGGGGGAAAGCTCCAGGAGAAGATGGAATTACTATAGACATCATACAAGAAGCAAGTGGAGAAATTGAAACAGTACTCGCCCAAATTTTCACTCGATGCCTTAATGAAGGGAAGATTCCTGAGGATTGGAACAATGCTACAATGATCCTGCTACATAAAAAGGGTGACATTGAGGATCTCAGGAACTACAGACCTATCAGCCTCCTATCAGTGGTTTATAAAATCTTCACTAAAGTTCTTTCACACCGCTTGAAGGTAACACTGGACATGGCTCAACCGAGAGAACAAGCTGGATTCAGGAGTGGCTACAGCACAATAGATCATATCCACGTACTGAGAGAACTAATTGAAAGAGCGAGGGAATATGAACTTCCATTGTGCATGGCTTTTATCGATTATGAAAAAGCCTTTGATTCGGTGAAACCATCAGCAGTTACCACGGCTCTGAAATCCTGCGGTATTGAAGATGCATACATTAATATTATTAATAACATCTATGAAAATGCAAGTGCAAAGATTCGGCTGTTTGAAAATACAACACACATAAAAATTGGAAAGGGAGTGAGACAAGGTGACACCATATCTCCGAAGCTCTTTAATGCCACATTGGAAAATGTCTTTCAATCACTGAACTGGGAAAACAAAGGGATAAAGATTAATGGAGATTATCTAACCCACCTTCGTTTTGCTGATGACGTAGTCATTTTTGCAACTACCCCATCAGAGCTGCAGAGTATGATCCAGGAACTTGCTGACAAGAGTAAAGAAGTGGGATTAAAAATGAACTTTCAGAAGACAAAAGTGATGTTCAATGCTTTTACAAGAAATGAAGATTTATCGATTGATAGAGAAAAACTGGAGATAACAGATACGTATGTTTATCTTGGACAGCAGATATCAAGTGAGGGTCACATTGATGAAGAAATTAATCGGCGTACAAAACTTGCCTGGAGAGCTTTTGGAAGAAACAGCATAATTTTCAAGAGCAATATGCCATTATGTCTTAAAAGAAAAGTGTTTGATCAATGCATCCTTCCAGTGCTTACGTATGGTGCAGAGACGTGGACCTTAACTAAAAGAGACATACAAAGGCTGCAGACAACTCAAAGGAGCATGGAGAGGTGCATGCTTGGTATAACCAGGAGAGATAAGAAGAGGAACTCGTGGATCCGAAAAATGACGAGAGTGGAAGACATCATGATCAGAGTTAAATCCCTGAAATGGCAATGGGCTGGACATACTGCCAGAAGGACAGACCATAGATGGACAGCCGAAATTTTAGATTGGATTCCAAGGGACAGGAAAAGACCCAGAAAAAGACCACATGGGAGATGGGTGGATGAAATTCGTAAATATGCAGGAGTGACATGGAGGAGACTGGCACAAGACAGACCGTTGTGGAGGAAACTTGGGGAGACCTTCGTCCAGCAGTGGATTGATAATGGTTGACAATGATGATGATGATGATGTATATACATACACTGAAGTGCCATTGAATTAGAGGCAGCAGAAGTAATGCTGGGGGGGGCAGGAGATAATAAATCTTGGATTATGTCCATTGCCCTTTTCATCCTCCAAGTAAGTGCTGCACTGGGAGGATTGGTGCTACTTTTGCTTCATGTACATAAAACAGAGGTCAGTTTCATGTGACCATTAAGTAGAAAATTCTAAACAATTAGAAATGAACTTTGGGAAAGGTGAAGACATTCCTACTGGTGTTCTAAATATTAAAGGTCTGCATTCAAAAGATGAAGATTCATCAATGTTGTAATAAATTATTACAACCTTAAACTTGTTACAGCATTGATGAATCTTTGTCTTCTGAATGCAGACCTTGAATATTTAAAACAATAGGACAGAGAATGTCTTCACTTTTTTTGAAGTCTACGGGAATAACAGACAACAGCAGGAACTTCTTTATCCTTCCTGAAATACACTGACAGAAAAAAATCCCAACACCAAGAAGGGGTTGTGTTAGATAAACGACAGTTGGTAGGCGGTGAGAGTACATCGCGTACGTGTGGTGCTAGTAGCGCCTCGGAACATGCAAAGCAGGTTTGCTGTAAATAAGCGCTGTAACGTTCGTGAGCGTTAATTATCGTTGAGATTTGACGTAGTGTGTTGATGTTCAAGAATGCCTTTAAGAAGACGAAGAAGCCATTATCAACAGCTCATGGAGTTTGAACGAGGTCGTGTAATAGGGCTACGAGAAGGTGGATTTTCTTTCCGCAATATTGCAGAACGACTTGGCAGGAATGTAGCCAATGTGCACGATTGTTGGCAGCGGTGGTCAAGGGAAGGTACTGCCTCAAGAAGACCGGGTTCCGGCCAGCCACGTGGCACTACTGAGAGGGAAGACTGCCGTGTACGGCGTATGGCCGTGGCGCATTGTACCGCGTCTGCGGCAGCAATTCGAGCTGCAGTTGCCACCACAGTGACACAACAAACTGTTACGAATCGGTTACTTGAAGGACAGCTCCGAGCCAGACGCCCTGTAGCGTGCATTCCACTCACTTCAAACCACTGCCGTTTGCGACGTCAGTGGTGTCAAGCTAGAGCTCATTGGAGGACGGAGTGGAGATCTGTTGTGTTTTCTGATGAAAGACGGTTCTGCCTGAGTGCCAGTGATGGCCATGTGACGGTTAGAAGGAGGCCAGGTGAGCGCCTGCAACCAACCTGTCTGCGACCGAGACACACTGGACCTACACCTGGAGTTATGGTCTGGGGAGCAATTTCCTATGACAGCAGGAGCACTCTCGTGGTTATCCCACGCACCCTGACGGCACAGTTGTACGTCGGTCTGGAGATTCAACCTGTTGTGCTGCCATTCATGAACAGCATTCCAGGGGGTGTTTTCCAACAGGATAACGCTCGCCCGCATACCGCTGTTGTAACCCAACATGCTCTACAGAGTGTCGACATGTGGCCGTGGCCTGCTAGATCACCAGATCTTTCACCAATCGAGCACGTATGGGACATCATTGGAAGACCACTCCAGCGTCACCCCCAACCAGCATTAACCATCCCTGTATTGACTGACCAAGTGCAACAGGCATGGAACTCCATCCCACAAACTGACATCCAGCACCTGTACAGCACAATGCATGAACATTTGCGTGCTTGCATTCAACATTCTGGCGGTTACACCGGTTATTAATGTACCAGCATTTCACATTTAAAATGGCTCTTCTCGCGCTTACAATAAGCTGTGATCTTGAAACCTTAAACGATTAAATATGTTACCTATACAAATGTATTGCCGCCATTTCATTCCTCTACAACTATTTTTTCGTGGTGTTGGGATTTTTTTTTCTGGCAGTGTATCTACAGAATATAATGTATTAATTTTGAACTTTTAACAGAAGTATTGAATCAATGTATCTGCAATCTAAGCCAAGATCTCAACACTGTAAAGCAATTATTATTTCACTATGTAATGACCACATAACACAGTAAAACAGTAAGTCCTCTTTAAATTTAGAACAAGATAACATTTTATAATTTTAATTACATTTTAGACTATGTGCAAGCACCTACACATATAGGCATAAATATGAACATGATACACAGAATTTGATCTTATCACATTGAGCCTTTTGACAGTTACATTACTTTACAATGTAATATACCTACCGTCTTTGACATTTTGGCAACATGGAATAAGATCTCTTCAGCACACTTCTAATATACGTTTTTGGTACCTGACAATGATAAATACAATACTAAAACATGGGGAAAACACCAGTGTATAATGCAAATAATGCCAGAATATATATATAAATTATGTGTAGATGTTCACCCAATGTTTTAATATGAATATACTGTTACTGGGTACAAGAAATGATCAAAACTGCAGTACTATTTCAAGATCCAACTCGTATATTGAAACACAGAGTGAACCTGTGCCCTTTTCAGATGTTTCCCTGTATTTAAAACTTTAGAATTTTGGCACTGCATAGATCCAAACTGAATGATGAGTAACTACTCATACACAATTTCCATTCCCCTTTCTCTTTGGCTTTCCAAAATTAGGATAAATTTGTAAAAACTGAATATTAATGCAACATGTAGCTAATAAGAGATTACATCTCAAAGTTTCTTCTGCTTTCTACTTTACAAGACATTTGTGAGAAAGAAATAGATTTACTTTTTTTACTTTGCAGCATTATATATTTAAAAAAAGAACAGATAAGTAAAACATACGTATAGAATAAAAGCAGTAACAGCCACTTACGAAAACTTACCAATTCTTATTTTAAAGCCATTACAAGTGATCCTTTTGTCAGCAACTAATGTTCTTTTCTGTACACATGAGTCCTGAACAAGCTCACCCAAAACTTGCAAAGAATCATCATCACTGATAACACTGCAAAGGCATAGCAGTTTATAAACAGGAATAACATGACAAAAATCATTCAACAAGTTATGCATCATATCACTATTATTATTATTATTATTAAACAAGCTACATATCTAAACTAGAAATTATTTATCGAATAATACAATTCCCCAAGTAAAAAGCCAAGACAAAGATATTCACCACCAAGTACCCTTTGATATACGCATAAAATGCTTTTACTTTATTTTGCTTATTTCATTACATTTGGTCCCTATGATCCATACAGAAACAAGTAGAAGGATGGTCATGCAGTAAGACAACTTTTACACGGTGACTATAAAGCATATAAATACACTCGTGAACAATGAAATTTGTTCACCAAGAAGAAAACATGCTACAACCACGAAACGTGCTGGTATGCAAATGATCCACGTTTGGTGCGAGTGCACATGATCAAACACCCTGTGGTGGCGCTGCAAGCACGAACTGGTATGTAGTCAATACCCCATGAAAGCGAAAAGCACCGGCCGACACAAGCAAAACTACAGAGAGACAAGAATGCCAGGTAGACACCAGAGACGTCGATTTACGCAACTTACAGACTTTGAGAAAGGCCTGATCATTGGGCTGAAAACCGCAGGGTGGTCGGCTCGCCGTATAGCCCACCACATGGATCGTTCTGACCATACCATCCAACTGTGTTGCGAGCAGTGGACACGTGACGGCACTGCCAAACTGCGGAGCAGCTCCGGACGGACCATGAGGACCTTGGGTGGAGAGGATCGACGGATTGTGCGCCAGGCACGAACGGATCCCACGAGGACCCAGTTTACTATACAGGCAAATATAGCAGCTTTTGTGTGCCCACGAACCATTTCCCTACGCCTCGCGAAAGCGAAACTGTGATTCCAGCACCCCTTACGTGCGCTGCCATTAACACCGGAACATCGCTGGCTCCGTGTGCAGTGGTGCCAGGCTCGAGTGACGTGAAACACCACAGACTGGAGATGTGTGTGTTTAGCGATGTGTGCCGCTTCGTTTTGGGGACAGATAGTCATTGTGTCTGGGTCAACGGCACAATCCTGGCCTCGCTATCAAATGTCACACCTCCCCCACTGCAGGCATTATGGTCTGGGGAGCCATTGCTTACGAAAACTGATCAGCTCTAGTAGTGGTACATGGATCATACAGGGTGTTCAGAAAGTAACTGTGCACCTAGGCTATCGTTTTGTTTTCGCAGTTATCAGGTGCAGTATGTGCCACCGGAATGTAATAAAGCGGATTCTCCCAGTCGCAGCCGATCGCGGGAACCCATGGAGCTCGCTGCGCATGCGCAGCAAGCTGCTTGAAGCGTCGGTTGCCGCATTGTGGCAGTTGAGTTCCAGAGGTCAACAGAGACAAGTCGTTGTTACTGTAAGTATCGAAGTTATCGTGTATGCTGTTGTTGTTCAGTTTTTCGCACTATGGTTCTTTCAATTGCAGAACGTGTGTTTCTGGTTGAATACGTCTTTCGAGAAGGCAATGAATACACCGATTTAGTGCGGCAGCAATTTGCTGCCAAATTCCCAGACACACCTGTACCTCATTGTAATGTAGTTCGTCGACTTATTGAGAAATTTCGTGCGACAGGCTCAGTGTTCGACGCCGAACGAAGCAGGAGACCAACTAAACTTACCGATGGGAAGTTGATGTACATCTCTGACTCCCTGCTGCGGAGTAGGGTGTCCCATAAAAATAAATTTTTAAATATTTTGACTCTCACCCCTAAAAAGTTTTGTTTGGTGTACTTAAGATCTCCTGTAAAATTTCAGCTTAAAAAAAAATATTTAGAGGTCCCTCAAGGTCGCCAAAAATTTAAAAAATAGTTTTAATTTGATAATTTTTAGTTACTTGCAAAATTATTACTTTTTAAATATATTTTTTATTTAAAATGTTACATGCTTTTAATATGTCGTTTCTAAAAAAATGTACCTTATTGGTAACATTTAGTGTAGAAAATATAAGAAAAATTAATAAAAAAAATGACAAAAAACGAACTTAATTCAACATTGCAAAATGCAATGTAAAAAGAATGTTTTACAGCAAAATTCACCTGTCAAGTTTAACAAGATAATAAAGAGAAAAATATTGCATAACATTCTATAAATAACATAATTAATAATCTTTTACATATCTTGAAGATCTTTACGGTTGCACTTCGTGAAGTTCTTTCTATGCATTTCAACTACCTGCAATAAATACTGTTTTTGTTCTTCATCTTTTGTTGCATCATTATAACTTTCGATTAATGCTATGCCTTGCTCAGCACAGTCATTAACACATGGCAAATGTTTAACAATTTCTTCAGCTTCTTTAAAAGATTGTGCTTCTGGCCATTTCTCAACAGGCACGCTTAGGAAGCTGTCGTCTATTTCTGCGATATGAAAGAAGCTGCGAGAGATATTTAAGTCATCAAATTTTAAAGGAAGTTTCTTTAATAGGTGCAATTTCTTTTTTTCACTGATTTTACTAACTAACATATATTTCTCCTTGGCACTAAGAAGTGTTGAAAACAAACAAAGAGTGGCAAGCCCTTCACTTAAATACCAGGAGTGACGTAAAATCATCTTTAATCCTGTTTTGCGTATTTGTATATCATCATATTCGTGCAATCTTTGTATCAGTAAAACGTCGTTCACTGGTGCATCTACAATAGACTGACGTGTGTACCATGATTGAATGTATACGCATACGACAAACCGATTGAACCTTTGAAGGCCTTGAAATTGTTGAGGTGTCAATTGTATGATAGATTCATTTCCATCAAACAGTAGTTCAATTTTTAATGAATAAATGGCTTTTGCCATCCATCTAGCTCTGTGGAGAGTACCTGGTTTCCGAATAATATTGTTCGCATCTATTCCAATCATAAGAGCGAAAAGATTTAATAGTTCTCTGTAATCATCTCTAGGAAAGTGTTTAGCAGCTGTCTGAAGTTGATTAGTAATAAAAATTTTCAAAGCGTCGGATGCTGCTATCAATGGCGTTGTTTGACATTTTGGGTTGCGGTGGTTAAGTTCAATCCATTTTTCTCGAAATCTTTTAAACATAATAATTTCGGGTCCACTCGACGGTCCAAGACATACATGAAATATATCTGAAAGTAACACTTCAAACATGTGGTGTCTACAGGTTAACCACAGTAGGCTTCTTCCTATTTTATTTTCATGAAGAACACATGTTCCTTTGAACTTTCCAGTATTTGAGGAGGTTGTGTCAAAGCACATACCAATAACCTGAGAATCACATTTCCATGACTGTAAAAGGTCAAAAACCGCATTAGCTGCTGCTTCCCCTGTACCAGATAACAGCTTAGGAATTCCAAGAAGTTTTGTACTACTATCTTTTAGAGAGGAAACTAACACTGGTAAACGGTCAACTTTTCTTGTTTCATTTAATGATAAATCAGGTAATAACTTTCCATTCCAATGAACTACTGATTTTGAGGCATTATACTCCATTTTTATCTGTTGCGCAGTTTTACTACATAAGCGTTGACGTTCACGCTGAACAGTACTTTTTGAAATAATTACAGATTTTAAAGTTTCATTACTCTTTGAACAGTCTGCTTCACCACCACCACTCCCACCAGTCATTATTAAGACAGATGCAAGTAACATTGTTGACTTTCTTATACTTATATTATTTCTATCAAAAGCAGCAGCAACTTTTGGTGTTATGACAGACCTTCGACTTCGTTCATCTTTACCTGTATGCTTCTCACGTAATAATTTTTTTGTGGTGTAATTTCTGCAGCATATTCATCATCAGTCTTCTTTAGAGTTTTCACTTTCAGTCTCAGTCTCATCTATTGTTGACGTAGAAGATGCAGTTGATAAAGCAAAGGAATTCTGAGATGAAGCAGCTTCTTTTAATCGCTTTGCAAATTTTTTCTGTCATTCAGCTGATCTTTTCTCCCGTGTACAAAGCTTTCTGTCCAGAGATCCAATACAACCAGTCCTATATTGTCTTTGTAATCTGAGAAACTGACGATCCTCTTCATTTTTAATAAGCTGTTCCGAATTAGTGTGACTTATGTAAAATAACATCCAGATTTTCACTATACATTATTTGATTCTCTTGGTCTTTTGCATTATTCCTTTTTTGATTTCTCATTAAGCCTACTTGTTTGCCATATAAATCTTTTTTAAGATATGCTGCTTATGTCTTATTGGCAACCTTGATTTTTCCCAAAATGGTACAATGTTGTGGTTTACAAGAACAGCACTATCACTGATCGAAAGCTTCTTAGTACGGTGAAATTACATAAAATTGGTCATAACATCTCTTCCAGATGGCAGACGTGAACCTATTATTGATTCAGTAGGATATCCAATAAGCCATACATAATTACTACTCCTAGTTTGTTTTGCCATTGTATTAAAAGAAACACTAAAACAAAATTCTCTTCTGGACTAAACAGCAAAAAGGCAACACATACAATAGAAATATCTCAACAAACAGCAAAAATACCCATCTCAACAAACTGCAAAAGGCAACACATACAATAGAACAAACAACAACACATGTGCAATAAATGATGCTAGTGGTTACAGTTAAGGTTTAGAAATCAAGTATAGATATATAATTGCACTACAGAAGTAGGTGCAGCTTTTAATTATGCTTTTTATTATTTTTATTGATCCTAAAAATTTATTAATAATGAAAATAAAATTTATAATTGATCATCACTTATGCTTTTGATTAAAATCCCAGATTTTCACATAAATCAATGTTGCTTGTGTGACCTTGAAGGACCTCTTAATCTTTTCCAAATGAGCTCTAACTTCATATATTTTAATAATAGAAGTAGAAGAAACTTTTAGAGGGAGAATTTTTTTTTTTTTTTTTACATTGAATTTTGGGACACCCTACTGCGGTGTCCATCAAAATCATTGCGCAAGTTGGTGCAAGAGGAAAATATTGGGCTTGCGCCAGTGCATAAAGCGGTGAGAGAATCATTGCACCTCTACCCATACAAAGTAACAGCGGTACAACAATTGCAACCGGCGGATCACGTAAAACGACTCCGGTACTGTGAATGGTTTAACAATTTTATTCAAACAAAAACTGTTGCTGTTCTTGATGTCATCTTCTTTACAGATGAGGCGTGGATCCACCTATCTGGGTATGTTAACGCACAAAACACACGATTGTGGTCCACAGAGACTCCTCATGCTGTGTCGGAACGACCCTTGCATGACCAGAAAATCGGAGTGTGGGTTGCGCTATCCCGACGGTGCATTGTCGGGCCGTTATTCTTTCAGGACACCGTGAATAGTGCACGTTACTGTTCCATACTCCACGACTTCATCGGCCGCCTTGAAGAAGAAGAAATCACTTACAGCTGGTTTCAACAAGATGGCGCTACTGCACACACAGCTCACACCTCTATGAAACTTCTGAATGAGGTTTTCGGCGAACGTGTCATCTCAAAAAACCTATGGCCCCCTCGCTCCCCGGACCTTACTCCACCAGACTTTTTTCTGTGGGGCGCAGCAAAATCTGCTGTGTATCGTGATCGCCCACGCACGCTTGATCAATTACAAACTGCAATAACTACGTTCATCAAAAACATCTCACAAGCAGAGCTGCAGCAAGTGTTTGCAAATAAACTGAAACAGGTTCAGCGCTGTATCGGCGCTCGTGGAGATCACTTCGAACATTTTTTCTAAGTGCATACATAGCTTAGGTGCACAGTGACTTTCCGAACACCCTGTAGAAGGGTAAGATGTGGATAAGATCCTATGGCCCCATGTGTTCCCATTTCTGGCCAGGATTCTAGGTGCGCTATACCAGCAGGACAATGCCCGCCTGCACATGACTCGGGATGCCCAGGACTGCCTACGTCATGTCTAGACACTTACATGGCCTGCCTGCTCCCCAGACATGTTCCCTATCGAGCATGCGTGGGATCAGTCCAGCTGCCGCCGTGCAGCACTATCTGTATTGCAGGTAATATAGACGCACCTTTTCACATCCCTATTATTTTGAAAGCTATTTTGAAATCTGGCAACAACTGATACTTATGCTTATACATGAATGAAAACATGCTTATACCACATGTTTCATTCCATGGCTGATGAAGGTAGAAGTCACTACTGAAACGTCCCACCACTTATTTTATTTTTAACGTAACGTATGCCTGATATGATATCAAGAATTCTTCTAATTTTAATAAATATCAATTATCTAACATGAAAATCACTGTGCACCAAACTTCACTCTAGTGTTTGCATAATAAAACACAAACTTTTAATTAAAATTACTTAAAACACTTGTTTGATTTGAGATAAGAATAACATCTTTACTATGTTCTGCTTTCATAACATACAACAAAAATACTCACCCGTCATTTAATGCAATGGGTATGTTTAGCTTTTCACTTGGAAACACATACGTCTCCATAAGGCGACAATATATTAGCATTTCACGGAGACGAAAACTGTTTAGCAAAAGCAATTCACAACCTTTCAAACATATCCAAGATCCAGGAGACAGACAGCTAATTACAGAATACTTCTCATCTTTATTTGTTTCTGTGCATCTGTTATAATAAACAAATTATAAAATACATTAGAATATATATAAAAGGATTTTTACAATGCAAAATAGGCATTAAACGTTTTACAATTCATGAGAAAGTTCTTTTTCATATTCATTTCACTCCAAATGTATTTCTCAGTTACACACTTAGCTACATTTTGTCAACAAGTCTCAATACAATTAACAATATTTAAATTATTCTGTGATTTCAATATGCAATTCATTAAAGTCTGGAATCATGAGCTGGGGTAAAATAAAATTAAACAAAGATTAGTATGAAATTATGATATCCTAGGGAATACCATCACATCACTTCTATCACTCTGTTATTACAAAATTTAGAATAATTATTTATGACTTAAGAAATTTGACACTAAGATCACAGAATTCAAAAATTGTTGAAAAACAAACAAACCTACTTTAAATTCAGTAGAAGGTATCATAAATTATTCCACAAATGACTGCATAAGCAGTTCTTCCCAGCTTTTTATACTATAATAAAAAGTTCTGCAGTTTAATTTGGGCAGAGTTTTTAAAAGCATCATTACAAAACAAAAGCATTTATTTTTTAAATTGATAAATGTTTTGCAGGAAAGCATAGCAGGGAAAAAATAATGGTGATGATCAATACAAAAATGACTGGCCAAAAAATATGATAATTGGCAAAAGCAAAATGACTGGACAAAAAATATAATACGCAAAAGCAAAAATTCAAGTTGTATCAGAGGTGTGAAATTTTTAGAAGTTGATCATAAATTTAACAAAGAATCATGGATGATTGGACAAATATTTGAAGCATGGACATTGAAACTATACAAGTGTATAATTAGGCAGCATCATAAAATAGCCTCATTTATTGAGAATTGTGCTACTTACTCTCAAGCTGTAATTTCAAAAGACTGAAAAGCATAAAACTTGGCTTCTTATATCCTAGTTTTACCTCTAAGTTACTCCAAATTCTTCAGAACATTATTTAAAAATTCAAATTCAATTATCAGAAGCAGATATTAAAGAAACTTGTTATGGTCATTGAGAATAATCAACTAGCTGTAGCTGATGGGTTTATGGATATGCGAGAACGCATTTCTGTAACACGCAATGCAGGGCAGTGTGACGTGATGCAAATGATCATCCGAAACTGTTTTTCCAAAGCAGGATTTTGTAATGCTGCTTCCATAGAATGAGTGAAAGATGATGATTTGCCACTATTGAATTAAGGGGAAAAAAAAAACTGGCACGAATGCAAAGAGAGTGGAACGATGGGATATGAAATTAATGTAGATGATTTTCTTTCAGCTAATGACGAAATTGCAACAGCTGAACATTCAACTGATGAGGATATCATATAAAAAATATTAATCAAAATCAAGAAATCATAACAAACAGATAATGAGGATGAAGAAGATAAAAGTAAGGACCCAGTAAACTGTACCATATTACAGTATGAGTTAATGACTATTTTATATCAAACAAGTTAATCGTATATATATTTTTATGATTGCACTACATACTAAAATAAATCAAAACTTACTATGGATGATTTTTGTATTTATTAATGATTACACAAGCTTTAATAATTTACTTTAAACATATCTGAATTTAAACAAATAACATTGTAATTTACTGTTTACAACAGAAATAACACATTTGTTTCTAAATAAGGAATATTTTCAAGATGATCTTGCAATTTCATTAAGTGGAAGTTCAGCTGTATTTACATTTTCTCATGGCAGTTTATCTTTGCATAACCCCAAGTTATGCAAAGATAAACTGCCATGATTAAACTGATTAGAAAGTTGGAAGATAAACTACCATGATATAAACTGATTAGATGGAAATTTTCATTTTAGAACTTCATAAGGATAACACAGTGGAAAAGAAACAAACTTTTCACAACCCTGAGAGCGCAAAGCAACAACGAAAGAAGCCGAATGTTACATAACTTTATTTTTTCAATTGTGTGTAACTAACAGCAGGTATGTCAATAAAAAGACTTACAAATCCTTTGGCAAACAAAGTGTACATATATTGATAAAGTAGATTCTGGTTAACTGGGCCATTAGTTAATCAAGGCAGCTGTTTATATGGGACAATTCTTGATGAACATTCCAAAGTAGCTCTTTGGGCTAAAGTTCACATAACTGAGGATGCTGCTTCTTATTCTTAATTGGTCCAAAATGTCCTAGCCTTGATGTATACCGATTAACTGGAATCTATGTTGCATTATATTTTATTCCCACAAACTTAAAAAGAGACAAATATTTAACGAGTAGTAAACATAATTTATTTTTTGTGCAAGAATAAAAAAATTGTGTGGACTTCAAATTTTTAAAACATGTAAGTAAATTTTTGAAACATACATAAGAATCAAAAATAGAAAAAAGACTTTATATGTGCAATGTATAGAAGATCCAAGTTCAAAACTGACTGGAAGTGTTTGTAAAATATTCTATTTATTTAAAAAAAAAGAAGATTTTCAGATATATGTTGTTTATTTTGTCATATAGAAATACATCTACAATTTAATCTTGGAGTAATAATTAATATTTTCAGTTAGTTTTTGCATTCAAAGAGGTGACACATAACACCAGCAAAAAAGAAAAAAAGTGTTGAAGTGTTAAACTACATCTGAAAGTAACCTTCAGATTTTTTTCTTTGTGTGTGAGTGTGTGCTCGCTATAAGAAGCATAAAGAAGCTTTTTTGTCGATTATTAATACAGAAAACTAATACATGATTTGAAAATTATATGTATAAGATACTACAGTACAATTTAGGTGTGGCAAATGATATTGGAACATGTGTATGGTTTTATATACATTACATACATATCACTAAGCTGTTCTCTGAGATTCAGAGGTTAGCTCCAAAAAGAAATACAAACTACCAGATATTTTTACTTATTGTTGTCGTATCAAACTTCTCCATTTACAGCGATCTTGACATACAACTCGTGCTTCACTAATATCCATTACACGTCGTACACAAGATCTTTTATACTTCATACTCATAATCTTTTGCTCACGCAGACACTCCTGAATCTGATTCACCCATGTCTTTTTTGGCCTTCCTCTGCCTTTCCTTCCTGCCACTTGGGCTGAAAAGATTTTCTTAGTAAGTATTTCATCACTCATTCTTTCAACATGGCCAAACCACCAAAGCATATTGGTCTCCACCTTGCTAAAAACATTTTGCTTCACATCACACAACTGCAATACATCTTCATTTCTCACACAATCATATCATGTCTTGCCACAAACCCCACGTAAGTAACGCATTTCTCCAGCACACAAACGACTCCTATGTTTCTTCTACAGTACCCAGGTTTCACTACCATACATCAGAGTAGGAACAATTACACTTTCAAACACAGCCATGCGGGACTCTCTAGAGAATCCATCATTCCTGTGAAAACCTCCCAGAGCAGCTATGACTTTCAAAGAATTCACTCGCCTACTGATTTCACCATCCAACTTGTTCTCTCTGTCAAACATGCTTCCTAAATACACAAACTAACTCACTTGGTCAATCACAGTGCCATTTATACTTACATTACATTCAGTGCTACCAGTTCCTTTCTCAAACATCATAACTTTGGTTTTTCCCTTATTTATACTCAGTTTAAATTTCATGTAAACTTCGTACATCCGAGACAATATATACTGCAAATCACTTTTGCTCTCTGCCAACAGGACAGTGTCATCAGCATACAGCAATCTGCACACACGGATATCACCAAGACATAAACCACTATTATCTATTTTGGCATCATGCATGCACACGTCCATAAATATATTAAACAGCCATGGTGACCTTACACAACCTTGTCTAACTCCTGCACCAATAGAAAACCATTTTGATAAAACACCATTCACTCATACACGTGATCTACTACCAGCATACATGGCTTTTACACTATTAAGTAGATTCCCAGTAACACCGTATTCATTCAATACCTTCCACAAAAGTGTCCTATTTACTCGGTCATAAGCTTTATCTAAATCTATGAAAGCTGCAAAAACTTTCTTACCAACAGCCAGATACTTTTCAATCATCGTGCGTAATGCAAAAATCTGGTTAGCGCAGCCTTTACCAGGCATAAAACCACTCTGAACATCGCACACTTTCTCTGATGTAAGACCCCGTACTTTTTCAACAACAACCTTAGCAAACACTTTCCCTGGCACATTTAGTAGGCTAATACCACGATAGTTCTTGCATTCAGTCTGATCACCTTTTCCATTATACAAGGGAACAATGATAGATAGCATCCTTCCAATCCTAAAGGAACCATTCCTAACTCCCAGCACAACTGGCAAATTTCAGTTAACCAGTCACTTGGTCAATCACAGTCACTTGGTCAATCTCACTTGGTCAATCACAGTGCCATTTATACTTACATTACATTCAGTGCTACCAGTTCCTTTCTCAAACACCATAACTTTGGTTTTTCCCTTATTTATACTCAGTTTAAATTTCATGTAAACTTCGTACATCCGAGACAATATATACTGCAAATCACTTTTGCTCTCTGCCAACAGGACAGTGTCATCAGCATACAGCAATCTGCACACACGGATATCACCAAGACATAAACCACTATTATCTATTTTGGCATCACGCATGCACACGTCCATAAATATATTAAACAGCCATGGTGACCTTACACAACCTTGTCTAACTCCTGCACCAATAGAAAACCATTTTGATAAAACACCATTCACTCATACACGTGATCTACTACCAGCATACATGGCTTTTACACTATTAAGTAGATTCCCAGTAACACCGTATTCATTCAATACCTTCCACAAAAGTGTCCTATTTACTCGGTCATAAGCTTTATCTAAATCTATGAAAAGCTGCAAAAACTTTCTTACCAACAGCCAGATACTTTTCAATCATCGTGCGTAATGCAAAAATCTGGTTAGCGCAGCCTTTACCAGGCATAAAACCACTCTGAACATCGCACACTTTCTCTGATGTAAGACCCCGTACTTTTTCAACAACAACCTTAGCAAACACTTTCCCTGGCACATTTAGTAGGCTAATACCACGATAGTTCTTGCATTCAGTCTGATCACCTTTTCCGTTATACAAGGGAACAATGATAGATAGCATCCTTCCAATCCTAAAGGAACCATTCCTAACTCCCAGCACAACTGGCAAATTTCAGTTAACCAGTCAATTATAGAGTCACCACCATATTTCAACATCTCTGCAGTTATGCCATCAACTCCCGGAGCCTTACCATTCTGAAGAGATTTTAGAGCTTTACACACTTCTTCTCTTGAGATCTCTCCTGTGCTTTCATCCCTCATTGTGACATCATCTGCGTCTGTCTCAGAATCATCTGTGCTTTTCTGATCTAATAACTTACAGAAGTATTCACCCCATCTGTTACTTAACTCATTGGGCTCCCATATCATTTCCCCAATCTCATTCTTCACACAACTTGCAACTTTGTTTTACCTTTTAAATTATCATAATTTTTTATAACATGCAATAAAGAGTAGTTGAAAAAGAAAAGAGAAATTTGGTGCCTTACTTAGAAGAACCAAGAGTGATCTTTGCCTTGAGATCTTGCAAAGTAAATTGTACTACATTTACCTTCCTCTTCCTTATTAGTACCTGATCTAGAGTCTGTAATCTTTGAGCAACTGGTTTCTTCTTTTTGTTGAGAGCACCTAATGTCTGACTAAGGGTTTTACCCAGTTTCTTTTTCACTTTAGGGCAACTGGGATAGATAAAAAAATTGAGGTAACAATGAAGACCAGAATAAAATATGAATTCCAAATTAAAACTCACGATGCATATAAAAAAAGCAATCAACTACTACTGTTTTCAAACTGATTAAAAAAATTAAACAAACACAATTTTTTTTAGCTATTCAATAAAAAAATAAGCATGAAACACTTGCAACAGCCATTTGGACTAGTAGGAAAAGGATGAAAAAAGGGAAAATGCTGCAATATAGTGAAACAGAATAATATTCTGCTTCTACAGAGAAGCATATTTCATGATATACCCCCTAACAAGGATACACAATATCATGAACAAAGCAAAAAGTTGGTGAAATAACACTACACTTAATTAAATTTGATTTATCACCTGCCATAAAATACCAATTGTACTTCTGAAAAGCCAGTTAAAACCACTAGAGGAGGAACTTAAGTAAACTTTGTTTCCAGCTAAAATATATCCTAAAAATTTAATTTCATATCATCACTTCATTATCATTTTACTCTTCATATTGATTACTTCTGTATACCTAAGGTTACTGTTCAGGTTAGTGAGGCACAGCACACAAATACAGACTACAAGAACAGAAAATTAAACTCAAGAAAGATATAAAAATTAATGCTCATTACCTAAAAAATTTCCCATCTCTCCCATGCCATTTCAAAACTTCTTGCTTCTGACAAATCCCTACCTCTATCACTAATATCAAATTTTACACCATCCCTTCATCTTGTTCTGTCTTTGCCACAGTCTGCAACCAGATACTTTTGAATGTAACACCTGTCTTGTCAGTCTTTTGTCTCACATGATACATATGCCTAAACAACAAAAGAATGTTTCATTACCTTGTTTCCTACAAAATAAATACCTGACTCAAATCCAATATCTGCATTAATAATCCTGTTACATCACTGAATCTCATGTTCTAAACTGAAATTCCTTTTACTACTACTATGCTGGGAAGATCTAAGTGAATGAGATATTAACGGCACACCCAACTCTCACTGCCACAGAAGATGAGGAGGTATGAATACGGCATTGTATACAGCCAGCTTTGTTCTTTGACCAATCTCCTTCTTAGTGAACAGTGGTACTTTGAAAAAACTTCCAGAAGTAGGTGGTTTTGCACCCATTTTTACTGGCCACAAATGATACAAATATTAATGCAATTAATATGCACACTGCAGTATTAATTTTATTGGCCTTCTGCAAGGTAGGGTACAAAAAAGCATAAACTTTCATTTTAAATTAACTAAAAAATAGAGTACAAAGATTATAGAGTCTTTTTGCATTGATTATAATTTGCATGCTAACTAATGAACATGTAATTTAAATTTAACTTTACGCTGTACTTTGACAGGTGTTAAAGTTTAGCAGCAATAACTAATTCTCCCCCTCCCCCTTTTTTTTTTTGGTCTTTTCACTAATTGGATTCATAGTGACACTGCCAGAAGTAAGTCAACTTGTGCAATATCTGGGATATCTAGTAATATCTTCTTAAGTCTGAAACAGTTTCAGTGTTCACTTTGTTTTGCCAGTCTTTTTGGTTTTCCCCCTTATTTCCAAACACCCTTTCATGTTCAGCTGATGTGCAAGGAATAAAATGTTAAACACAAACCACAGCCAAAATATTTCCATGGCAAATAAGGTACTGTGAATTTATCTCCTAACATGAAACAATTTACTGGGCTTTACAATACAAGAACACAAAGACTATTTTAAGGATATCCACTCAACTTCTATACTAGCTATTTGAATTTTTGAGTTCAAACAATATATCATTATATTCGGCAATCAGTGCCTTGATTTCTTTCTTCACAAGGTTAGAGCTGACAATGCTGTTTTTAAAAGACCATTTAATACTTCCTTTTTGTGCTTAAAAAACCAGCATTTCTGCAGTTCTCCTTTGTAATGAAACAAAAAAAAAAAAACTGCCTCTTTTATAAACAAAGCATTTCCATGTTTTTAAGAAACTATTGAAATTTTGCTAACTAAGAACTGCAATTGAAATATCCCTCACCAAATCCATTTATTTGGATCCTTCTACTAAAATCTGGCCACAGTTTCTGCACCTCCAATTCACATTATAGTTCTGGCAACAAGTCCTCTAACTCAGGTGATAGCGGGTGATCAAGACATAGAATGGTTGAAAGCTTCTGCTTAAAAGAATTTTATTACTATATGTAAATCTGTATGTTCTCACTTAATTCTATGGGTGGATATTGTTATATTATTGTTGCATGAAGCCTACTGTTCCAACCAGGCCCATGACAAATAAATTAATAAAAATATCTAACTGGATTTAGCAGTTTTTTTCTTCATATGCTATAATAAATAGCACATGAGATGAAGGACTTTATGTCAACGGGCAAATACCAAGCCAATTTTAAGATTATAATATCACTAAAATTACACATCTTTTAAATTTCATCAAATAAGCATTCTACATACAAGGTATACTAAAATTAGTGTTCTCCCCAGAGTTTTTTACTGGGTGGCCTGCCCAGCTAATTTTCTCTACCGCCCAGCTAAATTTCCTTTAATGAACGTTTCACAATGCACATAATAGTGGTAAACTTATTCCCACATACACCATCAACATTGATAAAAGCTGGTTGAAATCTGTGCCGAATATGATTTATTAGTTAGTACTCATTTTTTAATCATTTATGTATAATTTTTAATGTTGTTTATCATGTTATATTGCATTAATGCCTACCACACTGTTAAAGATGTTTAATAAAATAAGTACAATAATGTTAAGCAAAACAACGTCTTTTTTTCTCGATTGGAGAAGGGGTCATTAAAAGTACCACCCAGCCAAGGGCGCCCATGGGGGCTACAGCCCCCCCCCCAGTTGGTATAGCCAAATTTTTGATAAATTTAAAACACTAAAATAGACAAAACCTTTTTTTAAAGCATTTTACCAACTAAAAATGAAGTTAAGATATTAATGATTCATTGTATCAATTATTTTTCTTGTATTTTAGTATCTTGTACATTTACTAAAATGTTTGACAACCTAGAAGGAAGTAAGAATTTGTCTTAGCCCTCTCCCCCCCCTAAAAGCACTCATATGGGTGCCAATGCACCCAGCTAAAATTTCTTGCCACCCAGTTGTAAAAGAAATCTATCGAGAATACTAAAATATATGCAATATGTGACTTAAAAAAAAAGCACACAACCATGGCACACTGAAAATAGTATCACTAAGAATTGGATGTCAACAAGGCATGCAACAATTATAAAGAGTACCTTGTATCATTTCCCTTAGCTCTGTTTTCATAAGCAACTTTTTCTTCAGGGGCTAAATTATTCCACCTTTCAGTGAGAACTTTAGCTATATTCTGATTACTCTGTCCCTGATTTTGGAGAGAAACTGTCAAAAAAAAAAAAAAAAAAAGAAGAAGAAGAAAGCAACATTAAAAACCTTGAGCTAATGAAATAAAAAATAGAAACTGGAAGTAAAATTACACTTAATGTCAAATTTTTCTCCTTTCATTTTTAAAATTTAATTTAAAGAAATGTTAAGATACATAAAAAAATCTATTTTTGTGCACAATTTTCTTTTCTTTTTGTTTATTTATTGGTTTTAGGATTTAATAACCACTGAGCACAACTCTAAGGGCTATACGCAGTCACTCATCCCTAATTTGGGTCCACTGGTTCCAGGGAAGCGACTAGAGCACACCATCTGATAAGCACAACAGTTATGCCTCCTTTGGAAATCTAACCTAGTCTATCTTAGAGGAATGGCCAGGAGCTGGTGCCTTAGAAAACTTGACCATTGGGCTAGTCACATGATTTTTTTTCCAAAGATTCTTGGTAAAAAGTTCCTTAAAAAGAAGAAAAAAAAACAAGTTAGTAAAATCATGCAATGCATTGATTATGATATGCTTTCCAACATACCAGAAATCATTACTCAAGTTATGAGGATAATGACTGTGGAATAAATCTCGGTCCTGTGCCCTGACCTTTGATCTCATTTCGATGATATTCAACAGAACCGGTTCAGTATACCTCAGAAATAACATGATGCAGTTTTGTCTCAATCGAAGCATTTTTACGTAAGTTATGATGCATAAGGGCTATGGAATAGATCCCGCTCCTGTGTCCTAACCTTTGACCCCATTTCACCCATTTTCAACAGGATTCATCCCCAAGTAGGCCCCTACAACATACTAACATTTTATCCAAATCGAACCATTTTTACATGAGTTATGGTGCATAATGGCGATGGAAGTGATTCCGCTCCTATGTCCTGACCTTGGACCCCATTTCACCTATTTTCAATAGGGTTTGTCAACAAGTGGTTCCCTACCACATATTAAAATTTCATCGAAATCGAACCCTTTTAACGTTAGTTATGACACATAAGAGCGGTGGAATGGATCCCGCTCCTATGTCCTGACCTTTGACCCCATTTCGTTCACTTTCAATAGGGTCCCTTCCCAGGTGTTCCCCTACCACATATTAAAATTTCATCGAAATTGAACGATATTTACGTGAGTTATCGTGCGGACGGACATACGCACACAGCGCGTGACATAATGAGGCAGATGGTCGCGAGAGTGTGACGTCATAAAACTTCAATAGGATCCACAAACAACGCGTGACCTAATAAGGCTGATGGCGTGACCGCGCGCTAACATCTCAATCGCGAGAATGTGACGTCATAAGATTTCTAAGAATGGGAAAGATTAATAGGATGATGCCATGACACTAAAAACATGGTAACTCGGGGTGGTTATTCAACCCACTAAACGAATTTTTCCAAAGTTGAGATCAAGCTAAATCGATTTCTAGTACTAGTACCAGAAAACAGTAGGTTAACCACTTTCATCAAAATCCTTAGAGCCGTTTTCAAAATAAAATTTACATATATACAAGTATCGCTCCTTTAATAAGATGTGATGGAATGCATCCCGCTCCTATGTCCTGACCTTTAACCCCACTTCACCCATTTTCAATAGGGTTTGTCCCGAGGTGGTCCTCTACGACATACTAAAATTTCATCGAAATCGAACCATATTTACACAAGTTATGACACATAAGGGCAATAGGATGCATCCCGTTCTTATGCCCTGACCTTTGACTCCATTTCGCCCATTTTCAATAGGGTTCGTCCCCAGGTGGTTCCCTACCACATGCCAAAATTTCATCAAAATCGAACCATTTTTACACGAGTTATTGTGCGGACAGACAGACAGACTGACAGGCGGACAAAACTGGAGCATATACGCTTCTTCAACACCTATGGTTGGAAAGCGTAAAAAAAGACATATTAAAGAATTTGTTGGTAAATTTTGTGAAACAGTTCTGCTTTACCGTGAGCACAACTTTGATTACAAATGCTGAATGGGCACTGTTTTTCGGTAAACAAATTTAAAACATCTGGCAACAGTGCCACAAAAATTTGAGAACTAATGCAGAATAATCTAATAAATTGCAGAACATTGTACAATTTCTCTTTGTACCTTATAAATGCAACTATGAGAAACATCTTTACAAATCCGATTTTTTGTCTTGCACGAGTTTCTTCACATACACTCTCTTCCTAATCACAAACAATTTTTACTCCATAATGCATGCATAACTTCACCATCTACTTACTGCAGATTCAAAATTTATGCTTCAGGAACAGTCTCCACATTTCAAAAAGCAACCAGCATCCATCTTTGTGATCATGTTACACATACACACACACACACAAAATAGTTCTCAATTTTCTGTTATGTGACTTTGTTCAAAATGACATAAACAGATTTCAGATAGCTATAACAACACACGTGCGCACTCACACGCACAAACAAAAAATCTAACATTGTAATCAACTTCAATGTGGCAAATGATCTGCATTACAGAGATACACTCTAAAAGTCAGAGAACATTTGCATATACAATGGATACAGAGGCATATCTTTTTCATTGAGTGACACATTGCCCATTTTGGGTAAATAGAGCAAAATTTACGGTAAACTTTTAACCAATATAGTAGATTCCAGGTAACTGGGACAAACCAGGGCTAGAACACTTTGACCCAATTAAGGTGGCTTCCCAAATTATGCAAAGCTTTATCCCAAAGTGCTTATTTGGGATGTTCTTCAAGGATAGCCCAAATAAATGTCTGCCCCGATTAACTGATGGGCCAATTAAATGGAACTTAATGTATATATTTCTTTCATTCTTTTATATGGATACTTGCTTTCCTTACTGAGTATAAAAGTTTTTCTTCCTTCATTTTTTTATTGTTTACATTAACTGTAATTACATTGCTCTTACTACAACTTTGCTTAGAACAGTTCTCGTCATCATTAAAAAAATATGACAGAACAATTATAGCAATATCAGCGAGACTCAATGCATGAAAATATACAGTGGTGGCAAAAATTGTAGACACTTTTTGAAATCTTCATGCTTTGCAACTTTGCAGGCTTACAGGAAATGTTATTTTGCACCAAATGCAAATGTTTATATGTCAGTTTAAACATTAAATGAATTCTTGAAATCGTGATGACATGCGTAAGCTACGTTGAAAAATTAAGAGCGGGACATTTCAGTAGCAACTTCTACCTTCATCAGCCATGGAATGAGACACGTGGTAAAAGCGTCAGTTGTTGCCAGATTTCAAAATCGCTTTCCAAATAATGGTGTTGATAAATCCCTATCAACACTTCTACAGGTGTTACCCACTATATTGGTAGTACTTACCGCAGCATAAACCGCCGTTTGATGGAGCATATCGCCGATGTTAAGAAAGGTAGCCCTTCCACCTCCCTTTCAATTTTAACCATCAGCGATACGTCCGTGACTCCCAATTGGCACAATGTTAAGCGAATCGCCCCGTTCAGCAATCAGCATGCCCTCAGATACCGCAAAAGCATTGAAATCTACCTTACCCCTAACACCTGCAATACTGACGCACCTTTTAACATCCCCATTATTTGGAAAGCGATTTTGAAATCTGGCAACAACTGACGTTTTTACCACGTGTCTCATTCCATGGCTGATGAAGATAGAAGTCGCTACCGAAACGTACCGCTCTTAATTTTTCAACGTAACTTATGCGTGTGATCACGATTTCAAGAATTTGTTTAATGTTTTGTGTGTTACGTGTTTTCCTGCCAATTCTTCTCACTATGGGTCAATTTAAAGAAAATTTAATGCTGAATTCAATACAAAAACAGAAAGCAAATATATGCAGTACAAAAACGTTATGCAGAGAATAGCTGGCCTCAGTATGTGGCCAGCTTCTCATTAGCTGGCCACATATTGAGTCTGAATTAGAAATCCTGATCAACTCCATTACGGGAAAATATCCATCTATTAAACTCACTAAAAATAAGGAAGTAAACAACAAAACTGATTTCCTGGACGTCTCCATCTGCAGAAACTCTGATCTCTCGTTCCGTCTATCATAAACCTTCTGCCACCACCAACATCATTCCCTTCGGATCATTCACTTTGCATCTCTACAAGCTCGCAGAATTGAAGTCTTACATCCATAGGGCTCATATCATTTGCAACAACCAACTTTCTCTGCAAGAAGAATTCTCCAGAATTTCTACAATAGCCCTCTCTCATGGTTTCCCTGCTCTTACAGTCAACACCCTCATAAAGAAATAAGAAAACAAGTTGAAAATTGAATGCCTCCATCCTCAAAAGAAAGATAATCTAAAATTCTTCGGTTTTGTTCCTTACCATCCTTCCTATGCTTATAAGTTACAAATTCTTTTCAGAAGTTTTGGTTGCCACCTTGCCATTAAATCCCTCCCAAAAGTCTTGAAACTTCTACAAAGTGATAGGGACAAAGTTGAAAATCTGGATCTCCCAGAAGTTTACGCCATTCCTATCACATCTTCAACAGGTGATAACTTACACATTGGAAACACATACAGAAGCATTAACCACAGAATTTTGGAACATAAGAAAGATTAATAATCTAAAGCAACTTATGGGAATTTACTAGGAAATTTTTTCATTTATAGCAAATTTTCGGAGAAAACTCTTCTCCTTCTTCAGGCTCTCTTGTTGTTGTCACTTTTTGCTTGTCACTATCATGGTTACGGTTTACCTTGACGGTTACGGTTAACCTTGACGGTTTAGGTTATTTTTCAACAAATCCTGCCAGATGTTAGGCAGGAAAATCCTTTGCAGTCATTGATGATGGAATTTTGATTTTTCTCAATCTCTATTCCTTCTTTCAGTTTTCTTTTGGAAATTGCTTTGGAAACTGATTACTTTAAGGGAATTCCAATCCATGCTGTGCCCAGTTTCTCTAACATGCCTATCTAATCCAGTCTTGTTGGAGCAATTTTTTATAGCTGCTTTATGCTCAGCTATACGAGTTTCTAATCTGCGACCTGTTTCACCTATGTAAGATAGTCCACAACTACAATTTACTTCATAAACTACTCCTTGCATTTTTAAAATATCTTCTTCTCTTTGAACTATTTTAGGGAAAATTTTTTAACTTTGTTCTCTAAACTTGGAGCTAGCCTAATATTGTATTTTTTTTACTAATTCTCTTTAAAGCCTCAAATAAACCTTTGTGATAAGAAATTTTTCTAGTGAATTTTACTTCTTGCTTTTGTGGGTTCTTCGTACCATTAAAATTCAGAATCTTCTCAATTTCTTCTTTAGGATAGTTATTTTCTGCAAGTATGACTTTAAGCTCTTCTTTATGGGCTTCTTTTTATCTGCAGTAGAAACTAGTTTATTAATTTTTTTTTCTAAAAACTGACTTGCTACATTTTTCTTAATAGAAACTGGATGATACGAATTGAAATCCAGTAGTCTTTTAGTATTCATTGGTTTTTTATACCAACTAGTGAGGAATTTTTCATCTTCATAATAGATAGTAATATCTAAGAAGTTTATTCTTCTTTCTTTTTGAAGTTCAATAGTGAACTTAAGGGAATCATCTAATTCATTGAATGAGTCTAGAATTCTTTCTGGAACAATTTCTGAGCTATCTATTATAAATAAGATGTCATCCATGTATCTGCTATATAAGCAGAAGTATGTGGGTTGTACTAGTATCTTTTCTTCTAGTTTTCCCACATAATAGTTAGCTAAGAGCGGGGAGAGTGGGGAGCCCATAGCTAGCCCCGATTTTTGAATGAAAAAAGTTTTCCCAAATTGAAAGTAGTTGTTCTGCAAAGAGAAAGTAAGCATTTCAAAAATTCCTACTAATATGTTTTTTTCCTTGTTGTGAAAAACTATTAGGTCTGCCAAATCTTCCGCTATAAAGTCTATAAGTTGATCTATATTAATGTGAGTATACATAGACACTATATCTAAACTACCCATAATAGGAGAATCTAATTTAGGAAGAAGTTCTAGTTTTTCTTTTAGCTGCATTGAGTTTTTAATCAAGTAAGGTGGCTCTTTTAAAAGATTCTGAAGGTGTGACTTTAAAAAATAGTTTAGATTTGAAAGAATAGAGTTTTTTGAGTCTATTATTGGTCTAATTGGTTGGTGTTCTTTATGCAGTTTGACTATTCCATATATTTGAGGTAATCTGAACTGTAATTTTGAGAATTGTTTATAGTTTTCTGGAAGCTGGTTTTTCTTTTTTTTTGAAGTGAAATAAGCTTAGAGACTTTTTTAATCAAATCTGGTAGTGGGTTTTCTTTTACTTCTTCATACATAGGTTTTTTTAGTTCTTCTTCCATCTTTTCTAGATAATCTTTCTTATCCATAATAGTAATCAACTTACTTTTGTCTGTTTTCACAGCAACTATACTTTCATTTTTTCTGAAATCTTTAAGAGCTTTTAATTGACTATTATCAAAATTTTTTTTAGGTTTCCTTACTTGCTGCTGGAATTTTGTAAGGCTATTGTAGTAATCTTTTCTGAGGAGGTCTGCTTTAATTTGGTCCTCTTTTTCTAAAGTGCTGCAGATGCTTTCCAATTCAATTATCAATTTTTCTGGATTTATTTTTTCTTTGAATAGATTGAAATTACTTCCTTTATTTATCACTTGTAATAATTCTTGGCTAACTCCAGTAGCAGTGTTGTCCTTCACCTGACTAAGAACTGCAGTTTTTTTGTTTTTACTTGAATAGTTTTTCTTCAAAAATTTTTCTTCTTTAAGGTTCAGCTTTTTAACAAATTTCTTATTTTTGTTTCTTACTCCAATTTTTAGCCAGTCATCCAATTCTGCTTTTACTGTATCCCTTAAGATTCCAGAAATTTTCTTTTCATTTTCTACTTTTACTTTTTTATAATAAGCAACATTTTTATATTTTGCTTCAATACTTCTTTTAATGTTTTTTGCTCTATCTTTCTTATGAAGTTGGCTGAAAGTAAATCTTTAAATGGTTTTCTAAGTCTAAATGAATTTGGAATAAAGTTATTTACCTTGCAATTTTTCAGGAACTTGATTTGAGCTATGGATCTTTCCATCTTCAATGTAGCATGCTGAACTTTCTTTATTGTTTGCCAAGTATCTGACCCATACTCTGTTCTAATTCTTTGAATAAAGCTCATATTGAGAAATGGCTTCCTAGTTTAATTGAATTAATAATCTAAAGCAACTTATGGGAATTTACTAGGAAATTTTTTCATTTATAGCAAATTTTCGGAGAAAACTCTTCTCCTTCTTCAGGCTCTCTTGTTGTTGTCACTCTTTGCTTGTCACTATCATGGTTACGGTTTACCTTGACGGTTACGGTTAACCTTGACGGTTTAGGTTATTTTTCAACAAATCCTGCCAGATGTTAGGCAGGAAAATCCTTTGCAGTCATTGATGATGGAATTTTGATTTTCTCAATCTCTATTCCTTCTTTCAGTTTTCTTTTTTGGAAATTGCTTTGGAAACTGATTACTTTAAGGGAATTCCAATCCATGCTGTGCCCAGTTTCTCTAACATGCCTATCTAATCCAGTCTTGTTGGAGCAATTTTTTATAGCTGCTTTATGCTCAGCTATACGAGTTTTCTAATCTGCGACCTGTTTCACCTATGTAAGATAGTCCACAACTACAATTTACTTCATAAACTACTCCTTGCATTTTTAAAATATCTTCTTCTCTTTGAACTATTTTAGGAAAAATTTTTAACTTTGTTCTCTAAACTTGGAGCTAGCCTAATATTGTATTTTTTACTAATTCTCTTTAAAGCCTCAAATAAACCTTTGTGATAAGAAATTTTTCTAGTGAATTTTACTTCTTGCTTTTGTGGGTTCTTCGTACCATTAAAATTCAGAAGCTTCTCAATTTCTTCTTTAGGATAGTTATTTTCTGCAAGTATGACTTTAAGCTCTTCTTTATGGGCTTCTTTTTTTATCTGCAGTAGAAACTAGTTTATTAATTTTTCTATAAACTGACTTGCTACATTTTTCTTAATAGAAACTGGATGATACGAATTGAAATCCAGTAGTCTTTTAGTATTCATTGGTTTTTTATACCAACTAGTGAGGAATTTTCATCTTCATAATAGATAGTAATATCTAAGAAGTTTATTCTTCTTCTTTTTGAAGTTCAATAGTGAACTTAAGGGAATCATCTAATTCATTGAATGAGTCTAGAATTCTTTCTGGAACAATTTCTGAGCTATCTATTATAAATAAGATGCCATCCATGTATCTGCTATATAAGCAGAAGTATGTGGGTTGTACTAGTATCTTTTCTTCTAGTTTTCCCACATAATAGTTAGCTAAGAGCGGGGAGAGTGGGGTAGCCCATAGCTAGCCCCGATTTTTGAATGAAAAAAGTTTTCCCAAATTGAAAGTAGTTGTTCTGCAAAAGAGAAAGTAAGCATTTCAAAAATTCCTACTAATATGTTTTTTTCCTTGTTGTGAAAAACTATTAGGTCTGCCAAGTCTTCCGCTATAAAGTCTATAAGTTGATCTATATTAATGTGAGTATACATAGACACTATATCTAAACTACCCATAATAGGAGAATCTAATTTAGGAAGAAGTTCTAGTTCTTTTAGCTGCATTGAGTTTTTAATCAAGTAAGGTGGCTCTTTTAAAAGATTCTGAAGGTGTGACTTTAAAAAATAGTTTAGATTTGAAAGAATAGAGTTTTTTGAGTCTATTATTGGTCTAATTGGTTGGTGTTCTTTATGCAGTTTGACTATTCCATATATTTGAGGTAATCTGAACTGTAATTTTGAGAATTGTTTATAGTTTTCTGGAAGCTGGTTTTTCTTTTTTTGAAGTGAAATAAGCTTAGAGACTTTTTTAATCAAATCTGGTAGTGGGTTTTCTTTACTTCTTCATACATAGGTTTTTTTAGTTCTTCTTCCATCTTTTCTAGATAATCTTTCTTATCCATAATAGTAATCAACTTACTTTTGTCTGTTTTCACAGTAACTATACTTTCATTTTTTCTGAAATCTTTAAGAGCTTTTAATTGACTATTATCAAAATTTTTTTTAGGTTTCTTTACTTGCTGCTGGAATTTTGTAAGGCTATTGTAGTAATCTTTTCTGAGGAGGTCTGCTTTAATTTGGTCCTCTTTTCTAAAGTGCTGCAGATGCTTTCCAATTCAATTATCAATTTTTCTGGATTTATTTTTTCTTTGAATAGATTGAAATTACTTCCTTTATTTATCACTTGTAATAATTCTTGGCTAACTCCAGTAGCAGTGTTGTCCTTCACATGACTAAGAACTGCAGTTTTTTTGTTTTTACTTGAATAGTTTTTCTTCAAAATTTTTCTTCTTTAAGGTTCAGCTTTTTAACAAATTTCTTATTTTTTGTTTCTTACTCCAATTTTTTAGCCAGTCATCCAATTCTGCTTTTACTGTATCCCTTAAGATTCCAGAAATTTTCTTTTCATTTTCTACTTTTACTTTTTTATAATAAGCAACATTTTTATATTTTGCTTCAATACTTCTTTTTAATGTTTTTTGCTCTATCTTTCTTATGAAGTTGGCTGAAAGTAAATCTTTAAATGGTTTTCAAGTCTAAATGAATTTGGAATAAAGTTATTTACCTTGCAATTTTTCAGGAACTTGATTTGAGCTATGGATCTCTCATATTGAGAGCCATTTCTCAATATGAGCTTTATTCAAAGAATTAGAACAGAGTATGGGTCAGATACTTGGCAAACAATAAAGAAAGTTCAACATGCTACATTGAAGATGGAAAGATCCATAGCTCAAATCAAGTTCCTGAAAAATTGCAAGGTAAATAACTTTATTCCAAATTCATTTAGACTTAGAAAACCATTTAAAGATTTACTTTCAGCCAACTTCATAAGAAAGATAGAGCAAAAAACATTAAAAAGAAGTATTGAAGCAAAATATAAAAATGTTGCTTATTATAAAAAGTAAAAGTAGAAAATGAAAAGAAAATTTCTGGAATCTTAAGGGATACAGTAAAAGCAGAATTGGATGACTGGCTAAAAATTGGAGTAAGAAACAAAAATAAGAAATTTGTTAAAAAGCTGAACCTTAAAGAAGAAAAATTTTTGAAGAAAAACTATTCAAGTAAAAACAAAAAAACTGCAGTTCTTAGTCATGTGAAGGACAACACTGCTACTGGAGTTAGCCAAGAATTATTACAAGTGATAAATAAAGGAAGTAATTTCAATCTATTCAAAGAAAAAATAAATCCAGAAAAAATTGATAATTGAATTGGAAAGCATCTGCAGCACTTTAGAAAAAGAGGACCAAATTAAAGCAGACCTCCTCAGAAAAGATTACTACAATAGCCTTACAAAATTCCAGCAGCAAGTAAGGAAACCTAAAAAAAATTTTGATAATAGTCAATTAAAAGCTCTTAAAGATTTCAGAAAAAATGAAAGTATAGTTGCTGTGAAAACAGACAAAAAAGTAAGTTGATTACTATTATGGATAAGAAAGATTATCTAGAAAAGATGGAAGAAGAACTAAAAAACCTATGTATGAAGAAGTAAAAGAAAACCCACTACCAGATTTGATTAAAAAAGTCTCTAAGCTTATTTCACTTAAAAAAAAGAAAAACCAGCTTCCAGAAAACTATAAACAATTCTCAAAATTACAGTTCAGATTACCTCAAATATATGGAATAGTCAAACTGCATAAAGAACACCAACCAATTAGACCAATAATAGACTCAAAAAACTCTATTCTTTCAAATCTAAACTATTTTTTAAAGTCACACCGTCAGAATCTTTTAAAAGAGCCACCTTACTTGATTAAAAACTCAATGCAGCTAAAAGAAAAACTAGAACTTCTTCCTAAATTAGATTCTCCTATTATGGGTAGTTTAGATATAGTGTCTATGTATACTCACATTAATATAGATCAACTTATAGACTTTATAGCGGAAGACTTGGCAGACCTAATAGTTTTTCACAACAAGGAAAAAACATATTAGTAGGAATTTTTGAAATGCTTACTTTCTCTTTGCAGAACAACTACTTTCAATTTGGGAAAACTTTTTTCATTCAAAAATCGGGGCCAGCTATGGGCTCCCACTCTCCCCGCTCTTAGCTAACTATTATGTGGGAAAACTAGAAGAAAAGATACTAGTACAACCCACATACTTCTGCTTATATAGCAGATACATGGATGACATCTTATTTATAATAGATAGCTCAGAAATTGTTCCAGAAAGAATTCTAGACTCATTCAATGAATTAGATGATTCCCTTAAGTTCACTATTGAACTTCAAAAAGAAAGAAGAATAAACTTCTTAGATATTACTATCTATTATGAAGATGAAAAATTCCTCACTAGTTGGTATAAAAAACCAATGAATACTAAAAGACTACTGGATTTCAATTCGTATCATCCAGTTTCTATTAAGAAAAATGTAGCAAGTCAGTTTTTAGAAAAATTAATAAACTAGTTTCTACTGCAGATAAAAAAGAAGCCCATAAAGAAGAGCTTAAAGTCATACTTGCAGAAAATAACTATCCTAAAGAAGAAATTGAGAAGCTTCTGAATTTTAATGGTACGAAGAACCCACAAAAGCAAGAAGTAAAATTCACTAGAAAAATTTCTTATCACAAAGGTTTATTTGAGGCTTTAAAGAGAATTAGTAAAAAATACAATATTAGGCTAGCTCCAAGTTTAGAGAACAAAGTTAAAAAAATTTTCCCTAAAATAGTTCAAAGACAAGAAGATATTTTAAAAATGCAAGGAGTAGTTTATGAAGTAAATTGTAGTTGTGGACTATCTTACATAGGTGAAACAGGTCGCAGATTAGAAACTCGTATAGCTGAGCATAAAGCAGCTATAAAAAATTGCTCCAACAAGACTGGATTAGATAGGCATGTTAGAGAAACTGGGCACAGCATGGATTGGAATTCCCTTAAAGTAATCAGTTTCCAAAGCAATTTCCAAAAAAAGAAAACTGAAAGAAGGAATAGAGATTGAGAAAAATCAAAATTCCATCATCAATGACTGCAAAGGATTTTCCCTGCCTAACATCTGGCAGGATTTGTTGAAAAATAACCTAAACCGTCAAGGTTAACCGTAACCGTCAAGGTAAACCGTAACCATGATAGTGACAAGCAAAAAGTGACAACAACAAGAGAGCCTGAAGAAGGAGAAGAGTTTTCTCCGAAAATTTGCTATAAATGAAAAAATTTCCTAGTAAATTCCCATAAGTTGCTTTAGATTATTAATTCAATTAAACTAGGAAGCCATTTCTCAATATGAGCTTTATTCAAAAAATAAGAAAGATGTTTTTAAAGCCAACTCAATATACAGCCTTGTCTATTTTGATAATGGAAGACACTTCTGCAATTCCTCGCTGGAACAAAGCAAAACATATTTCACCTTTTGACAATCGATCTGCCCTCAGTTACCGTGAAAGCCTGGGAATTCTTTTCAACCCAAAGATTTGCAATTCCGAATCTCCTCTCTACATCCCGATGATCTGGAGATCGATTCTAAGATTCTAAGATCTGGCAACAAAAATAACAAAAATTCAAATGTAGAATCTGGAAACAATCTTAGCCCTCCATTGGCGTGATGAAGACCTAAGACAAGGTCGAAAGCTCCTAACTTATGAACTTTCTTGTAAAAGTTCCATTCTCTTAAAGTAACTAGCGTGATCAACTTACCTTTATTTGTTCAAGATTTTTATAAATAAACCTTTTAAAAACCTGAAAGCTTGTAATTAATCCATATGCCTTTTCTTGAACAATTAAGAATTATTTAACTTTTTGATTCATTGTACAGAACAGCATGAATTCAGAAATTATTACGCAAAAAAGAAAGACTATAAAACTAGCTTCAGATTTTTAAAATTATATAACACCATGTCCTTTGGATCATGTGCTTAGATACTTCTGTCTTATTAAAGCAAAGAAATAAAATAAAAATTGCAGCACTACTGCTACTACTGAAATGTTGAAAGAAATTCTGTCATGCATTGGCTACTATGTTGCTTTTCTTTAGCGTCGGTTTTAAATATCAGTTCATAATGAAATTAGTGAGAAAATTACCTTCCAGTCTGAAGTCTCGACAAAATAAACCAAATGCACTCAAAGTACTTTTTCTGGGTGGCTGCTTTGTTTCGAAGTCTGATGCATTGGCATCAGTGTCACCATTATCTGAAGGCTTTTTCTTTTTACATCAAGAATTGTATCCTCCTCTTGGAAACTTCGTTTTATGAGATTCTTTGTAAGAATGGCAACAGGCTGAAAAAAAAAAAAAAAATCCGGATAACTAGAGAATGAAATATTAGCAATGAAATAATTCTGTACTTAAAAATATTAGATAATAATGACTTATCACAGTTTTCATATTCAATATGCACAGTTTTATAAATTAAAGATCATTAGTATCACTCACAAGTTTTGGAGGACTATCACTTATGAACAGCTGCAAGTAATTCTGTAACAACTTAATACCACTGGCATTCACTGGAAGAATACACTAATGGTTTCTTTTACATGGCTTATATTTAAGCTGAAAAGCTTTTACAAAATAGCCTTAATAGAGTAACACGTTAAAAACATAGGCTATCCTACATGGAAAGAAATAAAAGGACTGAGAATTATTTACATTTAAACAGCTGGAGAAATGCCATACACACACGCAAAACATGTGTGCTTTGAGACATGAAATACTGGGTGATCACACTTAAAGAGATGTTCAGAGACCTGTAGTGAAACACCTACGGGATGAAACACAACCAAACTTGGTAGGAACACTCTCCCAAACATGCGCTCGTGATTCATATTTAAAAAAAAAAAAGAGTTCCACTTTGTGCCACCAGGGGATATGTGACACTGTAAGTGCCAGAAAAACGTACAATTTGCATACCACATGACATCCACCAGTGATTGGGTAAATATAAAGATTAGGGGTAACACAGCATGTCATTCATACAAATAGTACATGCTAGGGCTCTTACCTAACCCGAACATGTGTTGCTTGTCAAGCTTTTTTTTTTTATCAAAGCAACAGTAATGCTTTGATAAAAAGAATTCTAGCAACTGAAGTATACGAGGAGAGGCCCAATTACCATTACAGACCTGTGAAAAATGATAGAATGATTGCACAGTAAGAAAATACCAGATCTTAGCAGATACCAGGACAAAGGCACAAACTGATTATGCCTCAAGTACAGGAAGAAGTTGCTGCTGCCGCTGTGGAGACTGCAATAGGTAACACATGAGGACCCAGTAGTGCACGAGCAATATCACGGCAACTGGACAGAACAGTGTGGAATATTCTGCACAAAATGTTGCAGTTTAATCCCTACAAGATTGCCCTCACTAAAAAGTTGCTTCGTGGTGATATGCAAATCTAACTGACATTTGCTCTGATATCCCTAGCTCACATGGAGGTAGACGATGCATGGCTCTGGAAGATCTTGTGGCATGACAAGGCTCATTTCTGTCTGCATGGTAGTGTTGACACTCGGGGTTGCAACATTTGGGTTGACAAAAATCCTTGTGTGTGCCAAGAGATCCCAATGCACTTGCTGAAAGTTACATGTGGTGTGGTTTTACACCATCTATTATCAGGTCGTATTTTTTTGAAGAAAATTGTCCAACTGTACCAATGACTTCAATGCTCACAGGTATCAAGAGATGCTCCACAGCATCATTAGCAACAATGTCTTGACTCAACCATATTCATGCAAGATGCAGCACCTCCTCGCATTGCATAAGTGAGGCAGCTATAGTTCATCAACAGCAAAGCAATTAGTCATGCATTTTCCACAGCCAGGTCACCTTGTTTGCCTGAACTCAACTCCTGTGATTTTTATTTGTGGGACTCCTCAAAAGCCAGGTTTGGTGGTGGTTGATTTAAAAATGGTGTGGAATTGCTAAATCATTCCTGGTTTTACTTACCAGTTCTCTATCTTTTAATGCTCTTCACCAACATCTTAGCTTTTTTACGAGTTTTTTCTACTTTTGGCACAGAGCATTACATCTATAGATATCATGGTGTTTTCACAGTGTGGCTTACTTCATTCTTGCTACTACCACATCCATAACAACAAATAAGAATGACCTTAATGCTGATTTTCGATGGACTCGAGCTTTCACATCAAATTTTTCTGTCTTCCTGACAACTAATTTTGATATGTGTGCAGGGAATTCCACATATTTTCTTTACCAATTGCTCACATTTATACACTGTCACACCTATGCATATAGTATGTGTGTGTGTGTGTAATATACGACGGAAACATAGATGTCTAATACAAACTCTTAATCAACTCTGTATAGAGCACAGTTGATTAAATGTAGCTAAATTGCCGTTAAAAATTAAATCAATCAAATGAAACAAAAATATCAGCAAATTATACAGGCTGACCAATTTGAATAGGGATAAACAAAAATAGGATGACATATTTGGGTAGGCATTGTTATTATATGATCACATGTTTTACCACAGTGTGATCCACTCACTGTGCAACCCCAGTTTTGTGAAATATCTGTGGAATATGTGAATATAGCAAAACTTTATACAGTGGATATAACTCTTTAATTCACGAGAAGCAAACAGCATTAGAGTTATTGAAGATGTCTGCTGCCAGCTCCAAGGCACATTTTTACACGACACTCCATATTGGAGAAAACCTGCTGAAGCATATCATCAGAAATTGCTACAATCTCACATCCAATATTGCCTTTCAGTTATTCAAGTGTCTGAGGATTGTTAGTGCACACTTTTCTTTTGATATGGCTCCATAAGAAATAGACCAGAAGGATGAGGTCTGTCGATCTAGGTGGCCACAATCCTGTTGAAATAATCCAATCTTCAAGGAAGCTTTGGATTTCTTTCATGCTCTTGCATAACATGTGACATGTATCATCTTCCTGTAAGTAGCCATGAGGAAGTTCATTGTTGTTCATCTGATTCACGAACTTGTTAAAAATTAGCAAGTATCAATCTGTATCCACAGCCTCCAAGGGAAAAAAACGATCAGTTGATTTGAATTGGGATATTGCACACCACACATCAATTTTCTGTGGACACAGTGGCTCTTCATGGAGAGCATGGGGATTGTCAGTGGCCCACATCTGCATATTATAGAAATGTATGTACCCAGATTGATGAACCCAAACTTTGTCTATATGCTACATTATGTCCAACAGTAAAAGATAATCACCAAACAATTGCTGGAGCCGGTAAAAGTAGCTGCGAAAACTTCTGTAAAGATTTTGATGGCGATGCCAGCAAACACTGTTTTGTATCTTCCACAGTTTCGACAGATATTGGTGGCCATCCACCAGCATGAATATTCACAACACTTTCAGTTGTCTTCAACTTCTTCCCTGAGTGAGAAATGAGGCTCTTGCTTAGTTCCTTGCATCCAAATCTTCCACGAACTGCCTCTTGTTTAATCCCTTACATCCGAATCTTTCCACGAACAACAGCCCACTTGCACTGTTGCCGTCATCCATGCTTTTCTTACAAGGTAAAAAAGTGTATTGTTTTTATCTATGCCCAATCAAAAAGCATATTCCATTAACACAGAATTGTGCAATGAGTGGATGATACATACAATATTTGACATTATTTACCTTTTTGGTAAGGAGTTTATCTAGTTCTCCACGTGATCCCTGTTGTGGACATGACACAATTCATACTCGGTGCCCAAGTCTTCCCATGTTTTCCCCACCATTTCTGAAGCGATTTTCATGAACGCTACAGGAATTTTCTGTTTTAAGTCCTTGAGGTTATTGTGCTTACACGATGGTCTTGATGAACCCCACACAAGAAAATTAGGAGAATTTCTATGCCAAGCAAGTTGTGGTAGTGATTTCCTACCACAACTGCACCAGTTGCCATTGAATGTGGCATTCAAGAATTCCTATATTGTCATTGCCAAGTGTAGTACATCCAGTGTTTAAGCTGTTGCTTTTTCGCCAAATTGTGATAAAGATGGTAATTTTGTAACAAAAAGGCCCCACTAAATCGCCAATAAGTGAATGTTTCCCATCATTACTCTTTCGACATCCTGCCCAGCCCAACTTCACCCTCGCATTATTTTTCATACCCATCAACCCCCTCCCCCGTCATCGTTGCTTTATCCAGTTGATTTGGTTTCCTTCTCCATCACTTTTTTCTTTCCATCATCTCGCCCACCCCCTTGCACTGTGTTTTTCATCCACCCCGATCATATTTTTTCCGTCATTGCGCCTACCCCTCTTTCACATTTGCAATTTATTTTTCCATCCTCGTCATTTTTTTGTTTTGTCATCACTGCTTCGCCCAGCCGACCTGGTATCCTTCCCTGTCATTTTTTTCTTTCTGCCTTGCGGTCACAAGCTGCTTCGCCCTGTTGTTTTTCCATCCACATTGTCTTTTCTCCTATTGCAAAAAAGCACTGGTGAGCCTCAAGAGCACTTTTCTAAAGGGCTTTGCTATGATGAATAAGGAAAGAGGTGTTTCATCTCTCTCTTTGGTGGTTCACTGCTGCAGCAGGAAACACATGTACCATTTCGGTTCGGGTTGACCGGTTAGTCGGTGTGTTGTTGGTTGTTGCTTTGCTCAGTTCTGGTCTTTGTACATATTTTCATAAACTGCATGCATCAGCAAATGCATTTTTATTAAAATTTGAAGTGTAAAGGCCTATTTGTTTTTATTCTTGAATTCTATTTAAAGTGCAAAATTTTATTTAGCCAATGAATTATGCTTTTATTTTCATACGTAAATGTAACAAAAAACAGAACCGTAAGTTTGGCTAATGTGCCTAGCATTTTGCTACAACTTTTGCTGACAAAGTAGCCAAATTGCTACAAGAGAAAAAATTCCAGCTGTACACCTCCCTCTTTCTAGGAAAAGACAGCCTGATCCAGCTAAGGCATGAGGAAGATCTGCAGCATGTCCAGATATGGACCTGAGTGTACAGTGTTCTCAGCAAAGAAAAACGAATCATATGACCTTATCAACTAAACTTGAAGCCATACAAACTGCAGATACTTCATGCACTATCACACAGTGACCAGGAGTGTCAACATGGTTTCTGTAGCAACCTGAGTGAATGATTTCAGTAAGAAACAGATTTCTCATGTGAGTTGACTTTAGTGATGAGGCTGCATTTCACATCAGTGGCAAGGTAAATAAGTATTATGTGCATATGTGGAGAATAGAAAAACCCACATTATGTCATGCAACATTAACACAACAGTCCCAAAATGAATGTATTTTTGTGTTGTAAGAAAATTTATGGACCACTTTTCTTTGCAGCAAAAATGGTCTCTGGTATCCTTTTACCTATTAGTATCATTTAGTTGGTATAATTTTCATCAGTTTCTTATGCCTCAGCTCAAGGAGGATGTCAATTTGCATGCCCCAGGTATGGTTTCTCAGCAAGATGAAGTGCACCACCTCACTTCCTTTTAGAAGTGAGGCATTATTTGGACTTTCCAGAGATTGGACTGGTCAATGACCAACTGGGTGATCTCCAAGGTCACCAGATTTGAGGCCAGCAAATTTGTTCTTATGGTGCTATGTTAAGAATCAAGTGTATCTACCCCGTAAAGGCAATGAACACTAAAGAACTCAAATAAAGGATTGTAGCAGCTGCTGTTACTGTAAATGAAATTGTGTTTTAAAGGGGTATGGGATGAAATTTGTTACAGGTGGGATGCTTTTCATATAGCATGTGGCAGCCACATAAAAGATTCGTAATATTGTGACTCGTAAAAGAAATCAGGTTTGTATCTATATATCATTTGTTTTATATGTCAATTGCTGATTTCATTCCTAAGTTTTGATTATCTTTTAATTGGCAGCTAGTTTTGGTCCAACCTGTATATACAGTAAAACCTCAAAAATCAGGTGTCCAGAAAACCGGCACTTCTCTGATTCTGTTTTTGTGATAACATCCGATGTTTTACCAATAGCCATGGAAATCTCCTGATGTACCATCTCAATAACACATGGTGAGATCATCCGATCTCAACGTGCGCATTGCTGATAGCCGCCTACGTGTAACATCGTGAGGTTTCTCAAATTTGTCATCTCATTGGGCAGCACTGAAGTGATGCAGACCAAAGAGGCGACGAATCGGCATGTGCATTTGAAATGTGCATCAAACGTGTGATGATGATCTGTGTTTGGTGGTGGCAATATGTGGATTCGATTGTGTAATGACATCTACATCGGCCTTCATGATGCATTGTGGTAATCGCCATCACAATGTATCACAGTTTCGTCAGTCAAAAAAACTTTAACATCGATGAAAAATTCACATTGAGTTTTCGCTATGTATTGATACATCACCCAGCCCTAGTGGTTGCTCTGGCTGTTTTCAAGTTTTTCCTAACCATTTGCAAAATTCAATTTTTTTCAACTGAGTGTGTGGTCCGTAGTATTGGATAAAGTGAGAGTACAGGCTGGTGTAGGTTTGATTTTAAGTGAAAAGATGAAGAACAACTTGATTCACTATTAGTGAGAGAATTCTTCGGATTCGTTTGACAGTGAAACTTCAGAGAATACTAATTCTTGTAGTGTATGCTCCTTGTGACTCGAAACCTTCTGATAGGAAGGAAGATTTCTGGAATGAGCTAAAAGCTGTTTTGAGCCAGTTAGGTGCTAAAGAGAAAGTTATAATAGCAGGAGATTTCAATGCAAGAGTAGGTGTGCAGAATGCAATATCTGACAATGTTCTGGGTAAGTTTAATGATCCTTGTGTAAATGATAATGGTGAAAAATTAATTGAACTCTGCATTGAGAATCATTTGTGTGTATCAAATACATTTTTCAGCCACAAGTATGTCCACACATATACTTGGGAAAATCGTACTCTTGGTCAAAAGAGTGCGATAGATTTGTTGTCTACGATCAGCGTCTGAAACGCTTAGTTGTTGACATCTGTGATGAGAGGTGCGGATGTTGGTTCTGATCATTTCTTGGAAGTGTCACGAATGAAACTGAATGGTGGTTGGAGGAAAAGGTATAAGAAGAGGCACAGGATGGAAAGAATAAAGGTTGAAAGGCTCCCTGAAGATCATCAGCGTTATTCTGACGTACTCAGAGAATGACTAAAGGAGCTGAAGTCTTGTGAGAGGGATGTAGAAAAGAAGTGGGAATGTTTTAAGAACTGTCTTGTCACTGCTGCTGAAGAGGTCTGTGGCACCACAATAGTGGGTAGCAACAGAGGTGATGCTTGGTGGAATAGTGAGATTGAAGGGGCTGTAAAGAGAAAGAAGGAAGCCTATTTGGGGATGTTGCAAGATAGAGTTTCTGTGGATGAATATCGCTGTAAGAAGCATGAAGCAGCTAGGCTGGTTCATCAGAGTAAGGCAAAAGATAGGAAGGAGAAGGTGGAAAGACATGAATTGGCTTTTTGGAAAGATAGGAAGACTTTCTGGAAGTACACGAGGCTCAGGTAAAATAGGGGAAACAAAGTTGTAAGTTGTGTGAAGAAATGGATTGGGGAAATTATATGGGAGTCTAATGAGTTAAGTGAAAGATGGGGTGAATACTTCTGTGAGTTATTAGATCAAGAAAGCAAAGGTGATTCTAAGGCAGAAGCAGATGATGTCACCGTGAAGGATGGAAGCACAGGAGGGATCTTGAGAGAAGAGGTGTGTAAAGCTCTAAAATCTCTTCAGAATGGTAAGGTTCTGGGAGTTGATGGCATAACTGCAGAGATGTTGAAATATGGTGGTGACTCTGTAATTGGCTGGTTAACTGAAATTTGCCAGTTGTGCTGTGAGCTAGGAATGGTTCCTCGGGATTGGAAGGATGCTATCATTGTTCCCTTGTATAAGGGAAAAGGTGATCAGATTGACTGCAAGAACTATCATGGTATTAGCCTACTGACTGTGCCAGGGAAAGTGTTTGGTAAGGTCGTTATTGAAAAAGTATGCGGTCTTACGTCAGAGAAAGTGTGGGGTGTTCAGAGTGGTTTTATGCCTGATAAAGGCTGCACTAACCAAATTTTTGCATTACACATGATGATTGAAAAGTATCTGGCTGTTGGAAAGAAAGTTTCTGCTGCCTTCATAGATTTAGAGAAAGCTTACGACCAAGTAAATAGGACACTTCTGTGGAAGGTATTGAATGAATATGGTGTTACTGGGAATCTACTTAAGAGTGTAAAAGCCATGTATGCTAGCAGTACAGCTTGAGTACGAATGAATGGTAGTGCATCAAAATGGTTTTCTATTGGTGCAGGAATCAGACAAGGTTGTGTAATGTCACCATGGCTGTTTAATATATTTATGGATGTCTGCATGCATAATGCCAAAATAGATATTACTGGTTTATGTCTTTGTGATATCCATGTGTGCAGATTGATGTATGCTGATGACACTGTCCTGTTGGCAGACAGCAAAAGTGAGTTGCAGAGAATGTTGTCCCGGATGTACGAAGTGTGCATGAAATTCAAACTGAGTATAAATAAGGAAAAAACCAAAGCTATGGTTTTTGAGAGAGGAACTGGTAGTACTGAATGTAATATAAGTCTAAATGGCACAGTGATTGACCATGTAAATGAGTTTGTGTATTTAGGAAGCATGTTTGACAGAGAAAACAAATTGGATGGTGAAATTGGTAAGCGAGTGTATTCTTTATTAAAAGCCATGGCGGCCTTGGAATGTTTTCACAGGAATGATGGGTTCTCAAGAGAATCCCGCATGGCTGTATATGAAAGTGTAATTGTTTCTACTCTGATGTATGGCAGTGAAACCTGGGTACTGCAGAAGAAACGTAAGAGTTGCTTGTGTCTGGAGAAATGCGTTACTTACGGGGGTTTGTGGCAAGACACGTTCTGATTGTGTGAGGAATAAAGATGTGCTGCAGTTGTGTAATGTGACGCAAAATGTTGTCAGCAAGGTGGAGACTAATATGCTTCCGTGGTTTGGCCATGTTGAAAGAATGAGTGATGAAATGCTAACAAAGAAAACCTTTTTATCCCAAGTGGCAGGAAGGAAAGGCAGAGGAAGGCCAAGAAAATCATGGGAGGATCAGATTCAGGAGTGTCTGCATGAGAAAAAGCTTATGAGTATGAAGTATAGAAGATCTTGTGTACGGCGTGTGATGGATGTCAGTGAAGCCCGAGTTGTACGTCAAGATTGCTGTAAATGGAGAAGTTTGATACGGCAACAGTAAATAAAAATTATGTGGGAGTTCGTATTTCTTTGTGGAGGTAACCTCTGAATATCAAAGTACAGCTTAGTGATATGTATGTATGAGTTTTATAATAAATAGTACAAAAAGGTAACCACCAATATTTTTGCCAAAATGATTTTTTTTTTTTTAGCAAATTGGGAAGAATGCGAACAGCAGCACAACCCCTGCATATTTATATAGCACAGACACCCAAATTTTCATTAAAGTGACCTGTTACGTGTAAGTACGTGCTTTACATAATGCCTGTTACGCAATTTTTGGATAGCTTCACGAATCCGGAATTTTCATAAATCTGGCATTTAGTCCGGTCCCGTAGATGACGGGTTTTCGAGGTTTTACTGTATAACATAAAAGAGAATAAGTGCAAATAAATGATAATGGTCCACCATTACAACATGAATTATTTTTTTTTAGTTTCATCAGATGCTCTGTGCCCATTTAATGTTGGGACCTAGGGTATTTATATCTCTGACAACACTATCCCCTCTGTGGCTCTGGGCTAATTTACTGAAAATTTATGCAGTACTCCCTGAGTTTATTTTACTAACAGTGGACCACTGAAGCAAGTATGTTTTCCAATATGTGTTGGGTACTTCTCTGATATCCCAGCTATAAACCTACATCTGTTTATGAAGAGCACAAAGGAATTAGTTCATCTTGCAGTCTGATACTCAAAGTGTTTTGGAAACTTTCAGCTACACACACATTTAAAAAGCTGAGGAATTATAAACTTCATCGTATAATCATTGTTCCTTGACTGATCAAGATGTTTGTCATCACGATAAATCTGTGTGCACAGCCCTTTTAATTTTTGTCATTTGCATCTGCGTTTAGAACAAACAGACATATAGAGCCAAGTCATCTGAATTTTGGAGAGCTAGCAAGTGGCTAGTATAGTTGAAGACATGTTACCATTATTAGTTGCAAATGCAAATTAAAATGGAAATTTAAAGTTTATATTTTATCATTGCATATTTAGGTGAGCCACTTTTTGAATTATCATTTGTGCTTCATTACTAAAATACGACATGTGCACTCCTATAGATGAAGGGACCACAGAATCACCTTTAGTGTTAAGACACTTTTCAAGTTATGCTAGAGAGCCAGGGAATGGAGAGAGCCAGTACCGTAAGACAAACGCAACATCCATGCCTCACCGGGATTCGAATCCGGACCCCTGTCGGACGAATGATCAGGAGCCATCGCTTAGACCACTGTGCCACCGGGGTGGCTCAAACTGTTTCATCCACCGCTTAATTGAATTCGTTGACGGAGGATTACAACCATACTCTAAACGGTACCGTCTTTTAACTTTAATGACAGACTTTAATTCCGCAAGCCATAACACACACATCGCCTTCTGCTGTACGGATGGCATGACTACTGATTGCGCATTTCTCATACATTCCTCATCAGGCCACACCTAGCGCCATCTATCAGATTCTGGGAATAACAATTCTGCAAAACAAAAATATAGAAACAGTGTTAGTAATATGTGACATAGAAAAACAGACAATGCTCATAGTTTTTTTGTACATAATTTTGTAATGTGTCCAATAATTCTCGGACACCCTGTATATATAATTTCTTCCTTTTCGGCAAAGGGGTGAGATGCCACCCCATGGGCTGCTTCTTCAATTCCGTAATCAGGTTAGTCACCCATGTCTCATCACCTGTGGCAATATGGCTCAAGAATCCATCACCTTGCTCACTACATTGCATGAGAAAGATCAACACACCGTCAGCCCGCTTGCTTCTGTGCTCCTCAGAGAGCATCTTTGGCAACCAGCGTAAGCACAATTTCTAAAATTCCAAACAATCTGTCACAATTTCATAGAGAGCAGTCCTTGAAATTTGCGGAAAATGCAAAGAAAACGCCAAAATTGTAAAACATCTGTCCTCGTGAACTTTTATATCAACCACAAGCATCAAATCACCATTGACCACAAATAGCTGGCCACTCGGCACTTTGTCGTGCAAATTCTCATCGTCTTTGTTAAACTGTCTAACCCATTTTCTCACCATTCCATCACTTACAGGGTTGCCAACTTTTCAAGAACAGCTTGAGGAGCATCCATAGAAATTTTGAGGATCATTTTGCCTTACTTGAGGAGCAGTTATAAAAATGCATGCAAGAAATATTCGAAATGTTTGGAATTAACAATCATTTCTATTAAGTCACTGTAATTTATTTTTCACTTACCTGTACATCATTTTAAAGATAAATATGTGGGGTTTTTTGCCTTCTGCAGTACTTCATTGGTGAGCACAGTCTCATAGCAGACACTTCCTTCGACTTTAGCAGAACAATTTTCAATTAGCATCCAAAGTATTATGGCCTAAATTGCTTCTGTAATCAGTTAGATTTTGATTTATGATACTAAAAACTGCTTTCACATGAAGCATTGCTGTGTGGTATTAAGAGCACAGACATCATTACATCTGGCAAGTATTTGTACTTAGGGGATCCATTATGGTCTTTTAACTGTTTAATTAACAACCATGCTACATCTGGTCTGTTACAAGAAGTAATCTCATCACTAAGATAATCAATTTGATAGTTTACACATTCCGATTCTACAACATCCTTCACCTCATCTGAATACGCAAATAAATCTAAGAAAAAATACAGGGAAGAAATGTTGTGCTTCTCTTTCAGTTTTACATCTGCAATTGATGCATGTTCATATAGCTTGTCTTGCACGGAATTTTTTTCAAAATATGTGTACATCCTTTATGGAAATATTTCCGTACACAGCTATAGAATTTTTCTTTTACAGAATTTAAAATATTGGGACTACTCAAAAATTGACGTGTTTTAGCTCCTATTACCAGTTCATCATCTGACTTTTGATTCTTTTTGTCACCAAAATCCATATATAGTGCACAGAGTCTGCTGTGGCAAATACTGCTGGCTTAATGTATCTAGCTAATAATTCAGTTAAAAGTGATGTAATTTCTCGATGATACACATATGTCATGGGTGCATCACTCTCCATCAATAAATTGGCTTTATTAAATATGCGGATAGTTAGTTGAAGAAACAATAAACACAGCTTTGTTGCAGGTGTTTCAAAACGTTTTTTCACTTTAAAAAATGTAGGAGATTTCCCTTTTTCTTCTCCACAAAAAAAATTGTGGAGAGCATCCCACTGTTCCAAAAATCTATCAATGACACACCCCAATGAAAGCCACCTAGTACAGCCATATTTTAGAATTTTGTGCTGTTCTAGTCCACAAACACTCTGACAAAACTGCAGAAGTTGAACACGTTAACAACTTTTTTTGAGATAATAATAAACGTTCACTAAAAATTCTTCAATATTATAGTAATCCAATTCTTTGGCTGCATGCTGTGCTGCCAAATGAATTAAGTGACAGGCACAGCCATGAATAATTACATTTAGGCTAGCTTTCTTTATATATTGAGCTAACCCCTTTGAACTACCCCATCTTCACATATGCATTATCTGCACAAAAGAAGACACAGTAACCCCATGGTATCATCTTCTTTTCCAATTCACCATTCAACAGATTGAAAATATTTTTCCCAGTGGATTCGCCTACTAAACGAGGCAATGATAATAACAATATCACTATTTTTCCAATATCATTATCATAGTACGTGACAACAATTGGAAATAACTTGTGTTCAGCAGAGTTGCCCCCATCAGTTGCCAAACTGAATTTTTTTTCTTTTAGTTTTCCAATTAAACTCTCTTGTGTCATAGCAGAGAAACTTTTTGTAATTGATGTCATTTTCGTGCATGTACAGGTATATTCCTTCACGAGTTTTTAATCTGGAAACTTTTTTTTAATAGAGGTTCGGCATGGTCTAATATTACTAAAAGGCAGTTATGTTCTATTAAGAACTTGGTGAAAAAAGCTTCAGCTCTTAACATATTGAAGCTTGATTCCACCACCGGCATCATAGAATCTAGAGTCTGATTAGCGTGCTCCCTTTTAGAATTTGTAACATGCTTTTCATTCTCCACATGGCACCAGCAACCCACTTTTCCACCATATGCAATTGAAAAATCCAAGCAACATGCAGTGCAAAACGCATGATTTAAAGACTTTTTAGACTGCTTTAATACTAGCCATGTTGTTTCATAATCGTTCCTGAAACACTGGGAATGTTTTCTTTTCCCAGCAGAAATTCCTCCCTGTTTAAATTTAGGAAACAAATAACAAACTTGAAATAAATCGCAACAAATGCTAGCACCATACAACACCTTTTAAGCTACTTCTTAAATACGGGGAAACCGGTTTTCGTCCCGTTCCTTCTCCTGGGCAAAATGAGCATGCGTCAAAGGAGGAGGAAATTTTGCCTGGCCGGAACTTATCATTGGGTCACTTTTTCCTTCGGGTTATCATAACGCTAATGATTGGAGAACCTTACGGAGTTATGGTATTTACCAGTGTAAGTTGAGGTCATAAAACGGGAAAAGTATTAAAAAAAAACCGAGGTCGACTTATACAGCGAGGATAAAATACCACCTGAAAAATTTTGATACATCGATTTTTCATATTATTAACACTCATTTTTATATAACATTAATTCTCACACAGAATTTTTTTGGCAGTGGGCGGCTAGAAATTTTAGCTGGGTAATGACCTCCCCCCCTCAAATGAATGCTAAGTAAGCTTGAAGTGATGAACACAACTGCACATTTCTTTGAAGCTGAATTAATTTTATCATTGTTTTGGGTACAGTAAATGCATCGCGGTAAACATCATACATACGTATATGACCTCCCCCCCCTTTTTTTATTTCACCAGCGTGCAACCACTGGGGTTTGTAGTGTGGGAGTTGTTTGACATTCATCACCCGGCACCTCGTCCCTGCGTAAGACATTATATTCATTGTTCACACCAATATCACCCTCTCCTTTTCTGCCATACATCTTCCCCAGTTTGCTAAAACACTTGAAAGCCACCAACCCCTCCCCCCCCCCCCCCCCCATGTCGAACTCCTAGCAGTTAACAGAACCAGTGGCGTACCCAGAGGGGGTGAAAGGGGCCATACGCACCCACCCACCCCCAATTTCTAATTTTAAAAATTGATAAAAATTGTTGGTGACATTATTTTGCTAGTGCCGCCATTCTGGTCTTCCTTAATTACCCATTAGTTACTTCTTTATTTGGAACGGTCAGACGAGGTCACATATGCCTATTGTTAATGCCTAACCCCACCCCCTCCCCGTGTGCATTTCCCACTTGTATGCCACCAAAGAAGGAAGAGGGTAAACTGGTGTTGTAGTGGTCAGGGTGTCATGCTAATGAATGGTGGGAGCTAGGGCCTGGGGGAAGAAGAGGGCAAGCCTTTTATCTTGAGTACATAACAGGAAAACAAAAACGTAGAATGAACATAACTCTGTAATTAATAGTATTTGAGAAAAATAAAAATACCTGTTCTATGCAAATTTTTTCCACCACTTTAGGAAGGACTGATATTGTAGCTGCAGTGATAAAACCAAAAATGTGAGAATTTTTCGATTGTTGGCTAGACATCATATAAAATTTTATTCAATGATGCATGCAACTTGATGTACGTATAGTGCTTGAACAATCTGATGTAATCGCAAAAGTGATTCTTTGATCAAATTTAATTTTTAAATAGCGATAATTCAAACTACAAAATTTCGCATTTGTGGTTTTGACATTGCGGCGACGATGCGCCCACCCCCCAAATTAATTTCTGGGTACACCACTGAACAGAACTAAGTCATCATGGATCCTCAGTACGGAGACTGCACAGGAGATGTAAGATTAAACGTCTGATTTTTATCCTCATAAAAATAAGGGTGGTGTGCATGTGATTTTAATGAAGGGATATGTTTGGCGAAACGGGGAAGAAGGGGGTCGAATTATACTATGAATATAGGCTGAAATCCAACATTTTTGCTCCAAAAGTCCACATCGACTTATACGCTGGTAAATATGGTAATAAGACAGGAAAAATCTCTGATGTTTTTTTTTTTTTTTTTTGCTTAATGCTCAATTAAGAGGATTTTACGTATTTTTTGGATTATGACTCAATTTCTTGAGCAAAAGAACAACTTTACTGAGCTGCAGAGTTTTAGTGTTTTTCCGGAGAAACTCCGCAAAATTCGGAGCAGTTGGCAACCCTGCACTTATGGCAGTTTGACCATAGACCTCACAACTTTAATTATGAATGTCAGCCAATTCACATTTCTTGCATTCTAAAATCGAATTACGGACTTAAGTCACAGCTAGCAGGCTGCTCAATCTTCTTAAACATGTTAAACGCATAGAACAACACACGAACATGATCTGATGTTTTCGTAATAGAGTCTGTGACTTGGCCACAAATGAGAGAAGTCAGTGCGCATGCGCGATATCATGACAAAAGTGCTGGAGCAAAAATATTCACAAACGGTACTTACTTTCCAAATATTCCTTGTACTTTCACAATGAGTATGCATTATGAACAGATATGAAAAATTTCTGAAATAATGTACCTATGGAAAAAAAGTAAATACTTAAGTATACATACCTCTATTTTTTTCCTTCAGAATCTTTCAAATTGCCAAGACACCAATCTTTTCTCTCTACAGCAGCTGAAACAGAACTTAATATGCTCTTTTTATCACAGGCATCGGAATTTGATACCTGGCCTGGAATGGGGTCAAATTCTGTGGATTCTAGCAACACAGCAACATTTTGCTTATCACCCTTAACAGTTTCAGAATTCCGATTTCCTTTTAAACCAAAATCTACACATCCAGATGGTAAGTTTGAACATACTTTTGATGAAGCATTATTGTTTGACGAGCTACTGAGTTTAGAATCACACGGAACAATAACTGTTTGAACACTTCTTGCATTAAAAAAGTCTAAGCCAGTTTGGAAATCATTCAGAGTTCTTTTCTTGGGTAGGTTGCTTAATTCTGATGAATAGTTGTCTACAGAAGTCACTGAATTCAAAAAAGTATCAACTACTGTTTGGTGGATCACAGAACTGCTGGATTCTGAACCACATGGCTGGAGAATAGTCTGGACACCTTGTGAAGTAGAAAAGCTGGAAATGTTTTTAATACTTTTGTGCACTTTGTCATTCAAATTGGTGTTTGGAGTAAGTAGACTGGCAGAATCAATTGCAGAACTGCAACTTTTATTAACTGAAGAAATGTTATTTACAGAACCATTAGATTCAACATTACAAGGCTTCAAAACAGTAAAACCACTCTCTTTCAGGGAACTTTTTGACAAACATTCATCCAAGACCATGTATTTTGTACTTGACATTCCAATGGTGTTAAAGCCAGTTTTGGGAACAGTTGGACAATCATCATTATATTTTAGTAGATCACTGCTACTTTCCTGCATAAAAGATACGTCCTTTTGAGCAACCCCACAAGCTTGGTTACTTGCAACAAGGTCAACAAAATTTTCTGATAAATTTTCCATGCTTTTCAGCACAGGACTGCCAGCTTTTCTTGAGGGTTCTGTAACATGATTTGCAATAGACGAATGTATTTTTAATTTATCACTTTTAAAACCACTGTTATTTGAATCATACTTTGGGTAAAAAGTATCATTAATTAAGGCTGAAGATCTTGACCCAATATTTTCACTTGCAAAGCTTTTTGCAAAACTTTCCAATGGATGAAACAATCCTCCTTTAGCATCTCCTGAAATCCCATTACCTAAAACATGTTTAACAGGACTTTCTGGTAATTTTCCCATGTCCTTCACAATATGATCATGATCTATTAAATGAGCTGAAACACCATTTGCAATACTATGGGAGATTTTTGATGTTTCTTTTTTTGAAGTATTGTTTCCCAGTTTAAGTTCTTCGTAAAATGTATTGTTACTTGAAATGACAGGACTGCCATTTTTACATGCAGATTTTTCTGAACTTAAGTCACTCATACTTCCACTACAATATACAATATCAGTAGAAAGAGAAATTTCATCTGGCTTGTGATTTGTGATAGCAGGTAATTCAGTTCTCTTTTCAGGTAACACTGTATGACAAACTTTTCCAATTGACTCAGAAAGAAAGCCCAAAATCTCTTCCTAAAAAAAAAAAAAAAGGAAAAGAAGAAATATTTATGCATATAAAATGGCAGAAAGCTTTGTCTCTACATAATATTTGTTGTAACACTAACAGGTAAAAGAAGGGACCAAACTAATATACAAATTTTTAAGTTGAGAATTTAATTGGCTAACTCAGATCCTGGTGATCACCCATTGTTGGTTCATGACTTCATCTGAAAATGCTAAAACTGAAAAGTCAAACAAAATCAAATGAGAAAAAAATCAAAATTCAGTACACTTATCTACCACATTTTTTAACATGAACAGTAACTGAACTGCATATGGTAATATGGGATATGATGTTGCAGTTACACTTAACAATAAATAATATATGATGTTGCAGTTACACTTAGCAATCATAATAATTCAACTGGGAGTATGTGATGGAATAGCAGGCTGCAATTCAAGTATATGTCATGCACAAAGAGCTCAGTTACAGGGTTTCTGCAAATGAGATAAAAGAGTATTGTGTCAGAAAAAGCAAACTGAAAAAGGAAAATTGAATATGAAATGCCCAGTGCCAGTATTCTCTATGCACACAGTTCACAAAACAGACTTAGCTTTAGCTCAGGTACATGATTTCTGTTTTGTAGTTACTCCTCAAAGGTCTTCATCAAAATGACAATGCTTCCAAATAGGCACAAACGTCTGTGCTGTTCGTGCCACTAAATACACCAAAAATAACTGAATGCTGTCTAGACACGGTACCAAACAATGGAGCTAATTGCAGATTAAAAGATGAACTTTTATTTACAACTTAAAACCATATATGCATGCGAGATCTTTCAGACCCATAGTGGGTCTGAAAGATCTCGCATGCATATATGGTTTTAAGTTGTAAATAAAAGTTCATCTTTTAATCTGCAATTAGCTCCATTGTTTGGTACCGTGTCTAAACAGCATTCAGTTATTTTTGGTGCAAATAGGCACATATGGTTTTACTGTATCCTAATACTCCAACTAACACTGCCATATGTCTTACAGAACAAAAACTCCATGAAAACCACATATCAACAGAAGAAATACAAGATGTCATAAAAGCACTTAAATTCATCATTGAAAATAACTATTTTACTTATCAAAAAACAATAAACAAACAACTAGAAGGTGCACCAATGGGATCCACACTTTTAGGAATACTAGCTGAAAACAAAAATCAGGCCACGCCAGATTGGGAAAACATTGAAATAATAGCGCAACATAACAAATGACAAATGGGGAAAAATACTAACAACCAAAGCGATATATATAGAGAGAAGACAAAAAATACAAACTGTAATACCAATACACCAATAAATTTATCTTATGCCTGGAAATATATCATCGAAGAAGAAAAGAAATTAAAAAACAACAACAGAAAAATAAACAGAGAACAAAGAAAAAGAAACAATAATACACAGGGTGTCCGAGAATTATTGGACACATTACAAAATTATGTACAAAAAAACTATGAGCATTGTCTGTTTTTCTATGTCACATATTACTAACATGGTTTCTATATTTTTGTTTTGCAGAATAGTTATTCCCAGAATCCGATAGATGTCGCTAGGTGTGGCCTGATGAGGAATGTATAAGAAATGCGCAATCAGTAGCCATGTCATCCGTACAGCAGAAGGCGATGTGTGTGTTATGGCTTGCGGAATTAAAGTCTGTCATTAAAGTTAAAAGATGGTACCATTTAGAATATGGTTGTAATCCTCCGTCAACGAATTCAATTAAGCGGTGGATGGAACAGTTTAAAGAAACTGGCAATGTGGTACATAGTGGAGGAGCTGGTAAGCCTAGTGTCAGCGGTGAGACGGTTGAGAAGCCCCAGGAAATCCGTTCGTAAAGCAAGCAGAGAACTGTGCATTCCGAAATCAACAGTTCAAGATATCTTGCACAAGAAATTAAAGTTTCATGCTTATAAAACTCAAATAGTGCAAAAGATGCATGTAAATATCACACTCTGCAATATGATGTGGATATGCTGAATTGAGTGGTAAACGACGAAAACTTTCTCAGTACTGTAATTTTTATTGATGAATCCACATTTCATGTATCAGGTATTGTGAATCGTCACAACTGTAGGATATGGGGCAGTGAACCGCCTCATGCTGCTATTGAACTGGAACGTGATTCTCCAAAAGTTAATGTGTGGTGCGCCCTATCAAAAACAGAAGTGATTGGCCCTTCTGCGAAAAAACCATGAATGGTAACATTTACTTGGATATGCTAGAAAATTTTGCTATACCCCAGATCAAAAAATATTACATCATTTTCCAACAAGACGGCCTCCGCATTGGTCAAGGCGTGCACGCAAGTGCCTAAATGAGCATTTGCCCAATAGATGGATTGGGCGTGGTGGTCCCATTCCATGGCCTCCTCGCTCTTCAGATTTAACTCCATTGGATTATTTCATGTGGGGTTATGTGAAGGATCGTGTCTATCAGACGCCTTGTACTGATTTGCAGGAACTGAAGCAGCGTATCACAGCTGCTATTAATTCCATAACTCTCCAGATGCTTGCCAATACATGGCATGAAATCGAGTATCACTTGGACGTACTACGAGCAACGAAGGGATCTCACATCGAAATTTATTAACTTGTGTAGTTACATTGTAAGTTAGTACAGTCAGTTTCTTTCTACCTGTTTAATGTTTTGTTTTACATAATTTTTTAATGTGTCCAATAATTCTCGGACACCCTGTATAACAAAAAATGATTGGTGATGACACAAAAAACTACGACGTCAAAAGGCACGTGCATCACAGGAGAAACTTGAACTAAACACAGACAAGTTAAGATTAATTTATCAACAAATTTGTTGAAAATGCCAGGGAAGGTTGCTGCACAAAATGCATCTAAAAACAGAAATATGACTAGAGGAAAATGATGTAAAATTTTCTAATCACCAAAAGTATTCAAATGTATAAAAAATCGGTGATATATGTACAAATATATTATGTTATAAAATAATTTTTATAGTGCGTATGGCTGAATTAACGAAGTTTTCATTACAATTTCGACAAGTGCAGGGCCTATTCTAAATTCTGAGTCACCACCGAAGCTTCCGACAAGAACTGGATATATACACCAGAGCAAAGGTGGAGATCAGATTTCAGCTATAGAAGTTTTAAATACCTGATCACCTACAAAGGCTACAAAGAAGGATGTAACAAGGAACGTGTTCGGAATGCGAGGATAGCATAGGATCGAATCTAACGACGTTGTAGCTGCAAACCGGACAAGAAGAAGGTAAGAATTCATAATCATGAACAAATCTGGTAAATCTAATACTATACTATTTAATAAATAAAATTAAGGAACAATAATACTACAAAATTATCAATAATTTATCTGGTCGTATATTCTCTTTAAAAGCAAATATACATGAAGAACACAGAGATGCCAACCTGTCTCAGATATTTTCAGTAGCACTCCTACAAACTTTCAGTAGTTTTGGCCATTTTTCAGTAGTCATACCAAAAAGAATAATTTTAACAGAGGAAAACATGGTATAACTCATTTAATTTAATTAGTATTTTTACTTACTTATTCATTTATATACATGAAGATCTGTATCAAAATATTCCAAATTTTTCAGATGGAAAATAATATACACCATGATTGATACATTTTTTTTTTTTTTACAGAACAAAAAATTGATTAAACAGCTTTCTTTAGTGATTTGGCTGTACATTGTTTGCAAATTTGAGTTCCTCAGCAGAAAATATTTTTTCATAACACACTTGCCCAGAGGAAAACATTCATTTTTGCAATAAGAAGTGCTTCTACAGTTTCTAAACCTAAATTAAGTTGGAAACGGGCTTGATTTTTTTTGCACTAAACTAAAATCTCTCTCACTCACAGCATTCGAGTGTGGAACTACAAGTATTGCAAACATTACTTTTGAGAGAATACTATACTTAACAGCTCCACTACAGCCTCTTAATTTTGAGATTTCTGACCTGTCGGGGGGGGGGGGGTCCCACCTTACTAGCCTTTTCCAAATTAGAATAAAAATGCTATAATTCCATTTCCCCTGTCGGGGGAAAATCAGGACCATGAATGCATGATAGCTATCTGTTTCTGCTATGGTCTCTAATTTGTCAGCTTGATAACAAGCAATTCCACTTCCAGTATGTCAAGTTCATTTTCAGTTATTATAAATGGAAAGCGCTTGACTATGTATAATACAGAAGTAAATTATGTTCTGGCTCTAAGTGAAGGATCTGCTACTTCTGCATGTTTTAAGAATTCATCATAAATCAGTATCTTTTCTTGAATACAAGAACATTCTTCAATGTATTAACAAAATCATTTGTGTTTAAAATGATTTCGCTTAAATACATTCTTGTTTTTACTCCAATTACCAGTTGTGTCTTTTCTGATTTTTCTTTTTTGAAAAATTTATTTGAAAAATTAAGCTCAACAACACCATCAGCTACGACAGTAGGCTTCACAAATCCCTTGGATGACAATTTTATCCATAATGCTGAAAGAACTTTCAGTTTCAGGACCATGAATGCATGATAGTGTAACTTGGAAAATATGAATGCTTTTGAACATCATGCATCAATTCTTACAAATTTTTCAGCTTCGTCACTTTCGTTTTCGACCCCCCCCTTTACAGTTACGGGAGAAACCTTTACTATGTGATATTTTCGTTTTCGGACATTTCCCTTCCATTTTCAAGATAAAATACAAAAATTTATGAAATAAAATGAAATTTAACAACAATACTAGGCAGAGGAAACATCGCGTGAAAAATAAAATTACGATTACGGGAGAAATCTTCACTGTTTCCGAAAGTTTTGAAAGACGAAATTTCCGTTTTCGAAAGTTTCAGGCGGAAAGCATCCTTCACCACTACTAATTGCTCCAAAATGTCTGTTCAGTTATGCATCGATCTCGAGGATAACCCAAATTACGACGAAAAAGCAGAAATTCCTCGAAGCCGTGGCACTCACTCTCTTGCCTGAAGATTACACAGAAATTTTTGCGTCGCCGAATTTCCGTTTTCGGAAATTGTCCCTCCATTTTCAAAGTGAAATACAAAGATCTATGGAATAAAACTATGTATAACAACAATACTGGACAGAGGCAACATCGCAGGAAAGCGAAATTACGATTACAGAAAAAAATCTTTATTTCGTTCATTTCCGTTTTTGAAAGGCGAAATGCTGTCCCGATGCGTATTTTTACGCGTTGGTAAAATTCTTCGACGCATAGTTTTACGAGTTTCTTGATGCGCATTTTTTCACGTTTCTCGATGCGTACTTTACGTGCTTCTCGACGTGTATTTCTACGGGTTGCGAAAAATTCCCGATGTATATTTTTACGCGTTGATAACATTTAGATGCATACTAGATGCGTAATTATGCATTTTGGCAAACTCTGCACTAAGAACGAAATCCAAGCATACTTTTCTGCAATGCAAGAAAAAAACTTCAAAATATTAATTACTGACACGAATAGGCAATGCACGCTTAAAAAAGTAAAAAAAACCTCCGATGCCAGGCAATGACACTCCAGATGACACTCACGTTCTGCACCAAGAGCTTGTCGCTACACTGGGAAAGAGCTTCAGGCTGAACTCCGCGCACGTCCACCAAAAAGCGCTACGCTCAACGTCCCCAAAATGTTGCATGCTGGGGAGGGAGGGTTTTCACTTAGAATGACTCAACGCAAGGCCACACTCATCGAATGCCGGTCGCTCGCGCTAAGATCCGAGCAACTGTGAGAGGCAGCATCGCACGCAAGACGAATGACGGATCGTCAAGTGGTCGCCATTGCGTTAGGAAGGGGAACAAGCAAAATAAAAATTAATAACTTCTGTTAATTTTCCGTAGAAAAATAACGGTTTTCCGTATTCCGTAGTACAAGAGCTATTTCCATAGGAACTACGGAGATTCCGTAGTAGTTGGCCTCTCTGAGAACAGAACAAAGAAAGTATGCAAATACTTCAAAACTCAAATAATAAAACCATGTAATTACTGCATAGCAGGTGAAGAACCTAAATGCAAAATTCGCACAATAACTAACAAAATGTTCCACCATTTACAGTTCCATAATGTAACCAATGCATGATAAGAGAATATTAGGGATTATTCTCATTTATAGCGTGTTTCATGCTTTACTGCCAATCTTTCTCACTATGCTTCACAATCATAGTTTGAACTGTGATAGTATCATCACTTTCAGTAAAATTTTACCTTAACAAAAATATTTTAGTGTTAGAGGCATCTTGAATATTGTGTTTAACCAATGGGCCTTTTCTTTCTTGTCGTTATGACCTGTTTTCAGTAAAATGGTCTCTGACGGATGCCTATCAATCACTGCCTCATCACTATCGGCAGTGGCTGAGCTACCCGCAACTGAAACAATGCTCTCTCAAAGAAACCCCAAAGCATTATGGGAGCATTTTTCCCACCTCTAGCAGCCTCACTTTACATGCATTTTCCAGGGCTAAATCAGAAGCAGGGATGGGCACATAAGTGAGAAACATTGACGTTGGATATCAGTGAATACTCATTCCCAAAACATCCATTCATCAGCAGTATCAGCAGAAATCTCAATGTTTCTTCAATGTTTTGGCTCCTGTAATATCGAGGATAAGAACCAGATTTTTGGAGACGAAACATTGAACAAAACAGTGAAAAATCCATTAATTCATGACATAGGAATATCATATTCCCTTCATTTACTTCGGGTAGAAAATATTTTTTTGGGGTTTCAAACATTGATTACCACTTGTAAAACAATGATGCTCAAAAACATTGATGTTTTTTTTGCCAATCCCTACTCAAATTAATCTTTGCTGCACTGGATGGGATTCCAGGAAACATATTTACAATTATGAGGAGAGGAACATGATGGGGAAGTGCTGACCGTACACTTTATGGGAGATCAGGTTGTGACATATGATCATTTTATTTGTTACTTGATATTTCAGTTAGTGAGTTATTTCTTTTCCTTCAGCAACTAAAAATTTTGACCTTTGATGACTTTCCTAGTCTAATACAACCTAGAGTGTTGTTATAGCTCCCCCATGCCCTAAGATCTCAGCTGGAGTATAATCACAGAGTTGTATTTAAAGAAAATGCATCTGCATACACAGTCATCAGAACAGAAAGAGTGAACCACGATTAGCAATAGAATAAGATAAGAATAAATTAAAATAATAAAACAATAATTATTGTCAGAATAATTATAGAGGACTAAAATTGCTCTAAACTGAAAAACAGGGTAAATTTCACAAAAAATAGGCCAAATTAAAAAAAAATAGGCAGAATTTCACAAAAATGGCAATCATCTTTAAAAACTCAAAAACAGGGTAAATTTCACAAAGATAGGCCAAATTACAAAAAAAATGGGCAGAATTTCCCAAAAATGGGTATAATCTTTAATAATCTGGATCAACCCCTGCATAGAAGACATGTTCCTCACAATGGAAGATATTTAGGGCAAAAAAGAATGGCATGATGTCGCATATTTTTGTTTTTTCTTTCTTCAAATCATACTTTGAGAAATTACAGTAAAGGAAATGCAATGTACATGTATGAATTATTTGAAGTAAACAATTTACATTTAATACCCATTATAATAAAAAAATACTTAACTAATAAATCCCAAAATAAATTCATGTTTTATACTTTAAACCAGAATTAATACATACTTTTTTTCTTCAAAATCATAGTGAAGTAAATGCATTGCTGTAGCATATTAGTCAAACATATACCATCTTTCAAATTTTGGTTACACAAATTTCATGCATGTATGTACATTTTATGTCCAGGCTTGTCAAAATGCAACTGAGTTTTTTTTTTTTTTTTTTTTTTTACTCTATGATGCTGAAAGTATGTCAATGGCATAATGTTATATTTTTTAGTGACCCTGCAAGACTATAATTCTACAGAGTACAGGACGTTGCATCCAAAAAGAACGCACACACCTTTTTCCAAAGAAACCCTGGCAAAGCAAAGTGATTTGGTGTCCTATTAAATAATTAAGAAGGTAGTGTAGAACACGCTAAGTTATGTATAAAAGTTTAATGCAAATATATTTCAGCCATTACTATGGCCTTCATCATTGCGACTACGATTGGTTTACGTTGCCAGATTGGAAAGGTAAGTTTTGTAATAGTAACTCCGGGTGACGTAATGCAATGAGGGATTTCCAGATGTAAGGAACGGAAATGGGGAGCTCAGAGTTGCAATTTTTGAAAAATAAAATTTCCAAACTTTCTCTAAACCTTAGAACATAACGATTTTGGAAGGGAGCCAACTTTTTAGTATCGGACCAAAGTGGAATAGCCGAAGTGTCAGCCATGGTAAGAAGAGATAAGGCAGATGAAGGTTTTCCAAATTTCACATCAGATTTGTGTTCCTGAAGTCTTGAGAGAATTTTCCGGAATGAACATCCTATGTACGCAGTTAATCCAACGTTAGTCTTGATCGGAATATTGTACACTCCAGGCGAAGAAAGCGGAGGTCTTGGGTCTCTGTCATTACGGAGTATAACAGAAATTAAAGGGTAAGAACGAATGGCAAGTCTATATCCTTCTCTTTTGAAGTAATTCTAATGAGTTTGTAAGCAGAAGGTTCATGGAAAGAGATTGAGCCAGCAAACGTTAGTTCCGTTTTTGGTGAAACAGGTTGAAGAGCAACAACTGGTTTTTTTCTTAGCATTTTGAATTAATTTAGAAACTAGGAGAGGGGAAAGCCATGTTGAGTACCGATCAAGCGGATGTTTGCTAATTCATTTGTTAGATTAACTTCAGTGTTACAAACCAAATGTGCTCGATGAATGAGAGACTTGAGGGCTGACAGTTTATATTGGTGGAAGGTATGATAATTGAAAGGAATAATGCTATTGGTAGAAACAGGTTTTCGGTAGACAGAAGTGGAAAGAAGATTACATTTTGAGATGCTGACATCCAAGAAATTTATCTTGCCATCAATTTCTTCATTAATAGTGAATCTAATAGATGGGAATTTTTCAGTGATTAAATTTGTGAGTTGCAATAGATCTTTTTTAGGATGAGGCCAGATGACACTCGTTTATTTTTTACTTTACTATCACTAAGCTGTTCTCTGAGATTCAGAGGTTAGCTCCAAAAAGAAATACAAACTTCCAGATATTTTTACTTATTGTTGTTGTATCAAACTTCGCCATTTACAGCGATCTTGACATACAACTCGTGCTTCACTGATATCCATTGCACGCTGTACACAAGATCTTTTATACTTCATACTCATAATCTTTTTCTCATGCAGACACTCCTGAATCTGATTCACCCATGTCTTCCTTGGCCTTCCTCTGCCTTTCCTTCCTGCCACTTGGGCTGAAAATATTTTCTTAGTAAGCATTTCATCACTCATTCTTTCAACATGGCCAAACCACCGAAGCATATTGGTCTCCACCTTGCTAACAACATTTTGCTTTACATCACACAACTGCAATACATCTTCATTCCTCACACAATCAGATCGTGTCTTGCCACAAACCCCACGTAAGTAACGCATTTCTCCAGCACACAAACTACTCCTATGCTTCTTCTGCAGTACCCAGGTTTCACTGCCATACATCAGAGTAGGAACAATTACTGTTTCATACACAGCCATGCGGGATTCTCTAGAGAACCCATCATTCCTGTGAAAACCTCCCAGAGCAGCTATGACTTTCAAAGAAGAATTCACTCGCCTACTGATTTCACCATCCAACTTGTTCTCTCTGTCAAACATGCTTCCTAAATACACAAACTCACTCACCTGGTCAATCACAGTGCCATTTATACTTACATTACATTCAGTGCTACCCATTCCTCTCTCAAACACCATAACTTTGGTTTTTCCCTTATTTATACTCAGTTTGAATTTCATGCAAACTTCGTGCATCCGAGTCAACATACTCTGCAACTCACTTTTGCTCTCTGCCAACAGGACAGTGTCATTAGCATACAGCAATCTGCACACACGGATATCACCAAGACATAAACCACTATTATCTATTTTGGCCTCACGCATGCATGCATCCATAAATATATTAAACAGCCATGGTGACATTACACAACCTTGTCTAACTCCTGCACCAATGGAAAACCATTTTGATAAAACACCATTCACTCGTACACAAGCTCTACTACCAGCATACATGGCTTTTACACAATTAAGTAGATTCCCAATAACACCATATTCATTCAATACCTTCCACAAAAGTGTCCTATTGACTCGGTCATAAGCTTTCTCTAAATCTATGAAGGCAGTGAAAACTTTCTTCCCAACAGCCAGATACTTTTCAATCATCGTGCGTAATGCAAAAATCTGGTTAGTGCAGCCTTTACCAGGCATAACACCACTCTGAACATCCCACACTTTCAATGATGTAAGACCCTGTACTTTTTCAATAACAACCTTACCACACTCAGTAGGCTAATACCATGATAGTTCTTGCATTCAGTCTGATCACCTTTTCCCTTATACAAGGGAACAATGATGGCATCCTTCCAATCCCGAGGGGCCATTCCTAACTTCCAGGAAAACTGGCAAATTTCAGTTAACCAGTCAATTATAGAGTCACCACCATACTTGAACATCTCTGCAGTTATGCCATCAACTCCCGGAGCCTTATCCATTCTGAAGAGATTTTAGAGCTTTACACACTTTTTCTCTTGAGATCCCTCCTGTGCTTTCATCCCTCATTGTGGCATCATCTGCATCTGTCTCAGAATCATTTTTGCTCTCCTGATCTAATAACTCACATGGTCCTATTAAATTTGACATACAGTCAGAGCATTGCTTCATACATGCACGCAAGCACTGTATTACCAAAATTTCATACAATCAAACCTGTATACACCGATGAGCCATTACATTATAACCACTAACCTAATAAGCTGTAGGACCCCCCCCTTAGCCCACAAAACAGCGGCCACTCAGCGAGGCATCGATTTGATGAGGTGGCGATTGGTATTCTGGGGTATCTGGTACACCATAATGTCAACAACAGGTCCTCCAGTTCCTGTACATTTGGGGGGGGGAGGTTGATTTAGCACGAACCCGCTTTCCCAAGTCGAACCTCAAATCCTCAAATGTTTGATTGGGTTCATGTCAGGTGAATTTGGAGGCCAGGACATCAACAGAAAGTCACCAGCATGTTCCTTGAACCACTCCTTGATGATTCTGGCAGTGTGGCATGGTGCATTATCTTGTTGGTAAGGGCACACCAGCAGGGAACACAGTTGCCATGAATGGGTGAACTTGGTCCGCAACGATGTTCAGATACCTGACAGCTGTCAGGGATTGTGCTATTGGGAAAATGGGGCATAAAGTGTCACAAGAAAACATCGCCCACAGAATAAGACCATCGCTGCTGGCCTGTTTCCACCCAACAGTGCATCCAGGTGCCATAGCCTCCGTTGGTAATCAGCGTATCCACACTTGGCCGTCTATGTGATGCACCAGGAATCTTGATTTGTCAGACCAGGCCACTTTCTTCCAAACATCTACGGTCCAATCTCCATGATTTTGGGCCCATTTCATGCGTTGTTGACAATGGCGTGCAGTGAGCAGGGGGCAGGTTGGTCTTTGGCTATGCACAGAAGGTTCAGATGAATTATGTGCTGTGACACATTGCCCTGTTCACCACCGTTGTAGCTGCGGGTGTTGCACTGTGGTCCAGCGGTCACTGTGAACAATGCGCAACAGTCTCCCCTCTGGCATCAATGATCCGTGGACAACAAACGGCTGGACGACAGTTCGTCGCGTGGCCATCTGTGCACCACTTTTGATACGTACTCACTACAGCAGCATGTGAACAACTCGCAAGCCATGCCGTTTCTGAAATTGTAGTTCCAAGGTGCAGTGCCATCACAATTTGTCCTTTATCAAACTGTGATAAATCAGCAGCTCTTCTCATTCTGACTCTGAACACTCTACTAACGGAAAGCCGGTCCTCGGGTTTAATACATACTGCTCTGTGAAGCTCACATGCGCCACCGTTCAGTCTCCAGGTACGCTCATTTCTTGAGGAGGGAGTAGTCATAATGGAATGGCTCTTTGGTGTATAATGAAGTTGAAGCGAGAGTCAAAACATTTGCTATATGCAAACTTCATTATAACTGGACATATAAGAAAAGGGGCTATTTTGGGAATATTAGATTATGTCAGGTTAAAACTAATTAATCATAAACTATTTATCAATTAATTGAAGGTAAATGATACATATTAATTGAAAACTATACCTACCAAAATAGCAAGAGTGAGATCTGCAATAAGCAAAACATTTGACGAATGTAAAAATGAAAATGAAACTAACTGCCAAAAATTTTAATTTCACTTGTTATGTCAGATGTATGAACAAATTCTTGCTTGTTTTGTGCTTATCATGATTGCTGTTTTAAATGTTTTTTCAACTTCCTCTGACATGGTGGTTAAGATGTTTCTAGATGCAAAATAAACTCAAATAATTTTCTAAACAACAGAAATTCAGTGGTTGAAAGGTGGTGAGAGGAGGGTAAAAAAAAAAGACAGTATTTGCCCAGGAGATGCATGCGTAGTGGGGAGGGGAGGGGGGAGGTAATAGTAAAAGAGCAGCTGAAACATTCTTGTGTTCATGTGAACTGACCTATCTGTAAGGAGAACAATGGAGTCAACAGCAGGCGAATCTTTGTTTTTCCGTGAAACAGCTGCATGAATGCCACTTATTTTGGTTGCTGATAACCACACTGAACTTCAACATATGCAGTTACTCCAAAAATTGTCTTTCGTAACAGGGGAGTATATGGATTTTTTTTCGGAAAGGGAAGGGGGGGACTAGAAGAAAAAATTTAAGCATTTTTTGCTAATATAAGTTAATGCATTTTTATTAAATTAAGGCATTTTTCACTAATGTAAATTGTATTTTTACCAGAAACTTAAAAAATGAAACACTTTTGGAAGGACAAGGCCTTCTGGCTTCCTCTAAATACGCCCCTGGTTCGTAATATAACAGGAAAAATATTGCTAAGTTCAAGGAATCAATAAAAATCTGGTTTATGCAAAATTTCATTATATGTGGTTTCGACTGCATATTAATGTATGCAAATATTTAACAAAGCAATAATTCTTAAGACAAGACTTTACTATGCAAGTAACTTTTCAGGATGAGGATATCCATATCTAACAGGGTAAAAGTTACTTCACATGATATTTTGTTCTTTATCAGGAAATAAACAGTGAATTGCATCATACTGTTACCTAGCAGCATAACACAGAGAGCATCAAATAACTTAGTTCTTACCATAGAATGTAACAAAACTCTTGTTTTGTTTGGTTCTATATTGACATCTATTTTCTTTGGTGGAAGTGAAATGGAAATAAAGCAAAGTGGGTAGCGGTTTTTACTTCCATTGAAACTGGCAGATTGTGAATAACTTGTCAGGAGTACCTGTATGTGAAGAAACATGATTATCAAAAAATCAGCAAAAATATATGAATTACATCCTTCTAAAAATTGAATATGTATATTTGCTAAAAGGTAAAAATGGAATAAGAACCTAATTCTGTATTCCTTTTTTGTTTAAGCAGTATGAGTTCTAAATAACTTTATCGTGTGACAAATTGACAAAAAAAATTTCTGAATTTTTATACAATCTTCTGAATTTTTCAAAGCAATCTTCTGCATATTCATTAAATTTAGTTGGCAGGTATGTGAAGCCATTTTAGCTGAACTATTGTAGCTGAAAACCAAAAAAATTACAGAAATTCAAGGAACTAAACACCTATATACTCTGTACATGCATTTACGTGGTAATGAACAAAATTTCATCATAACATGTACAACTTTAACCCGCACGCGCGTAAACTGAATTAGAAGTGAATAAATAATTGCATCACAACTTCAGTGGCAGTGGTCAGGGATGCCCGATTAGTCTCCTGAGTTGGGTCCAGAGGTCCAGATCTGAGTTGGATGAGGCCTGTTCTATGGTGGTGCTGGCTTTGTATCTCCCCAGGAACCACTGACCCAGAATTAGAGATGAGTGGCCCGTTATAGCCTGAGATAACCATGGAGAATCATTAAATCTCCAAATAAATGAACAAACAATTGCACCAACAATTTTCAGGGTGTTTGTCACAGGGTTCGTTATTTTAAATCATGAATAAAAATCACTGATTTAAATCACAAACAGAAATCTTCAAATATTCATTATGTATTTGTAAAATCCATTAAAATTAAAACTGCATGCGCTCAAATTAACTGTGCTAAATTTAGCACTGTTATTCATTAAACAAAATCAACTTCATGCTGAAACTAAAAACAATATTATTTTAGCCATGAAAGTTAAAATACATTTTGTTGTAAATGTGGTTTTTTTTCCACAAATAATTTTTCTTTGTACCATTTCTTAATTGCAACCATAAAGGCATAAGATAATTCTAAAATTTAACAAAAATTAGATGTGTTCCTTTCCCATGAGATTATAAAGTCCCAGGCTCCCAGGACCATTAATCTCCTTTCATGGAGGTTATAAGTTGGGTGTTGTCAATAGCAAAGGAATCTGACATTTTGCATTTACCAGTGTTCCCTTTCTAGTGCATGAACTCACCAGGAGGATTATTTTAGTGGGTGGTAATAGAGGGTGATAAACAAGGCTTGAAATATTTCATGCCGGTTTACCAGTCAGGCAAATAACTCACTTCTCAGTTGAAAATCAACACCTCTGCAGGGCTTGCAAGAAAAACAACTCAGTACTAAAAATTAAAAGCTAATTGTTTTTGTTTACATGCTCAATAGTATTTATGAAATTGTAAGCATTTTCTAGAATATTTTATCGCTAACCTAATTTAAACTTTAATTACCATTTTATAATAACCAAACTCACCTTTCTCCCTCTAGAGTAGGTGATGCAAGAATCCTTCAATCTTTTAGAACTTTCCTTACAGCTCCATGGAAACACAGGAATCCGTGTTTGCCCGTTGACCTACGACACCAATTGCTAAGCGAGAGCTCACAACATGCATGTGACTGACTCTTGTACATAAAAATATCAGTTTTTTAATAAGGCTTATTTTAATTTACAGAACTGATTCGTGACTGGGCATCAGCATGAGAATCGGTTTCTCCGCGAAAGTTATTGGACAGTGAATACCGTGAGTTAAAACATCCGGGCACGGTGTGCTTAACAAAGAACATGAGGGGAAAAGCCACAAGCCCAGAGAATGATTTCCCAAAACGCTGTGGGAAAAGATAGCAACTGGCTTACACTGCTTATGGGAAAGAAGCAGTGCAGACACTGCTTATCTTTTCCCACAGCGTTTTAGGGAATTATTATCCAGGCTTGTGGCTTCTTCCCTCATGTTCTTTATTAAGCGCGCCGTGCCTGGATGTTTTGACTCACGGTATTAACTGTCAATTTCGTTCGCAGAGAAACCGGTTCCCCATGTTGGCACACAGTCACGGATAAGTTCTGTGAATTAAAATAAGCCTTATTAAAGAACTGATATTTTTATGTATCCAACAATAGGCATAACAACATTTAAATAATTGTGTATTGGATTTAAACTGCTGTACAAAATTTGTTACTTGTCAACTAAAACTTTTCACTTGTCACAGATAGCCACATTTTTCAAGCCCTGGTGATAAAGAACAAATAAACAGGAACCAATCTATCGGTTTCACTGCTTAGCTCATTTTAGGACAAGTGTTGAAGTCATCCTGGATTAAAGGGAAAAAGATATCATGTGGAACTATTTTGAAGAAATTAAAAATATGAGTGGCAAAGGTTCACTTGCTAAGTGCAAACTGTGTGAAAACGAGATCCAGGGACTTATTTGCACGCAAGAAAAACCATTACTTGTTATGTTCATTAAATACAAATGAAGTTAATGACCGTCAACAGAGCTTTTCAACTAATTTAAGATATGCTGAAGTTTATGATGCTTCACCTGCAAAGGAATCCCAACATAAAAGAGAACTATCATTGATACCTGAAGCAGCCACTAAATCTGCGACAGCACAGAAAATTTTTAAAAATTGAGAATGGATTCATTTGTGACACGAACCACAGCTGAACAGAAAAAAAAAATGTTTGATCTGCAAACTGCTCGAATGATCTGTTCCTCAAACTCTCCATTTCATATATGGTTGAAAATAATGAGTTCAAAAATCTTATTGAAATGCTACGTCTTGACTATAAACCACCAACAGAACAGGATATAGCAGGTTGTTTGTTAGATGAGATTTTGATAATGAAATAGAAATTTGGCGTGTTGATGGATTAAATGAACACTGAGTGATTATTGAAGCAGATAATTAATATTCACAAGGGAACATTTATTTACTCAACATTCACGTATTACAACAACACACGAGAACTCACTTCAAACACACTCCCAATGACAAGAGGTCAGTGTTGCCAACCAGTTGGAATGAGAGAGTAATTCTTCAGCACCTGCATTGTGGCACCCTCTCATGATGCTGAGAGGAGACGCAGCACAGAGTATGTCCCCAGTGAGGGATGCACAATAAATTTACAATGAATGTATACGTATGTATATAATAACAACGGTACAAGCTGTGATATATATATATCTACAATATGATTAGGATTTTTTTTTTAGTGTGTGTGTGTTCACATGTCACATAACTGTCACCAGTCTTTTAGGAAAATGAACATGTCGTCTGGATCTGGTGGTCATTGGACGAACAAGTTTCTTCATAGCCTTACCTGTTAGTGTTCGATGAACAACATTGGTAGCAGTTGCTACTGGCTCCGAACATAAGGAATCCTGTAAAAGGAAAGCAGGTTTGACACGACCGATGGAAACCTTAGTCTTATGACCATTTAAGATCGATTAACACTGTTTTCTCATTTCTCTCAAGAACCTTATGTGGTCCTGTATATGGTTGAGATAGTGGTGGACGAGTTGCGTTGACTCTAAGAAACATGTCGGAACAGTTATGTAAGGATGGATGAACAAAAATCTCGGTGTCACCATGAGTAGATGTTGCGGATGGTTTCGTTTTGTTCATATAGTCATGAAGATACGAAACAAAATTAGTTTCATCTGGGGGTTGATATTTCACACTGGAGCACATGTCTGCAGGTAGTCGAAGAGAAGTACCATAGACGAGTTCAGCACAAGATGCTTGTATGTCGGGTTTCATAGCTGAGCGAATGCCTAAAAGAACTATAGGCAGTGCTTCCGTCCATCTGATTTGTTCATGAGCTGTTATGGAAGCTTTGAGATGCCTGTGAATTCGTTCTTGACGTTCTATCAACCCATTAGCAGTTGGGTGATATGCAGTGATGTGAAAATCCGATTAATTCCAAGCATGTCAGTAAGCTGTCTGAATAGGAATGATTCAAATTGTCTCCCTTGGTCTGTGGTGATGGTTGATGGATATTCAAAGCGAGAAATCCAGGAATGAAATAAGGCACGACAAACTGTGTCAGCAGTGATGTCAGATATGGGAACTATCTCAGGCCATTGAGTATATCAATCAATGATGGTGAGGCAGTAAAGTTTTCCATCGGACAGTGGTAATGGACCAATGATGTCTATGTAGATGTGTGAAAAACGTGCATTGGGCATGGCAAGTTTCCAAGGGCGCTTTTGTATGGCGCTGGACTTTGGAGCGTTGACAGGCCTGACAATTTCAAACCCATTCCTTGATCATCCTATTCATATTCGGCCACACGTAATGAGAGTTAATGAGTTTCATTGCGCTTGTGATACCAGGATGCGAAAGACCATGAAAATGGCGGAAGAGACATATTTGAAAGGCATGTGGAACAAATGGACAAGGAGTTCCAGTTGATATGTCACAATACAGTTCTGTGTCTGTAAGTGGACAGGGTTGCTTTTTTAACTGAAGTGAATAATTCTTTTCAAGAATATCTTGAATCTCACTATCTGTTGATTGCAGTCTGGCAAACTCTTGGAAATCGAGTGAAGTGGCAGTAGTGATAGAATCAATCTCAATGCGTGAAAGAGAATCAGCAACTGTGTTACTTGTGCCAGAGACGTGTCTTATGTCCGTAGAAAATTGTGAAATCAGATCCAAGTGTCGTAGTTGTCTCGGACAACACTTGTCAGGTTTCTGTTTAAAGGCATAAATGAGAGGCTTCTGATCTGTGAATATGACAAACTCACAACGTTCAAGCATATGCCTGAAATGTTTGATTGCTGTGTAGATTGCCAGTAACTCTCGATCATTTGCTGACCATTTACGTTGACTGGCACTTAGTTTGACTGACATGTGTGCAAATAGCAATTAATTAAAAAATAGTAGGTCAATGCTATTTGCCACAAAACGAATTTTTCCTATTGCGTCTTTTTTTTTTTTTTTTTTTTTTTTTTTGATTGAAGGTTTAACGACCCCCGTGAGCAACTCAATGGGCTATAAGCAGTCGCCCGTCCCTAATTTAGGGTCACTGGTTCCAGGGAAGGGAGAGAGCCAGTGCCGTAAGGCAAACACAACATCCATGCCTAACCGGGATTCGAACCCGGACCCCTTTCGGACGAATGATCAGAGGCCATCGCTTAGACCACTGCGCCACCGGGGCGGCCCTATTGCGTCTTTACAAAAGAAATTCAAAATGTGAATGCGTATGTGAAAACCTGGCACTGACCTCTGTTGAGCACAGAAGGAATGATTTAAGCTAGCTGATTTGTTTCACAGATATTGCATTTGATGCCTGATAGACCTAAAAAATCTGTACATGAAATTTTCCTTCTTCAATGCAGGAAAAACCACTGATATTGACTGACAGGTTTTGTTATTAGCACATTCAAAAGGACCTGAAAATAATACCAGATGCTTTCCTCCTTGAAAAGATCACAAGCTAGAAATACAAATCACTAAGCTATTTTCTGAGATTCAGAGGTTAGTTCCTCAAAGAAAGCTTATCTGCCAGATTAAAGTCGAAAATCGATGGAGCTAGATTTTACTTGCTGTTGATGTATCAAGCGATCTTGGTACAAAACTCAAGCTTCACTGACATTCATCACTCGTCTCACACAAGACTTTTTGTGCTTCATACTCATTATCTTTTTCTCTCATGATTCCCATGGCCTTCCTCTTTTTCCTACTACATGTGCTGAATAAATTCTTTTAGTAAGCATCTTACCATTCATTCTTCCAACATAGTCAAACCACCTAAAAATATTTGTCTCCACCTTACTAACAACATTTTACTTCACATCACACATCTCCAACACACCTTTATTCCTCACCATGATCAGAACATGTCTTGCCTCAACCCCTCATAAGTAATGCATCTCTCCAGCATACAAATAACTTCTATGACTCTTCTGTAGCACCAAGGTTTCACTGCCATACATCACGGCAAGGTTAACAGACTCCAAGGTTATGCTTATCTGGCACTTCTGCTGGTCATTGTGTCAGTAGTAGTCTTTGTGATGTCACTGTCCTCAACCTCTCCTATTGTATTACAATCCCTCTCAGACAATGTTGCTTGCTCCCTTTCTTATAGTCTGAAAGCTGTTAAACATTGTGTCTAGCATCAGAGAATGTGAAGCTTGGTTTTTGTAACAAAGCAAATTTTTTCTCTGAATATATGTTTAACCACCGAGCATGCCTGGTGTGAGAGTGATAGCAATGTGTCCAATTTATTATTCGAAAACCAGAAAGAATGGCATTCATCAGCATAGGTTTCACAGAAAAATGAAGTTTTGCATAAGACATTGAAATTGAAAGCTCCCTTTTTAAAAAGTTGTTAGAAAAGGACATCAAAGGGAGTTACTGGCTAATAATAATTATAATAATTTTTTTACTGGCTTAAATATGAGTTTAACACATAAAAAGGGTTAAAAGAGGCAAAAGAGAAATTGTATAGTATGTTGTACAGCTTATTTCAAGTGCATTGGAAAAGCTATTAAATATTTGAGGATGCTGATACAGCAGACTTTATACTTCTTGTTGACAGATTTTTTGACACACTGAATTAGAGCACCATTCCGATGTGCCCTAGGTAATTATCAACCACAATTCCAACTTCTGTAAGAAGCTAACAACATTTTTCAGATATATGTGTTGTCTGAAGGAAAAACATTAAAACATGTAGAATTTTAATTTATCCAGTAAGCAATTAATTAAAAAAATAGTAACAGAACATTAATGCAATCAATTTTCAGTTTTTTAATTAAGCAAATTCATGGAATATTGTCGAGACAATCATTTTTGTTTGGGGCATAAAGAAATTTCTTTCTGAGATGCCTGTAACATATTATACGATTTTTACTTTCTTTTGAATAAGAGAAGAGAACATTACAATTGAATCAAAATAAATTTAAAAGGTATGACCCTTTTTCTTGTACTCTTTTCCATAATGACACGTAAATATTCTATTTAGATTAAGCAGATTCAGAAAAAAAAGATACATGTGTACTAAATTTCTTTAAAATTTCTGTTTACTCTACATAGAATATTAGATGTGTTTTTGCATAACCTCTTGGTGGCAAGTTTTCAGATTCAGAGCATGTTTTAGTTAAAAATTGTCAACATTTCTCCCACAAGACCTACAATTGGCTCCATGGTCCACCCTTTGGGTAAGTGACGTCACTACCATTACTTCCACTGTGAAGGAGGTGAGATGAGCAAACCTTGCAGTCAATTCACCTTGACATCAGAGTAAGAACAATTAAACTTTCAGACACAGCTGTTCAGGACTTTTTTGAGAACTCATCATTCCTGTGAAACCCTGCTAAGGCAGCTATAACTTTAAAACATGAGTTCCTTTGCCTACTAATGTCACCAAGGAAAAAAATTCAGTCTGCAGAATAGTACACCCCAAATTACTTTTTCTTTTTAATCATCTTCAAAGTATTATTACTATTTAGAACAACTAGGTTTTTGACCAATAGGTATTGGACAAATCAGGATTGGACTACTCACACCACTGGACCAGTTATCATTGCCCAATATTACCAGATTGGCTATGCCATCTCCTTGTAAGCATTCAGAAAACCGATTCCTGTTCATGGTGAATTTCCTTTATATCTTCGATCACAGCAGTAAAACATGTGCCCAAGAATGACAGCTGCTACTCCACTAGAGCTTTCTTCCACCTTTCCCTCCCACATCACATTGTATTATTCAAGTTCAACAAAGTACTAATAAAGGATATAAAAAAACTAACACTAAATTTTATGTTTGCTTATCATGTGTTTCTTGACATCATGGCAGCTTGTTTTGTCTTAGTGACCCTTACATTTACAACAGCCTTACTAAAAGGGGGGGGAATGATATGTACATTAAATTACACCTTCATTCAAGTACAGATATTCAGTATACTAACTTTATCAATTTCTTTTATCCTCACTGGTCTCTTATTAATAACAACTATGGTTCCATCACTGTTGCTGTGGCTTAAACTTGAAACAGGAGCATCTGGTTTTGGAAAAAAGCCTTCTAGTTTGACCTGGTAATAAAACATTTGAATGACATACAGTTAAATAAAGAAGCACAATAGTCTTGGAACACACATATTCATGACATACATATATATCAAAAATATTTACAAGTCTTATAACATAAATACAATACACATTTCTTCCCACTCAAAGGAAATATGTATTTCTCATTACTTGAAAATCTCTCTCTCTCTCTCTCTCTCTCTCTCTCTCTCTCTCTCTCTCTCTCTCTCTCTCTCTCTCTCTCTCTCTCTCTCACTCACTCACTCACACACACACACACACACACACACACACACACACACACACACACACACACACACACACACACACACACACACACACACACAAAGCATGAAAGCAAGGTGTATGGAAAGAAACTAAACCTCATTATGTGTTAATTAAAAGAAAAAAACTGTCTCTAATATTCTTACCATGCCCCACATTGTTCAGTTTAAAAACTTTTGTCCAATACTCAAAAAGTAGGTTTAAAATAGAAAAAAAAACTTAGAAATTTATCTTGCTGCTTTTATGATTGTGATATCCTTATCACTTATCTTGCTGCTTTAATGATTGTGATATCCTTTCAATGCTGTTTTTTTTTTTTTTACAATATATTATATTTTAGTACACAATTTTTGAGGCAGGCACAGAAGTCTTGAGCACAATCGTCAAAACACTATCCATCTTTATACAGAAAGGTTGTTACATTTATTATGGATGTACAATTTTTATGAGTGATACCCAATAATAGAAAAGTAACTGATACCTAATATGTGTGTATTAATGAAGTCATGGCAAAATCCTAATGATGAGGTATGTAAAAATATAATTTAGTAATATGAGGATTAATAGGATGACTTTAATTTACTTTGTTGCCAAATTTTCAGGTTGCACACCAACTCGTCATCAGGACTGACTCAATTAACTGGGACTCTTTACAAATTGAAAGAAGAGGTGCCATGGTTAACTAACAGAAAGACTAGGTATTACCACTTCAGTGGCATTATCTATTTTCTTGAGTCAGTCCCAACGCGGGTTGGTGTGCAACCCAAAAATTTGATAACAAAGTAAATTAAATTCATCCTAGTATAATGCCCACATTAATAAATTATATTTCACATAGACTGCTGGCCACCCAAAATGCAACACCAAGAAGGACACGAGATAGCAAAGCCAGATTTACTGGACACATAACAACAGATACAAAGATGAAACAATTGAGCTTACAGGCCCGTGCAACTTGGGGAACACGCTGACATCAATAGTTCGTGTGGCCCCCATGGCTAGCAATAACGGCCACTACATCAGGCGGCATCGAATGAAAGAGGCTTTGGATGTCGGCTTGGGGTATGTCGGTCCAGGCTGCTTCCACATGTTGCCCCAGTTCATCAGGCGTAGCCACGGGTGGTGCTTGCCAGGCCACTCAGCTGCCAATCAGCGATCAGATGTGTTCGATGGTCGACATATTGGGAGAACAGGTGGCCCACGGCAGCAGTGACACCTGGTGGGCCGTGAAGAAATGTTACACGATGCGTGCCACGTGCGGGCGCGCATTGTCCTGTTGAAAAGTGACGTGGCCGCTGGCAGGTCCTGCAGGTAAGGGAGGACTACAGGCTCCAAAACGTCGGAGATGCAGCGGTGGATGTTGAGTGTACCGGCGATGAGTAGCAGAGGGGTGTGGGTGTCATATCCAATTGCCCCCCAGACCATAACGCCAGGCGCACGGACCGGTATGGCGATGCATAATGCAGGCATCATACAGTCTTTCGCCTCGGTGCCGCCACACGCAGATGCGACCATCGTGGTGTTGCAGGCAGAAGTGGGATTTGTCGGAGAAGACAATATCGTGTCATTCCGTAGTCCAGGTGCGGCGTTCAACGGCCCACTGCCGCCGCACTCGCTGGTGGTGTAACCTCAATGGTAATCGGAGCAATGGGCGTCGTGCGACAAGTCCCTGCTCCTGCAGACAACGGCGAACGGTACGTACTGACACAGGTTGTTGCGCAACATACCCTAATTCCTGCGCTAACATTCGTGATGTGGTGGTGCGAGACATCAATGCCCGCCGCACAACATGCCGGTCCTCTCGTTCAGTGGTGTGGTGTGCCGTGGCAATCGCTCACGTCGGTACGTCCGTCCCTCCTTCACCCACCGAATCCATACTCGCCTCACTGTGGCTGGATGTCGTCTGCACACGAGGGCCGATGCCTCGGTACGATAAACCACTATTCGTCCTCTGTCGAACTCCGCAACGTACTGGAATGACTGCCGTATTCTGCGACGAGGCATCAGGAAGCTTCCCACGCACAGGTCCGGCAGCACAACACACTTCCACTACTTACACCATGCCTTTTGTGCACCCTTCTTATAGTGCTTCTCAGTAGCGTGCCGGATGCACATGATTTGCATATGCCCTGCAATGCTGATCATATGAATGTCCTCTCGCGGGCAACGCATGCTGCGAATTTCAGGCCAATCAGATACTTCCTTCTTGGTGTTGCATTTTGGGTGGCCAGCAGTGTACTTAATAAGTGTTTTCACAAGATATTGTAACCATTACTATTTGTTCTTCGTTCAGTCTAAAGAGCGCTTCTTAGCCGTGTGTTTTTCAATCCTAACTTCTTTATGAGTTACTTGTGTTGCGGTTCAACCTACTGAGTTTTTTCTTTTTATCTTTTTTGAACTTTTGCTTTTTCCTTTTAAGTGATTTTTTTTTTTTTTTCTTGGGACTGCTTTCCAATCTGCTGTTAATTCCACACAAGGGTTTTATTTCTGCAAAACTTTAGTTGCTTTATCATCTTTAGGAAAGTGAATTACGACTGTCTTTTATATTTCATTTTTAGAGTATATTTCACACAATTTTCCATTTTTTTTTCTTTTTCTATACTATGTGGATTTTCATAAAAATTTAAAACATGCCAATTTTTCTAAGGTACTTGTTTTATCGTTACTTTAAAGATTTTTTTTTTTTTACTGAGGTACTTGTTTTATCATTACTTTAAAGATTAATTTGTGTGTGTGCGTGTGTGTGCGCGCGTGCATCTATAATTTGGCAAACATCAAAATAATAATTATTGCAAATTTGTTTAATATACGTATAAATTTTTCTCACATATAAGGACCTTGGAATTAACTTTTTCCAGGGATTTTTTTTTGTATTTTCTAATTTACTTAAATCATAATGGAATTTGAATTTTCTGTTTGAAGTGTGCATGAAAGCTCTTTTTGCCAAATTCATTAAATTTTTTGCCCAGGTCATTAATTCACATTTAACAGTACTAGATAGCGGAAACATCACTGTGGGAAAAAAAAATTACGATAATGGGAGAAATCTTTGCTCCATCCAACCTCTGTTTTCAGAAATCCCCCCCCCCCCATTTTAAAATTCAAATACAAAAATTTATGGAATAAAAGGATATTGAACAACAATACTGGACATATGGAATGTTGCCGGGGGGGCACTTACGGGAGAAATTTTTACTGGGGCTAACTTCCATTTTCGAAAGTTTCGAAAGACGGAATTCCGTCATTAACCAGAAAATGAACCCCCTAAATTTCTGTTCAGTTATGCATCAAACTCGAGAATTACCCAAATGCTAATGGAAAATGTGGAATTCCTCAAATCCACGGAGGAATCTCATTCCTGAAGATTATAGGAAAATCTTCGTGCCATCTTAAATTTTGTTAATTGGAAACCGTTGCCTACAGTTTCATGCTGAAATACAAACGTTTATGCAGTAAAATTATATTTAACAACAATATGGGGCAAAGGAAACATCTAAAGAAAAAAGAAACTATGATTATGGGGGAAAACCATGACTCTGTTCACCTTCCATTTCCAAAAGTTTTGAAACATGAAATACCGTCCCAAGACAGAAAACGATACCTTCCACCCCACCCCCACCCCCACTGATCCCCCACACCCAACTAACCCCCCCCCCCAAATTATCTTCAGTTTCGCATCGATCTCGAGAATGACCCAAATGATGGCGCAAAAAGGCGGAATTCCGTGAATCCGTGGAAGAATCTCATGTATGTGATTTATGACCAATATCCGCTGCTGGATTTGGGCCACTGGTGCTGAAAGAAAGCATGGAATTGCTCCGACTAATGAAATCCGAGATCATTCAGATTCCTAAGCTATAATTGCTTAGCTTCAGTTACTTGGAACTTCATTGTCCTGGGTGATGTAACGGATAGCATGCTCAAATGGGAATCGGGTGATGTGAGTTCGATTCCCACTAAACGGTAACATAATTTTCAGTGACTCTTACACTACCTATCTTTTCACACAGTGTTAGGGAAATCATTCAACCAGACTTGCGGTTTTTTGCCTCATGTTCCTCGTTAAGCTCACCGTGCCCGGATGTTTTGACTCACAGCATTTGCTGTCCAATTTCTTTCGCAGAGAAACCGTTTTCCCATGCTGGCACACAATCACGCATCACTTCCATGAATTAAAATAAGCTTTATTAAGAAACTAATAGTTGTACATTTCCAACAATTGACATAATAATATATAAATCATTGACAATTGAATTTAAACTCCTCTACTGAATTTTCTACTCTTCACCTATGACTTTTCACTTGTCATGGACAAGCAGACGACCACATTTTTCAAGCCCTGTTAATGATCAATAGATCTAAAAATTTGAAGGTATTTTAATTTTCAATTTCTAAAGTTAATTAAATTTGGAGGGGGGGGCATTGAAAATGCCAGTAAATAATTGTATGATATGCAGCTAGCAAATATATAAACTGCTTATTAAAAGTCTAGCAAAGGCTAAATACTTTCAATCTTGCTACAGACACCAAAGAAACAAAACTAATGCAATTAACTTAACACTGTGTCACATATAATTCAAGTTGAGCCAAGTTACCATACATCAAATGATATAAAATTATCCAAATGGAGGTGTATTCATAGTCATCTTTCCTTTTCACTAAGTAAAGGTGCTGATAATATTACTTCTTGATACACACAATGTAACAGGTCAGGTCAGCCAACTTTGACATCTTCCTATAGACTCTGCAATAATCAGTCACTACTATCTTGGCAAATGGTTTGGTTTAGTCCATTTTTCAGTATAGATAAACAGCACATTATGTTCTTTCCATTTCTGCGATGACAAAATTCCATTACTAGTTCACTTTCAAGAGATTCTTATTTAACTTCAATTGCATCATGGCCACCATGTTATACATAATCTATGTCAAACCTAGTGCATTATAAATAAATATATCAAGTGATAAAAATTATTCACATGGAGGTACATTGATCACATTAGTCTTTCTGTCCAAAAAAAAAGGATTTACAGGGTGTCTACTGATTTCCAATTAACTAAATTCATGACTTTTCCATGACATCTTCAGTTAAATTCATGATTTCTGACTTCTCAACAATGTATGACATAATGAGAACCATTCTAGACTCATAATCTAGTACCCTTGGCTTGAGATTCCAGGTTATTTTTTATTTTTTACAAACACTGAAATTAATTCCATCCGACAATAGTTTAGGCAAAACTGATGTGTCTATAATATCATTGCTGCTCAGCCCGATGATCAGGCCTCTCTCAAAGTCCATAAGTTGCATAAATTGACATCTCTGGCTTCTATCTAATGTTCTTGTCACTCTGTACCTTGCTTGCATCGGACGGTGCTTTTCACTTTCATGGGCCATCGACTACACGCCGGTTTATAAGGGTGCTGGTTTCGTGTTTTCTTCTAGGTGCGCTAACTTGTCTTTATTCAGGTTCTGATACAAAAAAGACATTTTCATGACACCCACTCAATTTCATTACTTTTTCATTACTTCATGACCACCTGCTCAATTTCATTACTTTTTCATGACTTTCATGACCAGTAGACACCCTGATTTATGGCTTTATTTCTTCATGCATATATGAAAAATGTACACACACCATGACTTATTCCTAGAAAATGTGCAAAATAAAACACTTATGTCTTGATAGACGGGATTTAGTCCATTTTCCAATAAGGACAGAGATCTGTATTCTGCTTCTATGATGACAAAATTCTATTAGCCCACTCACCTGCATGAGACTTCTTTCCCATGAGCAAAGACCAGTTATCACTATCATCATTGTGCAGTTATGAATAAATATTTGGTGCCATAATAGTTTGATCTTTCTCATCTGCATGTTAGCTTTTAAATGGGAATGAAAGAAATTCTGTACTTTAAAGAAAACAAAGCATGATTTGCATATTAAGAAAAAGAGTCGACCAATCCCTTAAAAAAAACACTGAAAAGAATATTTAAGATTTTTCTTTCTATTACAAAGCACATAACTCAAGGAAAGAAACTATTAGTTGCAAACTTTAGAACAAAAATGCTTTTACTCAACCACCACAAGAGCATGACCAATGAAATTCCATCACCTACCACACCACAGGGTAACTGTATGTAAACTCCACATCAACAGCTTGTACAAACTATGCCATCACAAACCTGCCCATTTTCTTGTGACACTGCCTTTCTAGGAACTTTTTGTATTCCAACATGTCAAATGTTTAGCATTTTCAGAACATTTTGTCAGTCAGTTAAAGGCATTTTTAACGCTATTTAGAAGATCTTAGCACTAAATAAGTATTTTTCCACACAAATATGACTCAGAAAACATTTAATATTATTTGTACTAAACATCATCATCAACAGCCGGTCTCAATCTGCTGCTGGATAAAGGCCTCTCCCAGGTCTCTTCCACTACTTTCTGCCTTCAGAAATTGTTTTCCATGTCACACCAGCATGCTTTCAAATTTAATCCACTTATCTCCCACGTGGTCTTCTTCTGCATTTTCCCCTGTCCCATGCCATCCAGTATAATACTTCAGTTGAACAAAGGTTGTCAGTTCCTCTAGCAATATATCTAATCTATTGCCACTTGGGGATATTTACTTTAATCACAATGTCACACACTCTTGCCATTTTCTTGATCAATTAGTTTCTTATAATTTTTCTTGGTCAAATACAGTAAATCTATCCATACTTATTTCAGTTGTTCACAACCTCTGCATCTCTTTTTAGTTAAAATCCATGTCTATGACACATAAGTAAGAACTGGAAAGATACATTAATTAAACACTTTTCTCTTAATACATATTGGTAAATCACTCTTGAAATTGTACTGTTACGTATATTTGTGTATTGTGCATGCAATTTCTTTCAAAATAAAGCATTCTGCTAAATTTTATACCAATTAGTATATGCAAAGCATTTCATTACACTGATAAAGAAATTAGAAAACAAACAAAATTACACTATTCAAACTGAAATAATGTTAGCACCTCCAGGTTTTCATCATTGCTGCATATGGGAACCATGTTGTTGACAGCAGAACTTCCGTAGACTTGAATCATGGCTGACCTGATGTCGTTCACGGCTGATTTCTGCCAGATAACATTTCTGTTGTGGTATAATGCAAACCTTATACCTATACATTGGACAGAGAAAAATTTCAGCTTATTAATGTTGAACTTTGAGTCTACGGTATGGGATCTTTTATCCAGAACCTTTGAGACCTGGGGTTTTCAGGATAAAGGATTTTCCTAGAATTTGGAGCACTAAGCCTAACATTAAAATAAGGACTGCTAAAACTTTGGTACTCAAAAAGCCAGTGTTTTAGCAGTCTTTATTGTTGCAGGGGTGATTGTGAGGTGAAACGTATATATACGTAGTGCGATCAAAAAGCTCCAAGATTAGGTACGTAGCACGGCAACAGATGGCAATACGTGGATGCACGAGCAGCGGTCGAGGGCAGTGACCTTCATGAGTCATTGTGCTGAGTGCCCTTGTTTTGTGAACATCGGGAGCTGTGCTACACCATATTTAGTGACCACGTGCAGAACACAGCTGTGATTTCGGTATGGACTGCAAACTAGAGCAGCAAGCGAAAATCAAATTATGCGGCAAACTCTGCAAATCGGGAACAGAGACACATGAAATGTTCCTGTTGTGGGTCATCACTGGGGACGAGACTTGGGTCTACAGTTACGACCCAGAGACCAAACAACAGTCGTCGCAGTGGAAGAGCCCAGCATGTCCACAACCGAAGAAGGCTCGACAGATCCGGAGTGCAACCAAAAGCATGCTCATCGTGTTCTTCGACATCCGTGGGGTTGTACACCGTGAATTTGTACTCCAGTGCCAGACCGTCATCACCCTTTTTACTACGATATTCTGCAGTGTCTTAGGAAGGATATTCGCTGCAAACGATCTGAAATATGGCGCAGGGGCAATTTCCTGCTCAATCACGACAATTTTGCAGCTCACAGAGTGTTAGCAACACACCAATTTTGCAGCTGCAATAGCATGATCACCCTTCCTCACCCGCCTTACTCGCCAGATTTGGCCCCCTGTGACTTCTTTCTGTTCCTGAAGATGAAGCTGAAGTTCAAGTGTCGCAGTTTTGAAACCGTGGACGAGATGCAGCGCTAATTGCAGGCAGTGCTTGACACGATTCGCGAACAGGTTTTCCAGGGAGAGCTCCAACAGTAGCAAAAATGCTGGCAGTGGTGTATCGCTGCTCAAGGAGACTACTTTGAGGGAGATCATAGCCAGACTTAAACAATGTAAGTGCTTGTTGTATATCGGCCTAGTTTCGGAGCTTTTGATCTCGGACCTCGTATATATATACCCAAGAGCAGAGTAAAAGACAAAATTTACAACCAAATTTGTTTAACATACAATCAGAAACCCATTTCCAACTAGGTCTACATATCATCATCATCAACCATTATCAATCCACTGCTGGACGAAGGTCTCCCCAAGTTTCCTCCACAACGGTCTGTCTTGTGCCAGTCTCCTCCATGTCACTCCTGCATACTTTCGAATTTCATCCACCCATCTCCCATGTGGTCTTCTTCTGGGTCTTTTCCTGTCCCTTGGAATCCAATCTAAAATTTCGGCTGTCCATCGATGATCTGTCCTTTTGGAAGTATGTCCAGCCCATTGCCATTTCAGGGATTTAACTCTGATCATGATGTCTTCCACTCTTGTCATTTTTCGGATCCATGAGTTCCTCTTCTTATCTCTCCTGGTTACACCAAGCATGCACCTCTCCATGCTGCTTTGAGTTGTCTGCAGCCTTTGTACATCTCTTTTAGGTAAGGTCCACGTCTCTGCACCATACGTAAGCACTGGAAGGATGCATTATATATATATACTGGAGTTAAACATTTTTCTCTAAATACATATTGGTAAATCGCTCTTGAAATTGTACTGTTACATATATTTGTGCATTGCACATGCAATTTCTTTCAAAATAAAGAATTATGAAATTCGAAAGTATGCGGGAGTAATATGGAGGAGACTGGCACAAGACAGACCGTTGTGGAAAAAACTTGGGGAGACCTTCGTCCAGCAGTGGATTGATAATGATTTACAATGATGATATATATATATATATATATTATTAGTAAAATAAACCCGAAAAAGAAACGAGCAAAGCAATAATATATTAAAAAAAAAAAAGCGGAAATGCAAAGTAATCAAAGTTGCGCACAGCAGCAAACCTTAGATAACACAAAATATTTATTATTTAACAAAAAAACCTACCTCCCAAAACTCAAACAAAATAACCAACCAACAAACTTAAAATAAAATGAATAAAAACCACTAAAAGAGCTGTAATCATCAGGGGAGTGTCGGATTTATGGTTGGCTTTTCATAATCGTAAACAAGAAGAAATAACCTAAACCTGACGATAGACTCCCTAAACCAACCCATGAACATATATGAGAAATAATAAATAAACCAACCTAAAAACAAATACATGAAATTACAACACCAAAAATAAAAAAGAAAACCATGCACCTCGATTACCAAACTAACACTTGAACATATATACACAAGACGACCCCACCAAAAAAGAAGACCACAAACATGAGCTGAAGCAAAGAAACAAAATAACCTATTGATGACGAAGCAAATGTTTAAAGGATAATGCCACCGGCAACCTACAAAACTTCAAACTCTCAAGTAATTTATGTAACATACTAACAACAAATATCCTTGGATATTCATTTGTCTGAAGCTGTATCAGAAATTTACAGATAACAGCAATACAATCATGCCTGTTGTTACAAATTGAGACAAAACGAAAAAACTGTGAAATAATCAAATTTCTGTGAACCCTAATCAATATATTAGAAGTCCAACTAATAAAATGAAGAGTGGGAAACGTAAATGAGTTGCGTTTTTCATATACCTTAGTAGTCCATGCTTGATTACACAAAGAAATATTGATATTCAGGTAACTGATGTCAGCATCACTAACATTTGTTTTATTGAGGATCAAACCATCTGGATAAAGGTTTTCAGCCAGTTGTTCAAAGTTCTCAACATCAAAAACTAGCAAATCGTCCACGTATCTGAAACAGGAACCACCTGATAAGCAGTTGTTCTTTAAATAAATTTCCTCATAGTAGTGCAGAAATAAGTTAGCTAATACCGATGAATAAGTACAACCCACTGGTATACCTCTAGTCTGTTTGTGAATAACACCACTCCTACTAATGTAATTATTAAACAAGCATAAAGACACAAGGTTGTTGTAGTATTCTCTACTAACAAGCAGATAGTTCTGAAATCTATCAAAATATTGGCCACACACATGCCTTAAATCACTTAGGTCGAAAGGCGTGAATAAGTTGCCGAAATCGAATGAATGCATACTTCTAGGTTGATAAGTTTACAACCTAGACGCTGGCATATGAGGTGAGAAACATTGGAGAACAAACACTCTTCAACCATTTCTGGCAGAACACAAGTTGGTGATAGCAGTGTTATGGTATGGGAAATGTTTTCGTGGCATTCCCTGGGTTCACTCATACCTGTGGAAGGTACTATGGACAGAATTTGTTATGAATCTATCCTTGCAGACCAAGTACACCCATACATGCTGATTGTTTTCCCTAGGGAAGATGGGATCTTCCAGCATGACAATGCGACATGTCACACAACTAGAAATGTCCGAGAGTGGTTGGAAGAGCATGATGAAGACTTCAAAGTAGGGACCACCTCAATCATGTTGTTTGCTCTATGGATCTTCCACAACGCACCCTCCAGCAGTTGTCAGATGCACTGCAGTCAGCATGGCTCCACATACTTGTGAACACCTTCGAGCTCCTTATTGAGTCACTCCCAGCCCGTCTAGCTGCTGTCTGCACTGCACATGGCGGTTACTCTGGATATTATCTGGTGGTCACAATAATATGACTCAACCGTGTATATATACACTGGCGGAAAGTGAAAAAAGAACACCAAGAAGGAGACGTCTAATACCAAAGAAATTTATACAGCATAATAACGGAATACAGAGGATAACGTGATCAAAACATTATGGCAAAATACAGCTGTATTTGCTAGTAAACTGAAAAATAACATTTCCATGTAACATGGTTAGTACGAGGTTGAACCGCCATGAACTGCGTCACACTGTGCAATTCTGGCATGGAGTCTGTCGTACAGATGTTGGATGTAAGTTTGGGGTATTGAGTTCCAAGCATCCTCAACTTGGACGCGTAAATCAGGGATGGTCGTGGCTGGCCGTGGAGACCGGATAAGTCGTTGTTCCATAAAATCCCACACGTGCTCAATGGGGGACAAATCCGGTGAACGCCCAGGCCATGGAAGTTGTCTCACACCCTGAAGTTCATGTTGCGTTGCACGTGCCGTGTGTGGGCGTGCGTTATCTTGCTGGAAAACACCACGATGGACCGACCTTACAAATGGCACAACAACGGGCTGAATGATGTTGTTGATGTAGGAGGTGCTGTTTATCGTACCCGGTACAAACACTAGTTGTGTACGGGAGTGATAGCTGATCGCTCCCCACACCAGGAGACCAGGTGTAGGCCCTGTGTGTCACTGGAGGATGCAAGAAGGGTGGAGACGCTCCCCTGTGCGTCTGCAAACACGCATACGGCTATCGGAGGCTCCCAAGCAGAATCTGCTTTCATCGCTGAACAAGACAGATCGCCATTGCGTTCTCCAGTGCAGACGTTGGCGACACCACTGCAGCCATTCCCGACGGTGGGCTGGAGTCAGAGGTACACATGCCAGAGGCACAGGTGCACGTAGTCCTGCATCCAGTATACGGTTGCGGATTGTTCGCACAGTCACCTCAGGTGCAACAGCAGCTCGGATTTGCGTCGCAGTGGATGTTCTGCTCGACAACACCGCTCTTCTTATGCGTCGATCGGTCCACTCATCAGTCCGTCTGTGACTTCCGGTTCCACGTCTTCTCGTGTGGGAATGTTCCTTGGACCATCTAAGCCACCATCATACCACCACCAATACTTCCCGTCCACTTCACTCCGCAATACGACGATACGACCACCCGGCCTCGCGGAGTCCAACTAGACGACCTTGCTCAAAGTTCGATAACTGCTGAAATTGTACACGTCTTCCATGTCCAGGCATTGCAGCTTCTTCAGGGTCTTTGCATGTGTCCGTAAGTTGACGACTGATTACATTCACTTTGCCGTACTCCTTAAATACCACCGACGATAATTGGCATATTATGCCGAGCTGTGGCGTAAGTGCTCACCGGTTGGTCCCGAAATTAACATCACACCTACGTAAATTCGACCCCATTAACATATGTAAATTTCATGATCATTCGCCAATTCCTTCTTGGTGTTCTTTTTCACTTTCTGCCAGTGTATATTGACTAGCTCTACAACAAACAGGTGCTAGTGCCTGTGCTGTGTATTTTTGCATCTTTTCCTCTATCAAATTTTCTTTCAGTGTGCTAGAAATCCTTCAGACACTGAATTGTTGATGTCAAATTTCGCACTTCATATCATTTGGCAGTCTAAAGAGATCAGTTCAGTTGTGGAAGCCTACAGTGGTTTCCATTCAATTTCTAAATGTAGGTCATTGGATTAACTGAACCTAATATAACCCAATTATTTTATATAGCTGCAACTTCCAAAATGATGAAGAAAAACTTCCTTTCAGCACGCTGTTATTTTGAGAGCTTATTTGATAACAAAACAAACCCTCATATCACAAATCATCTACATTCACCATCCGCTCAGAAATGCAGTGTTTTCAATCAAACATTGTAATTTCCAAATGAAATGGACCTCAAAAGGAACTTTTAGTTATTATTTCGTAGCATTTCCAGAAATGAAATGACTGAGGAATCTCAAATTCAGAACGCCAGATAAAAGGCCCAATACTGTACTACATGCATAGAAAGAGCTAAATAACAAAGACAATACATGATCTAATTTTGCAACACTAACATGAACTTTGTGACACAGTAAAACATACAGAATCAACAGGGTGATTCATAAAGAAGTATACAGTTTCAACGAACTATAAAACAAGAATGTAAGATATTTTATGTTACCTGTAACAGAATTGTAGGGGAATGTTTCAAGTTTTTTAGAGACAGTCACAGATGTTCATGTGTGCACCCTTAGTCACACGACACACATCAAGCTGGTAATCCATTTCCGCCCAAACGCGAGGTAAGGTATCTGAATCAAGTGCAGTGATAGTGCTGTGATATGCTGTTTCAGCTCCGCTAGATCAACAGGAAGGGGAGGGGCGAATACCTTGTCCTTCACGTATCCCCACAGGAAAAAGTCACAAGGTGTTAAGTCAGGACTTCTGGGTGGCCATTGGGTCAGTGGCATGTTGTAGTCCGCGTCTCATCCAATCCATCGGTAAGGAAGATGTTCATCGAGATAATTTCGCAGGTCGCCTAACCAGTGTGGTGGTGCACCATCCAATTGGAGAATAAAGTTGTCACTGTCGTCCTGCAACTGTGGCATCAACCAAAGACTTAACATATCCAGAAAAGAGCCTCCCGTGACAGTTTTCTCATGAAAAAAGAAGGAGCTGTACACTTTATTTTTAGACACAGCACAGAACACATTTACCTTAGGGGAATCTCGCACACGTTGCACTATAAATCTGGGATTCTCCGTTCCCCAAAAGCGAACATTGTGCTTGTTTACCTGACCACTCACGTGAAATGTAGCTTTATCGGTGAAAACTAAGTGATCGGCAAAATCATCATTTTTAAAACGGTGCTGCATTTCGGCACAAAATTCAAAGCACTTTGTCTTGTCAAGGTCAGTGAGATTTTGCAACATCTGCACTTTGTATGGAATCATTTTCAGCTTCTTTCTCAAAATTCTCCAGACAGTGGGTTGTGAAATCTTCACTTCATGACTCACCCTCCGCACTGATTTTCCCGGGCTTCGTTGAATGGCGGTGCAAACACTATCGACGACTTCTTCTGATACACGCGGTCGTCCAGGACTTTTAAGTTTGCACAAACAGCCCGTAGTTTCAAATTTTTTATGCCAATCATAGATTTTCTGGTTGGAAGTTCTTTTCCGAATCGTGGTCAAAAATGCTGTTGCACAACAGTTACAGATTCTGTTTTGCTCAATTCAAGAACACAAAACGCCTTTTCTACTGCAGACGCTGCCATTTTGACTGACGAGTCATGTGACAAGCGCACTATCGCCTTGATGTTTTTCTTCCAACTGAAACAAAAAATGCTCAGGTCAAGAGTTCACACATTCCATGACATCTCTGCCCCTTTTGATGTTGAATTGACATTTCATTCCCATCAGATAAGAAAAAATTAACTAAGGACAAAGAGCTCAATTCTTGCTCCAGCGGGCTACAATTTTTAAGTTTCTCAGGAGTTCATCAAATAAATTATAGTAGATGATGGAATTTTTGTACAAAAAGTAATTATTTAATTTCAAATACCATCTGGCAAATATCACTAGGAAGAGATTTAGTGCATATGATGGAAAGGGGAAATAAATTCCATTCTGCTGAATCTGCTTTATTGTGGAGCAAGAAAACATACATGAGCATTTTTGATAGAAAATTAAGAGAAGGATTTCCCATGCTTGATTCACATATAAATCAATTAATATTGGAGAAACTTATTCTCTGGTAAGTGCTACAAAAATTACTTAAACAGAATTGGAGGAAACACCTAAAACCACAGAGATCAGAAAAGATAAGGACACAGAAGACAATGCTTACATCCATTTTCCAATAAAATCCTTACGTGCATGGTTGAAAAAGGAGACAAAGCCAGCACACAGTTTCTTGTTAGCACAGTGGGGATTTTTTTTTTTTTTTACTAAAAGTAATTTGAATCTAAGACATGAATCCTTGTACTACTATAACCAGGAAAAGACAAATCCAAGGTGCCTTGCCATGACGCCTAAAAATTTTCACCAAGTACCTGTTTTTAAATTAATTCCAAAATTTTATCTTTTGAAACTTCGGTTTCCACCATGACATTTCAATCTCTTTAAATAATGCAACAATTTTAGTATATGTTTTTTTTTTTTTTTTGCATCTTTTTTCTAATCATTAAATCAGAATAATGAAGGTGCCAATATCAATTTTTGGAAATATGGCCAGCACAGTTATGCATTCTGCAGCAATATTGGCAGTAGTCATTCAGGCTGAAGTTCTATGGTGCTGCAATCCAAGAAATATACATGCATGCACATGAACAGAGTAAGCATCAGAGATGTCTGTTGCTATGGCATGATTTTGGCCAGGGTGCTTATAAGTGTATTTATTGATCAATGATTTTCTTGAATGTTACACACCAGAAGACAAAGCTGAACTTTCTGAAATGAAAACCTGTTTTGAAATACAACTATTAATACAAGTGTATAATATGTTTCCAAGCTTTAGTTGTGTGGTATTATACTGAATTACTGAAAAACATCTAAGAAACAATATATTAATTTTGACTGTCGAAGACCATAATTTTGTATGAGTAGTATTTGTTTAGATTGACCATAGTTTTCTTTGTGTACTTATGAAAAATTGTGTTGGCACCTGAAATTTTTTGTGTTTTGTCTACCCCTGACTATAACATAATATCTCAGATTTTAGATACAAAGTCAACATGATCTCATATCACAAATGTAGCATGGATTATATAGAGTTCTGTTCCTAATTTCATGGAAATGTGAGGATGCAGTGATGTATATTGGTGACCTGTGATTTTCAAGGATACTGCACTTGATCAGCTATCCCACTTGTTAACAAGGGAGCTTCATTCTCATCCTTCATATAATAAAACTTTCAAAGTTAACCAAACAGCTCATGGGACATGAGACAGAAGTACATCACTAAGCCATTCTCTGAGATTCAGAGGTTAACTTCTCAAAGAAAGATCAGATGCCACATAAAATTTTAAAACTGGTGATGTTACTTACTGTTGATGTGTGAAACAATTCCATTTACAACGACCTTAGCACACAACCTGAGCTTCACTGACTTCCATCACATGCCTCACATAAGACCTTTTGTACTTCATACTTAATACCTTTTTTCTCATGCAGAAGTTTCTGAATTTGGCTCTCTCATGGTTTACTTAGCTTTCCTCTACCTTTCTTCCCTGCCACTTTGCCTGAATCAATTCTCTTATCACCTGATTATTTATTCTTTCAAAATGGCCAAACCACCTAACAATATTTGTCTCCACCTTACTAATGACATTTTGCTTCACATTATCAGAACAAGTCTTACCACAAACTCCCCATAAAGAATGCATCTCTCCAGCACACAAACAACTCCTGTATCTTTTCTGCAACACCCAAGTTCCACTGCTATACATTAGAGTAGAAACAATTACATTTTCATACACAGCCATTTGGGACCATTACCTGCAAAATCATACTCAAGCAGCTATGACTTACAAAGATTAATTCATTCACCTATTAATTTCACAATTTAATCTGTTTTTTTTTCCCCCAACATGCTTCCTAAATTTACAAATTCATTCACCAGGTCTACCTAGGAATTCTGAGGCATGAATAATACAATTAAACTATTACCTAATAATGATTCAAAACTGAGATGTTGATCCAATATGCAATAATACGAATAATAAAACTGAACTACTTATAAATGATCCAAAACACCCTCTTGATTTTCTTTCAGTCTGAAGAAAAACATTAAAATCTTAAAAGAAAAATTAAAGAAATCTATTGAGTCAAAGCAGAAATCTTTTAAGGGGGAGGAGCTAAGGGAAGCATTGTGACACTTTTTAAAATAAATTTATAACATGCACACTTATTTAAATTAATGGATTTTACACATATACTACTTTTAAAGTCTTTTTTTTTTTTTTTTTTTTTTTTTTTTACATCTTTCATTTGATATCAGAAATATTTATCAGAAAAATGTAAATAGTTATCAGAGAAAATGAACCATGCTGGAGTTTATACAAAATGAGCAATTTTTTTGCATAAGTTTAGACATGCTCTGATCTTGCCAATTATGAAAGCAGATCAATAAGTAACTTCTGATGATCTTTGGTAACATATTAGGGATATTCATGTCGGTGTTTTCTAGTGTCATTACATTTTCCTTATTAGAGGGTTTTTTTGTTTTGAGGTTTAATGGCCACCATGAGCAACTCTAAGGGCAACAAGTAGCCTGTTATTTCCAGGGAAGGGAGAAAGCCAGTGCTGTAAGACAAACACACCAGCCATGCCTCATTTTGGACTTGAACCCTGGCCTACTTGGATGTTGTTTATCACAGAAGTTTGAATAAAGTGGCAACATGCCGGAGAACATATTAAAGTGAAAATGATGACACCCCTGGAAATATAGTTTACATCTGACGTCTGAGGTATGTGCTGTGGTTAGATTGAACAATATGATGTTCAGTACTGCATGTCATATGCAGACGAGCAGTACTTTCAGTACTATGAAAGGTGCTGCCCGCCTGCAGTACTTTCCAGTCAACTGATGCAAAATCATCTGTCTTTTTGTACCAGAGCCTCCACAAATGACATTTTTCTTCCTCTTGTTGATGCTGAACACCTCCCGCTAAATTTCTCACCCGTGAATGCATTATGCTCATGAGCAGCAAATTCTGAACACCTGCTCTGAATATTAAGCACTTGATGACCATAGACTTCAGCTGGCAATGCACCTCCACTGCCAGTGGTTTCTATGCTCCAAGAAACCTAATCACTGCATGAACCTCTGAGTTAGACCATGAATTCGGGAAAGTTGCCATTTTCACTTGAATCTGTTCCAGCACAATGACTTTTTATCCAAACTCCTGTATCAGGAGAATGTAATGCCACTGGGAGGCACTGATCAGAAGTTAATTACTGATTAGCCTATGAACATCAAAAAAATATATATAGCATATGTTTTGGTAGTAGCAATTGCAAAAAATAAAAACTGACAGATTAATGCACATGTGTGTGTGCGTGAGAGAGAGAGAGAGAGAGAGATACAGACAGAGTTTTCAACTAGTTATCTTCACTCAAGAAATCAGTTACTACACGTTTGAAAATCCAAGTTGTGTGGGAGTACTGGAAATCAAATTAAGCTTAAACAGTATGTTCAGTGTACTCACCTAGCTCAGAGCATGCAAATGCACATAGAAAAGATTCTATTTTTTTCATTTCTTCTTTCTTGGTCTTTTCCGACTTATATATTTGTTTTCGAACAGGTATATTCTTAAACAAATTAACAGCTATCACTGTAGTTCCTAAAAAATTAATTAATAAATTTTTTTAAGATAGGTAATCCAGGAATGCATGACACTGCTTTTAACACAGAAACAGTATTAACTATGTACATTATAAGTACAAATTGACTTAACTATGCTTACCACGTAAAAAAGAATCAGATAAAAATCACAGTATATCATCTTGGATATTATTTATAAGTCATTGGTAAAAGTTTAAGACAACCAATCATTTTTCTACCATTTCATCAGATTGCATCATATGGTTTCATAAGAGCTCCATTTCATTTTGTAACTGCATCACACGTCTACAGCAAAGATTTATCCAATTGGCCAAGCACTTGAAGTTCAGTTGGCTGCTGGTTTCCATGAAGACTGAAGAGAGATTGTGATTTGCATTTCCTATTCCACACATTAGGGGGGCATCAGTGAGCTTAGTCCAGAGGGCCCAAACAGTGACTTTATACCAAGAAGGATACCCCTCTGCAAAATAAGCACAATGTTTCGTGTCAGCAAAACTATTATCCATAATGCAATCATGAAATTTAAAGATGATAGGTTATTTAGCAATCAGAAGAGGAGTTGTTGTTCAAGGAAAACAATGCCCTGAGATGATGACCATACTATTAATATATGCTAAGTTGAGTTGTAAGATGAGAGCCTGAAAAGCTGGGCTGTAAGATCAGAGCCAGAAATGGGACAGTTTATTTTTGTAAATGTTGAAATCAAATTCCACTTCCAATTTGTAGGCTTTAGCTACTAAAAACATGTGGCTTTTCTTCTTTTCCAAAAAATATTTACATAAACAGGGTTTTCAGCTACACGAAACCAAAACCAGCCTCTGAGTCCATTCATTGCTACAGCGGAGATGAGGAAATTCAAAGTATTTGTTTACATATTTGGGGACCAAGGGCTACCATGTTTATATTTAAGTGAAGAAAAGGAAAAGCATTTACATTTGTAACAGAAGTATGTACTCATGTCCAAACCTCAGATATGGGAAGAACTATGAGAAATGGCATGTCTCTCTGCGTGACATTCCCTCTGCTACTACCATGGTAGTTCTGTTCAGTACAGCACTTTTGTTTGTCAACGCAGAGAGTTTTCAACCTTTTCTGAATCACGAACATGGCAAAATGGAATAGAATTCGTGTGCCACATGAAAAAGACCAATATAAATGGATGTGTTTATTATGAATATTGATTATTTCAGAGAGGTTTTGAATCTTAAAACTTAACTTTTGGAAAAAGAAACAATGTAGTTAACATGATATTTATTTTACAAAGATGTCCAAAGTAGGAACTTGGTATGCCTACATTCATATCACTAAGGTATGCCTTGGTACATACATATCACTAAGCTGTTCTCTGAGATTCAGAGGTTAGCTCTTCAAAGAAAGACAAACCACCAGATAAATGTATAACTAATGGAACTAGAATTTACTTACTGTTGGTGTATCAAACTTCTCCATTTAGAGTGATCTTGGCACACAACTCAAGCTTCCCTGACATCCATCGCACGACACACAAGACTTTTTGTACTTCATACTCAAAATCTTTTTCTCATGTGGACAGACATTCCTGACTCTGGTCCTCCCAAGATTTCCTGGGGCTTCCTCCATCTTTCTTTCCTGCCACTTGGGCTGAAAAAATGCTCTTAGTAAGCATCTCATCACTCATTCTTTCAACATGGCCAAACCAACTAAGAATATTAGTCTCTAACAAACAACTTACTAACAACATTTAGCCTTCCATTATACAACTGCAACACAGCTTCATTCCTCACATGATCAAAGTGAGTCTTGCCACAACCCCCACTCCCCTATAAGTAAAGCATCTCTCCAGAACACAAATGACTCCTATGTCTCTTCTGCAGTACCCACGTTTCACTGCCATACATCAGAGTAGGAACAATTACACTCTCATACACCAATTTGGAACTTCCTTGAGAATCCATCATTTGTGTGAAATCCTCCTAAAACAGCTCCAACTTTCAATGAAGAGTTCACTTGCCTACTAATTTCACCATCTAATTCAGTCTCTCTGTCAATCATGTTTCCCAAACATACATAACTTGTTCACATGGTCAATCACTGTGCCACTTTTCAGTACTCTTTAAAAATTTGAATTACATAATTTATTGCAGCAGAGCTCAAAGCAGATTTGGAAATTCAAAGTCCATGTACCCAAGGTACTTGGAAAATACATTTTTGACATTTTGGAATTTCCTTTGTGGACTTCTCACCAGCATTAAAAAGTGCTCATGGGGCCACAGATTGAAGACCACTGCTCTAAAGGAAGACTTGCGTTGTTTGCAATAAGTGGTGGAGAATGCTTAACGAAAGTCTGAAGCAGGTCAGGCTGGACTGGGCCAGGCTGTAAACTGGAAATTCTGAGCTGGGTCGGGCTCCTAAAGGACAGGCCCAAGCCATGCCGGGCTTTCCAAATTAAGGCCTGTGCAGACCTCTACCATGAAAGGACCTAGGTATGTGGAAATTCTGAGCTGGGTCAGGCTCCTAAAAGTTTAGGCTACAGCTGTGCTGGGCTTTCCAAATCAAGGCCTGTGTTCAGACCCCAGATGGACCGGGCTTTCTAAATTAAAGCCTGTGCAGACCTCTACCATGAAAGGACCTAGGTATGTGGAAACTCTGAGCTGGGTCAGGCTCCTTAAGTTCAGGCCTGAGCCATGTTGGGCTTCCCAAATTAAGGCCTGATGCCGACCTGTACCATGAAAAGACATTGGTATATGGAAATGCTAGAGTAAGCTGACACTTTATACAAACATTCACAGATGCACCACATTTGTGAATGATGGTGCTTTGTGCTAAAACAGTGAAGGACTTTTTGACTAAGGTGAAAACCGCTGTGCTCCAGTGGACTGGTCACAGCCCAGACTTAATAATTCCATGGAGAATCTTCAGGTTATTTTGAAAGATAAGGTCAGAGTCACAAATGTGAATCCTTTGATTGAAGCCATCGTGTATGTTTGGTGTAAGGAAATATCGCATGAGTACTGATAATTCCTCATTTTCAGCATACCACACCATATTCAGGCAGTAATTTGTAATAAAGGAGGCCATACAACATACAAGGTATTTCACTAGGTAATCCCCCCAAAGAATCAATCATATTTTGCAACACACTCAACTTAGAAACATGACATGTGGTTTACAATGTACCTTAGCTCATGGGAATGTAGTACCATTCACAATAAATGCTGGAAATGTCCTCCACCAACATCCAAACACACTTAAACATGACGCTGCATATTATCGAAGGTCCTCTGCAACATGTCTTCATCAATAGTCTGGATCGCTCTACTGATGTTGCTTTCTAAGTCTTCTAATGTGTGAGGCTTATTGTTGCAAGCACAACACTTCAAATATCCCCATAAGAAAAAATCAGAAGGAGTTAAATCGGGTGAACGAGGTGGCCACAGTCCTTTGGAGATCACTCAGTCACCGAAGAAAGAGGAAATTTCACTCATGCTCACAAGTGATGTGTGGCATGTCGCTCCATCCTGTTGAACATACCTTATTATCAAATTGGTTCACAAATTGTCTGAATGAAGAAAATGAGTCCAATTATTCTGGTTAGGGACACAGCACACCAAACACCGACTTTTGCAGGATGTAATGGGGTTTGATGTAATTCACGCAAATTATCGGTAGCCCAGATACGGGAGTTTCAGGAGTTGACATATCCGTCCAAATGAAGTCACACTTTGTCAGTGAACCATGTGAAATCCAAAATGTCCAGAATTGCAAGTAAAAAAGTCAGGAATCAGTGAAAATAAGACACACTCTTTTCAAGATCCGGTTCTTGTAATTCTTGCACAGCTGTCACATGTTATGGATGATGCAACACTTTCTTTGCAGCTCTTTGGCAGGTGGAAACAGAATACCCAGTTTTTTGTGACAAACATTATTGTGACTTTTTTGGTGATGCAAGCAGCCTGTGCTTCACCTCTTCCATTTTTTTATTCTGCTAAAGGAAGATGTCCGTTACTGTATTGGTTCAAAATACTGCCCATGGTTTCAAATTTGTTTGCTAACCTGGCAATGTAATGTTTATCTGGTGCTTTTCTTCCTCCAAACTTCTCCAGGAATTCATGCTGTTTTACCCTTAATAGACTTTGTTATCTAATAACTTTAACAATAAACACCCACTCCACAACAGTATACACAGCTATCCTGAATGACGTTCAACAACACAGTAAAACACGCAGGTTGCCTCTGGACAGAATTAGCACGCCCAGCCACCTGGTAGGGTGGTGTCACAATGAATCATTTGACATCGGGAAAATTACTCCCACACATTTCTCAAGTATCAAGGTCAGTTATAAACCAAATGCACTGTTTCTATATAAAGTGGGAAGAAAACAGCAGTTGGTTCTCTGTGGGGACTACCTCATAGACATAACCACTGGGGGTCAGGACTCCCCAGATTTTCACAGTCGGGGATCCTCATATATATATATATATATATAATGCGATCCGAAAAATGACAAAAGTGGAAGACATCATGATCAGAGTTAAATCCCTGAAATGGCAATGGGCTGGACATACTGCCAGAAGGACAGATCATCGATGGACAGCCAAAATTTTAGATTGGATTCCAAGGGACAGGAAAAGACCCAGAAGAAGACCACATGGGAGATGGGTGGATGAAATTCGAAAGTATGCAGGGGTGACATGGAGGAGACTGGCACAAGACAGACCGTTGTGGAGGAAACTTGGGGAGACCTTCGTCCAGCAGTGGATTGATAATGGTTGACAATGATGATGATGATGATGATGATATATAATGTGTGTATGTGGGATCGGATGCCCCCAGATTTTGAAACATGGTTACGCCACTGGACTGCCTAGTGAAACACCCTGTTCTAAATCAGAATAATTTTCAGTCATTTTGTTCAAAAAGTCTAAGTGAATATGTTCTGTGTATATTTTTGAAACATATTCAGAATAATCATATGTTTAAATATACTTGTAAAAATTGAAAAGAAATGTTACGTGGTCTTAAACTTTTGCAAAAGACTATACCTTACTCAAAACAAGCTAAAGAATGCAGAATGATTTTCCCTACTGAGTTTTTCAGATTTATACCCATCCCTCAACAAGTTATTTACAGTGAAATTCCAATTTACCTATTCCGACAGGTTAATAATAATGAATATAAAGCACACCCATCTACTATGTATCCATGAACTCCATGAACTAAATATGGATTATTCGAAGCTCAGTAACCTCTTGACTCTCCAGCATCCTTCAAACTGTCTTTCTTTAAGTTCATGCTACCTCCACCAACTGCATCATCATCTCACTGGCAAAAGGCAACTCTTAAACTCATGCATAACTTCTAGTCAGATCTTCTGACAGCAAAAATGTATAGTTTTCAGTTTTGGCTAACCTAGTGGATCTTTGATCTTGAAAATGCTATTACCGATTATAACTTGTCCAACATCCAATTATGTTCTCCATGATGATAAAGAAATGTGGCACTGGGAAGCAGGAAGAAGACTTTGATAGTAGGGTAGGCAAACTGGAGAACTTCAGGATAGCTAAAAGAATTGCTGAGGACAAGCAGCACCTTGATTCCCAATTTCCCCTTAGTTACCGCTCGATTACATGAACAAAATTAAACCAGTCATGAACACTACTGTTATGACATAAGCTTTACCATTAGCCCACAAGAAAATAGGAAGGCAATGTTTGTTTTCCCAGAGCACAAGGACTGATGGAGGAGTATGGAATTTATCAAGTACTCACCATGAATGTAAACACAAAGTGGTAGGGTTAGGTACTCCCCCTCTCCCTCCCTCAAAATTTCTGGGTTTAATAACCATCATAAGCAACTCTTCAGGCCATGAACAGTCATCCATTCCTAATTTAGGGCCATTGTTCCAGGGAAGGGAAACAGCCTGCCTGGAACAATGGTCAAATTTTTAGGACAAATACATCACCTAAGCCTCATCCAGAACTTGAACAACAAAGAAATGCTATTTTTTCTTCTATTTTTGTTTCACAAATGGCAAAAATTCAGTACGTCTGAGCAGATGGTCACTGGGGCAGCAGGATTAGGTGTCACTTCATTGCCTTGTAATCCACAGCTGAATTTTTGAACTTGGAAATGTAGGTCCCATTTGGGCAACATCTTTCAAATCAAACCTGTCTCATCACCACTGAAAAATTGTGCAGTCATATAGCCCTTTTTCTTGATGAGTTTTGTAAGAGCCTCATGAAATACTGCTGATTCACTAACAAGAAAATGCCTCCCCAATGAATTTCATATTATGAACAGTGTACTACATTTTGAAATTTTCCGCTCATCCCTTGCTGTCTTCAGCAGAGGATGACTGGAAAATTTATAATAAAGTAGCTAGCTTCTTTTTTTTTTTTCACCTCAGATGAAATTATCATAAAGTATTTTGGTTTTATTATGATAATTTTTCCACTTGAAAGTGTTTGTTTTTGATAATGATCATCAATCCAAATATTAAAGCTTTCTGCATTTTCTCAGATTATGTTCCTGCAAAATCATTTCAGTGAAGTACTACTAGCTACATTTCTCCTTGCCTGTCTCTCTTGCATCTTCAGTAACCTAATTTTCAACTTGTTATCCAAATTCTTTTCCAACTGATATGTGTCAAAAACTCTGATCAAGCATATCCAACACCTTTAATATCATCCTCTACGGGCAAAATGTTACCTGCTTTTTAAAGACGTGGGAATATCACTTAATGACTTGAAAGATGTAAGCTATTATACAATCACATCTGTACAACGAAAAACAATTAATCACACCATATGTTATGGAAATGTGAGTGCTCACAAAAGTAGGAAGATATTAGTCATACTATCTGCAACAAAGCAAGTTGGCAGGAAGGCTGCCACCAGACAAAAATACACAAGTGTCCACTCAAATCAAGGTGGCATGTGGCACCATTAGTAGTTTGTGTGACTAAAAAATCCTACATGAAACACTCGTGAATCAGCAAAATCATAATCACAACAGGCAAAATGGTATACAAATGATTCACTCATAAATAAGAAAAACCTCATTACATTTTCTGATAGTTTCATATTTTCTACAAGGCAAAGAAGTGCAGTACCAGCACTTCCATACGTGTTGTGTGTACTGCCCTTTACATGAACATTAAATCATCAAAATAATGGTACATTACCTTGAGGGGAAGCTGAAGGTTTTGAAGTCTGAATTTCACCCTTGTTGTTAAAAGTGTATGTCCTACTAACATCTTCATCTGGCGTTTTAGAACAGATCGTAACATCAGCTATGCAGCACAAAGCGCCCAAAGCTTCTCCACGAAAACCATAAGTGTGCAAAGTTTCAAGATCAGCAAATGATGATATTTTGGAAGTGTAATGGGATTTAACCACATGAGGAATGTCATCTGTGTGAATGCCACATCCATTGTCACGAACTTCAATCCTGTCAAGTCCATAATTTTCCTAGTATGAAAACATTAGCAAAAATATCTAAGTTTTATTATCTTATAAGGAGAAAAGAATGTTAAAATGTAAATTGAATCATAGTCATGTACAGCACTGTCAGATCATAAAAGAAACTATTTTCTTACTGTGAAAATAAAAAGTCCACAAATGCTAATCCTGTTGTGCATTGTTGGTTTGTTTGTTCTCTGAAGTCCTTCAAAAAAGTTACACATAAAAATAATAGTAAGCTCTTATTTCTGGATTATTAAGTTAAAATGAAAAAGTACTATTATACAGGGGAAGGGAGACATTTTCTATACAGAAATGTAATCCATATAAGTTGCGTAGTACTGTAAGCATTTATGCACGGCTGTATCGTGATAACTAGAAAGAGAAACCAAAAGTGAATTTTTGGTGCTGGGGGTCAAGTCATCATAGGAAGTAGGGTTCTATTGAATAAAATAATTTCCCATGTACTTTGTTGCTGTTAACAGCAAGTTCTACACATTTACCGTTTTAAATAAACAATTTCAGATTTTTTTTTCATGAAAAAAAAAACAGTAAGCAAATTTTAAGTCACTCAGAAATTTAATATAAAGTTTTAGAACATTTTCAACTATGAATTTATATTGAATGAGCAAATAACATGGAGCAATAATTATATTGAATGAGCAAATAACATGTACTGAATAATAAAACTGGTTTCACTTCTATGAAAAGGGCAAATACTGTGTGTGTGTGTGTGTGTGTGTGTGTGTGTGTGTGTGTGTGTGTGTGTGTGTGTGTGTGTGTGTGCGCGTGCGTGCGTGCGTGCGTGTCCAGCTTTTATAAACTTGCCATCAACTGCCGATTGCTATGTAATTATCACCTTTTTTTTTCTTTCTACATTTTCAGATAATTATTATACACAACCAATTGTCACAGCAAGTTTTTGGACAGGGAGGAATACTGTTCTGTGGACATGCAGTATTTTAATACGTACAACAAAATTTTAAATAGAGTAACAATTCCTAAGTTTAGAAACGTGCATCTTTACCTCTGCGGTAAAGATTTCTTTCGATTCCCCCTACGTAATGTTTTTTCCTAAAGGCGATGTCTAAATAATAAAGATCGGAATGCTCCCTGTCTCTCTTTTGCTACCCTCCAATCCATAGGCGGCAGAACCTAATATTTTCTGAGGGGTCCAACTTCGCCGAGAGTGAAAACAATTTTAAAAAAGTAAGGAGAGAGCTAGAGAGAAAAAAAAACACTGTTGGCAGATGAGTATATACTTGTACATATCATCAACCATTTCCAATCCACTGCTGGATGAAGGTCTCCCCAAGTACCTTCCATAACTTTCTGTCTTGAACCTGTCTCTTCCAAGTCACTCCAGCAGTCTTTCGTATTTCATCCACATACTGCAAAGACATTAATGCCTTTGCTCCATCTTTCACGTGGTATTGTTCTGGGTCTTTTCCTGCCCCTTGATATTATATCTAATATTACAGTTGCTTAAACACGTCCAGTTTTCCTAGCAATATGACAGGCCAAAAACACACGCACCTTTGTCCAGAATCGTTTATCTCCTATGTGTCAAAACACCAAGAAAGATTTGTGCTCTGTGCACAACAAGTAGTATACTGCTTAATTTGAGTTCGAGTTCATTTGTTCAGTTATTTATTTCTCAGATGTAAATAATATTTAATGGGTTTTCTGATTTCGAGTAAGACACATTCAGACTCGGGGGAAGGGGAGAAGGAGAGAGACTCCTTCTCCGCCCTGGTTGCTGTTTTAAAGATATTTAAATAATTCTTTAACGATCTGTTTAAGGAGAAAAACAGAGCATTGAATTAACTTTTCTGTATTATTTGTACGAAATCAATTTTCAAATGTGTACATAAAGAGTTTTCCAAAAACTGTGAAGCGTGGTGACAGTATCAAGAAAATCTTTAAAAAAAAACTGTACATTATATGTGAACCACATATTTTTAAGATGTCTTCTGGGTGGACCCCCTCAGTGAGGGGGACTATAAAATTCCAGAGGGGGTCTGGAGCCCAGCGTCCCCTACCTTCCGCCGCCCATGCTCCCATCCCATATCTTCAGCAGTGTAGTCCTGAAAAAAAGAAGTGGCCTGGAATTCCGAAGAGACCGGCCAAGGTGTTATCTACTCCAGCAGGTATGCAAGACAGGGAGGCAACAACCTTTGAAATTGTATATATATATACTGTCTAGCATCCACTTCGCTGGCTATTTTTGAGGTAGCTTTGCTGAACAAAAGATCCATGGATTTGTGCAATAGCCAGCATGAAAAAAAATAATACCTGGTTAATAAAGACAGACAGACAGACAGAGAAGAAGAAAGAGAAAAAAAACTTGGTTAAGATTATTTGTGTTAAAAAAAGGTTGATTATGATGGGCAACGATTGAATAAATAAATTTTAAAAAGCCAATTTAGTTAGGTAAAAAGTAGCCTGGCTCTGCCAGGTCTCAGCTGCACCCCCTACATATGTTTGATCTTAAATAGGACCTGACCTGTTTAGTTTATGATTGTCAGGATATACCACATGGGCTTGTAAACAAAACAGAGGGAAGAAAGGTGTCTTCAGTTCCCGTGAACGAAAGTGGTGAAAAAAATGGAAGGGAGCGGGGAGATTAAAGGCACTAAGAAAATGCGGTGTCAATCACACAGATACTGTAATGTCAAGCAATCTTTGTTTAATGAGAAAAGGTTGGAAGCTCATTTAACAATAAAACAGAAAAGGATCAAAGTGGATCTACCGGATCGTTCATTTGTGATATTATCAGATGTTTTAGTGTGAGAGGAAAATATACGTATATAGTTTTTAATGTGCGCAATTTTCGTTCTCATTCACAAATACCATGCTCACTCATATTTTGAGGTTTCCCTAAAACATCACAGTATAATAAAAAACATTTAAGTTGTATTATAAATAATGGGAATCTACACCACTCCCCACCCCCCATCCCCCACTTCCACACATACTTTTTTAAACACAGAATGGCTATTTCTTTTTTGACAACGCTGTCCACAAACCTTCCAAACTCTCAAAAAATGCTGCCTTCCTCCCATTTCTTTCGGGCTTGCATGCACGTGGACCCTATGGCTCTTTTGTAGCTCTGTCATTATCGGGCATGGCTCAGAGCTCAAGGGCATTGGAATTTCTCCTCCCAAGTTGTAACATAGATAACACATTTTTTTCACACATGCCTCGGGTTTTTGGGATCATGTTTTGCGGATATGTGAAACCTGAGAACAGACACAGAGTGGGATTGGGGAACAAGGGAGGAATTATGTTCTTGATGGTGCAGCTGCTGTGCTGAGCAGCCAAGTTAAAAAATAATAGTAATGATAATAATTACAAAAAAACCTCATGACGTTGGTAATCTCATGAGGTTGGTTTTTAAATCAGGATAATTTTTGGTGCACTAAAATTAAAAAATACACCCCAAGTTTTTGGGGGGAGTAATTTTTGTTTTTGATTCATAAAATACGCCTCTCTAGGTGCTAACGTGATTTCTGTACACAACTTTCATTACTTTACCACAAATATGCAATACTGAAATCTTTCTGGAAAGAAATTTCCACATTTTCCTTAATGCATTTACAAAATGCTTTAAGTTACTTCTTGGGTTGTAATATCACTGATGTACAGGGCTCATACTACATACAGAAAATAAATTCCAAGACTTTTCCAGGGGTTTTTCAGGAGTTCATCACAAAATTCCAGGAGCTTAAATTTTTGCTAGAATCATAGTGTTTTATTTTATATTTTTCAAGTTTGGTAAAATTTATTATGCATTTAGAATTCTTATGAAGTCCTACGTGTTACATGGTTACAAAGTGTTCTTCAGTGTAGATAACATATTCAAAGTGGCAAAATTTCCCTGTATAAAAATTGCTGTATATAAAACTTCGATGAAGCCATCTGGAACCAGAGTAGCAAAGTGTAGACATATGCTGTATGCGGATAGTTTCCAAATTAGTAGCAGGTTTTGCATATAGTTTTTGTTTGTAGATTGAAAAAAAAAATATTTACAGCAATTGAAATGCTTACTTAAGACTACTCAGATGTATAATACTTAATTCTATTTTAGCTTGAAGAATTTTCAATTATTTTTCACGTCGTCTGAGTTCTTTTGCTTTTACAGACATTTCTGGCCTCTAGGCCTGTTTCTCTATGTATAAGAACTGTATCAAAAGTTTCATTTACACAGAAAGAATTTTAATTTTATTGCAAGGTTTCTTTTGCAGTTGCCAGTTATTAAATTAAAATCACTTCTTTATGTATTTTGTAAGTCTACTGTTTTTGAATTAAGTTGTTGAAAATGCTATTTATCATTTTTGAAGGTTCATTGATGGAACTGTTTTTCTGGATATAAAATCTTTCTTTAATTAGTCTCTTGTTTTTATGAGGTTCATAGCCCAATATTTTAATATTTTGCCACAAAAATCCATTTCACACACATTGCTGCACATTCAATTGTAATGTATTCATTTTGTTCTCATTGGAATCTGTAATGTTCTAAAGATTATTTATCATTCTATTAATTTTTCTTTAAATTATCTTATTCTATTGTTATTGTGGTTCGCATTTCACGAATTTGTAGCAAGTTTTCTGTTTCAATGGTTCCGTACACAGATATATTTTGTTTTTACACAACTCTGTCTGGAACTAGCTTAAGCACAATGATGATAATACAAAACCAATTTTGCCATGGCACTGAAGATTCCCAAGTTTGTAGTCATCTATTCCACATACACTGGCTGCAGGGAGGCCAGATATCAATCTCCTTCATTAAGGAAAGCACGTGCTAGAAGGAAGAGCCATCTTGGACCCACAGGAAAGTCTCCACGTGCTGTTCTGACTCCATCTGCACACAACTGAGCACTATACCACAAACCAATGTAGCTGGAAATATAGCACTTGAACTTCTTACACTTCAGCATCACATGAGATGAAAGAAATGATGCCACATCTTCATATTCTACTGAAGGAAGTGATGTCATTGTGAGCAAATGATCATGAACTAGAACAAAGTGAAGCAATCAATCCAAACATTTTGACCTATTTTTTTAATTGCAAGAAAAATTTTGAGGACTATTCCATGATCTTTCACAAAAATATGAAAAATTAAGGATTTCCCATGGCTGAAAAAAAGGGAAATCAAATCAGTTCTGTAAGTACTCTTTGCAGCAAGGTAAGTTTATATGAGGCCAGTAAGTGTTAAACAGTGTTCAATCCGTAATCCACAAGCAATAAAAAAATTCAATGCCAGTATAAAATTCAAAGAGTATATAGTCAAACTTGGTTATAATGATCACGGTTGTAACAAACTCATGGCTATAGCGAGTAAATGCTACCTCTGCAACTAGTTCATGATCACTTACATTAAATACTTCTTGTTTATAACGAGCACGTTCAGAGATATAACGAGTAAACTTTCTCCTCTGGTGGCTTTTTTTAATCCACCATGTGACACCAAACCCCTCAGTTTCTTTTTTTTTTTTTTTTTTTTTTGATTGGAGGTTTAACGACCACCGTGAGCAACTCAATGGGCTATAAGCAGTCGCCCGTCCCTAATTTAGGGTCACTGGTTCCAGGGAAGGGAAAGAGCCAGTGCCGTAAGACAAACACAACATCCATGCCTCACCGGGATTCGAACCCGGACCCCGTTCGGACGAATGATCAGAGGCCATCGCGTAGACCACTGCGCCACCGGGACGGCCCCCTCAGTTTCACTGCGGACGTTCCTGGTTTTTCAAAAGGGTCCAACCTCACCACCACACCTCCCTGGAGGCAGATTTTTAGGTGGCAGAAGAATTTATTTTTCCCTTGGCATTTTAAGCTCAGAAAGGGATAGGGGAGTGTCAGCTAATTTCCTTGTTAGCTGACATAAAGGCTTGTTTCCCACACGCAGATTTTTTCTGCCGAAACAATAAAGCCGCCCTGCAGTGCAGTTTTAGGCTAGCTTTCACACAAGCAGTTTCATTGCTAGAATGAAGGGGTAAATGCCTGAAGGATGAGCATGAACTATCAGTGGTTCTCTGTTCAACAGCACTTTGTTCCCCACACCCTCTCACAGGAGGGATTGTTTTACTGCACTAGCGGACGATCAGCTGCCTGCCTGTGTGAACATCTTGCCTTACAGCTACATTTCTTTTAATTTGGACGGTATTTTCGCCGTCTGGTTTGTAGCGACCCCCTTGGAGGTTGAGCGGCTACCGCATCCGAATTTTTAACCCATCCGCACATCTGAAAGTCTTGATATAATTCTATAGCCCGCTTTAAAACATGTGGTAAGACAGCCGGGGGATTTATTGGTTTAGCGGGAAAACTCTGCTTGTATGAAATGTGTCTTAATCCCCTCTCCCTCTTGACCCTTGGAGGACACTGTTCTCTTCTGAACCCAACTTCCCCACCCACCCACCTACATTACAGAAGTGTTGACGTAGTATGTCGTGATTAGGGAAGTGAGGACTGGTGATGGGGTGGAAGGAACAATGGTGCACCGAAAACGAAAATGGAGTCCGTGACTGAGCTAATCCCATCTCAGAATGACTTCTGGGAATTCATATTAGGAAAAGAAGTTCACAGCATTGATTGCAGACATTCACATCAATACACTTAATATTTTTCCATGCATTTTTACATCGGATATCGTTTTCACGGATACTGCGAGTAACGGCTATAACAAGCAAAATTGGCCATTCCCGTAGTGCTCGTTACAACCGAGTTTGACTGTACGTGGTAAATGGATACCTGTGACAACAATAGAGACGTTAGGAGCTATAGTCAGTAATTTAACATTCATGTGTTTACCTTGGCAGCCAGCCTTCCAACTTGATTCCCACTGAAGTCAGAACAATTTTAGCATTTGGGGGATGACATGTAATGCAGCACTTGCCAATTCACACTAGTGCATAAAACAGAGATGAGAGTCCATCCAGTTGGTACATTGGTACAGATAATGTGAGAACACCACTTCCCATGATCTGCAGACAATGCCAGAGCAGGTGCAAGTGGCTATTGCTGTGAAAGTGACCCAACATCTTATTAAGTGTTCCTAATGTTATGATTCATGACTATATCACTGCTGTATATTACACTGCTGGACAATTGCTAAGGACGGATCATAAACGGCTATATAGCGCATAAAAAAGTAAGTGTGGTTGGATGCCAAGTGAAATAAAATAATGTCAGAATGCCAGGACATTACAAGAAAGACAATTTATTGTGCTCTGAAATCCAGAAGGCTTTGGAACGTGTTCAAGGGACAAACAGGCCATTTTGTGCAGAATACGTAAACGTGAAAAATGCAATTACCGTCCGCAGGCGTTCCGGCGTAAGATGTCAATACGGGATATGGCCACCATGGAGGGCGATGCAAGATTCCACACGTCATGTCATGCTTTGCACAACATTATCAAGCAGCTGTTGGGGTAATTTATCCCATTCCTCTGTCAGTGCACGGATGAGGGTGTCCTTGTTTATTGGAGGGCATTGGCGACCAGCACGACTCCTCCCCAAAGCATCCCACACATTTTCAATGAGATTCAGATCTGGAGAACGTGCTGGCCATACGAGGCATTGAATATCCTCGCTCTCAAGACACTCCTGGACAGCGAATGTTCGATGACATGTTGCGTTGTCGTCCATGAAAATTAATCTATCACCGACAGCACCACGGAACATGCTAACATGAGGTAGCAGAACATCATTAATGTATCGTTGGCCAGTCATAGTCCCAGTTAGAAGCACATAGAGGGACGTACGGCCATTGATCATGATGCCAGCCCATACCATGACACTACATGTCAGATATCGGTCCCTTTCCTGTATGTTTGCTGGACAATATGCAGTACCACTATCACACCAGATCAGTTGTCGTCGACAATCAGACGATAGACTGTATCTACTCTTATCTGAGAAGAGGACAGCAGACCAGTCGTTATCAGTCCAATTGCGATGTTGATGGCACCATTGCAAACGGGCGGTACGGTGACATCTGGAGAATGGGATGCACACAACAGGACGGCGGGCGTATAGTCCTCCTTCATGCAAACGTCTGGCGACAGTTTTTCGGGAGATCCGCTTGCCATTAGCAGCCATAAACTGATTTGCTACCTCACTAGCTGTGCTGCGCCGGTGTCTTTTTGTTGATAGCACTATGTACCAATCTTCTGCAGGTGTCGTACTACGAACACGACCTCCCCCATGACGTTTGCTACACTCTCCATTTGTTTGAAATGATTTCCAAAGCCTTGAAACAACACTGTGGCTGACGTCGAACTCCCTGGCAACATCTGTTATTTTTCGCCCTTCTTCAATCTTGCCAATAATATGGCCACGCGTAAAATCATCTAGGTGATGTCGGGAAGACATACTGAAAATTGCAAGTTCGTCAATTGATTCTTTCCCTTTCAACTTTGCGTTTGAACAGCAATGGTCAATACGCGTCAAATCCTTTATATCTCTTATCAGCGCTATGACGTCACGAACAAGTTCGGCAATCCAAAATTTGCATACGCACAACACGTCTTACTGTATCCCGCACTTATGCTAATTTCCACATTTTCCTGCCTTCCATTTTATGGTTGCTATTGTTGCTATTGTCATCCGTCCTTAGCAATTGTCCGGCAGTGTATATTAAACTGTTACAATTCAGCCAAATCCTCAGAAAACTTGAAACCTCTGTCATCTCAAAGAGGAGACCATCACTCGATTTCTGTCCAGTTATTAGGAGATGCAGGTTCTCGTTCTATGGCAAAGCAATTTCCAAGTTTTCTGACTCAGCTGCATGGTAAGGGTTTTATATGGCTTGTATATGCTAACAAATATTAAGTCAGTTTTCATTGGTATCATGAAGAAGGAAATCATATGTTCTAGTACATATCCCCCCCTTTTTTTTCACCTAATGGACTCCACAAGAATTTATAAATATCTTGGATTGGCTAGAATTTCAGTTGTTAAAAGTTAGAATCCTTCTGATCTTCACAAATGCATAAGCATGTGCAAGTTTGTTTAAAGTCATTCTCCCTGAAATCAGAATAAGCACAGTAATAGCTGATCATGTGCTCTCATGGAAAGTGCATCATGATGTATGTCAAATACAAACTTTTGTTCATGCCACTCTGAATAACAACAGCAACTCATTTATGTTGTTAGTTAGAGCCACAGAGTGCTCTTGGTTATCCAGGTGTGGATTATCCTCACATAATTTTTCATCAATTCAGCAAATAATGCACTATGTATATATACAAAGTATTAAAATAAAATGGATACTGGATATTCACATGGGTAGTCGACATCCTCTTAGACTGACTGGTAATATTTCAGTACTTAAACATCTCTACATCTCTGATAGCAGAAATAACATTTCGTGTATTATTTTATTCTTTTTTTTTTTTTTTTTGAATGGGTGTTTAACTACCACTGTGAGCAACTCAGTGGGCTATAAAGCAGTCACCCATCCCTAATTTAGAGCCACTGGTTCCAGGGAAAGAAAAGAGCCAGTGTCGTTAAACAAACACAACATCCATCACGGGGACTCGAACCTGTACCCATCTCGGACATATGGCCAGAAGGCATCGCTTAGACCACTGTACCACCGGGGGTGGCATTTTTTTATTCACAAAACCTTGCTGAAAATATGTTGAGTATGCTCTGCAGGAAAGGCAACAACTGGTTTATTTACACTTGGTGATCAACTCTGATGAAAGTGTTAAATTTTTTGCAGTCCACTTTGTTTAACAGGGCCTAAATTCAATTAGCCAAATAAAAAAAAGCTACTGGCCACTAGGCATCAGAAAAGAAAGGAAGGGGCATAACAGAAAAAGTACATACAACAAAGTAACCTTATGCTATTTCATCGTATCATCCCTGCAGAGTTGGGTTCTTGACACGAGGGGTTATTAAACTGGTTTAAACTATCAAACATCCTCTTAGACTGACTGGTACTTCAATTTACTTAAACTAAAACTAAAAACAAAATTATTCATATTATCATACGTGTTTTTGTATTTCCTATTACTTCATTTATACTTTTCAATACATGTATAATATTATTGTATAATATTTGTATTTGCATGTTTGATGTTTTATGTGTTTGTATTAGTTGTATTATCATTCATATTTTTGCATTTATGTGTTGTATTAATTCCTTTTTTTTGTACATATATCTACTGTATTTCTTTTATGTTTGCATATGGTGCAATTTGTAATTGGTCCATATTGTTTTTGGTACAGAAATTGTATCTGTGATTTGATTGTGTGGTGAACGGTGTAGTGTGGCAAAAAAAAAAAAATTAAAAAAAATTAAATTAAATTAAAAATTGGATAAAGCTGTAAAAAACTACAAGGCAAACAAAAGGAAAAAAAGTCACCTGCTTTTAAATAAATCAATAGATTTATCAAAAGTTTGGAACTCACCTTCAATTTTTTTTTTTTTTGGGGGGGGGGGGATTTTGTAACATTGAGGAGAAGTGCCATTTTCAACTTTTTTTCTTTCAAACACACAGAATCAATTATCAGATCATTCTGACATGTGAAATCAATGAGGGGTATGGACCTTGATGTGTCAGATTTCAATGATTTTTGGTTTAGTTTGTACCTATGGAGTATATGAAAAATCTAGATTTTCAGATTTTTTGGGTCAGCGTTTTTTTATTTCTGCTTTTCAAAAGTGGCAAATTTTGCAAGAATGCTATTCACAAATTAAAAAAAGTCTGCATGTAGTGATGCCAGAGGGCTCATCTATAGCTTTTTTTAAAGCTCTTTTTATGGGCTTTAATTTGTTAAGCAATACACCCCACTTTGGAGCATCAAACTTTTTTGACAAATTTTCAAAATTTTTGATTTTGAAAATCTCAAAAACACCCCTTTTGAATTAAAAAAAACAAACACATATTGATCTTACTCCTACATGTTGGCTAGAGGTATGCAAAGTTTGAAGATGGAGAAATGATGGGTTTTTCAAGAGACTGAATTTTTGTAGTATATAGGTAATTATTGAGAGTTACTGAGCTAGTTATTAAAGTAAACTCACTGACAATAAAATTTACGCACCTAGAAGAAAACACGCTACAACTGTGAAACTTAGCAAATAGCTACAGTGCGTGCTGTTAGGTAAGATCCACGTTTGGTTCAAGTGCGCATGACCGCACATCCTGTGGGGGCGCTGCAAGCATGAACAGGCATGTAGTCAATGCCCCATGAAAGCGAAAAGCATCAGCTGATGCAACCTAGAATACAGAGTGACAAGAATGCTGGGTAGATGCCAGCGACATCAATTTACATAACTTACGGACTTTGAGAGAGGCCTGATCCTCGGGCTGAAAACCGCAGGGTGGTCGGTGCGACGTATAGCCCGCCACATGGATCATTCTGACCATACCATCCAACTGTCTTGGGAGCAGTGGACACGTGACGGCATTGCCACACAGCGGAGCAGATCCGCTGTGTGGCAATGCCAACGATGATTTCCCCTGCGTGGAGGTCAGAGGTCACCCTGGCTGGCATGGGGAGTGGCATTCGTGTTGCATGCGGGACTGCTGTTGCTATGGAAAAATTAGCCAATGAGGGAATCAGCAGTTTTCAAGCACCCAGCTTTTTTGGAGAAAGAGCCCCTCTTCTCGTTGTTTCTGGCCACGATGTAACATCTAAAAGAAAAAAAACTCCGGTGAGAAGCCAGCCAGCCCGGGTCGGGGACTGGCCGGCAGGAAAAACGGCAGTGCCGCCCTTGAGAATGGGTAATAGTGGCATGGGTACGCGCTGTGCTTCGTACCTCGAAGTAAGAAAAAAATATATAATTATTTTCAAGATTTCCTGTACCGGAGATGAAATGTTCACTGATTCATCCATCTCATAGTGGACGACTGCAGTATTGAGCGGCATGAGAAAAATTAGTAATTACCGAAAAATGGCCTCAGCTGAAGAATTTTTCCTGCCCACCTGCATGTTGGAAAAACAGCTTCCAGCAGTACGTTTTGGAACCCGAGATCACTGGAGGCATCATCAATGGCCGTCGTTATTTTGGAAGAAGCCAGCCCCTCTCCAAAGGAGACTGACAGTGGTGTTGAAAAAGTCATCAAATCATGCCAAGACTCCTTCCTAAACCAGGGCTACAAAGAGAAGTGGAAACGTGTTCCAGGTGAGGAAGTGTTTGTTTGTTTTTTCCCCTTCTGTTTTAGGAAGTGAACACTTTTTGTGCATGATGTGAGTCAATGTACTCAAGAGCATTGCTGTGCACAGTCCAAAAGGTAAAGAAACTTTTTGTTTTGGCATTTCAAAAGGAAAAGAAAAATAGATCATATTAGGGTTACTCTAAAATATTTAACATGTGGGTTTTTGACAGTGGGGCAGTGTGAAAAAAAAAGTGTATATATAAATATATGCATTCACTTTAAACAAATTTTTATTTTGGTTATTTTATATATCATGTAGTTCCTTGGAGAATTTGTATAGTTGGGCATGACAGTGGGGCAGGTTGGGTTTCAGTTGTATTCCATGCTTGGGTCAGTAAAATTAAAGAAATAAAAATGTAAATGTTTTTCATTCAGGTTTTTTTATATATTTTGATGTTCGTGTGTTTTGTAGGAATGAAGCTTCATGTTTTGGTGTTGTGCTTAGTGGGGAAACTCCATGTCATTTTCTAGCAATAAGAAAATTTGAAATTAAGTGGAAAGGCAATGTATAATTTTACATGTGTAGGGAATATCTGAAATCCAAATTGTGTTTTAAGCTACTTTGAAGAACAACCTCTCAAACCAGTAATGTTTTTTATTAAGGAAATTTAACTTTCTTTGTGTGTGTGGTAGCAGTTAATATTACATAAATAGCATTTGTATTTATGATTATAGGGTAAGTGCCATGTAGTTTAAATTTTTCTTAGAGGCAGCTTTAGTATGATCTGAGTGTTTTGGTAAATTTAGGTGTAAAATTATTCTTTAACATTTTGTAGTAGTGTGGACTAGTTTCCAATATCAGTCAGTGTATCTGGAAAATGGAATTTCATGAGTGGGAGACTTTAAAAAAGTATGCACGCAGACTTGGGATTCAGAAAGTGTTGGCCTGTATATTACCATTGTATAATGTTATAATTCTTCGGGAGATGATGATTTCTGGAAATAGATACCCTGGCGTGCAAAATTAAGGACGAGACGGTTTTTCGAATGTGACGTCGTGCAGAAGTGCTCCACATCGACTCAAATCATGCCATAAAATCCCCAAGTAAAGATCCAGACTCACGGTCGTCAGGTCGCCACTGGCGATAAACTTCATCGCCGTGGCGACTAAAAATGTTTGATCAAATCACCAATTCTGGCGACCTGTACGGGGAAAACATTTATTTTATTTAACTTGCATTGTACGGAAATGTTTTTTAACTTGTACGGAACTCCCACGTTTTTGAAAAATTTTACTCCAAATGTACGGAAATAGCACGAAATGGCACAAAATTTGAGTTGTACGGAAGTCAGCCATTATCTTTTTCATTCTGCTTGAACAGCAGAAAAGAAAAGAAAAAGTTTATAAAAAAGGCAAGGGCATCGGTTTTTGATTACAAATGCGCCAAGGCTGATGGTTCATCGTAGGGGAATGAGGTTGCGGTGGGGATGAAAGCCGGTGATGGACAGCTCAACTGTCTGAGTCGGAAAAGTCCAACTGGGAGAAATTTTTATTTAAAAAAAAATTCTTCAATTTTTTAAATAACTGAATGCAAATTTAACAGTAACCAAGACACGTCAAAATAAACTCCCATGTGAAATTTCGTCAAAATCCGGTGAAAACTTTAGAAGTTAGGCATTTTCTTTTATTATTTTTAATGAATGTTCGCTGAAAGCCTGCATATTCCATAGGAAAATTCTGAAATTCGGAATCGGCATAGTCCGGATTTTCGAGGTTGTACTGTAATTATATTTCCATACCTGCGAACTACTACAGAATGTCCGTAGTTTCTACGGATTTAGTTGGCTGACTTCGAACCTCGCTGTCGAAACTACGGATTCTACGAATTTTCATTTTTTTTTTATATTTTATTGTTTTATGATATGCACGAGATTCTTAAGCCGACTCGCGGAATTCCGCGTTTTGTTTTGTCATCATTTAGATCGTTCTCAGGATCAGCGTAAAACTGAAGACAATTTGCTGGTCGGTGGGTGGGGAGGAGTTCCGTCTGGAGACGGTATTTGGTGTCTCAAAACTTTCGAAAACGGTAGTTGAATGGAGTTACAGTAATCGTAATTTTTTTCTCCCGATGTTACCTTAGTGTGAAGTTTTATTGTTAAATATGATTTTATTGCATAAAAGTATTTCAGCTTGAAACTGTAGGCAACAATGTGCGAAAACGGAGGTCAGACGCCGCAAAATTTCCCCTGTAATCTCAGACATCAGATTCTTCTGCGAAATCGAGGAACTCTGCCTTTTTCGTTATTATTTTGGTCATTCATGAGATCAATGAACCAGTGAACACAATTGGGGGGAGGGGGATGACAGGGGATGTTCGTCGGAGGACGGAATTCCATCTTTACGAAAATTTCAAAAACAGAAGGTCGACAGAGTTCAGATTTTTAAGCAATTGTAATTCCTTTTTTCTCGCGATGTTGCTTCTGCCCAGTATTATTGTTAAGTAAAATATTTAATTGCATAAATATTTGTATTTCAGCTTGAAAATTGCGGGAAAATTTCCAAAACCGGAAGTCGGTTGGTGCAAAGATTTCTCCCGTAAGCACACTCTCCTCCCCGTGCAATGTTCCCACTCTCCTGCATTGTTTTATTACTTCATTTTCAACTTTTAAGAATACTATAACTGAAATATGCAAAATAAAACATACTGATATTATACTAAGCAATTTTATAAAAATAATTTAGTATGAAATATACAATTTGATTTTTTTTTTTCAAAGTTTGGCCACTGAATTTTTTTTTTGTGTGTGGCCACTAACAATTTTGGTCTTGGTGGCCAATGTCTACTAACAAAATTTGTAAGTCTGGATCTTTATCCCCAACATGTAAGAATATGGGACAAGAGAGCAAAACCGTCCAAACTAGGAATCCAAAGGATACAAAGGCACTTTATTGAAAACGTAGCTTCGAGCACAACTGGACAGAAGACAGAAACGTCCATGTGACAGGCGGCTACCAAGAAAAATCCAGTCTTTAGTAGGGGATATGATCACCCCTGATTGCGTTGCAGGATTTACAATGTCTGTCCATGCTGAGGACGAGGTTGTCAAGGAACTGTTGAGGCATCGCGGCCCGTTCCTCTTGTAGCGCCAATCACAGCTGTGGAATCATTGCTGGCGGATGGTGACGTGCTGCCAAGCGTGTCCCGAGAAGGTTCCACACGTGTTCAATTGGATTTAGGTCCGGGGACCTTGCAGGCCAATCTATGCATTGAATATCTTCACTCTCCAACATCTCTGCGACAGCCACTGTACGATGAGGTGTAGCGTTGTCGTCCATGAAGAGGAACTCAAAACTCACAGCACCTCTAAACAGACGCACGTGAGGCAGAAGAACCTCGGTACAATAGCAGAAACCAGTGACTGAACCTCCTTGGAAGATGTGGAGGTCAGTACGGCTACCAAGCATGATACCGCCCCAAATGAGAACTCCGCCACCTCCAAACCGGTCCCTTTCGATGATGTTGGAGGTGTGATTGCGTGTTCCCTGCTCTCTCTCTCTCCAGGTGTGTATACATCCAGAATCGCTCATCAGACTAAATCGGCTCTCATCCATAAAGAGAACTCGACCCCAATGCTGATGTGTCCAGTTCTTGTGTTCCTGGCACCACAGAAACTGCCATCTCCAATGAGCAGGCGTTAATAGCACACACCGTACTGGTCGTCGTGCAAATAGACCACCTTTGTGCAGCCTCCTGGCCACGGTAAAACGCGATAACGGATGTCCAGTTGTCTGTTGCATGTGCCTTGCGATTTTTCTCGCTGTCTGCCATCTGTTTCTTCTCGCCTGTAGGACAATATACCGGTCGTCTGCTGCCGTGGTTGCTTGTGGACAACCACTGCTAAACTCTCGGACAGCTGTTCCTGTCATTTGAAATGCTCTCCAAGCTTGTGAAACGATGCTGTGAGTGATTCCAAACTCCTCGCCCACACTACTCACACTTCGATCTTCTTCCAACTTCCCAATGACGCGACCTCGGGTAGAGTCATCCAGATGTCGTCTACTGGATTGCCTGTTGGCCATATCACACAGTGGCAGCAACTCGACGTCGTTCAAGTTCAAACCGATGTACACCGTGCAATAGCTTTCATCGAATCCCTGAGCGTACACCGCCTATGTGCTTTATACCTTTCGACTACCCCCTGTCATGCTGCATATATGTTCATGCCCTACCGTACCGGACCCTAATCTATCTCCTGAGTGGTCTTTTGGCCTGTTCTGCCTGCTCGTTCCGCTGTTATGCTAATTTCTTCTCTTCGTCCTTAATTTTTGCACACCAGTGTAGTTCTTCGATAGGTGTAATTTTCTGGAAGTAAGTGGTTCTGCGATATAGAGTGTTCTTGGGAAATAAGGTGATAGAGTATTTTTCTGGGAAATGAGTGATATGAAATATTTTCTGGGGGAAAAATATGGTGTAGTTCCTGGAAAAAAAGTGACATAGTGGATGTTTTCTGGAAATAAGGATGTTGGTGCATTTTTCTGGAAAATAGTGTTATTTCTCCTGGAAGCTGTGTGCCTAGGCAATGATAAGATAAGGGTATTTCTGGAAATAATGTGAGTCTTTGTATGGTGTTTTTTTTGGAAGCTCTGTGCCCCAGAAAAAATAATTTGGGGCAAGGAACTTCTTGCAGGGTGCTTTCCATATGTGGAAAATGCTTCGTGTCTGAAAGGACATAGATGAAAACAATCGGGGGATTGTTCTTCCACCTCCGGTAAGCCGAAGACCCGTAGGAAGCTACTCCGAGCAAGGCGAGTTCATGAGTGTTGTCCCAAAACAGTAAGTGCAACAAACAGTACAGGGTGATATGTCACACTTATACTCCCATTTTGGTGCATAGGCCTGATTGGATTCACGACCCAATCTCACCTTCAGCCATAATAATATTTCCTCACAGTGAAAATTTTGTTTTCAGAGAAAGTGAGTCTGATTTAAATGAGATGTCGTCCAGCTAGTGCCTGAGTTTACTACATGGACCTATTAAATTGGTGAAAAACTTACATGGTGTACTTTTGAAAATGTAGATGAAGTTGTTCATGAATTTCCTGTCAGAAATAGTTGTGTATTTTAAAATTTTGGTGAGCAGTAAGAGTACACATAAATATGAGTTCAAGTTCAGGAGTGTTGAGAGTTAGTGTTTGCCTTTTATTTACATGGTGGGATTGAGTACTCAGAGCAAGTTGATGTTAGTGAAGTATTTTGATTTTTCCAGATGATAGGGTGTATTTTAAGTTTATTTGTCAGCATTGCGGTGTAATGATAACTTTTGAGTTAATTTGCTAAGATATTAAGTGCAGTATGTTCGGTAGGGTGTCTTGAAGTTATTTGGTATCAGTTAAGGCTAGTGTTCTGTGCTATGAGGTTTTAATGAAAATTTTCCTGGTAGTGTAGGATTGTGTACTTAAGTAACTTTTGGCTATTTGCAAATTTTTGCTCAGTATTGTAATTTTAAAATTTATGTTGGTTAAGGAAACTGGTTTGAGGGGTGTGTTCAAAAGGTTAAATGAAATCTGTATTGTATATACATTAAGCTATAAATTCATAGCAGAGAGAGAGAGAAATTGCACTTCAGCTATCAAAACTTATCCGCAGTGTTTGTGTTATGTTCCCTAAGTCAAGATTATTTATGTGTTTTTGCAAATCTTGATTTTCTGGATGAAATATGTTCTCAGACCACCCGAAAGGGATAAATTTGATTCTTACGTCATAGAAGTGTTGTGCAAAAAAAAATCTAAATAGTGCTGTAATAGCTAGATTTGAGTTTAAGTGAGATTACTGCCTGTAAAAGTGGCCAATGTGAAATTCAAGGTAGCAAATTAATATTTGCTGGCAGAAATATGTGTTCTTCCTCTCTGAACTACAGAAATACATCAAGTGTGCGTCGTCTGATTTTTTTTTTTTTTCTCTCTCTTTTTATAAGGCCTAGTTGCCAAAGGTCGGAAATTTCAAAAATGTGAAAAGCTGATTGTGTTCGAAAAGAAACAAAGTGTTGACTTGGGTATTATTCGATTGATGGAAACACCTTGTTGTTGTTTTTTAAGTTTTTGGTTAAGTTTGTACAATAAATGCAGGCCAAGTGGCTTTTCAAAAACCCAAAACTTGTGCAGTGAAGAAATAGTTGACTCAGTTGAAGTTCATCGCAGGGTCACATGCTCATCCACCTTAGCTTGCCTAAGGCTGGAAATGTCCCTGGAATTTTGTTTTATTTAATTAATGCATTTTGTCCTAACCACTAAAATTGATCATCACAGCCTCCAAAAGTTATTACACGTGTACATTGTATACCATATATTTTTTAGTGTTCACAAGTTTGGTACACATGTAAACAATAATTACTTATTTTATACTTGCAGGTGTCTCAACTCATTGTACATTCAAACAACGCAAACCTACAATAATAACTTTTGGAATTTTCAAATATCGGTGTTGCATTTTATTTATATTTTCATTCATCATGGCCTTAAGTTAATTGAATTTACTTTTGTTTTGAAATGCATCACACCCATCTCCGAAATTTTAATTTTCACCTAAATTCAACATTTACCTCAATTTTAATATTTGCATAAATTTAACTATTAATTACCCAAATGACCAAACTTTTCACCATAACACAACCTAGAGTACAGAGTGGCAAGAATGCCGGGTAGACGCCAGAGACATCGATTTACGCAACTTACGGACTTTGAGATAGGCCTGATCATCGGGCTGAAAACAGCAGGGTGGTCGGCGCGCCGTATAGCCCGCCACATGGATCATTCTGACCATACCATCCAACTGTGGTGGGAGTAGTGGACACGTAACGGCACTGCCACACAGCGGAGTGGCTCCGGACGGACCAGGATGACCACTGGTAGAGAGGATCGACGGATCGTGCACCAGGCACGAACAGATCCCATGGGGACAAGGTCCACTATACAGGCAGATGTAGTGGCTCCTGTGTGCCCACAAACCATTTCCCGACGCCTCGCAGAAGCAAATCTGCAATCCCAGCGCCCCTTACATGTGTTGCCATTAACACCGGAACATTGCCAGCTCCGTGTGCAGTGGTGCCTGCTAGAGCAACGTGTGGTGGTCAGCGATCAGTGCCGCTTCGTTTTGGGGACAGATGCCTACGATAGCCGATCAGCTCTAGTAGTGGTGTGCGTGGATCATTGACGGGCCAGCGGTATGGGGATGAGATCCTACAGTCCCATATGCACCCATTCCTGACTGGGATTCCAGGTGCGCTATACCAGCAAGATAATGCCCGCTCACACACGGCTCGGGTTGCTCAGAACTGCCTACGTCGTGTCCAGACACTTCCATGGCCTGTCCACTCCTCGGACATGTCCTCTATGAAGCATGTGTGGGACCAGTTGAAACGCCGGCTGGCGCACTATCTGGGATTTTTTTTTTTTTTTGATTGAAGGTTTAACGACCACCATGAGCAACTCAATGGGCTATAAGCAGTCGCCCGTCCCTAATTTAGGGTCACTGGTTCCAGGGAAGGGAGAGAGCCTGTGCCGTAAGACAAACACAACATCCAAGCGTCACCGGGATTCGAACCCGGACCCCTTTCGGACGAATGATCAGAGGCCATCGCTTAGACCACTGCGCCACCGGGGCAGCTATCCAGGATTTAGAGTACACCATTCAACACGTGTGGTCCAGTCTGCCGCAGGACATCTGGCATCTGTTCACCTCCATGCCAGACTATATTGCAGCATGTATCGCCGCATGAGGCAGTGCAATGTGCTATGGAAGATGACCGGCCGGACTGCGTGCCAGAGATCCCTCTGTAATTGTCCTGCAGCTCTGTTTTTGCCATCATGTGTATCATTCATCTGTATCATTACGTCCATAAAATTTCAGTTCAATCCGATGCTTCCTTCTTGGCGCGCAAATTTCATTGTATATGAGTGTGAGCAAATTTCATTGTCCGTGAGTGTATTCTGCTGAATTATTGGAAATATCGACTATGGATAGTTTGTCATCACTATGTGGCAGCTCTTCTAATAATAGCCAGATACATATAATAACTGTGGTAATTTAAAATAAAAATTTATTACCTGATAAGCTAAATCATCTGGGTGAAGTTGTTCAAAATGAAGCAGAGTGTCAGTTAAACATTTTAAAACACAAAACATGTTTCAGTTTTCATTTGCTCTCATACTGTACTATTTACACAGTTCATGTCATTTATGGTCATGCAGTCTAGTAGCAAAAAATATTTACTGTAAATAATTATTAGCTAATAAGACTCCTATTTTACAAGTTACCGATTTTCAAATTCTATGTTTTTTCTTTTAAATAAGTTGATGTGAATCTACTTTGCTTGTAACTTTTTCTCTAAAATAGCTGTTGAAGCTGACATTTCTTCCTGTGTAAGTGTGTACATTCTTCCTGTTGCTGTGCAGGGATCTTCTTTTCTCAAGAGAGTATCAGCCAAAACATCCAGAACATCAAGTCAAGGTTTGGGATAGTAAAATGATGGAGCTGGTCGTTTAGGGTGAAGAAAGCTAACTTTGTAATCATTTGATTCATGGGTTTTAGCAAGAATACAAGCAAGCCACCAAGAACCATCATAAACAACTGTGATGAATCGGGAGACTCAACTTCTTGAAACTCAGTTGTGCGTTCTGAAGTTACAGGTGCCTCTACAGATTCTTGAGTACTGAAAGAATACAGTTTTGTCACCATTTGTGAGTCAGACAGTGGGATGACTGCATGAATTTTCTGTGTTCTGTATACTGTTTGTGACTCATCAAAATGTGAAGACAGTCTTTTCTCATTTTCATAATACACTTCATTTGTACAGTATATGAAATTTATGCCTGGTATGTTTTCTTTTGAAAAATCATAAAACTGTCGAGGAGTCATTAAGCATAAATAGGAAGCAGGTATGGGATTAGTCTGCATGTTGTGTCTTGAATAATAACAGCATTACTTCAGATTTATTACCTGTTCCTTTCTGTTGGATGTTGTTCTTGCAAGTTACTTCATGTCAAAACTTTCACTGCTCTTTATCATAACATGTAACCTTCTTAAATTCTAAAACCTGTTTCTCAAAAACCAATCATTTCTCCATCTTCAAACTTTGCATACCTCTAGCCAGCCAACATGTTTTTTTTTTTTTTTTTTTTTTTTTTTTTTTTTTTTTTTTTTTGTTTAATTCAAACAGGGTGTTTTTGAGATTTTCAAAATCAAAAATTTTAAAAATTTGTCAAAAAAAAATTTATGCTCCAAAGTGCGTTGTGTTGCATATCAAATTAAAGCCCACAAAAAAGAGTTTCAAAAAGAGCTGTAGATGAGCCCCCTAGCATCACTACCTACAGACTTTTTTTCAACTTGTGAATGGCATTCTTGCAAAATTTTCCATTTTTGAAAATAAAAAATAAAAAATAAACACTGACCAAAAAATCTGAAAATTTAGGTTTTTCATATACTCCATAGATAAAAATTATAAACCAAAAATCATTGAAATCTGAGATATCAAGGTCCAAAAATATGTTTCTATTTGTTGATCTGACATGGAATGACCTTAATATTTTAACATAAAGCTATGCAGAATTATTACTAAATACATATCTACTAATTATAAACAGTATGCTAATTACAATATATCTACGAATTACAAAAATCCTAGCTATTTTTTTTCTCATAGCACATTGTAGCATATCACTAATTTTGCCAATGTATTAACAGCTAAATGATTTCATAGCTTAGAGGGCATAATGCAAAGTTAAGAAGTATCCTTTCTGATATAAAAAAGAAAGCATCTTCCAAAGGAAATATCCTTTTGTCATATTAAGCCCCTAAGGGCAGTGGTGATGCATTTATTCAAACTGCAGCACTGTGACTTATTTGGGTAAGGTTGCAAATGTTGCAACTCATAAACCCTATGGATTTTATTTTATTTTCTTCCTTCCTGAGAGGTTTGTAGGTTTAGGAGGCTTTTGAAAGGAAATCAAGCGTTTTTGGAAGTTTTGCTATATAATGCTTTAGTACCAAGTAATGGTAGGCATTTGCAAGACGCCCAGTTGCCTGAGTTTTCAAGTTCTATTGTGAAACTTTTATTTTTTTTAATTCAGATTTCTATTACAAAGCTTTTATCTCTTTAACGTAACATCAAGTACACTGAAGTGCAGATTCTTTTCTGTTTGCAACTTGAACTACCCTATGATGATCTCCTTGAATGAACCTTCAATCAAAGACACACAGCAAAATCTTTAGACCATTGGTATTTCAGTGCAAAATCAAACAGATACATGTAGTGCATCTGTTTGATTTTGCACTGAAATACCAAATGTGCAATTGGGTAACTTGAAAGAAAATGAATGAAAGGTCTACATACCTTGCAAACACCATAGAATTTAAGTGGCATAGTGTTTGTGAGTGTATTTATACATTAGTGAGGGGTTTTTTTGTTTTGTTTTTTATGTGATGCACCACAGAAGACAAAGTTGAACTTTCTGAGATGATGAAAACCTATTTTGAAATGCAGAAATTAATACTAGTATATAATATGTGAGATGTAAGGTCAGGTGATGCGTAACATCACAGCCTCTAGTTGACAAATGTCAACCCCGCCTTTTCGTGGTGCATCCTGTTCCCACTAAAGGGGCTCTGACGACCGCCAATAGCGGTATAACTATACCATCGGGATTAGAGGAAATGCTATCCCACACTCACCAACCCGCTTAGCCAGCGTGGTGAGTTATGGCCAAACACCTCCAAAATGACTCTACAACTTAAATCTTGGCCCTCAGTCTCTGGCAGCTGGAATGTACCTGGCCAAGGCAGCAGCCAGTGCGACATGAAGGCACAGGGTGCTAAGAATCCCCGGAGGACCGGACTAGGCTGCCATCTGATGCTGACCTTGGCTACATATAATGGACGCTCCCTATCTTCTGATTCAAGGCTACTTGAATTGGAAGAGGAACTACAAAGGATCAAGTGGGACATCGTCAGGCTAAGTGAGGTAAGAAGAAAAGGAGAAGATCTCATTGAACTGAAAAGTGGACATCTCTTCTACTATCGTGGGACTGATACTGGCAGAACTAGTGGTGTTGGATTTATAATAAACAAGAAACTGAAGGAAAAAGTGGTAGAAGTTGAAAGTTCCTCTGACAGAGCTGCACGACTCGTTATCCAACTCTCGAGAAGATACCAGGCTCAGATTATTCAAACTTATGCACCCACCACAAGTCATCCTGAAGAAGAAATTGAAGAATTTTATGAGGAAATTCATCATCTAAATAATAAAGGTAAGCAGCACGTGAAGATAATTATGGGAGATTTCAATGCAAAAATAGGGCGACAGCAACAGAATGAAACTTCAGTAGGTAAATTCGGTCACTGCAACAGAAACCAGCGTGGAAATACTCTCATTTAGTTTGCAGAGGCAGAAGGATTTTTCATCTTGAACTCCTTTTTCAAGAAAAAGTCACACAGGAAATGGACATGGAGACATCCAATTGGGACGACAAGTGAAATTGATTTTATTATGTGTAACAAAAAATTCATCATCAAAGACTGCAGTGTGCTGAACAAGTTCAACACAGGTAGTGACCATAGATTGGTGAGATGTAAGATACACCTCAACACTAAACTCGAACGTGGCAAGCTCATGAGACAAACAAAATCTATTGACATAACCAACCTTAAAAAACACCATAATACCTTCAAGTTGGAACTGAAGAACAGATTCTCTGATTTAGAAGGCCTAACATCGGAAGAAGTGGATATTTCGGAAGTTAACAGAAAAGTAACCAAAGCTCTTGTGGAAACAGCAACAAAATTAGCCGGGTCTAAGAACAAGTTGCATGTGAACAAATTATCAGGAAAAACCAAAATGTTGATGCAAAAAAGAAGAGAGATGAGGACAACTAAAGAAGATGTGACTTCCAAAGTAGAATATATAGAGCTATGCAAAACAGTACAAAAAAGTATCACTGAAGACGTAAGGAAATTCAACTGTGAACTAGTGAGGAAAGCAATTGAAAACAACCAAAGCCTAAAGATAGCAAAGGGACATCTCAGTAAGGGAAGAAAACAGATTATGGCACTCAGAAAAGAAGATGGTTCTGTAACAAGAAATAGAGGCAGAAATTTTGACAAGAGTGAAAGATTTCTACTCCAAATTATATGAAAGGGATGATACATGTACTCCAGACATCATGAAAGGTACCAGAGTTCTTCCAGTCCTCCCAGCAGAAGTTACACATGCAATCAAGAACATGAGGCGGGGGGAAAGCTCCAGGAGAAGATGGAATTACTGTAGAGATCATACAAGAAGCAAGTGGGGAAATCGAAACAGTACTTTCCCAAATTTTCACTCGATGCCTTAATGAAGGGATGATTTCTGAGGATTGGAACAACGCTACAATCATCCTGCTACATAAGAAAGGTGACATTGAGGATTTTAGGAACTACAGACCTATCAGCCTCCTCTCAGTGGTTTATAAAATCTTCACTAAAGTACTTTCACACCGCTTGAAGGTAACACTGGACATGGCTTAACCGAGAGAACAAGCTGGATTCAGGAGTGGCAACAGCACAATAGATCATATCCACGTACTGAGAGAACTAATTGAAAGAGCTAGGGAATATGAACTTCCATTGTGCATGGCTTTTATCGATTATGAAAAAGCCTTTGATTCGGTGAAACCATCAGCAGTTACAATGGCTCTGAAATCCTGCGGTATTGAAGATGCATACATTAATATTATTAATAACATCTATGAAAATGCAAATGCAAAGATTCAGCTGTTTGAAAATACAACACACATAAAAATTGGAAAGGGAGTGAAACAAGGTGACACCATATCTCCGAAGCTCTTTAATGCCACATTGGAAAATGTCTTTCAATCACTGAACTGGGAAAACAAAGGGATAAAGATTAATGGAGATTATCTAACCCACCTTCGTTTTGCTGATGACGTAGTCATTTTTGCAACTACCCCATCAGAGCTGCAGGGTATGATCCAGGAACTTGCTGACAACAGTAAAGAAGTGGGATTAAAAATGAACTTTCAGAAGACAAAAGCGATGTTCAATGCTTTTACAAGAAATGAAGATTTATCGATTGATGGAGAAAAGCTAGAGATAACAGACACGTACTTTTATCTTGGACAGCAGATATCAAGTGAGGGTCACATTGATGAAGAAATTAACCGGCGTACTAAACTTGCCTGGAGAGCTTTTGGAAGAAACAGCATAATTTTCAAGAACAATATGCCATTATGTCTTAAAAGAAAAGTGTTTGATCAATGCATCCTTCCAGTGCTTACGTATGGTGCAGAGATGTGGACCTTAACTAAAAGAGACATACAAAGGCTGCAGACAACTCAAAGCAGCATGGAGAGGTGCATGCTTGGTATAACCAGGAGAGATAAGAAGAGGAAACTCGTGGATCCGAAAAATGACAAGAGTGGAAGACATCATGATCAGAGTTAAATCCCTGAAATGGCAATGGGCTGGACATACTGCCAGAAGGACAGACCATCGATGGACAGCCGAAATTTTAGATTGAATTCCAAGGGACAGGAAAAGACCCAGAAGAAGACCACATGGGAGATGGGTCGATGAAATTCGAAAGTATGCGGGAGTGGCATGGAGGAGACTGGCACAAGACAGACCGTTGTGGAGGAAACTTGGGGAGACCTTTGTCCAGCAGTGGATTGATAATGGTTGACAATGATGATGATATAATATGTTTCCTAGCTTTTAGTTATGGATTTTGCACTAAATTTTTGAACAGTATCTGGGAACTAATGCATTAGTTTTGATTACACTGAAAGTCATAAGTCTGTATGTGTAGTTTTTGTTCAGACTGATTGTGGTTTTTCCCTCATATCTCTTGAAATCATCTACTAGCTCAGGAAAAAAAAAGGAGCTGGCACCTGAAAATTTTTGGGTTTTGTCTACTGTAACGACCCTCGCTCATTTCGATCTTCTTCTTAACATAACCACGATCCAATGAGAGCTGACACATAATTTTGTTGATTTGTTCCATAAAATCATGTACTTGAAGATATAAGACTTCAGGCCCAAAAGAAACATTTTATTTCACTAAAACTACGTGGCTTGGGACTTATCGAAGGCAGGTTAATGTAATGCTGAATTGACTTGGTTTCTGCACATGCTATATGGATCCTAGACCCTGAACTTCGTGCTTTTTGTACTGATGCCAAACTCACAACCTGACACCTCTCTCTAAACCAAAGTCCCGCTCTCTCTCTCTCTCTCTCTCTCTCTCTCTCTCTCTCTCTCTCTCTTCCCCTTTCAAAGTGTCCCTTCTTTCTTAAAAACTGCTGAAAATCTCCACTGCCCACTTAATCAGATTTTTAAGCTAATCCTCGCCTACTTTGGGCTACCTGCAAATACCATTAAGCTTGCATTTCTCTCATTAATGCACCCTTGAAATAATCCTAGATTGCCACACCAGATAGGTACAATACACTTCAAATACTTAGACATAATTATGGACTAAGCCAACTGTAATGCGGCTAATCATATGCATCAGTCAGCAACAGCCTCAAAACATGCTGCTTTCATCCGCTTTGCCCCAAAATGGAGTGAACAAAGAAATTCCACAAGGGAACGAACACATGCATATATATTTATAACTATATTTTACGACCTGGGTGCTAGGGAATCTTACAGTCTACCCCTACTGCTAACAAAAGTGGGGCGGAGATAGCAAAACAGTTGTATTAATGGATTCAAGTCTTTGTAATTTTCATGTGAAATATGCAGCAGTGGAGGATTTTAATCACTTCTTAACTAAAATTTGACTTTTCATTTGCGGCAGAGGAAAAATAAATGAAAACTATGTTTTCATAACAGGAATTTCACATAGTGCATAATAGAAAATTATGCTATTTAAAAACCTTACTACAGGCATTATATCACTCATATGTTAATATCAAATATTTCATATGTGATATCTTAAAAGGCTATTTTTAAGTTAAAATGAGATATTTGAGGTTTTTGACATAGGTTTTTTGATGTTACAGTTTAAACTATAGTTAAAACCATCAAAAACTTGCCAACCCAGTATCCCTGATACAAATGTCACATCAAAGATGCCACCTTTTAGACATGACTATCTGTAACCAACAATACCTTTTCACACAGTAATTTTCAGTAACCAGCACACATATGAATTCAACTTCATCCAGTATGATAAATTTCAGCAAGCAACATTTCTAAAAAAAAAAAAAAAATATTATTTATCAGGGTTTGATAAATACCATGCCAGAGATGCCTGGGGCATATAAATTATTGGCCTGGGCAGGTAAATAAAAAATCTAGTTGCACGGTCCTGGCACCTAAATTTAAAAAACTGAAACAGTTTCCTACTACAAGAAAAAAGACAGCAGTTGCATGCTGTGTTTCATTTCACTGGCAATCACCAAAAGTTGTGTTATTGTTACAGAGTGCCATGAACAGAAGAATGTCATTTATATATTAATTCTATAAGGTTTCTTACTGTGAGTCCTATTTTAAGATAACAGCTGAACGTAAAGTTATGGTTGAGGTATCAAAATAAAGGACTTACCATGTAAATGTGTCAGTTTAAGAGAAAACTGAGATTGGGGCAATGGTTCGGGCATTGTGGGGCGGCAAAGTTCCCATGTAAAGTCTATGGGAGAAGCGTGTGGTTGACTCACGCGCTGTTGAAGGTGGAAGCACGGAGGGACTGAGATAGTCCAAAGTCTCTTTTCTGAGCGAACCGTTGCGCATAACAATGCTAGCAGGCATTGGTATCAAAGTTCTTCTCATCGGAACAGCGAATACTCTCGAAGACCTGATTGTGTTATGCCGTTGGACTGTGTGATGTATATATACAATTTAATATTCATTCGATCCAGTTTATTCACGTAGGTAAGACGTTTCCCATTTTGTAAAGATGTAAATAAACATTCTGTTGAACATCGTTAGTCAAAATATTACGGGCGACTGCTTATAGCCTCTTGAGTTGCTCACGGTGGTCATTAAACCTTCAGTCAAAAAAAAAAAAAAAAAAAAAAATCACGAACCTGGACTATTGTCTTTACTGAAATTCATTCAACCACTTCTTTACTGAAATGGTTGAATGAATTTGTCAATCAAATAAAGTTTACATTTGTTGTTTCATATGCGTTTATTTTTCTCAAAAAAAAAAAAAAAAAAAAAACTGACCATCGATTCCGACGGGTTTCATTTAGTTTCTTTAATTACATTATACTCTAGATCCAGAAATTGGAACCATATGTAGTTTTACTCCTAATGTCAGTGGCGGGCAGTGTTTGTTTCAGGCATACATCCAGGGGCGAAGCCCTCCCGGAAACAACCACCCACCCCCACCCCACCCCCAAGACATTTTAGGTTACCGAACCAAATTTTAATAAATTCAGGCTATGATGAAAAAGGAAGTTTCATTTCATTTTATGCTACAAATATTTCTCCAATTATATTTTTTTTATACTTGTTCAAATGGTACTAGTTATAGTTTTTTTATTTAAAATGTGTATTACGACGCATGATATTCTTTAAAATATAATTAGTAGATTAATCATACCTTATCATTTTCGGGGGGGGGGGCAAGGTCCCTCTAAATGTGCCCCTGTGCTACATAAATAGTAATTACTTCTATATATATATATATATAGCAAATGGAAAACTTGCCCCCTCTAAAGTTTCATTTGCACCCCTTCCGGCCAAAAAGTCCTGAAAGAAACACTGCTGGTGGGATGCATGCCTCTGATGGAACTCGCCACCTATGTTTAGTGACAAAAGGCGAAACATTTATCGAAAGGAACATGACAGAATAACTAAATTTCTCAAATACCAATTTCAGCATCAGCATTTTAAAATACATACTCTTTTGTGCATTGAACATTTTGAATACAGACCCTTAAGACAGAAATGCAAAACATGTAAAAAAAGTTCATGTTTTTTACCTTAGCAAAAATGGGGTTCTGATTTGTTATCTTAAAAGATAAATTTTCCTGGGCATCCAGCTTTTACTACCTGAGCAGGTAAATAATTTCTGCACATGCGCAACTGGGCATGTAACTTTTCAGATATTTTAAAAGCCCTGCTTTATACTAACAATTATTTATTCTGGTGTGGGGCAAATTACTACCACACATTTAACTGAAAGTGTTCAGCATTCTTCTATTTTACTGGTGAATATTTCTGTAGAAAAATATACATTATTTGCAATGCCATTTATTTATGTACTTATTTATTTTTATGATAGATCATCTAGTTTACAGTAAAATTGATTTTATGCCGTATGAAGATGTCACAAAGAAAAATATTTTAAAAATAAAAGCAAGCCTTACACACACAGCTGACTCTTGCTCAGTAGAATGCCATATATTGACACTTCTTTATAGAGTACATGAGTCAGCAGGATTTCAAATATAATGATACCACAGCTCTGCAAGAAATTAGAATTGATATTCGGAAAACAGACAAAAATGACAGCACTATTTAAAAATAAGGAATAATTTGCTCACAGCATTTGAAAAACAAAATATTTCATATTATTCATGCATCTTCTCCCCTGTATTTGCTTGGATAATAGAGAGCACACAGCACTTTCTTTTAAAAGTATCCTTATATAAAAACCTTTCATGCTATGGAATGCTGCAAATTGTAAATGAAACAAGAATAACATACAGGAATTTCACTTTAATTATTTATTTTCTTTAATGTTCCACTACAAACATGTAGTGGAATATTAAAGTCCATAAATTACTTGATTTCAACTGAATTTCATTTAGTTATATGAAATACTAAAATGTTGCTTATGAAAGGTGCTTTGCTACTGAAATTAAAATATTGTTTCACAATAATTTTATGATCATAGGAGGTTGTTAACCAGAAAAATTATCATTGTCATCCTTTCTGGTGTGCAGAATATGGTGAATTTATCCAACAAGTTCTAACAGATCATGATTTTTACACTTTTTTTTTTTTATTTTTGGGTTGGACGTTTTAACGACCACCATTAGCAACTCAGTGGGATATAAACAGTCGCCCGTCCCTAATTTAGGGCCACTGGTTCCAGGGAAGGGAGACAGCCAGTGCTGTAAGACAAGCACAACATCTATGCCTTACCGGGATTCGAACCCAGACCCCTTTCGGATGATCAGAAGCCATTGCTTAGACCACTGCTCCACTGGGGCGGTGCTTATTTTTGAAACATGAAACACCGACAACCACTGTTAATTTTATCACAACCATACTTTTACTTTTAAGTGATGTCAAGAAATAAAAAGCAATGATGGCAATGTCTACTTATGCATCCTTTTGAACATTATTAAAGGATGACTTAATGGACATACAGTTTCATGAGAACTGATGGTCAAATGGAGGCAAGGAAAATACCCAGAAGGATAAGAACAATGCTTTGCTTCTAAAGTTTTGCTTTTCATTTACATCTTCCTAAGACTTAACTGCAAAATAAAAAGCTTCTGGGCAACACAAACCCGTTTTAAGAAAATATTTGCACCCCAAACCTACTAGCACCTATGATCCCAACTGACATAGATAATTTTTAACAATTGACAATTTATGGTGTAAAATCAAAACTTTTATAAACACACACTCATTTATAGAAAAGCTTGCACCCAAAAACGTCCTGCCTTCTAGCAGCTATGATTTCAACTGGCCTGCATCATTTTTAACAACTGGTATCTGATCACCCATCAGACTCTTTTCATTATACTTTACATAAAATTTGTGACAAAAAAAAAAAAAAAATTTAACTGCGCAGTGGCGTAACCATGTTTTAAAATCTGGGGGGGGGGGGGTTCAGATCACACATTATATTTATACATATTCTAGACTCTGAAAATCTGGGGGTCCTGACCCCCCCCTCTCTCCCCCAGTGGTTACGCCTATGGTTTCGCAAAAAAAATCACGCTGAATGTGCTACCTTACTAAGACTTATCCTAATCATAATTTTCACTACTATGTAACAGGTATTTAAGATTTACGTTGGGTAAAAGTAGACTTTTTCACTCTTATTGAACTTGCTGACTGGTAGCTCAAATTATTATACACTGAAACTGCGACACTGCAGTATAATAAACAAACATGAAACTTCCAAATGAAGATCTGCTTTGAAAAACTTACCAATTTCACATCTATGCTGGAGCAGCCGGAATCTAGAGAATTCTCCACTAATTCCTTAACTACACTAAATACGGAAGTGATAATTTGTCCACTACACAATAATCGATAGGTGCTACAAGGTAGCTGCTTGATTTGTTTTACTTTTGTCATACTGCATACAAATTTTACGAATAGCCCGCCAAAACAGCAACTGTGAAATGTAAGCTATGCCATGTGTATTTGTTTTTAGAGCGGCAACTCACATTGTCAGATGTTTTCAGCTGGTGACTAGACCGGACTGCAGATGCAGAAGGAGAAAACAGAGCGCTCTCGGAGGAGATTTGTGACTTAGATACCTTTTAGCAACAAGAGGCATACAATTGAGGGTATTGGATGCAGTGCTGACCAAGTATGTTTTAGATTATACGAAGGTCCAACGAAACGAAACAGTGAAATTGACAGGCACAATGGCACTAGCACATCGCGAGAAACAAATGAATGCAAGGTCTGTGTATGAAACTAGGAACTGTTAGAATACAGAAAGCTTCGTAGATTCAATAGATGAAACTTCCTGTCGTCCCTTCTTTCAGTTAGAAATATTCCCAATTTCACACATAATGTGCATTTCAACTTTTCAAAGAATTACTCTCCAATCACGGTATGGCTCCAAATAAGAATTTGATATTCGCATTGTACGATTTCTTTTAGGGCTCTACGAGACCCTCCATCTTGTATTGCTGCCTTTTCTTGTTAACCAACGGGCAAGCGTATTTAACAAATTGCTCGGGCAGTTTTGCACATTATGGAACACCGTTTGTGGCTAACGCAAGATATATGATAAATAAAGAGTTCCCTGGTTTCATATTTTCATTTTCGACTTTTTAAGTATTTTTTATTAATTAATAAAACTATGGAAGACGCCTTGTTACGACTTTCGCTGCAGATAAAAAATGAAGGGAAAGGTCAATAAAAATTCTGAAACCAGGTAACTCTATATTTATCATATATCTTGCGTTAGATACAAACGGTGTTCCAAAATGTTCAAAATGGCCCGAGCAATTTGTGAAATACGCTTGCCCGTTGGTTAACAAGAGAAGGCAGCAATACATAAGATGGAGGGTCTCGTAGAGACTTAAGATGGTTCCACCTAAAATTTCTGCCTTATGCTTCCAATCGTAATATTTCGTTACATATTTTCTTCGCAATTGATATACTCCCAAGGATGAAAATTTACACATTGATAAAACTATCTTTAAGTTATACAATGGGGTACTTAATACTTGTCAAAACATAACCATAATTAAGAAATCGAACATTTGTTTGTCTACTGACGTCATCAATGTACAGGTCGCGCCATCCATTAACAGATCTGAATATTACTCAAAGAGAAATCACTGATTTTTAATATAATTATGGTTTATGTTTTAGCAAGTATTAAGTATCATATGCTATAACTTAAAGTTAGCTTTATCGATGTGCAAATTTTCATCCTTGGGAATACATTCATTGCGAATAAAATATGTAAAGACATTTTACCATTGGAAACATAAGGCAGAGATTTTAGGTGGAACCACCTTAATCAATAATATTTTTCTTTCCTTTTGGGGAGAGATGGGGTACATCCTGAAGGAATCTGAAAGAAAGGTACTACACATTTTGTTGTAAAAACAGTAGTTTTCTTTTTATTCCTAAAATATGAGACTTTTTTCATATTTTTTGTAATTTCCTTTCCCACCCCCTTTCCAAATGACATGTTTACCCAAAATTAAATACAGCATTGATTAAAATAGTTTCTGAAATATAACTATAATTTCATAATAGGTTTTGCGGTGTTCTTACACATATTATTTGTTTTACCTACCTAAAATAGCCCTCAGTTGGTTCGTTATGCATACGCATATCAGTAAATAATGAACGGTTTGAAAACTAATACAAGGTATCATTTGAAAATACTATTTACTCTCAACAAGACCAGTCGGTCTGATACTGTACCGGTGAGCGAGTGGTGTGTGATTAAACTGAGCTTTGCTGCGCTGCTTTAGCAGAACTGACGATCTTGAGCGCGAGAGAGTGATTCATTCCTCTCTTTTTTTTTCTTTTTTTTTATATATTTTTTCTCTCTGCCAAGCCTTTAAATCAGAGCAGTGTCACGGACTTAGAATAAAAACGCCCTTCTTAGGGCGAAGTCCTGTGTCAGCCTACACAAGTCATTTGTATCAGATTGCGGTTACGTCGACGTCGTGCCGGTTCGACTAGTGTTAGGACTCGTTGATCCGACACTAGGATAAAGCCCGCGCACCCGGCTTTCTGAGTTTTGGCTTGAGTGGGAGAACTCCAGGATGCCCCCTCAGCACTTAGAAAAGTTTCGCCTCTGTGATAAGTTCTCTCACACAGAGATGCCTCCTGCAAAGGAGAAGAAAAAGTCCAAGAAGGACTCTAGGATGACCAAAGAGGTGGTCATACCGCTGGACAGTGTGCCAGACCAGCAGGCAACACACGAAGATAGAGTTCTTTTCCCCGGCCTATCTCGGGTGGAAGGGGGTCACCTTCCGGCCCTTCGAAGATTCCTTTGAAGGTCAACCAAGACCCCATGACTAGTAAAGTGGAAACTCCAGACGAGTTCATAGACAGGATCAGTGACTTAGTGACGAAGGTGGAGGACATCCTGCAGGACATCTCCAAACCCGTGCACAGATCCTCTGCCAGCGACATCAGGGCATTGCTGACACAAATCACTGATGCCTGTGCCAAGCAGGGCATCAAGGTTGCCTTCTCGAAGCGAGACTGCAACAAGGGGAAGCAGTAAGGGAGCAGCGTAAAAGCTCTCCCCCAGAGGACACTTCCTATGCCGCAGCGGCTAGGAAGGGGCGAAGGTAGTGCCAGGGCCGGCGCTCGCCCCAGGAAAAAGAAGGTGGTGGTAACATGAGGCACGTCCTCTTGGTATATCCCACCGATGACTTGCAGTCCTCAGATGACTCTAAGAAGGCCATCTAATCCGCAGTAAACCCGTCGAAACTGCAGATTGTGATCAAAGGTGTCAGGAAGGTGCGTAAGGGAGGGGTGGCGGTCGAGTGCTCGAAGCACGAGGACATCGCCAGGCTTAAAGAAGAGCTGCGGAGCAATACCCTGACCAGGAATAGCACCCACTCTGAAACCCCTCAAAAGCGACTCCCGCGTCTAATTGTGTATGGCGTCGACGGGGAGGTTTCGTGTGAGGAATTTGATGCCGGGGTGAAAGAGCAAAATCCTGACCTCGAAGAGGACATATCGGCGAAATTCGCCATCAAGGCCAAAGGGGGTAAGGCCCACTGGGTGGTGGAGGCCGAACCTCTGGCCTACAAAATGCTTCTTAAGCGAGGAGGACTGAACTTGGGTTGGTCTGTCCTGCGCCCAAAGGAGTTTATTCGGGAAGTCCGATGCTTCCGTTGCAACGGCTTCGGCCACTTCAAGTGTGGTTGCAAGAAAGCAGAGGACAAGTCTGGGAAGTGCGGTGGCACCGGCACAAAGAATGCGCTGCTGCTCCAAAGTGCAATAACTGTGCTTCCGCGGTTTAAGCTGAAGCTGGACACAGCCCATTCCAGCTTCAGCAAGACTTCTCCTTCTCTCATCAGAGAGCTGGAGCAGCAGAGAACCCGGACTAACTATGGTTGACCGGCTAAGAACAAACGTAGGAGTACTTCAACTCAATGCTCACCATGCGAGAGCCGCAACAGGGCAGATCCTCAGGACTGCCAGTGATGTCGCTGTGAAAATCCTGCTTTTGCACGAACCTTACCACTCCCATGGTAGGGTGGCGGAGTTTCCCAACTCCTCACGGAGGTACTACTCTCGGTGCGAAAAACCAATGGTAGCCACAGTCGTTCTTGACCCAGACCTGGAGCTCGAATGTACATCCAATGTGGTGGCATTGGGCATAGAGAGGGGTAAAGAAAAATCTTGATAATTAACGCATACTGTTCACCATCCTGTGTTCTCTCGGACGAGCCAAACTCCATCTCTCGACTGCTGGATTCCCACTCGCAGCACGAGACTATCATTCCAGGTAATTTTTATGCTAAAAGCTCCGTATGGGGAGACCAGGATTAAGATAGGCGAGGTAGTGAACTTCTGGACTTCATCATTTCGTCAGATCTGACGATCTGGAACGATCCCGACAGCTTCCCCACATTCCAAGGTGCTCCTGGGACGTCGTGGATCGACCTCACCCTCACGAGGACATCGGTTCTCACCTTCCTCCAGAACTGGCAGGTTCTGGACGATGTGAGTTGCAGCGACCACTTTGCAATATCCTTCAAAGTAGGGGTTGAGAAAATTGGGAAAAACCAACTCGAGGTTCAACGCCCGGAACCTCAGATGGTCGGACCTCAAGGAACGACTATCCGATTTGACAGAAGTGCAGCAGATCTAGAGGAGATAGATGACCTAAATGAATATTTCCGTCATCTAACCAACGAGATAGTATCGGGTTGTGAAGGTTGCAGGAAAGCGGGGGGTAGGGCAAGACCTCTGCTTCACTGGTGGTCGGAAAATCTGAGCCTTCTGCGAGGGCAGGCCAGACGCAGCAGACAAAGAATGCAACGAGAGAGATTTAACCCGAACAGGAGGGAACGCCTGAAAAGGGAATACAATCTCTCCAACACTACATACCGTAAAGCAATGATAGTATCGAAGCGAGAATACTGGAAACAGTTATGCGAGACTACCCCTGTCGGGAATCCCTTCGGAATACCGTACAAGGTATCAAAGGGCTCTCTCTCCGGCCCACTGTTACTGGCATCCGTCAGAACAGAGAGTGGCACCAACAACACCACTCTACACGACACAGCAGAGGTGCTCTTAAACCATCACTTCCCGGCCGATGAGAAGTCGGGGTTCCCTATCACTTCGTTCGTGTTCATTTAGTCTACGCTCACTTCGGCCAGTTCATTTCGTCCAATGTTCACTTTATCCACTGTTCACTTCGTCCACTGTTCACTTAGTCCAATGTTCACTTCGTCCATTGCTCATTTCGTCCACCGTTCATTTCGTCCACATTCATTTCGTCCTCCGAATGAATGGAATACTGTGAAAATTATCTGTTTTCATGAAGTTTTTGTGATAGGTAGAAGAAAAGGTCAGCGGACATTGCTTGCATGCGCTTTTTTTTTCCTGTCTAAGTTTTTCGATTAAAATATAATGATTTTAAATGTTCTTTAAAGTAAAACAAGGAACCTAACTTTGAAGAGCTTTTTAACTCTTTTGTATGGTACGACGTCAATCACTATAGCATGACTCACGCTATGTTCATAAAAGGAGTGTAAAGTGGGATTTTTTTATAACGCTGCACTTTTACTTAGGCACTAAATATTTACATAAGATGCCAAGTTATTAATATTTCTCTTTTACTTACTTAGGCACTAAATAATAATTACTAAGCCTCATGCGTAGGCCCTTTTGACATTTTTTATTCTGCCGATGTCATTCAAAACGTTTACGTATCCACTCAAGGTAATAATATTGTGCTTTTACTGAGGCACGAAATATTAATTCAGAAGCCCTAGGCTTAGGCCGTTTCAACAGTTTTTATTCTACGGATGTCATATTCATAGCGTTTACATATCAACTCAAGGTAACATTATTGCGCTTTTACTTAGGCACTAAATATTATTTCATATGCCCTAGGTCTTTTTCACAGTTTTTATTCTAATCACGTCATATTCACAACATTTACATATCAAATCAAGGTAATAATACTGCGCATTTGCTCAGGCACTTAATATTATTTCATAATCCCTAGGCCTAGGCCTTTTTTACTGTATTTATTCTACGGATGTCACATTCATAATGTTTATGTATCAAGTCAAGGTAATAATATTGCGCTTATGCTCAGGCACTAAATATTATTTCATAGGCCCTAGGCCTAGGCCTTTATCACTGTTTTTATTTTAAGTACGTCATATTCGTAACATTTTTTATCAAATTAAGGTAATAATATTGCGCTTTTGCTCATGCACTAAATATTATTTCATAGGCTCTAGGCCTAGGCCTTTTTCACAGTTTATATTCTAATATATTGTATTCATAACCCTTACATATCAAGTCAAGTTATTAATGCTGCACCTTTACTTCGGCTCTAAACATTAATTAGTAAGCCCTAGGCCTTTTCAGTAGCTTTTAAGGCATTACACTAAATATTCATTGTATTTGCATAACATATCAAGTTATTAATATTGATCTTTTACTTAGCCATAAAATATTAATTACTAGGGTCTAGGACATCGGTATACTAAATATTAATTCTAGGCCTAAGGCCTATGAATTAATATTTAGTGTCTAAGTAAAAATTGCAATATTACAAAAAATTTTTGTCATGTAAACTTTATGAATATGAGATCAGCGGATTAAAAACTGTTAAACCGCCTAAGCCTAAGGCCAGTTAATTAATATTTAGTACCTAAGTAAAAGCGCAATATTATTACCATGACTTGATATGTAAACATTTTGAATATGACATCCGTAGAATAACCAATGTAAAAAAGGCTTAGGTCTCAGGCCTATGAAATAATATTTAATGACTGTGCAAAAGCGCATTATTACTACCTTAATTTGATATGTAAACGTTGTAAATATGACATCCGTAGAATAAATACTGTAAAAAAGGCATTGGCCTATGAAATAATATTTAGTGTCAAAGTAAAAGCGCAGTATAATTAAATTGAGTTGATACGTGAACGTTACAAATATCACATGGTCAGAATAAAAACTGTGAAAAAATGCTAGTCCTAGGGCCTATTAAATTAAATTTATTGCCTGAGCGAAGCGCAATATTATTACCCTGACTTGACACGTAAGCAATATGAATATGACATCCGTAGAATAAAAACTGTTGAAACGGCCTAAGCATAGGGCTTATGAATTAATATTTCGTACCTCAATAAAAGCACAATATGATTACCTTGAGTGGATACGTAAACGTTTTGAATGACATCGGCAGAATAAAAAATGCCAAAAGGGCCTACGCATGAGGCTTAGTAATTATTATTTAGTGCTTAAGTAAGTAAAAGAGAAATATTAATAACTTGGCATCTTATGTAAATATTTAGCGCTTAAATAAAAGTGCAGCGTTATAAAAAATCCCACTTTACACTCCTTTTATGAACATAGCGTGAGTGATGCTATAGTGATTGAAAAAGTTCTTCAAAGTTAAGTTCCTTGTTTTACTTTAAATAACATTTAAAACCGTTAATTTTAATCGAGAAACTCAGATAGGGAAAAAACACTGATGCAAGCAATGTCCGCTGACCTTTTTTTACCTAACACAAAAACTCCACGAAAACAGATAATTTTCACAGTACTCCATTCATTCGGAGGACGAAATGAATGTGGACGAAATGAACGGTGGACGAAATGAATGTGGACGAAATGAACAGTGGACGAAGTGAACAATGGGCAAAGTGAACGTTGGACGAAATGAACTGGACGAAGTGAGCGTGGACGAAATGAACAGGGACAAAGTGATCCGTCACCGAAGTCGGGGACTCCCCGATCAAAGATCGGTCAGAGAAAGCTGCAGAGATCCACCGGACACTGACGACGATCCGCCGTTCACGGAGGCAGAGGTAGGTGTCGCAATCAACAGCCTTAACAAAGGCAAGGCGCCAAGCATAGATGGGTTGGGCCTCTCGGTCATCAGAGAGGTGTTTCTAGCTAACCCGGGGTACTCCGTTGCCCTGTTGAATAAGTGCCTAGAACGAGGATGCTTCCCATCAATGTGGAAGACTGCGCTGCTCGTCCTCTTCAGTAAGGAAAATAAGGGCCGAGCAGATCCCGCAGCTTATAGGCCGGTTTGCCTGTTAACAGCATGAAGTAAGGTGCTGGAAAAGGTCCTTGTGACCCGAGCAACCCATTACCTAGTCGGCCTAGGTAAGCTCTCCAGGCGCTAATTCGGTTTCACGCCGGAGAGGTTTACCAGCCAAGCGCTGGTCAGCCTTACTAAGCAGGTAAAGCTAAATCGAGCACAGGGACAGCACACCTGCCTCGTGCCCATGGACGTGCGGGGCGCCTTTAACAACGTCTAGTGGCCACTGGTGTTAGACCGCCTGAAAAGACTTGGAATCTCCAGGAATCTGTTCCTGTTAATAAGTAATTTTCTCTCGAATAAGAGGGTAGAGTTTGAGGTAGGTGATAAGACCTGCAGCAGGGTTTGCACAAAAGGGTGCCCGCAGGGCTCTTGCTCGGGCCTCCTATGGGGGAATGTGGTGGCAGACAAGGCACTCGCGCTTCCGCTGGAAGACAGGGTGCAGCTGCAGGCCTACGCGGATGACCTCATACTTCTGGTATCCGCGTCTGGTAGGCACGTGATTGAGCGGAAGTTACACACTGCCCTTTCACAGCTCGACAGTTGCAGCAAGGAGTGTAAGCTCTGCTTAGCTCCCGAAAAGACGACACTATTGCTTATAACAAAGAAGGGGAACTGGTCAGTCCCCCGAAGTGTCGCTTCAATGGGCATACCATTAAAGCGGTGAGGGAGATGCGGTACCTAGGAGTCATCCTAGATACCAGGCTGTCGGGGCTCCCTCACCTTCGTTTCTTGAAAGATAGATGTACCAGCATCCTTAACAAGATCAATGGGATGCGGCTGACTGGGCCTGCTAAAAAGGTACTCTATAAACGTGGGGTAGAGCGCATGATAACATATGCGTGTTCCGCCTGGTGGCCGGACATGGTTAGAATGCAAAATGGTCTAAATCAAATTCAGCGCAGGGTGCTACTGGGCATCACCAGGTGTTTCCGCACGACCTCTACAGCAGCGCTGCAAGTGCTGGCTGGGTGTGAACCGGCGGATTTGGTAGAAGCGAGGGAAGGGAATTGCAGACCCTCCGCTACAGGGATGGCGTATCTCTCCTCGGACACCAGTTTCGGTCGTCCGAGGTGGACTTACTGAGATTGGACTGGGCTTGCCACTCGGCCAATGAGCTATGTCTGACCTGGGACAAAGCTCTCCCCACATGACAGGGGCAGAAACAGTTCACGGACGGTTACAATATAGGTGGTTGTGTTGGCGCAGGGTTCTGTAAGTACTCGGATGGCAACGAGACTCACGCGGAACGAGTGAAACTATCGCCCAACTCTGTCTTCCAAGCAGAGTTGTTGGTGATCAGGGAGGCGCTGCGATGGGCGCTCTCCATCAGCAGTGAAGGGGCATGTAGCATCTTCTCTGACAGCCAAGCGGCCATGAAAGCGTTTGGTCAGTTCGGGAGTAAGACTCCCTTGTCAGAGAGATAAAAGCGCTACTAAAGACTGCGGGAAGTATGGTGGTTACCTTCCACTGGATCCAAAGCCATGTCGATACAGTTGGAAATGAACGGGAAGACCAGCTAGCGAAGGAAGCTGCTGGAAAAGAGGGCATAGATTGTCAGATGCGAACGCCGTTGCAAAGCGTGAGGACACAACTGAAAAAATCCACATTATTGGAGTGGCAGCTGAGATGGGATGAAGGGGATACGGGCAGAAGAACACGCCGTATTCTCTCTCGAGTCTCGATCAGGCGCATTGAGAGTAGTGGGTTCCTCAACCAGGTACTAACCGGCCATGGTGTCTCGCCGGAGTACTTCCGCAGATTCGCGGTACGGGAACGAGTGTGCAGCTGTGGTGCCCTGACTGCAGATGTCGCACACATGATTCTTGAATGTGTTTCTCTGTCAAGTAAGAGAAGAACTTTGGTGCCAGAATTGGCAAAGACAAGGGACCTTCCGATCCTGCTCGCGTACCCAAGAGCGCGCAGGGGATCATCGAGTTGATCAAGCACCTCATAGAGATGCAGACGATCTACCTAATTGAAGGATGACCGCAGAAGATAGAAGATAGAAGAGGGATGAAGACGGAAAAGAGGAACTGATGACTCAGGCCCAGATTCATCACCAGCCCTAGTCCTGCGGCAGTGTAAGTATTAATGTAAATAGTTTCAATGTTATTTCTGTGTGAGAGGGCTCATTGAATAAAGGATTTATTTCTTCTCAAAAAATGAGTTCCTCAGTGTATATATGTGCATGCATCTGTTTTGTTTGAATAAAGGACAGTCGCCCCAAACAGTTCGCGCTAGCGATCGATTCTCTCAGGCGGAGGTAGAGATGTTTTCTAGCCCCTGCCCAATGGCACGCACACACGGGTCATGATGGAGAGGTGAGAAGTGCCGTCCCACGGGGGCAGCAGCAAGCTGCGTGTCTACGGACCGATCCTGTCCGGGTGGAGGACTGTTGGATCCTGGTAGGATTATTCGCAACGCCGTCACAATTTGAACTTTGAGAGAGTTCTTTTAACCCTGTGGAGTCCGCAGTTGGACGGTACAGGTTAATGGTCATCGGCTAGTCCTTACTCTCAACAAAGAAATTGCATTAGCAATTTTACTTTGAATACAATGGTTTTCATTTAAATTTAACATTTTCTTAAGATTAAACTTTTCCCACAAAAACTTTTAACAATTACTTGAGCTCTACATCGGAGCTGAGACGGGCTGAGCTCAGTCCGAAAGCCCGAAGAAGTGCCCGGGCGCGAATCGACTCGGGCTGCAGAATATTTACTGCGGTTCGGGCTCGGGCTCTTGGCGAGAGGGAGAGTGAAGGAATTTTTTTATATATAAATGTGATTTTAAATTATTTATCAAATGAGACACTTTATACAGTAGTTAGTAAAGGGAATTCTTCGGTAACTGGTTCTGGTTGGGGAGTGAGCATTTGAGATGGCTACTTATTTCTGGCTTCGGTAGAAAATGCCATAGACCACGCACTGGTGTGTTTCTGCAGAGCACAAAAAGCTTTTTCAAGAACTATAGATATTGGATAGTTGATAGCATGCCGACGGTAATTTACCCCCTATCTCCACGCAGTAGCTCCCTGCTAATTTTATTTAGCAAAGTACATATTGTAGAGCATTTTTTTATTGGAGGTTTAACGACCATCGTGAGCAAGTCAGTGCGCTATAAGCAGTCGCCCGTCCCTAATTCAGGTGCACTGGTTCTAGGAAAGAGAGAGAACCAGCGCCGTAAGAAAAACACAACACCCGTGCCTCACCGGGATTCGAACCCGGACCCATCTGGGACGAATGATCAGAAGCTATTGCTTAGACCACTGCGCCACCTGGGCGGCGTAGCGCATTGCGGCGAGATGATATTAGCATTATTTGAGCAACATACAATTGCAGCACCGCCCGACCATTTTGGATAGGTTGATTACTAATTAACTCGTGAATCTAATACACTAGACCAGGGCCGTTGCTAGAGGTATTGGCGCCCGGGGCAAGCAGTAAAGTTGGCGCCCCCTGCCCCAGTCCAACTGTAACAGGTGACGGTGTCAGATTTTAATATATATCTGTTTGCAGATATAGTACAATACCTGTATATTAAAAATATTTTATTGTTATTTGCTAATTGTATGAAATAGTAACAAAAGCGAAGTAGAAAGGGGGAGGAAGACGCCATTATTTATTACAGGGGGCCAGTACCCGGGGTCCGACGGATTAACATGCCCATCCGACGCACAGCGGATATTTAGTGGATCGAGCGTTCGTACCTGCCTGGGATCGAACCTTAGGTCCTTTCCGTGGCAGTCACGAACGTTTCCCACTAGGCCACCCGTGGCCCGAATTTCTGAGCGTACACCGACTGTGTGCTTTATACCCTTCCGACCCCCCCGTCATGCTGTATATATGCGCATGCCCTACCGTACCGGACCCTAGTCTATCTCCTGAGTGGTCTTTCGGTCCGGTCTGCCTGCTCGTTCCGCTGTTATGCTAATTTCTCCTCTTCGTCCTTAATTTTTGCACACCAGTGTATGATTTTAGCCGTCGTATCGTGCTGAAAGTTCTTTCAGCTGTTGCTGTGGTGACGGGTAGGACAGCGAAAATATTCAACATCTTAGCTATGCTTGGAAATAATACAAATAATTCTGGAACAGTTGCTAATGTTTCTAAAGCTCTGCTTGGTCGCTGATACTCTGAAACTTTACCCCATTTCTTTTTCCATAATTCGAATTCTCCTTTTACAATAGATTCATCGTTGCACAAATCAGATGAATACAGTGCTACGGCGTTAGATATGTCGTCAAAAGAAGCTTGAATGCAGAAAAATGGCAAAAGATACTGCAATTTGGCGGCAGTAGCCATACTACCTTCGAAACTCTCTTTCAGCTCATATATCAGTTGGTATAGGTATGGAATGAACAAAGATCATCTATAATAATTTTCTGCAGTTTCCGCAGGATAATTCTCTCTGTTTCTTTGTCTCCTAGCCAATCTTGGTATTTTGATTTCAAAATCGGGCGCTTTACCCAAATTTAAAGCTTTCTCAAATACCGAAGAAAATTCTTCTTTGGCATTTTCGCGAATGTCTGCAGAACATTCTTTTGTATCCTTCACTACTTTTACAGCCTGCATGAGCTCTAAACTTTGTAATTGTAGCAGCTTAGAAACGGGGAGCAGCAAGGAGCTAACGCGGCGCATACATAAAAGAGCAATAACAAATTGCCCGTTGCAAACTGAAGAAAAGAGAGATGTTTTTTTAATGTTATCGGATTTTTCTTCAGCTGACATCTTTTCAAGTGCCAAAAGAGCAGCTGGAAATAGTTCAAGAAATATTGATACAGCTTCTTGCCTTTGTACCCAGCGAGTTGTACAGAGAGATTTTAACCTTTATTGTGAACTTGTGGGACACGTTTCATTTATACATACTTGCAATAAAGTTAGTCGCTTCGCCGAAGCGCCGAAAAAAGAACATATTTCTCCTACAGTTCCTAAGGTACTTTTAATGGCCTAAACATTACACACATAATTCACAACAAGATTTAAAATATGGCTTCCACAATGGGTAATGATTGCCAAAGGACATTCCTTTTTAATAAGGGCTTGAACAACTTTTAGCCGCCCCGGTGGCGCAGTGGTCTAAGCGATGGCCTCTGATCATTCGTCCGAAAGGGGTCCGGGTTCGAATCCCGGTGAGGCATGGATGTTGTATTTGTCTTACGGCACTGGCTCTCTCCCTTCCCTGGAACCAGTGACCCTAAATTAGGGATGGGCGACTGCTTATAGCCCATTGAGTTGCTCATGGTGGTCGTTAAACCTCCAATAATAAAAAAAAAAAGAACACCTTTTATATGCCCGCTCATTACAGTGCAACTATCATAACCTTCGCCACGCATATACAATTTATCAATTCCTATAGCATCCAAAGTCTCTAAAATAACTTTCGAAATATTCTTCTCAGTACAATCGTTAATACTTACGAAAGCAAGAAAGTTTTCAAGCAATTTTCCATTTAAAATATATCGAATTGTAATGCTCATTTGATGTTCAGTAGAACAATCTGTGGTTTCATCTACTAAAATACTGAAATATTTGGCTTCGGCAACCTCTTTAACAATCCCTTCTGTAACGTATTGCCCGATTTCTTCAATAAGAGAATTCTGCGTGTGCCAACTAATATACACTGACGGAAAAAAATCCCAACACCACGAAAAAATAGTTGTAGAGGAATGAAACGGCGGCAATACATTTTTATAGGTAACATATTTAATCGATTAAGGTTTCAAGATCACAGCTTATTGTAAGCGCGAGAAGAGCCATTTTAAATGTGAAATGCTGGTACATTAATAACCGGTGTAACCGCCAGAATGTTGAATGCAAGCACGCAAACGTTCATGTATTGTGTCGTACAGGTGCTGGATGTCAGTTTGTGGGATGGAGTTCCATGCCTGTTGCACTTGGTCGGTCAATACAGGGACGGTTAATGCTGGTTGGGGGTGACGCTGGAGTTGTCGTCAAATGATATCCCATACGTGCTCGATTGGTGAAAGATCTGGTGATCTAGCAGGCCACGGCAACATGTCGACACTCTGTAGAGCATGTTGGGTTACAACAGCGGTATGCGGGCGAGCGTTATCCTGTTGGAAAACACCCCTGGAATGCTGTTCATGAATGGCAGCACAACAGGTTGAATTACCAGACCGACGTACAACTGTGCCGTCAGGGTGCGTGGAATAAGCACGAGAGTGCTCCTGCTGTCATAGGAAATTGCTCCCCAGACCATAACTCCAAGTGTAGGTCCAGTGTGTCTCGGCCGCAGACAGGTTGGTTGTAGGCGCTCACCTGGCCTCCTTCTAACCAACACACGGCCATCACTGACATCCAGGCAGAACCGTCTTTCATCAGAAAACACAACAGATCTCCACTCCGTCCTCCAATGGGCTCTAGCTTGTCACCACTGACGTCGCAAACGGCAGTGGTTTTTTTTTTGATTGGAGGTTTAACGACCACCGTGAGCAACTCAATGGGCTATAAGCAGTCGCCCGTCCCTAATTTAGGGTCACTGGTTCCAGGGAAGGGAGAGAGCCAGTGCCGTAAGACAAACACAACATCCATGCCTGACCGGGATTCGAACCCGGACCCCTTACGGACGAATGATCAGAGGCCAACGCCTTAGACCACTGCGCCACCGAGGCGGCACAGTGGTTTGGAGTAAGTGGAATGCACGCTACAGGGCGTTTGGCTCGGAACTGTCCTTCAAGTAACCGATTCGTAACAGTTCGTTGTGTCACTGTGGTGACAACTGCAGCTCTAATTGCTGCCGCAGACGCGGTACGATGCGCCACGGCCATACACCGTACACGGCGGTCTTCCCTCTCAGTAGTGCCACGTGGCCGGCAGGAACCCGGTCTTCTTGAGGCAGTATCTTCCCTTGACCACCGCTGCCAACAATCATGCACAGTGGCTACATTCCTGCCAAGTCGTTCTGCAATATTGCGGAAAGAAGATCCACCTAGCTTCTCGTAGCCCTATTACACGACCTCGTTCAAACTCCGCGAGCTGTTGATAATGGCTTCTTCGTCTTCTTAAAGGCATTCTTGACTAACATCAACACCCTACGTCGAATCTCAACGATAACTAACGCTCACGAACGTTACAGCGCGTATTTACAGCAAACCTGCTTTGCATGTTCCGAGGGGCGCTACTAGCGTCACACGTATGCGCCAAGCGCGAAATTTGCATAGACGTCATCTTACAGATGTACTCTCACCGCCTACCAACTGTCGTTTATCTAACACAACCCCTTCTTGGTATTGGGATTTTTTTTCGTCAGTGTTTGTAGCGTTTGCCGACGCTGTTTTTAGGTGGTTTTTCAGGATATCATCTCCAGAATCCATTCGAAATCTTAAAGCCTCTCTGAAATTTCCCTCGTTCCCTTCCGGCAAATATTCAAAATGCCAATAATCCCGATATCCTCGTAGTGCCAGTTCTTGGCGCCCACAAAAGATGAATGTTTTAATTATCGACGTTAAAATCTCTCTGGTTTTTTTAACTTCATTTCTACGATTTGTATCAATCTGGTTGATTACATTAAGTTTTTTACCTTGAACACAACTTATAAAGTTAGAATAGCTCTCTGCAGAATCTTTGTAATAATTTGTCTGTGCATGATTTGCAAAATCTTTAATGGCGTTTTTGTATTTAGCGTAAGGCTTGCTGATCAAGCTTTGCAAGAAGACTTTTTGAACACCTGCTGATTCAGGAGCAAACAATACACAATATTTACGAAAGGCTCCCTTTTCAACTTCACTATACTCTAACCAATTAATGCGCGAAGACCATGAGTATACTGGAAGCATCTGTTACTTTTCGGACACTTTGGAAATGAATAGGCATCATTAGGTTTCCAAAATCCTTATCCAATTAGTTGTTTTTTGGTTGCATTATCAATTAAAACTTGCCTTGTGAACAAACCAATATCCGAAGTTTTTATGTTAGAATGAGTAATGTTCTTTACACCAGGAGATGATACCAAAGAAGAACTTACTTTTGCGATAATGGATGATTCTATCAACGATACGTCATCTGTTATTCTTGGTTCCTCCACTGGTTCTTGGGGAAGGACATCTGCTTCTCTCGGACAAACGAATCCTCTAATGCATGTTCCTCCACGTGAAGTTCACTTTGACATTCATTCGATGCATAATTATTAGATTCTCGAAGACAATTTTTGGATTTCAGGAACTGAAAAATAGAAACGGTGTTCTTAGCACTTTCTGCCATAAGACGTTTCGATTTAGCTTGCCGAAATTCATTACCAGAAGGTTTTCGTTTTTTATCTCCTTCCATTTTCCGATGCAGTGCGAAGTGTACTTGCTTTGGCTAGCAAGATTACAGTTGTAAATAAGGCGAAAGGAATGTTTCAAACCTGTTTCCCCATTCAGTTGGGTCGATTTCTCCGCGGTCATTAGTAACCGGAAACGTCTCGGCATCTCCTGTGGCGCTAAACAGGTACAAAGTACGAACTACGGAGGGACTTTAGTGGACGGCGTAGGGGGCGGAGTAGGGAAGGAGTGAAAGCCTTCAATAAGCTGGGGGCTCGAGCACTTGAGCCCCCCCCCTTGTGGCTGCGCTACTGGCTGTACCGTTGATGTATCCTGACAACACTGAAAAGATATATATTCGGAATGACAAAGCGATCCTTGGACACTAGATGTAAAGAACACGTACGAAATCTCAACCAGGACATGCAAAATACAGCCCTCAACAGAGAAGCCATGCATTGCTCTGCCGCTCCTGTATAGAATAGTAAAAGAAGAATTGCTCCTTACACGAATTTTAAAGAGACCGCTATCAGCAACACAGTCGAAATCCTATCCAGCAAACTGGCATGCAATGATATGGTCTCTACTGAACTACCAATGGTTTGGCATGCGTTATTAAAAGAAGGAAACACATCGCGGCGCACATTATGATTGCGTGATAAAAATTCATGTAATATGCTCGCGATGTCTCTCGCGTCATTTTCAAAAATCCTCTTCGTTCTTTACGTATTCCAATTCCCTGCATTTTTTATGTCTGCCATTGACTTGAAGAAGCATCCCAGTGGAGTGCGAAAGCGCCGCCCCGGTGGCGCAGTGGTCTAAGGCACTGGCCTCTGATCATTCGTCCGTAAGGGGTCCGGGTTCGAATCCCGGTGAGGCATGGATGTTGTGTTTGTCTTACGGCACTGGCTCTCTCCCTTCCCTGGGACCAGTGACCCTAAATTAGGGACGGGCGACTGCTTATAGCCCATTGAGTTGCTCACGGTGGTCGTTAAACCTTCAATCAAAAAAAAAAAAAAGTGCGAAAGCTAATCTTTGTGCTGACTACACCACAAAAATAAACGGATTTTTTTTGGCTGGAGGTTTAACAACCACCGTGAGCAACTCAATGGGCTATAAGCAGTCGCCCGTCTCTAATTTAGGGTCACAGGTTCCAGGGAAGGGAGAGAGCCAGTGCCGTAAGACAAACACAGTATCCATGCCTCAACGGGATTCGAACCCGGACCCCTTTCGAACGAATGATCAGAGGCCATCGCTTAGACCACTGCGCCACCGGGGCGGCTAAACGGATTTAATACGCTATATGCGTTCCATGATAATCAGTTCATTATTCATCAACTACACCACAAAAATAAACGGATTTTTTTGACTGGAGGTTTAACAACCACCGTGAGCAACTCAATGGGCTATAAGCAGTCGCCCGTCCCTAATTTAGGGTCACAGGTTCCAGGGAAGGGAGAGAGAGCCAGTGCCGTAAGACAAACACAGTATCCATGCCTCAACGGGATTCGAACCCGAACTCCTTTCGAACGAATGATCAGAGGCCATCGCTTAGACCACTGCGCCACCGGGGCGGCTAAACGGATTTAATACGCTATATGCGTTCCATGATAATCAGTTCATTATTCATCAATGATCTGCGCATGTACACAAAAAACTATATCGGAGTCCAGGTTTTACACAGCGGCATTGTGTACATCGTTCCTCGCACTTACGCGATACCAGTCGTTGGCAATGTTTGATTACACCTGGAAGTGTCCAAAGAAGTTAGAACGTGGAGCCATCAACCATCATCCGTTTTCCATCCCCGCTGACATGGACCGTGAGCTTCAGGATTTCTGGTCAAGCAGTTTCTCCAAAAGTTGCATTCATTACCATGAGCAACTCAATGGGCTATAAGCAGTCGCCTGTCTTTAATTTATGGTCAGTGGTTCCAGGGAAGGGAGAAAGCCAGTGTGTAGTCATACGTGCGTCGATAGCATGCAATGGTCAAATGTAAATTAGCCATTAACGTTTTTGTCCTCTTTCTTTCCTTTTTTTTTATGGTTGATCATTGCTTTAAAATATTAATAATGAGTTTCCAAACTTAGTAAAAGTTCAGAATTTTTTTTTAACTTAAACGAAAAATTTATTTCGATATTATTGTATTATTATTGAGGGCTTCAGCATGAGGGAGGCGTAACTAGTCATTTCTGCGCCGGGAGCAAAGCACAAAATGTTACGCCCCATGCCTCTTTGTATTATATAAATGTATAAACACACTACCACCGGCATGGCGCAGCCGGTAAAGTCGCTATGCGCTGTGCGGGAGGCAGACATTTCTGACGGGTGTTCAAATCCCGCTCCTGCCGGCCATATAGTCTGCGATTTTCCGGGGTTTTCCACAGACTCCCTGTGCTTGAGGACGCTACTGCGAAGACGGTTCCCTGTGAAGTCTGCCCCGGACGCGTATTTCACAAGTGAATATACGGAATTGCGATTAAGGCCATTTCCGCCGCGTGATTGGTTCAGAACTACTTTGGATATACAGAGTAGGCGGGGCTTATGAGGAGAGTCATGTGACGGCGACATGTAGGCTTTGCTGCACTCGCCGTAAGCCATTTTAATGTTCGGGTGTTTTCTTTGCGACAATGGTTACCTTCAGTTGTTTTACCCGTACAGTCGGAATGCGACAGGAGGTAAATACAGAGTGTATTTTATTGGTAGGGGAACTTTTGAGTTTTTATAAAAACATGACTTCATGGACTTGTGACTTATCTCCCGAAGTACCTTTACTCTATATACACTGCTGGCCACCCAAAATGCAACACCAAGAAGGAAGCATCCAATTGGCCTGAAATTCGCAGCATGCGTCGCCCGCGAGAGGACATGCAAACGATTAGCATTGCAGTGCATATTCAAATCATGTGCGCCCGGCACGCCACCGAGAAGCACTATAAGAACGGTGCACAGAAGGCGGGGTGTAAGTAGTGGAAGTGTGTTGTGCTGCCGGACCTGTGCGTGGGAAGCTTTCTGATGCCTCATCGCAGAATATGGCAGTCATTCCAGCACGTTTCGGAGTTCGACAGAGGACGAATGGTGGCTTATCGCGACAGCGGTTCATCGTACCAAGACATCGTCGCCCGTGTGGGACGACATTCAGCCACAGTGAGGCGAGTATGGATTCGGTGGGTGCAGGAGGGACGGACGGACAGATGTGAGCGATTGCCGCAGCCTCGGCACACCACCAAACGAGAGTAACGGCATGTTTTGCGGCGGGCATTGACGGCTCGCACCTCCACATCACGAACGTTAGCGCAGGAATTAGGGTGTGTGGCGCAACAAGCTGTGCCAGCACGTAATGTTCGACGTCGTCTGCAGGAGCGGGTACTTGTCGCACGGCGCCCATTGCTCCGATTACCATTGACGTTACACCACCGGCGAGTGCAGCGGCAGTGGACCGTTGAACGCCGCACCTGGACTACGGAATGGCACGACTTTGTCTTCTCCGACGAATCCCGCTTCTGCCTGCAACCCACGATGGTCGAATCCGTGTGTGGCGGCACCGCGGCGAGAGACTGTATGACGCCTGCATTATGCATCGCCATACCGGTCCGTCACCTGGCGTTATGGTTTAAGGCGCAGTTGAATATGAGACCCGCAACCCTTTGCTACGCATCGCCCGTACACTCAACATCCACCGTTACACCTCCGACGTTTTGGAGCCTGTAGTCCTCCTTTACCTGCAGGACCTACCAGCAGCCACGTTTCAACAGGACAATGCACGCCCGCACGTGGCACGCATCGTGCAACAATTCTTCACGGCCCAACAGGTGTCAATGCTGCCGTGGCCCGCCTGTTCTCCAGATATGTCACCCATCGAACACGTCTGATCGCTGATCGTCAACCGAGTGGCCCGGCGAGCACTACACGCGGCTACGCCCGATGAACTGTGGCAACGTGTGGAAGCAGCCTGGACAGACATACCCCAAGCCCACATCCAAAGCTTCTTTTGTTCGATGCCGCGGAGTGTAGCGACCGTTATTGTCAGCCATGGGGACCACATGAACTATTGATGCTGGCTGCGTGTTCCGTTAGTCGCACGGGCCTGTAAGCTCAATCGTTTCATCTTTGTATCTGTTGTTATGTGTCCAGTAAATCTGGCTTTGCTATCTCGTGTCCTTCTTGGTGTTGCATTTTGGGTGGCCAGCAGTGTAGTTCTCACAGAGCCGAGAGATATCAGCACGTCAGCGCTCACTCCTCCTTTAGTTCAGGATTAGTACTGATCATGGAGGTAGGAATAAGGGGAGAAAGCACTCTCCGTTGGCTCAATGCAATATAAATGAAGCCAGCGAAACGTCACGCCTGTGACGTCACGGCAGCCATCTTAAGCCTGACATGAACAGACTATGCCATAGCTGTTAATGCTGTGCGAGGCATGAAGTTCGCAATTTGCTTTTAATATTAATCAATTTGCCCTTCTTTATTATACTAATCGTTGATATACTGTTCTTAAGGATATTATTAGTTGATTAATCAATGTTTAGGGCATTAGGCTACTTCCAGGTTTTTAGAATTTAGGAAACATTTCGGCTGGTTTCTGGGGGATCAGCGTAGTACAAAGGTTTTTATTATTCTATAGATAAAACCGCCGAGTAATTTCATAGTTTTTAAAGTTGCGTGTATGATAATCTAAGTTCAGGAACGTTTTACAGAGATCTGCTCTGTTAAAATGAAGAGAATATGATATTGCACGCAAATTAATGTTAAGCTGTAACACCCCAATATTACTTTATATTAGATATATTATCACTTTGCCTTTTCACTTGTGAACAAGCATATGCCTTGAAAGATTACTTTTACGAGGAAATTGCTTGGAACATACATTACGTTGGTAAGGCTTTTCACCTGAATGAACAAGCATATGCCTTAAAAGATTAGTTTTCTGAGCAAATTGCTTATAGCACACGTCACATTGATGAGGGTTTTCACCTGTGTCAAGGAGAAAAAGGCTGTGAAAGAAGATTTTTCCAAGAAACCTATTTGGAGTATACATCACATTGGTGAGATTTTCCCCCCTGTGAATGAGTAAATGCAAATTGCTTGGAACATACATCACACGTGTGAGGCTTTCCTCCATGTGAATGAGTAAATACTTCTAAAGTTTCGAGAAAATCGTTTGGAGCATACATCATATTGGTGAGGTTTTCCCCAGTCTGAATGAGTAAATTCTTTTAAAGATCACTTTTTTGAGCAAATTGTTTGAAGCATACATCGCATTGGTGAGGCTTTTCCTCCGTGTGAATGAGCAAATGCTTCGAATGTCCACTTTTTCGAATATATCGTTTAGAGCATGCATCGCATTGGTGAAACATTTCACCCGTCTAAATGAGTTAATGCTTCTAAAGATCACTTTTTCGAGCAAATCGTTTGGAGCATAAATCACGTTGGTGAAGTTTTTTTCCCGTCTGAATGAGTAATTGCTTCGAAAGATCACTTTTTCGAGTAAATTGCTTGGAACATACATCACGCTGGTAAGGCTTTTCACCTGTGTGAATAAGCATATGCTCCGAAAGATGACTTTTCCGAGTTCCTATTAGAATTTTTTCCTCTGTTAGCACAAGAAAATGTTATACTGTTTAGTGTCATTCTGTCAATCAAAATGCGAAATTAAGCTGGTCATATCTAAAGTGACTTCACACATGAGCTTTACTACTAAATGCTCTTTGGAAATTAAAAGATTTCATACTAAATATTTTATCCGTTGCTTACCTGTGAAAAGTAACTCCAGGATGTGGTAGCCCGGAATTGTTGTGGCATTCGTAAGCGCAACAGCACACCATTTCTTAAAAAAATAACTTCAAATTTCCAAAATCAAACTTCTCACGTACGTAACCCAATGGCTCAAAACCACCATTAGAGGTTTAAAATGGCCATCACACCGTCAGTGTCGTCTGCTAAGAAAGCTTCAAGTTTGTGACGTTGTACTTTCTCCCTTTATTCATACCTCCATGGTACTGACGTGTTTCGTATGGAGAACCCATGAGTAGTTTAACGGGTTTTTTCTGGGAGAAGGGGGGTTGAAATGTGGAATTGAAGGTATTTTTGATGAAGTTTGGAAAGACAAAAATATGACGTATTTCCTAAATATTGGAAAAATATATATATGACAGATCACTTACTATTTTATCACACACAATATATGACAAACAACGTTCTGGAGTATTTATTCCAACGGAACTGTCTTATGTCAACAGAACACTGTTTTGAGGTCTTACTTTTTGTCATTAGGTAGTTCTTTGCTAATAGAAAATCACTCTATTTGATTTTTTTTCTAGCTAGATCTGTTCACATTCATGAGCAAAAAAACTTGATCGTCAGAATAAATATTTCGGGTGGAGACCAAAGACCTTGGAGATAATAGACTGCCAAATACCTTAGACCATGAATATAGGTACACAGAGCTAGGAGCTCCGAAGGAGGCACAAACATCTCCAGAGGGTAGTCACGGGATGTGTGTCAACCACCGGCTTTAACGGTGCGCACAGTTCGTAACTGCACTGAAAATCGTTATAGATAACTTGAAGTTAAGTGAACAATTTTAATTTCTGTGGTTGAAGGTAATTATGAAATACATTTGTACCATGGAGTGGACATGTTGTGCTATTGGATTTCAGCAAAGATTTGAATATAAAATAAGATCGTTTACATTTTATATTACATTTTGTGATGAAATGCTGCTTACATGTGGTAATGTTTGTTATCCGAAGATATAGTCATAGACCTTGAACATGGGTGGAGTTACGGGAGGGGGGAGCATGAGAGGGCATTGCCCTCCCCAACGTTGGAGGAGAAATTAATGAATTTTTCTACAATAAAGATAGTCTATATCTATAACCAAGACAATTATTGATTGTGAACCGGTCTCTGGGCCGCCCCGGTGGCGCAGTGGTCTAAGCGATGGCCTCTGATCATTCGTCCGTAAGGGGTCCGGGTTCGAATCCCGGTGAGGCATGGATGTTGTGTTTGTCTTACGGCGCTGGCTCTCTCCCTTCCCTGGAACCAGTGACCCTAAATTAGGGACGGGCGACTGCTTATAGCCCATTGAGTTGCTCACGGTGGTCGTTAAACCTCCAATAAAAAAAAAAAAAAAAAAAAAGAACCGGTCTCTGAACGAAATATAAACATCCAACAGTTGTCACCCTCACACATTCCACAACAATTATGCCAATGAAAAATAAAGCTGTCTCAAAAAGTCAAAATGCGCTCCTATTACAGTAAAATGTCAACTTTCTATCTACTTCGGTGTAATCCAGTCGCTATGACATCTCTATCATAGCAACCGCCAATCCTGCCACTGCCAATCAACGTGGGACTTGGACAGATGACCTGCCCGTCATTGATTGGACAAACGCCTGCGCCTCTCAGTCTCGGGCGAGCCTTTTTTACCCCCCCTGTTCACGAAGCTTCGCCGGTGTGCTTTTCTTAACACAGTATTTGACTGCTTGTGTGCGTGGTCTCAGTCTTACGCTGTTATTTTTGCGTGTGGTAAAATATTATTGTGCTATGTGCTTGTACTTAGCATCTACATTTTAAGAAATTAATCATGAGCAAGTGTTCTAGAGACATACGTTTTTTTCTTTTCAAAGTCAAATGACTCGCAAACTCCTTCTATGCGTAGTTCACAAACTTCAACATGTGAAAGTGAAGTGCTACGAGAACGAGATCTTCCTAAACAGGAACGATGTAGTTCTGTTGAGTTCATGGACGATCTGGGGGATTTGCAGAGCGGTCCATTTCACTCAGTCTTACTACAGTATCAGCTTTCAGACTTCTCAGGCACAAAGCGTGGCTTTACAGCTTCGTATTTTAAAAAAGTTTGAATGGCTAGAATATAGTGTGAAAAAAGATGTTGCGTTTTGTTATGCATGTAGGCAATTTCCTTCAAGTAACAAAGAGGATTTGTACACAGAAAAAGGAATGAAAAATTGGAAAAAAGCAGGTGAAAAGTTGAAAAAACTTGCAGTTAGTACAGCGCACTCATTTTCTATGTCGAAAAAAGGTGTTGGATATTCTTCTGTATCTGGCAAAAAAGGGATTGGCACTTCGCGGCCATGACGAGTCCAGTGAATCCCACAACAAGGGCAATTATTTAGAGTTGTGTGAACTTTTTTGTAAATATGACGAAAATTTTAAAGACAAGTATGAACGTTACCATAATTTTACGAGTCCTTGTATACAGAATGAATTGTTACAAATTGTCAGAGAAGAAGTCTTGAAAACAATTGTGACCGAGGTAAACGAAGCTGGGTTCTTTTCACTCATGGTCGATGAGGCCAAATCTCATAGGGTTCAACAGCTATGCATTTGTATACGATACCTTTACGGCCAAGAGTTAAGAAAAAGAATACTGACAATGGAGCATGTATCGCTGTAACGAACTGCAGATTCGTTAGCAAATATTATTCTGACCTTTCTTAATGGCATTGGAGTTAATGCCCTGATGGTTGGCCAGTCATATGATGGGGCCAGTGTCATGTCTGGAGTGAAAAACGGACTGCATAAAATTATGAGAGAAAATCACTCTTTTGCGATACATGTGCATTGCTTGGCACATAAAGCCAACCTGGTTCTGGTGGCTGCTTGCAAGGACAATGACTTGAGCTGTAATTTTTTCAACGTTATACAGTCATTGTATGAGTATTTCTCATATCCAGACACTCATATCATGTTCCGAGCTGTGCAAAAAGAAATAAATATCAAAACTCCAGGACCTCACGAAATAAATAAATTGAGCGACACGCGCTGGTCTTGTAGGGCCACAACTGTGCTGTCTGTCAAGCGAAACTACATGGCGATTGTGGCTGTATTAAGCGATACAGCGGCAGACATGAGACACTCTAAATCGGCAGAAGCAAGAGGACTCCTAATGTCTATCAAATCACTTGATTTCATTCTTTGCATGGTTGTTTTTGCTGAATACCTGTCTCTTATCAATATCCTGAGTAAAGCATTGCAGAGAGTGGACACTCGTATCGCACAATGTGCTAAGACAGCCAATGGAGTAATTAAAGAACTTGATTCGAAAAGAAATGAAGTAGCTTCTGATCAAAAATGGGAAGAAGTGAAAGTTTTCGGAAAAGACTGTTAGCTCGACATAATACCTGTTACAAGTGAAAAAGAAGTAGAAAATCGGGAGGTTCAGAAACAAAAACGGCCCCGGATGATTTCGAAAAAGCTAGATCATTATACTGTGTTGTCATCTGTCGGTCAAAGAATGAGGAACGAAGGAGTAAGTGCAAAAGTTGAAGAAATCGAAAATGCTGAATCTCAATTGAAACAAAATTACAGATGCAATTTCTTCTACCCAGTTTTGGACATTTTGCTGGAAGAAATGAGAAGAAGATTTACTAGTGATACTCTTCAAGTCGCAGAGTCCAGTGAGGAGTTCCTTCGTTTAAATGAGGAAGGTTCCAAGTTCCTAAATATAAAAATATATTCTGCTATGGTTCTTATTGGTCATCTTCAATCGTATCGTTTTTTGTACTGTTGACAATTGCAGGTCTTGGCATGACTTTTATCATCTGGGATCAAGGACTACAACAATCCCTACCCCTCTTAATCCGACATCTTTATTGTGCCCCCCAAGAAACAGGCTCTATCTCCTTCCGTGAGTTTTTGAAAACCGGATGTTCCACCATTAGCGAGGGGTGAAAGCTATTCCTGAGCATATGTTGGTTGCGTGCGTGTTGCAAATCCTACTATAAGTAGTTATCATAAAAAATAAATATTGCCAGGTTTGGGTCAGGTACTATTTTAAGACGTGGATACAACATAACGGCCGACATAAAAAACGAGTATTTTCACAAGTAAGTTAAATGTTTTACTCATTGTTGTTCATAATGTCCTTGGCTGTAATTGCATTGATCAGTGGTTCTCAAAGTGGGGTACGCGAAAGTAATGCCGGAGGTACGCGATTAGAGAGCAACCACGCTAAGCCGCATAGTTTTATAAGATTTTTCTAACCACTCATACTATCTCTGTAGCATCAATGTTCGTAATTTTTGTAAATCAATATGTATGTGTGTGTATCTGTATGTATATGTATTTACACATAGGCGCCGACTTCAGAAAATTTCGAGGGGTGCTGAAATTCAAAGGGCAGGTATCGCTTCCAGAGTTGAAATTTTAGATGTTTAAATGGACCTTGTCTTCAGTGTAAACGCAAACAAACCTATACATGATTTCATGATAAAGATATTACATTTTTTATAGCAACCAAATTCTTGAACCCGGTTCTAATTCTTCCGATTTAATTTTCTGTAATGTACGCACAAGAGCTTCTATAATTTTTTTTCTTTTGGACAAAATTTGAGCATTTTGTTGGGGACTACTACCAGAAAACCAAACATGTTGAAAACGGCTAAGATTGGCAGTATATATCATTAGTTAAAACAGACAGTAAGCTAATAGCGATACCTTTGAGCAGCTCGCTTTAGCAGTAGCAAAACAAGAAAGATGACACCGAATTTTTGGGTGTTAATAAGAACGTCTTTTGAATCCGTTTTGATGCAAGTTAAATTTATCAAAGGTATTCAAAGTCAATGGCACCGGTATGGAAAACAATATCTGAGGGATTAAAAACCCGATTTTTCAATCGGGTTTTTAATCCTTCAGATATTGCTGTAAACGGAATCGTGAGCTTACACCCTCTGGTTGTACACTTGTGCGTTAAGAAAAACCTGAGTTTATAGGAGAAACATTTCGCACCGGAAACACTCTCCAGCACAGAAATAATTTTTCAAATCGGACTCTTAGAAACAGAGATATTGACAGAAATAGGATGTGATTTTACGTCCACTGGTGGAAAACCCATACATTATTTCAGGAAGAAAGTATTCTCAAAAGGTTTTTCCATATGAGCGGTATCGGTCCAAGAAAAAAAAATTATTCAAGTTTTCAGGAGCCCGGATTTTGCTATAAATACATCAGAAGCAGAAATGAACACTTATGCCCCTGGTGGCCAACCCATTCTATACCAAACATTAAAAATTATGTGAAAAATATTTTCCATCAGGTCTTGTATGCGATACAGGAAGAATTTTTCAAATCGGAGTTTTAGAAGCAGAAATAACGCAGAAAACGTAATTTACCTTTGTGCGCCCTAGCAGAAAGTCTATGTTTTACTTGAAAATTTTGAATTTATGAAAAAAATATTTGGCATCGGAAACACTATCCAACAAAAAAGGAATTTTTAAAATCGGACTCCTAGAAGTAGAGATATTGAAAAAAATAAGATATACATCTACACCCTCTGGCGTAGAAACCATACATTATTTCAAAAAGAAAATGTCCCTAAAAGGTTTATCGACATGAGTAGTATCGGTCAATAAACGATTTGTTTTTCAGTCGAGATTTCAGAAGCTCATATTTTGCTGCAAATACATCAGAAGCGGAAAGTAAGACTTACGCCACCTGGTGGCCAAACATTTTTTACAAAAATTTGAAATTATGTGCAAACGATTTCCCATCGGGAGCTGTATCCAGTGCAGAAAGAATTTTTCAAATCGGAGATTTAGAAGCAGAGATATAGGGGAGAAAGCAATTTAATTTTACGCCGCTAGCGGAAACTCTATGAAATACTTGAAAATTTTGAAATTATACGAAAAACATGTCACACTGGAAACACTATCCAACAAAGAAGGAATTTTTCAAATCGGACTTCTAGAAGTAGTGATATTGATAAAAACAAGATATACATCTACGCCCCCTGGTGGAGAAACTGTGGAATATTTTAAAAAGAAAATATTCGTAAAAAAATTATCGATGTGAGTGGCGTCAGTCTACAAAAGCATTTTTTCAATCGATATTTTAGAAGCTCAGAGTTTATGGCAAATACATCAGAAGCAAAAATTAACACTTACGCCCCCTGATAGCCAAAGTATTCTTTATCTTTACCAAAAATTTGAAATTATATGCAAAGGATTTTCCATCATGAGGTGTATCCGCTGAAGAAAAAAGCTTTCAAATCGGAGTTTTAGAAGAAGAGTCATAGGGGAAAATATAATTTACTTTTACACCCCCTAGCAAAAATCTATGTGTAATTTGAAAAAGTAACTATATCTAAAATACTCTTCGGCATAAATGGAATCGAAAGATAAAATAATTTTTTAATTGGATGTTTAGAAGCAAATATATGAAATAAACCGCATTTTTGAATTCGACATCATCTGCATTTACGCCCTCTAAAGGCGAAATTATACATCGAAAAAAAAACTAAATGAAGGATCTTCATTCGCATATTTGAAGCTTCCCAACGCAAAAAGAATTTTTCAAATCGGATTAATAGTTGCAGAGATATCGTGGGTACAGACGGACGGACCGGTAACATAAGCACTATCTGTTTTTACAAAAGTCGTGCTAAAAACTGACGTGTTCAGTGTTGGAATGGAACACGTTTCAGAATCATTGTACTGTATTATTTTCCTTATTTGTTATTGTTAGCATTTAACATATAACGCAGCATTTATCACAGTAAAATTTTTGCTTTGATCAACAAGTTTAACTTGGAAATCTCCACCCTCACCCTGCCAGCATTCATCTTGGAGTCCATGTGAATCAGTTATTATCGATTTGTCATATTACTCCTACGTGGATTGATTTGTGTTACAATTGGTCACTGCTTATATGTTTTATAAAGCTAGGGAAAAAAAAGCCTCAACAGAATTGTGTCAAACAAACAATAACAGCAACAACAACCTTCAAATTTATCCTTTGAGCGAGAAAATATCATTCCGCGTCACCCCCAATCTGCCGCAATCTTGCTGTGTGTCTTCTGCTCTCGGATGGTCATTCATTACTCCCGATCTGACATTTATGGCTTTATGACCCTACCGAAGCTCATTGCGTGTATGATGAGCTGCTGCGACAACTCACTGGTGTGCAAGAAATGTGATTGCAAAAAATAAATTGGTGGCTTTAAACAATTAGGAAGGTAGGGTACAAACCACAGCCCTCACCCCCGATTTCTCGCTTGCTTGGCTGTCTTATTTCTTAAGTGTTTATTCGGTGTCGGTAGTTAAAACACGATTTTTTGAAGGTATTGTTTTTTTTTATAGAAACCAAATATTTTCGCTATATTCCGATTAACTTGTTTAATTTTATGTAAAGTGGAACTAAATATTTAAGTATGAATCCAGTACATATAACAAAAATTCGGAAGGGTGTGGAGCACCCCTAAATGATTTCAAGGGGTGCTCAAGCCCCTGAGCACCCCCGTAGTTGGCGCCAGTGTATTTACACACACACACACACACACAAATGCACTGGAGTAAAGTTTTCATTTATTAGTAGGGTGTATACCTAATATATAATATACAAGGGGTACGCAGTTTAGTTAAATATTCCCAAGGGGTACTTGAAGAACGAAAGTTTGAGAAACCATGGCATAGATGATGCTTTTCCCCAGTATGAACGAATATGTGTTTTAAGTATGAAGGAATATATGGATATTACATCATGTTCAAAATATTATAATTATCTATAGAACAATGTTTTTTTTTGGTTTGAATATAGGACTGTTAACAATTTGTGAACACATCCACTGTTCATTTCAATTTTTTGTATTCAGTGTTCAAAAAATCAAACCTCGAGAAACATGTTCGACATCCAAATAGTCACATTTGGGGCCTAAGGATTGTTTGCAATTGAGGTTTTCGAACATGGGATACGAAAAATTTCAAAAACTGCGTGTTTTGAGACATCAGAATTCCTAAATTGGGCCTGGGAGCACTAAGAATTCAAATACAGTTCCTCAACAATCACCCCTGTGGAAAGAAGAAATATACTTATTGTCTCACAGTTTTTTTAATTTGCTGAAAAACACCAGTTGTAAACTATTTCTTCCTATGAATTTAAATTTTTAATCACGTTTTTGTGCTGTGTTATTTTTTCAAATTATGCATAGGAATAGCTTGTAAAATTAGTTTATTAAGAATGAATATAGCACTTCAATTAATAATAGATATAAAGAGTTCTGCATATCTGAGGAAAAGCAATGATAGTTTTGTAAACATGATATCTGTAGACCCCCCTTTTTTGCTTTATGCGATATCCATTTTTTATGAGCACATGTGGTAAAAATGTTTTCAATAAAATAATTTGAGGAACAAAAGCGGGTGATTAAGGATAATATGAATGAACGATAATGCCGTATATTTAAATTCGCATTGCTGCAACTTCGCGTAACAGGTGTTCGTTGTATGTAGCGGCGTATTTTCAATTTCATAGCTGATTTCATGGAAATTCAGAACTTGCTAATTAAATTTTGATCTAGGAATTTGTTAGTTCGTATTCACACCTGAATATTCCTTCTGCGCTATTTATACGATATATTTTGCGTTGAATCCTGGCTGAATCAAACACCGTATGTACCTTTTCAATAGCTATGAATTTCTTACCAACCCTTCGCGGTAACAGATGACGTGCTGCCATCTATTGGCCAACGAGGAGTATGGTATTCCACTTGTTATTTATTGAAGTCGTCCTCAGTTTTAATATTAAGATGGATTTCGACTTGTATTCATCTGAGAAACTGCAGATATTCCTTATGATATAGTGCACAAAATTAATTTACCGTATGATCATTGTCAAGCAGAACTTCCTACGATAAAACTTTCCACGATATAATTCAATATGATCATTTGTCACGTATGTTAAAGTAACCTCACAGTGAATTTCTTAGGAAGCAGAACTTTCTACGATAAAACTTTTCACGATATAATTCAATGCGAACATTTGTCACATGTGTTAAGTAACCTCACAATGAATTTCTTAGCAAGTAGAACTTTCCCCGATAAAAGACAGTGGGCTAATCTTCCGAAAGTGACCCACTCCGATAGATGGCGCCACGGTAGCACTTCACCTCTCCTCTCTTCTAGGGATTTCACGTGAAATGCGTTATAGTTACTTACGTCACTTTGTTATCAGGCAGTTCTTCCCTGGCGAGATAAAACTTTTCTTGCTTTTATTCTGCTAGCTAGACAATTTCATATTCATGAGGAAAACTTAATCTTCCGTCATAATAAATATTTCACACATATGCCACAATGTACATTAATAAAGGTCCTTTTAAGGACCACCTTTCATCCATATTAGCCGCCCCGGTGGCGCAGTGGTCTAAGGCGTTGGCCTCTGATCATTCGTCCGTAAGGGGTCCGGGTTCGAATCCCGGTCCGGCATGGATGTTGTGTTTGTCTTACGGCACTGGCTCTCTCCCTTCCCTGGAACCAGTGACCCTAAATTAGGGACGGGCGACTGCTTATAGCCCATTGAGTTGCTCACGGTGGTCGTTAAACCTCCAATCAAAAAAAAAAAAAAAAAAATCCATATTATTCACTTCCTTTGCCAATTTCACACCGTAACAAACGCTTCACGATGTAGCGACAACGTTTCGCCATCTATCGTCGCTTCCGAAAACTATTTCTGGGCCACATTCGAAAGGTTTGCCAGACAGTGTTCCTGTTACATAACTCTCCTCATAGACCCCGCCTACTCGCAATCTCCGAAGTAGCTCTGAACCAATCGCGTGGCGGAAATGGCCTTAATCGCAATTCCGTATATTCACTTCTGAAATACGCGCCCCGGACGCACTTTGTCCCTTACCCGTATGAAGCATAGGCTGCATTAATGACTGCGTATGCAAGCCGGCTGCATTAAATTGCCCGTAATCCTAAAGGGCGCATAGCCGTCTTTGCGGAATTCAACCCGCTATGGGCTGACGATATATATATACACTGCCTGACAGAGAATATGCCCCACCATGAAGGAATGCTGATCTGAGTCCACAGATCATCTTCACTTTGCGGGGGTGGGAAAGTACTCAACCGACGTCCTATCGTGTCCTACAGATGCTGGATGGGCGAGAGGTCAGGGAATCGTGCTGGCCACGGAAGTATCCGCACACAGTGTAAAGCATTCACACTGATCCGAGAGGTATACGGCCAGGCGTTTTCCTGTTGGAAAACGACGTTTGGGATGCCCTGCTGATAAGATAGTGCCACGGGCTGCAGCACCTCGTCAACATAGCGGCGTGCTGTCAATGTGCCCGTAAAGCGTACCAGCGGTGAGCGGCTGCTGGCGATGACAGAACCCCAAACCATGATTCCACGTTGCCGGGCCGTGTGGCGCTCCACAATAGAGGAGGAATCTACCCGTTGGCCACGTCGCCTCCACGGCGATCATCCCTGGTGAGATAGAACTGCGATTCGTCGCTGAACAGTTCCATTCAGCACCCCAAGCAGCTCTGGAGAGACACCACGGCAAGCGGTGACGACGATGGCTCGCTGCTAAGGGTAGCCTTCGCAACGGACGGCTGTACACAGGGGCTTACTGATAGTCTTCGAAACCCCCGCATTGCGGGTGTGGAGCTCGCGGGAAGAAAGCCTCTCTCCTCAGCACAAAGATTTTACAAAATGTTTAGAGGAAATTTCATATGAGGGTAGATTTTAATAACGTATTAAAAAGAAAAGCATTTTTTTTCAATTAATAAGTAAACTTTTCAGAAATAAATTTCATGATTTTAGTTTCTAAAAACTGGATGACAGGAATATAGCTACTCGAGATGACTTGAGGCTCCTTTTCACAGCCATAGCAATAGTTCCTGTACATGAGTATTAATAAGATAATATGATAAAAACATCATTTCAGTGAATGAAATTTTTGTAAAAACGCGGATAACAAGTTATGTAATACAGTCGGTTGCACAAAACTGTGCATTCTTCAGAACATAATGAGCTAAACGCTGGTCTTCGTAGTGCCTACGTGTAAAATATTGATGCATGTTAAGTATGTTTTGTACACTGGTGTGCAAATATTAAGGACGAAGAGGAGAAGTTAGTATAACAGCGGAACGAGCAGGCAGAACGAACCGAAAGACCACTCAGGAGATAGACTAGAGTCCGGTACGGTAGGGCATGCGCATATATGCAGCATGACGGGGGGGGGTATCGGAAGGGTATAAAGCACACGGGCGTGTGTACGCTCAGCAATTTGGTGAAAGTTATTGCGCGGTGTACATCGGTTTGAACGACGTCGAGTTGCTGCCACCGTGTGATATAGCCAACAGGCAATCCAGTAGACGACATCTGGATGACTTTACCGGAAGTCGCGTCATTGGGAAGCTGGAAGAAGGTCAAAGTGTGACTAGTGTGGCCAAGGAGTTCGGGATCGCTCACAGCATCGTTTCACGAGCTTGGAGAGCATTTCAAACGACAGGAACAGCTGTCCAAGAGTTTAGCAGTTGTCGTCCACGAGCAACCACGGCGGCGGACAACCGATATATTGTCCTACAGGTGAGAAGAGACAGACGGCAGACAGCGGGAGGAATCGCAAGGCACATGCAACTGACAACTGGACGTCTGTTATCGCGTTTTACCGAGGCCAGGAGGCTGCACAAGGGTGGTCTATTTGCACGACGACCAGTACGGTGTGTGCCATTAACGCCTGCTCATCGGAGACAGTGGTTTCTGTGGTGCTAGGAACAAAAGAACTGGACACATCAGCAATGGAGTCAAGTTCTCTTTACGGATGAGAGCCGATTTAATCTGACGAGAGATTCTGGGCGTATACACATCTGGAGAGAGCAAGGAACACGCAATCACACCTCCAACATCATCGAAAGGGACCGGTTTGGAGGTGGCGGAGTTCTCATTTGGGGCGGTATCTTGCTTGCTAGCCGTACTGACCTCCACATCTTCCAAGGAGGTTCAGTCACTGGTGTCCACTATTGTACCGAAGTTCTGCCTCACGTGCGTCTGTTTAGAGGTGCTATGGGTCCTGAGTTCCTCTTCACGGACGACAACGCTACACCTCATCGTACAGTGGCTGTCGCAGAGATGTTGGAGAGTGAAGATATTCAACGTATGGATTGGCCTGCAAGGTCTCCGGACTTAAATTAAATCTAACACGTGTGGGACCTTCTCGGGAGACACTTGGCAGCACGTCACCAGCCGCCAGCAACGATTCCGCAGCTGCGATTGGTGCTACAAGAGGAATAGGCCGCGATGCCTTAACAGCTCCTTGACAACCTCGTCCTCAGCATGAACAGACGTTGTAAATCCTCCAACACAGTCAGGGGTGATCATATTCCCTACTAAAGACTGGATTTTTCTTGGTAGCCGACTGTCACATGGACGTTTCTGTCTTCTGTCCAGTTGTGCTCGAAGCTACCTTTTCAATAAAGTGGCTTTGTATAATTTGGATTCTTTGTTTGGACGGTTTTGCTCACTTGTCCCATATTCTTACATCTTGGTGATCTTATGGTATGATTTGAGTCGATGTGGAGCATTTCTGCAAGACGTCACATTCGAAAAACCGTCTCGTTCTTAATTTTTGCACGCCAGTGTATATTCAAGATCAAATAATATAAAAAGTTTTGCTTTTTTGTGCCAGAATATTTTTGTTACTTAATTATTTGCTTACTCATATGTTTTATATTTTCGTATAAATCGGAAAATGTCCTTTGACACTGTCACATGGCAGTTACGTGTGGTGTTTTTCGTTTTGTAAAGTCCGTTATGCGATTGTCGGCCATTTACACCGTTTCTTGTCATGTTTCTTTTTTAGTACCTTACTTTTTGTTATATTTTGATGTTGCTTTTGTTTTTGATGTCAGCCCTTTTCGCATGGCCCTATCTGACCCACTGAGGTGATTGCGCTAATAAATTTTAACCAACAAACCCACGGCAGTTACGTGTTTTATGTGTGTAAAACACGTAACTGCCATTTTTTTTATGTGGAATTTCGAAGAGTGTTCCCTAAAAGAATAAAATACGCATAAGCGTTTGTAATATTTTGTATAAAACTAGGGCCATCATATTCATTAAGATGTGCACATTTGTGTTACACGCAATAATATGCAATAACTTTGGTTTTACGAAAAATACCCGTAGGTTCCAAAGAATTTGAATTATTAAAATGTCCAAAAAATCTAGTTAATAATATGGAATTTAAAAATTCCAGCAATTGAAAGCTACTATATTTTCACAAAAGGACCTCGACAATATTTTTGGCCAGAGGACCTCGAGTTTTTCCGGTTCGCCACTGGCTGGACAGCAAACCAGACGCTGCCAATCGGCGCAACATTGTCTGCGTCGAAATCGGAGCATCCAAGCATCTCCGTACGCTCCGCAAGATTTCTCCCGTTGTGGTAATTAGGCCAGCTACGGCACGACGTCTGATGCGACGATCGGTGCGCTCGGGCGTCAGTCTCGGTGCTCCGGTCTTTCTACGACGTTACACAGATCCTTCCTAGGACCACTGTCTGAAAATGCGACCGAAGGTTGTGGCATCGCGTTGCGTTTCTTCCGCAACATGACGCGAGGACCATTCGGCGGCACGAAGGCCTACGATGACACCTTTCGTGAACTCATCCGTTTGACGAAATCGCATACGACGGCATCTTAACGGCATTGGCACCCCTTGTTCGTTCTCCAGACACGGTTACAGCAGAACTGCCATCAGTCGAGACGTCGTCCAGTTCTCGAGGCCGTGACGAAGTCTCGACTGCTGGCCTCACGAGCTGGTTGTTCGCTTATATCTCGCGCACCGTTCTTGCGTTTGGCCTGCAAATGCAATTATTTGCATAACTTGTACGTGTGCACCAACCTTGCAATTTGCATGGCGCTGCGTTCACGTCTTCGTGGTGTGACAGTTTCTCTGTCAAGCAGTGTATATATACTGGTCGACAAAACAAAATTACCGTTCTGATGGCGCAGTGGCCTAAGCGCTAGCTTATGACCTTCGTTCCAGGAGGTATGGATGTTATGTTTGTCTTATGGCACTGTACCTCTTCCTTCCCTGGTACCAGTGTCCTATATTTGGGACGAAAGACTGCTTATGGCCTATTGATTTGCTCATGATAGTCGTTAACTCCCCTCCAAAAAAAGGAAAAAACTAACGTCATATCCCAATGGAATCTGTATGTGTAAGACACAATGGCTGTGTGCAAACTGTGACTTTTTGTACAGCTTTTCCCAACGGCTTAGGAGTTTGGACATTCGGTATCACATGAAACGCACCGAATGCAGCTAGCAGTCGTGGCTCGTAGTCGTAGTAATGATCGAATAGCCCTCACAGACAGAAGCGTAACCAGGGTAGGGGACGTTGATCCTCGGGTTCGGACCCCTTCTGGGGGAATAAGTACGAATTTAAAACGATATATACTGAAGTGCCAAAAGTCATGGGATAGCAGTATGCAAACCCTTAAATGGCGCTGCCGTCGCGTAAAAAACTTCGACGCACGGCAAGATTTTTATCAGTTGCGAGGTGTAATCTCATGAGTCAGGTTTAACAACCGCCAGTAGGATTATGGCAACCCGACGTGAAATATCGGAGTTTGAACGAGGCATGGTAGTGGGAGCCAGACGGATGGGACATTCAACTTTTGAAGTTGTGCGAAACATCCTACATTCCTCAATCCACGGTGTCACGTGTGTACCGAAACTACCTCACTGAAGGCTTTACCACCCACCGTGGACAGCACAGTAGCCGACAACGGGTTCTGAATGACCGTAGCCAGCGGCATCTAACCAGGATTGTCCATGCTAACAGACAAGCAACACTGGTTCAAACCACATCCACATTCAATGCAGGAGGTACCAGAGACATATCCACAGTGGCGGACTGGGTCTAAAAATATTGGTTGCCAGGAGACAAAGGGGGCCCTGCTACGACTATAAGGCTATCATTGAATTTTCATAAGAAATAAATAAAATAAAAAAAAATACATAGGTGGAAAAAAAGGTACAATTAAAATGTTTGCGAAATAAATTTATATTTTTAGTACTGTAATTATAGTGTACATATATTATACATATTAGTGGCAGTATACAGCAGATACTAAATGTAAATACAGATTGTTATAATTGAATTTTTGTTTTAAATAAATGGTGGATATTTTTTTAAGTTTGCTTGTACTGAACATTTAATAAATTAACAGGTAGTTCAAAAGCATATTTCAGGTAGTCCACTATATTAAGAGCAATCGTTTGTATTCACTAGGTGATTGTGCGAATCTTTCAATAATTGCTTCTGCATCCAATTCACGTGACAATTCCTTTTCAATGGATAGCAGCATGTGTGATTTCAAGTTCTCCTGAGACACTGAATTTCTTAGCCTTGTCTTTATGATCTTTAGCTTCGAATGTCCTCTAACATTGGACTTGAGTAATTGATAGTGTGCAGATGACTTTATAGAGTTCATAAAGGTTATCATATGCTTTGTCCTGTAGTTTGTTGGATGCCAGAATTTTTAGTACATACGATAGGCAAGTGCTAAAAATTTTACACTTGTTGCAACTGGAATCCATATTCTCACCATCAATAAGCAATAGCTTTAAAATATCAAAGTTCGAAGCTAAAGAAAACAGTTCCAGTATTACTTGATCTTTGTTGATTTGTGTAGACAGCTTAATACACTCACGCACAATGAAATTTGCGCACCTAGAAGAAAACAAGCTAGAACAGCGAAACTTTGTAAATAGCTAGAGTGCGTGCTAGTATGCAAATGATTCACGTATGGTGCGATTACGCATGACCGCATACGCTGTGGCGATGCTGCAAGCACGAACCAGCAGCTTTATGAACCGGCATGTAGTCGATGCTCCGTGAAAGCGAAAAGAACCGGCCTACGCAAGCAAGGGTACAGAGTGGCAATAATGCCGGGTAGACGCCAGAGACGTCAGTTTACGCAGCGTATGGACTTTGAGAGTGGCCTGATCATCGTGCTGAAAACCGCAGTGTGGTCGACGCGCCATATAGCTTGTCATGTGGATTGTTCTGACCATACTATCCGACTGTGTTGGGAGCAGTGGACACGTGACGGCACTGCCACACGGCGCAGCGTCTCCGAACGGATCAAGAGGACCACCGGTAGAGAGGGTCGACGGATCGTGCGCCAGGCCAGAACGGATCCCACGGGAACCCGTTCAACTATACAGGCAGATGTAGCAGCTCCTCTGTGCCCACGAATCATTTCCCGACGCCTCGTGGAAGCCAATGTGCGATCCCAGCGTCCCTTACGTGTGCTGCCATTAACACCGGGACATCACCGGCTCCGTGTGCAGTGGTGCCAGACCAGAGCGACGTTGAACGTCACAGACTAGCAACGTGTGGTGTTTAGCGATGAATGACGCTTCGTTTTGGGGACACGTGATCATCGTGTATACGTGTGGAGGTCCCCGAGTCAACGGCCCAATCCCAACCTCATTATCGAGCGCCACACTTCCCCCACTGCATGCATTAGGGTCTAGGGAGCCATTGCCTATGATAGCCGATCAGCTCTAGTAGTGGTACGTTAATCATTAACGGGCCAGCTGTATGTGGATGAGATCCTACGGCCCCATGTCCTCCCATTCGTGGCCGAGGTTCCTGGTGCGCTATACCAGCAGGATAATGGCCACCCGTACACGGCTTGGGTTGCCTAGGACTGCCTACGTCATGTCCAGACACTTCCATGGCCTGCCTCCTGCCCGGACATGTTCCTTATCGAGCATATGTGGGACGTTTAAATGCCAGCTACCGCCGTGACGCACTATAAGGGACTTAGAGCACAGCGTTCAGCACGTGTGGGCCAGTCTGCCGCAAGACAACATCAGGCGTCAGTTCGCCTCCATGCCGGATCGTATTGCAGCATGTATCAGTGCACGAGACGGTGCGACGCGCTACTGAAGATGACCGGACTGCGTGCCACAGATCCTTCTATAATTTTCCTGCAGCTCTGTTTTTGCCATCATGTGTATCATTCATCTATATCATTACGTCCATAAAATTTCAGTTCAATCCGATTTGCCTTTCTTGGTGCGCAAATTTCATTGTCCGTGAGTGAAATACCTTCCAATGTTTCATCTTTAAGGCCCTTCTCCGCAATAGTTTTAAACTTTGCTTGGTCCAAGCAGGATAAATCTTTATACAACTTTTTGTGTTGTACAAAGCGTGAATCTAGTGACTGTACAATGCTGTCCATTACTACCCAGCAAAAATACAAGTGCTGGGAAACTGCTGTCCACCAGCCGGCAGTGATGGGTCACTGCTGGCTGAAATCTGCCGCTCACGGCCCGGTAGTGGTCCGTTGGTGGCAGCGCCATCAGTTGGCGAGCCATTGATGGCCCTGCAGCATCGCCGTGTTTTGTAGGCCTCCAAGCAAGTGCCACTAGTGGCCCGTTGCTGGCAACCAATGCAACCCCCAACAGCAGGTGGAAGCAATGGGACTGCGCATGCGCAGAATCAACACTTGCTGTGTCTCTCATGGTACCAGTTAGTTGAAGACGACGCTATCGCTATCGTGTTATTTTAGTGGAAGTTAAGAAAAAATCCATATGTGGAGAAGCGAAATAATTTCCTAATGAAATTTTACGTCGACGAAGTTATCAGATTAAGCCGTGAAATACTAGATTACAGCCATAAAATACACCCACTCCATTCCCATGAATAATAATTCATGGAATGGAGTGGATGAATAATAAGAGCCGCCCCGGTGGTGCAGTGGTCTAAGGCGCTGACCTCTGATCATTCGCCCGTAAGGGGTCCGGGTTCGAATCCCGGTCAGGCATGGATGTTGTGTTTGTCTTATGGCACTGGCTCTCTCCCTTCCCTGGAACCAGTGACCCTAAATTAGGGACGGGCGACTGCTTATAGCCCATTGAGTTGCTCACGGTGGTCGTTAAACCTCCAATCCAAAAATCCATCCAAATAACAAGAAAAAATTTGAAACCGCTTGAAACAAATATCCTGGAAAACCATTAAAACAACGTTTGTTGAAAAAAAAAAAAAAGAATTATACGCGTACAAAATTTATTAATTATTTGAAAAAAAAAAGCAACGCTATGTGGTGTACTCATCCATGGGTTGAATACACAAGACTGGGAGGAATTCGCTTCTAAAAATAACGAGAAGTAAAATAAAATATCTTTTACTCTTTAAAACAAATGTAGCTTCGGACAACGGAAAGGAAAGACAGAACGTTAAAAATGTAACAGAATGTGACATGAACCCGGGTAAATATATGTTTATTCAACAATCTCTTTTCAAGACGGCAAGGACAGTACAAAACTTTGGAAAGCGACTCTAAGTATGTACACGCCTTGAAAATGAGTGAAGTTCCCTTAAGGTTAAAAAAAACAAAAAAACTATCGTTACGTTGAAAAAATTTATTTATCCATTATATGAAACTGACTTTTATGAAAAATACCTGACAATATTGTAAAATGAAAGAGGAAAGCATTCGATTACACATTTCATAGCAAACAGTCAGCTTTAGGCATATGCTCGAGCGTGCCAGATTAGTCCGGTCGGTAGAGAGCGCAGCTATCACGCAAACGGCCCAGGTTCAAATCTACTCAGATATAAACTGGTGTTTTTCCGATCTGTTAAGAAAATTTCTTCAGCGCAGTTCGTTAATTCATAAGCTTCGTAAGGGTAGAAAAAAATTGTCGCATTGGGAAACTGCGGTTATCTTCGCTTTTTTTTTATTATTATTTGGCTACTACTGGGAAATTGGCGGACAAGATTCGGCAAGCCACCAGTTACGTCACGTGGTTGCCGGCTGCCACTAGCGGGACCACATTAGGCTAGCTATCATTTCTGGCACGTGCTTGCAGGGCCACTGAAGGGCCACTTGTGGCAGCTACTGCCTGTGATGGGCCACTGATGGCCCTGTTGTGGATATGACAACTGATGGGGTGCCAACTGTTGACCAGCTGTTGGCCTGAACTGCTGGCCCTTCTGTTGGCCGACCGGACATTTTATTGACGGTTCGGCAGCGGCAACATAGTGCTGGGCCAGCAAGACTGTTTTTGCTGGGTAGGTTAAACCGAGGCTGACGAAAAAGACAGGCTACGGTGCGAAATAGTCACGTGCACAACTTAGTGCTGCCGCCAAGTCAATCGGTTGAACAGCCATTGCATCGTTTGTTCACAGTTATTTGTATTGAGTGAGTGTTCCGTTTATTGTCATTTGGATACACGTATAGTTTTGTGAGGTAGGTATTTGTATATTTCTAAGATAAGGTTAATTCTTAGTAAACGTTTTATTTAGTTTTAGTGATAGTTATAGGTTTAATGAGTAGATCTTAGTTTCACACGTGTTGAAATCTGTTCATGTCTCGTGAATAGTGAAGTATAAAGAAGTGAGTTATTCTGTGGTGTTGAATTCTTATTTCAAATAGAATAATTAATATTTTTTGCCAATGCCGATTCACATAGAGCTTGAATATTACCAGAAATCAGGGCAACTTTTCAGGTAATTAGCCTTCGAAATTTGTATAACATTTGCATCTCCAACAATCGTTAGCCCTTTCTTTACGAAATTAATGCTTGAACTGTTGCATTGTAATGTGTCTCTGAATTAAAGAGGACATTTTTTAATTTCGTAACTTAATGCAACTGTGATATAGCATTTGTCTGATTGAATTTACTAAAGCTGTCTGAACGGTGTCGACAGATTATGTTGAAAAACTGCATGATCAATTTTATTCTAACTGTACAAAACATAGGGAACTACTTTCGATTAAAAATTTCATATCTAGTTCTTCACTTGTATTAAAAGGTATAATGATTTTTAGAGGAATTGCCATGCCACGGTGTCACAGTGTTAGTGGCTGCAAGTCAAATTATAGAAGTGAAAAGGAGACTGTTACAACTTTTGCCATACCAAAGTAATATATGCAGCAGATTTTGTATAAGACAAACATTGTCTTATACAAAATCTGCTGCATATGTTTAAACAAAGTTCTGATTTTAGATTTTTTTATTCATTTTCTGTTGAATGTTTGTGTATGAGTAGCTTGAAAACTAAATAGGGAAACATAACTCCTCAGCTGCAAAATACTCTTGAACAACTTAGTAAAAGCCAAACATGATAACCGAAATGATTTGAAATCATGTGAAAGAAAAATTAAGAAGTTGAAAGTCTGAACGCTTAGTTTTCCGTGTCTTTCCTTAGTGCATAGTGTGCACAAAGTCCTGAGATAGGAAAAAGAGTTCAAACTTATCAAATATTTTATATGCATGTAAAGTGTTTAGCCAGGTTGGTTTTGCATTGAAATGTATTTTTCGTCTGTAGTAAATGAAGATAACATTTCTGAAAAGTGATCTTTGAAACTTGTATACCAGGAAGCAGTACTTCAGTTAGCGTGTCTCGTAACATATTTCTGATCTTTTTTCTGCTTCATCACACAGTGATGCTGAGTGGTGGTGGCATTATGTACTGAAGATTTGTATTTACTTTTTGGTGGTGGTCTTTTTTTTTTTTTTTCAAATTGGAACTAATATTGTTTGTGCAGTTGTTGCCCGTCTTACACAATGTGCCTGTGATATACGTTTTTTATATTCTCCTATCCCAAGATATGCATCTTAATTTGCCAAGCCGTTTCACAGAAAAATGGGCCAGAGGTCCTCATTTTAATAGCAGTTTTGATTTCATCAGTCCAAATTCATTTGGAAATCTATGGACTATTTTCTTTCTGTGGAAGATGATGCTGTACTCTTTCACGTCATGGGGTCTGGCTAGTCCCTCAAAGACCCCATACCCCTAAGAGTTCCATGTCACTTATTTCCAGATTAATAAATGTTAGCAGTAATATTGTAGCATTTTTGTTTGCGTTTTAATACTGTACTAAAAAATTCCAGGAAATTTCTCTTATTTTTCATACTTGCCACTATGACTTCATTGCCATAAAGTTTTTGATAAAAACACCTGTGAGAAGTTAACTGAAGTGTTACTGTGTGTGAGTCAGCTGAGTTCAGGCTCAATTTTAAAAGCCCGAGCCTGAAGTATGTCAGCCCGAAAACTATGATTAACCTGTATAGGCATTAAAAAAGTCTTCCAAACTTCCACTCTTTCCTACCCATGCAATTAACCGATGTCTTTCTCAACTGCAGAGTGGGGAAGGGATGTCTATCTATTTCTATAGTTTCTTTAACCATTCATTTCTTCCTGAAATGTTTTTTTTTTGGGGGGGGGGGGGTGTATCAGGAAACATCTGGTGGCACAACAAACTACGTCGTATGTTGCTCAATAGAATTAGCAGGGAGCTGCCCCTTTGAGGTAGGGAGCAAAATTCCATCAGCTTGCTATCTACTATCTATACTTCTTAAAACTTATCCTTGGCAGAAATCCTGTAATTCATGGCCTATGGTATTTTGTTATCCAAGCCCGGAATGGATAGCCCTGCAGAATTCCTACTCCCCATTTAGACCCAGTTGCTGAAGAATTCTCTTTAACAACTAGGAAGTGTAAAAAAGCCTCGTGTGCTAAATCATATAAAATCACATTAAAAAAAAAGGAAGAAAATTCTTCCCCTCTCTCCAAGCTCGAACTCCAATAAGTATTATGCAGCCAGCACCCGGTTCGGCCCGTCTCAGCACTGGTGTGTCTGTGTACTAGTGCTTAGCTCGACATTTATAGTAGGTATATTAAAAGTAAAAATTTAATTTTACCATAATGAGCAAATTTGGCTTCTAGTAAAGAATGTTAGTAAAATGTATAAATTCCCTAGTGTTATGAAAAACTACTAACCAATTGTGCTTAATTCCTTTAGAAATGTGTGGGAAATAATTATTTATACTGTTGAAATGTTGTCTAATCCAAAATGTGATATCAAATATGTTTTATAAAAAAGTAGATCACAGTTAGGTATGAACATTACAAAAGTAGATTTTAGGTAAAGAAAATAATGGACACAACTCATACATAAAATATTCAGATTGTAACACATACTGGAGGATCTGAAGCTGAGATAATTTTGATGTAACTTGTGATGAATCAAACTATTTGAAACAGATGTCTTAATTTCTGCCATTGGTTGGCAAGAATTCTTTATTTATTTTGTTGTGTGTATCTATAACTTTGTTGCAGATTCTATCGCATAAGGCAAGTTGGGGTAAACAATCTGAAGCTGAATACAGTTGCAGCTTGTGATAACTTCCTTCTTTCAAACTATTTGAAACAGACATTTGAGGTACATTTATGTAAAAAAATGGACCCATTTGTTTATTTTTAATAGTATTTTTTACTTCGTTCCGCTTAAAGATACAAGACAAATTGATAGCCAGTAGGTAAGTTGATACTTTTTTCAAATGTAGTATTTATGCTAATTTTTAAAGCAAACTAAAAATTGGATTTCTGAATTGCAGCAAAGGGCTTTAATAATATGAGGGTGGATCAAAAAGTTAGTTACACTGTTGAATAAAACAATCAAACAAAGATATACTCAGGGGATGTATGTTGGTTTAAAGGTACAACATTAATTCATTTTTCGACATAGTCGCCTAAGGACTGTAAACATTTATCGGAACGTGTGATTAACTTTCCCATACCTGTACAGAAAAAGTCCAGTTTGGCGCAACTAGTTAAGGACCGCATTTTTCACAGCCTCATCGGTTGGGAATCGTTGTCCACTAAGGTCCTGTTTTATTTTACCGAACAAATGGTATCCGCATGGGGATAAGTTGGGGCTGTAAGGTGGATGTTGCCACACCTCCGACTTGAATGACTGCAGCAGTTCCCTTTGTTTTCCGTGCTGTGTAGCGTTGTTAGGCAGCAGAATGACACCTTCGCTCAACTTACCCCGTCATCTGTCCTTAATTGAATTTCGCAAATTTAATAGTGTTTGGCAATATGAGTCACTATTGATGGTCATCTCTTTTGACAGAAATTCTGTGTAAACAACAGATTCACAGTCACCATGACCTCTCCCGCAGACAGACAGTTGGACTTTTTACGTCTTCCTTGTTGGAAAGGTGACATGTTTCCATTCCATGGACGATCGTTTGATTTCAGTTATGTAACAGTAAGTATGTGATTTCAGATTACTTATGGAGATATATTTCCCATGTATAATAAGAAGAAATATTTCTTCCCCAATGTTTACCTGAATAACTGGGAATTTGCTAAGCATCGACCTGACTCTAAATAGCTGAGCTACGATGAAGCAGGGCTCGCTTTGACTGGCGAAAATCTGTGATTATTCAGATTAAATCACTCGGATGTTTGGGACTTCCTCATCCTGGATGGTGTAACGGTAGCATGCTCGAATGAAAATCGGGAAATGCTGGTTCGCTTCCTGCTCCACGGCAATGAAGTTTTCAAATTTTCTGGTATGAAAGAGTTAGTCAGTAGCACTAAATCTGCAATTTCAGATTGCTTATTGGCTCATAATGCAATTAAATTTCTGTTAATGGTGAGCAAGAATTCTGTTTACTGAGCTATAGTTTGAATTAAATTCTAGTATGGAAATAGTTTTTTCAATTTTTGCCTTACCTAACAGTGTTCAATTATAGTAATTGTAAATTTACAAATGAAAGGAAAATTTAATAGTGACAAAAATGAATAATTTTATGAAAAAAGTTCTTGCATTAATTTTTCACAAAACAATGAGAACATTTTTTGTGACAGTGTCCTTCATTCAACTTTTTTTCAATTACCAAGAAAATAGCTTGTGCCAGAATGTGTTGTCACATATTTTTAAAGTGTTGAAATATATACAGATAAGGATTAATTTTTTTCTCCCCCAAGTAGAAATAAATTAAATAAACTGTAATGCACAGAGATGATTTGTATTAAAAGGGATCCTAAGCATTTTTTTAAGAAGGAATTATTTCCAAATTATGTACTTTTAGTGTACAGAAGCATTGTCCTAGAAATAACCCCATTAAACAAAATACATGCAATAATATAAAAAAAATTATTTTTTCCAGAACAAGAAAAAAATATAACTTTTTTTAATTTAGTAAGGAACGTTTTAGCCAGATATATATATATATATATATATATATATATACACTGCCGGACAATTGCTAAGGACGGATGACAATAGCAACGATAGCAACCATAAAATGGAAGGCAGGAAAATGTGGTGAATAGCATAAGTGCGGAATACAGTAAGACGTGTTGTGCGTATGCAAATTTCGGATTGCCGAACTTGTTCGTGACGTCATAGCGCTGATAAGAGATATAAAGGATTTGACGCGTATTGACCGTTGTTGTTGAAACGCAAAGTTGAAAGGGAAAGAATCAATTGACGAACTTGCAATTTTCAGTATGTCTTCCCGACATCACCTAGATGATTTTACGCGTGGCCGTATTATTGGCAAGATTGAAGAAGGGCGAAAAATAACAGATGTTGCCAGGGAGTTCGACGTCAGCCACAGTGTTGTTTCAAGGCTTTGGAAATCATTTCAAACAAATGGAGAGTGTAGCAAACGTCACGGGGGAGGTCGTGTTCGCAGTACGACATCTGCAGAAGATCGGTACATAGTGCTATCAACAAAAAAACACCGGCGCAGCACAGCTAGTGAGGTAGCAAATCAGTTTATGGCTGCTACTGGCAAGCGGATCTCCCGAAAAACTGTCGCCAGACGTTTGCATGAAGGAGGGCTGTACGCCCGCCGTCTTGTTGGGTGCATCCCATTGTCCAGACGTCACCGTACCGCCCGTTTGCAATGGTGCCATCAACATCGCAATTGGACTGATAACGATTGGTCTGCTGTCCTCTTCTCAGATGAGAGTAGATACAGTCTATCGTCTGATTGTCGACGACAACTGATCTGGCGTGATAGTGGTACTGCATATTGTCCAGCAAACATACAGGAAAGGGACCGATATCCGACATGTAGTGTCATGGTATGGGCTGGCATCATGATCAATGGCCGTACGTCCATCTATGTGCTTCCAACTGGGACTATGACTGGCCAACGATACATTAATGATGTTCTGCTACCTCATGTTCGCATGTTCCGTGGTGCTGTCGGTGATAGATTCATTTTCATGGACGACAACGCAACATGTCATCGAACAGTCGCTGTCCAGGTGTGTCTTGAGAGCGAGGATATTCAACGCCTCGTATGGCCAGCACGTTCTCCAGATCTGAATCCCATTGAAAATGTGTGGGATGCTTTGGGGAGGAGTCTTCCTGGTCGCCAATGCCCTCCAATAAACAAGGACACCCTCATCCGTGCACTGACAGAGCAATGGGATAAATTACACCAACAGCTGCTTGATAATGTTGTGCAAAGCATGACACGACGTGTGGAATCATGCATCGCCCTCCATGGTGGCCATATCCCGTATTGACATCTTACGCCGGAACGCCTGCGGACGGTAATTGCATTTTTTTCACGTTTACGTATTCTGCACAAAATGGCCTGTTTGTCCCTTGAACACGTTCCAAAGCCTTCTGGATTTCATAGCATAATAAATTGTCTTTCTTGTAATGTCCTGGCATTCTGACATTATTTAATTTCACTTGGCATCCAACCACACTTACTTTTTTATGCACTATATAGCCGTTTATGGTCCGTCCTTAGCAATTGTCCAGCAGTGTATATGAGGGAACACTTTTTCTTCGATCTCAATATGATTTCGCTTGACGTTTTCCGTTTGCTATTAATATTCTGTACGCTATTTATTAAACGAATTTGCTTTTCATTGTTGCTAGAAAATCATGAAGGCAAAAAGAAAAAAAATGAACTACACGGACAACGAAGAAAATATAGTTAATTTCATTAAATCAAGCAATAAAACTTTCGAATATGTCTCTTGATACGACTTTGCTAAAGGAACGGCTAAACGCAAAAATCCACACTACACGGAAAACGAAAAAAAAATTAATTCAGTAGTGTTAAACGATTAAGTTCAGTAGAACTCCCATTTTAATAATGTTCCTTTTAAACGTTTTCTTCTCTAATAGTTTTAAATTAATATGCAATGATTAGATGTGCCACCTTATATTCGCTGCGTGTTGGAAAATATAGCTCTCTACTCGGTCACCGTTTGCTGTCGGCAGCCCCAAGCAGAGGCAACAGCACTAAGTTGGTCACGTGATCTCGTCGATGCCCTTTCGCACCGAAGCCTGTCTTTCTCGTCAGCCTCGGTTAAACACATTTACTCGAAGATCTGCTAGAGAATCTGAGGAATTTCCTTCATCATCTGTAAGTTTATCTGGCATTATTTTCTTCTTCCTCTGCTTCTTAACTGGCAGTACTGTTTCCAAAGAGTCAATTTCCAATGTTTGATATTCATCCATATTCAACTGTGAAATATTTTCTTTACTTTTATTTACAAATTCTAATGCCTTGCTGTAAACGTTATCAAATGTTCTTGTCTGTTCTTTCAACTTTGTTGTAGCTGAATCTATTAAACTCCATGCAGTAAATATATCTAAACCACTTGTCTGTAAATAACTTGATAACGTAGCTGTAGTTTTAATTATATAGAAGTAAATGCTGTCAATATTGTTCCAAACTTTAGAAGACTTTGAGGTAAAGCATTTGCTTCTTGTTTTGTTTTTGCATCAAACTTGTCTGAATCTGGTATCATTGATAAGCACGTCAATAAATTTTCAAAAGTACTGACAGCGGCATCATCAAAACGTCTAAATGTAGTTATTGTTGCATTGGATTCTCCTGACCATCTTGTTTTACCAATTAGCTTTAATCGTTTCATTTTTTTCTTGTCCTAGATGTTTTCCAACTTCTATTCATACAGCCATTCTCTTGTATGATGATTTCATAAAAGTTGCTAAATTCTGGAACAAATTGAATAAAAGATGACAGCGAATTTTCGGTTGTAATAAGCACGTCTTTTGAATCCGTTCTGACGCAAATTAAATTTATCAAAGCTATTCAAAGTCAATGGAACCGGTATGGAAAACAATAGTATCTGACGATAGAAAGAAGTTTTTCAATCGGTTTTTAATCCTTCAAATATTGCTGTAAACGGAATCGTGAGCTTACGCCCTCTGGTTGCAGACTTGTGCGTTAAAAAAACATGAATTTATATGACAAACATTTCGCACCGGAAACGCTCTCCAACACCGAAATGATTTTTCAAATCGGACTCTTAGAAACAGAGATATCGACAAAAATAAGATGTGACTTTACGTCCCCTGGTGGGAAAACAATGCATTATTTTAGGAAGAAAGTAATCTCAAAAGGTTTTTCCATATGAGCGGTATCGATCCAAGAAAAAAAAATTATTCAAGTTTTCAGGAGCCCGGATTTTGCTATAAATACATCAGAAGCAGAAATGAACATTTATGCCCCTGGTGGCCAACCCATTCTTTACCAAACATTAGAAATTATGTGAAACATATTTTCCATCAGGTCTTGTATGCGATACAGGAAAAAAATTTCAAATCGGAGTTTGAGAAGCAGAAATAACGCAGAAAACGCAATTTACCATTGTGCCCCCTAGCGGAAAGTCTATGATTTACTTGAAAATTTTGAATTTATAGGAAAAACATTTCGCATCGAAAACATTATCCAACAAAGAAGGAGTTTTTCAAATCGGACTCCTTGAAGTAGAGATATTGACAAAAATAAGATATACATCCACGCCCCCTGTTGTCGAAACCATGCATTATTTCAAGAAGAAAATGTTCCTTAAAGGTTTGTCGACATGAGTAGTATCAGCCAACAAACGACTATTTTTGTAATCGAGATGTTAGAAGCTCATATTTTGCTGCAAATGCATCAGAAGCGGAAATTAAGACTTACGCTACTTAGCGGACAAACCATTTTTTCCAAAAAATAGAAGTTATGTGCAAAGGATTCCCATCAAGGCTGTATCCGGTGCAGAAAGAATTTTTCAAATCGGAGATTTAGAAGTACAGATATAGGGAAAAAGTGATATACCTTTACGCCCCCTAGCGGAAAGTTTACGAATTACTTGAAAATTCTGAAGTTATATGAAAAACATGTCACACTGGAAACACTATCAAACAAAGAAGGAATTTTCCAAATCGGTCTCCTAGAAGTAGAGATATTGACAAAAATAAGATATACATCTACGTCTCCTGGCATAGAAACTATGCATTATTTCAAGAAGAAAACGTTTCTAAAAGGTTTGACAACATGAGTAGTATCGGTATTCAAACGAAGTTTTTTTACAATCGAGATTATAGAAGCTCATATTTTGCTGCAAATACATCAGAAGAGGAAATTAAAGTTTACGCCCCCTGGTGGCCAAACCATTTTTTTTACAAAAATTAGAAATTATGTGCAAACAATTTCCCATCAAGAGCTGCAGAATAAATTTTCAAATCGGAGATTTAGAAGCAGAGATATAGGGGGAAACGCAATTTACCTTTACATCCCTTAGCGGAAAGTCTATGAATTACTTGAAAATTTTGAAATTATATGAAATACATGTCACACTGAAAATACTATCCAATAAAGAAGGGTTTTTTCAAATCGAACTCCTAGAAGGAGAGATATTGACAAAAATATGATATACATCTCCGCCATCTGGCAGAGAAACTGTGGAATATTTTAAGAAGAAAATATTCCGAAAAGGTTTATCCGTGTGAGTGGCATCAGTCCACGAAAGAATATTTTCAATCGATATTTTAGGAGCTCAGATTTTATGGCGAATATATTAGAAGCAAAAATTAACACTTACGCACCCTGGTGGCCAAAGTATTCTTTACCAAAAATTTGAAATTATATGCAAAAGATTTTCCATCGGAAGGTGTATCCGCTGAACAAAATTTTTTTCAAATCGGAGTTTTAGAAAAAGAGTTATCGGGAAAAATGTAATTTACTTTTACGCCCCCTAGCAGAAAATCTACGCGTAATTTGGAAAAGTAAGTATATCTAAAATACTCTTCGGCATAAATGGAATCGAAAGATAAAAGGATTTTTTCAGTCGGATGTTTAGAAGCAAATATGTGAAATAAAACGTATTTTTGTATTCGATATCATCTGCATTTACGTCATCTAGCGGCGAAATTGTACATCGTAAAAAGAAACGAAATGAAGGATCATTATTCGCATATTTCAAGCTTCCCAAAGCAAAAAGGAATTTTTCAAATCGAACTTATAGTTGCAGAGATATCGTGGATACAGACGGACGGACGGACTGATGGACAAACCGGTAACATAAGCACGATCTTTTTTTTACAAAAGACGTGCTAAAAACGAAACGGCAGGCATGCAACATTTTGTTGTTTCAGCTATAACTAACAGGGCTGGCCTTTGGCATAGGCGAGCAAGGCGGTTGACTCACAGAGTAGTGATATATAGAGAGGTCACTCCCACATGTCATAATGCAATGCTCAGATTTATGTATTGGCAATGGCGAACTGCATGACAGCGCCATCACTGATTTGCACGAGAACTACGGCTGATCACGTGACAGGGGGTGAGATGTCTTACAAAGAGATTGTGAGATCTTACAAACTCTCTGGTTTCAATTTTTTAATTCGTCGTGCCTTTTCACACTTCTCCACCTATGAACTTCGGAGGACTGAATTGGTCACCATTCGTAATCTGGCGGAGTTCTTTGCAGTGGCGGTTTCTCAGGTGACGCAGGTGAAGTGCCTCTTCACCTATTTTACTCAAAATAAAGTTTTATTCAGTACTTTTTTATAATATATTCTTTTTTGCCTTTATTTAGTTCCAAAGTACTCAAAATTTTGAATAGATATTAATTCACATGGCGCGCTTAATACGGAAAACAAATCCTTACACGGAAACCAGCGCAAGTGAACAGCCGAAATGAGAATGCTTGGAAGCCTGCATTTTTCCGCCGAATTGTCATGGTAACCGTGACGTCACCCATCGCAATCTGTTCGCTCAAGTGAAGTGTTTCAACTTCACGCGCCTTACCTCTGCATCTTTCAGTTTTTGAGCGTAAAATCGAGAAAGATCGCTGTGGAGCGGGTGTTAATTTTTTTTTTTTTTTTTTTGGCCCTGATTACTTTTTAGTAATAAACATTCGGCGTGGAATAAAGACGGATTCTCAGATTTATTAAGCGTAACACGGTCACTTCATAAACATCGGGATTCTAGCGAACACCTGAAATGCGGATTAATGTTAAGGAATTTTGAAAAAAAGTCAAAACACCATTGCCGATGCCCTGAGGGAAAATGCTAGGCTTTTGAAAACGCATTTTAACGAAACCGTTCGTTTAAATAGACTTTGATGCAGTATTAGTCTGTACTGTATTTGAGCAAACAAGAACTAACATTCCATGGCCATGACGAAAGTATGGGCTCGATAAATCGTGGAAATTTCATTGAATTACTTTCATTGTTAATATGAAGAAGTTCTTTAGAAATTGAAAATCAATACGAAAGGATAAAAACTATTCAAAATGAAATAATTGAATGTAATTCTGAATATATAAACGATCACGTCAAAAATTAAATAATTTTTTATTGTTGATTCGGAAGGTGTATTGGTTGAGGGATTTTTGGGTTTCCATGATGTGAATGAAGATAGAATGTCACAAGCTTTATACAAAATGCTAGACAAAATTTTGGAACAGTCTGATTACCAACACAAATAAATAGGACAATGTTACGATGGGGCAAGTATAATGTCTGGACACTTAAATGGGCTACAGAAAAAAAAGTCAAGGATAAAATTTCTCAAGCTGTTTTTGTTCATTGCTTAGTTCATCGTTTATTATAAACTCTTGTATTACACCAGAGTTTTTCTAAAATTTCTAAGTGTCGAATACTTTTTGCAAGCCTCATTGGAATTGCTTCGTTTGTTCACCATTCTGCGAAGTGGTCTTATACACTTATATCAACAACCGCAAGATGATTGATTGATTGATTGATTGGAGGTTTAACGACCACCGTGAGCAACTCAATGGGCTATAAGCAGTCGCCCTTCCCTAATTTAGGGTCACTGGTTCCAGGGAAGGGAGAGAGCCAGTGCCGTAAGACAAACACAACATCCATGCCTCACCGAGATTCGAACCCGGACCCCATTCGGACCAATGATCAGAGGCCATTGCTTAGACCACTGCGCCACTGGGGCGGCAAAACTGCAAAATGCAGACCAACCATAGCAGAAACCGATGGTCCTCCACTTCGAAACTAGTAAGTGTAGTTGTTGAAGATTGGAATAAATTGAAGGAAGTGTTCGGATTTCTGACGAATAGCGAATAATCAGACAAAAAATCAATTCATCTTGCCAAGGGGTTTTTGAATGATATGAACACTTTCGAATTTACGTTTTTGGCTCCACCGATCTATTATTCGAACTTTTGAAGAAAAAATAACTAAACATAAATACTGTGCAACTCAAATTAAAAACAAAGCAAAAAGACTCGTGAAATTTTGAGCCATAAAAGGAACGATGAGTTATTTGAAGCACAATTTAGAAAAGCTAGCAAAATCACAGAAATAAGCACGGGAATATGCTGCTCTTGCACAGTAAACAATTTCTCAAAATTATAAACAATTGCATTTTAAAATTTTGGACCACATTCTTATGGAAATGGATATAAGATTTCAAGACTGCAAGAAACTTCAATTTGTCTGACTTGCTGACACAACCAAATTCGAATAATTTAATGCATGCTTTCCCTCTAGCGCTCTTGAAAATCTACATTTTTACGGAAACATATTTACTAAACACAGCGCCTTAAAAATGAACTGAGTCTTGTATATGCCGACGAAAAATTAAGGAATATATTGACTCAAGAACTCCTTTGAGTGTTTCACGGAGACAAAGACATTTTTACAGAAGGTTATAAATTGGTTTTCCTCAGTTTAGCAATTCCATCTACAAGTGTGCCAGTGGGAAGAAGTTTTCTTAAAAGAATACAAACTTGCTCAATAAACACTAGTTTCCAAGGTAGACTTGCTTCTCTGGCAAATATTTCTATTCAAGAAGACATTTTATTGATGCTCACGAACAAACAACCATCTAACCATCTTATGACGACATAATCGACAAATCTGCAGCTTTAAAAGGAAGAAAAATTGATTTAATATAAAAAAAATAAGAAAGTCCTCATTAAGGGATTTTCATTGTAGACAGTATATATATTTTCATACTGCTCTTGTACCTCTTCACCTATTTTTCCAACCACGAGCCGCCACTGGTTCTTTGGTTACACAAAATCTTTGATTGACAGATTAACTACCAGATTCTTTCGTTCTGTTTCTACCACCTTCATTGGTAACTGTCCCATTCGGACAGTTAGTTCCTTCAATTGTTAGACCTTTAGAGACTATTTGCCATCACCATGACCTGAGTTTTGGGGTCAGGGTTTCTAACTTATTTCCATCCATTAAAAAAGACCGGGGCCGACCTACTGACTTGCAGAGGCATGGAATATATATTGTTCCCCTAAAATATTTAACACCAGACTTCATTGATAAATGTTACATCGGTTCCACTGCCCGGATACTTAAAACCCGTCTCAAAGAACACCAATATGACCATCGTAATGGCTCAACTTCCACTGTTTTATCCCGCCGACTTTTAATCATGGAAACTTACATTCCCATTTGGGACAACTCTAAAATTTTAACTGCTTGTCATACAAAATCTCAGCTGTTACTCACTGAAAGCCTATACATCGATAAATTATCTGACACTTGCTGTATTGATGAACTGCCAAGAAACATCCCTCGACCTTGGAAATATCTGCTTACAGATTTATCCACATAGTATCTACTAACTAATGACTATATTTTTGCTGTTAATGACTGGACATGCGCAAACAGGAACGGCTCCACCTGGGGCACGAGCTCACTCAAAATTTTGATGAGTCCCCGGATTTTTTTAGATAAATGAAGAAAATGTAGTACACCTTACAATCGGAGCATGTTCTTCTGTGGTAATGGGAGCAGGGTAGCATTATGCAATTATGTTCTTCCAACCACGGTCCATGACTCAGACGGGAAACCTAACTTGCATGTTGGGTTTCTGCTTTGGCGCACAGATGTCGAAGACTGGCCGGAAGTTCAAAGAACATCGTCAATCCGATGCCGCGGCTCATGCCAGTGGGTTGAAAAGTTGAATAAGCATCACTCTGCCAATCCCATCACCACCCTGGCGCCTTCGCAGTCTATGACAAGTAGTGGGCGTAATCACGATCGTCAAAAACAGCAGTTAGTGATCGGTGTCGGTCACAACCAGACAGCGAGTGAAATTTATCTTGGCTACCTAGTAGTTACACTCGTTTTCTTACTCGTTCTGGTGTAAAATCTAATTTTTCTTGCTTGATTTATTTTTTTTTGCACGCATTGTGCGTGATACATGAAAGTGAGGTATTTATCCCAAACCAAAGTTTGGAATAACATGTCCGCAAAACGAGCAATCCATGATTTTTAATCAGAAAAAGAAAAGTAAATTATGCGATAGTGCCTACAAAGCGGATAATGGTTATCAGACGGCTTCAACTTCAATAGCGTGTGGTGAATCATTAGGAATCAACGAGGATTCTTTAAGTGCTTGTAGTGATTCAATGGAAAATTTTTATGAACGCAGTGCTTGTGAAAATAAAACACTGGAAGGACCACGTGGTCGCAAGACAAAAAATGTTCACTCGGAGAGCTTGATATATCAACTTCACTTTCGAATCAACCCAAACAGCCTACATTAAAACAGTTCCCACAAAAAGGTACGGTAGAGAACATAGAAGCTTCCAGACATATTAGTACAACTTTTGTTTTCCGTGTAGAATGCTTTCATCGGACGACGAAAAAAATGAGGTCACCTTCGCTCAGCGAGGTTACAACAATTGGAAAAAAGCACTTGAAAAGGATTCAAGTTTTAAAAAACAGCTTGACCCACAAAGCTTACTTCGGGTCGGGTACCTCTTATAAGAAGATTAAATCAAGAAGGGCAGATTCATCAGTTGCCACACTTCAAAGTGCTGCATGTGCAGCGGAAGTCAAGGAAAAGTTTTGTTTAGGGCAAACGACGGCAGTTTTTTAAAATTCTCGACTTTAAAATATATATATATATATGAAGCATAATTTGTCCCCCCCCCAGATTTTGGAGTGTCCACCCTACAGCCCCCTTTAAATTTTTTTTGGCGCCGTCCCTGTGCGAAATGCACCTTATGACGACTGACTATACGTCATTTGTTCATTCATGTATCTGTTTATAAGCTGCCTCTTCCACTGTATGTTTTTATTGCGTCTGAGGATGAGTACCTGATGGCAGGACCCGAAATGTCTCACGCTTTTCATTTTTAACTATCATTAAAGTTTTTATTCCATCATAAAATTCTTTTATATCGCGTGAAGACGGTTTGTCGTTTATATTCTCACACAGAATATTACTTCTGATAAATTTTAAATGTTACTCATAGAGGGCAGCACATGCCAAGCTGCACTTTGATTTTGTCCTGAAATTTCATTGTGATTCTGTACAAAAAAATATCTGAAGCCAGAAAATTACAATTCACTAAGCAAGAGGGAGCAGGAATTATAGAATACCTGCATCACCATGTTATATCTATAACAAGGAATATTCCAAGTCCAAATAACTTCTCTACAGGAAATAGTTTAATCAAAAATGTACTGAACAAGAGTTGTAGAGCTCTCATGGAATGCAATCAAATTTAGCATCAATTACTTATTTAATTACAAGAAAGTTGATGCTGAAAAAAGATGAGATTTATTCCCCATCCTAAAATATTTTAGTTAAAACATAAACGATATAACACCACAATTTGTGATGTTTTTTTATATTGTTGAGGATTTAACCACCACCGTGAGCAACTCCAAAAGCTATATGAGTCGCCCGTCCATAATTTAGGGCAACTGGTTCCAGGGAACGGAAAGAGCCGGTGCTGTAAAACGATCACAACATCCATGCGGGTCATGCCTCACCGGGATTCAAACCCCGATCCAACTAAGACAAATGGTAATGGCCAGCGCTTAGACCACTTCGCTACCGCGGCAGCCTATCATCGAGATACTTTGTTCGATGATTTGGTATGTCTACCATTAATACTGTGTGGTTTTTAACTTAATTCCAGGAAAAAATCATCCGCTTCGGAAAATATTTTTATACCTTTATGAGTCCATTTTCTTGCGATTCAATAAGTAATTGACGCTAAATCTGGTTGCATTTGATACATTCAATTGAGTTCTACTACTTTTGTTTATCATATTTTTTCCTATTTCAATATTTTGCAGAAATTAAAAAATTGAGATCAAAAACTAAGAAATTGAGGACATCTGACGTTCTCAATAAGTTTTTACGAAATTTAGGACGAAGCATTGAAATTGAGGACTGTCCCCAGAAAATGAGGATGTCTGGTCACATTAAGCTGAAAGAGAAAAATTCATAAACCTAGTTTCGTGAATTTTTTCTCTTGTATATATTTGCTTTTTTTTAGGGGACAGGGCGTGGTCTTCAGAAATTATATTTTTCTTGAAAAAAAAAATGTTTGCAGTTCTTGCTCATTTAGATTTATTCTGTATGTTCTTCGGCTTCTTATAGGGCTTTAAAGTGGTGGCATTTATCCCTTTTTTTTTCATTGTGCATGTATGTGTGCATGTCCAGCCCATTGTCTTTAAAGATTTTCTACCTTGAGCGTGATGAATGTAATCAACTCTTTTTTTCAGATAAGAGAAACTCATAGATCAGAAAACTGACAAGAATTGATGATATCATGGGGAAGGTGACCATGATGTCATATTGATGACATCATGACCACTTTGCAATGACAATGAGGTAGAAAAACTGGCCACTGCTGGACCCAAGGGCCACGAAATTTAAAATGCAAGGTGTGGAAATTTGACGTTGTTCACATGGTCCTATGTAATTTTAACTGTGTGTATTTTGGAATTGCGTGGTTTTAGGTTGCAGAAACCGTGTTAATATCAAACCGGAATGAAATGTACTTATTACACGAAAGAAGTTTTCAATTTTAACATTATGTTTTGTTTATAATTCGCACGAACGTTCGTGAATTTCACTTTAAAATAGAAATGGGAAGGAACTTCAAAATAATAAAGAATTTTATAAAGTCAGAATTTTCTTACACATGGGCAGCAAGTTACAAAGCAAAATTGGTAACATTTGCGACGGAAGAAGGCGATTCAGCCAATGCAAAATGCATTGCAATGACATCGAAAACCATGAGCATTCCCACGCTTTGACGATCGTCGTTTGCGGTAATAGGCTTCACGTGAAGTGGTACGGCTCCAGTAACAAGGGCATCTCCAGATATTTTATTCTAACCTGCTTGTGCTGGACAACTGAAATATTGGACCATTTTCCGTGGGAAAGGAAAACACCTAAACCATGTGGGAGATGGGTGGATGAAATTCAAAGGGGACCTGCGTAACACAGAGCTTTGTGGAACAGGCGTGGGATGACCTTCTTCCAGTAGTGGATGGATAAAGGTTATGATGATTGTGCACATAAATATACATTAATCGACAAAACTTAGTCACACTCGAGTGTTATCTTTATGGGGAATGTGACTGTTTATACGGCTTTTCCCAACTGCTTTGGAGTTCGGACCGAATGCGCTGGCGGTCGTGGCTCGACGGCGCTGTAATGATTCAATGGTCCAATAGCTTCCACAGAATCTTAAATAATGAGAACATCCTTATCATGCAACATAAATTTTTTCGTCGCCTTGAATTTTGAATGTGAGCAGCAAACATTTCCTAAAAATTTTGATGAAGAAATGCGAATTTTAAAGAATGGTGAAAAAAAAAATGTACTTGAAACTTTTTTTTTTTTTTTTTTTTTGGAGATTTAACGACCACCGTGAGCAACTCAATGGGCTATAAGCAGTCGCCCGTCCCTAATTTAGAGTCACTGGTTCCAGGGAAGGGAGAGAGCCAGTGCCGTAAGACAAACACAACATCCATGCCTCCTCGGGATTCGAACCCGGACCCCTTCCGACGAATGATCAGAGGCCAACGCCTTAGACCACTGCGCCACCGGGGCGGCGTACTTGAAACTGGTGCAAAAGTTTCAATTCCAGTCTTATACAAATTGTAAACAAGGATTTTGCCCCCCTCTCTTGAGCTGCGTTCTGGGCAGCTCCTCCGCCCTAGTTGCGCCTCTGAATTTGTTTATGCCGCCCCGGTGGCGCAGTGGTCTAAGGCGTTGGCCTATGATCATTCGTCCGAAGGGGTCCGGGTTCGAATCCCGGTGAGGCATGGATGTTGTGTTTGTCTTACGACACTGGCTCTCTCCCTTCCCTGGAACCAGTGACCCTAAATTAGGGACGGGCGACCGCTTATAGCCCATTGAGTTGCTCACGGTGGTCGTTAAACCTCCAATCAAAAAAAAAAAAAAAATTTGTTTATTATTAACTATTAAGAATGAAATGTGGCTCCATGAAAATGTTAGGGTGTTTTGATCTCAAGCAAAAAGCAACTGAATCTAAAACATTTCACATGAACATCACTAGAAGAAAGTTTAGGGCACACTGCCGCATACAAACCAAGCAGAAATAGCTTTACTATTGCAAACGGTTTTTGATGTGCGTAATTATTGAGATTTAAAACATTGAGTGGCCTGCAATAATATGGTGAAATGATGGAATTTGAGATATCTGGAATACATCAGTTTCTGACGTTCTTTCTAGTGCTGGAAACAGCAGCACTTAAAGTAGTTTTGTTATGTGGATTGTGCTGGATGTAGATTTAGTGAAACAAGAATATCAATAATAGTTGAAATTCACGCCACAAGGTGGCACGTAAAGAAATGGAACCAGACGTCTCATAAAAAAACAGAAGTGTGTGAAAGTTGCTATTTGTTAATGAACTAATTATCACCGTGACCGTGAGTCATAAATCAATGGGTGTGTAGAGGAGGGGGTTCTGGCGGTAGGGGTTAATAAATTTACAATGGATCGTGCTGAAGTACCGAAAAATAGGTATAGGATATTCAGTGATACGAAAAGTAAACATAATTGAAGGTAATCGGAGCGCAGATGTGCATCCTTAAACCTTAATCGCTTGAAGTTGCAGTAAGAATGCGAGAACAAATAGAGCATGAAAGATAGCAAATGTTGAAAGTGTAAGCGAAATCTGTTTTTGAAATTATGGCTTTGCTTTAAAGTGGAATGAATTTCAGCAGTTTGTTCTCTATGTTTGTTAAACGGGTATGTTATACGCGCAGTACCTGAGAATCTTATAGTGTTGTTTTGCTTATGTTTTTGCATTTATTTTTGCACATTTAAGGCTTTGACCGTTGGTCTCGTGACATTTTTTTAAATTTTATAGTTATATTAAACCAGATTAAAAATGATTATAGGAATAATAAATTCCGCTTTTAATAAGGTCACAATTTTGCGTATCTTAACACCAATGCATTAATAAATTTAGGCAAGGGAAAATTATATGAAAATATAAATACGTTAAGTGTTTATTAGGATGTAAAACCGGACTATGCAGCTGTCCACTTAGACGCGCGAAATAAAATTTTGTTATATGTAATTCAAAATTCAGCAAAATGTTTTTTTCAAATCAATTTATAATACATGTAAACAATGTATATCTTGTGTTGCTAGTGTAAAACTAAATGGAGCTCCGAGATTTGGCTCATCAATCAGTCAATTTGATTTTGATATTGCAATATCAGTCCTCATTTGTAAGCTAAGTTCAGGAAAGTGTAATTATGCATACTTATTGTAGCTGTTATTTGTTTATTTGATACAAGGTCTTCACATATTTGCTAATCTGTCATTCAAGTAAACTGCAGTGGCATTCCTCCACCCCCACCCCCTCCATTTTATTTCCGTTGATACCAGTCAAATGTGAGGTTGTCTGCATGCTTTTAAAGCAAGCTGTCGGAGGTCAGCTTCTTTTTGGAAGGTGATACATTTGGAAAATCCAGGGAATTTTATATTATGTGGTAGTATTGGCAATTATTTGAAATGCATAATCCTGGCATGTAGAAATTGTTAACACCAATTATGTAAAAAAATAATAACTATACTAGCGATCTGATTTATTGGTGTAGGAATATAAACGTTTGCAGGGCAGATGAATTGTGTTACAGTAAGGGAACCGCGTTAGTGCATTCTTTCAGATGAATCAGCTGTAAACAATTCACTTCTGTTTTGCTGTGTAGTTGCTTAGCATACTTAGATTGAAATTAAAAATGTTTGACCACTTTCTGCCCCAGATTTTAGGAAGTGGCTTGTGGGTTCCTTAATGCCTTGTGCTTAAACCAATAGATCACAAATTGTTGGGTGTCTCGCTTTGTGCGTATATGATAAACTGACCATACTCTTTTGATTAAAATCCAATTTTTCTCATTTGGAGTTACTTTCTCAGCAGCTAGGGATGTCGCCAAGGAGGCCCACCCAGTTCAAGATGTGCCATTTTTCAATATTTTTAAATTAAAATATAATGTGGACTGTGCCAGTAATATCGAGTCTTGTGTTTTTAGTCATGTAGCCCTACATATTTTCCCCTTGGAAGTGTGTTGTTCACTTCTCTGTAGAAAGGTTATCAAAAGTGCATCAGTAGGGCCATGAAAATTCAGTTTGTTACCCTCCCAAATTCTTAGTTCAAGCCTCGTTTCATGTTAGTATGGCGAGGGATGAATAAAGAGGGCGGATAGGTATTCACCAAGAGATTGCTCTGCTGTTTCTTCTAAGCACGAGATTCCAACACGGGAAGTGAAGTTTAATGCTATACCAGTGCTCTTAAGCTTGCTCCCGGAGTGGGACGTGGCTGATGGCTGCTTTGGAGAGTGCAAGGCAAGGTCGATGGCTTGAAGGAAAAGACGATAGTGCAAGGCAATGTCAATGGCTTGAAGGAAGGGAGTTAAGGAGGTGTTGCGTCTGCGCATCGCAATGTGAAAACTTCATTCAAGAAAACAGAACGTTTTTCTTTAAAAGAAATTGTACAAGTACTACTATAAGCAAAAACGAAAATTTTTGAAAAGCAATTAAGACATTTACATCAAGACGCAAAAGTTGAAGGCAACAGACATTCTACCAACACTTACATCTTACACCAGTAACTCATTAGTCATTGTTATGTTATCTTGTTGATTTACTACTGGTATAACTAGTCGAGCTAAGTGTGTGCGAGTGTATCAAGGTGTGGGAATTGCGCTAGATTACTTTGTAGCTGGCAGTAAAAAAGCATTCAAAATTCTTTCTTTCAGTGTTTTGTGAATAAAAGTGGTTGTTGAACTTGCCTCCATCAAAAATCATGCCCGCCCACCCTGATTTTCAAAGTCTAGCGACATCCTTGTCAGTAGCACTACATGTTTTCTGCTTAATTGTATGAGTGAAAATCTATAAATACAACACTTGAATTCCTTTAATCTGTGTAAATGAACTAAGCTAACCATTTTCTGTATAATGAATCCGATAATCTAACAGATAGCCTATTCTTGGGGTTGGGAGATCATTCTTCCTAAAGAGCAGCAAGTGAGTATGACAGAATATATTTAAGCATTTTTCTGCATAAAAGTATGAAAATGAAACATATTTACAAAGCATTTGGTATCTGGATGTTGAGTCCTTTACTTAAATGTAGTAATAATTAAATTGGACCATAAAATCTGTGTATACACTTAAATTAGTTAATGCTTAGATAAAACAAGGGGTAGACAAATCCAAGGTGCCGTGAAGTCTTGAGTTTTCGAATTCTATTCTCAAAATTTTATTTTTTAAAATTAGGATTTCTGTTACAGAGCTTCCATTTCTCTAATAATGAAGGAAGTGTTACAAATTTTTTTCTGTTTGCAACTGTTTTGTGGACTACTTATTGTAAAATCAGAATAATGAAAATGCCAATATCAATTTTTAGTACTTTTTATCAGCAGAGTTCTACATTCTGCAGATATTGGCAGCAGTCATTTACATTGAAGTACTATGGTGCATCACGAGAGATACACGTATGCTGAGAAGAACTGGTCAGTGTTGAACAACTGAAATACTTCACTGTATTCCACTACATAAGAAAAGACCCAAAAAAGACCAGGGGTTGATCCATGTTTTTTTGTTGATACCGATTTTTGTGTAATTTGGCCTAACGGTGGGCAAATGCAGTCGTTTACCTGAGCCGGTTCCCTTAGATCGGGTCACTAAAGTGATATATTTAAAAGACCTGTTTGTTTCATTCATTGGAAACAAAGAGGTGTGAGGTCTTTTCTGGTTGATGGTTTGCTTATGTTCATAAGGTTTAGACTCCATAAATTATGTGTTTTAAAATAGTATGTGATGATTTTTATAGTTAGTTGCTTCACTCTGTGGTAGTGCAAATACCGCCTTTCACAGTTTTATTAATACATTACCAAGTTAAATATTAATGAATATAAGCTACATGTTGCAAAACCATAGGTGCTGCCAGAGTTCTGATCTGGTGCCCCTGTTTTGTGAGTGAAACTGTAATGGAAAAGTCATAATACGAAAAAAAAAAAAAGAAATTTTTAAATATACGATATAAAGCATTCTTCGCAATCTGCAAAAAAAAAAAAAAAGCGTGTTGGCGATGGAGATAAGTTTTGTGAAAATATTGATCTTTTTAAATGTTACTTTTTTAATCATATTTTGCTGCTTTATTGTAAAGAATGTATAGCCTGTTTTTTTGTACTGTTACACAACACTTTGTTTTTTATATTTCCACTGGAGAGTGAAAAAAAAATTGGCGAGTTCAGATTGCGTTTGGTGAAAAGAATCGAATTTGGCGAATGGCTTGGCAAAAACTAAAAAAAACCAGAGCAACTGCTGGATATGTATTCATTGTATTGCAGATTTAAAGATGAAATTGAAAGTAAGATGGTTCTCGTAATGCTCACATAAAGATTTTCGATCCAAAAATCTTATAAATGGGCAATGAAACACGAGCTCTGACCAAGTATGATTGAATAAATGATAATAAACGTACTGTAAAACTGATGATATATATACAAAAACCGTCACACATGTAATAAACTGAAAATAGCAAATGCAGATAACTTGGTGTTACTAATAACTTTTAGAGTTAAAAACATATATACACTCCTGTAAGACCTTTCGGGAACACCGTGTTCCCATCTTCAGACAAATCCTGCGACCAAGCGAGTCTCCACATATGTACACCAGAAGTTACGCTGATGATGTCCACAAGGAAACTATGCATATGTTTAAGAAGTCAACAAAACATCATTAAAGTGAATTATACAGTAGGTGAAAACCAATAATGTTGATAAGGAGGATCAATGCTTACCATCCACTACACCATGTCATAAAAATGAAAATAAAAAACTGCATGAATATGGTTCAGGTAAGAATATTGTCACACAACATACAGAAGTACTGATCAATGCAAACAAGTACTAACATCAACTTGGGTAGTTCGAACTTGGATAAGCTGTTTCCAAGATGCAGGTATATCACATGGATATGTATCATTACATCATGAAATTTTATTGGCATAAACACTCAGACTTTCAGCTAATAGTAACATTGATGGAATGTCAGAGTGTGTTGACAGAATATTCTCTTGGTTTTAATCTGGGTAATGTGTTTCGTTGTATGTCAGGCGTGCCAACACAGTGTAGACAGCATCATTTTTCACTGCATATTTATGTTCAGATAATCGAAAATGCAATGCTCGTTTCGTGGATCCTATATACTGCTTGGGTTGTACGGGATTATCCACGGGGCACAGGGGGATACTATAAACACCATATTGTTCGTGTAAACCTATATTATCCCTGTCTTTCTTTATTGACGTAAGAATGTTCCTTGTCTTGACACCAACATCTAGGCCAAATCGTCTACATATGTTCTTTAGCACTGCCACTGGAGCTGCGTAGTCAATAGAACCCACAAATCTGCGATGTGTTTGAATAGGTTGCTATGTGGATGACTGGTGTCCCATCAAACTCGAAAAAAGACGGTCTACAATACTAACCTCATAACCAAAGAAACTATTTCTTTTATCTTTTTAAATTCAATAAGTCGAAGACTTCTGCTTTGAGAAATGAGATATAGCTCTTTTAACCAAAAGCGAATACCAGATAGTTTATAGCTATAAGGATGGACCGATTTAGCAGGAATTAATGATAGAATGGCCATCGGTTTGCTTTACACTGAGTACTGTATAGTTTGAAGAACTGGGTATCTGACCAACTGAAAATCTAAAAATGGAAGAGTATAATTGACCTCAACTTCTGATGTGAACTGGATAGAGGCACCTTGGGAAGACTTGTTCCGTGAATTGTGACAGCTGATCTAAAGTATACAGCCAAAACATTAAAATATCACCCACATACGTGATATACATCAATTGTGTCTCCGGATAGGTGGAAAGAACAGTATCCTCAATATGTTGCATAAGGATCTCGACCATTACCGTTGGCAGCAGGGAACCCATCGGCGAACCACCCTTTTGTCTGTAAATAAAATAGGTGCGCTTCTGAATCAACTTAAGTTCACTGAGGATAGCTGCAATTTCACTCTGGCATACATTTTGGACACTAAGTCTAGTTTCAATGATAAGGTGAACTTGATCCCGGGGTATGCTTGGAAAAAGTGAAACAATGTCTAATGAGATGATAATAAATGACATAGATTGGGACCGGCAAGAGCGAAACGTGTCAGAGCCTGTTCAGAACTAGAAACCGAATACCTGGAAGAATTAACTAAAGGTTTTAGATATCTGGCAAGAGCTCTTTCCAAACCTGTGGATGGGTTAACATGACCTAACACCAAAGGTGGAATCGGGTTATGTGTTTTAATTTGGCTGAAAAAGGGCAGGTACACATCTACCAATGGCTGGAAAAAAGGAATCCTGCAAAACGATCGGAAAACTAGTGTGGTTTCTTGAGCGGCTAAGCGTAGCTATTGTAGCTCTGGTTGGGTCTCTTTGAATGGTATTAAACCCTATTCAAGAAAAAGTTGTCCAGGGGTTTGAAATATGCATATCCACAGTCTTGCCCTAATACTTTAGATTTATTCCTCAGGTTCAGAAGGTGGTTTCTACTTTGCCCTCTTCGGAACGTGAAGCTGCCCGATACTCTGTTCTGAAGCTGTTAAGAAAACACCATTCTGTTTCAGATGTCGATCGAACATTATGCGTAGAACCCAATCAGCTGCAGGAGCTTAAGGATAATCCAGATATTGCGCTTGTTTGTTCTGACAAAACCAACCAAATAGTTATTATTGATGAGTCTATGTATCATGATACGATGTTAGCAGCTATAGATAAAATACCTCATACAATTATTCAAAGATACCCAACCAGAGCTACAATAGCTACGCTTAGCCGCTCAAAAAATCATACTAGTCTTCCGATCATTTTGCAGGACTTTTTTTTCCAGCCATTGGCAGACGTGTACCTGCCCTTTTTGGCCAAATTAAAACACATAACCTGATTTGACCTTTGGTGTCGCGCCATGTTAACCCATCCAGAGGTTTGGAAAGAGCTCTTGCCAGATATCTAAAAAAATAAAATTCTTCCAGGTATTCGGCTTCTAGTTCTGAACAGGTTCTGGCACATATTCACTCTTGCCTGTCCCAATCTAAGCCATTTATTATTGTATCCTTAGATGTCTATAATACATTTGCTCAATCTTGGTATGAGAGCAAGAATATACATGGCTCTGTACTGCAATCGGGAAGATCGTACTAGCAATAGTTGTGCTGAAGACGCTTCCAAGATGTAATGGGTTGAGTTTCTTGGATTAGTATGCTGATTAGACAGGTCGCAGTTGGACTTTGAAAGAATATTATTGGTGTTCTTGGATATCTTGTCTGTAAGGATGCAATTGTATGTTTTTTCTTCTTGAGAAATTTTCCTGTTTTTGGAATTCCGTTTTTGCTTAACCCTTGGATCGGACATCGTCGTTTCGTCGTGCGACTCTGCACTTGAATAGTTCACGTCAACATGTGCACTTCTACAGAAAAAGGTGATGACTGCGACAGAGAACTATTGAAGCAGGATGGCTTTTAGTTTTATATGCAGGAGAACCTTCCCCACCCTTTTAAAAAAGTTTGTCAGTTCATGATTTTAGGCCTACGCAATTCATTTTTAGATCATTTACTAACAAGCATATATAGCGAATTGAATACGTGATGTCAACTTTTGAGCTGAGTTGTGCCAACAGATAGAATTGGATTGAAAGAATGGAGACGCACACGATGTGTAAACTTCATTGCTAAGGATTAACAGGGTTAGCGTTATTGACGTTTTATTTTTGTATCTAAGGTATGCTATCTAAATTGAAAATCGGACCTAGAAGTGGGACCACGCGGCATACGTCTGAAGTGTAAATAATGTGCAGAACAGAAAATTGAGGTATCAACGAGAGTACTGCAATTCGAAATCCTTAGATATTTTCTTTTTTTCCAAGCATACCCTTGAATCAAGTTCACCTTATCATTGAAACCAGACTTCGTGCCCGAAATGTAGACCATAGGAGTGAAATTGCAGCTATCCTCAGTGCACTTAAGTTGATTCAGAAGCAAATTTATTTCAAGTTTAATGGTGTTATATACAGACAAGAGAGTGGATTGCCGATGGGCTCCCCGCTTTCACGGATAATGGCCGAGATCCTTATGCAACATATCAAAGATACTGTTCTTTCTACCTATCCAGAGACACCACATTGTATATCAGGTATGTGGATGATATTTTAATGTTTTGGCTGTATACTTTAGATCAGTTGTCGCAATTCACAGAACACATGCCTTCCCAATGTGCCTCTATCCAGTTCACATTAGAAGTTAAGGTTAATTATACTCTTCCATTTTTAGATTTTCAGTTGGTCAGATGCCCCGTTCTTCAAACTATATAGTACTCAGTGTATAGGAAACCGATGGCCATTCCGTCGTTAATTCCTGCTAAGTCGGTCCATCCATATAGCTATAAACTATCTGGTATTCGCTTTTGGGTTAAAAGAGCTATATCTCATTTCTCAAGCAGAAGTCTTCGACTTATTGAATTTAAAAAGATAAAAGAAATAGTTTCTTTGGTTATGAGGTTAGTATTGTAGACCGTCTTTTTTCGAGTTTGAACAACAGTCATCCACATAGCAACGTATTCAAACACATCACAGATTTGTGGGTTCTATTGACTATTTACGCAGCTCCAGTGACAGTGCTAAAGAATATATATGTAGACGATTTGGCCTAGATGTTGGTGTCAAGACAAGGAACATTCTTACATCAATAAAGAAAGACAGGGATAATATAAGTTTACACGAACTATATGGTGTTTATAGTATCCCCCTGTACCTCGTGGATGATTCTGTACAATCCAAGCAGTATATAGGATCCACGAAACGAGCATTGCATTTTCAATTATCTGAACATAAATATGCAGTGAAAAATGATGTTGTCTACATTGTGTTGGCACGCCTGACCTATGATGGAACATATTACCCAGATTGGAACCCAGTGAATATTCTGTCTACACACACTGACATTCCATCAATGTTACTATTAGCTGAAAGTCTGAGTATTTATGCCAATAAAATAAAATTTCATGCTGTAATGATACATATTCATGTGATATACCTGCATCTTGGAAACAGCTTATCCAATTTTTGACTCCCCAATCTGATGTTAGTACTTATTTACATTGATCAGTACTTCTGTGTGTTTTGTGACAATACTCTTACCTGAACCATATTTATTTAATTTTGGGTTTTCATTTTTATTTTTATGACATGGTGTAGTGGGTGGTTAGCGTTGATCCTCCTTAAAGTTCACTGTACAAGAGTTAGCTGGTGTGTTCTAAAAATTGAATGTGGATATATTAGAACCAGAGGGTATCAATCTGAATGTTGAACGGTTCACAAAAGTGGAATGGCAAATGAATGAACTTTTACGATGCTATCCTAACATTTATGAAGGAAAAAAAAAAAACTTACAATGCAGATCACACTAACGAGATTCTTCTCAAAAGCTACACCCAGGACCTACAAGCACTTCCATTTCCTCGCCATCATCTCCCTTACCCGGGCCCTCTACAGCTCCTGATAACCCTACTGATAACTCCGAAGATGACATGGATGACCTCGAACCACTACCGCACTTCGAAGGATTCAGTGACTAAAATATTAATCTGAATGTCTTTTTTTTTTTTTTTTTTTTTATGAATGAACTATAATTTTTTTGGCACATCATTTTTATCATTTTTGCTGATTCTATTTTTAAGCTCTGTAATACGTAAGAGATGCAAATTAAAACAAAGTTATCAAGTTGGAGTTTCCTTTGGACCTTTTCTTTATTCAGAATAAATAAAAGCAATTAAGCTCCCCAATTATCGACCTATTCCCTTAACGACCTAGTCGTAGGAATGGAACTCGGTCATTAAGTGAGGAAGTCCTATATCAGCATAGTAGAGGCTTAAATGCTTGCTGCATTTTTTTCTTAAATCAAAGCAAATAGTTTCCTTCACTGGATAAATTCGTGTGCAACTTAGTTGTCTCTGATACGTGAGGCAAGTTCCCAATATATGTCCAGAATGGACATTTCATTAAAGGCGGGTTTGTGCCATATCAAAATTTGGCATAGAATTTGCAATGAAGGCTTGAGAAAGGTCTCTTAGCTGTACAGGTCGACACTGGTATAGATAAAATTATATGAAAAAAATTGACAAATTCCAGTAGCACATTAGCTAGGAATATGTAGTTTTTGAAGAAATTTACAATGCCATCAAAATCAATCAAATTTTGGGATTGCAAAATGTCAAGGAACACAGATTTACATAAAAGTCTGAGGGCAATAAGCAATCCGACCTGAAATTTTCTATACAACCATTGATAAAAAGGACAAATGAGAACTATACACCAAAAAGCAAAATGTATGCTCCAGTGCCAAGTTCAGCCACAACTTTTAAGAGCCTGAGCCCATATTTTATATTGCAAGACACAGCCTGGGCCAGAAAATATGACTAACCCACTTAGGCATTACCAAAAAATCTCTTCTTTAAGACTTCCTGCAATTAACTGATATCTTTCTCAACTGGAGAAGAGACTGTTTCCACAGTATAGCCACTAGGTATTCTCTGTTGTTTGTTTCCACCTGAAATGTATCGGGCAGCCAGAAAAATCAGGTGGCACTAAGTACATTGTTCAATAGAATTAGCAGGGAGCTGCTGCATATAGGTAGGAGGAAAACTTGTGCTGGTGTGCTATCTACGATTCTTCAAGAAGCTCTTTTCTTATCCACAAAAATCCATTAATGCATGGCCTACAGCATCTGCTAACCCAATCCCAGAATAAATAACCCTCCAGACTCCTCACCCAGATGCCAAAGAATTCTCTTTATCAACTAGAAAGTGCCAGAAAAGTTTTGCAAACTAAATCATTTGAAATCACATTTAAAAAGGAGAGAAAACAAAAAATATCTTTCTCTCAAAGCCCAAGACCACCTGAGCCCCAGCCCAGCCACCTCCACTCTAATGTGCACATCCACACATGTGATAAATGTAATACAACAACACTCGTACTTTTTCGAGCAAAATAAATTCGGGCACTTTTCAAGGACTTTTTAAAACCAAATTATCATGTGAGTGTGTGTGTGTGTGCTGTCAGTCAGTCAGTTGGTAGGTATTTTAGTAAGTTCAAACCATTACACTTAGCTGGAATGAGCACACCTTCAACGTCCTGCCCGTTACCCCGACTCCCCTATTGGTTTATTTTATTAACTTAGAATTACCCCTCTGTTTTGCTGTTTTTTTTTTTTAAATCATTTTATTTTGTGGAATATTTTGAAACAGTACATTATTTTCATATTCATCTACTGGTATATTTATTGTTTGCTTTATTTTTTTTTTTTTTTTTTTTTTGATGCATGAGTGAGTTCTAACACTTTAGCTGCTCAGACCAGTTTGTTATTCTTTTTGGGGGGCATGAGGTCACATATGATGAACACAACAGAATAACAAGGGCAGTGCAAGAATCACAGGACATCCTGGGCTGCTTGCAGGTAAGACTGTCATTAGGGTAGGGTAGGTCTGATGTCACAGCACATTCTGAGGTTATAAAATTCACAGGAGGGGGGGGAGGTAGCTAGGAGATGAAGGGTCTATGCATAAAGCACAAGCAATTCGTAGAAGTTCCACCCTCCAGAAAGAACGCGTTCCGAACCCAGTAAACAGAAACCCATCACAATTCACAAATACATTATTCCACTTATTTTACTCCATAATGATGTCATAGTCCATGCACTCCCCTGAGTTGAATGCAAGTTCTGCGCCATTGGATCAGCTTGGCATTTTTATAGGAACTACACAGAAATCTCCTGCATAACTGCTTAGCTCAAACAATTATTTTACATGGGCTCTTCAGTCTTTCACATCATCACTTGAGAGAGAGAATTTCCTTTTTCTTTCTTTTTTTTTTTTTTAATGTAATTTTGCACAAGAAATTTTTTTTCCACTTTCTAGTTGTAGACAGGGAGTGGGGACTCGGGAAGGCCATTTATTCCATTCTTGGGTAGCAAACGCCATAAGACACACATATTTTTTTTTTTTTTTTTTTTTTTTTTTTTAATTGGAGGTTTAATGACCACTGTGAGCAACTCAATGGGCTATAAGCAGTCGCCCGTCCCTAATTTAGAGACACTGGTTCTAGGGAAGGGAGAGAGCCAGTGCCGTAAGGCAAACACAACATCCATGCCTCACAGGGATACAAACCCGGACCGCTTTTGGACGAATGATCAGAGGCCATTGCTGAGACCACTTAGCGACCGGGGCGGCCCAAGCATTAGTGAATTCCTGCGGAGAAGGAAATGCTTCTTCAAGAAATCTAGATACCTAGGTAGTGTGCTGCTGAAATTTTGCTGCTTACTTACACTACATGCAGCAGCTCTATACTTATTCTATTGAGCAACATATGTAGATTGCAGCACTTTCTATCTTTCAGAATACCTGGCCACTGGAAATATTTCAGGAAGAAATGAATGGTCAAAGAGCTATATTACAGAAACAAATAGCTATCACCCTCCCACTCCACAGTTGAGAAAGGCATTTGTTAAATGCAGGGGGAGAAGAGAGTGGAAGTCTGGTGTAGGAGATTCTTTTTATTAATGCCTAAACAGGTGAGTCATAGTTTTTAGGCCCTGGCTCTATTTTGCAACATGAAATTCAGGATTGGGCTGACATATTTTGGGTTTCAGTTCTTAAAATTGAGCCCAAACTCAGCACTGATGCCCAAGTTTGTTTCTCTTCTACTACATTTATTACCTGTAAAAGTGAACATGTTGATCAGCAAAACCCATGAGCAAAGAAGCAATCCTTAGGCTGTTGCATAGAAATCTGGGATTCTTATACACTATCTACCAACAAGTAATTGGACATCCCTGCAATTGACGATATCTGCGGTCCTGACACACGTCACGGCCGCCGCCGTTAAATATCGTGTGGGAAACAACAACGCAACCAGTTGCATGCAAGATGCCATGCAGTTCGGAGCTCTCTGATTTCGAGAAAGGTGTAATCGTCGGGTACTACAGAAATGGACGATCCATACGTGACATATCCAGTGAGTTGAAGTACCCAAAATCGACAGTGGCCTATGTGATTGGCAAGTGGAAGACGAGAGGTGACTGTTGGAATGTGCCCCGACCTGGCAGACCCACAAAACTGGGAGTTAGAGACCGACGGGTGCTGGCCAGAGAAATTCGGAAGAACCGCACCAAATCGATGGGCCACATCCGCGAGGAGTTTCAACAGGCATCCGGTAGTGTTCTTTCGCTGAATACCATCCGTAAGGAAGCCCATCTGCTCGGTTATCATGGACGTGCTGCTGCCCACAAGCCTTTGATCACCAAGTCCAATAGCGCTGTTCGGCTAACGTGGTGTAAAGAATGTCGACAGTGGACCGTTGAAAAGTGGAAACAGGTTCTCTGGAGCGACGAATCAAGGTTCACCCTCTACCGTTCAGATGGCTAGGTCTGGGTTTGGCGTCTGCCTGGAGAACGCCTCCTGCTGGAATGTATTGTGCCAACTGTGAAGTTCGGCGGCGGTGGAATTATGCTATGGGGGTGTTTCTCATGGTATGGCAAAGGACCCTTGGTCGCAATTCCTGGTAGACTCAACGCCGAGACATACTGCACCATTTTGGATGACCATGCGCTTGCTACGTTGTGGCAGTTTTACGGGGTGGACCCATGTTACTTTCAGGATGACAATGCCACCTGTCATGTTGCGAGGTCCACCATGGCTTGGTATGGTGACAATGGGGTTAATCGAATTGACTGGCCTGCGCAGAGCCTGGACCTTAACCCTATCGAGCACCTCTGGGACGAGTTTTAGCGTCAACTTAAGGGGTACCCCCACTGTCCGAAATCGGTGAAGGAACTGACCTGTCTTCTCCAAGCCGAGTGGAAGAAAATACCGCTAGCCGTCGTTGAACGCCTGGTTGAGAGTATGCCCCGGAGGGTCGCAGCTGTAAGCGCCGCTCGTGGAGGCTCCACCAGCTATTGAAGGTGAATAAACTTCATTTTCCTTTGCTATCACAGGTATCCAATTACTTGTTGGTAGATAGTGTATAACTTAAACTACCATACATTTCCACTTTTGCTTTTAAACTTGCACATTCCAAAGCATGTAATTCTTCCATATGTTATAGGTGTGTGGCCCTTCATGCACATGCACACAGAGGTGACTTTATTTGCATTTCATCCAAGATTTTTTAACCCATCCAACTTTTCTCTACTGCAAAAAAAGATGCAATTTGCCATTTGCTGTACTCTTAGTATTTGTATAAGGAAAACACATCATCAGAAAGATGTAACATTTCTCTACTTGTAATAAATCTATGCCTTCTCAAGCTGCACAAAGTTTTACTCAAGACACAACTGCCACTCTGTTGATCATCCTGACAAAATGCTAGAACCCAACCAGTAAATTGCACTGCACATTTAGAAATATTCTTTAGTTACTGCAGTAAGATCTTATGGAAAATATAATGTTGTTCATCTCTTGTTCAAATTTAAGTTCTTTTTAAAGATTTTCTTTTCAGGTAAAATGTTGACTTATAAGAACTAAAATTAACAACAATTAAAACTAACAAGAACCCTTAAAAACAGAAATGACATCCTAGAATGACACCTGATTAATCTACGTGACGTGCAACATTTACACAGGAAACAATGTCTGCCTTCTTCAGAAGTATTTACAACAGAAAGGGGAGATGAGATCTCTTAGTTACTTATTTCAGTCGTCACAATCTTCCATTGTAAATGTAAAATATCCTCCAATCCTATGTTCTGGCCTGAGTTTCCAGAACACCATCAGCTATCCAACCCTTTTCATTTTTCAAAATTTTGCTCCAAATATGAGAAATTTGTTTCACTTTTATAGTGATTTTATAAATTTTACCATAATATCAATCTCTATTATTTTCCCAATTATGTTCACTACAAATATATTCAAATACTAGTTAAATGTAATACTGCTAGCAATACCACATCAAACATACTTCTTTGTATCTTCCCCTTGTGTCTATTTGTCAAGATTTTCATTAAATTTACATCCCTTTAAAATTTTGCGCATCCAAGATATGAAATTACTTTCGTTGTTAGTCAATTTCTTTTAACTGGAAACTTAGGCATTTCAGGTTTACTAAATAATGTTGTATCACTTTTGTCTTTTAATAGCAAATTTGTTTGGGTTTGCACTTGGTTCTTAATTTTGTAGCATGGACTTTACAAATCCTTGGATTCCAAAATAGCTTTTAAAATGTTTTCATGTTTTACCCAGGGATAGACAAACCCCAAAATTTTCAGGTGACAGCACATTTTTTCAAGAGATGAGAGGAGTAAACCTAAACATACATTGTTGCCTCATGTATTATTTCTTACATATTGTTCAATAATTCAGTGTAAAATCTACAACTAAATTAGAGAACATGTTAGACTCTTGTACTATTAGTGGCATTTCAAAATAGGTTCAACATTTTAGGAAGTGCAGCTTTGTCTTCTGTGGTATAACATTCAGTAAAAATAGTAATAAATAAATACACTTGTAAGCACCTCAGGCAAAATCAATGCCATTACTATGAACTCTCATACTATCCACAGCTGAATGAAAGTCTCCCGAGGTCTCTTTCCCAACTTTCTCTTGGACCATCAATCTCCTCCATGCCACTCTAACATGCTTTCGAATTGTATCCACACCTTTTTCTCATGGTCTTCAGCAGTAGATCAAAGCAGCATTTGATACCAAAGAGTGGTACCTTCAAAAATACATTTTTTGCTCAAATAGCATCTGCACAAAACATTTTCAGTAAAATTTTATTAAAAAAAATATTTTAGTGTAACTGGCATCTTGAGTATTGTGCTGAATTTTTCTTTTTTCATGCGTACTGTTCATTTTGTTGTGAAAGCAAAACAGCACAGTGGGTGTTGATTTTTCTTTTTTTTAACATACCTGGACATGCAGCTCAATTTTCTTATTTACATGCCCACTCCAATCTTTTTTGATGAATCTTATACCTGGGCAATGGCATTTTGGTAATTCTGATCTCATACAGATTTTTTTTTATTTACAAATCCACACCACTTTGAATTATCTTGTACCTGTATGGGTTTCCTTAGCATGTTTTGACAAAACTGCTCTAAACACAAATATAGGCAAAATTCACAAAAGAGGTCAAATTATAGGTTAGTCGTTTCTATAGGATCCGTTCCGCGTGACCCAGTCAAACAGAGTGAATGAAATGATCAATTCAGTATTTCCAGCAGATCTCGTTCAAGGCGAACGAAGTTCTTCACTGTCCACCTGATCGACTTTATGGCCTGAGTTGTTCACCACTCACTTTAATTCCCAAGTTGTGGATCGGAAGGTCTTACACATTTGTTTTGTTACTTGGTTGGATGATATACTGTATATATATAAAAACCTTCACACACGTAATCAACTCGAAGCAGCAAATACAGCTAACTCGGTGGTACTAAAAACTTTAAGAGGTAAAAACATATACAGGGTCCATAGGAAAGTCCCTTTAGCCTGGAATAACTTGCGAACGAAGAGAGGTACAGTTATGCAAGTGAGATAACGATATAGTAAAGCAACTACGCACGATCGAATGCAACCAATAGCAGCGCCCCTAGTGGCGAAATGCGGAAGTCAGCCATTGCAAATCGAAAACAAAAAGAGATAGAGCAAAATTTCCACTTATAAAGTTGTAGAGCATCAATTAATTAGTACAAAACGACATTTGTTTCACACAGATAAGATAAATTGTCACCTGAATACCCTAAAATGTCAGAAATCGATGCACAACCTTTTGTGTGAACGTTTGAAGGGAACAGGCATAGGTATGAGCAAATACACACAATTTACTGCATAAATGCGTACTTCGTTACTCATAGATTTCAGACATTGTAGGGTATTCAGGTGACAACAAATGTCGTTTTGTACTAATTAATTGATGCTCTACAACTTTGTATTTGGAAACTTTGCTCTATCTCTTTTCGTTTTGCAATGGCTAACTTCCGCATTTTGCCACTAGGGGTGCTGCTATCGGTTGCATTCGATCGGACGTAGTCGCTTTACTAAACCATTATCTCACTTGCATAACTGTACCCCTCTCTGTTCGCAAGCTATTCCAGGCTAAAGTGACTTTCCTATGCACCTGTATACACTCCTGTAAGACCTCTCGGGAACACTGTGCTCCCATCTTCAGACTGATCCTGCGACCAAGCGAGTCTCCACATATATACACCAGAAATTACGCTGATGATGTCCACCAGGAAACTAGGCATGTGCGTAAGAAGTCAACAAAACATCATTAAATTGAATTATACAGTAGGTGAAAACCAATAATGTTGATAAGTTTTGTACTTCTTCCATTCTTTTCTCTTCTTCCTCTTTCAAGTGCTGCTGCACTTCCAACTCTATTAAATCTTCATTAGTTAATTCTCCCTCGACATATTCCACTAATTCTTCATTATATTCCACTTCAACATCTAAATTAAGCACGCTACCAAGCTCCACAATAGTTTTATGTATGACATCAATATGCTCTTCTTTGTCATACCCTTCGAAATTTTTCACGACACGTTTTAGGCATTTTTCCGTATGCCTTGTTCTGTCACTCCCTCCCAAGCTGATTCAATGTTCGTTATGCAGTGTAAAAATGTTGTACGATTTCCAAAAATCACGAAGGGTTACTTCACCACTTTCTGTTGCTGATACAGCTATGGAAAAAGTTGTGAGCAAATAGTACACTTTAAATGTAGCTATATCCCCCTGGTCCATTGGCTGTAGGATAGCAGTCGTGTTTTTAGGCAGATACACTACCTTTACATCTGGGTGTAGATCATCAAGATGCTGGGGTTGGCCTTGGGCCTTATCAAGCAGGAGGATAATTTTAAAGGGAAAGCCATTTTCCAGACAATAATGCTTGACCGAGGGTATGAAGCTATTGATGAACCAATCCTCAAATAAAGCTTGCGTCGTCCATGCCTTGTTATTTGCACGATAGTAAATAGGCAGCGCGTGCTTACTAACCTGTTTCACAATGCACGCGGGTTCTCGGAACGATAGATTTCCTCCCAGCCACATTTCCTCCCAACAACAACATGACTCTGTCCTTAAAAACCTTGAAGCAGTTATTGCTTTAGTTTCTTTGTGTATGTAGGACTTTTCAGGCATTTTCCCCCCAAAAAAAGTTCGGTTTCATCCACATTGAAGTTCTGTTCTGGGCGGGTAGCTGCCTTTCTAGATAATTTCATCAAATTGGTTAAAAAAAATTTCCGCTGTTTCTACATCTGCGCATGCCGCCTCATCTCTGATACTCTGATTGTGCAGGTTGAATCTCTGTTGAAACCATCCATGGCTTGTAAATGTTTCCGTTGTTTCTTTGCCTTCTCGTGCCTTCAAAGTCCCAAAGATACCACATGCCTTGGCTTGGAAATATTAAAAGGCTCATCGGCATTCTTTTTTGTATCTGGCCATCAAACCAGATCTCCAGTAATTTCTCCATTTCATGAATGAGGCCTGTCTGCTCTCTATTTATTATGGCTTTAAATCCTGTCGTTGCTTTCACTACCTCTTTCACTCTATCTTTATCCTTAAAGATCGTCAAAACGGTTGAATGCGCCAGCTCCAGGTCACGTGCTATCACTTTAACTTTAGCAGCTTCATAGTCGTTTATGATTTTCATTTGCATCTCCAGATCGACAGTCTTCCTTCAATTCTTGGCGCTTCCTCCAGGTTAAGTCATGCTTTTTCTTTTTGCCGACATCTTGTACTATGGGGTGCACAATGAAGTTACAAGTTTATAAACAAAATATGTAGTCTTGGAGATGAGAACGTACATGTTGTGAATACGGACTGTCTGCGCCGCTCTGCGGGAACGAGACTGTTGGAAGACGCTGCCCGTGTTGGCGATGCGGGAACATGAAGGAGAGCAAGAAACTCATAAGAAAAAAAGAAAAAAAGGATTTTCTCACGGGTCCACTCATAAAAGAACTGAGTGCACGCATCATCATCGAGAAAAATGCAGGTGACCTGCTTTTGAGTGGAAGACTCTTTCAACTTTGCCTTCTCGGTGAAAGCGTGTGTTTGCAGCCAGACATGAATAAAAATGTCTCAACAAGCAAAATGAAGCTGTTATTTTTTATAGCTGTTACCAATAAATCTTTGGCGAAGTGCCATCATTCTGCAACTCGGCAAATTAATGCCTGAATTAAGTTGACTCACCCACCTGTCACTGTGATTACTGTTATGTGTTGTATTATGTTTATCTTTCTCAGACTGAGAAAGAGAATAATTCCCTGTGCTGGAGTCTGGAGAGCTGGTCGTAAGTCCAAGCGATCATTAAACAGGTAGGTCATTAAGTGAGGAGTGCCTATATTTGAGTGGCAGAAATGGAGTCGAATTTAGACGTAAAATTTTCAGAATGTGTTGCCCTTATGAAACCAATATAAATGAAATAAATATCTAGGGAAGTCCTATACTTTTTAAGAATTAACTATAATTTTTAAGAATTAACTATAATTTTTATTTAAGTATTTCAGGTAGTCTGTCAGTGTTATAAAGCTGGATACCTGACTAAATAAAATTTAAATTAAGTTTAAATCTTTGAAATATTTTGTAGGTAGTTTATTTGTTAATATATTTCATTCATAATACATTAAATTTTTTTTAAAACACTTTGGTGTTGTGTGTTAAACATAAATTAAAAATTTCCAGAACTCCCAATAATTTTTAAAGGTGGCACGTATGATGGGCCTTGCCCCTTTTCCCCCAAAGGGAGTTAGTTGATCGTACAGTTGCTAGTCTTATCTGCAGGGTTGAATTTTTGACATAAGGGTATAAAACTGGTTTAAACTGTCCAAAGCTGGTTTAAACCGTTAAAAACTGGGTAAAGCTCTCAAAAACTAGAAGACAGAATTAAAAAAAGGCCTTTACCTACTGCTTTTAAACAAATTATTAATTATATAAGCATTAACAGATCTCACCTTCTAGATTATCATTTTTTTTGTAACATTGAGGATAGAAGTGCTAATTTTGTCAATTTAAAAAAAAAAATCATATGCACAGAATCAATTGTTTTAATATAAAACTGCAGAGTTCTTACAAATTTCATATCTAATAGTCTGTCTTATTTTTTTCTTGTAACATATGATAGAACACCACTAATTTTGCATATTTATTAACACTCCCATGTGGCTTAAGCCAAATAATGAAATGGCTTCAGAATTTGCTCCATTCTTTTTACATTTTCAATAAGTTGTCTAAGGTAATTTTCTTTTAAGAGACTAAGCCAAACTTCAAACAAAGGTATTCGCTCTTTCCACGTTTATAAGTGAGTCACGGAAAAATTCTCATTGGCCGCCACCGGGAGTCGAACCCAGGGTCTTCCAGTTACGCGCCGGATATGCTTCCGCTACACTGTCCGAAGCTGGTTTGAGAGCCAATGAGAATTTTTCCGTGACTCACTTATAAAGGTGGAAAGAGTGAATACCTTTGTTTGATGTTCCTGGTCCACGTTAAATTTCTGTATTAATAAGCCAAACTTACCATGTATCAGCAATTGTGGCTGTATCTTGTAGCTATCACATTTTGCACAGCTATGCTATTTAAAAACCATACTACAGGCATTATATTACTGACATTTTAATATAAATATTACATGCATGTTATATTAAAAGGCTGTTTTTAGATTAAAATGTTTTTTTTTTTTTTTTGTTATATGGACAGTTTTAAGCCATGTAGTTAAAATCGTCAAAACCAGTCACTTTTCAAAAACTTGAGGAGAATCATACCATCCTGTCGTATGTTCGAGTTTTCTCTGGAATAATGAGAACCTGTGCATGTTTAGCTTAAATCTGCCAGAAGTATGGGATTTTGAGTCGAACATGAGTAATGTTCTCAGAAAATTGCTTTAGCTGGGCAGTAAAGAATGTCAGGAGTAGTTTTTTTTCATCTCTGCAATAGCATTCTCCACTGATCCAGGTAAGAGTCAGGTGGTGTAAGTTAAGTTTCTTACTTTATTTAATGATTAAAAAAAAAAAAAATGCTGACGTGAAGAGATAAGAGCATAAAATGAGTGATAAATTTTTTTTACACAATTTTCCATGCAAACTGAAATTACGCCTAAAATTAATAACAATGGGATTTCCTGATATTCTAATGCCATCTTGTGCAGGTAAAGCAACTCATGTGACTAATCTCTGCCTCTAGAGTAACTCAAGTGGTTAAAAGCTTTTAGATTCCACCGCTACTGAAGCTACTTTTTCAGCTGAACAGAATGTATTATTAGTAGGACTGAGATGTAAAACTAACTTTTCTCTGGAAGAGCATTTGTTAAAATGGTGCATTAATGTTGCAAATCACTAAAATTAAATAACAGCATTGAAAAAAAAAATGCAATAACAGAATTTGTAAGCTCAATTAAAAAGAAAACTAATATTGGTTATCTGAGCCACTGCAGTGTCCCTCTTCCCAGAAAAACTCAGGGGAGTATACTGAGTTTCAGTTCTTTCATGTAACTTCTGTTGTTGTATTTCTTTCGCAAGTTTTTTTGTGAGTTTCTGTTTGCTTGAATTTAATGAACATTTAAAAAAATGCGTGCTTTAAGAATTAATCTTTTATTCTTTTAATATTTTTGATATAAATTCAAATGCTAAAGACTATCATAAACTCTTAATCATTTTTTTTTTTTTTTTGCCCTTCAACAGCTGTGTATGGTTTTAAAGAATGCCCTTTCTACAGAGAGTTATAGAACCAGAGCATGTGTGCAGAAATACACTGCCTCTTGATGATCAGGGAGGACTTGCCGTTGATGTTCCCAATGAGTTGGAATGTGTCACAAATGGAACTCTCGCTAACGTCATTAGACAACTTTCCTCATTATCAAAGCATGCAGAAGACATGTTTACCAGTCTTTTTCGTGAGTCTACTGCTATTGTGTCTCGCACAAACAGTCTGCAAGGAAGAATTGATCGTTTGGCTATTAAAGTCACTCAACTTGATTCCACTGTTGAGGAAGGTAAGTCGGTTTTACTACTTAGCCTATTGCTGCATAAATATTAAAGTAAAAAAAAATTCTTGTTTGTATTTCATAAAATTCTGATCTGCCAAAAATGTGTATAAATGCTACTGGTAAGTGAACAGTTGTATAAAGTTCATTAATTGTGAACTGTCTAAATTTGATCAAACAAAAGTAAAGCAGAATCGCTAATGGCATTTTACTATGCATAGATCCTTTTTTGAATCAGAATTATTACATTTCAAAATGCCAGTACAGGCACAAATCGGGACCATGGTTTTAGCCATGGTCCCGATTTGTCCCTTTACTGGCATTTGTCAGCCATCAAACCATGTACGTTGTTCACTTTTTGAGCTGTTTTTGAAGTTCTCCTATGGTAAATCTCTTATATTGCATCCTATGATGAGAGTTTTAAAAACAGCTCAAGAACGAAACCATGATTTGATGGCTGACAAGAGAGCCCACATGGCTGAAATCATGTTCCCGATTGTACCTTTATTGGCATTTAGAAATATAATCATTCTTAATTCAAAAACAATCTTATGTATAAATTTGGTTAACACACAATGCACTGACTTGTAAAGGACATTAAAATGTAGGAAGCCATTTCAGCATACCAAAGGAGAAATGATTTGTTATTGTAGACTATCATTTTGATCACAGAGCACAGATCTTTTCAGTGTTAGTTTTAAGTGATTTTTAAACAAAGCTCCCAGTTATTCTGTTTAGACTGGGCTTTTATTGATCACAGAAATCCAGTGATGTGCATGAAATTCACTTCATAGTTATGCAAATTTCATTCCAGCGTACACAGTCTTATCAGAATATGACCATCTACCTAATAATGGGAATAACCACTCTTGACCCAGATGACATCAGCAAGACAGTATGGCATGGATGCAATGAGGCCCTGGAAGGTTGTCCAAGGCACATGTGCCCATTCGGACTGCAGTAGAGTATGGAGGTCCCGGAGATGACATGGTTGTGGGTCGGCATGCTGAACATGTCGATCCAAATAGTCCCACAAGCGCTCTATGGGATTGAGGTCAGACGATTTCGTTGGCCAAGGGAGAACGGATACATTGCTGTCATGTTCCTAGAACCAGTCGCGCACCCCCTTAGCAATGTGGCAGGGCGCATTGTTCTGTTGGTAGACACCCTCACCACCAGGGTAAACATTCAACATGAAAGGATGCATGTGGTCAGCGAGACAGGTAGCCATTGGCATTCTGGGACCCATCCAGTGGTACCAGCGGTCCCAGGTCATACCGGGAAAACATCCCCCAGACATGCACACTGCCACCGTCGACCTGTACTTGACCAACAAGTGTGTCCGGGTGTTGCTTCTCATGTGTCATGGTGTGTATGCACTGGAAAAGGAAAGGAGCCCGTGGTGTTACACCATTGTGCATCATGGTCTTCATTATTACTTTGGATGATCATCTGCAACACATTGCTGTTATAAAACTGTTCATCGGCATTCCGTGGCATACAAACAATTCAAATAATTGGGGTGTAATCTAAGTTTAACCCGAATTTTTGATTTTGTGAATTTCCCTTAGATAAGGTGGTAGCTGCTTTCATTTGGTAGATAAAAGCGTGTCTGCCCTAAATTACAGGGGAGGCGGTGGGATTATTTTTCATACTGCAACATTTTTTTTTTTTTCATTTTATGAGACTAACACGGTGAATAATTATTTGCTTTTCTATGTGGATGGTTTATGCCAGAGTGTAAGTGCAAAATTTGGGAATATTTTTGAGATTTTACTGTATGATCAAATAAATTACCTTGACCTTACTCAGAGATACAATTTATTCAAAAATTCTCTTCCAAAACTGGAATTGGAAATATGCCACACTCCTTTTGTTTGGACGCATTTTGCACAGTACTCTTTGCTGGCATTGTCAAGAACTGTTTGTTGTTGAAAATGCATCCAAACAAGGGCAGTGTGATTTAGATAAAAAAAATTCAAATTTAATCTTCTGATAGATTTCAAGTACAGTAAAACCGCGAAAATCTGGCATCGACGGGACCGGACGAGTGCTGGATTTATGAAGCTATCCAAAAATTGTGCAACAGGTGTTACATAAAGCATGTACTTGCACGTAACATGTCACTTTAATGAAAATTTGGCTGTACCGGTGGTGCAGTGGCCTCTGATCATTCGTCCGAAAGGTGCCCAGGTTCGAATCCCGGTGAGGCATGGAAGTTGTGTTTGTCTTATGGCACTGGCTCTCTCTCTTCCCTGGAACCAGTGACCCTAAATTAGGGACGGCTGACTGCTTATAGCCCATTGAGTTGCTCATGGTGGTCGTTAAACCTACAATAAAAAAAAAAAAATGAAAATTTGCTTGTCGATGCCTTATAAATACGCAGGGGTCGTGCTGCCAATCATATTCTTTACAATTATGGTAAAAACGTTTTGGCGAACATATTGAATTTGGGGAATGGTTAGGCAAAAACTAGAAAAAAGGCCAGAGCAACCGCTAGGGCTGGGCAATGTATCGATACATTGCGAAAACACGATGTGAATTTTACATGGATGTTACGGTTGTTCATAACGCTGATGTAAAATTCTGTAACTACGATACATCGCCAAGGCGATTTCCGCGATGCGTCACGAAGGCCGATGTAGATGTCATTACACGACCGAATCCACATATTGCCACCAAGCACAGATCATCATCACACGTTCGTCACACATTTCAAATTCAAACGTACTCGCCGATTCGTCGCCTCATTGGTCCGTGTTACTTCAGCGCAGCCCAATGAGATGACGAATTCGAGAAACCTCCCGATGTTACTCGTAGCCAGCCATCGGCAATTCGCTCGCTGAAATCGGATGATCTCGTGATGTGTTGTTGAGACGGTACGTCGGGACATTTCCATGGTTATTGGTGAAACATCGGATGTTCTCACGAAAACGATATAAAAAAAATGCCGGATTTCTAAAGTTTCCGGTTTTCTGGATGCTGGATTTTTGAGGTTTCACTGTATATAAAAGTTGTCAGTGTATCCACAGTTTTTTAAAAAGTTATTACTTATTGATTTTCTTATCTTCTAGGCTAAATTTTTTTTATCTTCCATCAAAATTCTAACTAATGCTGAATCTGTTAATTTTTTTTTTAAGATCTAGTTTCAACATTCAAATATCTTAAAGCTGGAACCTGTGAAAAGCTGCAAATAGAATCCAGCAAGAGACATATTCAGACTGTGGTCACAATATGTAATCAAATCTAATGACGATGGGCATGAGGACAAGATGAAAAGATCATTAGAGCTTATTGATTGGGAACATATGAAGAGCTACTAATAAAATCTGGCAGTAGAAGTATTCCAGGCGGGATTTGATACTGTGGACAGTATCTTCACAAAAATATTTTTTGTTCGAACGGTATCTTCACAAGAATATTTTGTGCTCAGTGTCTTCATAGAAATATTTCGAAATTAATGGTATATTCGTTTCCCCGTAAAATTTTAATCTAGCAAAAAATATTTTAGTGTAAGAGTCATCTTAAATATTATATTTAACTGTTATGTCTTTTTTTTTTTTTTTAAATGTTGTTTTCAGTAAAACGGACTATGATGGATGCCTATCAAAAACTGCATCATCGTTACTGGTGGCTTAGGCGACGCTCGTTCGCGCTCGCTGAAAGGAATCCCAAAGGATTGTGGGAGCATCTTTTTACAGAGAACACGATTGGTTCTCTGTCCTTCCTCCCTCGCAGCGATTTAGACGTGTTTCACCTTAGATTTCTGTCTCCATCTCCCCAAACTGTGCTGATCACTTCAGAAGGTTTGGTTCCTGCAGTTCTTGCACACAAGGAGGAAAGTTGGGAAGTGTATTTATTTAATCTTTGCTGCATCAACCGCGATTCCTCGAATCGTGTTTACTATCATGAGGAGAGGAACATGATGGGGAATAGCTGACTGTTCACTTCATGAGGGATCGGTGACATATAAGCAACTTTTTTTCTATTATATTTATATTTTGCGTAATTAGTTATTTCATTTCCACCACCACCTAAAAATTTTTGACCTTTGATGACTTTCCTTTTTTAATACAACCTGGAGTGTTTTTTGTTGTTGTCGTCATCCCCCTCCCCAGATCAGCTCGAACGTAGTCTTACGAAAGAAATAATAATAAATGTATCTACATCACCATGGCTGAAAAAAATTTCTGGTGCCTAAAAATTTTTGCAGACTCCCCAATTTTTTTTTTTATTCAAGTTACGTAATTTGTAGTAAATACCATACTTTTGTCGTATATCCATGAATTATCAATTAAAAAGTTAAAATTTTAGGTTCTGCGGATAATAAGATTTTATGGTCCTTTAATTTTAAAAAATTCTGCATGGTGTCAGGGCAGCTAGCTAGTGGTGTTGAAAAATGTGCTAACAGTAGCAAAAAAAAAAAAAACAAAACAAAAAAAAGTAACGCAGTACAAAGTTAGAGAGTTGCAAAGAGATGGAAATATGACTTTTTCATTAAAAATTTTTTTTTTTTTTTACGAGCATTTTGACAAAATATTTTGCGCTTAATTAGTAGTGTGGAATCTCTCAGCATGCCAGGCTAAGTCCTCTGGAAAGCTCGAAGAGCTATTCCACACCATGTAATTGTTGCCGTCGCGGTAACGTAATCACTTTCCGAATCGCATTCGTTAATTTGTTGCATTAATTACATTAGTGTTAAGGCTTTTGTTCATCCTTCAGTTTTTGAGAAATATTTTCAGAAATGCGCAAAATACTACGGATTTTTAGGTCTGACTAATAAACAATGGTCATTCTGAAAAACTAGGAATTTTTGCTTTTTTTTTCATTTGAAAATAACATAAAAGTACTTAAAAATGAGTTACTTTTCTTTTAAATAAAATAATTTCTTTCATACGTCTTTGTACTTTTGGTCATCGTATGAATCATGACTTTTCTGTCAAAAATTATGTACAGGATCAACATGACAGGTGGCGATATTTTATTTCTGAATTTCACGGTCTGCGGATAGGTCGACGTGGATTAGATGACGGAAAATTACGTTTTTCTGAATGTTACGATACGCCACCAAAAATGACTTGCAATAATTTTTTATTCTCGCCGTTGATTATGCAAAAGATTTTTTTCATTTGTTTCTAAATTTCATGGCCCGTTAGCTATAATGCCACTCCTGGTTTATAGGAAGGAAAATACGATACTTTGAGCTTATGTGCAAAATTTAATTTCAATAAATTATACTTAAATAAAATGAAAACCTAAAATTTTAATTTTAGCTATAATGCTACTCCTGGTTTATAGGAAGGAAAATACGATACTTTGAGCTAATGTGCAAAATTTAATTTCAATAAATTATACTTAAATAAAATGAAAACCTAAAATTTTAATTTTTAGAGCAGAAACTAGAGAAATGTGGCTGTAGGAGGATGGGTATGGACCAAATTAAAATTTTATTTAGCAGTAAGTGATATGGGTTTAAAAAAAAAAAAAGACCAGAAAAAATACATTATAACTTTTTGTTCCATCATTTTGACACATTACTTTTGAGTGTGATTCTTTAAAATTTGAATTTACTTCAGCTGGCACCTAAATTTTCGGAACTGTCTCCTAGATCTGGAACCTATTTTTCCAGCCCTGGCATTCACAGTCATCGAAACGGAAAACTTTCTGCAAACCCAGGAAGCATGGACCACAGTTAGAAATAAAATAAAATTAAATTCTTAATTTCATCTTATTTTATTCCTAATAATTAAATAATAACTGAAATAAGATAATTTTTATTTTCAGGATAATAGTTATAGAGGATTAAAATAGCTCTAAACACAAAACCAGGCAAATATCTCAAAAATATGCTAAATTTCACAAAAATAGCAAATTTCACAAAATTGGTATCTTTAGAATCCTGGATCGACCCCTGTATTCAGATCAGTAGCGCAGGCAGGATTTAGCTTTGGGGGGGACCACCAACCGGCCATATTGAATACAATATATATCATCATCATCATCATCATTGTCAACCATTATCAATCCACTGCTGGACGAAGGTCTCCCCAAGTTTCCTCCACAACGGTCTGTCTTGTGCCAGTCTCCTCCATGTCACCCCTGCACAATATATATATATATATATATATATATATATATATATCATCATCATCATCATTGTCAACCATTATCACTCCACTGCTGGACGAAGGTCTCCCAAAGTTTCCTCCACAACGGTCTGTCTTGTGCCACTCTCCTCCATGTCACTCCCGCATACTTTCGAATTTCATCCACCCATCTTCCATGTGGTCTTCTTCTGGGTCTTTTCCTGTCCCTTGGAATCCAATCTAAAATTTCGGCTGTCCATCGATGGTCTGTTCTTCTGGCAGTATATCCAGCCCATTGCCATTTCAGGGATTTAACTCTGATCATGATGTCTTGCTTGGGAGAGGTGCATGCTTGGTGTAACCAGGAGAGGAGAGGAGAGGATATATATATATATATATATATATATATGAATAAATTGAATAGAATATATATATATATATAACACAAACAACTATATGTTCCCACATACATACATATGGAATCATAGAGTTGAAAAATTATAACAAATAATAAATTTATTTATAAATATTTCTTTGACTACCTAGAAAGAGATGAGCAGACAGTATGAATGCAATGTATAAATCTCATTACGAGTTTTGGATTAATTTCTAATAATTTTCATATTTCCATATATAAAGAAATTTAAGTTAACTTTCATGCGAAATTCAACTTTGTCAAATCCATGTTATTGCCTTCCTAGTAGTAGTGAGTTTTGTGACTTCAAATAGAATGCTTCACCTATGTACAATTTAAATTTAATTCAGCTTTCTTTTTCCAGCAAGAAAGAATGTGTTGCCTCTTATTCACAAAAATAAAACCTTTATTCTTACCATTTTCAGAAAATAGTCCCCTTGAATAAAAAAGTGCCTTTAATGACTTCGATCAATATTTTATCATTAGTCTGTACAGTAATTATTCCGAAATATACTCAACTTATCATTAGAAACCTTAAAATCATGTACTAAAGTAAAATCGTCTACAAAAGTGGAAGAGACATTTGCATTGACAATACAAAAAATTAAAATATATATATATACACACTATCTACCAACAAGTAATTGGACACCTGTGATAGCAAAGGAAAACGAAGTTTATTCACTTTCGATAGTTGGTGGAGCCTCCACGAGCGGCGATTAGAGCTGCGACCCACCGGGGCATACTCTCAACCAGGCGTTGTACGACGGCTAGCGGTATTTTCTTCCACTCGGCTTGGAGAAGACAGGTCAGTTCCTTCACCGATTTCGGACGGTAGGGGCACCCCTTAAGTCGACGCTCCAACTCGTCCCAGAGGTGCTCGATAGGGTTATGGTCCGGGCTCTGCGCAGGCCAGTCCATTCGATTAACCCCATTGTCACCATACCAAGCCGTGTTGGACCTCGCAACATGACAGGTGGCATTGTCATCCTGAAAGTAACATGAGTCCATCCCGTAAAACTGCCACAACGTAGGAAGCGCATGGTCATCCAAAATGGTGCAGTAGGTCTCGGCGTTGAGTCTACCAGGAATTGCGACCAAGGGTCCCGTGCCATACCAGGAGAAACACTCCCATAGCATAATTCCACCGCCGCCGAACTTCACAGTTGGCACAATACATTCCGGCAGGAGGCGTTCTCCAATCAGACGCCAAACCCAAACCCTGCCATCTGAACGGTAGAGGATGAACCATGATTCGTTGCTCCAGAGAACCTGTTTCCACTGTTCAACGGGCCGCTGTCGACGTTCTTTGCACCACGTTAGCCGAGCAGCGCTATTGGACTTGGTGATCAAAGGCTTGTGGGCGGCAGCACGTCTATGATAACCGAGCAGATGGGCTTTCTTACGGATGGTATTCATTGAAAGAACACTCCCGGATGCCTGTTGAAACTCCTTGCGGATGTGGCCCATCGATTTGGTGCGGTGCTTCCGAATTTCTCTGGCCAGCACCCTGCGTTCTCTAACTCCCAGTTTTGTGGGTCTGCCGGCCTCCCATCTTCCACTTGCCAATCACGTAGGCCACTGTCGATTTTGGGTACTTCAACTCGCTGGATATGTCACGTATGGATCAGCCATTTCTGTGATACCCACGATTACACCTTTCTTGAAATCAGAGAGCTCCGAACTGCGTGGCATCTTGCATGCGACTGGTTGCGTTGTTGTTTCCCACACGATATTTAACGGCGGTGGCCGTGACGTGTATCAGGACCGCAGATATCGTCGATTGAAGGGGTGTCCAATTACTTGTTGGTAGATAGTGTATATATCTATTACTAATTTAAATTATTTACAGTTTGAAATTTAGGCGCCTAGGTTTCTTAGCCAAAATATCTAGTACTTCCTCAGGAGAGACAGAAATATCCTTATGAATGTACAATAAAGCTAAACCATTCAGTCTGGTTTCTCCTGTTGTACTGCGCAAATAATTTTTTAAGTACCTCAGGGTGGAGAAGGAACGTTCTGCAGAACATGTTGTTACTGGCAATGTCGCCATTATTTGCAAAAGTTTTCGAATGGATGGATACATAAGTTCATCACATTCGGCTAATCCATCAAGGGCGTTTTTGGCTTTTTTTCCATCCTGGCTATTTTTCTGTACCAGACTCTAAGTTCCCCGCATACTGCAGAAGGTGAAGCGTATGCAATGTCAGATGCGTACTGTTCGCATAGTGACTTTACAAATTCTTCATCTTTTGGAGAAGTAGTTTCCACTCCTTGTTGAGGCAAAAGCACTTGGAACGATCTCAGAGTATCCTTATGTGCAATAAATCTTTCCTTCATCTCATTTAAAAACGCATCAAGGAAAGGAATACAGGTCGTTCTTCTGTAATAACTTTCAGCCGAATCGTGTTCAATATTGCTGCGGTGTGTTTGGCGATTTAATACTTGAGGAACAGTAACTGGTATGCCTACTCTATCACAGATTTTTTCAGCTTCTAAGTACAGAATGTTAAATTCCTCTTCAGCATGGTCTCTGATTTCTTGAATAATATGAGCAGTATCTTCTGCATGTTCAACGGCAGTCATTAAGTCAATGTTTCCATGGAGGTTCGAGCAATTGAGGGCGTATAAAAATTGCATTTCTGATTTCTTTGTGTCACTGCTATGTAGGAAGTTTAAAGGATCGTATAAAAATTTCTTTTCTGATTTCTTTGCGTCACTTCTGTGTAAGAAGCTTAGAGGGTCGTATAAAAATTGTCATTGGATCTTTTCCCTGGTTCTCTGTTTTTTCCCCGTGGATCTTTTTTTCCTAGATTGACGCCACAGGGGCAGCAGAGTTTGATTAATTAATAACCTACGAATTAATAAAAATAAATATTTATAATCTTACAATTGGTAAAGCAAAACTGATTGCGATTTTGAAGTTTGGTAGCAATTTAATAGAAGATTAACACAGGGTTTTGTGAATATTGAAACTGCTCCTTTTATGAATGCATTGCAGATTGGCCAATAAGAAGGGTGCAATAAAACCCAACATAAATTAATACCTTCACAGTAATAATAATAATGAAAATAATTTCAATAATGATTAGGTCATTTCTAAAAAAAAAAAAATTCGAAAAAGGAGGCACGGGCCCTGCGGTTGCCGGAAAACTGCCATACATTTTTCATTAAGGGGTCCGGCACAAATTGCTGTTCCTCCGAAGAACACTTTGAATGTGTGACAATTTTTCCAGTGGAGCAGTTTACCGAATTATGTATAGCAATTTTCCAAAATGCCTAACGAGGGGAAGGAACTCTCTTGTTTGTCTAAATTTTCATGCCGGTTCATTTGAGTTTAGGGCAACTGGCCACAAAAGTTCGGGGGGGGTGGCTATAAAGATTGCCGTTTCTGGGTCTATATTGAGAACTGAATTGGGAACTCCAAACAAACGAATTTCGAGAAAACGTTCCATGTAAGCTAAGAGAGAATTGTACTTTAATTTGAAAAAATAAATTGACGAGGATCCGAGGTACACTTCGTTGGCGGGGGAGGGGGGCTCTACCTCCAACTTCCATAATATTATATTCTGGGCCGCTGGAGTCTGTCAGTGATGTTCCCCTTGAAGCGTCCTCAAGGTTTGTGAGCTTGAGGGGGATTCCCCCAAAATGTTAAAATGGACGTAGAGCTGTAAACATTAGAACCATGCTTTATATAATGATTATGTACACTACCACGAATTTTCAGGAGGGTGGGATGAATTCAACCTCCCCCAAGTTTCTAAGAGCGCAGACAAGTGCTCAAGGTAAGAGATTTGCTCACAATTTCTGTGCTTCATGTTGTGTTTAGTGACAGACTATGCATGCTCTTCCCCGTCCCCCAGAAATTTGATGAAGTCTGTAAAAGGGATACGAGATGCTTGGTTTCAAAGGCTCTACCCCCAACTTCCGTAATTTTATATTCTGGAGTCCAGAATATCTGGACCTCTAGAGTCGGCCAGTGCAACCTATCGATGTTACCCCTGAAGAGCTCTTAGAAACATGGGTTGGGGGGCGAATTCACCCCACCCTCTTGAAGATTCGCGGTTGCGTACAGAATCATTATATAAGGCATAGTACTAATGTTTACAGCTCTACGTCCATTTTAACATTTTGGGAGAAAGCCCCCTCCCAAGTTCACGGACTTCGCGGACGCTTCAAGGGGAACATCCTGGATACACTGACAGACACCAGCGGCCCAGAATATAATATTACGGACGTTGGAGGTAGAGCACCCCCCCCCCCTCCCTTCCCCGCCAACCAAGTGTACCTTGGATTCTCGTCAATTTATTTCTTCAAATTAAAGTACAATTCTCTCTTGGCTTACATGGAACGTTTTCTCGAAATTCGTTTGTTTGGAGTTCCCAATTCAGTTCTCTCAATATAGACCCAGAAACGGCAATCTTTATAGCCCTCCCCCCACAATTCCTTGAACTTTTGTGGCCAGTTGCCCTAAACTCAAATGAACCGGCATGAAAATTCAGAGAAACAAAAGAGTTCTTTCCCATCGTTAGGCACCTTGGAAACTGCCCTACTGGAAAAATTGTCACACATTCAAAGTGTTCTTCGGAGGAACAGCAATTGGAGCCCGGCCCCTTAATGAAAACCATGTGGCTAGAACCCCCCCCCCTTAATACGGCCCTGTGTTGATTATGTAAATGGATGACTGTTTTGTTGGAGTTGGATTTTATTTCCCTGGCTTTTTTTTCCGTTGGCTTTTTTTTCCGTGGATCTTTTTTCCTTGGATTTTTTTCCCTAGATTCCTCTCCCCTCCCTACAGAGACGTCCGTCGAAAAGAATTACCGAGACAGAAACAGGGCTCAACGTGATTGTATTAACTAATAATGAATTTTCTATGAAAAAAAAACTTTTACAGAGATTCAGAAAAATAATTTTTTTTTCATGACACGTAAGTCGTTTAGTCAAGGGAGTGCTGAAATATTATTTAAAAATCACACACACGACACACACACATATACATATACCCGATTTCCCACAGCATAAGTGTTACAAGGAATTTTTCTGGTACCTAACGCCTGTTCGGTTTAAAAAAACAAACATTTAAGGATAAAGATAAATTTATTATCGAACAATAATAAGTATTTTTCTCTTACAATTGTCGATGCCAAACATCTTAAACGCTTTGCCGTTCAGTTCTTTTTATTTCATTTATTAGTATATGATGTAATAATAAATTAATTTGCATCTTTCTATAATATATTTACTGGAATTTTCCTAAATTTCGTTAATTGTACACTTTCAGACTACATGTACATGACCTTCGTACCAGGATAATGTATTTTACGATGTAAATAAAATTTTGAGAATTAACTTACCTTTAATTCTTCAAAATTGTGATTTTATTCATGAAACATTATTTGAAATGTATATATACTCCGTACTTGTATATGAGTTTCACAGCGTGACAAAGAGATTTCAGAAAGAATACCAAAAAATTATTTTGTTTAAAAAAAAAGATGAAGTGATAAAGGTAAAATTATTATTGAACATGAACAGTAGGAAGACGCTTTCTCCTCCAAAAAATTTAGCCGTACGACGCGGGTTTTATCTTAAAGAAGGCGAACCGACATCTTTAAGACAAAACCCCCGTCATACTGTTAAATTTCACCATTTTTTTTTTTTTTTGTTTATTTAAGGAAGGTTTGGTGAATTCTCTTAATCGTTCTCATTTAGACACATATATACTCTCATGTGATCCCCTTCCTGATGTGATGACACAAGTTTGCCAGTTTCTTTGCCTTTTTATAAACAAATAAATTTATCAAATTCAGATCAGATCATATGTAGAGGATTTTAGGAAGCGAGTGTCTGACCCCAGGTCTTAAACAACCCTTAGAAATAGGAAGCTAGGAGAGAGTGCCAGATAGGAAAGTGACACGGGAGCGAAGTAGAAAGGGGGAGCAAGACGCCCTTATTTATTACCGGGGGGGGGGGGGCAGTACTCGGGGTCCGACGGCTTAACGTGCCCATGCGACGCACGGCGGATATTTAGTGGATCGAGTGTTCGTACCTGCTGGGATCGAACCTGAGGTCCCTTCCGTGACAGTCATGAACGTTGCCCACTAGGCCACCCGCGGCCCCAATTTATCAAGTTCTCCTCACATTCGTTGTTATATATCTCCCCCCCCTCCCCAATTACTCGGACCCTGGAGCAGTCGATAGTGCAATTCTTAGATAAGTTATTAAATTGCCTTCTCTTGGCCCTAATGTTGTAAAATACATAAACTGAATGTGAACATTCATACGGCTTAAGGTGAATATACAATACGTAATAAGTTTAAAAAACATATGAAAACGTGTGTAACTTACTTGTTTCTTGATGTACAATCCAATATCATTGGGATGCACAGGATAAGATACGGAAGAATCGGTTTCGCTCCTTGCGTTGTTAGTAGGCTCATCATTATGTTCATTATCAGTAGGTATTCTACATTGTTCTACTTCTCTCTTATCCTGTCTATTCTCACTCCTGTTGGTATCATCAATTTTTGCCTTTTTAAAAAATGACACTAATTTTTCCTGAATGAAGTTCCTTTTCATTTTGTGACTTTTATCACAGTAGCAATTTTGCGTCGAGCAGCCCTGAGAAAGTGAAATCACGCTTCTTCCTACAGTAATGGCAAACTGACAATGTCTCAATTTTCTGCCAACAAAACAAGTTTTGAAAGGACTATTCGACCGCTCCCGGTTCTCCCCAGAGCCAGACGATGAAGGGACAGTTGTTTTATTTAGCTATAAACAAACGGTCACACTCAACCTCGGTTAAGTATGTGGACATTTGACCTTGGAATCAAGAGGTCAGGCAGTGCTGCCCCTCCTCTACGAGTTGCATAATTAGAGTAAGGGTGGTGATCACCAGGGCTAGAGAATCACCACCCACATAGCCGTTCGTTTCTGTTTTTTTTTTTTTTTTTTTTTTTTTAGAACAACCAGCTCCTGTCCTGTGCGGGGCTGATAAAAATGGAGCGGTAATCGCCCCCTCTCCTCTGTGTGTGTGTGTGTGTGTGTGTGTGTGAGAGAGAGCGAGAGATTTGCAAGAGGTGCCAGTCAGAAAGAACAAAAAAACAAATAAGAAAAATTCGTTCTGGATTCAGTACTCAATACTGAATACTGAAAATGAAAAACACTAATTTACACTTTTCTGCTTTCTTATTTTATTAAAAATATCACACCAGAAGTTGCTCTTTAATGCTGAAAAAAAAAAAAGAAAAAAAAGACCAATGGGTCTCTGGGAGGGGACCGGTCCCCTTGGTCCCTCCCCGTGGCTGCGCCAATGATTCAGATTGAGGCCACAACAGCAGTTCCAATTTAACAGTAATAGTCCTGAGGGACAAAAGAGCTCATAGGTTGGGTAAGCCATATCTGGTAAGCCTAATCTTGTATTAATAGGTACTGAAATTGTGGAGATAAAATAAAACTATGCAGTGCTTGTTTATCTAGTAATTTATTCCTTATCAAAGCAGGAATTATATGAAAAGAATAATGGAAGTAAGCAAATAACATCATGTAATAATGAGCAAATAACATCATATAATGACATGTATTTGCAGCATGATAGGCTAAGGCCTAAATGCAAAATTCATTTAGTTCATTTGATTTGCACAACTACTGGGAAAAAAAAAATAAATAATTTCAGCTCTTTTGTGGCTAGGTAGATAATTTACCTAGTACTCCTTGCATCATGCAAAAACAGCTTCACATCATCATACCTTCTCTGAACTTCTTTATGGGCACTCTGGCAGCAGGCTGCACCGGTGCCCAAATGGGTTTGAGGCACTGACTTTTAATCTGAGTAGAACCCAAGTTGAGCCCCAGATGAGGTGTGGGTAATGTTTGTCGTATGGTGCAGGCTGTCTCCCTTCCCTGGTACCAGGTGCCCTAAATTAGGAGGGGGCAGTTTTATAGCCCCATGACTTGCTCATATGGGTTGTTAAGCTGAAACAAACAAACCAAAAAAAACAACAATAAAAAACACCACTGGTGGCAGATCTGGCCTTTCTGATAGGAAGGAGCTTAATATATGTACACTCATTGTCAAAAAATAGTTGCACCCAGAAGGAAGCAACTGACAGGAATTAAACTTGGGGGTGGTGGGGTGGGGGTGGAGGGGGTTGGTTTGACATCGTGGGGCATGCAAATGATTCAAGTATCACGTTTGGCTGCACATGTGATGCAAGCAAGGAGGGGTCATAGCGCTGTGCCTGACCGGCTATATAAGGTTATCCAGTTGCACATGCTTGCCATTCTGACTCGTGCTGTTGTGTTGGTTGCATCCTTTGCAAGTGAAGTGTGCCCCGAAGAAAAGTTCAGAAGCAATTCGAGCAGTTGGAGGAGTTTGAGAGGGGCTGCATCCTTGTGATCCGGGAAGCGGGATGGTCTTATCGCAGTATTGTGCACCATACTGTTCGTGCAAATATCACCATAGTATGCTGTTGGCAGCAGTGGATAGAACAAGGCATGCAGCAGCAACAGGAAGGGCCTCTGGGAGACCTAGACGAACCACGGAGAGAGAGGGAGGACTGATGGGTTGTCCGACATGATCGGAGTGACTCGACAGCCATAATTGCTGATATTCAGTAAGCAGTGATGCTCTCCATGCATCGTCCGATTAGTGCCAGCACCATTGGCAGACGGCTGCACGACGTAGGACAACACGCACGCAGACCATTACGACCACCACCGTTAACACCATTGCATCATTTGCCAAAGACTGCAATGGTGTCATCCCAGACTGTCATGGAGCCACTCAGTGTGGCAGCGGTTGATCATCAGTGATGAGTCCCGCTTTTGTCTTGGAGGAGAAGACCACTGAATCAGTGTGTGGAGGCACCATGGTCAGCCGTAAGATGAACGGTTTGTTGTCAAGCGTCACACGTCCAGAAGGCCTGGTGTCATCGTGTGGGTGCAATTGCCAATGATGCCAGATCGCCTTTGGTGTTCATTACAAGCACTTTGACAGTCAAACATTATGTAAATGAGGTCCTGTAACCAGCTGCTCTACCTTTTCTGAGCGCTCATTCTGGTGCGATTTTCCAACAGGACAACGCTTGTCCACATACTGCTACTGTCTCATGAGCTTACCTTCAAGGCACTGACACTCTGCCATGGCCAGCTGCATCGCCAGAGCTATCGCCGATTGAAAATGTGTGGGATGCTATTGGATGCTCTATCCACACTCCACCCCTACTGCACAATCTGCAGAAACTGCGTGAGAAGATTCAAACTGCATGGGATGGCTTTTTGCAGGACACCATTAGGAACCTGTACAACTCGTCGCTGAGATGTCTAGCATGCCGTGTGAGCAAACATGGCTGCCCGACGCCATAATGAGAGACACTACTTATTGGAGTGTAGCTCCAGAAATATTACCTATATCAGTCTCAATGTTTAATCATTTATTGTTCCTGGTAACCTTTACCTTCCTCTTGTATAGCATTGCAATCCGACACGTCCTTCTGGATGCAACTATTTTTGATGATGAGTGTATGTAGTGTATTCATACAGATTTCAACTTCTGTTGACACTGAAATCTTATGGTTGATATTTTTGCAAAGATGACTGGTGAGACTGAAGTACAAACCCTTCTGGTTGCTTTCCAGTTGCATAGGGTGAGTAAGCTTGTACTGTTTCAACTTGCTATTATTAGATGATGATGGTATCATCACACTGCCATTTTTCGATATTACTGATATTTTGTTTTAAATGGTACAAGTTGTCAGTAAACTATTGATGTGATATCTAACAAATAACACTCACTAAATTGTCAGTTTGGCTTGATGTGCTGTCTATTCCATTTTCCCCATTTTGCTGGGAGTTGGAAGCCAGCTTTAGATTGCCACTCTATCTCAGTGAGATCATTATGTGTTGTAGGAGAAAGGAATAGAGTAAAATCATAGTACAGACCTAAGATTAGGAATAAATGGTTGCCTGTTAAGACACATGGAGGGACTGGGTATACATATGCGGCAAATTTCTAACGTGGTTGCGTTGTTTACCAATCTGAGCCACATTTCAATGGGAGAGTCCATTGGACCATGCCAAAAGGATGTGTACTTTTTCAGAATGCAAAAATTATAAAAAAAAACCTTAAAATATTTATAAAATATTAATATATTATTTTGCAAAAATTGAGATCTTATTTTTTAACTACAGTGTAAAACGCAAAATCGTAATCTTGATAAATTATTCTTCACAGTCTACTATAAAATAAGTAAAATTTCTGATACAGTCAAATCTGTTTATATTGTACACAGGTACATTAGATCATCAAACTTCAGAAAATATATCCCTTCATCGAACTTCAGAAAATTGCTAAGTGTCAGAAAAAGTTAATATTTGTTCACATAAGAGATGTAATATTTTCTCAGATTGCGACACACTTCCTTTTCGTAATATATTTTTTTTTCATAAGAACCTTTTTTTTTTATGATGATTATTTTCTTTCCATTTCAGAGTGTGTAAATAATATTTACTCTCCTTTTTCTATTTCTATGAACTCATCAGTCTGTAATGTAGCAGGTTGATGAACTTAGCTTCTGTATGTGGTAGCAGTGGTTGGAGTTCATTCCATACTTATTGGTTTGTCGGAAAAGTCATGACCTATTTTGGCACCCGATGGCGGTTGGGCAGTTTTGGAAGTACTAGAGGCATGCGCAGCTCTGTTATCGCTATGGCATTCGACAGGTGCCAGTTCTAGCTGCAGTCTAAAAGGAATAGTGAGCGATTTGGTTGATTTGACACAAAGTTGAAGATCGAAGACCAAACTGTGCATTTTCGCCATATTTTACTGTTTTACTTCTGTAAAGGGAAGAACGTACATCAAGCTTGTAAAAAGTTGTGTATGGTGATATTGCTCTACAAGAACGTCAGTGCTAGCAGTGGTTCGTAAAATTCCGTGCTGGTGATTTTGACCTCAACGATGCTCCTTGGTCTGGGAGGCCAACCGAGGCTGATGACGACCAAATTAAGGCATTGATCGAGTCAAACCCATGTTACACGACACAAGAGGTTGCAGACGCATTGCACATCCATCATTCAAGCGTTCACGACCACCTGAAGAAGCTGGGATACGTAAGCAAGCTCGATGTGTGGGCTCCTCGTGAACTCAAAGAAGCTTAATTGATGGCACGTATAAACATCTGCGATATGCTCATTAAACGTGAGGAAAATGATCCTTTTTTGAAGCGACTGATAACTGGTGACGAAAAGTGGATTATGTACAACAATGTGCTGCGCAAACGGTCTTGGTCCCGACGTGCTGCTTTGCCTCAAACGACATCCAAAGCAGACATTCATCAGCGGAAGGTTCTGGTCTCGGTGTGGTGGGATTTTAAAGGTGTCGTGTTTTTCGAGCTCCTACCACAGAACCAAACAATCAATTCGAATGTGTACTGTTGGCAGTTGGACAGTTTGAACGAATCCATCATCCAGAAACGTCCAGAGCTTGTTCATCATAAAGGTGTTGTGTTCCATCACGACAACGCGAGACCGGTCACAAGTTTGATCACCCGCCAAAAATTATTGGAGCTTGAGTGGAATGTGTTGCCACACCCAGCATACTCGCCTGACCTTGCACTGTCAGACTTTCACTTGTTTTGCTCTCTTCAACAGCCCTTGCGTGGTATAACGTTCAATTTAGATGAGGCTGTAAATCAGCACCTTGTACAGTTTTTCGCCACGAAAGACAGGCCCTTATATGAACGAGGAATTCTGCAGCTCTCTGAAAGATGGCAAAAGGTTATCGAACAAAACGGGCATTATATCATTGATTGATCTTTGTGTTCTTTCTATCAATAAATGACCTTTGCAAAACATGGCTAAAATACGTCATGACTTTTCTGACAACCCAATACATTAGACTTAACTAATCATGATGATGTGTTGGGAACTTTATCATGACATTGAATGTGCAGCCTTTTCTAATATTTTTTGAATTCCTTAATCTTCAGAGTTAACAAAATGCTTACTGTGCTTAGCAGTTGACTACCTTAAATAAATCTGAAATTGACGCAATATGGACTCTTCTTCCATGCAGGGGAGGTGCTCGCTTCTCTGCTATATGTAAGATCATTGGTATAAATGAGGTGTCTGCATGAGCAGTAAAGCAAATTAAATATTTTGTGTACAATCTTAAAATGAAAACATCTGCAATCATAAAAAAATATGGTTCTGATAACAAAATAATTATATAAACATATTAATCTGAGTCATTCCATGTCAAATCAGTACAGAAAAATATCATTTTCAACTTGACATAAAAATTTTTTGGATTTTTGTGAAACTTTGTAGCTTCATTTATATACACAAGAAATGAATGTGTGCTAGTTTTTTAGCATTATAGCTCTTAAATTTCCTGAGATACAAGGTCATAAAATTCAAGAAATTTGCCAAATTTTGGTGTTTTGTATGGCGTGTAAAAGTACTTATAATTCAAGCTCTTTTTTAACACGGAGTGATGAGGTTTGTTTTATGAAACCTCTTTTCACTGGCTTTAAAATTATATATTACTTAATGCATAATTTAAAAATTTTAATTTCAAGATCATACAATTTGAAATTTGACCTTGAATTTCTCGAAAAGTGACATTTTGATTAAAAAAAATTATATGTGAAATTGCATGACATCTTGATAATGTGTTGTAAATTTAAGGGTGGCAATTTAAAGGGCATCAATAGTTATGAGGAATTGCTAAATTTACATGCTCAGTAAATTTACCATATGACTAAAATATGCATGTTCCACTGATCAGTAGAGAAGCTTTATTATCTAGCCAACCAGCTGAATGAAAAGGAATACATGCATATGAACTACATTTGGTGATGGGTTACTCTTGTTTATAAATCATTGTATGCAATTTTATAAAAAATATGAAAACTGTCGTATATACTACGTAGTATCTTAGCAGTTCAGCTTTAAACAAGGGTACATGTTGTTTGCTGAAAAGAGTTTATTTAATGCATTTGAACTTGGCACTGATATCTAACTTCAGAATCTTCAAAAATTTATGTTCTTGTTCATTGATGACAATTTTATATTCTAACCACTGAAGAAAACTAATTTTTATGCAAAATAAGGAGCAAAGTCTGCATCACATGAAAATGTTTTCTGTGTGATGCTTTGTTATTTTGCATTTAGACTGCTCACTTCAAACTGGGAAACAACTATACTCTAGTGTAAATGCCATAATCAGTACAAGTTTTCTCTGTCATTTTAACTGTGTTGCCAAAATTAAAATTTCTTGCACTGGAAGTGGTTTTACAGTTATCTTCTTGTATCTTGTAAATTCTTCCAGTTGCTGCCTTTTCTTTTTTATCCACTTTTTGCAATATGTCGCATCTTGGCAAGTTTAAAATATCTTCTTTGAAGGGATATATATAGCAAAAAATTACCTTGAAGAATTAAACAAAACACAAATTTGATATTCCAAAGTGCCAAAGGCTGCATAAATAAAAGATCAAACTACATTACTAAAGAAATGCAAAACCCAAAGAGAAATATTTTTGAAAAAAAAAAAAAAAAAGGCTAAACGAGAAAATTTCGAGAGCGAGCAGAAGAAAAAACACGCCAAACCCCAACCATCCGAAGCAAGCGAGCTCCGAACGAGGGAAAGCAAACAAACAGAAGAACACAGGGAAGCAGATCATTGACTGATTCTCCAATGGCTTCATCAAGGGCAAGCATAAAGAAAATCACTCACTTATCTACTGAGACCAGAGAAGTGTGGGTTTCTGCTAATTTAGTTTGCTATAAGGACAGATTAAATTTAAGGTTAAACTTGACATATTAAAAAGGGATTGCTAAACCAACCCAGCAAACTAAATTACATTGCCCGATCGCTCAACAACAACCAAGAGAAGCTCAGCTTAATACTGTTATAGAAGGATGATGAGCACCCCAAAATATTGCAATTCCAGAGAAAAAAATTGAGAGAGCAAAAAGCCGAACCAAAGAAAAGTTCAACAAAAAAATATCTTTTATCCTTCCATGTGAAATTGAAAAACATAATAATAATAATAAATTTAAATAAAAACAAAGAGTAACTTTGGAATAATGAAAAATTAAGCTTGTTTAATAAGCTTTCTATTGACACCAGAATCAACAGGATAACATATTTTTGTCTCAAGATATTAAAAGTTGAATGGTGCCGCCCTGGTGGTGCAGTGGTCTAAGCGCTGGCTAATGACCATTTGTCCGTGAAGGGGTCCAGGTTTGAATCCCGGTGAGGCATGGATGTAGTGTTTGTCTTACGGCACAGGCTCTCTCCCTTCCCTGGAACCAGTGACCCTAAATAACCTGGGATGGTCGACTGCTTATAGCCCATTGAGTTGCTCATGGTGATCGTTAAATCTTCAATAAAAAAAAAAGAAAAAGTTGAATGTAGTAATAAATGAAGTCATGGCTTTCCTAGATGATCAAATGATAGTTACAATAGACAGATTATGGGAATTACTTAGGAATACAGGATGTTAATTCTAGCGTCAAATTTTCGGGTAGTAACCCTACCCTTCATCAGGATTAACACTACAGTAAGTGTTTCATATTTTCAAAAAATGCACAGAAATTCAAAATTTTGAACCCTTTTATTTTTAAAACAATCCAAAAGAAAATTAAAAAAATATGTACTTTTACTTTACTATGCAAGGACTACCTTCTCACCAATTTTTGTTCAAATTGGAGATTTCAAGGTTGAGTGCCGTGTTGATTTGACATGGAATGACCCATCTATAATCTTCAGTTTTGCTTGAGGTGGGTGTTTTGTTTTTGGCAATGTGAGGTAGGTATCTCGTGTCTTACTGATGTTGAAGTTCTGTTATTCAGAATAGTAGTTATGTTGATTTGCTGGTCCAGTATCCCGCGCCTGAAGGTTGATTTTTAAAAGTATGTGTGTGGTGATCTGGAGTGTACTGAAAAAAAAAAAAAAAAAAAAAATGAATGGCAAAACATTATGCTTCCAGTACCACTCATGTTGTTCAGCTGTTAATATTTGTTTTAGTTGTTATCTTATTGCACTTTCCTAAAGTTTATTATTTCTGTATTGATTGTATCATACCATTTACAGTTTCTTTACAAGACATACACATGCGCAAGGCTTTTAAGAGCTACATTGTTTATGAGCAGCAAGTTGTGTCTAGAGAATCAATGCCAGCTGCAATTCGAGATACATACCTGACATGCGACAAGCCACCACCATTAGATAAATTAAATCCTTACAGGTACTGCTACCATAGTTTTCTGTCATCACTAGCATGCTGTTAAAAAATAGTTTTACTATATACTAACTTTTTGTTTTCCCAGTAATCTAATTAAATCATTTATTGTGTTTTCAAATATGTTGAATGAATCTTAAGTTTGTTTGGAGAAATAAAGTTGAGTTCATTATTTTGCACACTGTCCCTTAAATCAGTTATTAATTTGGAAGTTCCCCATCATAGCAGAAAGTTCCTGATTAGTCTGCAACAGATATATATATAAATAAAAGCCTAACCTAGGTGCTACAGCAATTGCAATGATGATGAACACTCTCTGTGCCTAGGGTTTTTAACTCCATTTTCAAGCAGGAAAAATGGAACATCTCTAAATAAAAAAAATGTTACGATCACAGCAGAAATCTTCACTCCGTTCTACTTGTGTTTAGGAAGATTTTTCTCCATTTTTGATCCTAAATACAAATATGTAATGAAATGATGTATAAGCCATAATACAATGCACAGAAAACACTGGGGTGGGGTGAGGGTGGCAAATGCAGGAGAAATCTGTGCTGTCGTAGTTGAAACTTCTTTGCCTCCATTTCACGGTTATGGAAGAAATATTTGCTTCATTCAACTTTCATTTTCCAAAAATTTTCCTCCATTTTAAATATTAAATGCAAACATTTATGTAATAACCATGTGGAGTAGAAGTGACACCGTGAGAAAAATAATTTAAGATTATGAGGTTCATCTAACTTCAGTTTTCAAAAAGCGTTTCCTCCATTTTCCAACTGAAACATGAATATTTATATGCAATAAAATAGTTAACAACAATACTGGAAAAAGAAAACATCACAAGAAAAAAAAAAACATTACAGGAGAAATCCTCGCTCCTTCTAACTTCCATTTTTGGAAAGTCTTGAAAGACTGAATCCCGTCCAAAAATGAAAAACATGCATCCATGAGTGTGAGTTCGCAAGAGAAGATTTAATTGGGTTCTGGGAATATACTGTTTTTGTCTGCAGGAACGAAATAAAATCTGCGCCGTACATCGCCCGTTACCACGATTCTGCTGCAAGTTGGAAATCAAAGGGCAAAGTTCTGGTTTTGAATGGGGGTACCACCAAAAGTGATTTTTCCAGAGGAAAATAATTTTCCCTTGAGCAGCAAGGGTAATTGGGTTAAAAGTAGGATAGGACAAAAATGGGTTCGAGTTAATACTACCCGAAATCAATTTAATTTCTTTTTCTTGTGGCAGATTGCTTCTGATATACAAACTCACGCACACACACTCACACACACACACAGACAGACAGAAACTTAGGTATTTTAATACCTATTTGTGATTTTTTTTAATGAAACTTTTACAAAGCTGTCTTGTAAGAACCCCTGACCTCCTGCATCTACTAATCTGGTGGCCATGCCCAGGTCATTGTAGTAGTGAAATATGAGTCCTTCATTGCAGGAATAAATTTCTTTATCACAAAAGAGAATTTTTTTTTCTGAAAAAACAGTATTCTTATTTTTCCAGGAAATAATCTGTTACATCAGAGAGAAGTCTTTTCCGTAGTATTTTTTTCTCGTCAGAAAATGGCCAAAAAGATGTGGAATTTGTTTGCAGATATGCACTAGCAGTAATTTCATAGGGTGGCCACGCAACCTGGAAAACCAGAAAAACATGAAATTTTATAATAAGTTTAAAAACCGGGAGAAATCAGGGAAAATATTAAATTTCTCATAAAAACCTGGAAAAAGTTTTATATTCGATTTCCTGCCAGGCTGACGACTGCAACGCCGCTTAATTCCACGAGAAGTGTTTGCGTGAGAGCGAAGGTCATGACAGGAGCTGATTGCTCGATAACCTTGCAACCTTTCTCCGCTCTTGGCATAAAATGACTTCGCAATTCCTGTAACCTGGCAACGAGCTTAATTACTACACTCTACACATGCTGTCACTTCAACTTCAGCTCCTGTCGTGGTAGGACGTGACTTTTTGACTGATATTGTAGTCGTTGTTGTAAGTTTTAATTTGTTCTTGTGTGAGAAAAGACCCCCCCCCCCTGTTACAACAGTCAAAGGAAATCGCTGCATCAGGAAGTTCATTAGAAGAATCTGAATCTCGGCAAAGCTCAACAAATGGTAAACCCGAGTGTTGGACTGAGGATCAAAGTAAGTATTTTTTTGAAAGAGTACTCTTGGCTTGTTTTCAAAAATGGGTGTTTAGGATGTGCCGTCTGTAAAACCGCCGGGAATATGAACGTTTCAGAATTTTTAACTGGTGCGAGGATTTCTAAGGAGTGGATAGATTGCAAAGTTAGATCTACAGCTGACGATAAGAAGAAGCAAAATACGGCTCTAAGGGAAAAAAATAAAGGAGCACAGAGAAAGTCACGCTCATAAAGAAACTTCTAAAATGAACGCAAACCATTCTGAAGGCGTCTTTGAAAATGGTGTTGAAAAAATAAATAAAATTAAGTGGACAATACGTACAAAATATTCAATACCGCATATTTCATTGCGAAGAACAATAGACCTTTTGCCAATTTTCCTGGTTTGATTGATCTTCAAAAGAAAAACGGCACTGAGATGGGAAGGATATTGCAGTCTAGGAAGACATGTACGGATATTTGCGATTCTATATCAAATTACATGCGTAAAAAGCCCTGTGAAGAAATCGTTTCCCAAAATATAAAATTCGGTATCTTGGTTGATGAGTGTACAACTGTAAGCCGACTCTCAGTACTCATAATCTGCATAAGAATGTCCATAGATCCGGATGATATAAATGCCTAAACTCTATTTTTTGACTTGGTTGAATTACACGATTTGAAAGCAACAGCAATAACTCAATCGATTATGAACTGCTTGGTGAAGTACTTTCCAATAGAGCTTATTAAAAATAATCTGATATCTTTCACTTCCGACGGAGCTGCAAACTTTGCAGGTTCTATATCTGGTGTGGCTCAACAGCTTAAAAAAAAATTCCAAACTTATTTTATGGCACTGTGCAAATCATAAGTTAGAACTTGCTGTCGGGGACGTAATCAAAGAGGTTTACGGTATACAGAGTTTTAAATCATTGTGCAATAAATTATACTCTTTGTATCACGCTTTACCAAAGAACGCCCATGAGTTGCATCACTGTGCTGAAGAAATTGCAGTTCTGTTTTCTTCAATCGGGAGAGTTCTTGGAACAAGATGGGTCGCATCTAGTGAGCGAACAGTATCTGCTGTCTGGAATATGTTTCCAGCCTTGGCTTTGCATTTTAAAGCTGCATCTGCTGATGCTTCAAGGGATAGTAAAGAAAGAAGCATGTTTTCTGGCTTACGGAAAATACTTACGAGCACATGCTTCCTGGAAAATTTGGCACTAATGAAAACTGCCTTAAAGGAACTTAGTTCATTGTCACTGTGTCTTCAAGGAAATTCTGTATCGTTACCAGAAGCACATTCGCATATTTCCCTTACAGTGAAAGTTTTCCAAGGTTTAGCTGATGGTGGTTTTGAGGAGAGGTTCTAAGTTTATGCCGAATAATCGGATTGGAGGAAGAAAGGAAAATCATTGAAGAGTTCAGACATTTCAAGGAAAGCAAAAAAGTTTCACATTTAAAAGTCTTATTAAAATCTGTTGCTGCAGTTGCTATATCAACAGCTAAGTGTGAAAGAGGTTTTAGCACCATGAATTTGATAATCACTGATTTAAGAAATGCTTTAAATGTTACACACGTCAGCAACCTCATGTTCATAAACATAAACGGACCTCCTTCAAAGATCTTCAATCCCGAGCCGTACATACGGAAATGGTTGAGTGACGGAAGGAGAAATGCAGATTTCTTGGCTTGCAAAGAATGTGAACAAAAGATGCAAGAAGACTTGTTGAAACAAAAACTTTGGAGATTATTTTAGGAGATGACTTTTTTTTCCAAATCGAAGCTATAATAGATATTGCAGCTAAATAAATGGATATTTCAGACAAAGCCGAATTTCTTTACTTCGCCACCCCATAAACAGTAGTTACTTACATATCTCTGCCTCAAATACGAGCGGACGTTTTTTCTCCAATGTTTGTTATTTGAGGACACCTCCAAAAGGGTGATACCTTTAATTGCACCGGCACACATTCGCGTGGTCTTTCTAATAAGAAACGTACTTCTGAATAAAGAAAACAGCTCTGACTTTAGCTAAATTTGACTATTTCATTTTAAAGTTTATTAACGAAATTTCCTTATATGGTTTTATGTGTACAGCAAATGGGTTTGCGAATATTAAATTTTTAATGCATTCACTTGTACCGTTGTAGTGTTGCCGCCAAAACCCGTCAAAACTGCGTTAAGCCTTTTTAACGTATTCTGACTGTGGAGTCAGAAATAGACAAAATGTTGCGACGTCATTTTGACGGGTTTTGGTGACAACACTACAAGTTGTACGTTGCGTTCCGGCAGCGAAAAATTCCCATTTCCACCACTGCCCAACCCAATACTTTGGTCAAGCAGCTCATATTGCACAGATTAAGCCCTTGCTATGGTGTGTAGTTGAATGACACTTGGACCAAGAATATCACTATCTGTTTTGGGGAGTCAGGGGAAATTCTTAGCATAACCAGCCTTTTATGCACTTCAGGAATGAATGGATGGTGACATTTACTTTCCCCTATGCTTTTAAACTTGTGAAGCAGCAATTTGTTTTACAGGAAAAGTCCTTGCATAAAATTGGTCATTGAGTACAAAGAGATTGGAGTCCAATGCATAAATGTTAGGGAAAAGTAGTAGAAATAGACAGATAGGAAAGATTAAAGAAGTAAAGATAGACAAAGAATTAGAAAGAAAAAATAAATTAGTTGGAATTGGTGAGATTAAGAAATGCATATGCTCTGGGTGGCAAATTTAATATGGTAGATTTTGGTACAAGGAAGAGTCAAACATAAGGTGTAGCATTATTCATTGATGCAATAACGTCCAGCTCAGTTTGGTGGGAACCCTGTACAGTGGATCTTATGGATTGTTCAAACTGGGTAGTGTGGAATTAAAAAGTTGTGGGAATCTGTGGACTAATAGAAGGCATTAGGTCTGAAGAACTGGGGTTCCCCTTTTGAGAATACAAATACAGTTTTTTAAAACCACTGAAGGGAAAAATGTTGTTTTTGGGGACTTCAGTTGAAGAGTTTCTAATGACAACTAGAGAACTGAGGATGTAATGGGAAAATTTTGGAAAGAAGTGTGTGACAAATGTGAATGGGAGAAGCTTTATTTTAAAGGCAATAAATTCGTTAATTACTAACACTATCTTCAGATTCACCTGATGGGATGATGCCAGAAATGGTAGAAGTGTAACAGGTTGTGCCATCCATTGGATAAAAGGTCTCTAATATTGTTAAAGATACTAGACGTTATAGAGGTTTTGAAATAAATGGTCATTCTTTAGTAGTATTCACTTCAAAACCCAGTAGTTAAGAAACCAACAGAAATGTTAAGGTGCATCATGATTGATAGACAGAATAATGTAGAAGTGTGAAGCTAGATTTCCTGAAGTGAATTACTGATGGTTAACAAAATCAAGGCATTACCCACTGTAAGTCATTGAGGTTGAATGCAGCAGATATAAAAGATGGAGTATTGAAGCTGCAAGGAAATCAAATGATGTAGCAGTACGTAAGGTAAAGAAAAAGGCAAGATTCCTTGGTCACAGCAAGATTAAAGAAATATGTCATGGAAAACAAAGCTTCCTTAAAGTATTTAAGCTGTCACAAACTAACAAGGAGGGGTTATCATAAAAGGGTTTATTAACAGCTGAAATTATGTTTTAGAGAGGCAGAAAAAAGAAAGGTTTTTGGGGAATACTCTGAAAAATAGTCTTTACTAAATGTATAAAAAAGGGTGGAAGGGCTGTTACTCAGGGATTACTTGACAAAGATGGGCAGCTTCTTATATTAGAGGAGGATTGAATAGACTGAAGGATTATTTTGAAAATGGGTTGAGTGATAATTCTGGTACCAGGTGCAGAACTGTTAATGATGAAAATGTTGATTATGATGATCAAGAGGATTGGAGGACCATAGGTGTTTAAGAAAACATAAATGCCATTTTGTCCCCAAAATTGATAAAGCTGCATGTCATGGTGTAATTAATCCAGAATTGATTAAGCATAAAAAATGGACATGCCCTGAATCAATTAAGGTAGTGTAGAAAACTTTGGTCTAGCCGCCCTGGTGGCGCAGTGGTCAAAGGCGCTGGCCTCTGATCATTCGCCCGTAAGGGGTCCGGGTTCGAATCCCGGTGAGGCATGGGTGTTGTGTTTGTCTTACGGCACTGGCTCTCTCCCTTCCCTGGAACCAGTGACCCTAAATTAAGGACGGGCGACTGCTTATAGCCCATTGAGTTGCTCACGGTGGTCGTTAAACCTCCAATCAAAAAAAAAAAAAAAAAACTTTGGTCTCCTTTGAACTGGCATTAGTAACTTGGGTGTGACAGTTTATAAGAAAGGGAACTAGAAGGATTAAAGTTTCTGTGTAACATCTTCATTAGTTTTGTGGCAAGGTTTACTGAAGTATTTTGAGTAGGAAGCTTAGTCAGGGTGTCAAAAATCAACTGAGCAAAGGAGAGTGTGGTTTCAGGAGGGTGGAGGATGCCAGGACAATATTTTTACTCAGACTTCTAGAAGGTGTCATGGAGTAAGTAAAGTCAAGGTATTGAAATCAGTCACAAATGTACACACCAAGAGTGTGTTAACAGTTAGGATGGTGGAAAGTGTTTATGAAGGTTTGGACACTCTTGGACTTTGAACCCAAGTCCATAAATGATTTACAGTGTAATATTCTGGTGCTGTTTGCATCAGTTTGTACCTTTTTTTTTTTTTTTTAATTATATACTGAATAGTTACTATTAACAACTTTGCTTTTGAAGGGTATTTTCTGTAGCTTGGATAATATGTAATAAAGTGCTCTGGCATATTACACATTCAGTTACTGATGTAAATGGATTTTTTTTAGGGAGGATGGTAAAGATGGACTTAAGTTTTATACTGATCCCAATTACTTTTTTGATTTATGGAAGCAAGAAATGCTCAAAGATACAGAAAAAAATTTTGCATGATCGTGGAAAGAAAGTAAGTATTGTGTCAATTTTTCTCTTAATTCAAATAGTCTTAGGCCTAGATTTTATTCATTTAAGTCTTAATCATAAAGTTTGTTAAGTTATTTATCAGACTTTACAATTTTTTTTTCATTTCATTTAGCATCTGTATATCAGAAGTTGATTTTTGAAAATCATTTTTGTAGTAAGTGTTGCTGCCACCTGTGTGAATTACTGTTCTTGTGTATGTCATCTTTTCCTACTGTTAACAACTAGAGGCTGAATAATAATAGAATCATAAGGTATTTGAATTTTTTTTTTCTTTTTTTATCTAATTTCTCTTCTGAATGAGTTTGGAAATGAAAATTTACTTATAGCTGGTATCATCATTGTAGTCTCAGTGGCAGTTGTGCTAAAAATATCTGTTCATAGCAGCAGAGTCAAAATTTTGAGGCTGAAGTTTTGAAAATTTCTCCTGTTAGTTGGGTATGCCCATCTGTGTGTCCACCCAAACCAGACCACTCGGTGACAAATTTTTACATTACATGTATTAATAGATGTGAAAAAAGTAAAAAAAAACCATGTTTCATTTTTAAGGCCTGATTTTAAAGAGTGTTTTTTTGTCTGTGTGAGCAGAAACCAATTTTAAAAAATGTAAAAAGAAATGTCCCCTCTCACAGTGGATTAGGTTTTTAGGTGTTTCTGTTTTTTTATTAATCTCAAGCCAGAGGAGTCTGTTTCTCAAGTTCAGCAATCTCACAAAGTAGATTGCGTTCATGTTCACTAGTTGATAAATTAGCAAGGCAAAACATGACTCACCAGAAAGGTAATTGTGAAAATATTGTTAAATTCATTGTTTGTGGCAAAATTTTTTGAGTTTGCATTTATTCTTTGTGAAAAAAATATCAATATTGACTTTATTCTGCTCTGCCATGAGCCCAGTATACTGCATTTTTCTTTAAGCAGTGTACTAAGTAAGAACTACCTGAATATACTCTGGTGCACACGTGTGAGATGTTAATGATGGATATACGAAAGGCATATCACAATATTACGAGAAATTCCAACTCTGAATTGTATTCGATATGAATACAAAGAACAGGGTTTCTTCGTGATTGCACTGCCGTAAACATGTTTTTGGTTTTTGTGTTTGCAGTGCTTATGATTTTTCAGATTTCTATTATTATTCATAAAGATTAAAATGTACATTAGATTTGCAAAAAAAAAAAAAAAAAGTAGCCATCTTGATAATGCATAACACATTTCTCACTCCCTGCTCCAGGACGACAAATTGATATTATGTGAGAAACAGTAATTATAGTCAATTCAGTGATGTCTGATTGCTGTGTTGATATTATCATAACATTGAATATGCATGTTTTTAGCTTCATAGGAGACATCTTTATAATTTTTTGCAACATGCATAAAAGTTATTTTAAGCCATTGTGTGAAGTAAACTGGCATCTTTAACAGTAAAATAACCACATCTGTCTATCAGTGACCTACGAAAGAAACTACTGAATGCAGAAGTTTGAAATTCAACAGAAACTTGCAGAGGAACACGGGGGATGTGCATCTGAGCCCATTTCTTGAAATTCAATTTAATTTATTTAAATTTAATTATTTTAAAAACATTAATTTATTTAATTAGATTTTAAGGCTTTCAACTGTTGTTGAGAAACCATTGTTGAAATCTGATCTTGTGGTATGCTGTGCTATACACTCATGTAACAGTAGCCCATTTCACTTTTGCCTAACATTTTTTCATTGTACTTTTGTGCAACAATATTTCTTTAAACTTTACATGAACAGAACAATATTTTATTGCACTGTTAACTGTGAAAATCTCATGTCAAATGTGATAGAAAGGACAGTATTAATAGCTTGTGCTAAAATATTAAGGCTGCACTTCCAAAATGCTATGTGCATCCTTCCGCCATAATTGTCGGGGGTCTGTTTACATTTCAGACTTCTGGTCCCATTGTGTTACTATGCACTATAAATAGTTCCAAGCTATACACTGAAGAGCAATTGAATTAGAGACAGCTGGCGTTATGCAAATGTGGCGCTGTGGGCAGCCTTGTAAACGGAAACGACATGACATATGCACCAATCCGACGGGAATCAGTAAGAGTCGGACGCAGCATGGGTAAGATGAAGGATCTAAGCGCATTTGATAGTGGGCAAATTGTCGGGGCCAGGCGAATGGGTCACTCCATCTCGAAAGTCGTGCAGGCACTGGGATTTTCATGAGCCACTGTGTCACGGGTGTACTGTGGGTACATCGAATCCAGTAAAACCATCCCTGCAAGGGCCAACTGCCGTGGACAACAGCAGGTGGATGAGCGGGGTCATCGCCGGCTAGCTCGCATTGTAACAGCGGATAGACGGGCCACAGTGCAAGAAATCACTCTGCAATATAACGCTGGTGCACAAAAACGTGTAAGCAGCCACACCATCCAAAACCATCTCCTCGCTATGGGGTACAGAAGCCATTGCCCCTCGAGGGTACCGCTGCTGACCGCACATCACAGGGTGCAAAGATTAGCATGGGTGTGGGAACATTGCCACTGGGCCCTAGACATGTGGAAAAATGTTGCCTGGATTGACGAGTCGAGATTTAAGTTGGTACATGCGGATGGCAGGATAAGAGTATGGCGCAAACCACATGAAGCGATGGATCTTTCTTGCCAGCAGGGTACTTTTCAAGCTGGTGGGGGTGGCATTCTTGTCTGCTGACTGTTTACGTGGACTGAAACGGGACCCCTAGTACGTGTGACATCGTCCCTCACAGGTCAATGCTACCGGGATATCCTGGACGACTATTTGCTCTCGTTTGTGCGTCTTCAACATCCCACTGGGGACCTCATCCTGCAACAAGACAATTCACCGTGCCATCGCTCCCAAATTGTATCCGAATGGTTGGATGAACACACCACTGACGTGACCTCGCTTCCTTGGCCAGCTAGGTCACCTGACCTCAATCCCATCGAGCACATTTGGAATGCCATCGAGCGAGATGTTCGAGGTTCTGCCCCCCCCAATCAAATCTTCGTGAATTGTGGGAGCTGCTTGTTCAGGGGTCGTAGATCCATATGGCTTCCCAACGCTTCCAGTGTCTTGTCGAGTCCATGCTGAGACGAATCGCAGCCGTCATCCAGGCGAAAGGTGGTGCTACACGTTACTAGACAGGTATCTCTAATTCAATTGCTTTTCAGTGTATCTGTGGGAAGATTTTGACTAGGTTTCTCCAACCATCATTTTGAATTTGACAAAATGTTCAAGATTTACAATTTGAAATTTGATCTTGGTGTTTACTGTATCAAACTTCTGGAAGTGTGTGTACTCTTCCTCTGTAGTTGCCAGCAGGTTTGTTTCCTCTGTAGTTGCCAGCAGGTTTGTTTATGTTTCAGACAGCAGCTCTCAGTGTGTTATTATGCTCTTTAAAGAGTTTCACTACTTAAAAAAATAGTAACAATTCTTTTAGGGAGAAAATACAGGGTATGTCTAAAGTCTTTCCCTGATTACAATAAATCGCATGAAATGAACCGAGCTATTAGACACTTACAGTTTTCTAATATAACTTACCTGAAGCCCAGAGTTTTTTTCTGGGTCATCAGTATACCTCAACGTGGGGTCCTTTTGTTACACGGAAAACATCCAGTTGGTAATCTTATCTCTTTCCATGTCATCTGTGATGGTCACAAACGCTTCAGTTATTCTTCCCTTCAAAGTGTTAATATCTGCAACTGGTGTTGCATGAACTTGATCCTTAATGTAGCCCCCATAAAAGGAAGTCAAGGGCCGTAATGTCTGGGGATCGTGGTGTTCAGGGTATGGGACCATCTCTGCCTATCCATCTGTTAGGGAATTTGTCATCTAAGAATTGACGGACAGGCACACCCCATTGCGGGTGCTCACCGTCCTGCTGGAACATTACCCATGGTTGCAGCTCTTCCAATTGAGGTGCAACATACATCTGCATCATGTCGAGGTAAATACCCGACGTAATGGTGGGCTCAATAAAAAAGAATGGTTTAATTACTTTGTTGTGTATCAGTCCACACCAAACATTGATTTTAGGGCTATCACTCTGTTCCTCCAAAAGGACATGTGGGTTCTCTGAACCCCAGATATGGGCATTATGCGTGGTCACTTTACCTGAGGTGTAAAAAGCTGATTCGTCTGAAAAGCAAATCCATTTCAGGTAATCATTGTCTACGTCTATTTGTTCAAGAATATCCACAGCAAATGTCACATGCCTGGGCCCATCATTAGGTTCCAAGACGAACAATGCCGCCCCGGTGGCGCAGTGGTCTAAGCGATGGCCTCTGATCATTCGTCCGTAAGGGGTCCGGGTTCGAATCCCGGTGAGGCATGGATGTTGTGTTTGTCTTACGGCACAGGCTCTCTCCCTTCCCTGGAACCAGTGACCCTAAATTAGGGACGGGCGACTGCTTATAGCCCATTGAGTTGCTCACGGTGGTCGTTAAACCTCCAATAAAAAAAAAAAAAAAAAAAAAGACGAACAATTTGCAAATTGTATGCAAAAAACCGAAGCCGCTTTCTTAAAATGCTGTGCACTGTCTTCATAGGTATTCCCAGTTCACTAGAGGCATGGCAAATTGATTTCCTTGGGCTTCGTACGAATGCATCACGCACAGCATCAACAGTTTCCTTTCTAATGGAAGATCTTCCACTTCTTGCATGGTCACCGACAGTGCTTGTCTGTTTAAACTTTTGATACCAGTTCGTAATGATCTTCACATCAGGTGGAGCTCTATCATACTCAAGCCTAAACCTCCGCTGCACTGAAATTGCGGATTTGGGTATATGAAACCAGAGAACACAATTAGCCTTCTCCTACATAGACACCATTTCATCATCTGATGCTTTCAACAACAAACTATGCTGAGACATGCAGTGCCACCTATTGTTCCAAAAGTACAATGAAAAAGAAAACTAGAGAATATGACCCAACAATGCAATAAACCACATACATCTAACTAACTCTGTTCATTTTGTACGATTTATCGTAATCAGGGAAAGACTTTAGACACACCCTGTATATTTTAATGAAATGTAATTAGAATTCAAGAAATGAAACGTGAGAAAAATAAGAATTGTTTTGCAGTTAATTTTTTGAAGCTTAATATTGCTGTTCTTTTTTCACATATTCTCCCACAGTCTCATCTTCACTATTTATTTACTTTATCGTTACATAATCTGGATCCACCAACACTGCAATGGGACATGACTGAGTGTCAAGAAACTCTTGACAACTGTCATCGAAAGTACCATCATGGATGGCATGCTGCGAGAGACCGTGTTTTTATTCCACACATTCCAATCATCCCATTGACTTTCAATTTCAGTTTAAGTGCCTGCCATTTCTTGTCCATCTCAAGTTTTGCCATGATTATCAACAAGACACAGGCAGGGTCAATCGTTAAAAGTTGTTGGACTCAACATGCAAATCTCATGCTTTTCCCATGATCAGCTCTATGTTAATTGCTCTGGCATTGGCAAAAATTGAAACCTCTTCTTCTTGGCTCCAAATGGAATAACTAAACTTTGTTAAAGCTCTTTAAAGATAAACTTACTTGCACTTCAGAAGAACTGTGCACAGATCACAACACAATAGAAAATGCAGATGTTTCAAATATTTGTTCAACTTTGAAGTCACCATATTCACAGTCTATTTGATTACTAAAATATGTTTCAATATATTGTTTTTGTGCTATATGTTCTATTCATAATTTCAGGAAAACTCAGAAAATGCTAGCAAGAAGCTGACTAAAGTTTTTTTTTTTTTTTGCAAAACTTGGGCAACACCATGTCTTCTTGCTAGTATGGTAATATAACCCGACATAAAGCTAATGCAGAGTTCAATTAATCTTTCACCACGATTCTTGTGTGAATGATAAAATCGTAGTCTTGGTCAAAAGAGTGCGATAGATTTTGTTGTATACGATCAGCGTCTGAAACACTTAGTTGTTGACACACGTGTGATGAGAGGTGCGGATGTTGGTTCTGATCAGTACTTGTTAGTGTCAAGAGTGAAACTGAATGCTGGTTGGAGGAAAAGGAATAGGAAGAGGCTCAGGATGGAAAGAACAAAGGTTGAAAGGCTCCCTGAATATCATCAGCGTTATTCTGACTTACTCAGTGGAGATTCAAGCCTATGCGGACGATTTCGTTCTCGTGGTCTCCGCCTCAGGGAGACACGTGATCGAAAGAGAAGCACATAGGGCCTTGGATGTGCTAGAAAATTGGAGCAGAGAAAGCAAACTGTGCTTCGCTCCTGAGAAGACCACTCTGCTAGCAATAGCTAAGAGAGGAGTAATGAAAACACCACCCCAGTGCAGATTCCAAGGGTGCACTATCAAGGCAGTGCGTGAAATGAAATACTTGGGTGTGGTCCTGGATCAGAGTCTATCAGGGCTGCCACATCTGAGGCACCTTAGAACAAGGTGCACGGTGATTCTCAATAGATTGAATGGCATGAGGTTAACGGGCAAAACCAAGAAGGCCATCTATCAGAGAGGAATTGAAAGAATTCTGACGTATGCAAGTGGAGCATGGTGGACTCCCACAGTCAGAATGAAGAAGGGGATAAACCAAATCCAAAGGTTGGCCCTACTAGGGATAACCGGTTGTTTTCGCACAACGTCGACCCTAGCACTCCAAGTGCTGGCGGGGTGCGAGCCGGCAGACCTAGTAGTGGAAAGGGAGGCAGCAATGCACTGCCTAAGGTCAGGCGAGGACGCCTACCTTCTCGGTGCGCCACATCGAGCCTCCGACATGGAGATGGAAAGCATGGACTGACAGATCCACCCTGCCGAGGAAATTTGCCCACCGTGGGACAAGGAGAAACCCACGGGAGTTGGGCATGAGCTGTTCACGGACGGCTCAAAGATGAAGGGACAAGTGGGGGCAGGCTTCTGTGCGTTCTCGGACGGGAACGAAGCCACTGCAGGAAGCGTGAAATTATCGCAGAACGCTTCTGTCTTCCAGGCAGAACTTCTGGCGATAGAGATGGCACTCACCTGGGCACTCCCCAGGCGTAGTGAAGAAAGAATAAAACTCTACTCGGACAGTGAGGCAGCACTGCAGGCTCTGAGTAGATTCAGGGGAAGAAACCCCATTGTCCAGAGGATCAAAACCCTCTTGAGGGCAGAGGGAGATGGGGCAGTTAGTTTCCACTGGGTACGAAGCCATGTCGGAACCCTAGGAAACGAAAGGGCAGATCAGCTGGCGAAGGCAGCCACGTTGAAAGAGACGGTCGACGTGCAATGCAGAACGCCGCGAAGGTGTACTCGCGCAGCATTAGCACGTCGGACCATGACCGAATGGCAGGTCAGATGGGACACGGGAGAGACAGGGCGGAAGACACACAGAGTGTTTCCGAAGGTCTCGACCAAACGAGCACAGACAAATAAGTTCCTGAATCAAGTACTCAGTGGCCATGGCATCAGCCCTGAATACCTAGGCAGATTTGCCATCAGGAACTGCACTTGTCCCTGTGGAAAGAGAACGGCAAGCATAGAACACTGCGTACTTGAATGCAGTGGCTTCGCCGAATGGAGAAACACACTGATCCCAGGTGTGCAAAGAACGCGAAGATTGGATCTGCTCATCCAATCTTCCGTTAACAGGAGGGGATAATAGCCTTGGTTGAAAGGCTAACCCTCCAGCAACATACCATCTTCCGCAATCAAACGGGGACCGAAACGCAGGAGGTGAACATGCACACCGAAAGCGATTCGGAAGATGAATGAGGGTAGAAGTCTGTGGGAAAGCAGACGAAGAGACCACCAATGTAAATATTCTGTAAATAATTTTTTTGCTATCTCTTGATGTTGTAAGTCCTAAGCATGAGGACAGTGCATACATGTGTGTAGATGACAAAAAACCATGAGGAATAACCACTCACCATAAAGATCATGGTAACCTTCAATGGACCACACACTTCCAACACGTCATTCATCGTGATGTAACTGGGCTTCCACAGGTTTACAGACTTCTTGCTTACGTTTCTTATTTTCGGGTGTGAAACATCGTTTTTTTCTTTTTGTTTCCCTTTGCCTTATAATATGTTACTATAATGCTTGTCAATTCGATAAAATCACACATACACTCATTCATACAATTCAAGTAAAAACTATGTACATAAACCTTACATTCACAGGTGATTAAACCTTAGTCAACTCTAATTATGGAACTCCTCCTTCTGTTTCACAACCTCTGCTACTCCCCTGCAATTGTCACACCCATTCAGCCCCGCACATCCAATCCTCTAGTACTTTCGACAGGTCCCTGTCATCTTCAGGAGGCAGGTGTGTCTCATCCGCCCACCACAGCTCAAGTGAGCAGAGCCATCGAGGCCTGGGCTCCAGTCGCTATCTCTGAATCGTTGTGTCTCTGGCGCCATCTATTGTCCCTGCTGCTCTTTTTCCCTCTTTCTTTTTACGCTGCTGTTCAATTTTTATTAGGGCTTTCCATTGTTCTTTTAGGTTATTTGGCTCATTAATGTTGCATAATCTTGATCTATTTTTTTCAATTAACACTGATTCTGCAATTCTTAACTGCTTTTCGTTTTTACAGCTCTTAATAATTTTAATATCTTCAAACCTTGGACATTTTTGATTTTCCATACAGTATTGGGTCAATGCTGTCTTAGCCTCTTTTTATTCCAATTATTAATATGCTGGTTCAATCTATACTTTAATTTATTCTTGGTGCTGCCTATATATGACACAGGTGGTTGCTGGTTTATTGGGATTTCATAAATTCCTGCTCTATCTAATTGGCTAATTTTTTCATTTTTAATCACTAAATTTTTTATAGTAAGTACCTGATTTCCTACCTGTATGCCATACTTGCCACAAACTTTATTAATTTCTGCTGAAACATTTTCTATATATGGTATTGCTCCCACATTTTTATGAAGTAACTCAAGGTTACAATAAGGTCAAGACTGATAAAAAACTTGTAAAATATGTGGGAGCAATACCATATATAGAAAATGTTTCAGCAGAAATTAATAAAGTTTGTGGCAAGTATGGCATACAGGTAGGAAATCAGGTACTTACTATAAAAAATTTAGTGATTAAAAATGAAAAAATTAGCCAATTAGATAGAGCAGGAATTTATGAAATCCCAATAAACCAGCAACCACCTGTGTCATATATAGGCAGCACCAAGAATAAATTAAAGTATAGATTGAACCAGCATATTAATAATTGGAATAAAAAAGAGGCTAAGACAGCATTGACCCAATACTGTATGGAAAATCAAAAATGTCCAAGGTTTGAAGATATTAAAATTATTAAGAGCTGTAAAAACGAAAAGCAGTTAAGAATTGCAGAATCAGTGTTAATTGAAAAAAATAGATCAAGATTATGCAACATTAATGAGCCAAATAACCTAAAAGAACAATGGAAAGCCCTAATAAAAATTGAACAGCAGCGTAAAAAGAAAGAGGGAAAAAGAGCAGCAGGGACAATAGATGGCGCCAGAGACACAACGATTCAGAGATAGCGACTGGAGCCCAGGCCTCGATGGCTCTGCTCACTTGAGCTGTGGTGGGCGGATGAGACACACCTGCCTCCTGAAGATGACAGGGACCTGTCGAAAGTACTAGAGGATTGGATGTGCGGGGCTGAATGGGTGTGACAATTGCAGGGGGAGTAGCAGAGGTTGTGAAACAGAAGGAGGAGTTCCATAATTAGAGTTGACTAAGGTTTAATCACCTGTGAATGTAAGGTTTATGTACATAGTTTTTACTTGAATTGTATGAATGAGTATGTGTGATTTTATCGAATTGACAAGCATTATAGTAACATATTATAAGGCAAAGGGAAAAAAAAAAGAAAAAAACAATGTGTCACACCCGAAAATAAGAAACGTAAGCAAGAAGTCTGTAAACCTGTGGAAGCCCAGTTACATCACGATGAATGACGTGTTGGAAGTGTGTGGTCCATTGAAGGTTACCATGATCTTTATGGTGAGTGGTTATTCCTCATGGTTTTTTGTCATTTATGAATTGCACGTAAACTATGCGCACTTTGCAAGAGGTTAATACCTTAAAAGTGCAAATATAATAAATGTGTGTAGATGTTTTGAAAAAGAAAATAAAGGGAAATTATTCCCCAAAAAAAGTTTGAGGGCAAGGAATCTTCCAGTCAACGATAAAGTAAGAAACGACCTATCCTGCCAGACAGAGCGGGAACCCAGACAAAGTATACTAGGTCGCCTGCCAGCACGTCACCACGGGCTGGTCTCTGGGCCATTGGGGTGGCCAGGGTCCGAACCGGCGTCTCAAGGCAGGATAATTGTCGCAACATGTCAAAATAACATCCAAGGTGCTCAATAAGTCCCCGTGGAGCCAAGACAGATTGGCGGAACGGGACAATGAAATCAGTATATTACTCAGAGAATGACTGAAGGAGCTGAAGTCTTGTGAGAGGGATGTAGAAAAGAACTGGGAATGTTTTAAGAACTCTGTTGTCACTGCTGCTGAAGAGGTCTGTGACACCACAATAATGGGTAATAATAGCGGTGATACTTAGTGGAATACTTAGATTGAAGAGGCAGTAAAGAGAAAGAAAGAAGCCTATTTGGGGATGTTGCAACATAGAGTTTCTGTGGATGAATATCGTTGTAAGAAGCGTGAAGCTGCTAAGCTGGTTCGCCAGAGTAAGGCAAAAGATAGGAAGGAGAAGGTGGAAAGACATGAATTGGCTTTTTGGAAAGTTAGGAAGTCTTTCTGGAAGTACACGAGACTCAGGAAAAATAGGGGAAACAAAGTTGTAAGTTGTGTCAAGAATAAGATCGGGGAATTGATATGGGAGCCCAATGAGTTAGTGAAAGATGGGGTGAATACTTCTGTGAGTTATTAGATCAGGAAAGCAAAGCTGATTCTGAGACAGATATAGATGATGTCACAGTGAGGGATGGAAGCACAGGGGGGAGCTTAAGAGAAGAAGTGTGTAAAGCTCTAAAATCTCTTCAGAAAGGTAAGGCTCCGGGACTTCATGGCATAACTGCGGAGATATTGAAATATGGTGGTGACTCTGTAATTGACTGGTTAACTGAAATTTGCCAGTTGTGCTGGGAGTTAGGAATGGTCCCTCGGGATTGGAAGGATGCTATTATTGTTCCCTTGTATAAGGGAAAAGGTGATCATACTGAATGCAAGAACTATCGTGGTATTAGCCTACTAAGTGTGACAGGGAAAGTGTTTGGTAAGGTTGTTATTGAAAAAGTACGGGGTTTTACATGAGAGAAAGTGTGGGATGTTCAGAGTGGTTTTAAGCCTGGTAAAAGGTTGCACTAACCAAATTTTTGCATTACGCGTGATGATAGAAAAGTATCTGGCTGTTGGTAAGAAAGTTTTTGATGCCTTCATAGATTTAGAGAAAGCTTACGACCGAGTAAATAAGACACTTTTGTGGAAGGTATTGAATGAATATGGTGTTACTGGGAATCTACTTAACAGTGTAAAAGCCATGTATGCTGGTAGTAGAGCTTGTGTACGAGTGAATGGTGTTTTATCAAAATGGTTTTCTATTGGTGCAGGAGTTAGACAAGGTTGTGTAATGTCACCATGGCTGTTTAATATATTTATGGATGTGTGCATGCATGCCAAAATAGATGATAGTGGTTTATGTCTTGGTGATATCCGTGTGTGCAGATTGCTGTATGCTGATGACACTATCCTGTTGGTAGAGAGCAAAAGTGATTTGCAGGGTATGTTGTCCCGGATGTGCGAAATTTGCATGAAATTTAAACTGAGTTATAAATAAGGGAAAAACCAAAGTTATGGTCTTTGAGAGAGGAACTGGTAGCACTGAATGCAATGTAAGTATAAATGGCACTGTGATTAACCAATTAACCAGGTGAGTGAGTTTGTGTATTTAGGAAGTATGTTTGACAGAAAGAACAAATTGGATGGTGAAATTAGTAGGCAAATAAATTCTTCATTGAAAGTCATAGCTGCTCTGGGAGGTTTTCACGGGAATGATGGGTTCTCTAGAGAGTCCCGCATGGCTGTGTATGAAACTGTAATTGTTCCTACTCTGATGTATGGTAGTGAAACCTGGGTACTACAGAAGAAACATAGAAGTCGTTTGTGTGCTGGAGAAATATGTTACTTACGGGGGTTTGTGGCCACATGCGGTCTGATTGTGTGAGGAATGAAGATGTGTTGCAGTTGTGTGATGTGAAGCAAAATGTTGTTAGCAAGGTGGAGACTAATAATGCTTCGGTGGTTTGGCCATGTTGAAAGAATGAGTGATGAGATACTTACTTAGATCTTTTTAGCCCAAGTGGCAGGAAGGAAAGGCACAGGAAGTCCAAGGAAGACATTGGTGGATCAGGTTAAGGCGTGTCTGCATGAGAAAAAGATTATGAGTATGAAGTACAAAAGAGCTTGTGTATGGGATATCAGTGAAGCCCGAGTTCTATGTCAAGATCGCTGTAAATGGAGAAGTTTGATACAACAACAGTAACTAAAAATATCTGGTTGGTAGTTTGTATTTCTTTTTGGAGCTAATCTTTTGAATCTCAGAGAACAGCTAAGGTGTGTGTGTGTGTGTGTGTGTGTGTGTGTGTGTGTGTGTGTGTGTGTGTGTACACTGAAGAGCAATTAAATTAGAGATACCTGTCTAGTAACGTGTAGCACCACCTTTTGCCCTGATGACGGCGGTGATTCGTCTTTGCATGGACTCGACAAGACACCGGAAGCGTTGGGAAGCCATACAGATCCACGACCCCTGAACAAGCTCCCACAGTTCATGAAGATTTGATGGAAGGGTGTCAGAGCCTCAAACATCTCTCTCGATGGCATTCCAGATGTGCTCGATGAGATTGAGGTCAGGTGACCTAGCTGGCCAAGGAAGCGAGGTCACATCGGTGGAGTGTTCATCCAACCATTCGGATACAATTTGGGTGCGATGGCACGGTGCATTGTCTTGTTGCAGGATAAGGTTCCCAGTGGGATGTTGAAGACGCACAAATGGGAGCAAATAGTCGTCCAGGATATCCCGGTAACGTTGACCTTCTGTGAGGGTTGATGTCACACGTACCATGGGTCCCGTTTCAGTCCACGTAAACAGTCCCCAGACGAGAATGCCATCCCCACCAGCTTGAAGAGTACCCTGCTGGCAAGAAAGATCCACCGCTTCATGTGGTTTGCGCCATACTCATATCCTGCCATCCGCATGTACCAACGTGAATCTCGACTCATCAGTCCAGGCAACATTTTCCCACATGTCTAGGGTCCAGTGGCGATGTCCCCGTGCCCATGCTAATCTTTGCACCCTGTGATATGCGGTACCCTCGTGGGACGATGGCTTCTGTACCCCATAGCGAGGAGATGGTTCTGGATGGTGTGGCTGCTTACAAGTTTTTGTGCACCAGCGTTAAATTGCCGAGTGATTTCTTGCACTGTGTCCAGTCTATCCACTGTTACATTGTTACAATGCAAGCTAGCCGACAATGACCCCGCTCATCCACACGCTGTTGTCCACGGCAGTTGGCCCTTGCAGGGATGGTTTTACCAGATTCGATGTAGTCACGGTGCACCCATGACACAGTGGCTCGTGAAAATCCCAGTGCCTGCATGACTTCTGAGATGGAGTGATACATTCATCGGGCCCTGACAATTTACCCACGATCAAATGCGCTTAGATCCTTCGTCTTACCCATACTGCGTCCGACTCTTACTGATTCTCGTCGCATCACTCCTTATACTGTGGGATCGCTGCATACGTCATGTCGTTTCCGTTTACAGGGCCGCGCACAGTGCAACATTTGCATAATGCCAGCTGTCTCTAATTTAATTGCCTTTCTGTGTGTGTGTGTGTGTGTGTGTGTGCGCGCGCGCACGTACGCATTCATGAGTTCTAGACTACCATCCGTGTTGTAATTGTTAGGAATTACATTTTATTCGTTCAACTTTAACTTACTGTACATTATTATGTTTGTTGGTTTACGCACATATTTAAGGGCTGTTATTTGGTTTCTATTGGTAACCAAATTATCTTTTAATCTAAAAATGGATTAAATCTTTCTTTTTTTAATTTTATGAATGGGAGTCATTGTTATGTCTGCTGGAAAGGTTGGCAGACTTCCATGAAAGTAGCTTAGTTAGCTGTGCTTGATTGGATGACGAACGGTTGTGTTCTCACTTTCAAAAAGCATACAATTCTGAAGCATGTTAAAAGTTTCCCTGCCGCCCTGGTGGCGCAGTGGTCTAAGCGCTGGCGTCTGATCATTCGTCCGAAAGGGGTCTGATTTCGAATCCCGGTGAGGCATGGATGTTGTGTTTGTCTTACGGCACTGGCTCTCTCCCTTCCCTGGAACCAGTTACCCTAAATTCGGGATGGGCGACTGCTTATAGCCCATTGAGTTGCTCACGGCGGTCATTAAACCTCCAATTAAAAAAAGAAAAAAGTTTTCCTTTTAGTGAATAACTTCCCCACATAAACTTATAAATCTTTTTGTATATGCAATTGAAGCTGCCCCCCCCCCTCCACACACGTTTCCCTCTGTTCTGTTTGCTGTTCTTTACCTTTTTTACAAAAAAAAAAAAAAAGAAAAGAAAAGGCAAAGAGAATTCATAAAGCTGTGACATGACGGTGATACTTTAAGACACGTACTAGAAATCATAAGTAATTTTCCTTAGTAGAAAAGGAAGGGAATGTGTGTGCGAGTTACATCAAAAACTGTTAACAAAGCATCTGATTTCAAAGGACCGCAAATATATTGTTACACTCCCGGAGAGTATCTGGCCACACTCACACACACACAAAAAGAAAGAAACACAAATTATTACTTTAAAAATTCAGATTGGTAGCAGGGCTGATATTGGGTGAGACACTGGAGGTAAGCATTCAAACTTATCAAAGAGAATTACTAATTGGAGGGTTTGTTCAACAACAAAACCCTGTGGCCAAAGTGATCGAGGTAGTTGCCTTCAATGCACGATCTTAAAAAACAAGAGTCACTCACAATACAAATTTAAATTCGTTGGCTGAATTTAAAGATTTTATTGTATATAAGAACTTTCGGGTTTCCCTAGAACCCATCATCAGATACAGGAGAAGGAATAAATTTAAATAAAGTGTTACGTGAACATAATATAGATATCAGATATGAATATGACATAATGTCACGTGACATCATGTCATATCAATATAATGTCTCATGACATCAATTTGATGTCAAGTGACATTATGTCATATCAATATAATGTCACGTGACATCAATTTGATGCCACGTGACATTATGTCATATTCATATCTGATATCTATATTATATTCACGTAACACTTTATTTAAATTTATTCCTTCTCCTGTATCTGATGATGGGTTCTAGGGAAACCCGAAAGTTCTTATATACAATAAAATCTTTAAATTCAGCCAACAAATTTAAATTTGTATTGTGAGTGATTCTTCTTTTTTAAGATCGTGCATTGAAGGCAACTACTTCGATCACTTTGGACTATTTCTGCACGAATTTGAATTCTCCTAAAACCCTGTGGATTAGGCGAGAGTTTAACCAGTAAAAATTCGATCAGTAAAAAAAATTAAATTGCCACAACACTAAAAATAATCCACTTAACCGCAAGGTCGGTCTTAGTGAGAGATGGGTTTGCCTCCTTGGGGCGTTCCGTGGGCAATGGCGCACAGAACAGCAACAAGGGCCTTTGTGAATCTTGGAGAGGTGCTAGCTAGTTCTGTGTGACATTGGCGAAAAAACTCCAACTCACTGGGTTTTGTTCCAGAATCCTTAGGTTGAATGACCAACTGGAACCGTCAGCTGTGGGCTAATCCCCCACACTGATGTACTTACCTGATTAAAAAGACGCAAAGAAATCAATATAAGTATAAATGGCATTGTGATTGACCAGGTGAATGAGTTTGTGCATTTAGGAAGCATGTTTGACATAGAGAACAAATTAGATGGAGAAATTAGTAGGCAAGTGAATTCTTCATTGAAAGTCATAGCTGCTTTGGGAGGCCTTCACAGGAATGATGGGCTCTCAAGAGTCCCGCATGGCTGTGTATGAAAGTAATTGTTCCTACTCTGAAGTATGGTAGTGAAACCTGGGTACTACAGAAGAAACATAGAAGTTGTTTGTGTGCTGGAGAAATGCGTTACTTAGGGGGGTTTGTGGCAAGACATGGTCTCATTGTGTGAGGAATGAAGATGTATTGCAGTTGTGTGATGTGAAGCAAAATGTTGTTAGCAAGGTTGATACTACTATGCTTCAGTGGTTCGGCTATGTTGAAAGAATGAGTGATGAGATTCATGCAAAGAAAATTTTTTCAGCCCAAGTGACTAGAAGAAAAAGCAGAGGAAGGCCAAGGAAGTCATGGGAGGATCAGATTCAGGAGTGTCTGCATGAGAAAAAGATCATGAGTATGAAGTATAGAAGATCATGTGTGCATTGTGTGATGGATGTCAGTGAAGCCCGAGTTGTATGTCAAGATTGCTGTAAATGAAGAAGTTTGATGCGACAACAGTAAGTAAATAATCAGTTAAAAATAATCTGTTTTTTTCTTTGTGGAGCTCCTCTGAATCCCAGAGAACAGCTTAGTGATAACATAACTGCGAGGTCGGTACATAACAGACATTTAATTAAGATAAAATAAATTTGAAAAAGAATAATTAAAATAACAAAAATTTTGTGTAATAATAAAAGAGCCACCTGACTAATAATATGTGGAGGATTATGTCCATCCCCTTCAGAGGAATTTAACATTCAAATTCGTAGTTCATTAAATTCTTCCAGTGAAAATTTTTTGTTAGATGATGATTTATTGCAAAGCACAGTCTCCCATTGCATGTACTCTCTCAGTTCCTGTTTTCTTTTTATTCGTACTGAATTTCGAAAGCATGCAAGCAATACAGCAGGTTTAATCCTGGTAGATGATATTAAAGGAGGTTAATTTGGCACCTCTCCTTTCTGTTGTACACATGCACACAGTATATGATTTTTACTTTTTATGGTGTTTGATCTGAACACTGGGCACCTTTACACACTTGTATAAAAAGGGTGGTAATCGGTCACTTTTTTTTTTTTTTTTTGGTCAAATGCTGGGCTGTCGCAAGTTAGGTTGCGGCTTTTTCACCATCTGTGTTCGCAGTTGATTTTTGTACATCTCGACGGGAGAAAACCAGTAGAGCGTCACTCCTTTTGGTCAACTTTCTAACAAGATGACCCTCCGATGCCTTGTCCCCGGGAGTAATTATGCAGTCCGCTAGTTCAGGTACTTTGCGTCTGCAAGCGCCGCATGTCGGTTCATTGGAGAAGAGGAGGGAGTGCCTTCATGCATTCCACTGTTTGTCCGTCTTAGGCAGTTTTGGAAGAGCTGTCTGCCATCTGTTCAACAACAGATAAAAATGCGCTCTTATTTTATAGCACGGCAGAGAGTGGAAATCCTACAAATATTGTCCAGGTAGCTTGTATATGCTGTTATGAGAAATTTAGCTCACAGGTGAAACTTTACACCTTCGTTTGGCTTTTAGGGTAGCCGTTTTCGAGTCCTTCGTCACAGTTTGTGGACAATGTGATTTTGCTTTGTGGTTAATATGGGATTGCCCATTTTTTGCCTTTTCTCCCTTCGGTACTGTTGTCTTCCTTTTTTTTTTTTCATGGCATGTGTTATTATCTTCTGGAAATTCTCGAGAACCACAGAGAGAGAAATGCCATATATGGGCACCACTCTGCTGTCTGTAACACCACCATTTCCCCCTGCTTTCAGTGATAATATCCATAAATCCTCAAAGTTCACACTTGCTAGCTTGTAAACTGACTCATTCTGACTAGTGAATGTTTAGTCTACGACTTTTTTTTTTTTTTTGCGAGCTTCGAAGAAAAAGCTCTGAACTGTTATTTGGCCCCGAAATACCCACTTAAAATTCTTTCCGCTCGAGAGTGGTGGCAATGTGACTTTTCCCCATCTTTTTTTTTTTCATAGCCACCAACTAACACTTTTGTTTTGTACAATACAATTGGCACTAAGCCCCAAAACGTAATTTCATAACTAACTCTTTGACGTAATAATTCCAGGTTCGCTAACTTATTTACAACTATTTACATTCTCACAGGTTGGGACTCCACCTCCCGGCCAATTAATTTATCAACCCCCAAAATTATGCATCAGTATTTTCTCAGAAATAAAGTTTAATGATGTTGTTAATAATAACTGCATTTGTGAAAATCTTTTCATATGCATCTAATCAAAGATGAAATAATATTGGTGTTTAATAGGAAAGTGTAATGCATTTCTCATTTTATGTTTATGTTCTGTTTACATTAAAAAATTTGGTGGCAATAATAGTACATATATTATCATCCATATACCTAAAGTACTGCTACTTAATTGCATAGAATGACAGAACCATTAAACATATAAAACGAGCAAAACAAAACTGTTGCCATTTGAAGTTGGGGTGTTGGAACTGTTCTGGCAACAGTTCAACTTCAAATTGTAGTTCTGGCAGCCAGCCCATCCAGTCGATCGCAGGTGATCAAGGTCGTAGGATGACCGAAAGCTACTGCTAAACGAACCTTTTACCGTACGTGACTCTGCGTGTTTCGCTTGTTTTATATGTTTATCTGTTATTGTCGCGTGAAGCCTTAGCTTTAAACCAAGACAGGACCATTTATGTGTGTTTAGTGGAACTGACTGTAGAAATATTCAGGGAAGTGGGTTGCAGTTATTTCTGTTTTAGAAAGTGCACATGGCTTTTGTTGTGAAATATAAACACAGGAACCTGCAGATCCAAAGGTTTTTGATTGTGCACATGTTTGAAAAAGAAAATTGATTGATTTCACAAAACAATTTTTATCTTGTTTTGGTGAAGGCAGCAAACAGTAACAATACTTGTCATGAATTTTATTCATGTGAACAAAGGTGTAGTTAAACTTCCAGGGGAATCTAGCTAGATGACTGAAATATGGACTTCCTGGGAAATTGGAGTTTTGTGATATTCCTTATTGTATCACATAGAACAAAATGAATACGTGTACAGCTTGCTCTCTCAAAATATGTCATAAGAATGGTGCTTTCTTCCCATAAATATGTTGAATTATTTATAAATATGCACTTATGTAATTTTCAGTGAAGTCAGTTTATTTCATTTTACAGTTCTGAATTTACTGTCAAAAATAGCATTATCTGTTAAAAAATCAATTAATTCAGGAGTTTTTCTCCCCCCTCCCCTATCAATTTCTAGCTTGCACATTCCAAAGAAAGTGCTGAAGTAAGTTTAATTTGTTATTTAGATTAGATTTGTTACAGCTGTTGCATAGTGTATGAATGTTTTGTTTGATGGTATATGGAATGTAATATGATGCAGTGAAACATAACTTTTAAATTATGAAAATTCAAAATTCTGAAGGTTTTGTGAAAACTATCGTAATTGCTCGAAAACCTTGAAGGTGCTTAAAAATTGTGATACTGTTTGTTTGCAATGCCTGGAATGTCTGGGGAATTTTTTTCTTTAAGCAGTCTTGAAAAGCTTTGAAATTTAAAACTTAGTGCTTAAAAATCATTCAATTTCGTTTTTGAAATGAGTGTTTTTAATTCAATGCTCCCGTTCTCCAGATTAACAGTCAGCCACTGCCTTTGTGCTGTTACTCAGAATTAAAATTTTTCTTTTATTTCTTCCCCTGCTTTAAGTGACATTCAGTCACCGTGTTGTAGTCGTACTTATGCGCTGACTGCTGCAGGATATAGAAGGGGAAGAGAAAAAGAAACTCCTTTTTATTTTTGTGCCCATGAGAGAAGTTTGGAGGGATTTAAAGGTTGGTCTCTGAAGGTCAGTTAGTAAGGAAAGGAAAGGAAAGGTGTTTTCTATTTGCAAGAATGGAGAGGAAAAAAACAAACAAACACGAAAAACAAGAACAACAGCTGTAGCTTAGAAGCACTGTGGCATATTCAAGGGGATTTTGTGAAGCACAGCTGACAATAGATGAGTGTGTGTGTGGAGGGGGGGGAGAGGACTGCAGAGAAATTGGCTAAAACTCTCCTGTAAGAATCTGTGCACACACCAGAATATAGCTGGCTATGATGTGTTGGTCAGTTGAGACTAGGATAAAAAATAATGAAAATTAATTTATGCAAAAGATTCACAAACTGGCAGAAATCTTAAAGAACTTCGTAAATCGTTAATAGGAACCATATCCCTTATATAAATACACACATGATATTCTTCTGTGGATTCAAGGAATTCCACCTTTTTTGTCATCATTTGGGCCATTCTTTAGATTGATGCAAAATGAAAGAGAAATTTTGGGACTGTTAGTTGGGGATTTCGTTTTTCGTTTGGCGATGGGTTTTCATCTTTCAAAACTTACAAAAACTGAAGCTAAACATAGTGAAGATTTTTCCGATAATCAAAATTTCTTGTGATGCTCACCTGCCCAGTATTGTTATTAAATATAATTTTGTTAAATAAATATTTCTATTTCAGCTTGGAAAATGAAAGAAAATTTTATAAAAATGAAAGTGAGACATGGCAAAAATTTCCTTGTAATTTTCAGGCACGATATCCAGTTTTGAGGAATTCTGCCATTTTCATAATCATTTCTGTGGTTCTTGAGATAGGCGCATAACTGAACTGAAATTTTTGAGGATTGGTTGGGGTGGATCGTCTTTTGTCTGAAGATGCAATTCTGACTTTTAAAACCTTCGTAAATGGAAGTTTGACGAGTGAAGATTTATCCCATAATCGTAATTTTTTTCTCGCATTACTTCCTGGTATTGTTGTTAAATATCATTATATTCCACAAACTTTTGTATTTCAGCTTGGAAAGAAGGAAAATTTTTCGAAAATGTTAGTCAGACAGGATGAATATTTTGCCCATAAATTGCACCCCACCCCCACGATTTTCCTACTGTCGTGTTATGTTTGTTAAGTGTCAGTAATTTTATATTTTAAATACAGTGATGTGCTCCAGTTTACTAATTACATAAATAAACTTCAGTGAACAAATTTGTCTTGCTCATGCTGCATTTATATTCACACTTTTTTTGTAGTGTGTTCCTATTTTCATCCAGTGAAAAAGTACAGCTTTTTTGTCTTTTCTTCATCAGTCTTATGCATGTAAATGTTGTGTGAATTGAATAAAAAGTGTTTATACTGGCTACAGAAATTTTTAATACATTTGCTGCAGCTTACTGTTGGGGCAGCCATGTCTTGGTAAAGCACACAAAACTAAAATAATGCAATAGCTTGCTTGAGGATTTTTTAAAAATGGGTTTTAGATGCTCTGCATATCAACCAATGAAAGAGTAGCATAATAAAAGAAGTTATGCTGTAAAATAATCTGTATTTATTTACTTTCTTGCATATTTATTTGTTTATAGCAGTTTTTGAGCAACAAGCTCAGACAAGTTTTATTGTCAACTGTGCAACAAATATGCTGTCTCCAATAGAAGCTAAGATTTTAAGCGAAAGGGAAAAGAAATATCCATTTCATTAATCTGAATATTTCTTTTAATTAATCATTTTCCACTAAAGGATGAAATTCCATCTTTTGAAACTTTCAAAAATGGAAGGTTGACGGAGTGAACATTTCTTCTGTAATCATAACTTCTTTTTTACTCACGACATTTCTTCTTCCCAGTGTTGTCATTAAATATCATTTTATTTCATAAATATTTTTATTTCAGTATGAAAATCTGATGATGCTACCAAAGTCCAAAACATATCTGAAAACGGAAGTTGGTTGTAGTAAAGGTTTCTCCTGCAATCGTAATTTTTCCCCTCCCCAGCGGTTTTCCCACTTTGCTCTGTTGTTAAATGTTGTTTTCTTCATAAGTGTTTGCATATCAGCTTCAAAAGGAAATTTTCCGAAAATGGAAGTGACAGAGTTGGAAAAATTGTAGAAATTGATGCATGGTGTTCAAAAGTATTAATTATCTCAAAGTTTCACTATTTATCTTGGCTAATGCAGGCTTTGATGTCATGCATTCATGGCCCTTGGGTGGAAAGCTCCTTTAACATGGTTTGTGAAGTTATAGTCATAAAGTCAGGAAGAATGAACATCAAAACTTATTTGGCTATACAAACTGTGAACTACAAACTTAAAACTTATATACCAGGTATTACCAACTGGATTAAAAAAAAGCTCAAAAAAGAAAATACCAAATTAGGCATCGGACAAGGAGCTTCGATCACACAACAACTGAGGAAGCAATGAAGACCCATCAAAATCTGAGAACAAAAATGGAGTTACTTTTATACCTCTTTACTCACCAGGTGGTTGCACTAAGAAAAAAATATATAGGAATGACCAAAAGAACTTTATCAACCCGCATTAAAGAACCTAAATGAAATGATTCACATTAGCAGTTCATATTCCGACTTAGAAATAGATCGGAAAAGGCTAGTATTCAATTTTACGTGCATTTTAAAAAAAATACTAGGAAATATTCTCCGAGCTACAAGACCTACCTCATTTCTCCGAGCTACAAGACCTACCTCATTTCTCCGAGCTACAAGATCTAGCTCATCGATTCAACAAAATTTGTAACACCACTGAAATGAATAATAGTCTGTCATTTTTAGACATTCTACTTAAGAAAAATACAAATAATTTTGAATACAGTGTTTTCAGGAAAGCAACATACATATCGCTACTTATTCCATACTCTTCGCACCACCCTGTTATCCATACAAAAAATAGCATAGTAAACTTGATTCGAAGAGTGTATACACACACTTCGAATAACAGGCTAAAAAATCAAGAGCTGGAGTTTATCTTGAAAATATCAGAAGATTATGGTTACCTTAATAAGCTTATTAAAAATGGATATATGAGAGTAAAAATACATATGGCTAAGAGAAATGAAGGCCAAAAAGGTTACAATAAAAAAAAGGTGAGAAAAAATAAATTGAAATATATTGGGGCATTCCCATACTTAGAAGGTGTTAGTAAAGAAATTATTGGGCAATGTGCTAATTTTGACTTACAACTAGGAAGTTCTGTGAACACCTTAAAAAATCTGACTATTAACAAAAAAAAAAAAAATCTGACTATGAACAAAATATTAGAGGAATCAGGGTCTTACGGAATTCCTATTGCACACATGCCCCTAATATTGTACATTGGAAGTACTAAAAACATGTTAAAAAAAAGGCTAAAACAACACATATCTAACTGGCAAAAAAAAAAGAAGCAAAAACTGCATTAGTGCAATTCTGTATTGACAACCAAACATTCCCAAAATTCGAAGAAATTAAAATGCTTAAAAGGAATAAAAAATCAGAGAGGCAAATGAGAATGGAGGAATTGATCTTGTTTTATAAAAATAAAACAAGGGTGTGTAACCAGATGACCCTAATACATTATCTAGCCTTTGGAAAGAGCTAATAAGACAAGAAAAGGAACAACAAAAGAAAAACCGGCAAAAAAGACAAGGGAACAGGGATAGGAAAAGAAGAAGAATAAGAAAACGGAAAGACGACATCAACGGCCATTTGAAGGGAAAAAATATAGAATTAGTGAAACATAGATGGCGCCAGCTAGGTTTGGTCAAGAAATGTATCTAATACAGCGTATCCGATGATTGGCAAAATGGGGTATCGCACCCCATTGGCGAGAAGTAAACCACGAACATCGGTGGGAAAGTCTCCACACTCCTGAGGATGCCCAAAGACTGGGTGAAAAATTTAGAGCATTAAGAAACGATAAAGAGTTGATGTTTTTAAATTCTAAGTGAAGATCTACTAACTCTACCCGAAGTAAACAGTGTGTTTGAGGTGAATGGTTGTTTCACATACAACGAATAATAGGACAATAACTTCAACGATGACCGGAAAACGTGCGAGAAATGTGAATCGTCGCTAGAAACGGAATGCCTAGGTAAGCATTATCCAACTAGAATATTTCCTACTAAACGAAATGTTAAATATTTTCAAAAAACTACTGATGTAGTTAAAACAGTTATTAATAAAGGATTTACACCTGTTTTGGAAAAAGCAAAAGTGATTTCACATTACACAAGTTGGAAACAAACTCTTATCCTTGAATCTATCAAAATTTCAACCAATTATTAAGCTTGCAACAAGGACCCATCTTTCAGAATTAACAAAATATGGGATAATCTTTTCACATTGTTTTCACAAAATGTTAATGAACAATTAGTCTTATGAAAATTCAACAGATTCCAGGCGGGAGATGGCAACACAAGACCACAACTCTATGAAAAAAGATTCAAAAGTTGATCAAGAATATGAGCAACTCTATGAAAAAAGATTCAAAAGCTGATCGAGAATGGACCATCTTTGCCAAAATCTGAGCATTAAGAAGAAAAAAAGAAAGTGGAAATAAAGAAATGGGAATGGAAAGATTCAACAGAAAGAAAAATTTAGGAAGGGATGCTGTGCAGCTGCAAATTCAATAAAAGAACTACGGTTGTGGAATTCGCTGAGAAGAAAGCAGGGTTTACTTGCAAGAGGAAACTTAAACTGATGTGGAAGCAAGAATAACAAAAAAAAAAAAAAAAAAAAAAAAAACTTGTAAAGTTTGTAGCAATGTCTTTTCACAACCACTTTATTTTGTTTTGAATTCAGTGATTTTATTTTGTGAATACAGTGAGTGCTCCAGTTTAATATCTACTTAAATAAATTACAATGAACAGTTCCATCTTGCTATGTTATATTCACACTTCTTCACTGCACATTCTGATATTTCACTCTTTTAAAAAGTTCAGCTTTTTTTTTTTTTTTTTTCTTTTTTGCTGTGTGAGTCTTACATTTGTTTTAGTTTTCTTTTGGACTTTGGTGGTAGCATCATCAGATTATTTCTAGTTTGCTTAAAATGCAGGGAAGATACTAGATGAAACTAATTTTAAAAACTAATGGATTTTACTAAATGCCAGATTCAAAATTTAAGTAAAGGTGTTAATTTTTCTTGTGAAGCAGATAAACTGAACTCTGCTGTTGAAGTCAATATTTTACATGCTCATTTTTCAAAATTTCCATTTCAGACAAAAACTCTTATTTGCCCTGTACCTTCCTCGCATCAACAAACAACTCAAACTATTATAACTAAGTGCACTCCACGTTAGGTCCTAGTAAGAGGTAGAACACGTGTGTTCAAAACAGTGCTTTTTTTCTGGAAAAAAAGGTGCCTGGCTCGCCATGAAGATGTTATTACAGCAACTTCCACACTTTTTACATATCCTCTGATATACCCTCATTGTCTCTAAATCACTTCTTGCTTTTGGTATCAACTGCAGAATGGCGACCTCGGAGCAGCCACGAGTACACATATTTGTAAGGGTTGAACTGAGTGAGAGGAGATCCTACTATCCTGATGAACATCAGTGCAGAATTGTTAAAGGTTATACAACAATTATGTTGTATTACCATTTACTGTTTCACCAGTTATTTGGTAGTTTTAGCTACTCGGGAGCATTATTTTCTTTGCATTTCGAGAACTACATGTAATTATTGAAATGTATCTATAAATTGAATAAAGCTTTTGTTATTCTTACCTTTCTTCGGCCTTGGTCCAGTGGCGGCTTGTGGTTGAAAAAATAGGTGCAGAGCTGCAAGAGCAATATGAAAAGATATCTACTGTCTTCAATGAAAATCACTATATGAGGACTGACCTATTTTTTGTATATTAGATCAATTCTTCTTTCTTTTAAAGCTGTAAATTTGTCGATTATGTCGTCATAGAATGGTTGATTCTTCGTGAGCATCAATAAAATATCTTTCTGAATAGAAATATTTGCCAAAGAAGCAACTCTGTCTTGAGAAATAGTGTTTCTTCAGTAAGTTTGTATTTTTTTAAGGCAAGAAAAACTTCTTTCCACTGACACACTTGTACATGGAATGGTTAAAATGAGGGCAACCAATTTTATAAGCTCCTGTAAAAATGTCTTTATCTTCATGAAGCACTCGAAGAAGTTCCTGAGTCGATATATTTTATTAATTTTTCGTTGGCATATACAAGACTGAGTTAATTTTTAAGGCGCTGGAGTTTAGTAAATATTTTTCCGTAAAAATTTTGTAAATTTTCAAAAGCGTGAGAGGGAAAGCTTGAATTAAATTGTTCGAATTTGGTTGTGTCAGCAAGACAAACAAATTGAAATCTTTCACAGTCTTGAAATCTTATATCAATTTCCATAAGAATGTGGTCTAAATTTTAAAAATACATTTGTTTATAATTTTGAAAAATTGTTTCTTGTGTAAGAGCAGCATATTCCCGTTTAGATCCGATTATTTCTGGGATTTTGCTAGCTTTTCCAAACAGTGTTTCAAATACTTCATCGTTCCTTTTATGACTCAAAATTTCACGAGTTTTTTTAATTTGAGTTACACAGTAGTTTATGTCTAGTGATTTTTTCTGCAAAATTTCAAATAATAGATCGGTGGGGCCAAAAATTTCATTAAATGCTATTGCCAAAAATGTAAATTCAAAAGTGTTCATATCGTTTAAAAACCCCTTGGCAAGTTGAATTGATTTTTTGTCTGATTGCTCACTATTTGTCAGAAATTCGAATACTTCCTTCAATTTATCCCAATCTTCAACAATTACACTTACTAACTTCGAAGTGGAGGACCATCGAGTTTCTGCTATGGTTGGTATGCGTCTTGCGGTTGTAGATGTGAGTGTATAAAATCGCTTCACTGAGTTGTGAAAAAACGAAGGAATTTCAGTGAGGCTTGCGTAAAATATACGACACTTTGAAATTTTAGAAAAACTCTGCTGTAATGCAAGGTTCAAACGATGTGCTAAGCAATGAACAAAAACAGCTTGAGAAGCTTTATCCTTGATTTTTTTCTGGAGCCCATTCAAGTGTCCAGACATTACACTTGCCCCATCATAACATTGTCTTATTAATTTGTGTTGATAATCAAATTGTTCCAAAATTTTGTCTAGCATTTTGTATATAGCTTCTGACGTTCGATCTCCACTCACGTCATGGAAACCCAAAAATCGCTCAGCCAATACACCATCTGAATCAACAAATCTTATTAATAAAGAGCACTGAGAAGTCTGATTTATGTCTGTGGTGTCATCTACTTGAATAGAAAAGCATTGAACTTCATTTATTTATTTTTTAACGTGATCGTTTATATATTCAGAAATACATTCAATTAATTCATTTTGTATTGTTTTTGAGTCACCTGTGAAGATATTTTTTATCTTTTCGTATTGATTTTGAATTTCTAAAGGACTTCTTGATATCAACAATGAAAGTAATTCCTTGAAATTTCCACGATTTATCGAGTCCATGCTTTCGTCATGGCCACGGAATGCTAGTTCTTGTTTGCTCAAATATAATACTGCATCAATCACTGTCTGCAGGAAAAGTCTATTTAAACGAACGATTTCGTTGAAATGCATTTTCAAAAGCCTAACATTCTCCCTCAGGGCATTGGCAATGGTGTTCTGATTTTTTCAAAATTCCTTAGCGTTAACTCGCATTTCAGGTGTTTGCTAGAATCACCATGCTTATGAAGTGAGCGTGTTATATTTAATAAATCTGAGAATCCGTCATTATTCCACGCCGAATGTTTATTACTAAAAAGTAAGCAGGGCCAACAAAATAATTTTTGTAACACAGAAGTACTACAAAGCCATTTATATTCAGTAAACCAACAATTTTTAAAATTAATATTGTAAAATTTACCGCTCTTCTTGATTTCTTTTTTGGCAACAATTGTCAGTGAATCCGTTGGTCGTCCTTGAAGTAAAACGTCTCTTTTATCTTCATCTTTCCACTGATTAAATGGAGTTTGTAATAAATTACAAACAATGTCATTCACAGGATACATACTTTAATTAAAACTATCATTAACTGTTAAACTGTATACGAAACTACAGTAACAGCTATACTTTTTGACAAATAATCACAAAGCACGAAAAAACAAATCCCTTTCGGAAAGCATGTACCACAACACTGCAAGATACCCTGGGTAAACCGTTTCACCGAGATCTCCTTCGAAGGTCACAATTCCATCAGCAGAGCTTCGACGCCGAAAGATAAAACACTTCACTTGCGCGCTAGATAGGGTAGGTTGACGTCACGGTTACCATAGCAACTCGGTAGAAAGCTGCAGACTTCCAAGGGTTTTCATTTCGGCTCTTCACTTGCACTGTTTTGCGTATGAGGACTTGTTTTCCGTATTGAAGGCGTTATGTGAATTGATATCTAATCAAAATTTTGAGTATTTTGTAACACAATAGAGACAAAAAAGAATATGTTATACAAATTACTGAATAAAATTTTATTTTAAGTAAAATAGGTGAAGAGGCACTTCACCTACTTCACCTGAAAAGCCGTCAGTGCCTTGGTCGAGTACTTGCTTTCTATTGCTCAGTTAGTGGTCTGGTTGTGGCCTTCCAGGTTCATTCAAAGTATCACAGCTGAAAATTGCCGTAGTTGTCATTTCAGTTGATTAAAATGTAATAAGATTATTTGAACTAAAACTATGAATGATAAAAAAAACTTTTAAAAGAATTTGGTGGATATAGTAAAAGAAAAATTAGAGACTTTGATGAGTCATTGACTCATTCCAAGTCTCTAATTTTTTTTTACTATATCATCCAAATTCTTTTAAAAGTTCTTTTCATCATTCATAGTTTTAGTTCATATAATCTTATTATATTTTAATCAACTGAAATAACAACAACGGCAATTTTCAGCTGTGATACTTCGAATGAACCTGGAAGGCCACAACTACTAGCTGAACAATAGAGCAAGAACTTCGACCAAGGCCGAAGAAAGGTAAGAATAACAAAAGCTTTATTCAATTTATAGATAAATTTCAATAATTACATGTAGTTTTCAAAATGCAAAGAATAATGCTCCTGAGTAGCTAAAACTACCAATTAACATGTGAAACAGTAAATGGCAATACAACATAATTGTTGTATAAACTTTAACAATTTTTTGAGCCTTGTAATACAGTTCAAGGTTTTGAACAATAAATAAATCAGTGCAGAAGTTGTCCGTACAAGCAGAGATGACCTAGATGAAGTTACTACAAGATTCATCTGAGAGAAACCCCTTTCACATTCACTGGAAGATATTGCAATTGTTTTCAAAGTGTGCTTTAAATGAAATAGTATGTCCGGGACTTTATTTACTTAAAGATATTCACGGAAACCACGGACTGCTTCTCTTTCATTTAAACAGAATTTGTGTGCTAACTTTCTAATTTCAGCATCACCAAATGTCAGATGCTTCCCATGATTTTCTGGCCAATACTTGGAATCTAAAATCTTGGCACATCCGGAGTCGCAGAATATTGACGTACACGCGCATGCCGTACGCAGATAGTTTCCAAATTATTAGCAGATTTTGCAGATAGTTTTTGCTTGTAGATTAAAAAAAATAAAAATTTAATATACAGCAATTAAAACACTTACTCAAGGCTTTACTCAGATTAATATATTTAATCCTATCTTAATGTGAGAATGTTCAGCTATTTTTCACATCTTCTGATAGTGAGTTCTTTTGTTTTTACAAACGTTTCTGGCCTCTTGATTTTATCAAGGCCTGTTTTCAATGTATAGGAACTGTAACAAAAGTTTTGTTTACACAGAAAGACTAAATTTTATTGCCAGGTTTCTCTTTCAGTTGCCAGTTATTAAATTAAAATATTTTCCTTATGCATTTTATAAGTATACTATTTTTGAATTAAATTTTTGAAAATGCTATTTTTTTTTTGAAAGTTCATTAACGGAACTGCTTTTCTAGATATAAAAATATTTTTTAGTCTCTTGTTTTTATGAGGTTCATAGTCCAATATTTTAAAGTTTTAGCCTTAAGGCCCATTTTACACACATTTCTGTGCATTCATTCAGTTATAATGTACTTTTGTCCTCTCTGGAATCTGTAATGTTCTTATAATTATTTATTGTTATATTAATTTTTCTTTAAATTATCTTATTCTATTATTATCGTGATTCACAGATTTGCAGCAAGTTTTCTGTTTCAATGGTTGTGTATGCAGATACATTTTATTTTTATACAACTCTGGGCACATCCAGGCATCTCAGCATCATCTTCAAGCAGATGCTTTCCAACAGCTTTTTTCAGACTTTTATAAAAAGCAGATGAAGTCATTGCAGGACTGCCTTTCATCTGTGTTGTGTGGAGCTCAATCCCTTTGAACTTCATGTTCTTCTGACTCTGAAGAGACATACTGTAGTATGGATCAGGATTTTCAAATCTTTCCTCAAAAAATTGAACTGTATTCTTTATCTTCCTGTGTGCTTTGTACAAGTCAGTATTTCTCTCTTGGAAATCTAGACTTAGTTCACCAAGTTCTTGGAGAGCATCACACATAAGGCCCAAATCAAGAACAAACTCGCATGACATTATTTTTCTTAAAATGTCCTCATAAAGACAGCAATCTGTTTTGCTTCTTCTGCTGTCTTCTTTTGCCCCCTAAAAGTGATGAACGAAGGCTTCAAAGTCTTGCCACTCTGCAGAAACAGTGCAAAAGCTAGATGCAATCCAGCGAATGCTTAAAATTCTGCCAATTTTGTGAAGTTGAAGTTCTAGAGTCGCTGCACATTCCTGTAGTTCCCTAGAATTCTTAGGTGAAGTCACATAAAGTTTGTCCATGAAACTCTTAAAGGGTTTTACTCCTGCCACATTGTTCAGTGTGTCACTACCAGACAGTTCAAGGCGATGGCTAGCACAATGCCAGAAAAGAACACTAGGAAACTTGTCTTCAAACATCATTACGCACACCAAACAACACAGCTGCACCATCGCAAGTTACAGACAATAAATACTCCTTTAAGTAATCTTCAGATAATCCTAAACACTCAAGATGACTAATTCAAGAGTTTAGAGTTCCTCGAGCAGTTACATCTGATAATTTGATCAAATCAAGGAAAAGATTCACTGGAGCCGAAAGTTCAGGAAGAACTACACAAACAATAACAATCAATGTTGATCTGTTACTCACAGTTGTCAATTCATCAATAAGTAATGATATTTTGTTCTTGGAGTTCACTATTTTGTCTATTAATGTTTTTCTTATTTCATCTGTGATATGGCTCACAATATTAATGCAGGCATTTGTAGAATGAGGAATATATCCCATGTCTAGGCCAATAAGTTCCTGTAAATTTATTTCGTCCTCAAAGTTGTTAAATGATGGATTTTTCTTCGCAACTTTGTAAGCGTTTCGAAACACTTTTCCTGTTGCGTCTTTATTATGAGACAAAGTATTTAGGAAAACTTTCTCTAATGTTTTGTTTTTTGCTTCATAATTTATTTTTTGGCACGTTTTCTGCGCTGCACTCTCCTTATGATCGTAAATTTTTTTCTTAATGATATTAACTGTTGTTTCCGGGATTCTCCAAAATGACTGATTTTACCATTTGTCCACTCCACTGAAATTTTCATTCCCATCTGTTTATCGACGGCAAGACTTCCGACATCACGACACACCTTACAGCTCAACATTTTATTCTTGACATACTCCCACTCGTTTCTCTCTCAGAAGTCATTTTTCTGCAAAAGTGTCCAACATTCGGGTCAATCATTATCAGGATCTGCTTTCTTTGACCACATGGATCTGCAGTCTTGGTTTCGTGATCCTCCTCACCACGAGTGTTTTCGGTGCTATTGGGTATATAAATAAGTTTTGAGGGATTTGAGGTGAACAAAACACGTTGTTGGAGAACAGAAACAATATTTGAATATTAATCGAAGTATGCTCCCTCTGAAGCTACAACTTTACCCCATCTTTCGGGCAGTGAACGTAAGCCCCGAAGGAAGAATTCTGGTTCCTTGGAAGAGATCCAGTTGTTCAGCCAATTTTTGATGTCTTCATAAGAACTAAACCGTTCTCCAGAAAGTGCTGACTGCATCGACCGGAACAAATGGTAATCCGATGGCGCAATATCTGGCGAATATGGCGGGTTGGGTTGAACTTCCCAGTCGGATCCCTCCAAGTACTTTTTCACAGGTCGAGAAACATGTGGTCTTGCGTTGTCATGCTGTAAGATGACTTTGTTGTGTCTATTCTTTCAGTCTGGCCGTTTTTGCGCTAGAGCTCGTTTTAAATGCATTAATTGGGTTCGATACCGATCACCAGTAATAGTTTCTGACGGTTTCAGCAGTTCATAGTGGATCACACCCTTCTGGTCCCACCAGATACACAGCATTACCTTTGAACCACGGATATTGCGTTTTGGCGTTGAAGGACCTGGTTCACCTGGCTTCACCCATGCTTTCTGCCATTTAGGGTTATCATACCATATCCATTTCTCGTCGGCAGTGATAATACGGTGCAAAAAACCCTTTCTTTTTTGCCTTTGAAGCAGCAATTCGCAAATGGTTTTTCAACGTTCAAGGTCTCTTTCTTGCAAAGCATGTGGAACCCAATTCCCTTCTTTTTGCACCATTCCCATGGCAGCTAAACGTTTTGAAATGCATGGTTGACTAACATTTAATGCTGCTGCTAGTTCTTTTTGGGTCTGACACAGATCGTCGTCGAGTAAAGCTTTCAATTCGGCATCAGCAATTTTTTTGAGTGGTCCAGAACATTCTTTATCAATGACATCGAAATCATTCCTTTTGAATCGTCTAAACCAATACTCACATGTTTTTATGGATGGGGAATGTTCACCATAGATTTCTGACATTAAGCGATAGCTGTCGGCAGCACCTTTCTTGACAAAGTAATGCAGTAACACTTACCGCAAATGCTGTTTTGTTGGGACGAAAGTTGCCATTTTCCATCGAGTAAAACAAATTACGTCTTCGCACCTCAATCAAACGTCGTATACTGACTCTGACAGCTGGCGTCTCGTACTGCGATATCACAGTGTTGCCACCTTAAAATACATGCGAGCAGTAATAAGTACGACACCGAACAGGAATCCCTCAAAACTTATTTATATACCCAATAGTTTTCTGTTTTGCAGAATAACAAGTAGATTCAACAATTTCTGCTTTTTCAGCCTTCCTTTTTATACTCATTGGCATGAAGTTACTACTTATTTTACTCATTTTGAACAATGATTGCACTGATTTAACTTAGATTAATTCAAAACTCACATGAACACCTGTCTGTTGCAGAGTGGATATAGACACTAGACAGGGTTGCTAGCCGACCGGGAAAAAAATCAGGGAATCAGAAAATAAGGCTAAAAATCAGGGAAAACTCAGGAAGAAATAAATTTTTTTAGCAAAAACCTGGAAAAGTCAGGGAGAATTAAACTGGTAATTTTTTGCGTAATGCGTACGCAGTTACCAGAGATTGGAATTCTGCGCCAAAAGAAAAAATCTTGCGCCAGAATCACCATGCCCCGTCATTATCGTCGGTACTTCGGCACACCACTACATTCTCTGTGTGCACAGTTCCGCTTGACGCTGAGTAAGACCATGCGGTGGAAAGAAAGATTAAGTGATTCCAAGTACTAAGAGTTTTACGTAATTACTATGAAAATCGTTGGTCCGCTACGGAAGACGGAAAATATCGAGTATGTTGTGGAAATCGTCGGTCCGCTACGGAAGACGGAAAATATCGAGTATGCTGTGGAAATCGTCGGTCCACTACAGACGACGGAAAATATCAAGTATGCTATGGAAATCGTAGATCCGCTGCGGATGAAAGAAAACGTCGAGTATATGCTATGGAATCGTTGATCCGCTGCGGACGACAGGAAACGTTGAGTATACGCTATGGAATCGTTGATCCGCTGCGGATGGCGGAAAACATTGAGTATGATATGGAAATCGTCGGTCCACTACGGACGACGGAAAATATCGAATATGGTATGAAAATCGTCGGTCAGAACAACGAAAAACATCGAGTAAACTATGGAAATTGTTGTTCCGCTACGGACAACGGAAAACGACAAGTATGCTATGGAAATTGAAAATCTCAGTGAAATAACGTTATTAAACATCTATGAAAAGTTTATTTTCAAGATTCTAACACTTGTTAAACATTTTGGGGAATATTTCTTGGGTGTTGAGAAGTCACGTCGTCTTCTGTTTCTGCATAATAAATAAATTTTTCTGTCCAAGTTTCCCATTTCTTTTTTCTATGCCTGATTATATTTTTATTTCTGATGTTTTCTGATTATGTTCCTCGTGTTTAGTATCTTCGGTAATAGTGAAAAGGAGCGACCTCATATTTTTGAAGATTTTTTTTTCTAATGAAATGCATGTTTCTCTATTTCTAATACATACTTCTTCAAAACTAATCAATAGAGACCAATCGTTTTCGCCCCTTTTCCTTTCATTAAACGAAATTAAATTTCTAGATCGGTACTTAATCTGTCCACAGTAGAATCCGCGTCGTTTCCGTGCCCTATAAAATTGTTTCATGGCAGAGTGAGCAACACAATATTGATTTTTCACTTTAATTTTCCATAAAATTCGTGTTTTTCCATTTCTTAGTCACTTCATACTCATATGTGATATTATTTCGTGGATTCGCGGAATTCCGCTTTCTCCGTCATCATTTGGGTAATACTTGAGATTGATGCAAAACTGGAAAAAAAATCGTCTGGGGGACGATATTTTTTTTCATCTTTCAAAACTTTCGAAAACGGTAGTTAAACGGAGAGAAGATTTTCCCCATAATCCTAATTTCTTTTTCTCGCAATGTTTCTTCGGCCCAGTATTGTTATTAAATATAGTAATGGCAAAATAATCTGCTGATTATTTTGCCATTACTGGAAGTTTTACATTTCCTATGAAGTTTTGCCAGGTCAGATGGGTGGAAAATGCAGCTGGTTTCTCAGCGAGCTGTTCAGGTCTTCCCAGACATTAAAAAGTACACAGACAGTATTCGATCGCTACCTAATACCTTTACTTGTGATCAAGTTGAAAAAGCTTGCATGGATAAACTTATTTTAGCAGAGTTGGCATTTTTTTCATTTGTTGCATCAATGTTAGAATCATTTCTTAAAAAGTTCCAGACTCCGAAACCGATGGTACCTTTCCTGTATGAAGCCTTGTATGACCTGATTTCCCAGTTAATGTAAAAATTTGTCAAAAAGGAAGTTCTGGAATGTGTACTGAAGCTCCTGAAAATCATTATCTGCAAGTTTTACCTGAAATTTTCCACGAAATTATCTTCTGGAAAACTCAGGGAATTTTTAAAGCCAATATGAGTGACAACCCTGATAGAACTCAACTGATAAACAAACTGATATTGGAAGCAATCTGAAGTGAACACAACTTCCTTTTCCAGGCCATCTTAATGATTCTGCTGCATTTCCGAGGTACCTTTCCATGAAGTCTGGACCTCGCCCATACGCATGCTCCAGCCGGCGCTCACACCCATGGCCAATCACCATGAAGTGCCGCAGTTCTGTTTCTCTGCTCCAAGGATGGAGAGAGCGCACCTTCCAGGAATTCCTGCCTGGGATGGAAGTCTGTTATGAATGAGGGTGGGTGTGTGTGTGTGTAATTGTCCAAATCATGTTTCTGCAACTTGTTCTGCTCCCCCAAGAAAGGAACTGACGGAGATCTGCTGGCAAACTCCACGCTTCTATCCCACAACTAAAAGCGATACATTAACCTCTAGCTGCATTCTTTTTTAAGTGATTGTACCAACTTATGAAGCCAATGAAACAGGAAAGTGGGGTACCAACTTATGAGTAATCAAAACTGAAAATTCACTCAAAATAGTATAACTATACTAAAAATCAGAAATTTCTTGGTGTAGAATACAAATAAAACTTTTCAAGTTTTCGCAACCAGATGGCTTGCTCAAGGAAGGTAGACAGCTACACCAAGAAATTTTGTATTTTCAGTTTAGTTATACTATTTTGAGTAAAATTTGGTGTACAGTTCTTACTTATTGAACTGAAAATTTAATTTCGTTAACACAGTACCATCTGCCAAAATATTTGTAATACATGTTGCTGTTAATAAATCGCAATTTTTTAAAAACTTAAAAAAAAAGGTGCAGGTACTGCGTACCGCCAGAAAAAAAAAAAACAAAAAACAAAAAAAAAACACTGGTTCTAAAGCAGTTGCACCAATGGAAGCAGAACTGCTAATAATTCAGCATTCAGTGCTGTTGAGAAAAATATGAGTTTAAGGGAAACTCCCACGCTGCTGCTTTTTTATAAGTGTAGCTAACTTCAAAACTGTTCCAACTATGGTACAGAGGATCCTATTTATAAATCTGAATGTTGGAGTTTTCCCGGGCAAACAATAAAAGTGTTTGGTCAAGAAAAAAAAAAAAGGGAATCGTGAGATTTGTACATCTGTAAAATGGGCAGTTTGCTGGTAAAGTGAATCAGACAGTCTAAAACTGTAGGAACAGTGCCCTGCTTTATTCAGCCAAAAGCAGTCACTCATTTAACAGTACAGTGCCAAACCTGATACTGCCATTTGGATCCTGATGAAGCTTTGTGTACACATAGCGTACACATTGCTCCCCTTTTAATTATCACTAGTACACAAACAAATAAAGGGAAGAGTACTATGGGAGTTGTGGTTTAACACATGATGAAACTTTTTTTCACCAGTTACATGGGCAGTTAACTGCAAACTTTTCTATAGAGACTTGACAATCAGAAAGACCAAACTTACCTCTAAGGATCATATGATCATATGTAGAGGATTTTAGGAAGGGAGTATCTGATTTCAGGTCTTAAACAACCCTTAGAAATAGGAAGCTAGGAGATTTGGGCTAGAGTGCCCGATAGGAAAACGACACGGAAGCGAAGTAGAAAGGGGGTGGAAGACGCCCTTATTTATTACCGGAGGGCCAGTACCCGGGGTCCGATGGCTTAACGTGCCCATCCGGCGCACGGCGGATATTTAGTGGATCGAGCGTTCATACCTGCCTGGGATCGAACCTGAGGTCCTTTCCGTGGCAGTCACGAATGTTGCCCACTAGGCCACCCATGGCCCCTTACCTCTAAGGTCTTGGCTTCTTTCCTTTAATACACTTCATGCACGTTATCTAGAAACATTTGTTATGCAGCTGGCCTTTTTGGGCTGAGACTTTCTTCATATCTGCTCGCAGGCTGTTGTTATTATTCCTCAGGTCATGAACATCCTTATTTTCACTCGTAGGACATGTTGAATTCTGACTGCTGTTTGACATGCAATATATGTCGACCATGTCAAACAGCAGTAGAATTCAACATGTTGTAGTGTCCTATGAATGAAAATAAAAATGTTCATGACCTGAGGAATAATAAAAATAACGGCAACCTGCGAGCAGATATGAAGAAAGTCTCAGCCCAAAATGGCCAGCTGCATAACAAATGTTTTTTAATAATGTGCATGAAGTGTATTAAAGGAAAGAAGCCAATACCTTAGAGGTAAGTTTGGTCTTTCTGATTGTGAAGTCATTACTGACTTGCACGTAAAATAGTGTACTTAATTGGTAGTTATTTCCAAAGAAGATGCAAATAATATGCTTTTCTATAAAGTTAAAATGTATCTTAACTATGCAATGTCATCCTGTATTCAACTGTTGCTTCGAGTTCCTTCATTTATTATTCATTAAATGTAAACAAAACTCATAATCTAATGCAGGGTGTGTCAGTTTGCAGACTTTCAGACTTTGTATCTCATGTTGAATGAATGTGTGCTATCACTTAAAAATAATGTTCCACCTAAAAAAAAAAAAAAAAAAATGGTTCTTGCTTATGTAAGATTTATTTTGTAAAGATATGCCATTTTCAAATGATATGCAATTTATGGACTGAATTTAAAACAATTTTTCTTTTCTTCTGTAGCCAAATCATCATCGACCAAAACCAGAATGTAAGAAGCACAAGAAAGCACGCCAGCCTCACGTCGGCAGAGAAAAAATTCGCCATATTCCAAATGCAAAAGATGCAGATACTCCAAACTACTACCCTTCTCAATATGCTGGGGCTGTCTCCAGATTGAACAATCATATTCAAGCTGATCCCCATCCGATACGACCCAACAGTCTAGAGCTTCACTCCTCCTACTTTACTGGACAGCATACGCCTCATGCTGACGGCACAAAACCACAGTATCCACCACCACCGCCTGCTTACACAGAGCGCCCTCTATCACCTCAGCACCATTATCCCCCACCTCCTTATATTGCAGCTTCTGTAGAGCAGCAGCAAGGAACTCCAAGCTCTTCAACGCCAACAAGGAATGTTTATCGTATGAACTCTATGCGTCCTGCACAACCACCTCCAGCGCCACCAGTGTCATGCTCATCTAGCTCCAGTGGTTCATCTACTCCTACTGTGTCTGGTGGTACCCCATCTAGTGGAGGGGGCAGGTACAGATCTCATACTCCATCGAGGGAAAACCTTCCGCCTCCTCCACCTCCCCCTATAGACAGGCCTTCATCAAATAACATTCCTTCTCCAAGCCATGTGATAAATAAAGTTACACAGCCTTCTGAATCTCCACCAGAGACTCCAAATCATGTGGCTGTTGAATCCTCTATAGAGGAAACACCAACTCATGGCAGCCAGAATCGCACAAAATCAAGCTCTTCTTCTAGTGGCAGCAGTAAAACAAGTCCCAACAAACTAGTGGCTGAACATTCTGTTGAGGAAACAGATCTGCCTCCTCCCCCACCTTCTCCTAAGGAGATCAGCACTGTAAAGATTGAAGAAAAGACTCCACCTGTGTCCATACCACCTGTTCCTTCAATAATTTCTGTGGCTCCGCTGCCACCACCCCCGCCTCCTCCCCTACCACCCCTTGACGATCTTGTCATGGAAATTGTTGCCAATAGCAGTCTTTCAGATAGTCAGAATGCTGAAATAGTTTCTATCACATCAGAGTCAGCTAGTGAAACATCTAGCATTAGCAAAATAAGTGAACCTACGGAAGTGAAATCTAAAGTTCCTGGTATTGGCCCAGGTGATGCCAGAAGTGATCTTCTAGCAGCTATTAGAGAAGGTAAGGGAAAGTTTGTTTCAAGTTTGCTTCTATATATCCTCTTCATTATATGTGAAACTGAAGTTTTCAACCATCTCCATTTATGACACGAGTTCCTCTGGTGTACCTTTGGTTTGAAGTGTATTTGATTAATGCCTTCCCTCCACTTTAAAAAGAGATTCTTGATTTTTCAAAGGAAGTCAAGGGAAAGTCAGTAAATAAGTCACAAAAAAGTTATTTAAAAAAGACTAAGTGAGATATGAACTTGAAAAACATTATTTATAACATAATTTATTTCTTAACATAATTTCCACCAATATTGATGCACTTACCCCACCACTTTATCAGTCCGTCGAAACCTTCAGCACAGAGGTTTTGGGTCTGCTGTCTCGGCCACTTTCACATTTCATGTTCAACCTCTTCGTCATCCATGAAAGGTGTGGTGCCAAGGTGAGTTTTTAGTGGACCAAATAGGTGAAAATTGGGCTGTAAGGCAGATGTTCAACAAGCTCCTAGGCTAGGCTAGGCTAGTTCAATTTTCTGCTGGATTAATCGAGCCATATGAGATCTGGCATTGTGGTGATGGAGCAGCACTCCTCTAGTCAGTAGGCCTGGATGTTTTTTTTGTTTTTTTTGAATTGTATCCTGATGTAGCATTCGCACTCTGACCTCACTTTCTGTAAATGGGCTAACTGCACTTTTTGAGAATCCCCAAACACAGTAAGTACAACCTTCCCTGCTGATAAAAAATTCGAAATATCTTGGTTCAAGGTGAAGAGCAATATTTCCATTGCATCGAAGCACGCTTTGATTTGAGTTGGTACTGATGCACCCAAGATTCATCCCCAGTAACAGTCCTGTTGAGCATGTCTTTTCCTCCACGTGTGTTCCGAGAGAGATGTCGCAAGGGCAGGCCCATTTGGTTCATTTTGTGTTCCTGAATCAGTTCTCTGGGCATGCACCACGTGTATGTTTTCCAGAAATTCAAACGATCCTGCATTATGCTGCAGGCTAACCACGGGAACACCCTGTTGCAGTTGCTACACTGTATATCGTTACTCTCCTGTCAGTTCAAAGCAACTCCACCTGCCCCACAGTTGCTTGTTTCACAATCTGAACAGGATGATCGGTTTTCGTCAACTTTTGAGCATCCTTGAGAGAACTTATTGACCCAGTTGTGCACTGCTTTATGTGATAAACATTTCTCACTACAAACAGGAAACATTCTGTATGAATATCCTTTGCAATTTGCAAGAAGTCCTTTTACGCAAAGAAAACGCACAACAGCATGCTGTTCTTTGGCTGTCCAATCCTCGAGCATGGTCGTCATTCACAATCTGAGCACTAGTATCTGTTACTTTGAACTACAAATGAGCTAGATTGTGCGGCCACCTAATAACAGCTTTAGAAACTATTAGGTGTGCAACTTAATTCTCGGCCACAGGCACGACATGTTGACAGCAAATTATAGCAAATCGAATACGTACCTAATCAGGGAAATAATCCCCGTCGTGTTGGATACATTTTAGCCATTGGTCAGGGAGCTGCCGAATGCCACTGCGGAAAGTAGAGGGTTGTTTCAAGTTGATAAAGTCATCAATACTTGTGTGGACCTCCTCGACAGAAGTGAAGTACGTATCACTCAGGTGATGTTTCAGGGAGCGAAAGAGGTGATAATCCGACGGGGCGAAGTCTGGAGAATACGCCGGGTGGGACAAAATCTCCCATCCCAGGTCGCTGATCGTGTTTAAAGTCATTTTTGCGATGTGAGGACACGCGTTATCCTGAAGCAACAGGACCGACCTTCTGCCCTTGCCGGCGTATGGCCTTTTCGCCTCCAGTGCGTCACTCAAACAAATGAGTTGCTGACAATAACTCTCAGCATTGACCGTTTCACCAGGTTTGAGCAACTCATAGTGTACGACACCGCGCTGATCCCACCATATGCACAGCAACAACTTCCTGGCATGGATATTTGGTTTGGCGGTACTAGTGGTAGGCTGACCTGGATAAACCCAAGATTTGCACCGCTTAGGATTATCGTAGAGGATCCACTTATCATTACAGGTCAAAATCTTGTGGAGGAAATACTTCTTCTTGAATCTGGAGAGCGAGGACACAGCAACATCGTACCACCTATACTTGTTCGCAGCTGTAAGTTGGTGGGGCACCCAACGGCCCTCCTTGTGAAGCCGTTAAAGCTTGTGCAGGCGCTTTGCAATGGCTTGCCGTGTTACTCCGAGTTCCTGGGTGAATTCTGACTGTGTGCGACCATGATCCGCGTCCAACAGTTGTTCCAGTTCCTCATCATCAACTTTCTGTGGCTGTCCCAGACGTTCGGCACCACAGAGATCGAAATTTCCCTGCTTAATTTAAATTGCTGGAACCACTTCTTACACGTACTGCAGGACACAGCAGCCTCACCCAAAGCAGCACAGATCATTTGCTGAGCTTCCACAGCACTTTGTTTCAGCTGAAACGCAAACAGGAGGCAGTGCCTCAAATGTTGCTTCTCGAACAGCATTGCTTTCATCGTCAACTTTCGTCCCTTCTGTCAGTACAGCTGTGAGCGGTTACCGTTGCCTGAAAAGCTGTTGGATGGCACTGCAATCAGCCATTATCGCACACAGCTATTTGCATTTGCCGACGTTCTATGATCACTTGCGGTTAGGGGCCGAAAATTAAGTTGTGCACCTAATAACTACTATTATTAGCTATCCCATAACTGTTTGTGACATATTTACTGACTTCTCAAATTACATTCAGATCTTCAGCTAATGTTGACTTTTACTGTGTGAACAGGTGGTTAGTTCTTATTATTTATCCTAGTGCATTATTTCTGGCTACTGCCACTAGAGGATGTTCTTTCTGCAACGTGGAACATTGCTTAACACAGGTGTTACTTGTATAGTGCAGGATTTTTTTGTTGAATACCAAGATCTATGTGCTCCCTCCTCATCGCATATTTTCTATAAACTTATTGTTCATGCAGGTGCTTCTGTTTTCCAAGACCCATTTCAAGACAGTATCCATTAGCAACTTGCCATGCAATCTCATATACACTGCTGGACAATTGCTAAGGACGGATGACAATTACAATGATAGCAACCATAAAATGGAAGGCAGGAAAGGAAGGCAGGAAAATGTGGAAATTAGCATAAGTGCGGGATACAGTAAGACGTTTTGTGCGTATGCAAATTTTGGATTGCCGAACTTGTTCGTGACATCATAGTGCTGATAAGAGATATAAAGAATTTGACGCGTATTGACCGTTGTTGTTCAAACGCAAAGTTGAAAGGGAAAGAATCAATTGACGAACTTGCAATTTTCAGTATGTCTTCCCAACATCACCTAGATGATTTTACGTGTGGCCGTATTATTGGCAAGATTGAAGAAGGGCAAAAAATAACAGATGTTGCCAGGGAGTTCGACGTCAGCCACAGTGTTGTTTCAAGGCTTTGGAAATAATTTCAAACAAATGGAGAGTGTAGCAAACGTCAAGGGGGAGGTCGTGTTCGCAGTACAACACCTGCAGAAGATCGGTACATAGTGCTATCAACAAAAAGACACCGGCGCAGCACAGCTAGTGAGGTAGCAAATCAGTTTATGGCTGCTACTGGCAAGCGGATCTCCCGAAAAGCTGTCGCCAGACGTTTGCATGAAGGAGGACTATACGCCCGCCGTCCTGTTGTGTGCATCCCATTGTCCAGACGTCACCGTACCACACGTTTGCAATGGTGCCATCAACATCGCAATTGGACTGATAACGACTGGTCTGCTGTCCTCTTCTCAGATGAGAGTAGATACAGTCTATCGTCTGATTGTCGACGACAACTGATCTGGCGTGATAGTGGTACTGCATATTGTCCAGCAAACATACAGGAAAGGGACCGATATCCGACATGTAGTGTCATGGTATGGGCTGGCATCATGATCAATGACCGTATACGTCCTTCTATGTGCTTCCAACTGGGACTATGACCGGCCAACGATACATTAATGATGTTCTGCTACCTCATGTTCGCATGTTCTGTGGTGCTGTCGGTGATAGATCCATTTTCATGGACGACAACGCAACATGTCATCGAACAGTTGCTGTCCAGGAGTGTCTTGAGAGCGAGGATATTTAACGCCTCATATGGCCAACACGTTCTCCAGATCTGAATCCCATTGAAAATGTGTGGGATGCTTTGGGGAGGAGTCTTGCTGGTCGCCAATGCCCTCCAATAAACAAGGACACCCTCATCCATGCACTGACAGAGGAATGGGATAAATTACCCCAGCAGCTGCTTGATAATGTTGTGCAAAGCATGACACGACGTGTGGAATCTTGCATCGCCCTCCATGGTGACCATATCCCATATTGACATCTTACGCCGGAACGCCTGTGGACGGTAATTGCATTTTTTTCACGTTTACGTATTCTGCACGAAATGGCCTGTTTGTCCCTTGAACACGTTCCAAAGCCTTCTGGATTTCAGAGCACAATAAGTTGTCTTTCTTGTAATGTCCTGACATTCAGACATTATTTTATTTCACTTGGCATCCAACCACACTTACTTTTTTATGCGCTATATAGCCGTTTATGATCCGTCCTTAGCAATTGTCCAGCAGGGTATGTATGAATGAAAATACAATTTTTTTGATCCTAGTCTTTACAGTTAAATGCTACATGGGAACAATACTTTAACAAACTATCTTGTTTAAAGCCTTGTTTGATGAATAGTAACTTTGGTGATGGCACGCTATTGAAGGCTCCCTGCTGTGGGCCTGATGACAGGCTGTATTTGCTTTACACTTTTAGATGTCATGTAATAATGATTTTATGTAGTAGATTTGCAAACAGATATACAATGTCCATAAAGTCTTTCCCACATTACAAAAATTAATATAAAAAAATCTATAAGTTAAAATAAAATGGTTGGCAACATAATATAGCAGCACTCAAAGTTTTTTTTTACTGCTCTTTAGGTGAGTGCTACTTTTGAACAAGAGGAAATTTCATCGATAATGGCTTCCATGCAAGAAAAAGAGGTGTGTGTGTTTGGTTCCATGAGAACAAATTAGCGGTTACTGTCCAGTGTCATTTCAGAAAAGAGTACAGACGATCACCACAGGACCAAAAAAAGCATGAACGCTTCATATGAAAAGTTTAAAGCAATGAATAGTGTTGGCGATCTCTCCCGAGTGTGCCAGCCACCTGTTACATTAGGCAGCTGTTCAGCAGACATTTCTTCAAAGCCCCAGGAAATCCATTCTTCATGCTTCACTGGAAACTGGGACTTCCCTTGCCATGGTTCACAAAATTTTACACAAACGTTTTCATCTTTATGTTATAAGGTACAGATCACTCAAGCTCTTCAGCCTGATGACCGGCCTCGCCAGGCTGCATTTGCAACGGGGATGTTGCGGCTCATAGCTCATGATAGTGATTATCTGCACCATGTCTGTTTCTCAGATGAAGCCACATTCCACTTCTCTTGTGCAGTCAATAGGCATAATGTGCGAATCTGGGGATCAGAAAATCGTCTTTGTCATTGAACAGCAGAGGGCTAGCACAAAAGTGAACGTGTAGTGCAGTCTGATGCATGACAGAATCATCAGACCCTTCTTTTTTTACAGAGCCCACATTAACATGTAACGTGTGCTTGTGCACGCTGGAACTTTTTGTAGCACCTCAGTTGCATGCACTCCAACCTTCAGTTATTTTCCAACAAGACGGTGCCCCACCACATATGTCAATAATGGTTCGTGAGTTCCTGAATGACACATTTTCAGACAGATAGATTGAGTGTGACAGTCCCACGACATGACCACCTCAATCACCTGACATAACCCCTCTAGACTTGATCCTGTGGGGTTATGTGAAAGACCAAGTTTACTCTAGCAGTGTTCCGGATGTCGAGACATTGAAGAGCAGAATAACGGACATCATTGGTTCTGTCTCTGCTGAGATGTTAAACAAAACATGGCATGAAATCGAATATCGCTCAGATGTCCTCCGGGCCACAAATGGTGCCCATATGGAAGTGTACTGACACTGGACAAAAACTACTTGTGCACCATCATTGTTGTGCAATCCCTTTCATGTACCTGTAATACATTTTTTATATTAATTTTTGCAATGTGAGAAAGACCTAATTTGCACCCTGTATGTTATTTATATATTGGTCATTCAGATTTGCATGTAGATCTAGCTTTACTGAGTCAAACCATTGTGAATATGCCTTGGTAGTCACAAAATGGCCAGAAATGTCTGCAGAGCCTAAGAAAAAAAAAAAAAAAAAAAGGAGGGGGACCTCCTAAAATAAGCATTAAGTGATTTCTTTAACCAAACAATCACTGCTATTACCTTTGCATTGGGAATGATTTGTAGGTAAACCTGTCACTGTAATTGTGATGCACTATTAATATAAATATATGTTGGAATCTTTTACAGCATTCTCAGAACCAGGCAGATTGTTTCCAGTAACCCTGTCTTTTGTACATTTTGTGCCATTTCTTGTTATAGTGCAATAGTTAGATCTGTGCTCAGTATGTGCTATTCTTTATTATCTGCGAGAGAGTCTGCTTACGTATCTCTGCTCTCTCTCTCTCTCTCTCTCTCTCTCTCTCTCTCTCTCTCTCTCTCTCTCTCTCTCTCTCTCTCTCTCTCTCTCTCTCTCTCTCTCTCTCTCTGTGTGTGTGTGTGTGATATGCTGTGGTTAAAAGATGTGTAGCTGTGCTCAGTAATGCATTTCTAGTTGCAGGTTTTGAGAAATGAAGTGCAACACATTTGCTATGTTCAAAAATATATGCAAATTACCCACAGTGAATGGTACTGACATAATATTTTTTTTAATTTCATTTTTTTTTAGAATCAGATATTGGGGAAATGCAATGTACATTTGCAATCTTCAGCAGGAAAATTGTACATGTAACATTCTTTGTTGTAAAAGATATTGATGGAAGGAAGAATAGTTTGAATCAGATGCTTGAACGCAATGATGTGGAATACTCTGTTTTGAATTCAATAGCTTCTGCGTTTATATCCCCTAGTAGTGAAGTTGTGCACTGAAAAAGACCAAAAGCATAATTTATCATTCTCATAGTTCATATGCTTCCCAGTGCACAAAGAATGTTTGAAATTGAACTAGTAGGTATGGAGGTAGGTTGTTCACAAGTGGACTGAGATAGTGATACTATGAAAATGTTCTTTTTACCAAAGTCGTTCTAAAAAAATTTGAAAGGTTGTGTATAAATAATGGTTCTGCTGTATTCTTCAATATGCTATAAGTTGTGTTTAAAGAACTGCCATACCATTAAAGGAGCTCAATTCAAAATTAATTTTCAGCAAATAATTTAGCATTTTTATTGATTCAGCATACAATATTTCATCATAAGCACTTCTAATCCATTTAAATTTTATTTAAGTCAACAGGTTATACATACATGAAATTCTTTTGCAAATTCGTGGAATTCCACTTTTTCGTCATCATTTGGGTTATTCTAGAGATTGATGCAAAACTGAAAATAAATTTTGAGGGAATTAGTTGGGAGAGGGATCGCTTTTTTGTCAGGGGACGGTGTTTCATCTTCTAAAACTCAAAATTGGAAGCTAAATGTAGTGAGATTTCTCCTGTAATCGTAATTTCTTTTTCTCATGGTTTCTTGCATCTCGTATTATTGTTAAATATTATTTTATTCCATAAGTATTTGTATTTTAGCTTGAAAACAGATAAAAATTTTCCAGAAATGGAAGTTAGATGGTGCAAAATTTTTCTGTAATCTTCATGCACAAGATTCTTCCAATTGCGTGGTTCTTAAGATTGATGCATAACTGAACAGAAGTGTGTGTGTGTGCGTGTGTGAAGTGGTGTGCGGGGTTGTTGTTGGTGGGATTCGTATTTCATCAGAGGATGGAATTCTGATTTTTGAAATTGGAATTAGATGAAGTCAAGATTTTCCCATAATTATATTTTTTTATGTAGAATATGGCTATTGTTTCATTCCAGTACTGGATCCCTCGGTAAACATCAGTGTGTCCCAAAAAAGTGTACACCAGACTTCCTTTCAATAATTTCAAAACTATAAAAGCCAGCAAAAATATTATTGAGTTTAAGAGAGGAAGGTCCAAAGAGTACCAAAATAGCGTTCAAGGTCAGATGACGCAGTAGTGAGCAGCATGCATGTAAATAATTTTGTGGTTAAATTGGTGCACAGCACTTGCGGTACAATTAGTATAACTCGAAATCGTGACTTGATAGCATGTACCGCGAGATCTATTGATATCTGTAATAATATTTGTGAGAAAACTGGATTAGGTGTGTGAAAAATTGTGAAATAGTTGAGAACTTTGTGAAAATTTTCGAAATGTCTCAATATCTTAATTAAAAGAAGGTACAAGCCTACCGTAAACGCAAACTAGAAGAAAGAATGAGTCAAAAAGAATCGAACAAGCTCAACTGTGCCGCCCCGGTGGTGCAGTGGTATAAGCGATGGCTTTTGGTCATTCGTCCGAACAGGGTCCAGGTTCGAATCCCGGTGAGGCATGGATGTTGTGTTCGTCTTACGGCACTGGCTCTCTCTCTCCCTTCCCTGGAACCAGTTACCCTAAATTAGGGACAGGTGACTGCTTATAGCCCATTGAGTTGCTCACAGTGGTCGTTAAACCTCCAATAAAAAAAAGAAAAACTCAAATGTCCGAGGCTGAGCGTATGAAAGCCTATAGACAACTTAAGAAGGCCGAATACTGCGAGCTGCAACCGAGTACGTCTACTGCTCCTGTCGAGCCTCTGGAGATAAATATGCCTGAAAACACTCAAGAAGATGCAATTGAGTCGATGGAGATTGGAAATAGTGTGATTTCACAACATTCGCAAGAGGAGAGCCCGGAAGAAATAGTACTTTGAGCCAACAACTTGATCGCTGTGTGGAACGAGTCTACAGAGTTTGTGCGGGAGGCAGTGGCAATTGCAGAAAAGAATGAAGTACGGCAGATATGTGCTCAGAGACAAATTCACTTTGAGATGGCAGCCGCCGAGCCCCCAGTTAACGTGAGAGGCATTGACCAAGTGCGTCGATCAAATGAGTTTCATAGCATTTGGCAAGCAGCGACTAAACACTTCACAGAGGCGTGCTCTTTGAAAATAAATTCGGATTCGTATGCAACTTTTGTGATTGCTTGTGGTTCAAGAAAGATGTGAAATCGGCAACAGCAAAATCTATTTCAGTCCTGCACGCCCAGTTCCTGAATGAGGACATCACGAAATTTGAGGTTTGCAGCTACTATTGTATGCACTTGTACAAAGGCAAGATTCCTCCTTTCTCGAAATCAAACAACTTCAGATATCCACCAAAGCCAAACCACCTGCCTCCTCTCGACGCGATCACAGAGAGATTAATTTTGCCGCACTTGCCTTTCATGCAAATACGTTGATTGAGACACGAAGACGCTCATTAAATCATCCGACAAGTCATAAACGTGCGGGTGGATGTTAACACCATGGTCACATCCCTGCTGCTAGAGCTTGAAGACGATTACTAGTTCAACGTAAACATAAAGAAGAATTTGATCCACATACTTGAATGAATTCGTTAAGAAGAGCGTCATCAGGGCTTGGCTGTGATTCCTAGTCAACCAGCTGCTCTACAAGATGTACAACATCACTGTCGATTGGAGCCAACTCAATCGGAGATACACTGCAAGAACTCAACCAAACATGTCCACCGCACGGAAACAGAATAATCAGAAGAGGTTATCGGCAAGATCAAGGAGCTGCCAAGTGAAGGTGTACCCAAATCAAATGTGTTCTTGGCGAGACAACACACAATGCTGTGGAACGGGGAGCACTGCCTCAACAACATCGCACCAGACCAGAAATAGACTTCGCTGAACATCATCTACAATCGCTTCACAGAAGAGCTCTCATTTCCCTCGATTTACTATGGAGTTGATCGATCGTTCAATCAAGACCTCAACGGGACGACATACATGATGTTGACCAGTGAGATCAGGCAAAGCGATTGCAGCGGAGTCAGTCCACAGCACGTTCTCTATATGGCTATACGGCTATGAAGATCCTGAGATTGAGAGTTGTCGACGGAATTCCCAAAATGTTCATATGCGTCCAAGCCACCAAGAACATCACATAAAAGCAGATCGAGAGCCGTCAGTTTGTGGAGGAGTGCGTGGAAAAGAACTTTGCTTTCCTCAAGTCGCTTCCAAACTCTTGTCACCTACTAGCAGAATCGCAAAAATGATCTCTTCGTGATGATTGTCAGCCCGGGAAGCCTACAATGACTGCCAATGAGATCTGATGGCCCCATCTGCTGAAAACGCTTCATCGCCTACTTTAAGGAGATCAACATGAGCCTCGAAAACATCGTGGAGACATTGAACAGAAGCAAGCGAAGCCACCTAGTGAATGAGGACCCTGTTGTCTGCTGCGTGTACTTCAGAAACCTAGTCGACACTGTGATGTCAATGCTGCAAAGGAAGTGTAAATACAATCCATTCGGCAAACATCGCGTGCGCGACGTCTTCCAGACGATTGAGTTTCAGCATCGTGGTAGTCCTCGCACTCACATACTGTTTTGGCTTGAGAAGGCCCCGAAGGAGCTGGTTGGCGAGGTGATGCTACAATGGTTCAACTCTTGACAGATTTGTGCTCAGTGAGTCGCGAGGACATCGAAAAGGAGAAGATTAGCAATCAAATACACCAACACACGTTCACATGCACAAAGTGAGGCGAGAGCTCGTGTCACTTCAACATTTCGTTCTGGCCAATGCCCGAGACTAGAATTCTGTTGCCGATGGTGAGAGAGGATGGTCACAGGAGCACACTCAAGAGCAGAGCCCAAAAGCTAAGACAGACACTTGAAAAACGGAATGCCGAAAGCATTGATGAGTTTCTCCGCGATAACAAGCTCAGCTACTCACAATACTTCAATCAACATCATCAGAGCATCGCTGCGCCGTCCGACCGTTGTCTTCAAATGAGACGTGACTCAAATCTATACAAATACGTTCAACCCGTGGTTAGCTTCAATTCTGAACTGCAGCATGGATTTATAGTTTATACTAGAGGAATACTCTTGCGCTCAGTACGGGGTCGAGTGCGCGAATAAATCCAACCGAGAAATTAGTAACCTTCATAGAGAGCTACTAAAGCTGCATGAGGCGAACCCCGAGAAAGATTATGTTCGATTGATAAATCAGCTTAGTTTGAAACTCTTAAACACCGTTGAGATGAGTTTGCAAGAGGCTGCGTGGTATCTGCTTTGACAGCTGATGAGCCACAGCAGTCGACTCGTGAGCTACATTCCCACATTGTGGGCATGGTTCATATGCTCCTTGAAAAGTCCTTGGAAAAAATAAAATTCATTTTCAAGTCCTTGAAAGTACTTGAAAAGTTTAAGACTCTGTAAATAGTACTTAAAAACAATTTTCGTTTTGCTTTTTGAGTAATATGAAAGAGCATGAGTAAAATAATTGTTTGTGCAAAAAGTTGTGTAGGAGATTTCTGTGTAGTTCCGATAAAAACACCAAGCTAATCAAATAGCGCAGAACTTGCATTCAACTGAGGGAATCGCATGGACAGCTGGTACCTTGGTTATGACATCACTACGGAGTAAAACATCAGCCGTGGGAGTGAAATAAGTGGAATGTTGTATTCGCAAATCGTCGTGGGCTTGTGTTGACTGGGGTTAGGGACGCGTTCGTGCCGGAGGGTGAATATGAAAATAATGTGCTCTTTAAAAATATTCCACAAAATAAGATGTCGAAAAACACCAAAACAGAGGGGCAGTTCAAAGTTAATAAAATAAACCAATATAAAGTAGGGGGATAACAGGCAGGTCGTTGAAGGTGTGCCCAGCTAAGTTTAATGGTTTGAACTTTCTAACATACCTATCTACTGACCGACCGACAGCACACACATGTGATTATTTGGTTTTAAAAAGTCCTTAAAAAGTGCTTGAATTTATTTTGCTTGGAAGAGTACGAACCTTGTTGGTCACAAGAGTGACAGAAGGTGAAGGAGAAGTGATCCTCGATGGACAAAGAGGGCTTGGACAAAAACTTGACAGACATTTGGAGTAAATCACTGATGCAGAAATACAAGGAGAGACCAGAGGATTTGAGTGGTCTACTTGGCCGATTTCGGCGTGTGGTACACGCCGGTGGTCAGTCGAAAGCGCAATAGAAGAGCAGGTGACTAACTGGAAGACGGAAACGAGGCAGAATCGGTTGAGGAGGAGAAGGATGATGATGACTCGAACAACATGGGCAACACGATGGCAAACGCAGTCACTTGCAATCAAACACTATATCGATGTAGAGAGACAGCCAGAATCATTAGATACAGAAATTACGAGATCGATGACACAACCAATTACAAGCGAGAGATGGTCATGCTCTACAGACTCAAGTTTCTCGAGATATACGTTCGAGAAGAGCGAAGGATAATGGACATCATGATGGGAATATGAGAGCGAGATAAACATCCAAGCGGCGATTGACGAGCTAAAAAAAATACTTTGCGAACAGGGCGACGATCAAATGGTAGATCAAATGAGCGATGAGCCAGAGCAATACATGTGCAGTGTCACAGAGGGAGGCCAAGGGAACAGAGACAACTTTGAGTACGAGACGGGCAACACGATAGTGATGGTTTGGAAATGAGACAGCCTCATGAACAAGCGACAGTACTGTGAGTTGACCCGAAAGACGAACGGCGAGCAGTGAGAGCTAATATTTGAGTTCATCCATCGCTTCATCATACGAGACAGCGATCCGATTCAGAACTACCTCGCTGGACCAGTCTGCCGTGGCAAGATGTTCACTCTCAGCCTAATCATGAACACTACAAACAGGTTTGGACAACATCACAATACACTAAGGAACATATATGTAGTGTGTGCGTCAACTGGAAAAGCGGCAGTAAACCTCAACTCCACTCTGTGTTTCGTCTCACGGCGCAAAGTAAAAAGGTCGGAAACTTGTTGCGCAAAGTTCAACAGCAATATCACCGACAATTTGCGGGAGTGAAGTGTGTGATAATAGATGAAATCAGCTTGATCGGCTCAGATCTCTTTCACCGAGTGAGTCGGAGACTGCAAGAAATCACAGGCTTATACGATCAGCCATTCAGAGGACTACACATGATCATCTGTTTCGATTTCTGATGGCTACCACCAGTAAATGCGAGACCAATATATAGTATAAAGGTAGCTGAGACATGATTTGTGGAGCGACTCTGTGGCAATCACTAAACTACTTCGAATTAGTTCAAGTGATGCGACAATGCGACAACAGATTCTCCAGCATCCTCACCAAGATCGGAACAGCGACAGACTGCTACAGGACAAGATCGAGTTGATTGAGAGTCTATTCCGAACAGAGGAGTGGTGTAACGAGAATCTCCCGAATGTAGTGAGACTATATCATCGCAATTGCAGCGGTGACGCTCACAACAAACGAGCTATTGGAACACAGCAAGAAATCATTGCAGATGGCAACATAATCGGCTACAGCAAAAAAACCGAGCTAACGACTGCAAGAAACAAGCTACATAAGATGAGTGTCATCGAAACGGGAGGGTTACCATACTCGGTCAAACTAGCTACAGGATTTCCATACGTGATCGCAACGAATATAGACATCGATGATGGGCTAGTAAACGGAACGATTGGCACTTTGAGACACATTGAACAACTACACGAAGACGACATCACAACAGAAACTGAAAACGAGGTCCAGGAACAAGACATCTTCGAAACAGATTAGACTCTGGCTAGAGTTTCCAACACCAGGCATGAGCAAAGCGGCGATTATTAAATGCAAACCTCACGTCCTCTCAAAACCAGGCAAACTCAGTTAGGCTTGGACACCGATTAGCAAACGCTTGGTAACCATTGGACTCAGAGGCTCCATCAAATGCAAGCGAAGACAGTTTCCATTAGTTCCAGCACCCGCAATCGGCAATCCACAAGTCACAAGAAGCCACGTTCGACCAAATAGTCTTTGATTACGATAAAGCACAACAGAATCAACTCGTTTACGTGACGTTGAGCAGAGTCAGGACACTGGACGGATTATATATCACAAATTATAAAGACGACTTCAAATTCTACCACAGCGCAGGAAGTACGGCTCTGACAGTGAAAGACATCTTAGATGAGACATGAGATTACAACAGCACAAGTTGTCCACCATCACGCAAGGAGTACAACGTTTCATGTTCGTCGACGAGCAAGCAGGAGAGAGCGTCATGGTCATGATAACGAATATAAATGCGCAGAGCTTAGTCGCACACGCACTTGACATCACAACAAACCTGTTGCTTTGGAAATCAGATTATCTTGCGATCTCAGAGACTTGGATGGATGAGTCACAACCGATTCAACTTGGTGGATTCGAATTAAAAGTACAAATGAACGAGTCAAACAAGTCTTCAACTGTCCATCTCAAAACAAGTGTTGCTGACCAAAAGATGACAAATAGCCGGCAGCGGCACAATCTACAGAAATCTAAACTGTTCTACTGAATGCAGAGTGATTGAGATCGACTTGAACGCGAGAAAACGGATAATTGAAGATTACGTGGGAGATGTTCGACATCGCACTGAACGGCAAGTCACGCTTCATTCTCGGATGCGTTTACATTCACCCGAACATCTCCATCTCGGACCTCGAAATGTTTCTCTTTGCGATGGAGATCGAATACTCCGAGAACGCCAAGAAAATCAGCAAGAATATGATTGGGGACACAGAGGTACCAATGATAATCATGGGAGACTTTAACATTGACGCTCAAACGAATCTACACGAGCTCGATTTCATGAAGACTCAATTCAACTTGAACTTTGTGCCGACAGGATCGCCAACCACGCTGGGAAACACATACTTCGACTTGACTTTTGCAAGAAACATCGTCGACGTCCTGATATACATGAGCTACTTCTCGTACCATCGGCCCCTTGTTAACAACCATTCTCAGCCTAGAATAAGTAAGCCATTCTCTCAAAATACATTACTTTCTGCACAAGATTTCTGTAAACAGCCAAAAAAAATTAAAAAGAAATCTCTCTTTTAAACCTAAACTCTGCGCATTCACTCATTTCTAATACCCATCCAACAGCCACACGGCATATTCTATGCCCAAAAGACCTGCGGCCGTGGCTCCAACACAAACCCCGCCAATTTTTTTTTCTCTCGTGATGTTCCTTATGCCCACTATTGTCGTTAAATTCCATACATATTAAATTTAATTCCATTCATATGTCTTTCAGCTTGAAAGTAGAGAATTTTTTTGGAAAATGGAAGTTGTATGACGCAAAGATTTTAGTTGTAAATGCATTTATGGCACCTCTATTCATAGTGATTGTGGAATAACTTTTTTACGGGTCTTATAGAGGTTATTTTTCATGAAAGTTGGTTGTCAAATTTTCGAACTAAAGCCTAGTTCGTCATCAGGACTATGTCACTGGAGTAGTTGCTGCCACTCAATTGGAAGAGTCCATCCGCAATTATCGTTAATTGTGGTACTTCTTCTTGCTATTTCGATCCCTTCTTCTAGTTTCCTCTTTACTAAGTTTGACTGGTGGGCGATTATTTTCACTGAGTCCCAATTTATGGAGTGTCCACTTGCTTGTATATGTCTGTCTAGCCCTGTTTTGTTCCCAATGTTCCTAATAGCTGCTTGGTGTTCTTTCATTCGGACCTTAATACTTCTCCCTGTTTCTCCAATATAGCTGAGTCCGCAGTTACAGTCGATGCAGTAAATTACTCCTTCCTGCAATTGGATGTCCAATTCTTTCTGCTTTAAAGCTGGCAGGAATTTCTTTATTTTGTTATTAAGATCTGGAGCTAGCCTGATATTATATTTTGCTCCGATCCTTTTCAGTTTCTCGAAAAGTCCCTTGTGGTACATAATTTTGCTGGTGAATTTGAAGTTGGTTTTTTCCTGCTTCTTTTTTGGCACTTGTTTAAATATTTTCTCAACATATGGGGAGGGGTAATTGTTTTCTGCCAATATTTCCTTTAATTCTTCTTTGTGAAGATCTTTTTGAGTAGCTGAAGAGACCAGGATTTAAATTTTTTCCAAAAAAAAAAAAAAAAAAAAAAATATTGGCAGAAAACAATTACCCCTCCCCATATGTTGAGAAAATATTTAAACAAGTGCCAAAAAAGAAGCAGGAAAAAACCAACTTCAAATTCACCAGCAAAATTACGTACCACAAGGGACTTTTCGAGAAACTGAAAAGGATCGGTGCAAAATATAATATCAGGCTAGCTCCAGATCTTAATAACAAAATCAAGAAATTCCTGCCAGCTTTAAAGCAGAAAGAATTGGACATCCAATTGCAGGAAGGAGTAATTTACTGCATCGACTGTAACTGCGGACTCAGCTATATTGGAGAAACAGGGAGAAGTATTAAGGTCCGAATGAAAGAACACCAAGCAGCTATTAGGAACATTGGGAACAAAACAGGGCTAGACAGACATATACAAGCAAGTGGACACTCCATAAATTGAGACTCAGTGAAAATAATCACCCACCAGTCAAACTTAGTAAAGAGGAAACTAGAAGAAGGGATCGAAATAGCAAGAAGAAGAAGTACCACAATTAACAATAATTGCGGATGGACTCTTCCAATTGAGTGGCAGCAACTACTCCAGTGACATAGTCCTGATGACGAACTAGGCTTTAGTTCGAAAATATGACAACCAACTTTCATGAAAAATAACCTCTATAAGACCCGTAAAAAAGTTATTCCACAAGCAAAGATTTTGCTCGTAATCGTAATTATTTTTTTTTCCTTGGGTCATTCTCGTGTATGGTCATAGCTGCTTATTGCATATTAAGGAGCACAGAATGAACAAATTATTATCTACAACCAGATAACAATTTGCAAAGCAGAAGTATGTTTAATCATGTGGGATACTAAAACTGGCAGTGCCTGTAAATAGAGCAGTTCTCTGCACATTGGAAACCAGTCACAGAAAAGTAATAATGGGTAAAATCAGTGATGTGTGTGTGTTTGGTCATGGCCAGATAGTAGATGCCATTTGTTCAATCACAGCTGCTTAACTATTCAGATTTCCATGTCAGAGCATTACACATGTTTACCAAGACTGCATGAAATGCTGCAAAACTTCTAACAAATGGGAGAAATGTGGCTGTAAACGTGCAATTCGCTATTGAGGTTAGTGAGCACAGACTGTCCCACATTGTTTCAAGGAATCGCATGGCTACCATGGAGCAGCTAACATTGGAATTTAATGAGGGTGCATACATAGTATCCCCATGTTGCTCATGTATAAAGACTATCTGTCGTACTATAGAAAAAATAATGGGCTATGGCTGTTGACGCCTACATGGTATATCCCCATGTTGACTGCAAGGCACAGAAAAGTTAAGCTGTAGTTTTCAAAGGCCTGCTGCGTAGCTGAAGTACCAAGGACTGGAAACATGTCATCTAGTGTGACAAATCCCAGTTTCAACTCTTATCATTCCAATGGGAGGTTACACAAACTACACGAAGTGATGATCCCATCATACAAAGTTGGGGTCATACAGGCACATGGAGACAATTGAACAATTTTTGGTATTTTTGCATCAGCTGCTTTTGCAGTCGCTCACAACTGTCAGGACCTCCATCACTGGCACAAGATTTGTGAACATCCTTGCCCACCTATCACACCCCTTCATAACAAATCACTATCTGCACTGTGGTTCTACCTTTCAACAGGACAATGCTGCACCATGTACACTCCTACATACATACATACATACATACATACATATCACTAAGCTGTTCTCTGAGATTCAAAGGTTAGCTCCAAAAAGAAATACAAACTACCAAATATTTTTACTTACTGTTGTCGTATCAAACTTCTCCATTTACAGGGATCTTGACATACAACTCGGACTTCACTGATATCCATTACACGTCATACACAAGATCTTTTTTACTTCATACTCATAATCTTTTTCTCATGCAGGCACTCCTGAACTTATCCACCCATGTCTTTCTTGGCCTTCCTCTGCCTTTACTTTCTGCCACTTGGGCTAAAAAGATTTTCATAGTAAGCATCTCATCACTCATTCTTTCAACATGGCCAAACCACCGAAGCATATTAGTCTCCACCTTGCTAACAACATTTTGCTTCACATCACACAACTGCAACACATCTTCATTCCTCACACAATCAGACTGTCTTGCCCCCCCCCCCCCGGTAAGTAACGCATTTCTCCAGCACACAAACGACTTCTATGTTTCTTCTGTACTACCCAGGTTTCATCACTACCATACATCAGAGTAGGAACAAGTACACTTTCATACACAGACATGCGGGACTCTTAAGAACCCATCATTCCTGTGAAAACCTCCCAGAGCATCTATGACTTTCAACGAATAATTCACTGGCCTACTAATTTCACCATCCAATTTGTTCTCTTTGTCAAACATGTTTCCTAAATACACAAACTCACTCACCTGGTCAATCACAGTGCCATTTATACTTACATTACATTCAGTGCTACCAGTTCCTCTCTCCAAGACCATTCCTTTTGTTTTTCCCTTATTTATACTCAGTTTGAATTTCATGCAAACTTCGTACATCCAGGACAGCATACCCTGCAAATCACTCTTGCTCTCTGCCAACAGGACAGTGTCATCAGCATACAGCAATCTGCACACACGGATATCACCAAGACATAAACCAGTATTATCTATTTTGGCACCACACATGCACGCATCCATAACTATATTAAACAGCCATGGTGACATTACACAACCTTGTCTGACTCCTGCACCAATGGAAAACCATTTTGATAAAACACCATTCACTCATACACAAGCTCTACCACCAGCATACATAGCTTTTACATTATTAAGTAGATTCCTATTAACACCATATTCATTCAATACCTTCCACAAAAGTGTCCTATTTACCTGTTCGTATACATTATCTAAATCTATGAAGGCAGCAAAAACTTTCTTACCAACAGCCAGATACCTTTCAATCATCACACGTAACACAAAAATTTGGTTAGTGCAGCCTTTACCAGGCATAAAACCACTCTGAACATCCCACACTTTCTCTGACGTAAGACCCCATACTTTTTCAATAACAACCTTAGCAAACACTTTCCCTGGCACACTTAGTTGGCTAATACCATGATAGTTCTTGCATTCAGTATGATCACCTTTTCCCTTATACAAGGGAACAATAATAGCATCCTTCCAATTCTGAGGGACCATTCCTAACTCCCAGCACAACTGGCAAATTTCAGTTAACCAGTCAATTACAGAGTCACCACCATATTTCAACATCTTGGCAGTTATTCTCTTCAGAATGGGAGCCTTACCATTCTGAAGAGATTTTAGAGCTTTTCACATTTCTTCTCTTGAGATCCTTCCTGTGCTTCCATCCCTCACTGTGACATCATCTGTGTCTGTCTCAGAATCATCTTTGCTTTCCTGATCTAATAACTCACAGAAGTATTCCCCCCATCTTTCACTAAACTCATTGGGCTCCCATATCATTTCCCCCGATCTTATTCTTCACACAACTTACAACTTTGTTTCCCCTATTTTTCCTGAGTCTCATGTACTTCCAGAAAGACTTCCTATCTTTCCAAAAAGCCAATTTATGCCTTTCCACCTTCTCCTTGCTATCTTTTTTTGCCTTACTCTGGCAAACCAGCTTAGCAGCTTCACGCTTCTTTGAGCGATATTCATCCACAGAAACTCTACCTTGCAACATCCCCAAATAGGCTTCCTTCTTTCTCTTTACTGCCTCTTCAATCTCACTATTCCACCAAGCATCACCTCTGTTGTTACCCACTATTGTGGTGCCACAGACTGCTTTAGCAGCAGTGACAACAGAGTTCTTAAACATTCCCACTTTTTTTCTACATCCCTCTCACCAGACCTCCTTCAGTCATTCTCTGAGAAGTCAGAATAATGCTGATGATCTTCAAGGAGCCTATCAACCTTTATTCTTTCTATTCTGGGTATCTTCCTATTCCTTTTCCTCCAACCAACATTAAGTTTCACTCGTGACACTACCAAGTAATGATCAGAGCCAACATCCACATCTCTCATCACACGTGTGTCAACAACTAAGTGTTTTAGATGCTGATCGTAGACAACAAAATCTATCGCTTTCTTTTGACCAAGAGTACGATTTTCCCAAGAATATGTGTGGATATACTTGTGGTTGAAAAATGTATTAGATACACACAAACCATTCTCAATGCAGAGTTCAATTAATCTTTCACCATTATCTTTTACACAAGGATCATTAAACTTGCCCAGAACATTGTCAGAAATTGCATTCTGCACACTTACTCTAGAATTGAAATCCCCTGCTATTATAACTTTTTTTTTAGCACCAAACTGGCTCAAAACAGCTTTTAGCTCATTTCAGAAATCTTCCTTCTTATCAGAAGGTTCCGAGTCACAAGGAGCATACACTACAACAATTACAATTCTCTGAAGTTTCACTTTCAAACGAATCCAGAGAATTCTCTCACTTATGCAATTATCGTGAATCAAGTTGTTCTTCATCTTTTCACTTAAATTCACTCCTACACCAGCCTGTCCTCTCACATTATCCAATACTTCAGACCACACACTTACCATGCCATTCACTTCTTCTACTCCAATTTTTCTTTTTGGTTTCACTTACACACAGCACATCCAATCTATACTTATTCATCTCCTCAATCACCTCATTCATCTTGCCATTTATACCTCTAGTATTCCATAAACCAATCTTACAATGACTTAGCTGAGATCTTTTTCGCATACGCCGTTTTGAAAGTCCAGGTCGATTCCGTAGTGGACCATCCTTTTCAAGTGTGGTAAGTTCACGATATCCCACACTTGAGTCGATGTATTGATTTCTTTTTTTCTTTTTAATCAGGTAAGTACATCATTGTGGGGGATTAGCCCACAGCTGACAATTCCAGTTAATCATTCAACCTAAGGATTCTGGAACAAAACCCAGTGAGTTGGGGTCTTTTCGCCAATGTCACACAGAACTAGCTGGCACCTCTCCAAGATTCACAGAGACCCTAGTTGCTGTTGTGCGTGTCATTGTTACCACGGAGCGCCCCTAGGAGGCAAACCCATCGCTGTACATTCGTCGTCAAAAATAGTTGCACCCAGAAGGAAGTAACCGACAGGAATGAAACTTGGTGGGTAGGTTTGACATAGTGAGACATGCAAATGATTCAAGTATCGTGCTCGGCTGCAAATGTGACGCCAGCAAGGAGGGGTCATAGCGCATGCCTGACCGGCTATATAAGGTTGTTACATTGCATGTGCTTGCCATTCTGACTTGTGCTATTGTGTTGGTTGCATCTTTTGCAAGTGAAGCATGCCTGAGAGAAAAGTTCAGAAGCAATTCGAGCAGTTGGAGGAGTTTGAGAGGTGCTGCATTGTAGGGCTCCGGGAAGCGGGATGGTCTAATCGTCGTATTGCGTGCCATACCGGTCATGCAGATATCACCATAGCACACTGTTGGCGGCAGTGGATAGAACAAGGCATGCAGCAGTGACAGGAAAGGTATGGGAGACCTAGACGAACCACAGAGAGAGAGAGAGGACTGATATGTTGTCTGACATGCGCGGTGTGACTCGACAGCCATGATTGCGGATATTCATTGAGCAGTGGTGCCCTCTATCCATGGTCCGATTAGTGCCAGCACCATTGCCAGATGGCTGCATGACGTAGAACTACACGCATGCAGACAGTTGCGACGAACACCATTGTATTGTTGCCAAAGACTGCAATGGAGTCATGCCAGACTGTCAAGGAGCCACTCAGAATGGCAGCGGGTGATCTTCAGTGAAGAGTCCTGCTTTTGTCTTGGAGGAGACAGCCAACGAATCTGTGTGTGAAGGCACCCTGATCAGCGCCAAGATGAACGGTTTCTTGAGCGTCTTGCGTCCAGAAGGCATGGTTTCATGGTGTGGGGTGCAGTTGCATACAATGCCAGATCACTTTTGGTGTTCATTACAAGCACTTTGACAGCCCAAAGTTGCATTAATGACGTCGTGCAACCAGTGGCCCTGCCTTTCCTGAACGCTCCGGTGCGATTTTCCAACAGGACAACATTCGTCCTCGTACTGCTGCTGTCTCGAGTTGCCTTTAAGGCACTGACATTCTGCCAATGGCCAGCCGCATCACCAGAGCTTATCACCAATTTAAAATGTGTGGGATGCTATTGGACGCGCTATCCACACTCCACCCCAATCGCACAATCTGCAGGAACTGTGTGAGAAGATTCAAGCTGCATGAAATAGCTTATCGCAGGACACCATTAGGAGCCTGGAGAACTCCATGCTGATACGTCTGGCATGCTGTGTGAGCAAACATGGAGGCCCGATGCCATACTGAGAGACACTACTTATTGGCGTGTAGCTCTATAAATATTGCCCATATCAGTCTCAATGTTTAATCCTTTATCATTCCTGGTAACCTTTACCTTCTGAATTACATTGCAATCCGACACTTCCTTCTGGGTGCAAATATTTTTTTGACGATAAGTGTACTTCCAGAGTGGCGACAATTGGCTCCAGGAGCATTAAAATGAGTTTATCACACTCGAATGACCCCTCGATGCCGGATCCCAACCCCATTGAGAGTTTGTGGGACAAATTGGAAAGACTATTTTGAGCCTGTCAATCACCACCACCCTCTGTGGATCTTTATGACAGACAATCCTCGTTTAGGGGATAGCAGTGCCACCTCTGTGTTATCAACACCTCACTGAGTCCTTACCAAGATGCTGCTGTTATGAGGGCAGTAGGTGGAGCAATGCGTTATTAGGTAGGTGTACGTAATAATTTGTCCATTCAGTTTGTAACTGTTGTGCATGAGATGGCAGACATTTCAGCGAAAGTATTAGTGTGATAATCGTTGAAATTTAGACAGTGTGCTAAATGGTGTGATATAATACTGTGAAGACAGTTTCAAGGGGAATTTCTGTTCAGGGAGAATTTAAAAAATGCCAGAAAGATGTAGTATTCCATGTCCAAGTTTCTAATTGAATGAATCACTTTGGATAATTGTCTTGTTTTCCAGAAGTTTCTATTCTCATGCTGTTATATTTCCAGTGGTCGTATGGGCTTTAAAAACGTTACATACAAGGGGATGCTGATAAGTTCTTGGTCTCACCAAGAAGGAAAAGGGTTAGAGCCATGAAACTTAAACTATTCCACATGTTCATCCCAAAGTTCAACACACTTGGCACAGCATTTCTGGAGTTTCCTTAACTCTTCCAAAAAAAAAAAATAAATTCTGAAGTCTTATCACTCAAATACTGCTCTGCTGCTGCTGTCACCTCCAAATCATTTGAAAAATGCTTTCCTTTCAAATTTTTTAAGGTTTGGGAACAGGACCTGGTGAGTAGAGTGGATGGTTTATGCACTTAGATCCCAGATCCCTCAAAACATCCATTGTCTTGCCAGCCTTGTGAGCTGGCACATTGTCCTGCAAGAAGAGATCACCTTTCCGTGTTTTCATCACCTTTTTCCCTTCAACACCTTTAATTGCCACAGCAAGTTGGAATATTATTCAGCATTTATTGTTTGGCCTTTCGGGAGATAGTAAAATGCCTTCCTAATCCCCCAAAAAATGTTGCCATGTCCTTTCCTGCAGACCTTTGAGCCTTTAATTTCTTTGGCTATAGAGAACCCGAGTGGCACCACTTCAGAGATTGTTGTTTTGTCTCTGGGTCATAGTGATGTAACAACATTTCATCAACAGTGGCAAGTTGCAGCAAAAGTATCGCCAGATGGCTCAAAATGCTGCAAAACCGATTTGGAAGTGTCCACCCGTTTTCGGTTTTCATCGGCTTTCAAACATTTGGGCACCCACTTCGCTGACATCTTTTGCATATCAGAGTGCTCCTGAATTATGAACCCAATGCAATCCATGGCTATCTCTAGTGTCTCAGCTATTCTTTTAGCTGAGATTCGCCAATCTGACAAAATCAAGTCGTGAACACGATCAACAATTTCGGGTGTTGTCAATGTTGAAGGCCTCCCAGATCTTCCTGCATCTTCAGTCTCAAAGTCTCCACGCTGAAAGTTGGCACACTATTTCTTCACAGTGGAATATGAAGGGTACTTGTCACTTAATGTTTGCATCATACACTCATAGATTTCCTTTGCAGTTTTCTTCTGTAGGAACAGATATTTTCATGACAGCCTAGAATTCCACATTCAAAAATTCAACACTTCGCATTGACTTGATTCAGTTCAGAACATCAAACATCTGAAAAAAAAAAAAAAAAAAAGAGAGCTGTTACTCTGAAAATTGGCACTTTACAATACAAAAGAACACTCTTTCGAGCTGAAGTGACAAAGTAATGCTACAATTACTGGAAGTGGGTTAGGCTGAGAACTTTTCAGCATCCCCTTGTATATGATAAATGGTAAGAAAATATTGATTAGGTTTTGCAGAAACATTCAGTTAATTTCTGAACTCCTTAAGCAGATGGAAATAATGACTGCATATTCCATATTTATCGAGAAATCTGAAGAAATCAATTGTAATAACACACACAGAAATCTCTGGAGCATGGGAAAAATTATTCAAGAATTTTGATTTTAAAGGTTGGTGTTTTACCCAAGGTTGGCAACACTTACTATAGTGTAGTCCTGATGAATTCCTAAGTAAATCTCACAATCTGTGTTTTATCTATCATATGATTGTCTAGGAATGGCCATGACCTTCAATGATTACTAAGTTTATTCAAAAAGGAAAGGAAAAATATATGAAAAATCAGAAAATTAAAATACTCTGTTATGGTGCAGAAAGAGAAGGCATATAGAAGAAATTAAAACCAATGACAACAAAAGATCGTATGTATGAGGAAAGCTTAACCATATACATATATAAAACAAACAAACAGAACATGAGGAACTTAGTACCACTGAGGATGCTCACAAGGAAAGGAGGAGAAGAAATGCATACAGGCTAGTGTGAAGGTGAGAAGTAATGTGCAACTGGCAAAGCTCGGCTGAGTGTTCTGGATCTAATTTTTTAATATCTGAGAAAATAGGCTTGGACTGATGGTGAGCAAAAAGAACAATTTAACTAATCAATACCTTCTTGTCATTTGTCTTGTATGTAACATGCCTCAAAGACACTATTTCTGGAAATATGATAATGGGAAAACACAAACTTATGGACAACATGATGGTGTCCCTAAATTATATATCTTAAGAATCACTTAATGGATGAAGCTAAATATTTTAACTCCTGTAACATTCTAAGAAATAAATTGCAATCAAAATCGAGTTTTGACTTTCTCTGTGTAAAATGCTGTAGCACAGCATTATATAAAAAACAAAACACAAGAAAACAATGGTTATGTAACTTCTGGGCAGCATATATATTAAAAGTAATTAGTATTCTAAACTGTGCAAAATTTTAAGTTAGTACTCGCTTGAAAAATATCTGAAAATTTACATGCCCGGCCGGGCATGTGCAGAAGATATTTTATTGTCTAGGTAGTAAAAGCTGGATTCCCAGGAAAATTACTTTTTTTGAGATTACAAATCAGAAGCCTCATTTTTTAAGTTAAAAAGTATAAAATTTTTATACGTCTTTTGCATTACCATTTTAAATGTCTGTATTTCAAAGTGTTCAATGCACAACAGTGTGCAGTGTTAGAATTATAAATAAATCTTCTACTGGCCCAGCGGACTAGTAGAATTTGCAAACCACTGGTCCACCAAAATGCCCACTGGTCCATAAAAAAAGTAATAAAGAAAAATTTAAAAACATTTACAATATATGTAGAAAATGACGTATAATTTCCATGAAATTATCTGCAATATTTGTTTTTAAACCTATCATTAGTTGGCAGCCGAAAAAGAAAACCATACAGCAAGGTAAAAAAAGAATCAGGAATTCATTTTTTAACTTATGACAAATTAGAAAAATAAATAAAAAATAAAATAAAAAACTTACTGGCCATCCGGGCCAGCAAAATAAATAGTTCAGTGGTCCGACGGAAGTTTTACTGGCCAATGGCCAGCAGACCACTGGGTATTTCGAACGCTGGTGTGTATCTCAAGTTTTGAGAAAGGTAATGAGGTCAGAACTATGTGGTTGCAATCAGACCCTAGACTTCTGCAGAAAGTGCAATGTTTCCATTACAGTGCGGGCCAAGTTATTGTCTTGGTGCATCAAGATTCCACAGTCATGTCTCTTATCATTTGGAATACTTTGGGCAGACACATGGTAGTATACCGTTCTGCAGTAATTCTTCTACGATCCTCTAGGGTAGTTGTTGCAACATGTCCGCTCTGGTAGAGAAAAATAAATAAGACCATCATCTTTTGAAGAACACTTCCTAGGGTTTTTGATTTTCACAGATGAGTCGTAATTTGGAAAAACACAGACCACTGACTGATGCTTCTGTCTCTGGGTCATGGTGGTACAGTCAAATTCATGTACAATGAGCTTGCAAAGTTCTGCTTAAACTGACATTTTTATAGATTCCTTGAACTTCATAATATTATGCCTTGTTATTTTTTAACTGCATGTTATGAACAATAATTTTCAGAGAAATCATATATATTGAAGTTCAGCACAGTTACCAGAAAACAAAATAAGTGGCATTCAACCTGTATTTAAACCTTTCTCTTTCATGGGAAAACAAAGAATTACCTACTGTTGTCAACAATCTGTGGTTCCCCTTACACAGATAGGTCAGTTTGCATGAAGGCAAGAATGTTTCTAGTTGCTTTTGTACCACCTCCTGCTTCCCTCCCCACGATTGCCAAACATACATCTCCTGTGTAAATGCTGTCTTTTATCCCCTCTCCTCACCACCTTTGTCATATCTCTGTATATAAAAACTTAAGAGTTTATTTTGCATCTAGAAACATGTTAACCACCTTGTCAGAGAAAGATGAAAGACATTAAAAACTAAGATGAGAGACATTTAAAGTTTTGTGCTTATCAAAGCCCATAAAAGCAATAATTAGCTCATACATCCAGCTGTTGCACTAGCTTTTTTAAAAGTTTTCGCCAAATTCCTTTTTTTTTGTTTTGTTTTTGCCAAATGTAATCATAAGTTGGCAATTTTTTTGTTCACCTTCCATTGGAATTCTAAAAACCATAAAAACATAATATGTTATAATAGGTCTATTTTTCATGTAATCACTTTCTGTTTCATGTGCAATGTAAACAATGAACAAAGTAACTAACCTTCAAATTTCATTTTTCAAATATCAAATTGAATAATTAAAGATTGTTTTTGCTTGAACGTCATTGAAAAAGGCAATTGCCCATGTTTTCGGCAAAACCTTTTACGAATCACCAAAACAATTTTTTTTTTTCACAAATTGCAAAGAATGTAATTGGCAGCCCGACCGCTGTATATCTGACGTAACGAGAAATTTTAAATTTGTGGCAGTTATAAATTTTTATATTCATTAAATATTTTGCTTATTGCAGATCTCACTCATATTATTCTGCTGGCTTTAGTTTTCAGTTAACAAGTATTATTCACCTTCAATTAATTGGTAAACAGTTTGTGATTGACCAGTTTTTTTAACCTGACAATGTAATATGCCAAAAATAACCCTTTTTTTTTGTCTAGTTATAATGAAGTGCACATATGTCAAATGTTTTTGACTCTTCCTTCAACTTTGTTTATACTGGTTAGACTGTGTATCCAGCTTTTGTCACATGGTAAGAACCACCCATCTGCAAAACTTATGATAATTTTGAGACACCCCTCCACTCTGGCTTTCTTTTTGCATCTCTGAGTTTGTAGTTCACCTAATGATGGCAAAGTTTCTGTAAACAGAAGTAAGTGTGTAAGATTTCCAAAAACTACAGTGAATGAATGTCCACAGTCTGCCCTACCTCTTTATAAGTTACCTTAGGGTCATTCTTGAACAAAGCTTCCACATTAATGACATTTTCTCTGCAACTGCTGTAGTCCGCAGCCTTTATGCTCATAATCTTTCACAGATTTATGCATCAATAAAATTCTGCAAACCACTCGTAAATATAGTTGTGCAAGTTGGGGAAGACTTTCATGAAATGCTCGTGCACCATCTCCATGATAATGTTTTGCAGTAGTGATGCACTGGTCAACTAAATAAGACTTCTGTTGTCCTGTAACTGAGTGTGGCGCATGATCTGTTGGGCTTCTCAGTAAATAAAAAGTTCAGATGGTGAAGGGAAAGTAATACCTATCATAGTTTCCTTGAATCTGGAAAATTTAATAGTCAACCTCCTACAGCTGCTGGAGAGGTAGAAAATTAAGTGCAAATTTCGTTGTGGAAATTTCTATGGAGCTGGATTAGCAATAAGTTTGTAGAGAATTTTGTGTGTATGAGTTGCCCTTATGATTTCTAGCAAAAAATGCTAGTTCAGCCATGTAGTAATTGGAAATATACCAACAGAGTACAGAGGTTCCATTTGTTCCATATAACAAAGAGGCTGTGACTGAGCAGATTTTCATGAAATTTTGAGCATGTATTGTAAGTGTAGAATAAGCTTTGATTTAGCATTAAAACACATATAATCTATGGACGGCTGCTATTGTGCATGTAGTAATTTGTTCCATGCTTGGGGCACTAACATTTGCTGTGTAAGATTTGTTTCAACCATTAATATTCTTAGTGCCAACCATTTTAAGCCAATAAAATGATCATTTATAACACTCTTGACATTGAAATTGCCCCACCCAGAGGGAGTGGGTATATCAGCATATCAGTACATAATTGTGTGCAGGCAGGTAGGATATGCAAATCATTTAAATATGTGACAAATTGTGTGTGATGTATGAGAGATAAAAGGGCAAACACAAACTGCTAAAATCATGTCATGTCCCATGCTCCAGGCTTTGTGAAACAAAGAAATGAGGTGTTGAGATATGCCATAGCATATCCAGGGACTAAAGGTTCCTTGTAGACTCCTTGCCAACCTTATCAGCTGGACACATTTACAAAAGGAAGGATTGTAGGTCATTGTGAAGTTGGTTAGTCACACACACTTAAGTGAATTGTGGCCCATGTGTATTGGGATGGCAGAACAGTTAGACATTGTTTGCAAAAGTGGTTACAAGAAGACACCACAAATCACAGTAGAGATATCAGGCTAATGTCATCGTGCATTGATTAGTATATTCATCGTCAGCCAATTGCATAGGCACAAGTTACTGCAGTGAGCATTTGAGGGGCTGCATCCGCTTCACAACTCGGTGAATTGAATATTGGTGGAGGCACTAGTCTGTGTGCCTGGCAGCCATTGTGTCAGCTGTCATCGACCATTAGTCATCACCATTCTCAGCTAGAGCCATGTAATAGAGCTGTGTGATACCATGTCGTGTTCAGTGGGGAGTTCTGATTCTGACTTGGAGCCGATGATCGCAGAATCAACATCTGGTGGGGATGTTCCATAGGGAGGATTCAGATGTTGTCTGCACATCACTTGCCTACAGGGTGTCCTTGTATGGAGGTGCCATTAGCTTCAATAGCTGGTCACCTCCGACCTGCATAACAGACACGGTGACAGCCAGATGTTAGGTGGATGACGTTTCACAGCTCATGTTATTTTTTAATGGTATCCTGGATACATTTTGCCAGCAAGATAAAGCCCAGCCACACATTGCTGTTATCTTTGGAGCGTCACTACAAGGTCTCCGATGCTTTCATGGTTAACGAGATCTCTGTACCTAGCACCCATTGAGCATGTACGGGACCTCATTGAATGGAACTTGCTAGCGAATCATTCCGTGTCAAATTCAACCAAAATTTTAATGAAATGTAACCCACCGTCTCGGATTTTCATGAAACTCCCCTCAAAGTAAGTTTACCATGGAAAACGGGAAACCCCCAAGTTTTAGTGTCCCATCTCTTATAATTTTTTCTCTGCAGATTTTCAAAGTTAGAGATATTTTCCACAAAATGTCATTTTTTGCTTCAATTAAAAGAGTGTGTTTATGAGTATATTCTTTTATAACTCTTGAACAAATTAACTTAGGAACATAAAATTTGGTTTTAAATTTTAGCCTTTAAAGTGCAGATTCCACACATATCATGCAATTTGTTATATGCTTCATGTTTCTCTATTTATTGCTCTCTGAACAGGAATTTTGCTGAAAAAAATGCTTTTAGATAAAAATATTGGTTTTGGAAAGTAAACCCTAAAGAATTTTTTCCATTTTTTTCTATAATAAGGTACTAATATATACTATTGTATGTAAAAAATCTAAGAGGGGGAATTTGTAGTTTTGTCATAAAAAAAAAATAATTCGTGTAAAATTTTGAAATTTTTGAAAAAAAAAATATGGTATTTTTTTTTGTGTTAGTAATTTGGCAAAGATTTTGTTAAAACTTTTTCTGTAGTGAACTGCCATCGTGTACTACTATGTGTAAAAAAATATTATTGAAAGCCCTAAAATTTTGCAGATTTTCGTTTTTAATGTTAATTGTAACAAAATGTGATGCAATGTATCCGAACGCTAATGAAACTTTGCTGAAGTAAAGTTAACTGCAGTGAGGAGAGACATTTAGTGTTCTGTCTCTCTCTCTTTTTTTCCCCCTTACAGTTTTTTAAAATTTTGGGAAATTTTATGGAAATTAGCATTTTCTGTTTCAGTTTAGTGTTGCTGTTTGGTTTGCATATTCGTTTACAACTTTTCAATGAATTTACTTGTGAACATGAAGTTTGTCTGAAATTTTTGCTTTAAAATGTGGATTACAATTGTGTTAATAAATTTTGTGCATATCCAAACAGAACTTGTTAAAAAAATTTGTTAGAAATTTTTTTTTTCCGTTTTGGGCTCAAGTGATTCCCCAACTTATGTAATAAGAGAATGTGTATTTTGTTAGAAATTTAAAAAGAAATTCAAATAAAATTTTTAAGGCACTAATCTAGATAGTATTGGTCACACACACACACAAAATCAGGAGAAATATGGAGTCTGTCAAAAAAAAAAAGAAAAAAAGAAAAGAAATCAAAGTTTTGAATATTTGTAAAATCAATTTTTTTTATATAGCGATTCAGCAAAAATTTTGAAGAAATTTTTCTATTATTTTAAATTAATTATTTCAAATTAGTGTGACTTACCATAAGATTTTGTTAAAGCTTTTTTGCAAGTCACCACATTTATATGCAAATTTGCATCAGGTTCAGATCCTCAGTTCAGTTTGTTCAAAATGTTGCATATTTTGTTTTTTAATGTTAATTCTAACAAAATTTGATGCAATGTATTTTTAGCATATCTGATGCTAGGACACATTGCATCAGTTCCCAGACCTCTGCATCCATGGTGCAGGGAATACAATCACTGTCACTGTAAATAGCTGCATATATTGCCGTAAATCGTAGGACCATCTGCTGGGTATTAATTTGAGGCAGATGAGTAGTGTGCACTTCACACAGTTGCACGTACACTATTATATGGGGGGGGGTACTCTTCCGGTTTTTGTACCTCCCCTCTTAATTATAAATAAATCAAAACCCTAGTATTTCTAACAGCAGATGTTCCTCATTTTGCTGCTTGAATCTTGGGGTTTGGTTCTCTGTTTAGTACTTGTACATTCCTCCCATTGTTGTCGGTAGCGAGGTCCTGAGTGGTGTTAAAACTCTAGTTTATGGGCATATCCCGTTTTCATTTAGCAGATGTCTCCTGCCAGAGTCAAAACATATACTCACAAATTTATGAGAACGCACATATATGTGCATTGCAGGCTTTCAGTTTTAAACACTTGCATTTGGTATTTACCTTTTCTTTGTGTGCCAGAGGTGTCTTGCTAATCAAGTTGCCATAATTCATAGCCGTGTTGAATTCAGACTCTGTATGTGGGGGAAAAATCTTCCAGAAAAGCCCTTCCATGGGGAAAAACAGTACTACCATGAGCGTCTGCCCTCCCCTCTCCACAATTGGTATGCTGTTACTACCATTTTCTAGGAAGGTCCAGCAACTGACATTAGATCACGGATTTTTAAGTGCTGTTACATTGCATGTGCTTATGAAAAAAACTGGTATCTGGGCATTATTCAATCAATAGGCAATGCAGATGTAAGATTTATGGAGCCTCGCACACCATCACCAACATTTTCTTGGCCTGCAAGGGACTGCAACTGCTTTGTTCCCTTCACAAATATTTTGTGTGAAGGGAGGAACAAAGCAGTTTTACCAGTAACTGCAACAGCAAGAAGTTACACAAATATTTTGTATGCTGTAGAATGGGAAGTTCTTAAAAAGGAAAAAAATATTTTCTTTGATCATTATTGTCCTTCAAATTATGTTAGTCTTAAAATTTTAAGACACATTTTTGTCTAAAACATATAGAATTCTGCTTGTACACTAAGCTCATTCAGTATACTAAATCATCATTTTGGTAAACATTTTGAAATTGAAAACAATTGTTTTTTTTAAAATTACCTTGGAATATTGTACATTTTAATATCCATCTAGACAATCATATGTTGATGCCAGATATTTCTAACTGTTACTTATGCAGCTGACATGAAAATCACTGGAATTTGGGTAAAACAGCACTTTGTTTTTTCTTCTAACAATAACTAAGGATCTGAAACTGATGCAAATTTGCATATAAATTTGGTGATTTGCAAAAAAGCATCAACAAAATCTTATGGTAAGTCACCTTAATTTAATTAATTTAAAATAATAGAAAAAGTTCTTCAAAATCCTTGCTGAATCACTATATAAAAATTTTATTTTTTATTTTAAAAATATTCAAAATTTTGCTTTTTTTTTTTGGACAAACTCCATATTTCTCCTGCTTTTTTTGTATGTACACCAATACTATCTAGATTAGTACCTTAAAAATTTTATTTGAATTCTTTTTTTAAATTTCTAACAAAATAAACATTCACTTATTACATAAGTTGGGTTGGGGAATCACTTGAGCCCCCCCCCCAATCTCATCATCATTGTCAACCATTATCAATCCACTGCTGGACGAAGGTCTCCACAATGGTCTGTCTTGTGCTAGTCTCCTCCATGTCACTCCTGCATACTTTCGAATTTCATCCACCCATCTCCTATGTGGTCTTCTTCTGGGTCTTTTCCTGTCCCTTGGAATCCAATCTAAAATTTCGGCTGTCCATCGAGGATCTGTCCTTCTGGCAGTATGTCCAGCCCATTGCCATTTCAGGGATTTAACTCTGATCATGATGTCTTCCACTCTTGTCATTTTTTGGATCCACGAGTTCCTCTTATCTATCCTGGTTACACCAAGCATGCACCTCTCCATGCTTTTTTGAGTTGTCTGCAGCCTTTGTATGTCTCTTTTAGTTAAGGTCCATGTCTCTGCACCATACGTAAGCATTGGAAGGATGCATTGATCAAACACTTTTCTTTTAAGACATAATGGCATATTGCTCTTGAAAATTATGCTGTTTCTTCCAAAAGCTCTCCAGGCAAGTTTTGTACGCCGATTAATTTCTTCATCAATGTGAGCCTCACTTGATATCTGCTGTCCAAGATAAACGTACGTGCCTGTTATCTCCAGCTTTTTTCCATCAATCGATAAATCTTTTATTTCTTATAAAAGCATTGAACATCACTTTTGTCTTCTGAAAGTTCATTTTTAATCCCACTTCTTTACTCTTGTCAGCAAGTTCCTGGATCATACTATGAAGCTCTGATGGGGTAGTTGCAAAAATGACTACGTCATCAGCAAAATGAAGGTGGGTTACATAATCTCCATTAATCTTTATTCCTTGTTTTCCCAGCTCAGCGACTGAAAGACACCCTCCAATGTGGCATTAAAGAGCTTTGGAGATATGGTGTCACCTTGTCTCACTCCCTTTCCAATTTTTATGTGTGTTGTATTTTCAAACAGCCGAATCTTTGCATTTTCATAGATGTTATTAATAATATTAATGTATGCATCTTCAATACCGCAGGATTTCAGAGCCATTGTAACTGCTGATGGTTTCACCGAATCAAAGGCTTTTTCATAATCGATAAAAGTCATGCACAATGGAAGTTCATATTCCCTCGCTCTTTCAATTAGTTCTCTCAGTACATGGATATGATCTATTGTGCTGTAGCCACTCCTGAATCCAGCTTGTTCTCTCGGTTGAGCCATGTCCAGTGTCACCTTCAAGCGGTGTGAAAGAACTTTAGTAAAGATTTTATAAACCACTGATAGGAGGCTCATAGGTCTGTAGTTCCAGAGATCCTCAATGTCACCTTTTTTATGTAGCAAGATCATTGTAGCGTTGTTCCAATCCTCAGGAATCTTCCCTTCATTAAGGCATCGAATGAAAATTTGGGCGAGTACTGTTTCGATTTCTCCACTTGCTTCTTGTATGATGTCTCCCCCAATCTATTTCTAACAAATTTTTTTTAACAAAGTTCTGTTTGGATATGCACACAATTTATGAACATAATTGTAATCCACGTTTTAAAGCTAAAATTTCAGGCAAACTTCATGTTCACAAGTAAATTAATTGAAAAGTTGTAAACGAATGTCTGAAACAGATAATGCCAATTTCCATAAAATTTCACAAAATTTTAAAAATCTGTACAAAAAAAAAAAAAAAAAAAAAAGAGACAGAACATTAAATATCTCTCCTCACTGCAGTTAACTTTACTTCAGCAAAGTTTCATTAGTATTCGGATACATTGCATCGCATTTTGTTAGAATTAACATTAAAAAACCAAATTTGCAAAATTTTAGGGCTTTCAATAATATTTTTTTACACATAGTAGTACACGATGGCAGTTCACTACAGAAAACAGTTTTAACAGAGTCTTTGCCAAATTACTAACATAAAAAAAAATACCATTTTTTTTTCAAAAATTTCAAAATTTTACACGAATTATTTTTTATGACAAAACTACAAATTTCCCCTCTTAGATTTTTTACATATAATAGTATATACATGTATTAGTACCTTGTTATAGAAAAAAAAATGAAAAACATTCTTTAGGGTTCACTTTCCAAATCCGATATTTTTATCTAAAAGCATTTTTTTCAGCAAAATTCCTGTTCAGAGAGCAATAAATAGAGAAACATGAAGCATGTATCAAATTGGATGACGTGTGGAATCTTCACTTTTAATAAAAGCTAAAATTTAAGACCAATTTTATGTTCCAAAGTTAATTTGTTCAAGAGTTATAAAAGGATATACTCATAAACACACCCTTTTAATGGAAGCAAAAAATGGCATTTTGTGGAAAATATCTCGAACTTTGAATTGACATGGAATGACTCTAGCCTTTCCTCGCCCACCACAAAATGCTGCTGGACCAAATAAAACGTTATGTGATTCCAGGTACTCCAGCACACCATTTGATGCTGTATTACTCCATGCCACTGTGTGTCTGATTGCATTGCACGATATGGTGCTCATGCAAGATATTATCTGCTGTCACATAATCCTGTCTTGTAGCCTGTGAACCTGATGTACTTACTGCCTTGAAAATTATATCACTTATTATCCACCTTGTATTCTGTGTCTGGTGATTTTTAGCTGATTTGGCTCACTCTTTATGGGTGGACAATTTAAAAGTCGAGTAGTGTATTTTTACTGGCTTATTCAAGTTGCATGTTATAGGTGGTCTGAGCCATACAAATTCACTAATAACTTTGATTAATCAGTTTGGTTTTATTCATTAAGCAAAGTAATTGTCATTAATCTACTGTCAATTGAATATCTTTAATTGTTGCTTCAGATTAAGAATCTAGTGTGAAGTGATCTGAAATAATTATGTGAAACATACGAGGGCTAGTCAATAAAGAGTGAGAATGGGTGTTATTACTCACCAGCCGTGTTATGCAGGATCCTTTCAGAGTGTGAATGGGTTTATTACTCACCAGCCGTGTTATGCAGGATCCTTTCAGAGTGAGAATGGGTGTATTACTCACCAGCCGTGTTATGCAGGATCCTTTCAGAGTGAGAATGGGTGTATTACTCACCAGCCGTGTTATGCAGGATCCTTTCAGGTATGGTATTACCCAGTCCTGGAACATGTGCTGGAATCCATCCGCCGACAGCCTCTTCAGAATTGCCTCCAACTTCTTTATGATGGCCGTGGATGACGTAAAACGCTTGCCCCATAATTTCACTTTCAACCGCGGGAAAAGAAAAAAAAATCACATGGTGCTAAGTTTGGACTATAAGGCGGGTGTGTCACACATTCAAATTTTTCTTTGGCCAAATATTGCGAAACCACATTAAAAACATGTCTTGCATTATCATGACATAGGCGCAAAGCACACAGATGAAGAGTGGGGCGTTTCTGTTGGATGTGCTTGGCCAGGTTCTTCAAAACTTCCACATAATACTGTCCCATGACAGTGGTATACGCAGGGATTTCATGCTGGTAAATCATTCCACGGTTTGCTGCCCCGGTTGTACAGCTTGGTCTAAGCGATGGCCTCTGATAACCCGTCCGGGTTAGAATCCTGGTGAGGCATGGATGCTGTGTTTGTCTTACGCCACCTGCTCTCTCCCTTCCCTGGAACCAGTGACTCTAAATTAGGGACGAGAGACTGCTTATAACCCATTGAGTTGCTCACGGTGGTCATTAAACCTCCAATAAAAAAAATAAAATTAAAAAATCCACGGTTATCAAAAAAAACAAAAAAACAAATAACCATGACCCTTCCCTACAGAAGGAACAGCTTTGGCCTTCCTTGGTGTTGGAGAAGATGGTGATTTCCGGATACTGCTTGCCTATTTTCCTTTGGCATTGTAATGATGAAGCCATGTTTCATCAGCTGTTACAATGGAATTCAGGTACGCTTCACTGTGCTCAGCAAGCATGCCTTGAAGCTCTCTACAGACATATACTCACACCTGTTTCTGCTCAGGTTTCGATAAACATGGAACCCAATGTGCACAGACACGCCTCCTATACGAATGTTCATGTAAAATAGTCCATGCACTACCATGTAATATGTGTAACGCAGCAGCGAGGTAATCCAAAGTTATTCGGCGATCTTCCCAAACAATCACAGCAACTGTGTTGACCAACATTTCATTAATGGCAGTCGAAGGTGCCCTTGGACCACTGCACTTTGTGGTGGAAACTCAACCTTCCTTGTACTCCTTGAACCATTGAAATGCTGTAGATTGTGGAAGAAAGTCTTCACCGTAGGCCTCCTTCAGTATTTTGTATGCCTCCGTGGCCGTTTTCTGTAAACAAAAACAAAATTTTAAAGCAACAAATTGTTCCTCCCGATTAGACAACATTATTTTTTCTCCCTCTGATGTTTGCAGGAAGTGGCAGTCACGTGCTTGCCATTGCGTCATTAAGGTCATTGCGCCCTCTGCTTTCATGAAAACATTGTTTCCCTGCCTTTCTGTCTCTTCGCATCAAATTATAAACTCATTCTTTGTTGATTTGCCCTTATATATGGTTGTGGGGGATAAAAAAGGAGGTTGTATAAAAAAAAAATCATTTCTTTCATTTCTTGCTTGTGTTAAGATACTGGTAGGGAAATAACATGCATGCATTATAAGGATAAGGAAGAAAGAAAAGATGGAGATGTTACTTTTAAGTCTTAGGAGGATTACATTCCCAACTGGAGTACTTTTTGTTTCTTGTTGTATAGAAACTGACAGTGGAGCAAAAAGTGTTAAGTTTTCTTTTTAAGCCATAAAATTATTGAAGGTGACAGAAGCTAGTTTTTTTTTCAGTGGAAAATACTCAATTCAGAACCATTTGCTGTAATAAAATTTGCTTACAATTTCTATGGTCATCAGTAAGTGTGAATTTTTGGTGTAATGAAACTATTTTAAAAAGAGTCGGAGGCTTTGTAAAAATCTTAAGGATTTTGTGCCCTAAACTAATTAGATTGTGGTGATGTGAAAAGTGGCCATCAAACCAAATAACGAAAGTGAAATATATATATATATATATATATATACACACGGACGATGAAAAATTGGGTTTCTGTACGCCAAAGTAATGAGAAGACGATAAAAAATGAACTCCATTCATTAGGCATAGAAATGATGAGAAACAAAGAGATGCTAGCTTTCGCTACCTCTGGGTAACTTCATCAGGCATTTAGTAGCTAAGATTGCAGAATCTTATCTGATTATATATGTAGCTCATTTCTATCTTACTTATAAAGCTGTTTTAAATGATTGCATTGTATTGAAATGTAAACTGGGAGGTAAAATGATGAGAAATTACTGATTTGATTTGCAAATTAATTTCAGATAACTGACCACTTAGTCATAATTGAAAGTTATGCATTTATGAGTGCTTAAATTTATCTTGTAATATTTGCATCTGTTTATGTAATTTTGATTTTGTATTTGAAGGAATAAAATTACGCCGAGTTGAAGATATTAAACAGAAAGAAGTTGAAAAGGCAGCTCCTCTGCATGATGTTGCTTCTATCCTGGCTCGAAGAGTTGCAATGGAATTCTCAGATTCTGAATCTCCATCAGATAGTGAATATGATAGTGAGGGATGGGAAGATGAAAGTGAATGCCCAAAAACTTAGTATCAAAGTTTTAGTGTAAGTTTGAGTAAAATTAGTTTGATGCAGTGTCATTATTTTACAGATGTTGAGTGAAAATTTTTCATTCCCTTTCTCTTTTTCTGTCTCATGTTGAAGTACTAATGTTGTCTATTAGTAAACAAGCAGACTTAGTCTATTAGTGCACAAATCCTGGGGGTGGGGGTGGGGGGTTAAATTTGTTTTCTGCTTAATAAGATGCTTAGTTCTTACCAGATCTTTGAGAAATTATACTATTTCTCAAAAAAGGGTGGAGACAGGCAATAAAGATAATGTGGAAGATTTTCCACTACATATTTCCAATGTAGGTGATGTATTTTTGAAAGTAATGCATTCATTTTAGATAAAACTTAATTTCATTCTTGATAAATAATTTAACTGACTGTTTTAACAAGATCTTACTTACTATATAGAATTTTATGTTGTTTCACTGGACTGTACAGCAAACCTTTGTTATAACAAACCAGTGTGTGGGGAGGATGGTGTCCATTACGTTTGTTATTGCCAGTTATGTATTATAATTGGCTAAAGAAGAGATACACTACATTACTGGAAAAACATCCAATAAACATAATCCACCAGCAGGAGCGACCTCAGGAACAACTAGCACGAAGGACAAGTTGAGTTTTATTTGTTTACTCAGCTGACGCTGCCTGCTTGTAATAATATATATATATATATATATATAAAGGGATGTAAGGTCAGGTGATGCGTAACATCACAGCCTCTCCTTGACAAATGTCAACCCCGCCTTCTCGTGGTGCATCCTGTTCGCACTAAAGGGGCTCTGACGACCGCCCATAGCGGTATAACTATACCATCGGGATCAGAGGAAATGCTATCCCACACTCACCAACCCGCTTGGCCAGCGTGGTGAGTTATGGCCAAACCCTCCAAAATGATTCCACAACTTAAATCTTGGCCCTCAGTCTCCGGCAGCTGGAATGTACCTGGCCAAGGCAGCGGCCAGTGCGACATGAAGGCAGAGGGTGCTAAGAATCCCCCGGAGGACCGGACTAGGCTGCCATCTGATGCTGACCTTGGCTACTTACAATGGACGCTCTCCCTATCTTCTGATTCAAGGCTTCTTGAATTGGAAGAGGAACTACAAAAGATCAAGTGGGACATCGTGGGGCTAAGTGAGGTAAGGAGAAAAGGAGAAGATCTCATCGAACTGAAAAGTGGACATCTCTTCTACTATCGTGGGACAGATACTGGCAGAACTAGTGGTGTTGGATTTATAATAAACAAGAAACTGAAGGACAAAGTTGTAGAAGTTGAAAGTTCCTCTGACAGAGCTGCACGACTTGTTATCCAACTCTCGAAAAGATACCAGGCTCAGATTATTCAAACTTATGCACCCACCACAAGTCATCCTGAAGAAGAAATTGAAGAATTTTATGAGGAAATTTGTCATCTAAATAATAAAGGTAAGCAGCATTTGAAAATAATTATGGGAGATTTCAATGCAAAAATAGGGCAACGGCAACAGAATGAAACTTCAGTAGGTAAATTCGGTCATGGCAACAGAAACCAGCGTGGAAATACTCTCGTTGAGTTTGCAGAGGCAGAAGGGTTTTTCATCTTGAACTCCTTCTTCAAGAAAAAGCCACACAGGAAATGGACATGGAGACATCCAAATGGGACGACAAGTGAAATTGATTTTATTATGTGTAACAAAAAATTCGTCATAGAAGACTGCAGTGTGCTAAACAAGTTCAACACAGGTAGTGACCATAGATTGGTGAGATGTAAGATGCACCTCAACTCTAAACTTGAACGTGGCAAGCTCATAGGACAAACAAAATCTATTGACATAACCAACCTTAAAAACACCATAATACCTTCAAGTTAGAACTGAAGAACAGGTTCTCTGCTTTAGAAGGCCTAACATCGGAAGAAGTGGACATCTCTGAAGTTAACAGAAAAGTAACCACAGCTCTTATGGAAACAGCAACAAAATTAGCTGGGTCTAAGAACAAGTTGCATGTGAACAAATTATCAGGAAAAACCAAAATGTTGATGCAAAAAAGAAGAGAGATGAGGACAACTAAAGAAGATGTGACTTCCAAAGTGGAATATATAGAGCTATGCAAGACAGTAAGAAAAAGTATCACTGAAGACGTAAGGAAATTCAACTGTGAACTAGTGAGGAAAGCAATTGAAAACAACCAAAGCCTAAAGATAGCAAAGGGACATCTCAGTAAGGGAAGAAAACAGATTATGGCACTGAGAAAAGAAGATGGTTCTGTAACAAGAAATAGAGGCGAAATTTTTGACAAGAGTGAAAGATTTCTACTCCAAATTATATGAAAGTGGATGATATATGCACTCCAGACATCATGAAAGATACCAGTACCAGAGTTCCTCCAGTCCTTCCAGCAGAAGTTGCACATGCAATCAAGAACATGAAGCGAGGAAAAGCTCCAGGAGAAGATGGAATTACTGTAGACATCATACAAGAAGCAAGTGGAGAAATCGAAACAGTACTCGCCCAAATTTTCACTCGATGCCTTAATGAAGGAAAGATTCCTGAGGATTGGAACACCGCTACAGTGATCCTGCTACATAAAAAAGGTGACATTGAGGATCTCGGAAACTACAGACCTATCAGCCTCCTATCAGTAGTTTATAAAATCTTCACTAAAGTTCTTTCACACCGCTTGAAGACAACACTGGACATGGCTCAACCGAGAGAACAAGCTGGATTCAGGAGTGGCTACAGCACAATAGATCATATCCACGTGCTGAGAGAACTAATTGAAAGAGCGAGGGAATATGAACTTCCATTGTGCATGGCTTTTATCGATTATGAAAAAGCCTTTGATTCGGTGAAACCATCAGCAGTTACAATGGCTCTGAAAACCTGCGGTATTGAAGATGCATACATTAATATTATTAATAACATCTATGAAAAATGCAAGTGCAAAGATTAGGCTGTTTGAAAATACAACACACATAAGAATTGGAAAGGGAGTGAGACAAGGTGACACCATATCTCAAGAAGTCTTTAATGCCACATTGGAGGGTGTTTTTCAGTCACTGAGCTGGGAAAACAAGGGATAAAGATTAATGGAGATTATCTAACCCACCTTCGTTTTGCTGATGACGTAGTCATTTTTGCAACTACCCCATCAGAGCTGCAGAGTATGATCCAGGAACTTGCTGACAAGAGTAAAGAAGTGGGATTAAAAATGAACTTTCAGAAGACAAAAGTGATGTTCAATGCTTTTACAAGAAATGAAGATTTATCGATTGATGGAGAAAAGCTGGAGATAACAGACACGTACGTTTATCTTGGACAGCAGATATCAAGTGAGGGTCACATTGATGAAGAAATTAATCGGCGTACAAAACTTGCCTGGAGAGCTTTTGGAAGAAACAGCATAATTTTCAAGAGCAATATGCCATTATGTCTTAAAAGAAAAGTGTTTGATCAATGCATCCTTCCAGTGCTTACGTATGGTGCGGAGACGTGGACCTTAACTAAAAGAGACATACAAAGGCTGCAGACAACTCAAAGAGGCATGGAGAGGTGCATGCTTGGTGTAACCAGGAGAGATAAGAAGAGGAACTCGTGGATCCAAAAAATGACAAGAGTGGAAGACATCATGATCAGAGTTAAATCCCTGAAATGGCAATGGGCTGGACATACTGCCAGAAGGACAGATCATCGATGGACAGCCGAAATTTTAGATTGGATTCCAAGGGACAGGAAAAGACCCAGAAGAAGACCACATGGGAGATGGGTGGATGAAATTCGAAAGTATGCAGGGGTGACATGGAGGAGACTGGCACAAGACAGACCGTTGTGGAGGAAACTTGGGGAGACCTTCGTCCAGCAGTGGATTGATAATGGTTGACAATGATGATGATGATGATGATGATGATATATATATAAAACTCATCGTCAACCATTATCAATCCACTGCTGGATAAAGGTCTCCCCAAGTTTTCTTCACAACATTCTATCTTGAGCCAGTCTCTTCCGTCTCACTTCTGCATGCTTTTGAATTTCATCCACCCATCTCACTTATCTTCTTTTTCTGGGTATTTTCCTATTCCTTGGAATCCAGTCTAAAATTTCAGTTGTCTGTCAGTGGTCTGCCGTGGCAATACGTCCAGCCCATTGCCATTTCAGGGATTTTATGCTAATCATGATGTCTTACACTCTTGTCATTTTCCATATCCCACAAGTCCCTCTTCTTATTGTCCCTAGTTACACCAAGCATGCATCTCTCCATGCGTCATTCAGTTGTCTGCAGTCTTTGTATGTTTTGTTTAGTAAAGGTCCATGTCTCCACTCCATATGTAAGCACTGGAAGGATGCATTGATTAAACACTTTTCTTTTAAGACATAATGGCATATTGCTCTTAAAATGTGTACTGTTTCTTCCAAAAGCTATCCAACCAAATTTTATACGCTGATTAATTTCCTTCTCAATGTGTCCTTCACTTGATATCTGCTGTCCAAGGTAAATGTAGGTATCGGTTATCTCCAGTTTTTCCCCAATCAATTGCAATATCTTCATTTCTTGTTAAAAGCATTGTACATCAGTTTTGTCTTCGGAGAGTTCATTTTTAATCACTTCTTTACTCTTCTCAGAAAGCTCCTGGATCATACTTTGTAGCTCTGAAGGGGCAGTTGCAAATATGTCATCAGCAAAACGAGTTAAATAATCTTCATTAATCTTTATCCCCCCTTGTTTTCCCAGTTCAATGATTGAAAAACATTTTGCAATGCGGCACTAAAGAGTTTGGGAGATATGGTGTCACCTTGTCTCACTCCCTTTCCAATTTTTATTGGTGCAATATCCTTAAATAGCCAAACCTTTCCACTTGCATTTTCATAGATGTTATTAATAATGCTAATGTATGCATCTTCAATACCGCAGAATATCAAAGCCATAGTAACTGCTGATGGTTTCACGAAATCAAAAACGGCTTTTCATAATCAATAAAAGCCATACATAATGGGAGTTCATATTCCTTCACTCTTTCAATTAGTTCTCCCAATACATGGATATGATCTGTAGTGCTGTAGCCACTCCTGAATCTAGCTTGTTCTCTTGGTTGACCCATGCCCAGTGTTACCTCCAAGCAATGTGAAATAACTTTAGTGAAGATTTTATAAACCACTGATAGGAGGCTGATGGGCCTGTAGTTCCTGAGATCCTCAATGTACCTTTTTATGTAGCAGGATTATTGTACCATTGTTCCAATCCTTAGGAATCCTCCCTTCATTAAGACATCTAGTGAAAACTTGGGCAAGTGTAGTTTCCACTGCTCCACTTGTTTCTTCTATAAAGTCCATGGCAATTCCATCTTCTCCTGTAGCTCATTCCCGTTTCGTGTTCTTAATTGCATGTATAATTTCTGCTGGGAGGACTGGAGGGATATTGGTACTGTTACCTTTTGTAATATCTAGAGTAGATGTACCATACCTTTCATACAGTTTTAAACAGAAATCTTTCACTCTTGTCAAAATTTTGCCCATATATCTTGTTACAGTATCATCTTTTCTCAGTGCCACAATCTGTTTTCTTCCCATACTAAGTTGTCCCTTTGCTCTCTTCAGGCTTTGGTTGTTTTAAATTGCTTTTCTCACTAGTTCATTCAATTTCCTTGTCTTCAATGATACTTTTTCACATTGTCTTGCATAGCTGTATATATTCCACTTGAGAGTTGCATCTTTATTTGTCCTCATTTCCCTTCTCTTTTACATCAGCATTTTTGTTTTTCCTGATATTTTCATCATATGCAACTTGTTCTTAGGACCACTTATTTTTGTTGCTGTTTCCATGAGAGCCTTGGTTAGCTTTCTGTTAACTTCAGAAATGTCTACTTCTTTCGATGTTAAGCCTTCTAAAGCAGTGAATATGTTCCTCAGTTCCAATTTGAAGGTATCATTAGGCTTTTTAAGGTTAATCATGTCTATTTATTTTGCTTTCTTCATGAGCTTGCAACACTCAAGTTATATATAGTTTTATTATGGTGTTTTGAATTTCTGTGCCACAGACATTGACTTCTTAGGAACGTTATTGCATGAACCACATGTAGACAGCTTCCTCAAGATTTTTGATGTTTGCACAACTCTCATGCTCTTCCTTCCACCAAAAGAGGAAACTTCAGCTGTAAATTCAACACTGAAATTCAATGAAAATTCAGTAAGCATGTCCATTGCTTTCATGCATCTGACACAGTTTGCTTTTTCACTCCATACTCTTCATGTATGTGCACTACCATAGCACCAGCTTCTGACTTCATTAGTTTTACTTTCTGTCTAACAGGTTGGCACACTCTTTACAGCACCACTCTCTTGATGCCATGAGTAATCTCTGATTCAAAATGCAAACTCACTCCCCCTCCAAAAAATAAATAAATGACTAAATAAATGTTTACCACAATCAAAGGTTTTATTATACATTGACTATAGTTTCGCCGAGCTTCTGGCTTGGCTCCATCAGGACAAATGGAGCGTAAACATCCAAATCATTATGACATCATCAGAGTTCTGATGGTCACGGTTTTTGGTGAGTTGTTTCCACGTGCTTGAAAGAAATGGAGTCGACGTCATGTCGTTGACAAGCAGTGAAAAGTTCTGGTATATGATGTGAAAAGCTTCTAATACATTAAGCTTCATCTTTGAATCAGGTTTATCAATGAGCGTAGTGTTTCTGAACAGAAATTTATGGTTGTTTTCGTGACAATGTTGGGCTTTAGACGACTTCTTCAGTTCACAATTCCGTATGTAGGTCTGGTGTTCCTTCACTCAGAAATTTAAAGCTCTGCTGGCCTGCCCTATATATGAAAGTCCACATTCACAAGGTATCTGATAAATTCCTCAGGAATTTATGTCTTCGACGTAATCTTTGGATCCGAAAAAAATTATCTTGTTTATGGGTTTGAAAATAACTTTGAAATTAAAACTCTTGAGAATTTTTGAAATTCCGAAGCAAATCTGTGAAGCAAATGGGAATAACCGCCCAATTCTGTCGTATTGGGTGGTCTACCGGCGTGAGTGAGCAGACAGGCTTTGGTTTCCTAAATTTGTGGACAGCTTTATCTACGATGAAATGTGTATATCCTCCGTGTACTGCAATTCATTTAAGAAAATCAAGATCTTTTTGCAAGGAATCCTCAGCTGAGCATATATGTATTGTGCGATATACGTATGTGTAGAAGGCAGAGATTTTTTGTTTCCATGGGTTATTTGATTTTGCATGTGGGGGTAAGGAAACAGCGAATAGTTTTCGATAAACTGTTGTGCTAAAGGATCCGTCGGAGCGTGACACAAGGATGTCAAGAAATGATAAGCAGCCATTATTTTCAGTCTCACATGTGAACTGTATATGAGGATCAACTGAATTGATGAGTTCCACTAATTTAGGTATTTCCGAATTCATGCCTTTCCACAGAACAAAAGTATCATCCACATATCAAATCCATAGGTCAAATGTAACGAGCTGAAAGAGTTTGTCCTCAAAAGGACGCATATATATATATTATAGACTTCGCATAAAATAGGCGACAGTGGGCTACCCATTGCAAAGCCTTCCGTCTGTAGAAAAAATCTTCCACAAAAAAGGAAACTGTTTTGTCTGGTACAAATTTCCACTAGTCTCAAAATATCTTCTACTTCCAGTTGGCTGAAATGATGTTCAGTGAGACTCACTGTCAATGATTTGAGGGCTCCATTCAGTGGGATGCTTGTGAACATGGATTTCTCATCGAAAGATAACATGAATTGATCTTCGTACGGATGTTGTTTTAGTCGATTGACAAACTCTATGGAATTTTTTGCAGCTATTTTGTTCGAAGAAGTCGTTAAGACGGATAATTTTGAAGATAGAAACTTGGCCAACTTATGTGTAGCTGAGCCGATGTTGCTGACTATGGGACGGAAAGGGATACCAATCTTATGTATCTTCGGAAGTGCATAGAAACGCGGACATATGAAAGCTTTAGACGACTTTTTGAACTTTGGTCAATAGTTACACAACTTGATATCACTTTTTGAACTTCTTTTAATTGTTTCTCCGATGGATCATTTTTTATTTCTTTGTAGGGTCCTTCGGAAATAAGTTTTTTGATTTCTGACTCATAATGTTTTTTGTCCAGAATAACTTGTCCTCCTTTATCTGCTTTAGTAACAATAATATCTCGATTTGACTGTAATTCTTTTAGAGCATTATATTCTTCCTTGTTGAGATTGGGTTTAAATGGTGGAAAGGACTTTGATGTTATTATCTGGCTGACACAATGTCTAATTGTTTCTTTTTGATCAATGTTTAGATCACTTTTTATCAGGGACTCCTCAACCGACGCAACTATATTGGATACAGGTACCTTTTTTGAAATCGCAAAATTCGAATTGTAACATAAAATCCTTTTTTGAATTTCGCTCGGCTTAAAACAAGAAAGGTTCGATATTACTTCATTATCCGAAAAGGCATCTTCAGTTTGCGCAGCAGAATTTCCTTTATTGTTGTTGTTATTCGATAGTTTTTCAAAATTTTCGTTCTAATGTCATTTTATGAGTAAACGACATATTGTAACCCCTAGACCAAGTTTTGCCGTCCAGGTTAGAAAAATCTGGCAACATTTTAGCCAGTAAAAGATGTAGGTCATACAGTTCGACCTCAACGGTTTGCAATATTTTTCCTCGTATCTTTAATAACAGCTCTTAATAGTGCAAACGAAGCATTAGATATGGCTTTCTTGACGTTATGGGATGTCTGTAAGTTGCATTTCACAGATATAAAATTTGGTAATATCTGGCATCTCTTACATCGAAGCAAGAAGTTTAGGTGATTCAGTAATCTGAACTTCTTTATCCTCAGCTTCAAAAAACGGTTGATGGTCGCAGATAGTGAGCTCGTCGTAATCAAGATCAGGAACTTAGATGTTATGTTTATGAAAAGTCAGTATCGGTATTAAATAAGTCCACAAAAACGGAAGCGAAACAAGACGTTATATTACTGTCTCCTGTTGTAGGATATCTCAATATACTTACGCACCAAACTATAGTCGTAGGTCCAGTTGACCCTAAAATTATATATAATTTATGACTACAAACTTGTGGTGTTGAGATAAAATAAAAGTATCAACGTTTACCACAACAAAGGTTTTATTATACATCGACCATAGTTTCGCAGAGCTTCTGGCTCGGCTTCATCAGGACGAATGGAGCGTAAACATTCAAATCATTGTGACATCATCAGAGTTCTGACGATCATGATAGTGAGCTCGTCGTAATCAAGATCAGGAACTTAGATGTTATGCTTATGAAAAGTCAATATCGGTATTAAATAAGTCCACAAAAACGGAAGCGAAACAAGATGTTATATTACTGTCTCCTGTTGTAGGATATCTCAATATACTTACGCACCAAACTGTAGTCGTAGGTCCAGTTGACCCTAAAATTATATATAATTTATGACTACAAACTTGTGGTGTTGAGATAAAATAAAAGTATCAACGTTTACCACAACAAAGGTTTTATTATACATCGACCATAGTTTCGCAGAGCTTCTGGCTCGGCTTCATCAGGACGAATGGAGCGTAAACATTCAAATCATTGTGACATCATCAGAGTTCTGACGATCACGGTTTTTGGTGAGTTGTTTTCACGCGCTTGAAAGAAATGGAGTCGACGTCATGTCGTTGACAAGCAGTGAAGTGTTCCAGTATATGTGAAAAGCTTCTAATACATTAAGCTTTATCAATGAGCGTTGTGTTTCCGAACAGAAATTTATGGTTGTTTTCGTGACAATGTTGGGCTATAGACGACTTCTTCAGTTCACAATTCCGTACGTAGGTCTGGTGTTCCTTCACTCGGAAATTTAAAGCTCTGCTGGTCTGCCCTATATATGAAAGTCCACATTCACAAGGTATCTGATAAATTCCCCAGGAATTTATGTCTTCGACATAATCTTTGGATCCGAAAAAAATTATCTTGTTTATGGGTTTGAAAATAACTTTGAAATTAAAACTCTTGAGAATTTTTGAAATTCCAAAGCAAATCTGTGAAGCAAATGGGAATAACCGCCCAATTCTGTCGTATTGGGTGGTCTACCGGCATGAGTGAGCAGACAGGCTTTGGTTTCCTAAATTTGTGGACAGTTTTATCTACGATGGAATGTGTATATCCTCTGTGTACTGCAATTCGTTTAAGAAAATCAAGCTTTTTCTGCAAGGAATCCTCAGCTGAGCATATATGTATTGCACGATATACATATGTGTAGAAGGCAGAGATTTTTGTTTCCATGGGTTATTTGATTTTGCATGTGGGGGTAAGGAAACAGCGAATGGTTTTCGATAAACTGTTGTGCTAAAAGATCCTTCAGAGCGTGACACAAGGACGTCAAGAAATGATAAGCAGCCATTATTTTCAGTCTCACATGTGAACTGTATATGAGGATCAATTGAATTGATGAGTTCCACTAATTTAGGTATTTCTGAATTCATGCCTTTCCACAGAACAAAAGTATCATCTACACATCGAATCCATAGGTCAAATGTAACAAGCTGAAAGAGTTTGTCCTCAAAATGACGCATATAGACTTCGCATAAAATAGGCAACAGTGCGCTACCCATTGCAAAGCCTTCCGTCTGTTGGAAAAATCTTCCACGAAAAAGGAAACTGTTTTGTCTGGTACAAATTTCCACTAGTTTCAAAATATCTTCTACTTCCGGTTGTCTGAAATGGCTGAAACACAAACACAAATATCTTCTACTTCTGGTTGGCTGAAACACAAAGCAATACTTTTATGGAAAGTGGCAGGAAAGAAAGGCAGAGGAAGGCCAAGGAAGCCGTGGGAGAAACAGATTCAGGAGTGTCTGCATGAGAAAAAGACAATGAGTATGAAGTATAAAAGGTCTTGTTTACGTCGTGTGATGGATGTCATTGAAGTCCGAGTTGTGTGTCAAGATCACTGTAAATGGAGAAGTTTGATGCAAGAACCATAAGTAAATGATTGATTAAAAATTTATCTGGTGGTTTGTATTTCTTTGTGGAGCTATCCTCTGAATTTCAGAGAACAGCTTAGTGATATGTTTGTGCATGTATGGTATTGTGTGAACTGCCAAAGTTGTGCTACAGTAGCTTCAGTTCTGTGTATTTTTGTTCAGTTCTTGCACTGATCTCTTTTGACAGCTTGATGGTAAATATCAAGAGGTTTTTGTAATTGCTGCTTATTTCTCATATTACTTTTGATTACTTGTTGGTGAAAAATATGCTTAAGCTCACCTATAAAAAGGAGCTTGAAGGGGTGGGGGTGTGTGTGTTTATATGAGAAATATAAATCTTGCATTATAGGCAGCCCCTCACTGTTATTTTTTTTTTCTTTACAGGTAAAAATCTGTTGAGCATTGAAATGTGGCCAGTTGGCAACAATTAAAAGGAGGCTTCTTGTTTTTACACAAAAGTCCCTTTTGGCAGTCCTTTTAACTGTGATGTTTTGAAGCGCTGATTCTACAGAGATGTCCTTACTGCTAGAACAAATTGAACTGCTTATAAGCTGTAGATATTACTAAAAGAAATTATTTAAAAACAATGTATAGAACAAAAACAAATCACTGCTTTTGTCAGTATATAGTAGCTACTCTTCAATTTAGAATGTTATTAAAAAATAACTAGTCCAGTTGCACCTACCATGTAAGGTAAGTTCTTCTGAATGTTTCTTTTTTTTTTTTCCTGCCCATGTTACACAAAATAATTGAAAAAAAAAGTGATTTATTAATTGTACGTAATGTGTCAATTGTCAATGAGGTTGACTGTGCTAATAAATCTTCTGGGACTTCTACAGTAATATTGATGCTTGTAAATAGAAAACAAGCGTCTTGTATTTATTTGGATTACCTAAAAATGACAGACGTGCTGTGAAAATTTATCTATATCCAGATGTGTATATTTAAGTAATCACAAATTTCAGTTTGAGTAAATTCAAAATTACTAAAAAACAACAACAACAAAAAAAGCATCAGTTTTTCATACTTTAAAGAATTTTTAATTTAGCTTTGAAAACTGCATTTATAAAAAATACAGGGTGTTTGAAAAATCTTCTAGGGGTTTCATTTGACAACTACAAAAACGAACAAATCTACAGCAATTATATTAATTCAACATTTGTTGAAATCATTACGTGGTTTATGAAATTATTAACTATATGTCAACAAAATAGTTTCCATATTATTTACTGTTTCCCACGTTACTAGAAATTTGAGCATTGGAAAAACGTCAATATAATAAAAAATTCTTTATTTCAATTTGCCACTCATATTCCTTTTTGATGTTCCTTATGATCGTTTAGAATTTCATTATATGAAGATTACAAATTTATGTGAACAAATGTTTATTATATGTACAGTCATATGCATCATAAGTTGTCAAAGTCCTCCAATATGTAGAGACAATAGGTATTAAATGATTAACATTATTCCAGTTTTTTTAACTCGTGATTTACGAAAATTATACAATAGAAAAACCTTCGAACCTCTTGACCATGATGCGCAGAATCAGCAATAAGTCATCTTGTTATTGAAGATAGCACGATTTTGTTTCTTGTGGTATCAGCTTCCAAGTTGAAATTCGATCTTATAATTTCTTATTATAGATGATGGTTGCATGTTCCATTTCCCGTGGCTCGATATCCCAAACTAGTTTCAATTCCTTCTTTTTGGAATCATCTTCAGTGGGTATTATGAGCTACTTCTCATACGTGTTGTATCTCGGCCACTTACATCGATTTTACTGGCGTCGTCCGACATTCCACGGCAGTTGTACTCTTGCACGTGCTATTTTTGGTATTAATGCTCATTCGTAGTCGTATTTTAATATAATTGGATGATATGAATTTCTGATTCTAACTTATTTGGTGTTGCCATTCGTTGGTTGAAAACAATTAATAAGGTCTCTTAATATATTTTTTAGTGTTATTTGCTCTTTCGATAAAATATTTCCAAGCGTACAGTAGACTCATTGGATCATTATTATTACAATTGATTTCTTTAGTTTTTTCAATCATTACTGCTTCTGAGGTTAATATTTGATTTTTTGTTTTATGTGAGGTTATTAATTTTGCTTCGTATCAATCTGGATAAGCTTCATTTTCAATACAATGATTTATTAATGATGTTTTGTTTTCTTTTTGTTCCAATTGGATATATGTTCTTTTAATCTAGTCTTAAATCTTCTTTTTGTACTTCCTATGTATACTTTATTTCTTTTATTTCTTTCTATTTCTGTATAATATTTTGTTGGTATAGAATATACTCTGGCTTTATCAAGCATTGATCTTCTTTCATTTCCTGTAGTTAATATAGTTTCGTTATCTATAACAGTTTCTGCTAATATCATTTTTCTTTAACGCATTCCTTCTTTAGGATATTTGTTATTGGAGGAATGTAGAGAATTTTACCTGCAAATTTTATTTCATTTTTTTGTTTATTTTTACTTTCATTTAAAGATTTCTATGTATTTTCAAGTATATCATCTATGATCTTTTCTTGTATCCAAATTTCATAGCAGTTCTTTTTATCCAGTTAATCTCTATCATTTCTTTGTTTTTATTACAGGAATGGGTTAATGCTCTTCTTATGTAGAATTGAAGTGCTGCTCTTTTGTATTTCCATGGATGATTTGAATCAATCGGAATTATCGTTGGAGTAAAAGTTGGTTTTCGATATACTTCGTATTCAACCATATTATTTTTCCTGAATAAAGAAATGTCTAAATAGTGTAGTTGTCTGTTGACTTCTTTTTCCATAGTAAATTGTATTGTTGGATAAAAACTATTATATTTTTCTACAAATGTTTCAAGTTCTTTTCAGATTGCTTCCAGAAGATAAGGATATCGTCAACGTATCTTACGTATAGTATTAGTTGTTTTTGATTGAATGAATCCAAGAGTTTATTTTCTATGTCTTGTAATATTATTTCAGCAAGAAGTCCCGATATTGGTGATCCCATTGGTGCACCTTGTTTTTGTCGGTATATTTTTTTATTATATGTGAAGTAGTTATTATCAGCTACTAGTTTCAATGCCTGGATAATAGGAATTCTTTGTGCTTCAGGTATTTTTTAACTTCTGATCTAATAATTGAATAGCTTCATAAACAGGAGTATTTGGATATAGGAAAAAATATCGAGACTGATCATAAGAAAATCGGTTGTTTTTAGTTCTTTAATTTTTTTAATCACTTCAATGGAGTTGTTATTTGTATAACTGTTTTGAATGTTTAAATAGTTCTTTTCAAGGAGAATAGTTGGAGCTGTTGTTTTATTTACTATTGGTCTTAATGGTTCTTCTTTTTTATGCATTTTGATTTTGCTGAATATGCTTGGAATAAATGCTCCAACGGGCGGAATGGCTTTGTTTTTAATATTATCAGGCAAATGTCCATGGTTTTTTATATAAGCCATTTTTCTTAGAATTGTATCTGTTGGGTCAAGTGTAGTTTCTTTGATATCCAATTCTTCTATGGCCTTTTCATTTTTTATATCATAATCATCTTTGTCTAATATAATAATTTGCTTGGCTTTATCAGTGCTTATGCATTTAATTGCTGGGTTGTTCTTGAGGTTCAGCATCTCTTGTCTCTCATATTTTATAGCTGGTATTTGTTCTTTTTCTTTGTTATTGAATGCTCTTACTATTTTAAATCTTGTTGGGTTTTGTCTTTTTATTTGGTAGTTTCTTGATGACGTCTTCTATATATGGGATTATGATCTCGGCTTTGAATTTTTCGTTTATGCATATCTCATTCCTCTATTGAGTGCTTTAACTTGTAGATATGTCAGTTCATTATTAGATTTATTAATGAACATTGGTTTGTCTTCTAATGTTGGTATTTTCTTTTTCTTCTTTGTTATTATATTTTTCTCTTATAAGGCTTTCTATTTTATGAAAGTGTCTCCTTCTATCTATAAATTGTTGTCTTTCTATAATTGCAAATATTTTAATTAATGCTATTTTTGTTTCTTCCTTATCGTTCTCTTGCATACATTGATTATATAATCTGTAGTTTTTCTTACTTAATCTATCAATGTCTTTTCTTTTTCTCTAATAGAGGCTCTTAATCTTTTAATTTCACAAGTTTGTAAAATGGTTTTATCTTTATAATTCATCAGTTGAACTTTTTGACAACTTGTAAAAACAATGGAATTACACCTAAATTTTTACAGATTAAAAATAAACCGATGAATTATAAAGATAAAACCATTTTACAAACTTGTGAAATTAAAAGATTAAGAGCCTCTATTAGAGAAAAAAGAACAGACATTGATAGATTAAGTAAGAAAAACTACAGATTATATAATCAATGTATGCAAGAGAACGATAAGGAAGAAACAAAAATAGCATTAATTAAAATATTTGCTATTATAGAAAGACAACAATTTATAGATAGGAGACACTTTCATAAAATAGAAAGCCTTATAAGAGAAAAATATAATAACAAAGAAGAAAAAGAAAAAATACCAACATTAGAAGACAAACCAATGTTCATTAATAAATCTAATAATGAATTGACATATCTACAAGTTTAAAGCACTCAATAGAGGAATGAGATATGCATATAAACAAAAAAATTCCGAAAGCCGAGATCATAATCCCATATATAGAGGACGTCATCAAGAAACTACCAAATAAAAGACAAAACCCAACAAAATTTAAAATAGTAAGAGCAATCAATAACAAAGAAAAAGAAGAACAAATACCAGCTATAAAATATGAGAGACAAGAGCTGCTGAACCTCAAGAACAACCCAGCAATTAAATGCATAAGCGCTGTTAAAGCCAAGCAAATTATTATATTAGACAAAGATGATTATGATATAAAAATGAAAAAGGCTATAGAAGAATTGGATATCAAAGAAACTACACTTGACCCAACAGATACAATTCTAAGAAAAATGGCTTATATAAAAAACCATGGACATTTGCCTGATAATATTAAAAACAAAGCGATTCTGCCCGTTGGAGCATCTATTCCAAGCATATTCAGCAAAATCAAAATGCATAAAAAAGAAGAACCATTAAGACCAATAGTAAATAAAACAACAGCTCCAACTATTCTCCTTAAAAAAGAACTATTTAAACATTTAAAACAGTATTATTTTCAACATAGTTATACAAATAACAACTCCATTGAAGTGATTAAAAAAGTTAAAGAACTAAAAACAACTGATTTTCTTATGATCAGTCTAGATATTGTTTCCCTATATCCAAATACTCCTGTTTATGAAGCAATTCAATTATTAGATCAAGTTAAAAAATGAAAAAATACCTGAAGCACAAAGAATTCCTATTATTCAGGCATTGAAACTAGTAGCTGATAATAACTACTTCACATTTAATAAAAAAATACCGACAAAAACAAGGTGCACCAATGGCATCACCAATATCGGGACTTCTTGCTGAAATAATATTACAAGACATAGAAAATAAACTCTTTGAATCATTCAATCAAAAACAACTAATACTATATACGTAAGATACGTTGACGATATCCTTATCTTCTGGAAGCAATCTGAAAAAGAACTTGAAACATTTTTAGAAAAATACAATAGTTTTTATCCAACAATACAAGTTACCATGGAAAAAGAAGTTAACAGACAACTACACTATTTAGACATTTCTTTATTCAGGAAAAATAATATGGATGAATACGAAGTATATCGAAAACCAACTTTTACTCCAAATGATAATTCCGATTGATTCAAATCATCCATGGAAATACAAAAGAGCAGCACTTCAATTCTACATAAGAAGAGCATTAACCCATTCCTGTAATAAAAACAAAGAAATGATAGAGATTAACTGGATAAAAAGAACTGCTATGAAATTTGGATACAAGAAAAAGATCATAGATGATATACTTGAAAATACATAGAAATCTTTAAATGAAAGTAAAAATAAACAAAAAAATGAAATAAAATTTGCAGGTAAAATTCCCTACATTCCGCCAATAACAAATATCCTAAAGAAGGAATGCGTTAAAGAAAAAATGATATTAGCAGAAACTGTTATAGATAACGAAACTATATTAACTACAAGAAATGAAAGAAAATCAATGCTTGATAAAGCCGGAGTATATTCTATACCAAAAATATTATACAGAAACAGAAAAAAATAAAAGAAATAAAGTATACATAGGAAGTACAAAAAGATTTAAGACCAGATTAAAAGAACATATATCCAATTAGAACAAAAAAGAAAACAAAACATCATTAATAAATCATTGTATTGAAAATGAAGCTTATTCAGATTGATACGAAGCAAAATTAATAACCTCACATAAAACAAAAAATCAAATATTAACCTCAGAAGCAGTAATGATTAAAAAAACTAAAGAAATCAATTGTAATAATAATGATCCAATGAGTCTACTGTACGCTTGGAAATATTTTATCGAAAAAGCAAATAACACTAAAAAATATATTAAGAGACCTTATTAATTGTTTTCAACCAACGAATGGCAACACCAAATAAGTTAGAATCAGAAATTCATATCATCCAATTATATTAAAATACGACTACGAATGAGCATTAATACCAAAAATAGCACGTGCAAGAGTACAACTGCCGTGGAATGTCGGACGACGCCAGTAAAATCGATGTAAGTGGCCGAGATACAACACATATGAGAAGTAGCTCATAATACCCACTGAAGATGATTCCAAAAAGAAGGAATTGAAACTAGTTTGGGATATCGAGCCACGGGAAATGGAACATGCAACCATCATCTATAATAAGAAATTATAAGATCGAATTTCAACTTGGAAGCTGATACCACAAGAAACAAAATCGTGCTATCTTCAATAACAAGATGACTTATTGCTGATTCTGCGCATCATGGTCAAGAGGTTCGAAGTTTTTTTCTATTGTATAATTTTCGTAAATCATGAGTTAAAAAAACTGGAATAATCATTTAATACCTATTGTCTCTACATATTGGAGGACTTTGACAACTTATGATGCATATGACTGTACATATAATAAACATTTGTTCACATAAATTTGTAATCTTCATACACTGCTGGACAATTGCTAAGGACGGATCATAAACGCCTATATAGCGCATAAAAAAGTAAGTGTGGTTGGATGCCAAGTGAAATAAAATAATGTCAGAATGCCAGGACATTACATGAAAGACAATTTATTGTGCTCTGAAATCCAGAAGGCTTTGGAACATGTTCAAGGGACAAACAGGCCATTTTGTGCAGAATACGTAAACGTGAAAAAAATGCAATTACCGTCCGCAGGCGTTCCGGCGTAAGATGTCAATACGGGATATGGCCACCATGGGGGCGATGCAAGATTCCACACGTCGTGTCATGCTTTGCACAACATTATCAAGCAGCTGTTGGGGTAATTTATCCCATTCCTCGTTCAGTGCACGGATGAGGGTGTCCTTGCTTATTGGAGGGCATTGGCGATCAGCAAGACTCCTCCCCAAGCATCCCACACATTTTCAATGGAATTCAGATCTGGAGAACGTGCTGGCCATACGAGGCGTTGAATATCCTCGCTCTCAAGACACTCCTGGACAGCGACTGTTCGATGACATGTTGCGTTGTTGTCCATGAAAATGAATCTATCACCGACAGCACCACGGAACATGCGGTAGCAGAACATCATTAATGTATCGTTGGCCAGTCATAGTCCCAGTTGGAAGCACATAGAGGGACGTACGGCCATTGATCATGATGCCAGCCCATACCATGACACTACATGTCGGATATCGGTCCCTTTCCTGTATGTTTGCTGGACAATATGCAGTACCACTATCACGCCAGATCAGTTGTCGTCGACAATCAGACGATAGACTGTATCTACTCTCATCTGAGAAGAGGACAGCAGACCAGTCGTTATCAGTCCAATTGCGATGTTGATGGCACCATTGCAAACGGGTGGTACGGTGACGTCTGGACAATGGGATGCACACAACAGGACGGCGGGCGTATAGTCCTCCTTCATGCAAACGTCTGGCGACAGTTTTTCGGGAGATAAACTGATTTGCTACTCACTAGCTGTGCTGCGCCGGTGTCTTTTTGTTGATAGCACTATGTACCGATCTTCTGCAGGTGTCGTACTGCGAACACGACCTCCCCGTGACGTTTGCTACACTCTCCATTTGTTTGAAATGATTTTAAATAGCCTTGAAACAACACTGTGGCTGACGTCAAACTCCCTGGCAACATCTGTTATTTTTCGCCCTTCTTCAATCTTGCCAATAATACGGCCACGCGTAAAATCATCTAGGTGATGTCGGGAAGACATACTGAAAATTGCAAGTTCGTCAATTGATTCTTTCCCTTTCAACTTTGCGTTTGAACAACAACGGTCAATACACGTCAAATCCTTTATATCTCTTATCAGCGCTATGACGTCACGAACAAGTTCGGCAATCCAAAATTTGCATACGCACAGCACGTCTTACTGTATCCCGCACTTATGCTAATTTCCACATTTTCCTGCCTTCCATTTTATGGTTGCTATCGTTGCTATTGTCATCCGTCCTTAGCAATTGTCCGGCAGTGTATAATGAAATTCTAAACGATCATAAGGAACATCAAAAAGGAATATAAGTGGCAAGTTGAAATAAAGAATTTTTTATTATATTGACGTTTTTCCCATGCTCAAATTTCTAGTAAAGTGCGAAACAGTAAATAATATGGAAACAATTTTGTTGACATATAATTAATAAAATCTACAGCAATGTGGTTTGCAGCATTTTGAAAGAGTAAATATTCGAGTTTAATAATCTTGGCTTAATACACCTCTACATGTGTAGCTTTGGTGGCGCATAACACATCCAGTTCGTATTCACTTTTTTGCCATGTGTGCTCCAGCATGTCAGGATGAATTCTATCAAACATTGCTGTAATATGCTGTTTGAGCTCCTGAAGGCTGCTTAATCTTTCTCGGTAAACCATGTCCTTTACATAGCCCCAGAGGAAGAAGTCTAAAGGAGTGATATCCGAGGACCGGGTTGGCCAAGGAATGGGACCATCTCTGCCAATCCATCTGTCGGGAAACTCACGGTTCAGGTATTCATGCCCTATGTGTGGGAGCGCCATTTTGTTGCAGTATGACGTTATGTTGCAAATCCTGTAGTTGAGGAACTGCAAAGTTCTGAAGCATGTCCAGGTAATTATTCATTTGCACTGTAAGCTCAGAGAAGAAGAGCCCACAGTGCAAATGAATAATGGCCCAATTACATGATTATGCGTGAGCCCACACCAAACATTCACCTTTGGACTGTGTATGACGTGCTCCCTGACTGAATGTGGGTTTTCACTACATCATAATATATGAACGTTCTGAGTGTTAACTTTTGCGTGCACATAAAAGGTTGTCTGTTCCGAGAACATCATACAGCGTAGGAAAGTTTCATCAACTTCCAGCCACTCCAACATATCCCGAGTGAATGCTAAGCACTGAGGTCCATCGTTCGGTTTAATCTGGTGTAAAAGTTGCACTTTGTATGCAGTTAGTTTCAGGTGTTTGTGAAGCACTCCCATCAATCACAAATTTATTGTGAATCTGCCATGTACCACAGGAGTTGGTTGGACCTTACTTTCTGCTTGTAAAGTATAGTTAAAATGTGCAAAGTTTGCTAGTGAATGAAATAGGATCATTCCTTCTTGAGCAGCTCTCATAGATAAAATCAGCAAAAGGTAGGACAGCAAGAAAATCTACCAATCACCCTGAGCAATGTGTAACTCAATTGGCACTATTGCGCTGGCTTGACCACACTTCACATCTATTGTAATTTTTTATAGAAAACAATCCAAAAAATGGATTGTAGCTCCTTGAAGTTGCAGCGGATGATGTAATGTGCATGTTGACATACTAAGAAATGTTCAGAGGGAAAACTGGGAAAAAATAAACTAAAACCATAAAGACTTTCAGTGGAATTACAAGCTTATTACCCTTTCGTTCAGTGTTGTCATGACAACGCTCCTCCCATTAAAGATTCATTTTAATGTTGTTTTTTTTTTTTTTTTTTTGAGGTGGGAAGTTTGGCACCTGGAAGACTGACTACAAGGTACTATATTTTTCTCTGATTTTTTCAGGCATCATACTACCTAAGCTGATTTAATTATTAATTTAACTTTCGTTTGTTTACATGTTTATTGTGCTTAAAAAAGTATGTTTAAGAGCAGGATTCAACTACAGTGTTGTAGATTTTTGTGCATCAAGAATGCAATGCTCTCACTTATTGCAAAATAAAGTTCCAATTTGCTTCATAATTTTCTTTTTCCTATTCTTCCAGTTGCTGCTCTCAAAAAATTTAAATTTTAGATTTTGATTTTATTAAAACAATATTTGTGGAATTCATATTTTGTACATATTAATTCAAAGTACCGTATTTTCATTTGCGTAATCTGCATATCATAAAATTCTGAAAATAGGAAAAAAATTATCTCAAAAATTTGCGGTGGCGCATGTATGATCCACAAGCCGTAAAAAACTTTCCAACATATAAACCGCAGCGACATATAATCTGTAGATCATGAAATTCTAAGAAAAGGTTTTTCCTTCGCATAATGCGTAGCGGTGTCACAGACCATTAAAATAAAAAAAAATATATATATATATATATATATGTAATAATAATAATAAAAAAATCGTATAATCTGCACCTGTTATGTTAATTGTACAGACAGAAAAGCTGCGATTCACAGAAAGACCCACTCAGAAATACAAAGATGTTAAGAAAGAAACAGTCATCTTATTAAAAAGAAAAGTAATTGTTGTTTTGAAGTACTTTTGTGTTACTTTTAAATAAATAAAGAGCTAAAATCCCTAGCTTTTGCAGCATTACCATAGTTCATTAGTTAGTCCTAAAAAATTCTTAGTATTTGTGTCCTTTCTGAATATGTTTCAACTGAATAGCGAAAAAACAACACATATCTAATACGATTGGCGCACCAAAACTACTAAGGAATGTGATTTGCAGTAGGGTTACGTGTGATGGAATAGCTCTGTGAGCTTCTCGCAGCATGTAGGCTTCTGCGAGTGCAAATAGTGCTGCGTTTGCTGTGTCATATTCTCTGTCAGAATGCTCATAAGTAAAAAAAAATAAAAAAAAATATATATATTATATTTACAATCTCTTTGTGGTCCTCTACCTCTGTGTTGTGTTACATTGTTTCTGTTTTTGCCTTTTGGTACTTTTCCAATAACACCACCTCTCCTGACAATTACTTGCGGATATTTTTAAATGTTGCACCAACATTTTTTTTTCTTTACCAGTGTATTAATCGCAGTACCTAAATTTATAACTTTTTAAAAGCAGATAATATGCAGATTATACAAAAAATAATCTTCATAATCTGCAGATTATACAACAGGTATTATGGTATTCACTGCAACTTACGAAATCTGAAATAAAAAGGTTGGGCACCAAGGCCAGATTTTTTAGGTACCTGGGTGACCTGGTGCCTGGGATTTGGTGAGCCCCGGTTCATGACTCGTCAACCCCTACAGTAATGATCTATGAGAGGTGCAAAAGTGAAAAGGGTATAAATTGAAGTGGCGTAAACAGAGTCCTACCTGTATTAATGTACCATTAAATTCTTAATGCACTTATTTAAGTTGTTATAAACAGTGGAACATTCATTTTTTTACTGTGATTAATTTTCTCTTGTTTTTCAGATGCCCTGTGTTTTTCGTAGCATTTGGCTTCAAGCAAGATTGTAAATATATTCATGGCATCATTTTCTTTTAGTTTAATGACTGCAATAGCATTATGCCATTCAGAAATAGGATTTCTCACTCAGCATTTGGAGTGCAGTGTTGCCATTTTTTTAATGCCTTGTCTGAAATTAGTTTCCCGTGTGAGTAGAATGTCATGTTGCTGGTAAATCTGCATCATTTATTCATTTCATGTATAGTGCGAAACATTTTGAATGTTAGTGATCTGATCTGTTAGATTTAACATTTTTTTTATTAGGCTGGACATTCTGGATTGTAAAGTTTGCATTTCTGTTGTTTTGACTTTGAATCTCCACCTTTTCCTGTAATATTGTATCAGCACTAGGGAGAATTGAATCTTTTATTGTATCTGTTTATTTTCAGAATTCATGTGAATCTAACTTTAATTCCAAAAATTGTTTTTCAGTGTTTCATGTATTTGAATAACTATTTTAATTATTTCACCTGGTTAAAGTGCTAAATTCACTGTGAATTCTTGATGATTTAAAAAAAAGTTCACACTATCAACACTTTTTAGTCTGTTTTACTAATATGGTGTAAGGGAAACTTAGATATCTGTGAGAGAGAGAGCATTTCAGTTCTAAATTGTGAAATGAGTCTAAGAGCTTCACTTTGTTTTGAAGCATTCTGTCTTGGTGTAGATGTTAGTAGACCAAGTAAATGGCTTTATCTAATTCATCAGTTGTTACAGTATGTTAAACCATTTGTAAAAACTGTATGGTAAGTGTGATCCTTTCTGTTTAGTTACTTCCCTTCTTTTAATAGCCACTATTCTTTATTAAAAAATAACATTTTGAGCTTACACTGTGAGGGATGACCATTTCTGTGTTAGTGAGATTTTTAAACAAAATTTCTTTAAAATGTGTTTTTCTGAATTTTTTTTTCATGCATTGTTTTCATTTATATGTATTATTTCTCTTCACAAGTAGTAAATCATGCTTGTTTGAAATATTTTGCCATTTTCTTTAGCTCATTTGTTTACTTTGTGATAGTAATATATATTAAAACATTTTCTCGTTACTTTGAATAACATTAGAATTAGCAGGGCCCGGATGTTGATGGCCTAAATTCCTAAAAAATGCCCTTAAAATTGAAGGAAAATCTCCCTAAAACAAGTTTGCATTATATTTTTTCAAATTGTAAATTAAATAGCTTCAATCTTAGACTATTCATAAACTGGGATTTTGTCTTTTTTTCTAAAATGTACTATAAAACCTCAGAAGAAAAGAAAAACAAGTAAATACCTGCTATTTATGAATTGCAAGATCTATACTTCTAATCACTTGCAAGTACATCAGAATTATACTGAATAATTAGATATTTTTTAACATTGTCAAAAGAGAAGGACCGTCTGTTGTCTGAAAGCAAGTTCTTATACCTTGAGAAGTTTCTCTCAACATCTACAGATGTGATTCGAGCATACTTGATGAAAGCAAATTCACTTACGGATAATTCTTCATCGATTTCAAATGTTTCTGCTTCTCCAGTTAAAAACAGATATCAAATTTTTTTGCCACCTTAAGCCCACTTTAATGTATGTCTGTTCCTGCATGTTGTGTGACAGCAAATCTCTTCTCTGCTGCATCTTTAACTTCGTATACTTTGCAAAAAAGAATTATTCTATCTGTAGAAAATTATCTTCTCTAAATTCCATAACTAGTTTTTGTAAATGGTAAGACATGGCATGGCAGGTTTGCACTTAGGCATCTTTTAAAAAGAACAACTACTACTTCCCCATTTCAAATTGAAAGTGATGTTTTCTCACAAGACCTCAGGTGTCCAGGAGAAAGATTGCACCCTAAAATCTAGTCAGAATCAGTTAATATAACTTGTTTTGCCTGGTAGTACATAAAGGGTTTGGAATGCCGGCAACAGTTTAAGATGAGAAGCTCTGAATTTGAATTCTTTTGTTCACTACCCTTCCCCCACAGTCCTTTTTAAAAGTGGACAATGGGAATTCTCTTTCCCCCAAACTAGATAGCACTAAACAGTGTCTTGAACAGAGTTGCCAGAATAAGCCACTTTCGAAGGTTTTTTGCTTTGGTCATCTGGCAATCCTAGTTTTTGAGTGTTGCATTTTTAAATCTAAAATTTGAAATTTTCGAAGCATTTCAGTGATTCTGACAAAATTATCTTTAAACCTATCAGTATTTTGAAACAGTAAAGCTAAACCACCCTTCTGAGTTTTTTTGGTTGTCAGACTTTCTTTCTAGGTGTAGAAGTGATAAAAAAATTCAAGCAGACAATGTTTCAAAGCGCTATTTTTTTTTTTTTTTGTGCATTTGCAGGTATCTGGACTTTAAGACCTACCAGCATGCCAATTTTTAGATTTCTAGGTTATTTAGAAGTGGTCTAACGATTTGTAAAAAGTTCAAGCAATGTTCCAAAGCCGCCATTATGGTTTTCGGACTTTTCTAGGTATCCGGACCTTAAGACCTATCAGCATGCCAATTTTCAGATCTCTAGGTCATTTAGAAGTGGTCGAACAATTCACAGACGAATACACTCGCATTTTCCCCTCTTAGCTTTTTATATACGAGGCAAAAGCCTATATTCACATAGGTATTTAAGTATGCCTGCGAAAAACACCGAACTTTAAAAGCGTCGCTACGTCATTAAGCATTGCGTGATTACCAGTTTGATTGTAGCGTGTCCTTTCACCAATGAGAAGAGAGTGTTAAAAATAGCTGCGTCACCATGGCAGCAGGTCACAGGACCAGAACTTTTCTGTGTGGTTAACACTAAAGACATAGTAAGCTGCTCGTTCCTTTCCTTTGTGTCTTTGAAAAATGTTTAAAAATCAGAAAATGACTTTTTCTTAAAAATTTTTTGTAAAAGAGGGATGACAGTTGTGAGTTTATGCTGTAAAAATTGTTGTGTTATGATTTATAGTTTGACATTTATCCATTTTTTTAAACAGGTCCCATCGCGAAATAGAGAATTTTGTGAAATTTAAAAATTTACTTTCTCGTAAACTAAATTGAAATAAAAAAAAACGGCGACAAGGTGCGAAAATTTAACCATGGCCCTACATGCATACAAAATTTCATGGTTCTGTTGCTGTTAGTGTTTCCGGAACGCGAACTGATAGCACTTTTTTTTTATTGCCTTAACTTTGAAATACAATAGCTTTTGAAGTACCGCCAGAACCGAAAAACGGTTTATTTCAGCGTGTTCTCCAAACAATTCTCTACAAATGATGTAAATTTCATATTTTTGTGTTCAATACTTTTTGTGCTGCGAGCTAGAAAAGCACGAATGTCACAAAATTTCTAAAACAGTGGTGGCAGTTACTTCTTTTTTAGAATAGAGATTTTCAAAAATGATAGAGAATGAAAAAAAAATTGATGTAATTCAAAAAGGAATCTCCGAAAATATAAAACAAATGCTCTAAAACTTAAAAAAAAAAAAAAAAAAAAAAAAAATTGCAAATATTATTAAAGTCCGGGCCCTGATAATTAGTGTTTGCTTGGAATATCCGGGTAGGAGCAATTTCACCACACTTCAGTATTTTAGATATGTGGTAAATGTTCTTGTCAATGGGAAAAGATAAAGAAAAAAAAATTCCTTCTTTTGCATGTAATTGCTCCAGTGGTTGTGAGATTCATGATCATGAGCTAGAAACGTTACTTCATTGTGTGTACCACTCATAACACATAATTGTATTTCTATTCACTGATGATGTGGTTTCTTTCCTTTCTTGGGATTGGGACCCTTAAAGCAGGAATCGAAAATCCTTAACATGAAGTCCTGATGACTGGGGCATTTGGTAAGGTTACAAATAACCACTCATCTCTTTCTCATCTCATTTCTTGCAACATCAGTTGCCAAGATGCAGAGAAATGCATTCCAGATTTTCAAAGGGCCAATTACACTAGGTTTTCAGTTAAGAAAACGAAATTTGTTAAATGATTGAAAAAACTATATTTTAGAAAAAGAAACCACTGTAGGTTTTAAGTTTTAGCATTTATCAAAAGTTGACCATATGAACCTGTCCATAGTTACGGACTTATAATGAAGGTAACACTTGCAGACTTTTGCAGTAGTTGAAAATACTTTTCTTACTGAAAAATGTAAATATCAAAAACAAAGTGGAAGATGTTGATCAAAATTGTTGGTTTATCTGCAGATATTTATGTGAAATGTTTCACTTCATAAAGTCGTTGTTGCTGCTTTACAAATTAGTTATAAATTTCGGAAGATAGTATTTTTATAGCATTGTTATATTTTATACCATAGAACTGCTCAATGAGTTCTTGTTTTTACCTGTGTGTTTAATTTTTTTGCATATCTCATAGAAGCAGGGTTATTTTCTTGATAGAAATATTCAGCTCCAAATTCATTACTTATTTGCACACAGGAACTTCATTAAATTTAAAAACACAGGAAGCATCTGTTAACTACTATAATTTTGTATTGCATTACTGTAGATTGCATTTACTAAGGGAAAGCACCATTGTATCAGTCAAAAACTAAGAAAGTTTTCTTTTTTTGTTGCAAACTAATATGTTCACACTGAGAACTTACAATCGATTGAGTCCTTAAAATTACACTTGCTAATAAAGTGTCTTCAGACCATAAAAGTAAACTTTTCTTGTAAGCACTTTTTTCTGGTATTTTGTTCAACTTGGATTGGGGGGAGGAGGAGGGGGTGATTATATTAGATTGGGCTGTAGTGGTGTGATGTGATTATAAAGTTCAAAATATGAATGCTTTGAGAAAGATAAAAATTCAGCATATTTTTTCTTTTGAAATCATATAAATATGAAAAACAGAAATAAAGTTCCCCATTGTCCTTCCTGTGGAAAGAGCACATTTTGTAAATTTATCAAAGAATGAAAGTGAAAATTTCATACAGATTTGTAAGTTGTGGGCTACATTCTGATAAACTTATTTTGCATACATTTTCTGTATTAGAAGTTACCATTAAGAGTAATAGAGATACATTCCAAATATTACAAATAAATTACAAAAAAAAAAAAAAAAATAGTAAGCCATTCTAAAAAATATTACTCTGGTTGGTTAACAACATTGTTTCCATGATCACAGATCCAGTGATACATTTCATAGAAAATTTCCCCCTCTGTTGCTTTGGTTTTCATTTCACCTCTTTTGGGCAAAATAAAAAAAACAAGATTTTGAGACTACTGCTGAGCCGTTAGACTTAATTGGCATGTTAAATCAGTAGACCATTGCTGTTAAACAAAAATTTGTTTTTAGTATTTACTTCTTCCATGCTAAACTATAAGTAATTTACTAATCCTGTGCTACTATCAGGTTAGAATTGAAGTTAAGAGGAGATGGGCACTGAGTTTTGCTGGTGTTTTTACTTACAAAATTTCTTCCGTGTGGTAGGTAAATTTAAAAGCAGTGTATGGTCTCCATTGGGATCCACTATTTTATTATATGGTGCTTTTTCATCCTGAAACCTTTTGTTTGTATCTTAATAATTATAATAATAATTGTAGTTTAGTATTTCATTGGCACTGGTCTTTCATGCAGATAATCTTAATGTGACAGAAAAATTTAGGAAACTAAATAAATAGGAAGTTACATTGTGTTATCTAGATTTTGTTTTGAAGGAAATGGAGTATCTCAGAATAGTGCAGTCATTTCAATTTGAAGTTGGCGTGAAGTCTGAATTCTAATTGAGTTTGTGATGCTGAGAAGAGAAATATTAAACATGTATTTTTTTTTTCAGAATGTTTTTATCTTTTTTGAATTTGAATTAAGTTGCTAATGAGGTATTACTGACGTGTTTACTATGTTGTTCTATCATTTACATGGACCTCATATCCTTAGAGAAGAGAACCCATACTAGCCTTAGAGATGCTTTGGGAAGTTATATTTCACCTCCCAGCTAAACATTGTGAGGAGTGTTCTTCACAAAATTATGTTAGAAAAAAATCCCACTTTTTTCCAGAACAGACACTACACACACACACACACACACACACACACACACACACACCATCACATCAGATCAGATGTTATTCATTTACCTCTGTTCTTCATACCCTTTGCTGAAGTAAATAAGAAAAAGTGTTCATTGCTCATTACCCCTTTCTGCCACACCCCTCTAGAAAGTAACTTTTTGGGATGACAATTTTTTTCTGCACATTTAAAGTTTTGTTTTCTTTCTCAGTTCCTCTGCACTTTTTTTTTGGTGTTGTGTTGTGTTTTGTTTTGCTTGTGTTCTTTCCCATTCAAAAGGGAATATTGGTAAATAGACAAACTGATGGTTAAATGCAGGAATTTTGTTGTGATAAGGGAAAAAAGGATGAATAAAATCACACTTCCTTCTGTTCTGTAGTTTAGGGGGGGGATGAAAGAGCTTCACAATACTAATAAATTTCCCTTTCAAAACATTGTCAGCTCTATTCTGTGTATCCCAAAAACTGTGGCATAATGAATATTTCCAAAGGGCTCTGTCAAAATTGCTGAAATCTGATGTACAGAGATGATTTACTTTTTTTTAAAAACATATACTTCATTATGTATTTCAAGTATATATATATACTTAAGAGCAAAACTGAAGACTAAGGAAAAAATTTTAGAATTTAAAACGAAGGGTGCAAAATAACTTGAAAATCAAAACGCGCAACGCAGCAGTTTTGAAAATTCAGAATTCACATTCTATAAAGAAGATACCTAAGCAAAATTATATATGTATTTTTTTTTGCTTAGGTATCTTCTTTATAGAATATATATATATATATATATATATATATATATATATATATATATATACATACATACATACAGTTCCTTAGATCTTTGTTACATATAAGTATGTAATCTTGTATTTCATTTTACAAGAAAATTACTCTCATGATAAAGAAGTATAGAAAAAAAAAAAGCACTTTTGGTGTTGGTCTCATTTAAACTATTACATCTCACAGCTTTTATTTTGACATCTGAATAGTGTTTTGCTGTATAACATTTATGTAATAATTTTTGGAATATTTAAAGGCCATTGTAGAAATGATAGTACAAAAAGCAGTTGACTTGAAAGTAATTTTCTGTGTTGCATTTACAAACACATTGTTCATAGTGTTAATTTTAATGACATCCTTTCTTTGAGCATTAAGCCATAGATGTTCAGAAACCATATGCACTACATTTAAATACACTGATTATTTGAAAATAGTCTTTTCTTCTCCCCCCCTTTGTTATTAGATTGAGCTGTTACATGTAACCTCCATTCTCATTTTTCATGTAGAAATATATACAGACATTATCATAATTTGAATCTAGGGCAGAGATGAAGGTTTTCATTGAGACATATTGACATTGAAAATGTGTACACATTTCCTGAATTTGTATGTTGAACTCTTTCATGAGCAGCTGAATCAGTATATTGAAATGCAGTACATGGAAGTGTTTAGTTGGTTTTGTATTTCTCAGACATGGAAGATCTTGTCACATTTATACCTGTCAAAAAGTACTAACCATGTAAACATTGTCAGATGTTTTTGTCATAGGCAGTGAATATGGGAATTCATGCAACTATTAAGGTCTTATATAGTTTGAGCATGTTTACTTTATCAGTGCTAGGTTAATTCTGTCTGCTGCCTAACTTGTGAGGTATTTTTTGCAAATTTCTTGTTTTATGTTGTAATTATTAACCCACTCCTATTATCAAGTGAAGAGTTTTAATTGCCCGTTGTTAGATTGTGTCCGTTACAAATCTTAATTCATAAGTTTCTGTAAAAATTTGCGTTATTTTCAGTACATGTAATTGCGTTGACCCAGTGTTTGTGACATCCTAATAAGTTGACATACAATCGCACAATTTATTGCTTGTTGTGTCCTTACTCGTGTATTACTTCACACTAATAAATTTTAATAAAATCATTCTTTTTTCATGGTTCTGCATTTAAGAGTTTAAATCATTTTCCTTTCTGCACTAGTACAGATGATTTCTTTTTGTTTGGGAAATGACTTCCTGCCATCTCATGATGGTCATCTTTCTTATCCACTTCTCTTGCACCAAAAAGCTAATTTCCAACCAGCTGACTTGCCAACTGATTCTCATGTAATGTGGGTGTCATTATTGTGTTTTAATAGTGCAAAAATAACTTATATTTTATTAGTCTGAGAAAACTTGCACGTTTTGCTGAATTTATGAAGTTCTGTTGTTGCATTCATTATAATAGCAAAATGAGTTATACTGTTGTTTATTTAACTAGTTATATAATTTTTGATAGAATATAATCCACCTTCTCATAAGCTTTTTAGTTGACATGTGCAAACTTAGACTTAATTTTGGGAATTGTTTTTGTGACTGCAAGTGCTATGGGAATTTTGTGTAAGGTGATTTTGTGGAAAGTGGTCATCTGGCCAGAATGATAAGCGAGAAGTTACTTTGCCAGTTTAGCAATACTGATATTTGGTGGATCACAGTTGGCCTTAGGTGTCTGTTTATTGCATTTGTGACTGGCAGTTCAACTGACTTGATCTACATACTCTTCTTCAAAAAGGTTGCCTGAGATTTTCAATTTGCCATGAGTAATATACAGTAATAATGATTTGGTGGTTCACTTGTGTATCTACATATAGTACCTGTAAAAATCAATCAAACTTTAAAACAAACGTTTTCATCTTTTGGTGTGACTTGTCCTTTGAGTGATGAATGAAACGTGTATTTGATGCAACTGTTATTTATGTTGTCTATCATTGTTTGGACCCAGATATTCATGTCCTGTAGCAGCCTAATGCAAAATTTTCTTTTGCACTGGAATGTGCTTCTCTTTCAATGTGACATGCTTGATGTGTGTGCATGCTTTTCTGTTCAATTCCGTAACAGTTCTTTCAGTGCTCAAATGTTGTATCAGTTTATAGTTAGTAGCCAGACCAGTAATTGAGCTTGACTGATAAATCAATTTTCTTGCAGTTTCTTTAAGATTGGTAGAGTCAGTTTTTATTAGTAGTGCAAGTTCAGTGATCACAAAATCTACAGACAAAATTTTAAGGCATTGCATCCAAGTAAATGATACCCTTGCAACCCCAGTACAGCAGTGTTTATATTGGAGCCATTGCTTTGTTTTGTTTTTTGACTGATAAAAGTGTGTAAAAATGCTTGTTTGTCTTGCATGGACCATTCAGTGGTATTCACCTTTTTGCTTTCCTAATGTTTTAATGTAACCCGTTTTAAGTAATTAATAGCCTTGATTAAATGGTCAATTTGTTAGGGTGATTTCTCTCAGTTTTATTAAAACAAAATATTTTTTTCTAACAGAAAGGCTACTTGTAAATTTAATTAAAATACAAGGCTTCTGCTAAAGGACTCTCAGTTGCATGTAATTAAAATTCTGAGCCCCTCATCTCCTCATTTTTTTTTAAAACTCTTGATTAGAGGGGTTGAGCTGAATCTTCAGTTTACTAATTTTCTTACAAGTCACAAATTGACTGTTATTCTTGAGTTTTAGACAGCCTGCCTAGTTTTGTATGTATATTATATGTATAAGTCCTAGGTGTAATGATGAAAATGGATCTTAAAAAGTCAAATATCTGAATCATCACTTTTGTAACAAACTTAATGACAATTCTTAAGATGGCACTAATGTGTCCTGTAGTGTAAAACATTGCATTCTTTAATTACTTTTTAGTGGTTTCAAAAAGAAAGAAAAAAATTCTGTTTGATATTTTCCTGAAAAGTTTTCACATATTTTGTGTGTGTAACCACCAACTTCTGTCCCTTGCAGCAAAAGACATTCTCAGATTAAGGCTACTGTGGAAATACATTTTACAGAACAAATATGTACATATATTTTGGGAGCATATAAATTATGAAAAAATAAAGGATGACTGTGTATATTTGGTTTCGTACCCCCACACTGCTTGAAAGTTTATTTTGAAAATCAAAGGTATACTTTCTTTACCTTTCAGCATATTTTCTATGAAATTATTTCTTAAAGGAGTTGGACAGTGATGATTGAGTCAACAGAATTATTTTAAAAGTTACTTGATGTTTTTTTTTTTTTTTTTTTTTTACATCACTGTGAATGGGATTTGATACGGCAACAGTAAGTAAAAATTATCTGGTAGTTCATATTTCTTTGTGGAGCTAACATCTGAATCTCAGAGAACAGCTTAGTGATATGATAAGTGATATATATGTGAATGGGATTTTATTAGGGACAAACTTGTTTGGAGGCTGCAGCATTATTCTTACAGATCCAGAATGCAAATGACCCAAGGTAACTTGTCCGTCAAGATGTGCTTATGTGCACGTGCAGTAAATAGTTAAAAAAATTTGGAGTACCAGCTTTTGTGACTAAGTAATGGATCCAGAGAACCTATGAACTGACTTGATGAAAATTTATAGAAGCATTTTTTGCACCATGTTACTAAGAATTTGATGTAATGTTCCAGATTCTGTATTTGCTGGTAGCAGAATTCAAACAGTATACAATATTAAGGTTGTTTGCACATGAACTGTAGATTCCTTCATTGTTTTCATTATCTTCCAGTAGGCGGCTTAAGAGGTGTGTATATGTACTTCACTCTGGCTCTGTCAGCCAATTCAGGGTGGTAGTGATTTAGGAAGCCACCACACTTGCCAGGTGGGTATCTTTCTTTAATGAGAATGGTTGAAGGATGCACACACACTTGTGCTCACCAAGCTGTTATTATTACTAACTTTAAGAGACTGCTATTTTCAAGCTATAGAGAACATCACCTTTTGAGGTGTTTTTTGTCTTTTTTTACACAAAAGTAAATGGTTAGTGCATGTTTCTTGTAAGCACAGTAATCAGTTTGACTAATTACAGTGCATGAAAATTCATTAGCCACTTTTCCATATTTTTTCACCATTGTTTAGCACATTTAAGTTCAGTATCTTTTTTGTGCATACATATTCAGCTATACAATATACATACTGCATTAAATCAGCATGTGCTTGCTGTTGATTGTTTAAGAATTGCATTAAGTGGTTTTGGATACTGAATACAAGAGGTCAGATTTAAAGTTTCCATTTTCAATCATTATTTAAGCAAACTATTTTTTAACACATTAGAAAGGACATTTGCTGGTTTATGTCAGAGTTTACATATGTATGTTTCATTCATATTTGTGCAAATGTGACTTTCAATATGTAAAGAACATAATATAAATATTTGACTCGTGAGAGAGTATCCAGTAAGTGAGGAAATTTTCATATTCAAGTAAATGAATTTTTTTTAATTTGATAAATTCATTATTACTTCAAGAGGGGTTTTGCATTTAATTAAGTCCAGCAATACCAATTTTGTGACATATACATTTTTTTTTGGCATAGTCAGCAAATTTGTGCACAAATTAGAATTTGAGGTTGTTTTGGTGAGAAAGTTACCATCATTTTTGTTATGTTTCACTTCCTTCTCTCTCATATCTAGGTGTGAATCTTACTTTTTTTCTTTTTGAATAATTACTTACCCTGAATGTGCCACAAATATATTATAAGCATTTACTGATCACAGTCTGAGTATGTTGTGTGATTTAAAGAAACCGTCACTCATAGCATTTGTGTTATATATAAATGCAAATACAACAATCCATCATGTGTCATTTGTTCACTATTATTGTATTTGCCTTACTTCCAGCAAAGGATTGTACAAGATCATTATGCATCCACCCACTGATTTCAATTTCTCAAACATATCAGTTTTTTTCTTTGGTCTGCAGTTAATAAGAAATAGTTTCTACAGTTCCTTGCAATGCTTTCACACGCATTAGAATCTTTAAACTCGTATAGGTTGTAAAACATTTGTGATATGTTGATGCATGAACTGTTACCACAAGGATAACATTGCTCTGATGTAAACACTAAAACATTATCACGAAGGTCAGAAAACAATATTTCTGAAGCATATCTACAGTAGTTAACAGTACATTTCTTTGAACCAGAGTTGACACAAGCAGTATATTAATTTTACTTACTTCTTACTTGACTTTCAGGTGATTTTACAATTTCATGGTGTTGTTTTTTTGTATGATTACTAAAAACTGATAAGGTTATCATTTGCTGCTATTAGTTCTCTTCATTGAATAAGTAGCACTGGAACTTTAAAACAGTGAAGAGAAACTGTAAACAGCTGTAGCACTTTGCAGTATGGTTTGTAGTATTTATAGATCTGATGGGAATACCATTAAGTTTTGGTGTTTAAATACAGTATGCAACCCATTTGAATTGGACTGCACAGTTTCCGTAATAAATGTGTTGAATTGCACATTCCTATTTGATTGTGCTGTTAGTTACCTAGTTTCTTGTACTCAGGGAATAAAAGAAGTAGGGGTATGGTGAAGACATAATTTTAAGTTTTGCTCTAGGAAACTTACATTCCTGACTGTCTAAACAAAAATCACTGAACATTTCCATGTTGTGGTAATAATGGTTTGCTTAGTGCATATACTTTCCAAGTAAATTGTGTAAATTCTAATTGTAAGGCATTTGCTGAATGAATTGTGCTACTAGTCCTCGGGGAAAAAAAAAAAAAAAACATTTTCCCTATCTTGCAGTTAACCTCAATGTTATTTGGGCCTTGAACTGTTGACATAAGACATTGTAGAAACTTCTTGATTTTGAATTTCAACATAACTACTTAATGCTATCTCAGTATCTGTTGGACATGTTATCAGAACTGGAAATCTTTAAAACTGTAAATTTTTTAGAAGGTACCTTTATGCTTCTATTACTGGTGGAGTATCATAATTTGATGTGGAAGGCAGTCTAATGCTTGTGGAAAAATAATTGTGAAATTGCAGCTGGGCTTTTTGCAAATTGACGTAATTTGGTTGCTTATGAAATTTCAAGAAAGTATGTTGGGTCATACATATCATTGTCAAGTATATTTGTAGCTTTAGTACACTAGCACTTCATACTGTACTCCCTCCTACAAAGATATAGAAAAGTTAAAATTGAAATGCGTGTTTGCGGTACAGTTGAAAACGACTTGCCGTTCCGGTGGCGCTGTGGTCTAAGCGATGACTTCTGATCATTCGTCCGAGGTGGGTTCGGATCCCGGTAAGGCATGGATGTTGTGTTTGTCTTGCAGCACTGGCTCTCCCCTTCCTTTGAGTCATTGGCCCTAAATGAGGGACAGGCGACTGCTTATAGCCCATTGAGTTGCTCACTGTGGTCGGTAAACCTCCAATCAAAAAAAAAAAAAAAAAAAAAAAAAAAAAAAAAAAAAAAAAAACTTAATTTCAACATTAGCAAAATTGGGTAGGAAATTTCGCCAACTGCTTCACGAAGAATACTTGAAACTGAGGTGCATTTTTGTTATTTGTTTTTTGTTGTTCATGCGATCTGTATTTGTATTTTTTCATTTAAATGTTGAAATGAATGTGCAGTTGACTGTCTGTCATCGTACTTGCTTACGGTGTACATATTTTTGCATATCTTTGGTGTCATTTAGGAGTCGTGAGGGTACCACACTATTATTTTTCTTCTCAAGCACTTTGGAATTAAACTTTTTAAGATCAAGATAATGACTGATGTAACTTGTGCAAACTTGGAATACTCAGTCCAAGCATATAAGTTACATGTGAAGATGCTAGTAATGTATGTGAATGATGTCTGAGACTTTAGTTTGAAAAAAATTACCAATAGATAGAGTAAGCAATTATTAGAATATACTAGCCAGTTGTGTTTAATACATACATACATATCACTAAGCTGTTCTCTGAGATTCAGAGGTTAGCTCCAAAAAGAAACGCAAACTTCCAGATATTTTTACTTATTGTTGTCGTATCAAACTTCTCCATTTACAGCGATCTTGACATACAACTAGGTGTAAGTGCAAAAATTTTGCTTTTAAAACATGAGAAAGATCAGATTCCATAAATGTCCATCAGAAAGTGGAACTAATAAGTCCTCAAAACAAAGGTAATGACCTCAGACTTCTAAGGTGCAAAACTCTGATACTATTTGACAAATGTAACACAGGACCATCACAAAAAGTTCCAGTATGCAAAGAAAGACTGTTGATTCCATGAAATGCTGGAGCCATACAATAAAAAATGATTGTTGGTTCCCTGAAATGCTGCAGCCATTTAATAAAAAAGATAGTTGGTTTCCTGAAATGCTGAAGCTGTACAGTAAAAAGTGAAAGACTGCAGCTCAGGTTTCCTTTTGAAAAAGGAACCATCAGCATTTTTTTTTTTTAATCCATATGAATCTCAGATTGCCGCCCCGGTGGCGCAGTGGTCTAAGCGATGGCTTCTGATCATTCGTCCGGAAGGGGTCCGTGTTCGAATCCCGGAGACGCATGGATGTTGTGTTTGTCTTATGGCACTGGCTCTCTCCCTTCCCTGGAACCAGTGACCCTAAATTAGGGACGGGCGACTGCTTATAGCCCATTGAGTTGCTCACGGTGGTCGTTAAAACTCCAATAAAAAAAAAAAAATCAAAAAATCTCAGATTCAGGTGGAAAAGCCTGTCATGTGGGTACAGTGTACAGTGTTTAAGCTGTAATTTTTTCTCTTGTAGCAATTTGGCTATTTTGCCAGCAAAAGTTGTAGCAAAATGCTATGCAGATTAGCCAAATTTACGATTCCATTTTTTGGTATATTTATGCATAAAAATACTAGCACAAGTGTTTGGCTGAATGAAATTTTGTACTTTACATAGAATTCAAGAATAAAAACAAATAGGCTTTTACATTTCTAATTTTAATAAAAAAATGCGTTTGCTGATGCATGCAGTTTGTGAAAATATATGCAAAGACCAATACTGACAAAGCCACAACCGACAACATACCGACTGACCGGTCGACACGAAATGAAATGAAATGTCATCTTCTGCTCCTGCAGTGAACCACCAAAGAAACAAATGAAATGCCTTTTTCCTTATCCATCGCAGCAAAGCCCTTGCGAAAGGTGCTCTCTAGCCTCACTGCTGCTTTTCTGCAGTAGGAAAAAAGACAACGGGGATGAAAAGATGATAACAAGGCGAAGTAGTGATGACAGAACGAAAAAAAGGATGGAGTCAGTGGGACAAAGCAGCGATGATGAAATAAAGAATGATGGGGATGAAAAACAACGCAAGGGAGCAGGTGTGGGCGAGATGGCGGAAAGAAAAACTGATGGGAAACATTTGCTTTTTTGGCAATTCAGTGGGAACTTTTTGTCACAAAATTACCATCTGTATTGCGATTTGGCTAAAATGCAAGCTTGCAGCTTAAACACTGTGTGGGCATACTTTCCAAATGGATTGGTGCTGCCCCGGTGGCGCAGTGATCTAAGGCGTTGGCCTCTGATCATTCGTCCGTAAGGGGTCCGGGTTCGAATCCCGGTCAGGCATGGATGTTGCGTTTGTCTTACGGCACTGGCTCTCTCCCTTCCCTGGAACCAGTGACCCTAAATTAGGGACGGGCGACTGCTTATAGCCCATTGAGTTGCTCACGGTGGTCGTTAAATCTCCAATAAAAAAAAAAAAAAAAAATGGATTGCAAGTCATCAGGTATAACCAGATTGTGTAATTGGTTGCACAATAAATTCTCCAGGATATCTTTATAAGCAAAATTCAACCCTCTTCATACTTGAAATGTATACTGCTGTAAACTTTTTTTTTTTGAAGGTATTGTATTATCTTTTTTAGGTTGGCTGTAATGTATAAAAAATAAATAAATGCCCTAATGATTCATTTTATCTCTTTTGCATGTTCAACTCAAACTCTATTTCAACTTTCTAAGGTTTGTGTTATATTACATGGATTCAATATGTATTGCCATTTTCAGTAATGCCACCTCTGCTTACAATGAGAGTCAACTGTGCATAGCTACTGAAGAGAAGCTTCTGTTAATGTGTTATACATTTTTCAGTTTTGAATTGTGTCACATTTAATCATAGTGTGGTCTTTTTTTGTACTCAGCTTTATACAAGTATTTTATATTTTTTACTAAAATATTTTGTTCTGTATTCTGTGCTGTTTGTGGTTCTGTTGTTTATGGTGCAGACTCATGACTGACTCTTTGTCATTCAAGACCAACCTGAAGTGATCACTGTTGGAAAACAGGTCTTACTGTCATTGTGGTTAAAGGATAAATTTAGATGGTTTCTTTTGAATTTCTGGACATGGTTTTTGTTAATTCCTAACAGTGAAAAAAAAAAGGCATTTAGATGAAACTTGCGTGTGTCATTAATGAAGTTTTGTTATGTACAAATGTCCTAATAAATCAAATTAATAGAATAATAAATCTAGTATGTACTTTAGAGTAAATTATCAACATTTATTCACAGTTAAATGTTTCATTAACATCAACTGTAGTTTTGCAGAGCGTTGGGCTCGGCATCATCAGACGAATGGAGCCTAAGCATTCAAATCATTGTGACATCATCAGAGTTCTGATGGTCACGAACTTTGAGTTGTTTCCACGTGCTTGTAAGAAATGGAGTAGACGTCATGTCGTTGACAAGCCGTGAAGAGTTCTGGTATATGTGGAAAGCTTCTAATATATTAAGCTTGATAGTTGAATCAGGTTTATCAATGAGCATAGCGTTTCCAAATAAAAATTTATGGTTATTTTTGTCACAATGTTGGACTATTGATGACTTCTTCAGTTCATAGTTTCATGCGTAAGTCTAGTGTTCCATCACACAGAAACTTAAAGCCCTTCGGGTCTGTCCTTTATATGAAAGTCCACATGAACAAGATATCGGATAAATTCCCCAGGAATTTATGTCTTCGATGTAATCTTTTGATCTGTAAAAATTCAGGTTTTTTATGGGTTTGAAATTAAAACTTTTGAGAATTTTTGAAATTCCGAAGCAAATTTGAGGAGCAAATGGGATAAGCGCCCGATTCGTTCATACTGGGAGGTCTTTTGACATGAGCGAGAAAGACATGCTTTGGTTTCCTAAATTTTTACAGCTTTGTCCATAACAGAAGGGCTATATCCTCTGTGTACAGCAATTCGTTTAAGAAAATCAAGCTCATTCTGTAAGGAATCCTCAGTTGAGCATATATGTATTGCACAATATACATATGTGTAGAAAGCAGAAATTTTTTGTTTCCATGCATTATTTGATTTTGCATAAAAGGAAACAGCAAATGGGTTTCGTGATATGATTTTGCGTAAGGAAACAGCAAATGGTTTTCAATAAACTGTTGTACTAAAGGATCCTTCAGAGCGTGATACAAGGACATCCAGGAATGGTAAGCAGCCATTATTTTCAGTCTCACATGTCAACTGTATATGAGGATCAATTGAATTGATAAGTACAACTAATTTAGGTATTTCCAAATTCATGCTGTTCCAGAGGACAAAAGTATCATGTACATATCGAATTCATAGGTCGAATGTAACAAGCTGAAAGAGTTTCTTCTCAAAGTGACGCATGTAGACTTGTCATAAAACAGGCGACAATGGGTTACCAATTGCAAGGCCTTTCGTCTGTTGGAAAAATCTTCCATGAAAAAGGAAACTGTGTGATACAAATTTCCACTAGTATCAAAATTTCTTCAACTTCTGGTTGGCTGAAACGATGTTCAATGAGACTTGCTTTCAATGATTAGAGGGCTCCATTTACTGGGATACTTGTGAACATGGATTTCTCATCAAAGGACAACATGAACTGGTCATTGTATGGATGTTGTTTTAGCAGATTGAACTTATCAACTCAATTAATTCTCATATACAATTCACATGTGAGACTGAAAATACTGTAATGGCTGCTTACCATTCCTGGATGTCCTGTATCACGCTCTGAAGGATCTTTTAGTACAACGGTTTATCGAAAACCATTTGCTGTTTCCTTACCACCACATGCAAAGTAAAATCGCCCATGGGAAAAAAAAAATCTGCTTTCTACACATACGTATATTATGCAATACATATATGCTCAATTGAGGATTCCTTACAGAAAGAGCTTGATTTTCTTAACTGAATTTCAGTACACAGAAGATATAGCCCTTCTGTTACAGACAAAGCTGTCCAAAAATTTAGGAAACCAAAGCGTGTCTTTCTCGCTCACGCCAATAGACCTCCCAGGACAAATGAATTGGGCAGTTATCCCATTTGCTCCTCAGATTTGCTTTGGAATTTCAAAAATTCTCAAAAGGTACTTTCAAACCCATAAACAAAGTGAATTTTTACGGATCTAAAGGTTACGCCGAAGACATAAATTCCTGGGGAATTCATCAGGTACCTTGTGAATTTGGACTTTCTTATATAGGACAGACCAGCAGAGCTTTTTAAGTTACCATGTGAAGGAACACAAGACTTATGTGAGGAATTATGAACTGCAGAAGTCATCAACAGCCCAACATTGTCATGAAAATAACCATAGATTTTTGTTTGAAAATGCTAAGCTTATTGGTAAACCTGATTTGACTATCAAGCTTAATATATTAGAAGCTTTCCACATATACCAGAACTCTTCGCGGCTTGTCAACGACATGACGTCTACTCCATTTCTTTCAAGCACATGGAAACAACTTGTCAACGTTCGTTACTGTCAGAACTCTGATGATATCACAATGATTTGAATGTTTATGTTCCATTTGTCCTGATGATGCCAAGCCAAATGCTCTGCAAAACTATAGTCGATGTTAATGAAACATTTAATTGTGAATAAATGTTGATAATTTATTATATCTCAACATCACAAGTGTGTGTTTTAAAATTATATAGTATATAGTTTGTTACATTGATACTAGCTGATTATATTGTGCTCTATCTAAACGTGAAAAATTTGTGCTAAAACTTTGTGTTTGAAGGTTGTTTGTGAATATTAAACTGTGATAGTGTATTTTTTATTTTTGTGTATAGTATAATTTTTCCTAAGAAAAATTTTGTGCAAAAGGGCAGCTCTAAAGGAACATACATTAGATGTACAAATAAGTTTTAAAGCGTTTTAAGACAACACAACATGTAATTTGAGAGAAAACAACAGTACCTTTATGAATCAAAATATGCATCGTCATTATCTATCACCTTCCACCATTGGTCAGGCAGCTGACAGATTCTAGCCATAAAGAATACTTCTTCGTATGATGTGATGATGTCATCAACCTATTTTTGCACTTCGTCACATGTCCTGAACCATACAGCAGACAAACCATGTTGCATTGATCAGAACAAATGATAGTCTGAAGGGGTTATTTCGGGACTATATGCCAGGTGCTCCAAAACTTTCCAGCCAAGCATCAGTAACGTTTCCTTGACCGATTTTGCGACGCGCGGCCTAGCGTTGTCATGCAGTAATTTCATGGGTCGCAAACCTTTGCCTGTGAATGGATGTTTCTGACAGATTTCCTGATTCAATCGCAGCAATTGTTGCTTGTAGCGATCATCAGTAACAGTTTGACCCTGTTCCAATAGTTCATAATAGAGCACACAGTTCATATTCCACCAGATGCACAGCATAACTTTCTTGGAGTGAATATTGCATTTCGCTGTCGAAGTTGTTGCTTCACCGGGGTCTACCCAGTGTTTTTTGCATTTGGGATTGTAGTACCATATCCACTTTTCATGACCCATCACGATTTTCCACAGGAAAGACTTTCTGTGTTGTTTATTCAACAGATTCAAACACTTCATGACACGCTCATCCTCTGGCTCAGGTCATGTGGCACCCATTTTCCTTCCTTCTGAATCTTTCCCATTGCCTGTAAACGATTGGAAATCGTTTTTTGAGTTACCCCCAGTTGTTCAGCTAGTTCTTTTTGCGTTTGTGACGAATCTTCATCCAGCAATGCTTGCAGTTCGACACGTGCAACCTTCTGTGGGCGCCGCTATGTTCTCGATCGCTAACATCAAAATCACCTGCTTTAAACCGTCTAAACCAAAACTCACATGCTTTTTGAAACAATGTTCTCCCCCAGAACAGAACAGATCGATGCACATGCTTTTGCAGCACTTTTTCCTTGATGAAATTCGTAACGAATGCAGTGTCGAATAAATGCAGTATCGCTTGCCATCTTTCCCCTACTAGTGTGTGTGCAAGTGCGTTTGACTGTTGGGCAAACTTCTGTGTCATATTTTATACTCTGGACCAGTTATGGTCACATGACAACAACGCAAGGGAATGTCGGATATGTAAGTTGGCGGTATACGTCACACAAAAAACGCTTTAAAACTTATTTGTACACCTAATAGTTATGAGTGTGCTATTAAAGTGGGGATTCAGAGCACTTTTTTGTTATATTAAAAAAGTGTAAAACAGTGCTGTTACAAAGTAGAAAATGCCATAAAAGAATAACTGCTTTCTAAAAAAACTTGTTAAACAGATTTAATTTATGAAATCTGTATTTCTAGAAATATGCATAACAACATGCAGGTTGTTTTGATCCTGAATTAATTTTTTTTCCCACTCTTTTATCATTACTTTCTTTTTTTTTTTTTTTTACTTTGTTTTTGACTGCCTTGTGGTAATCAAAACACATTTTTGCATTTTTTTTCGTGAAATTTACAATGCGTTGGGATTTAATGCTCCTGTAAATAAGTAACCATATGTGTGCAACTTCTGTAAAGTTTGAGCCAAAATGTGCAATGAATATATATTTCACAAATTATGAACTTGCTTATGTTGTTTATTTGACCAATAGGAAGATGGCTTTGTATTATGAAAAATCAACTGAAGTAATGCAAAAAAAAAAAAAACTAGTTTTGGTTGATGTGCTTGATGTTTATGATGGGCAGCTCTCACCTCAGGGCTTTTACTGACTATATATTTATATGTGGCTTTTGAACTGGTGGTCTGTGGGAGGTTATGTAATTTACCTACCATAGATGTAGTGTGATATCTAATATTTTCAGGGGGGGGGGGGGGTTGTATAAAAAAACAACTAAATCATTGTACATCATGAAAATGAGACTCTAGTTTGTGTAACATGCACACAGCCATGATGTTGGTAATTGATTTTGTTGAATGTGATTGCTTACTGTGTGGCTTTTAGCTGTCATTTCCTTATGCCATTCATCCCAAATAAAGGGTGGGTGTTATGTAGTAGCTGATGAATACTCATGGATACTCTTAGCCTTGAAAATATGTTCATTTAAGCTGACAATACGCTCAAATGAACATAATTTTTGGAGTTAAGTGCCACACCTGGTAAAAATCACTATTTAAAAAACAAATTCATTGCAAGAGCAACACCCCCAAATTTTGTAATCTCGTAGCCGTTGATGTAAAAGCTTCGACAAGTAATATTGTAACACGTTTGTAATGCTATCTGAACTACCCGCATATTTTTTAAAGTCAGTTTTCTGTAACTTCACAAGTTATTTTTGGTAATTTAATGAGCTAATATGAAAATGAAATGATTGATGGCATAAAAGTCCTGAATGTTCTTTCCCTTATTATTAAATTTTTTGTCTATTTGCAGTTAAAAGTCACTCTTAGAGATTGACATTGTTTATGAATTCAAGCATGTAAATACATTTTTCATGGCATGAATTACTAGTGTTATTTTTAGGTGAAAAGACTGCATTGTGATATCAAAAAAATGTCTGAACAAAAATAAAGTGAGAAATATTGAATAACTTTTTCTTATAGAAGAATGTTCATGAAAAAGGATTAATGGATGAATAAAGCAGAAATGTGCTTGGCAAAAACAACAAAAAAAGCAGTTCTGTTTTTAATTCTAAATGGAAATGGGAAATTCCTGGTTGTTTACTGAGCAGTTGTTTAGAGAATAAATTTGGAGTAAGCACCACATCGGCATAAGAGCCGCAGGGGAAGCAAACCACACTTTTTTACCATAAGAGCCACAGCTCTTAGCCTTAGTTCCTTACTCAAAACAAAGTAGCTAGTCAGTTTAAAATATGTACTCTGGGGCTGTAGCTCACATACTTTTGATAACAAGAAAAATACACAAAACTGTGCTGCTCTTTTGCAATGCTTGTACCCTTATGCATTATTGAAGTATATATATAGAGTTATAAATAGAAGATATATCTAATACATCAACTATTATCAGTCTACTGCTGGATGAAGGACACCCCAAGTTTCTTCCACAGCTTTATTTCTTGAACCAGACTCCATCATATCACTCTAGTATGCTTTCAAATTTCATCTACCCATCTCCCACCTGGTCTTTTTTCATTCCTTGGTATCCAGTATAACACACATACACACACGTACATTTCTCAGGATTTTTGCTGATACTAACATAAACAAGTAATGGCTTTTGTGCTGGTTTGTAAAATAGCCCTAAGCACATTCTCTTTGAACATACATTCTAAATCTAGCCAATGATGGATAGCTATCTATGTTCATGTCATTGAACACCAAAATCTATGTCATAGAAAACACTAAATAACACAGTAGTGGAAGAACAGACAAGTGTTTAAGCCTGTCTCTACCATGGCAGTTTCATGAAAACTCCTGTACTGTTTCAACAACCTCATACATATTCATTTGCAGTCATTAGATGTGGGAACTCTACCACTTGAACAGTGTATAAAAATATGAAGCGGATAATGTTTTCTTTGTAGAAATAGAAAATTGCATGGCATTTCTTAAACAGCTCAGTTCAAGAGCTTTAGTTATGGATATTTTTACCTTTATAAATATATTTAAAAACCTGAATTATTGGAATAAAACAAATCTTTGTGAGGTCAATTTGTAGTTGTGGTTAATAGCCCATTTTTGAAAAAAAGTATCCGACCATAAATATCATTAATGTTTCCATCTAGTTTGTTCTTGATTTCTAGGCCTTCTTGAGCTTCTTTAGGTTGTCTACTTAAAGACTTGCATAATTCCAGTTTATATCAGTTTTTTTTTTTTTTGTACGTGTCTCACTGATTCAATTTGATTTTACATATATATATATTTTCCCGTATGGGTTTCATGTTCTCTCCAGTGGGTCTTCAGCTGTCTTTAATATGTAAGCAGATTAACGTTCAGATTCTGTGCTTATAAATAACTGTAATAAAATTAATACACAAAGACAACATTTAAAAAATGTATTGTCTTCATCAGTATTGTGTTAGCGTATCCTTAGAAATGAAATTATTACACGCTGTATGCATGAGCAATCACAAATTAATGAAGTAAAAATATTACTTCATTTTACGTATCTTATTATGGGCATGAACTCTCCTCCAAACTACATTTATTCCAGCTTCGCATTACAAGACTATCCAAATTAAATTTTTTATATATTTTTTAATTCGTGTTATGTTTATTTCATCATATTCAAGTTTATATCTTGCATTAGTGCTATTGGTAGTGAAACCCATTGTAACATTCAAACTACATCCACATGATCTCCAGTTTCAATTCAAATTATTAAAATTGCAATAAGCTTTATTTAAAATAATTTCCAAATGCTTTTGCAAATTAAAAATTATTAATACATATTTACATCAATTTAAAAACACAAGGCTAAAAGATTTGCTCATCTCTGTAGAGACGAGCACTTTCGTGAAAGAGTTCACATAGTTGGGTCCTGGTTTTACACGTAGTGCGTCCGAAAACATAGTCTAGGGCACTAATGTCTTCCCCCATAGCCATCACAAAAGAAACAAGAAAAATGACTCTGAATTTTTGGGTGTAATGAGCACATCTTTTGAATCCGTTCTGATGCGAATTAAATTTATCAAAGCTATTCAAAGTCAATGGAACCACTATAGAAAACAGTAGTATCTGACGGCAGAAAGAAGTTTTTCAATTGAGTTTTTGATTCTGCAGATATTGCTGTAAACGGAAATGTGAACTTATGCTCTCTGGTTGCAGACTTGTTCATTAAGAAAAATTTGAAAATATATGAGAAGCATTTTGCAGCGGAAACGCTCTCCAACAAAAGAAGAATTTTTCAAATCGGACTCTTTAGAAGCAAAGGTATCTACAAATATAAGATATATATTTATGCCCCTGGCGGGAGAAAACATGCATTATTTTAAGAAGAAAGTGTTCTCAAAAGGTCTTTCGATGTGAGCGGTATCGGTCCAGAAAAGAATTTTTCAGTCGAGTTTTCAGGAACTCGCATTTTGCTGCAAATACACCAGGAGCAGAAATTAACATTTATGCCCCCTGATGGCCAAACCATTCTTTGCCAAATATTAGAAATTATATAAAACATATTTTCCACCAGGAGCTGTATGCGATACAGGAAAAAATTTTCAAATTAGAGTTTTGGAAGCAGAAATGTTGGGGAAAAGGCAATTTATCTTAATGCTCTCTAGGTGGAAAGTCTGAGTTACTTAAATTTTGAAATTATATGAAAAACATTTTACACCGGAAAAGCTATCCAACAAAGAAGGAATTTTTCAAATCTGACTCTTAGAAGTAGAGATATTGACAAAAATAAAGATATACATCTACTTCCCCTGGCGGAGACACCATGAATTATTTTAAGAAAAAAATATTCCGAAAAGGTTTATTGACGTGAGTTGTATTGGTCCACCAACAAATTTTTTTCAGTCAAGATTTTAGGAGCTCAGATTTTGCTGCAAATAGACCAGAAGCGGAAATAAAAACTTACGCCCCCTTATGGCCGAACCATTTTTAACAAAAATGAGAAATTATATGCAAAAGGTTTCTCTTCAGGAGCTGTATCCGGTGCAGAAAGAATTTTTTAAATTGGACCATTAGAAGAAGAGATATTGGCAAAAGTAAGATACACATCTATGCCCCCAGGCTGAGAAACCATGCAATATTTTAAGAAGAAAATATTCTGAAAAGGTTTATCAGCATGAGTGGCATCAGTCCGTGAACGAATTTTTTTCAATTGAGATTTTAGATGCTCAGATTTTGTGGCTAATACATCGGAAGTAGCAATTAACACTTGCGCCCCATGGCGGCTAAACCATTCTTTACCAAAAATTAGAAATTATATGCCAAAGAATTCCCATCGGGAGCTATATTCGCTGAAGAAATTTTTTTTTTAAATCAGAGTTATATTAGGAAAACTGCAATTTACTTTTACGCCCCCTAGCGGAAAATCTACGTGTAACTTGAAATACCTAAAACATTCTTCGACAAAAAGGGAATCAAACGGTAAAAAAAAAAATCAATCCAATGTTTAGAAGCAAATATATGGAATAAAATGTTATTTTGAAGTAGATATCTGCATTTACGCCCTCTAGTGGCAAAATTGTGCATGGTAAAAAAAAAACAAAATGGAATGATCATCATTCACATATTTTAAGCTTCCCAATGCAAAAAGAATTGTTTTAAATCTGACTAATAGTTGCAGAGATATGGTGTCTACAGACGAATGGATGGACAAACCGATAACATAAGCACGATCTTCTTTTTGACAAAAGACATGCTAAAAATTCAAATGTGCATCGCACTCTTACAGACTGGATACCATAGTTCATGTGCATCATAAAACACTTTCTGGTCATTTGAAATTTCTTCTCGTGACTGAAACAGGGCTGTCTGCGCACACACACTCCTATATCGACATATATTATTTATTATTCCTCCCCCCCCCCTTCTCATTTTTTCTGAGTTAGTCCATGAATAAATACAAATTCTTATGTGAATTGAAGCTACAGTGAAATCTTTGAATGGTAGTCAGTCAGGCACTTGGAGAAAAAACAACAGTAAAACAACTGACCATTGTTCGGGGGTTAGGTCTACTTATTTTTCAGTTGTGTTTGGGCTGAGCAAATCCTGGAATGATCAGTGTGGAATTAGAGACTGATGTGATCACCAGCAGTAGTAATTTGAAGTTCAGAATGTGACTGAGTAATGGTGGTCTACAGAAAACTGAGCTTACTTCAAGAGTGCAAATACCCAGATTTAGTATAGTATGTACAACCATAGGTGCCAACTTTCCAGAAATCCAATGGGTGCTCAAGCCCATAACCAAGACCACTGACATGGAGCATGAGCTGAAAAAAGATGGGGGGGGGGGGGGGTTAACATATGAAAATATGAAAACACAATGCAGGCTAATTTTTTTTTTCAAAAAGTTTCTATTTAACCTAGATTTTGACACTGTTAAGATAGATATCTGTTCCGAATGCGTCAACTTGTTGTCGAAGACCAAATGACCATAACATTTTTGGCAGTTAATTTGTTTTTATTCCCCCCCCCCCTGAATTTTCGGAAACCAGGGGTTTTTCAAAACACATGAAGATCAAAATTATTTATTTTTTTCTGAATTATTATTTGTGTTTTCCAATCCCAGGGCAGTTCAAATTTGTAAAGATAATGTGAATAAAAAAATTCTTGTTAAAGACGCAAAACTTTTCAATGAGCAAAACTTTCAATGGGGGCCTCACCCCCATTGAAAACATTTAATGGGTGCGCAGGCCCCGGAGCTCCCACACAGTCGGCACCCCTGCATACAACTGATGGGCTGCTATTGAATTTTTATACCAGCAATAATAGTATGAATGCAAGAGTTTTATTAGTTATCTCCACTTATGATTCACTAGAATTGGATGACTTACAGCTAAACTTCAACAGTTAATCATGGTGTAGATGATTTTAGGAAGGCACTGGTCTGACTCCTGGTGTTAAATATCCCTTTAGAAATAGCAAGCTATGGGACTAGGGTTAGGCCCCTTTTGGAAAAATAAAGCAAAACAATTTTAGAAGCAAAATTGTTTGTAGAGGCAGTAAAGTGTAACTGCACAGTTAGATGGTCATGGGTGAGAAAGCGGGAACAGAACCCACAAGGATCAGACTAAGAGACACCATCATGAATGGGCAATATTTCAGACACCAGCACTCACCTCTGCTGACCTCAGTGTGGACTGAAACATACACGGTAACTGGAGCTCACCTCAAGTAATTACTGTCACACGTCAAACTAAACTTACTCCTTCCTTTTCACTTAGGCATGCCATTTTGTTAGCACGAAGCATTTAAGGAGCTAGGAAAATCTTAAGTGACAAGATATCCATTAGTCGTCATTCTGGACTGACTGGGATGTCTGTTACCACTGTTAAGAAGTTCTGTTTTTCAAAGGTTATCACTGGTGACAGTCCTGTGATGGCTGTTATGTACTAACCAAAACTTTGTTGTTTGGAGGTCATCTAATGGAGGTTTCACTGCATAAAGTTTGGGTGTATTTTTTCATCCAGGGTCACTGATTCACAAATATGGTTTTGGTTGATATGATGTTTGAGATTCAGTTGTGCATTGTGTGTGCAAGTGGAATTACAGCTGCTTATTGTGTGGTGTACCCGTTCTCCAAACTGACTGCAGGTGGACCCTACTGCTTTTATTTCTTCTGTGTACAGATTTTTAATGCTGTAAAATGTCACACCACTAACTAACTTCATTAACTAACAAGTGCTGGCTGCAATGCTCGCTTCTGTTTGCCTGAGATGAGACCAGGTTTTGAATCCCAGATGAGGTATGAATGGTGTGCTTATCTGAAGATGCTATCTGTGTCTGTTCTTGGAATTAGTAGGCCTAAATTAGGGACAGGCAACTGTTTATAGCCCACAGAGTTTATGGTGGTCATTAAAACCCAGAATTGAAAAAAATAATTAAAACACACACAAAAAAAAACAAAAAAACCTAACAGATGTCAATGCACATACACAGGGCCTGTGTTAAGTATTTACTAGTTTGCCAAGTGTGATTTAAACAAAAAATTGGTGAACCATGAATGCATGCGTGTGTAAAATCGGCAAAATTTATGGCGGATCCCTTTTGTCTTTATGCCATTGTAGAAGCCTTATGACTCAGTAAGTGTTGGAGTCATGCGACTCAAGGCTGCTTTTTGGGACTGAATGATCATTAGTCTTTGAAAGAGGAATTTGTCAAGCACCTCTTCCATGAAACTGACTGATGCCTTTAAATGGTAAAACAACTGCACTCTTTTTACTTCATGATGTATGGACTTTTTTTAAGCAATCGCCCATCCCTAATTTATAGCTACTATTCGTCCTTTTATTAGGTTTGATGTAAGTATTGCTCTCATTTTAAAATTTTATTTTAAGCAAAACTGTTTCCCAGCTAACTGATAAAAATCTGGCTAACAATTTTCCAAAATTTGGCTACAACCGTGGCTAACATGTTGATTTTTTTTTCAATGTTTCTGTATGTGTGAACGTTCTTCCATATCATCAAAATACTTTGTATGGGAGTAAATTATTTTTTTTGATCTTTTTAGATTTTTACTGCATCATCAAATTTTGCAATCCCAGAATTTTCAGTGTGTTTGATAGCATTTTAAACATCCACACACATAAATTTCTAATATGCTTTGCAAGATGATAAAAAACTGGCTAACAATTTCCAAACAACTTTCCAATTTGGCTACAACTGTGGCTAACATATTGACTTTTTAAAATTTCACTATAATATATTACATCTTTCATTGCCAGTTACTAAAAAATGGGCTATGGCATCTGTAGTTTTTATATGAATTTGTGAATTTTTGTTGTAATCTAGTTAGCCATCGTTCAGAAATATCATTTTCGAAGTTTGCATGTAAAAATAATGAAATATCTTCATGATCGATTAAAGGCTTTTCAGTTGAGAACTTTTCACCGCAGATGAACAACTTTTTGACAAAGTATTTTCATATACCAAATTCTTAAAACCAAATTCTTTCAGTGCATATGGGGATCTTTTATGCAAATAATAGTTGACTTTAGTAGCATTGAATTCATTTGTGTAATTCACTTCAAAATATGGTCAGCATTTAAGAGCTTCATTTTAGCTTTTTTTCTAAGCAAGAACCAAGAATGATAAATTTGTTTTCTTTTTTCACTTGTCTTACATGCTGTAAAACCACATTAACTTAATCAGTGAAATTTTTTTTAGTTATACTTCTGATACTGTAATGATATTTATTGGTGTTAATAGTAGCAGTTATATTCTTTCCATACAGTCAGCCTATTAAGAGCACAATTTATTTGGATGTCATATAAGAAGTATTTTGAAGTCTGTACCCTTGGTCTGACAAAACAAACTTTCTCTGTGTTTTCTGCATGTCTCTTCAAGATTTTTCAAATGGTTTCCATGGGTGCTGATTTATTGCTTAGTTTTATGCAGCAACCTTAGTTTTGACAGTGATACACTGAATTATTCAGTGTTCCACTGTAACCTCAGAGCTCTCCTACGTAGCAGTAATTTGTTTTGTGGTTGCCTTTAATGTCTCAAAAGTCAGGAACAGTTTTGCATTAATACATAAAATTAATGCAAAACTGTTTGACTTTTGAGATTTTTTTTTTTTTTTTTTCCAAAGCAGAATAACTTCAGGGCTAGAAAAATCCAAAATTGTAGCTTCCAAGTTGGGCATGTTTGTCAAAAAAAAAAAAAAACCAAAAAAAAAACCCAGATGCCTGAACCAAAATTTTAAATGCCTGAATGCATACATACACATTATGCATAAAGTGTACTACTTTTTCTGAACATTTAAGAAAGATTATATGAAACAAAGTACTGCATTTCATAAATTGTTCCCCAGCAGTTAAATTTGAACTTGCCTATATTTCACTGCATTTCATAAATTGTAGCCAGTAGTGAGATATGAATTCACCTATTGGTCTTTCCATGTCAAGTCGGGACAAAAATGTAATGCGTTTGTTCTAAACCTTTTGGATTTTAATGAAACTTAGTGTACTTTCAGACTTTATAAAGAAACTAATTGGTGCAAAATTTCAGCTTTCGACATATAACACTTTTATAGTTATAGGACTTCGAAATTTACAAAAATGGCATTTTTGTATCTATCACAAATGACAATAATTGTAGATCTAATTAGTCAGCAAGGCTCACATGAAAGATTATTACATGAGCATTTTTCTTTTGGAGATATCACAAAGTAATATTTTGGAGCAATTTAATTTGGAGCAAGGTCATATTTTGGAGTAATATTTTGGAGCAAGGTCATTTCATTCATTTTGACCTAGAATCTCCCAAAACACACCCCAATGATTTTATTAAATATAGGAAAGGAACCTCTGAGTATTAAGAAAATTAAGTGGAAATTACAAAAAACTTTTTTTAAACTTTTTATCATGAAAAGAGCCCGACATTTTACATGCCCCATTGGGCTTGTAGGAAAAAGTAATGTGTGTCTGGACAGCATTTTTACATGCCCAGCAATATAATTTTCAAGCCCTAAACTTCATGCATCTAGGTAAATTTTCGGCTGTGTGCATCTTATACAAAATATTTGTGATTAAATGCCTCTAAAACTGTGGTAGTACGAACTGCACACCAAGTACTGAAGCCATTCAGAAAGTAAATATAAGAATATTAAAAAATTATCTTTCATTTTTTCAAAAGTAAAAATAGTGCATGCTATGTATGAAAATTTTATGTAATGCATTATCTTATATGTAAGCATAGTGTTCTACTCATCAAAGAAGCAAGAAAAAAAAAAAAACAAAAAAAAAGAACTTCGAATGGCCCATGCTTAATCTTGTTCTTCCTCTTTTCGGATTCTTTAATCTGTTTGTACCTGGCACATTCACTGCATGCCTGGTCTTGGAAGTGACCATTTCGCACAAAATTCAAGTGTGTTGCAGTGTTTCAAGTGAAATCTTGTGATTTAATAATAACTCTTTTGCTTTAATGTTGGTGCACTTACGTAGATTGAGGACCTATCAAGTTCATTCATGTACAGATACACTTGTTGATGCGAATGCGTTGATGTTAACTTTGTTGCATCTGTCTTTCAAAGATTTTATTTCTATGTGTACTTTTTTTCATGCTGATTGTTCAAAAGCGGATTTCATCACAGTGAAGAATCCGAAGATTTATGCTATTGTTAAAAAGTAAAAAAAAAAAAAAATACTTTCCTGTATTTTTCTTTTCTGTACAGATGCTTGTATTGTTTTGTGTAATTGTGTTATGCATTTGTAGAAATTGCAGTTTATAGCCAGTATGGGGAACATCTAGGATTTTAAAACTGTCATTCTGTGCAGAAGATCAGTATTAGAATATTAGTTTCTATTGAATCTAGTTGGAATGTGTATATTTTGATTTAAATCTACTTTCGTGTGCTCAGTATGATTTTAGCAATGTGACATAGATTCTTGTGAATGTGTAAGAATTGTTGCGATAGTCAGGGAAAGAGGTTTTCTGTATTTGATTTGGCAGTTGCTGTTGTCACAAAAAATGAACTGGCTATTCTTTGAAACATAGTTGTTCTTTAATCTTTGTGGTTGTGCCACACTTGGCCAGATTGGATGTTCCCCCGAGCTGTTTCACCCTGTGAGTCCTGAAATGTTTCATATAACTTTGATATTTTTAGCCACTCACTGCAGATGCATAAAATTAACTCATCACTGTAGCATTTTCTGAGAGCACATATGGGTCTTTTAAAAACTATGTACAGTTCCCATGTAGAGTGCCAAGGATGTAAATAGAATTTCCAGAAGCCTATATGCTGATGTTGCATAGAAAGTACCGTTACAAATGCTGAAGTTCTATGAGAAATGTTGCAGTTTCAATGAGATTTGATTTTTTACTTCTGTATTGTACAGTCTGTAAGATATTTCATTTATTTGTTTGAATCTCTGGGAGCTGTAGCGAGCAGCTTTGTGTAATGTTGGCCTCTGTGATTGTTCAAAACTAATCATATTGTTGTTACAGTCCTTATTAGTAGTTGGTTGATCTCAAGTCATTGTGCCTTTGTGTAGAATTTGTAAATTAAAAAAAGGAAAAAACAAACATAAATACACTTTTCATTGATGTTGTGTTGAATTTTTTTCCCTACACAGATTTATTTTAGTGAATTAAGTTGGGTTATTTATCATCTGTAATAAGTGTGCAGTTCTTTGTTTTAAAGTGATAAACAGTTAACAATAAACCAATAAGAATGTTGGGGGTTTAGCGACCACCATGAGCAACTCAACGAATTATAAGCAGTTGCCTGTCCCTAACATACGGCCGCTGGCTCTAGGGATGGGGGAGAGTCAGTGCTGTAAGACAAGCAAGACATCCATGCCTCACCGGGATTCGAACCCGGTCCCATCTCGAACGAATGATTAGAAGCCCGCGCTGAGACCAATGCACCACCGAAGCGGCAGTGTGTGTGTGTGTTCACTGTCGCAGTCCAGCGTCTGTGACCCTCTGAGGAAGTAGGTTTTTGATTGGCAGGATTGCTTTGGAGCAGGTGGCTTAACGGATTACATCAGTTTTTTTTTGTACATCTAGACGAATCTATGGCTAGAGCTGCAACCTCATTTTTTTAATTTAAGGTTTAACGACCACCGTGAGCAACTGAATAGGCTATAAGCAGTCGCCCGTCCCAAACTTATGGCTACTGGTTGCAGGGAAGGGTGAGAGCCGTATGACGAACAGCATTCATACCTCACCGGGATTCGAACCCGGACGAATGGTCATAAGCCAGCGCTTAGACCCACTGGGGCGGCAACCTCATTTCGAAATCGCACGAGAAATGAAAATTCGGACCGAAATACTGCTTGCAAAGCTCAAGAAGATGGAGATTCTGAGGATGGTCTCAGTGCAGAAGCTAAATAACCCACTAGTTTTATGATTAAATAATACACTAAGTGACATTGAATTAGAGGTACCTGCCTAGTAACGCCTTGGGACACTTCTTGTCCTATCATATACAATTGGGAAACTAATTTCCCCGAAGCCGCCTCGGTGGCGCAGTGGTCTAAGGCACTGGCCTCTGATCATTCGTCCGTAAGGGGTCCGGGTTCGAATCCCGGTCAGGCATGGGCGTTGTGTTTGTCTTACGGCACTGGCTCTCTCCCTTCCCTGGAACCAGTGACCCTATATTAGGGACGGGCGACTGCTTATAGCCCATTGAGTTGCTCACGGTGGTCGTTAAACCTCCAATAAAAAAAAATGCATACCTGCCAAATTTTACGCATTTTAACTGTTCTTTACTATTCTACGCATAGATCGCTTTTTTTTTTACACATTTCCGTATATTTAATAATTTTTTTTTTTTTTTTAAATCTTCCTTGAGAAATATTTGGTAGTTTCAGTTAAATCATGCCTGCCAACTGTTCGGGAATTTGCGGAAGTGTTCCGTTTTTTTATTTCCCAGGGTTCCCACGCAACCTGGAAAACCGGGAAAACCGGGAATTCTCAGGGAATTTGAAAATTGTTCCAAAAATCAGGGAAAACTCAGGGAAAATTGTGTTTTTCCGTAAAAATCAGGGAATTTTTTATCAGGGAACTATAAAGGCAGGGAATTTTTTATTTTGCCAGAAAAATATTTTGTTTCAGACTTTTGTAAAATATATTTCTGTATTGCTAAGTTTTAAAATAATTCCGAGTTGTTTTATCCTTCGAGGCAACTCCGTAACCCACCCACCGATTAAAGTGCAGCTGTGCAGGGGAGTGCGTCTCTTTGCGGTTTCCCCGTCTCCAGATGATCTAAACTACAACCGAACAAACATACAAGTCAAAGCGTGAAAGAAAGCCATTAATCACACACCCATTTCGCAGGCTCTTATCTGTTGGCGTTCGCGAAGAGAGGCAGTCATTTGTTCCTGAGTAGGTGCCCCGGTTCTCTGCGTAGACTGGGAAAAAAATTATGAAGAAGCTATTTTCTCAATTTTTTAAATAACCGACTGAAATTTTTACAGTGGGCAAGATATATTAAAATAACGTTCCATTTTAAATTTCGCCGAAATTCATTGGAAACTTTAGAAGTTGAGCTTTTTTTTTTTTTTTTTTTCTCCTTTTGCATGTTCTACGTGTCTTTTATCAAACCGTACAAAAACATTTTATTTTGCCGGATGTTGGTCATCCTAATAAATCCCCCCTTCCCCTTCAACAGCAGTGTGGATGAATGTTGCAAATTGAGGGCACCTAATTTATTTTGAAAAAGGTTCGTATCACTTACGAACTAAAACTTCGCTTTCGTAATTCTGTAGCAGAATTGGTGTACTTGGAAAAGTATGTACCTTCAAATGTTAGAACAGGGAAAATATTATGAAATAGGAAGATTCTTCAAAGAGGGGGAAAGATTTATTTTTTTCATAGTACTTACGAGTATTTTGACAAAAAATATATGAAAAATACCATGCAATGAAGCTGGTACTATTGCATACCTACCATATTTCCCAGATTTCACGGCCGTTTTCTAGATTCGTTGTCTTCCGGTTTTACGGCCGTAAAGAGATTTTTTTTTTATTCTGTCATATTTCTATTTCATAATGCATGAAGAAATTTATTTATAGCTATTTTAAGACGATATTCCAATTACTGCAAGAGCTGGCTGGTTGCGAAAAATAGGGGTAGTCCGACACCCGGAACCATAGATTTTCACATCTGGGTCATTCCACGCAAAATCGTCAGATATTGAAATAATTTTCCACCAACACATCTCCGATTCGTGCGATTTTATTTTATTTTTTTTTTTTTTTACAGGTAGCTGCCTCCAAGTTATAAAAAAAACCCCTGAAAGTTTCAATTTTTTTTGTTTCTGATAGATTAGAAGATATTATTTTTTGAATTTTTGTGCATAGTAGAACCGTTTTCCGTAAAAACGCAAATATCTCCGTTATTTAGAATAAGAAATATAAAATTCATCATTCTCTCGTAATTTTTCCCAAGGTTTCAGCTTATACATAGGGAAAAAAAAAAAAATTGCGAGTACAAAAGTTAGACGGGGTAGAAATTTTCTTGTAATCGTAAATTCTTCTTCTTGCGTTGCTGCACCTCACAAGATTTGCATAAATTATTCATTTCACATCTTTACCCTCACATTGCCGGAAAAAAAAAAAAAAAAAAAAAATCTACCTAGTTACTACTGATGAAAATCTTTGCCGTGCGTGCTCTATTGGTTTCAGGTTTGTCAGTGCAGGCGCTAAAGCCTCTGTCTCCGTTTTGGATGACGTTATTTGTGGGGAGTTACTGCAAATGACCTGAGTGGGCTCCAGACCTTTCTCGCACTTTGCCTGATCAACATCGCACAAATGTATTGCCCTTCGTAAAGATATTGTTAAGTATAAACATGCCACTCGCCGCAGGATGATAAATTATGTTCACAAAAAAGTGTTAGGAGGATTTTATGAGCACACATGCACACAAAACTTCCTCTAATTGTTTCCCGTACAAGTAATTTGACGTAGCGTGGAAATGAACTGTGACCTGCGAGAAAAGTTCAGTACTAATGTTTGCGTCACAAACGTAGCCAATCAATTTTAAGACTTCCGGATTTTGGAAGTACTAATATGAACTGTAGCCTCTCAGGCAAAATGGTATTCCGTATTAACTGTTAGTTTTCCCCACTTGTTGCTTCCATTATTTTTTCTTTATCCCTGGGTTTAATTTTTTTGCCGTTATGGCATTAGGATCTCTGTGTGCCAGCTTATTGGTTATGAAATTTAACAGCACAATGCCTAAATATCCTATGCTGCGTTATTTAGAAGCAAATAGCAGAGGTGCCAACTATTACGAATTGTCCGTAATTATTACGGTTTCGACTGTCAGATTACGGAATTACGGACAGGTTGGAAGAATTACGGAATTCAGTGTGTTTTGGAGAATCCCAATTTTGTATCCTTTTTTTTTTTTGTTAAACCCTTTTAGTGCGACGCTGCCGATTTCTCGGCCTTCGATTTTGATCCACATATTTTCCGAATCAGACTGCGGATTTCGGTGTCTCAATGATCATATCATTTATCAATCATATCGTTTTGAAATGGAATGTCCATGAATCATATCGTCAAACAGCGATATTATCGGAAGAATGGTACCGTAATTTTCGTCGTATAATCCGCGGATTATCTGCTAAAAAAGTTAAAATTATAGGTTTTGCGGATTATACACCGATGCGGTTAACACGCCGATTGCCGGTGGTGCAGTGGTCTAAGACGCTGGCCTCTGATCATTCGTTCGTAAGGGGTCCGGGTTCGAATCCCGGTCAGGCATGGATGTTGTGTTTGTCTTACGGCACTGGCTCTCTCCCTTTCCTGGAACCAGTGACCCTAAATTAGGGACGGGCGACTGCTTATAGCCCATTGAGTTGCTCACGGTAGTCGTTAAACCTCCAATTAAAAAAAAAAAAAACACGCCGATTTAAAATATATATATATATATATAACACCTTCCGATTTAAAAAAATCTGCAGCGTGATTGTGCAGGGAAAGGTGTAATAATTGGAAAAGGAACTCCCTCGGAAGAATTTTCCTCAGTTCAGGAGTTTGTACGGAGCGGGGAGGAGGGGGAGGAATGTCGTAATGAAAGATCGGGATAGTTGTGGGGAGGGACGGCAGGGGTCATTTTGTTATCGTTGAGGAGAGCTCTGACTGTCGTGCCGGCTCTGTTTTTTGGCTAAAAGCCAAAGAAGTACGCACAGCGCTTGCTGCACGAACCTATGCGTTTCTCCTTTCGGATTTCATGTGCGTGACCTTGTATCTAGTTTGCTTTCGTTGTTTTGGCGAACGTCGCTGCTGCTGTTTTCCTTCATTGCTAATCATGATGTCTCTGAAAAGGAAACGTTTCAGTTACACTGCCGAATTTAAACTTGAAGTGGTGGACAGAATTGAGGATATGATCATGTCACTGCGCGATAGTTTTGAGGTCAGAACACAATCGTGCAGCAACATACGGAAAGCCTCTGTGTCGCGATCTAAAACGTAAACAAATCCGTTGGTAAATTCCGCGGGAGAATTCACGGAAGTTTTTATTGGCCCACGTATAAGACGATCTCTCAACTCTGAAAGCAGGAATTCCTCCAAAAACTTTCGACTTATACGCGAGTACATACGGTATTTCTACGACTTGTTCTGTATCAGCCTTTCGTCATTGGCAGTGTAATGCAATACTGTGGAGCTACATCGGCGTGATCTATGGATGCCACACCCTTTATCTGTTCGGAGATAAAAATATAAAACAGTAACCTTTAAAAATGAATTTCTTCATTTAATAAAATAGTTTTTTTTTTCTCTTAATTCTTCGGACTCATGTGTTTCTGGAACGTGGAAAGAGCGACGTATTTATTTATTTACTGACGCCACGTATTTGGAGGATTTTCACCTTGGATCTCGCCCTTTGGAATTAACTGCTATAATATATATAACCAGTGCCCTTAATACCCACCAGATGGAGACGTCTCAGTAGGTGAGCCCATCTTACGGATTTAAGATGTCAGAAGCTGACTTAAAAATACACATAGCACCGTGGATTGTTGGCCACCGTGGTGTAAAGCTAACGCGCTCGGTTAGATATCGAGAGATCCGTGGCTCAATTCCCCGGCGGCGGCTGAAAACAATTTTTCGGTTGCTATGTGTTTCTGGAACGTGGAAAGAGCGATGTGTTTATGTGACCGACTTTTCTGTCGGAAATTCCACTTCTGATTCAACATCTATGATGTGCGAATTATACGGCGATTTTTTTTCCTAAATGTCACAGTCTGCGGATTATACGAATGATTTTTTTTTTTATGTGAATTTTGCGGTTTGCGGATAATACGACGAAAATTACGTGTAATATGCCGTAAGTGTCGTCGTAAAAGAGTTTGCGCTTGCTATCGGTTCCCCACGCAATTTCTCCGTGTGACAGAAGAAAGGTTACTTTAGCCAAAACGTTTCCTACTGCAGTTGAGGCAGGGCTGTTCACTTGGAATTGTTGGTGTATTATAAAACGTCGTACTGTCGGAAATCACTTTTTCGAGCCCCGTTCGAAGTGCAATAACGATCAACTCGTCGCAACGCGTGGTCCCGCGATGACGGATGTTTATATTTCTTGCGGACTTTCGCCGCGCGGGAGAACGAAGTGCGGTGTTTTATTACTAGAAGCTCTTCACAGTATTCATTTCTTTTTCCTAAACAAACAGACACAATCGCAAAACTCCGTGAAATACGAATCCCCCTCTTTTTATATGATATGATTGGAGGTTTAACGACCACCATGAGCAACTCAATGGGCTATAAGCAGTCGCCCGTCCCTAATTTTGGGTCATTGGTTCCAGGGAAGGGAGAGAGGCAGTGCCATAAGACAAACACAACATCCATGCCTGACGGGATTCGAACCCGGACCCCGTTCGAACGAATGATCAGAGGCCATCGCTTAGACCACTGCGCCACCTTTTTCCAAACTCGTGTTAGCAGAGGATGACTTTATTGACAGCTTGTTCCTCAGACTAGGAGACGTGCTTTTTCCTACTGCGTGAAATTTTTTTCTAAGATTATTTGAAATGGCTTGTAGTGAGAGTGAAAGTTTACCAAGTGATGGTGATGAATTTGAATCAACTGAGAGTGATATTGGCCAAGCAACATCAAGCCAGAAAACTAGCCACAGTGCCATGCACACCATATCTTCTTCAGAAGGTGAAGATCTTCATAGTGAATCTTCAGATCATGAAAGTTCTGAAAGGGAATGGGAGGATGTAATGGAGGGAAGTGATGAACAACCTCAGCATCCTTTTGATTGTCATGAAATGCAGGGGCCCAAACATGCTCCTGCAACTGATGTGGCACCTATTGCATATTTTTACTTGTTTTTTACCAATTTCATCCTTGGAATTATTGTTCTGAAACAAATAAATATGCAAAGAGGTTTTTCCAGGGACATCCAAATCTTTCTCTCAAATCTTGAGCAAGGAAATGGAAAATGCTGAAATAAAGGTTTCCTTGCGTGCCTTCTAATATGAGAGTAATCAGTAGCCCATGTAGGATGAGATGAGATGATTGCCGAAGGCATATCCAGTCAAAACAAACACCAGGATTGTGTAAAATTAAAGACTCGATCAAAGCCTTTGGATAATTTTTTTGCAAAAAGAATGAAAATAGCGTGATAAACGCTGAATTGCTGTTTACTGCAATCGTTGTGGAGCATAACCTACCTATAGCAATCTGTGATCATGCTGGTCGCTTCTTTCACACTATGTTCCCAGACTCTGATATTGATGAAGCTGGATATCCTTGAGCAGATGTGGCATGGAATGAAATATCTAAGATGAAGGATTCATCTGGCCTTCCCAAGTATTCTGCATTGCCTAAACTAATGTTGGCAATATTGACTATCCCTCACAGCAATTCCTCTACGTAGAGAATATTTAGTATAGTAAGGAAAAACCTCACATACTTCTGCCCAACAATGAGCACCAAAACATTATGTGCCCTTCTTATACAGAAAAGTAAAGCATTTTCCTCAGGTGAGCTGTGTTATAAAAAGTTTTCTGAAAAAGAATATACCACTGCAAAACAAGCAACAAGGGAGTTTTTATGTCAGCAATGACATGAGGTAAGTACAATATTGATAATTTAATTTCATATTTTTTGTGAGGATAGTGTAAACATATAAAGTTATTACACATTTCACGCATTAATTTCTCATGAAATACCCATTCCACGCGTTATCGATGAGGCTTCGTATGGTGATTACCGATAGGCACCTCATACAAGTATTACAGGTTACACAGTAATACTATAATATTGTCCTTAACTTTGAAAAAAAATGGCGTGTTACATTACTGAAAGTTTGTGTTCGATTACTGAAACATTACTGTAAAATACCCTATTAATTACTGATGCGTTCTGCTAGAGGTTGGCCCCTCCGAAATAGCATAGATTCGATGTTCTCATTGCCATGTGCAAGAACTAACGTTAGCTAAAATAATTACAATTTTGATTTTTAAATGTCAGCAGTATTTTCCCTGATTGCTAGAAATTGTTGGGATGGTACTGGCACACGTTTTTCCTCAGACACAGAAATGCTGTCACGATTTCTGTTCTCTCTCTCTTCTTTTTTTTATTTTTTAATAACTGTTTTACTTTGCTTTGTCTTTAAAGATTCTAAGTAAACTCCAATAGAAAATACAAATTGGTAGATCGATTTGATAGAACCGCTCTAACAAAATGTTAAGAGACTGTCAGACACTCACCATTTTATCATTCCCATTAGACTTCAATTTCAGCAAACGTTTCTGTGTTGTTTAATATTTATGTAAAATAAGCACTTAAAGGATTTAAAGCTTCATTCAGCATTGTATCATTTAAGGGCAATTTATTCTCTTCAGTCACAATTCTCCCAGCTTGCATTTTTAAACCTAACTGGAACTCTAAATGTTGTGAGTCGTTTAAAATGTTATTTATATACTTGTGTGCACTTAAAATACAGATAAATCAGTTGTATAACTTCACCTAATCGACTGAAATATTTCATTATATGTAGAATTTAAATTAAGTCTTTGTTCAAATATTCTTTAAAACATGTAAATACATGGTTTACATGTTTTAAAGAATATTTGAACCAACGGTACCAAAAATAAATAATGGTACCAAAAATAATATGCCTCATGCATTTAATTGTTATTAAAAAAAAGCAGGTAATTGTATAAAGGACAGTTATTTAAAGAATTAACAAATGTATGCTTTCGTAAGGAACGAAAGAATGTAAGGAAATGCAACAATTTGTCGCAATGTGATTTGATTTGCCGCTCTGGAAAAACTCTCAGGACCACCTGGAAAACCTGGAAAAGTCAGGGAATTTTTTTCTACTTTTGAGTGGGAACCCTGTCGGTTTTCCGGCCGGAAAAACTTCCGAATTTAAAAAATTTTCTGTATTCTTTGCTAAAGTAAAAATATCCCTATAAATAAAATATATAACAGATTGGAATTTTGCGCCAAAACAAAAATCTTGCGCTATCTTGCTACAAAAGGCAGATTTTGCGCCAAAACACCCGTGCCCCGTCGTCTTCGTCGGGACTTCGGCATAGTAAATTTTCCGTTCCGCTTGACGCTGAATAAGATCATGCGGTGGGAAAAAAGATTCAGAGACTAAAGATTTGAACTACTGCGGATTTTACGTAGCTACTATGAAAATCGTCGGTCCTCTACGAACGACGGAAAACATCGAGTATGCTATAGAAATTGTCTGTCCGCTACGGACGACGGAAAACGTCGAGTATGCTATGGAAATCGTCGGTCCGCTACGGACGACGGAAAACATCGAGTATGCTATGGAAATCGTCGGTCCACGGTGGAAAACATCGAGTATGCTATGGAAATCGTCGGTCCCCTACGGACGACGGAAAACCGAGTATTCTATGATAATCGTCGGTCCGCTACGGACGACGGAAAACGTCGAGTATGGTATCAAAATGTGATATGATTTGTTTGTATTATAAAGATCTAAAAAATATCAAATGCATAAATGTTTGCGCATGGTTAAAAAATCATTAGAAATGTCGTTCGCGCATAGTTTAAAATAAATCGTTGGAAATGTCGTTCGCCGCCCCGGTGGCGCAGTGGTCTAAGCGATGGCTTCTGATCATTCGTCCGAAAAAGGTCCGGGTTCGAATCCCGGTGAGGCATGGATGTTGTGTTTGTCTTACGGTACTGGCTCTTTCCTTTTCCTGGAACCAGTGAACCTAAATTAGGGACGGGCGACTGCTTATAGCCCATTGAGCTGCTCACGGTGGTCGTTAAACCACCAATAAAAAATAAAAATAAAAAATGTTCGCGCATAGTTTAAAAATAATCATTGGAAATGTCGTTCGCGCACAATTTTACACTTGAAGTTTCACAGGTTGGCAGGTATGTGAATGTTTACAAGACTAGTAAACTTGCCGGCACTTTAGACTAGGAAGGGAAGTGCGAAAAAGTGAAATACTATCTGTTGTACCTCGGTCAAGGGTGAGAAAGGAAGACAGCATCAGCAGAGATTTATAATGGAAAAATAAGAGCGTCTTCGAGAACTCTGAAGAAACTGAAGCAGTTGACGATAATCTCGCAAAGGATTTGAAACTCCTCTTGTTGTGGAAACGGCTGCCTGGGCGCCGTCGATGTTCTACCGTTGTGCGGACCGCATACGAGCGTGCCATTCTCCCCCGAAAAGGAAAATTTCACTATCCATGATAACGAAAGATCTGTGGATTATTACGCTGCGCTCATTTTGTGTGACTAATTCACTTTTCCTTCATTTCGATACAATCCCCTCCTAGGACGATTGAATGTGAGACTCACTTATTCCTGGTGTGGCAGGAGAACTTTGATAACTGATGGGCGCATATAAGGCCCTCCATCCGTATGTAAATAACCATTCATGTACAGAAATCGCTTCCTATTAGCTTCGTAGATAAACGCTGTAAAGAGAATTTGCATCCATTTTCTGCATGTTTTGAGATGACTGCGGAATTGCCTGAAATAAGGAGCGATGCTGTAATCCGCCGCCCCGGTGGCGCAGTGGTCTAAGGCGTTGGCCTCTGATCATTCGTCCGTAAGGGGTCCGGGTTCGAATCCCGGTCAGGCATGGGTGTTGTGTTTGTCTTACGGCACTGGCTCTCTCCCTTCCCTGGAACCAGTGACACTAAATTAGGGACGGGCGACTGCTTATAGCCCATTGCGTTGCTCACGGTGGTCGTTAAACCTCCAATCAAACAAAAAAAAAAAAAAAAAAAGATGCTGTAATCCAGAGATACGTTCCCAGCCTTGTTATTTCATCCGATAAAATACAAGGTGTCAGAAGTTCGTTTGGTTCCGGACGCTTAAGTAGCTCGACCATACCGGTAATAATATTTTCCTTTTAAGATATATTTAGTGTTGTAAATAAATGTAAAGTTTCACTTTTAAAACACTGGGTGTCGTACATATTGAAGCTCTTCTGTCCTTTGGCTTTAGGTTGTAATACGATCACTCTGCAGTTGGCTGTAAATAATACGATCGTTCTCCAATCGCGTTACTCAGGAAAAGAGCTAGGCCACATGGGGTCAGTCTGAAACTGTCAGTCACCTAGGATTACGTATAAGAGAGGTGCCAACATTTATTCACAGCAGGGCCACTTGGCCAACGTTCGTGACTGCCACGGAGATCTCAGGTTCGATCCCAGCAGGTACGAATGCTCGAACCCCTAAATATCTGCCGTGCGTCGGATGGGCACGTTAAGCCGTCGGGCCCCGGGTAATAAATAAGGGCGTCTTCCTCCCCCTTTCTACCTCGCTCCCGTGTCACTTTCCTATCGGGCACTCTATCCCAAACCTCCTAGCTTCCTATTTCTAAGGGTTGTTTAAGACCTGGGGTCAGGCACTCCCTTCCTAAAATCCTCTGCTTATGATCTGATCTTATTCACAGCAGCGCAGATCTGCCACGTATAGCTCAAGAGTGGCCGCCCCAGTGGCGCAGTGGTCTAAGCGATGGCCTCTGATCATTCGTCCGAACGGGGTCCGGGTTCGAATCCCGTGAGGCATGGACGTTGTGTTTGTCTTACGGCACTGGCTCTCTCCCTTCCCTGGAACCAGTGACCCTAAATTAGGGACGGGCGACTGCTTATAGCCCATTGAGTTGCTCACGGTGGTCGTTAAACCTCCAATTAAAAAAAAAAAAATAAAGCTCAAGGGTGTACTACTGTGAAAGATGCGGAACAACTACCTCCGCTATGAAAAGTCCCTAGCGTTTTGAGCGAAAAGCGACAAAATTAGTGGTCGGAATCCATTTTTGTTTGCTTAGCAGTTTATTGGGCAAAATTGCTATTTAAGACGCATTTTCAAGGTGGCAGAGACTTTCTAGAAATAAATTTGATATGAGAAGTTAATCAAGAGTGCCTCGGACTTTCGGCCGCCGTCCGTTCAGCTGGGAAATGTGTAAGTTGGAAGGAGAGGAAGCGATACGATTTCTCCTAACAGACACAATTCGCAACACCACGACAGTAAATTTACAATCGAAAAAATGAGAGGTGGGAAGTACTTGGGCAGCCGTAGGGAAGAGAGGGTGAAAAAAAGACGATATAATGAGATCTTGTTAGGTAACGAAGCTGTAAATGGTGGTGGGTAGTGGAGTCGATGCAGGAGACACCGTTGTTGCCTTCCCCTGGAGACGCTGTGAGCTGGCTAACCTTTAACGATAGTATACTCTTAAGTTGACTTGGCGTATAGTATCAAACGAGGACCGTTATTTCATTATCTGAGGCCATTTGGGTTGCTGTCTACGTAAGAATGATAAGAAATGCACAATATGGGACCAAAATGGCAAATTTTCCGAGGCCGTCAGTTCTTGCGTGCGTGATGGGTTCCACGGATCCCTATTCTTTTGACAGCGTCTCTCTATCATCGAAGTTAGCCATTTCAGTAGTACATATAGGAATGATAACAAATGCAGGATATGGTAACAAAATGGCACATTTTCCGAGGTTCTTGCTTGCATGTCGGTTGATAGGTCCAACGGATCACTATGCTTTTGACTGCGGCGCACTATGATCGCCGAGCTGTGCTACATACACTGACGGAAAAAAAAAATCCCAACACCACGAAAAAATAGTTGTAGAGGAATGAAATGGCGGCAATACATTTGTATAGGTAACATATTTAATCGATTAAGGTTTCAAGATCACAGCTTATTGTAAGCGCGAGAAAAGCCATTTTAAATGTGAAATGCTGGTACATTAATAACAGGTGTAACCGTAAGAATGTGGAATGCAAGCACGCAAACGTTCATGCATTGTGTCGTACAGGTGCTGGATGTCACTTTGTGGGATGGAGTTCCATGCCTGTTGCACTTGGTCGGTCAATACAGGGACGGTTAATACTGGTTGGGGTGACGCTGGAGTTGTCGTCCAATGATGTCCCATACGTGCTCAATTGGTGAAAGATCTGGTGATCTAGCAGGCCACGGCAACATGTCGACCCTCTGTAGAGCTTGTTGGGTTACAACAGCGGTATGCGGGCGAGCGTTATCCTGTTGGAAAACACCCACTGGAATGCTGTTCATGAATGGCAGCACAACAGGTTGAATCACCAGACCGACGTACAACTGTGCCGTCAGGGTGCGTGGGATAACCACGAGAGTGCTCCTGCTGTCATAGGAAATTGCTCCTCAGGCCATAACTCCAGGTGTAGGTCCAGTGTGTCTCGGCCGCAGACAGGTTGGTTGCAGACGCTCACCTGGCCTCCTTCTAACCAACACACGGCCATCACTGGCACCCAGGCAGAACCGGCTTTCATCAGAAAACACAACAGATCTCCACTCCGTCCTCCAATGAGCTCTAGCTTGACACCACTGACGTCGCAAACTGCAGTGGTTTGGAGTAAGTGGAATGCACGCTACAGGGCGTCTGGCTCGGAGGTGTCCTTCAAGTAACCGATTTGTAACAGTTCGTTGTGTCACTGTGGTGGCAAATGCAGCTCGAATTGCTGCCGCAGACGCGGTACGATGCGCCACGGCCATACGCCATACACGGCGGTCTTCCCTCTCAGTAGTGCCACGTGGCCGGCCGGAACCCGGTCTTCTTGAGGCAGTACCTTTCCTTGACCACCGCTGCCAACAATCATGCACAGTGGCTACATTCCTGCCAAGTCGTTCTGCAATATTGCGGAAAGAAAATCCACCTTCTCGTAATCCTATTACACGACCTCGTTCAAACTCCGTGAGCTGTTGATAATGGCTTCTTCGTCTTCTTAAAGGCATTCTTGACTAACATCAACACCCTACGTCGAATCTCAACGATAACTAACGCTCACGAACGTTACAGCGCATATTTACAGCAAACCTGCTTTGCATGTTCCGAGGGGCGCTACTAGCGCCACACGTATGCGCCGAGCGCGAAATTTGCATAGACGTCATCTTACAGATGTACTCTCACCGCCTACCAACTGTCGTTTATCTAACACAACCCCTTCTTGGTGTTGGAATTTTTTTTTCCGTCAGTGTATGTTAGACTTCAGGGGTGATTAATCAATGAGGTGACTGCGACACTCAACCATGTGTTCTATCTTTAACAAAAGGCTACTCTTATTTAGGTTGATCCTGGTTTTTTTTACAAGGAGAGAGGGGGAGGGGGTTAGCGATCACCGTGAGCACCTCGATTAGCTATAAGCAATCTCCCGTCCCTAATTATTATTATTATTTTTTTTTTTTTTTGATTGGAGGTTTTACGACCACCGTGAGCAACTCAATGGGCTATAAGCAGTCGCCCGTCCCTAATTTAGGGTCACTGGTTCCAGGGAAGGGAGAGAGCCAGCGCCGTAAGACAAACACAACATCCATACCTGACCGGGATTCGAACCCGGACCCCTTACGGACGAATGATCAGAGGCCAGCGCCTTAGACCACTGCGCCACCGGGGCGGCCCTAATTATTTTGGATAACTGGTTCCAGGAAAGTGACATACTCAGTGCCATAAGACAAGCACACCAATCATGCCTCACTGGGATTCAAACCCGGACCCATCTCGGACGAGCGGTCAGAAGCCAACGCTTAGACCACTGCGCCACCGGGGCGGTTGCAAATACTTCCAGCATCTTCTTAGATATCATGATAAATGCATTGAAAATCGCGCCATTGGTCGATTGGTACGAGGCACTGGTTTCTCCGAGATCCGTCCGGTTTAGAATCCCGGGCAAGGCATGTATGTTGTGTGTCTTTGTGGCACCAGCTCTCCCCCATTCCCAGCACCAGTGGCTACAAATTAGGAATGGGCGACTGCTTCTAGCCCATTGATCTGCTCACGGGTTGTTTATCCCTCTTCCCCAAAGTACATTTAAGCGGTTCAACCCTTTTTTTCTTTCATTAAAATTTTATACATGACAACATAGCAATTACAGAAAAAAAAAAAAAAAAAAAAAAGAATGCTGTAAGCAGTTTTGCCTTGTTGCTACGCAGATGAATATTTTTCTGGAGTTTAATGACGACCATGAGAAAGTCTGAGGGCTAGAAGTAGTCGTATGCCCTAATTTAGGGTCATTGGTTCCACGGAAGGGACAGAGCCAGACAAGCATTCCACCCATACCTCATCTTAGACTCTATAACTCGGATCTGTCTCGGAAAGTTGTCAGAAGCCAACGGCTTACACTACTCGGCCACTGGGACTGCGCCGGTCATCTCACAAGAACTTGTCCCTTTATGAACCGTGTACAACCGTGGCCACGGTACAACACACACAACACACAGAACAAAATAAAAAAGGAAAATGATAAAGTACGTATCATCCGAACCGCTGACATTTTGCCTACTTAACAGTTTTCTATTCTCTCTGGTAAAATTTTTCAGGTTAGAAAGCGAAAAACGGACGAATTATCTGCTGAAAAGTTTCAGCACTAAGATATTTCTACAACACTGAGAACAGGAGAAAGTTCTATGGGGCAAGAAATAAATGGCGCTGTTACAGACGGACAAAGATAGACCACGAAAGAGCATGTGGGGATATTTCGTTTCTGCTGCTGCACGAATGAATATATTGCACGTGTATTTTAGTCCGAACTGTCTTAACATAATCTAATTCATTTCACGTTAACTCCCCCCCCCAAAAAAAAAGTAAGATGCCACCGAGTTTTCGAGTGTAATGAGCATGTCTTTTGAATCCGTTCTGACGCGAATTAAATTTAACAAAGTTATTCAAAGTCAATGGAATCGGTATGGGAAACTGTAGTTTCTGACCGAAGAAAGAAGTTTTTCAATGGGGCTTTTAATCGCGCAGATATTGCTGTAAACGGAATCGTGAATTTACGCTCTCTGGTTGCAGACTTGTGCGTTAAGAAATATTTGAAATTATATGAGAAACATTTCGCAGCGGAAACGCTCTCGAACAAAGAAATATTTTTTCAAATCTGACTCTTAGAAGCAGAGATATCGACAAATATAAGATATATATCTACGTCCCCTGGCGGGAGAAAACATGCATTATTTTAAGAAGAAAGTGTTCTCAAAAGGTTTTTCGAGGTGAGCGGTATCGGTCCAGGGAATAATTTTTTCAATCGAGTTTTCAGGAGCTCAGATTTTGTTGCAAATATAAAAGAAGCAGAAATTAACACTTATGCCCCTGGTGGCCAAAGCATTCTTTGCCAAATATTAAAAATTATATGAGAAACATTTCCCATCAAGAGCTGTATCGATACAGGAAGAATTTTTCAAATCGGAGTTTTAGAAACAGAAATATCGGGGGAAACGGAATTTACCATAACGCCCTCTAGCGGAAAGTCTATGAACTATTTGAAAATTTTGAAATTATATGAAAAACATTTCGCACTGGAGATACTATCCAACAAAGAAGGAATTTTTCAAATCGGAATCTTAGTAGAAGATATATTGACAAAAATACGATATATATCTAAGCCCCTGGCGAAGAAACAGTGCGTTATTTTAAGAAGAAAATATTCCGAAAAGGTTTATCGACGTGAGTATTATCGGTCCACAAACTAATTTTTTTCAGTCGCGATTTTAGAAGCTCAGATTTTTTGCTGCAAATACATCAGAAGCGGAAATTAAGGCTTACGCTCCCTGGTGGCCAAACTATTTTTTACCAAAAATTAGAAATTATATGCAAAAGATTTCCCTTCAGGAGCTGTACCGCTGAAGGAAAAAAATTTCAAACCGGAGTTTTAGAAGTAGAGATATCGGGGAAAACGTTATTTACTTTTACGCCCCCTGGCGGAAAATCTATGAGTAACTTGAAAAAGTGACTATACCTAAAATACTCTTCGACATAAATGGAATCGAAAATTAAAATAATTTTTTTCAATCTGATGTTTAGAAGCAAGAGTATAGAATAAAATGTATTTTGAATTCGATAACATCTGCATTTACGCCCTCTAGCGGCAAAATTGTACATCGTAAAAAAAGAAATGAAAAACGAAATGCAGGATCATCATTCGCATATTTTAAGCTTCCCAATGCAAAGAGAATTTTTCAAATCGGACTTATAGTTGCAGAGATATGTTGTCCATAGACGGACGGATGGACAAATCGATAACATATGCACGGTCTTTTTTTACAAAAGACGTGCAAATTATTGGGCCACTCATTGGGATGTTACTGCCGAGTGGCCACAGGCGTGGGTTGCTGGCTGTTCTTTATAGCTGGGTCCAGATCCAAGTCTCAGATGAGGTGTAGATGGTGCACTTGAATTGCCACGCTGGCTTTGTCAGCTCCTTGGGGCACGGGGGTTTCGACCCATGGGGCAGAGTAGTCTGAGACTCTGGCCTCTGACCATTTTCCCGAAATGGGCTCAGGTTCGAATCCTGAATGAGGCATGGGTGGTGTGCTTGTCTTACAACACTGACTCCCCAACTCCCTGGAACCAGTAGCCCCAAAATTAGGGACATACGACTCCATATAGCCCTAAGTTTGCTCAAGACATTAGTTAAACTCGCCCCTCCCCTCAAAAAATTAAAAACTTTGGGCGCCAAATTAAGAAGGGCGACTCCCTGTAACCCTAGATGCTCACTGACCTCGTTAAACCCCGAAAAAAAAAAAAAACAAAAAAAAAACCGATATTCCTTGACTACATCTCGAAACCAAAGAAAATTAGCCTTCGCAAAACGCACTACAATTTCTTTCTTTCTTTTTTTTTTTATTGTTCAGGTCATAAGAGTTCTATTTTTTGAGCGATCTTTTAAGATCTTAGGAGCAATACTAGTTAAACTAAATTATTTTGCAAATCATTTTCCCAAAGATTTTACCATTCAATTTTTTTATTTTTTTTTCAGACGAGAATTACTATCGTTGTTTACTTCTTTTATTAACTTCTGGGATCAAAATAGGGATGAAATGATATAAAACAGCTCCTTAGATCAGAAACAAATCGGAGATTTAGAAGCAAATATGTGGAATAAAACGTATTTTTAAATTCGACATTATCTGCATTTACGCCCTCTAGCGGCGAAATATTACATCGTAAAAAAACAAAAAACAAAATTAAAGATCATGATTCGCATAGTTCAAGCTTCCCAATGCAAAAAGAATTTTTGAAATCGGACTAATAGGGGCAGAGATATCGTGTCAACAGACGGACGGACGGACAAACCGATAACATAAGCACGATCTTTTACAAAAGACGTGCTAAAAATACGATACTCCGCCTATCCCACCAAATAGGCAGCAGGGCCTTTCGTGCGTGTAAGCCGGATTTAGGGGTCGGCATGGGCTTCTGTTTTGGGTCCAGTCACTGTTTCCGGGCGCTGACATTGTCATACAGGACCCATTTCTCGTCACCTGTGTGACGTGCCTGCCCCGCAGGACGCACATGAGATAAAGGCAGATAGCAGTGAGAGCACACGCCAGTGTTGTATAGTGAATAGCGCTCGGGAGCCGAGAGTTGTGGGTTCGAATTCAGCCCCTAGCATAAAAATGATGGAGAAATTTACTTTGTCACACCTGTCACAACGCGGTTTAACTTGAAGCAGGGAAACGCATGCGATTTGCTTTCTGCTCAACTGTGAATTGATATGGTACCCGAACTCCCCTCTTGTGCACCTTCCCAAGTTGACGCAGGTGCGTGATAATGCTCGTGTGGGTAGTCTCCAGCTGTTCGGCCAACTCCCGCGTGGTCACACGGGAGTTGGTTTCCGCTAAGGTTTTCAGCACGTTCATATCCATTGTTTCTTTTCATTTTGGCAGGTCACAAATTGCCTTTCGAAACAGTTCGAACCAACGATAGCACTGACGATGTGACATGGCATTAGAGTACACACTGGTAATGTTCCTTACAGAACTTGCGGGAGTGGTGGATGTGCTTCTTGTCCACTTCCGTGTTGGCTGAGGCTTACGCTTTTCGCTTCTGACTGCTAACGGCCACTGACTTAAGTCACCTACCTGCTGACTGATTGATTGGACGTTTAACGACCACCATGAGCAATCCAGTGGGTTATAAGCAGTCGCCTGTCCCTAATTTAGGACCACTGGTAATAGGGAAGGGAGAGAGAGCCAGTGCCGTTAGATAAACACAACATCCATGCCTCACCGGGATATGAGCCCGGACCATTTCCGAACGAATGATCAGAAGTCATCGCTTAGACCACTGCGTCACCGGGGCGGCCCTACTTGCTGATGTCCCTCCGGTGTGTTACGCAATCTCAGTGGCCAAAGTGCGCAGTGGCTTTGGGTACCTCGTCATCGGTCATTACTTTCTTCTCAACCCAATAATTTGACAAAGGGTGCGCTTGTTCCAGATTTAAGTTGATGACGCCTTTGAGGTTCGCGTCGACGTGCGCTGCTTTAAGGCGCATGGAGTTATTTTCAAATACACTGCTGGCCACCCAAAATGCAACACCAAGAAGGAAGCATCCGATTGGCCTGAAATTCGCAGCATGCGTCGCCCGCGAGAGGACATGCAAACGATTAGCATTGTAGGGCATATGCAAATCATGTGCGCCCGGCACGCCACCGAGAAGCACTATAAGAAGGGTGCACAGAAAGCGGGGTGTAAGGAGTAGAAGTGTGTTGTGCAACCGGACCTGTGCGTGGGAAGCTTCCTGATGCCTCGTCGCAGAATACAGCAGTCATCTCACCACGTTTCGGAGTTAGACAGAGGACGAACAGTGGCTTATCGCGACAGAGGTTTATCGTACCGAGACATCGGCGCCCGTGTGGGACGACATCTAGCCACAGTGAGGCGAGTATGGATTCGGTGAGTGCAGGAGGGACGGACGGACCGACGTGAGTGATTGCCGCAGCTGCGGCGCACCACCAAACGAGAGGACCGACATGTTGTGCGGCGGGCATTGACGGCTCGCACCGCCACATCACGATCGTTAGCGCAGGAATTAGGGTGTGTTGCGCAACAACCTGTGTCAGAACGTACCGTTCGACATCGTCTGCAGGAGCGGGGACTTATCGCACGGCGCCCATTGCTCCAATTACCATTGACGTTACACCACCGGCGAGTGCGGCGGCAGTGGGCCGTTGAACGCCGCACTTGGATTACGAAATGGCACGACATTGTCTTCTCCGACGAATCCCGCTTCTGCCTGCAACACCATGATGGTCGGATTTGCGTGTGGCAGCACCGCGGCGAGAGACTGTATGACGCCTGCATTATGCATCGCCATACCGGTCCGTCGCCTGGCGTTATGGTTTGGGGCACAATTGGATATGACACCCGCACCCCTCTGGTACGCATCGCCGGTACATTCAACAGCCACCGCACCATCTCCGACGTTTTGGGACCTGTAGTTCTTCCTTACCTGCAGGACCTTCCAGCGGCCACGTTTCAACAGGACAAAGCGCGCCCGCACGTGGCACTCATCGTGCAACAATTCTTCACGGCCCACCAGGTGTCACTGCTGCCGTGGCTCACCTGTTCTCCTGATATGTCTCCCATCGAAAACGTCTGGTCGCTGATCGACAACTGAATGGTCCGGCAAGCATCACCCGCGGCTACGCCTGATGAACTGTGGCAACGTGTGGAAGTAGCCTGGACCGACATACCCCAAGCCCACATCCAAAGCCTCTTTCGTTCGATGTCGCGGCGTGTAGCGGCCGTTATTGCCAGCCATGGGAGCCCACACGGACTATTGATGTCTGCTTGTTCCGCAAGTCGCACGGGCCTGTAAGCTCAATCGTTTCATCTTTGTATCTGTTGTTATGTGTCCAGTAAATCTGGCTTTGCTATCTCGTGTCCTTCTTGGTGTTGCATTTTGGATGGCCAGCAGAGTAATTACAAAGTAGTTTTTTTTTTTTTTTTTTGAATTTATTGCAAAGTTTTCACATTTCAAAAGCCTTTCGCATTCTACAAAAAATCGGCTCCAGACCCAGCACTGTGGCACAACCCTCAGTTTGGGAAACGCTGCTCTAGAGACAACGAAATTAACATTGAAGGGTTTGCTAGAGATCAGTAAGGTCTTACACAAATGATGATTAAAACAAATCTGTATGTTTATTATCTGGCCAACGAAAAGTGATACCTTGCACTTTTGATTAGCTTCCGGTGCGACATGTATCACGTCTTTTGTTAAAAAAGATAGTGCTTATGTTATCGGTTTGTTCGTCCGTCTGTAGACACGATATCTCTGCAATTAATAGTATTATTTAAAAAATCTTTTTCATTGGGGAGCTTGAAATGTGTGAATGGTGATCCTTTATTTCGTTTTTTTTTTTACGATGCAAAATTTCGCCGCTGGAGGGCGTAAATGCAGAGGATATCGAATTCAAAACACATTCTAATTCATATATTTGCTTCTAAACATCCAATTCAAAAAATTATTTTACTTTTCGACTCCATTCAAGTCGAAGGTTATTTTAGGCATAGCCACTTTTCCAAGTTACGCATATATTCTCCGCTAGGGGGCGTAAAAGTAAATTGCTTTTCTCCATATATCTTGACTTCTAAAACTCCGATTTGAAAAATGTTTCCTTCAGCGGATACAGCTCGTGATAAGAAATATTTTGCATATAATTTCTAATTTTTGGTATAAAATAGTTTGGTCACTAAGGGGCGTAAGATTTCTGCTTCTAATGTATTTGCAGCAAAATCTGAGCTTCTAAAATCTCGGTGGAAAAAATTCTTTCGTAGACCGATACTACTCACGTAGACAAACCTTTCCGGAATATTTTCTTTTTAAAATAATGCATGGTTTCTCCGCCAGGGGCATAGATGTATACCTTTTTTTTTCTTTTTGTCAGTATCTCTGCTTCTAATGATCCGATTTGAAATTTTTTTCTTTGTTGCACAGAGTTTCCATGCGACGTGTTCGTAATATAATTTCAAAATTTTCAAATATTTCATTGACTTTCTGCCAGGGGGAGTAAAGGCAAATTGCGCTTTCCCCGATATCTCTGCTTCTAAAACTCCGATTTGAAAAATTCTTGCAGCTCCGGATCCAGGTTCTGGTGGAATTTTTTTTTATTGCAATTTCTAATTTTTTATAAAATATGCTTTGACAACCAGGGGGCGTCAGCGTTAAATTTCTGCTTCGTAGGTATTTGCAGAAAAATCTTAGATTCTAAAATCCCGATTGAAAAATGTCTTTCGTGGACCGATATCGCACCTGTCGATAAACATTTGAGAATATTTTCATCTTAAAATAATGCATGGTTTCTCCACCACAGGGCGTAGATGTCTATCTTATTTCTGTCAATATCTCTGCCTCTAAAAGTCTAATTTGAAAAATTCCTTCTTTGTTAGATAGCGTGTCCGGTGTAAAATGTTTCTCATATAAGTTCAAAATTTTCAAGTAATGCATAGACTTTCCGCTAGGGGGCGTAAAAGTTAATTTCTGCGTCTGATGTATTTGCAGTAAACTCTGAGCTCCTGAAAACTAGATTGAAAAAATTCTTTCATGGACCGATACCCCTCACATCGAAAAATCTTTTGAAAATACCTTCTTTTTAAAATAATGAAGAATGTTTTTCCGAGGGGGGGGAGGGCTGTTAGATGCATTTGTCGATATCTCCGTTTCTAAGAGCCCAACTTGAAAAATTCTTTCTTTGTTGGAGAAGATTTCCGCTCCGAAATGGTTCTCCTATAAATTCAAATTTTACTTATCGCATAAGTCTGCCATCAGAGGGCGCAAGTTGACGTTTCCGTTTACAGCAATATCTGCGGGATTAAAAACCCGATTGAAATTTTTTTCAATTCGGTCAGATACTACTATTTTCCATACCCCTTCCATTGGCTTTGAATAGCTTTGGTAAATTTAATTCACATCAGAACGGATTCAAAAGACGTGCTCATTACACCCGAAAATTAGGTGTCATTTTTCTTGTTTAATTATATGTTTAGTTTCTCTTATCTAACTTGCGCAGTTATCAACTGTTTTAAAACATTTTGTTTTTGTGATGTCATAGATAACAGAAAAAAAAATAAGTTGTAACGTTTTACTTCCTCATGAAGAAACACCATTAAAATAAATCATTGTCTTTTATTACTGTAGGCGTCATAACATCTTCAGACGGACGACATAACAAACGTCAACCCCACCTTCTCGTGGTACATCCTGTTCCCACTAAAGAGGCTCTGACGACCTCCAATAGCTGTATAACTATACCATCGGGATTAGAGGAAATGCTATCTTGCCGCCCCGGTGGCGCAGTGGTCTAAGGCGTTGGCCTCTGATCATTCGTCCGTAAGGGGTCCGGGTTCGAATCCCGGTCAGGCATGGATGTTGTGTTTGTCTTACGGCACTGGCTCTCTCCCTTCCCTGGAACCAGTGACCCTAAATTAGGGACGGGCGACTGCTTATAGCCCATTGAGTTGCTCACGGTGGTCGTTAAACCTCCACTCAAAAAAAAAAAAAAAAAAAAAATGCTATCCCACAGTCATCAACCCGCTTGGGCCAGCGTGGTGAGTTATGGCCAAACCCTCCAAAATGACTCCACAACTTAAATCTTGGCCCTCAGTCTCCGGCAGCTGGAATGTACCTGGCCAAGGCAGCGGCCAGTGCGACATGAAGGCAGAGGGTGCTAAGAATCACCGGAGGACAGGACTAGGCTGCCATCTGATGCTGACCTTGGCTACGTATAATGGACGCTCCCTATCTTCTGATTCAAGGCTTCTTGAATTGGAAGAGGAACTACAAAGGATCAAGTGGGACATCGTCGGGCTAAGTGAGGTAAGGAGAAAAGGAGAAGATCTCATTAAATTGAAAAGTGGACATCTCTTCTACTATCGTCGGACTGATACTGGCAGAACTAGTGGTGTTGGATTTATAATAAACAAGAAACTGAAGGATAAAGTTGTAGAAGTTGAAAGTTCCTCTGACAGAGCTGCACGACTCGTTATCCAACTATCGAGAAGATGCCAGGCTCAGATTATTCAAACTTATGCACCCACCACAAGTCATGCTGAAGAAGAAATTGAAGAATTTTATGAGGAAATTCGTCATCTAAATAATAAAGGTAAGCAGCACTTGAAGATAATTATGGGAGATTTCAATGCAAAAATAGGGCAACGGCAACAGAATGAAACTTCAGTAGGTAAATTCGGTCACGGCAACAGAAACCAGCGTGGAAATACTCTCGTTGAGTTTGCAGAGGCAGAAGGGTTTTTCATCTTGAACTCCTTCTTCAAGAAAAAGCCACACAGGAAATGGACATGGAGACATCCAAATGGGACGACAAGTGAAATTGATTTTATTATGTGTAACAAAAATTCGTCATAGAAGACTGCAGTGTGCTAAACAAGTTCAACACAGGTAGTGACCATAGAATGGTGAGATGTAAGATGCACCTCAACACTAAACTCGAACGTAGTAAGCTCATAAGACAAACAAAATGTATTGACATAACCAACCTTAAAAAACACCATAACGCCTTCAAGTTGGAACTGAAGGACAGATTCTCTGCTTTAGAAGGCCTAACATCGGAAGAAGTGGACATCTTTGAAGTTAACAGAAAAGTAACCAAAGCTCTTATTGAAACAGCAACAAAATTAGCTGGGTCTAAGAAAAAGTTGCATGCGAACAAATTATCAGGAAAACCCAAAATGTTGATGCAAAAAAGAAGAGAGATGAGGACAACTAAAGAAGATGTGACTTCCAAAGTGGAATATATAGAGCTATGCAAGACAGTACGAAAAAGTATTACTGAAGACGTAAGAAAATTCAACTGTGAACTAGTGAGGAAAGCAATTGAAAACAACCAAAGCCTAAAGATAGCAAAGGGACATCTCAGTAAGGGAAGAAAGCAGATTATGGCACTGAGAAAAGAAGATGGTTCTGTAATAAGAAATAGAGGCGAAATTTTGACAAGAGTGAAAGATTTCTACAAGGGATGATACATGTACTCCAGACATTATGAAAGGTACCAGTACCAGTGTTCTTCCAGTCCTCCCAGCAGAAGTTGCACATGCAATCAAGAACATGAAGCGGGGAAAAGCTCCAGGAGAAGATGGAATTACTGTAGACTTCATACAAGAAGCAAGTGGAGAAATCGAAGCAGTACTCGCCCAAATTTTCACTCGATGCCTTAATGAAGGGAAGATTCCTGAGGATTGGAACAACGCTACAATGATCCTGTTACATAAAAAAGGTGACATTGAGGATCTCAGGAACTACAGACCTATCAGCCTTATATCAGTGGTTTATAAAATCTTCACTAAAGTTTTTTCACACAGCTTGAAGGTGACACTGGACATGGCTCAACCGAGAGAACATGCTGGATTCAGGAGTGGCTACAGCACAATAGATCATATCCAAGTACTGAGAGAACTAACTGAAAGAGCGAGAGAATATGAACTTCCATTGTGCATGGCTTTTATCGATTATGAAAAAGCCTTTAATTCGGCGAAACCATCAGCAGTTACAATGGATCTGAAATCCTGCGGTATTGAAGATGCATACATTAATATTATTAATAACATCTATGAAAATGCAAGTGCAAAGATTCGGCTGTTTGAAAATACAGCAGACATAAAAATTGGAAAAGGAATGAGACAAGGTGACACCATATCTCCAAAGCTCTTTAATGCCACATTGGAAAATGTCTTTCAATCACTGAACTGGGAAACAAAGGAATAAAGATTAATGGAGATTATCTAACCCACCTTCGTTTTGCTGATGACGTAGTCATTTTTGCAACTACACCATGAGAGCTGCAGAGTATGATCCAGGAACTTGCTGACAAGAGTAAAGAAGTGGGGTCAAAAATGAACTTTCAGAAGACAAAAGTGATGTTCAATGCTTTTACAAGAAATGAAGATTTATCGATTGATGGAGAAAAGCTGGAGATAACAGACGCATACGTTTATCTTGGACAGCAGATATCAAGTGAGGGTCACATTGATGAAAAAATTAATCGGCGTACAAAACTTGCCTGGAGAGTTTTTGGAAGAAACAGCATAATTTTCAAGAGCAATATGCCATTATGTTTTAAAAGAAAAGTGTTTGATCAATGCATCCTTCCAGTGCTTACGTATGGTGCAGAGACGTGGACCTTAACTAAAAGAGACATACAAAGGCTGCAGACAACTCAAAGCAGCATGGAGAGGTGCATGTTTGGTGAAACCAGGAGAGATAAGAAGAGGAACTCGTGGATCCGAAAAATGACAAGAGTGGAAGACATCATGATCAGAGTTAAATCCCTGAAATGGCAATGGGCTGGACATACTGCCAGAAGGACAGACCATCGATGGACAGCCGAAATTTTAGATTGGATTCCAAGGGACAGGAAAAGACCCAGAAGAAGACCACATGGAAGATGGGTGGATGAAATTCGAAAGTATGCGGGAGTGACATGGAGGAGACTGGCACAAGACAGACCGTTGTGGAGAAAACTTGGGGAGACCTTCGTCCAGCAGTGGATTGATAATGGTTGACAATGATGATGTTGATGATTCCTGTATCATTTGGAAAAGGGATGTAGGTAGAGGGTGGCCATAACAGATATTACGCGAGGAACAAACATCGAAAAAGAAATCAATGGGTATACAAAACGTGGCGGGAGTGCATCTGGAAGAAATGGTATTGTTTTCCATTATGACGTAAAAAAAAAGTGTTTAATTAGTGCATTCTCTCAGTTCTAACTCAGTGGAATGACAATAACTCAAAGACAATCATAGAGAGGCTGCAGACAAATCAAATATGCATTAAGAGATGCATGCTTGGTGTAATCAAGAAACGTAGGAAAAGCAACGCGTAGATCATGTGATCCACATTGCTTATTAACTTTCTAAGTTTGTTTGCTGTATATTGTGTAAATTTTTGAACATTTCTCGTTATGTTTTCCGTCTTTTTACGCCATGTCTAAACTCCCAAGAATTGTTGCTCTATGTGGCATGTAAGATTGTGACTAAGCACAAGAGGGTATGCACTGAAGATAAGCAAATGCACTGAAGATAATACCCCCCCCCCCCAAAAAAAAAAGTCTTACAAGTTTTTCAGTCCACATTTTTTATTAACTCTCTTGTCGAGCAGATACTTACACTGTGCTGATAAACACAACGACGATAACTTGTCACTAGGATTGGTCGAAACACAGAAGACGCTAACACAGGTCATTATACTTTTAGGTGTTAATTTCTAAAAAGCATAATGACGAGGTTACTGGCTAACTAACGATGAACTTTAGGATAACAGGAAGATTAACAGAACTTAAAGGCTGTAGCAAGTAGTATTAAAAAACTCTTAACGTAGCAGCAATCCAACACATGGCACCTTTGATATCATGCAAGCTGTTTTTATTCCTTGCCTGACCTCTGACTGACTGTCAGTGTTACCATATGTATAGGAAAACTTGGAAGTTCAGACATGATGCTACGGACGGAAAATATAAGGAGTGGCAACCAAAATTTACGTCAGAGACAGTAAACAAAAACGGAAAGTTAAAATGGTTGTGCACGTCACAGACATCGCTGGGAGTCAGCCAGTCCCAGAAGACTGAGATAAAAACGAGCGGTGAGAATAATTGTCAAGTGTGTTAGGTACCTTCATCTTCTGCGTCAGTTAAGCCAGCTATTTGCAAGCTAAATGAGATTCTACTAGGCAACGCTATTTTGTTTTCTTTAAATTAAAAGTCAGTAACTTTGTTAATTTGTTCAAGTTAATTAAATTGTTTCGACGACTAATCTACTTGTTTAGTTTCCATACTTCGTTTGTGAGTTCACCTCAACTTGTTCAATATTTATACTTTGTTTGTGAGTTCATTTTTACTTGTTCAATCTAAAAGTGTCTGCACAGGCCTAAATTTGAAAACTCCGGCCCGGGCCCGAACTTTACTGGCCCGGACGGACCCATTGCAGATTTTCATCAAGCGTTCTTTTGGGAATTTCTCCTATAGATGAGATTAAGACCTGATAACATACTTCTGTTACAAATTTAGAGGCATTTACTCTTCTGCACTTAAGTATAAACAAGGTAGCCCTTGGTACCCAAAATATAAACAAATTGTTCGAACTTCCTCATCTCCGTTGTAGCCACGAATCGCGCCAGAAGCTTGTTTTAGTTTTGATTTTATGAAGCTGAGAAGACTGATTTTATAAACATTTTTCGGAACAGAATAAAAGCCACTTGTTTTAGTCGCTAAAGACAACGAAATGAAAACAAAATTTGTTTTTATTTAGCCATTAAAGGATTGTCGGTGTCAGCTGTAATTAATCAATACTTTGGGTGACGGATGGGGTTTTTCGTTTCACTCAGTGAACTTTACCATCTGATTATTTAACAAGTCAGTCTTCGTTTTGTGAGAGGAAGAGATGTTTCTTTTAATCCAACAGCAAAATGCCAAACCTTCCAGTATAGGCCCGGTCATCGGGCCAGGCCATTGCATACCTCTAGTTCAATTTTCATACTTTTGTGAATTTATGTCTATGTGTTCAATCTTCGTACTTCGTTTGTGAATTCGTATCTACAGGCTCAGTCTTCATATTTCGTTTGTAAATTAAATTCTACCTGTTCAATATTCACACTTTGTGAGTTCATCTCTACCCGTTCAATCTTGAGTTCAATCTTCATACTTCGTTTAAGAGTTCATATCTACCTGTTCAATCTTCATACTTCGTTTGTGAGTTCATCTCTACAATTCAGTTTTGATACTTCGTTTTGAGTTCATCTCTACTTGTTCAATCTTCATACTTCGTTTGTGAGTTCATATTTTGTTCAATCTTCATACTTCGTCTGTGAGTTCATCTCTACCTGTTCAATTTTGATACTTCGTTTGAGAGTTCATCTCTACTTGTTCAATCTTCATACTTCGTTGGTGAGTTCATCTCTACCCGTTCAATCTTGATACCTCATTTGTGAGTTCATCTCTACCATTCAATTTTGATACTTCGTTTGTGAGTTCATCTCTACTTGTTCAACCTTCGTACTTCGTTTGTGAATTCGTATCTACAGGCTCAGTCTTCATATTTCGTTTGTAAATTAATTTCTACCTGTTCAGTATTCATACTTTGCGAGTTCATCTCTACCCGTTCAATCTTGATACTTCATTTGTGAGTTCATCTCTACCATTCAATTTTGATACTTCTTTGTGAGTTCATCTCTACTTGTTCAATCTTCATACTTCGTTTGTGAGTTCATATTTTGTTCAATCTTCATACTTCATTTGTGAGTTCATCTCTACCATTCAATTTTGATACTTCGTTTGTGAGTTCATCTCTACTTGTTCAATCTTCATACTTCGTTTGTGAGTTCATCTCTACCTGTTCAATTTTGATACTTAGTTTGCGAGCTAATCTCTACTTGTTAAATATTCATACTTCGTTGGTGAGTTCATCTCTACCTGTTCAATCTTGATACTTTGTTTGTGAGTTCATCTCTTCTTGTTCAATCTTCGTACTTCGTTTGTGAGTACACCTCTACTTGTTCAATCTTCACACATCGTTTGTGAGTTCATCTCTGCTTGTTCAATCTTCATACTTCGTTTGTGAGTTCATCTCTACTTTTTCAATCTTCTTACTTCGTTTGTGAGTTCATTGCAAGTGGTGTACATGAGTTTGTATCAAGTGGTGAAAGAGCAAATAAATATATTTGCTGTAGATAAACTGCAAGTCTTATTTTATATTACTATTATTTTACTCTAGTGAACCCAATGTTACACCATAATCAGGAAAGTGATGAAAAAAAGCGTGATGGCATCATGATCAAAGTAAAGACCCTGAAGTGGCAATGGGCTGGACATGTTGTTACTACAGCTGACCACCGTTGGACAACTTAAACACTAGACTGGATTCTAAGGATCAGGTAAGGACTCAGAAGAAAACCACGTGGGTGATGAGTGGATAAAATTCGAAAGCATGAACGAGTAATTTGGAAGAGACTGGCCCAAGATAGAAATTTGACTTGATAATACGGCTTGGGGAGATCTTCATCCAACAGTGGAATAAAGATGATTGATGACCTTATCTGGAGCCGTCGATAGAACTGCACCAATAGTTGTATTATGCACCTGGACTTCATTTTTATCTTCAATTTTGGGTCTAAATGCTATGCTTGTTATACACGACTACACATTATACTCGAGATCTTACGATATTTTGAATTATTTGTTATAAAAATTCAAATTTATTCAGATCATGAATTAAATTTGATATCATGAACATTTCTTTATTTTCTCGAATTCGTTATGACAGGATCCCACCTGCATAAAGAAGAAAATAAAAATAAAATAGACCCAACCACACCATTATGAATATTTCTAGCTTCTAGCTGTTATTATCATAGCGGTTTGCTTTTTGAAAAACGAAAAATGAAATTTTGAAAAATTTTAAAGCCATGTATTTTTTGTAGGTCTTCTGAAATCAAGTGCCGCAGGTACAGAGCGCCGCAAAAGAAAGAGAAAAGGCGAGAATTAGTGCAACGGAAGAATATTCTTGACAAGAAAATAGTTTTCCATCTGTAAGGTAGAAATGAACTGGTCAGGTGTAAGAACGACTTCAGTGTTGTAAAACTAACACTTATTACGCATATCTCTAATTTAACCTATTTTTGGGCTTCTGATTTATTGTAAGTTTGTTACTTTTTCGTTTGATTTTCGTTCTGAACGGAACGCCACTTCCCCGAATTTTTTTCTATGTTTTGGCAATACTGACAGTGGGTCGAAAATAAATAGAAACTAAGTGGTGAGCGTGGTCGTACAATAGTGAGAGGATCTACTGAGAGATATAGATTGCCATGTTAACTTGATAATACGAAAGTTCAAAGATTAAATGTAAGTACTGTTGCATGCTGTTGTAGTTACCGTAAATCTCTACAATCGTGTTACTTCGACAATTGAAAAAAATAAAACTTACTACAAGTTGCGCTCATTCGTAGGAACTCTAGCCGTATTTTATTTAAGGTTAAAGTGGCTGTGTCATTTCTACATACAATCTACAAAAGCATGACACTAAAGAATTAAAACATTATATACTACAAACGCGTCTATAATTATGAGCATTATTTGTGCGATGTGGTGTTCTAAACGATGTTTTCCCTGATTTGCATATTCGTTTTTTATTTGCAGATGCTTATTTACAGAGAGAAGGGATTTTTTGCAACACGTTATTCTATAGGTTTTATCAATTACGTATGTTTTCTGACGAAAAACATTGCATTTTGTAAACACAGGAAAAACACGCAGGTGTGTCACAATATTTTGGACTACATCAGCCCTGGATTACATTGTGAAAAAACGGCTGCAATGGGAGCTGGGAATGTTAAATATAAACCAACACTTATGATCATGTAAAGTTTTATTTTTGTAAAAGTGTTGACAACCAACAACACTGAATATATTGGCAACACATTTTCATAACGCAAGAGATTAATATGTACAATGATATCTACATCTCTTTCACTTTTACACAACAAACATAGCTTCAGCCAGACAGTCAAGCAAGAAATATTAAGTATAGAACTCACTAAGAAAATAAGCGAAGTCTATAAATACACTGAACAAATTCAGACTAAAATAACATCTGTCCTTTTCTCCTTCATTCAAAAGTGATATTTTGCAAGCTGCATTTGCCACTAGTGGAAAACAAGTCTGCTGCAAAATGGCTTTCTATAGTGGCTTATTGAAGTATAAACTATTCTTCACATCTTACACCTGTGTATTATAAAACTTTACAGTACTTTAGAAAACAAGTTCTGTAAATCATCCTTGATCATCCATCAATCACACTAGAATTTCCTTTCTTACTATAAATCTACATGTAGAATATCTAGCTTTTTTTTTACTCAATCCGTGTGCATAGCGAAAAGGAAAACAAAACTGAAAATGAAGCACTGCTAATTATTTAGTCCAACTTAAATTTAAAAATTTTACGGAAAACAAATCTGCACGTTCGTTAAATATTGCCTGTCATACCATGTAAATAAATAAATGAAGCGTCGAAGAATCGCGTAATACACGAAAATGGAATACAACTTAATTTTCTGCTTTCATTTAGAGCATTAAAAGAATTTGAAAGTTCTAAAATAATTAAGTCATCATCTAATCATTCAATTTTTAAAGATTCTCTGTGTATACGCGTGTGTGCGCTCCTTTTATCATGGAGGAAAAACTGATTATGCAAATAAAAGGAAGGAAACCGTTTTTTAGCAATTCATTTTCTTATTGTAAAATGTCGCAAGAGCTCTTTTAAGAACTTGCATAATAAAAAAATTCCGCAAAAATAAAGCGCAAAACAGACCGAACAGATCAGAGGCTTATGCATTATATTTGCTTAGAATATTAAAGTCTTATGGAAGTTCAAAACAATTTTATTTTGTGTACCACTGCTCAAAACTGACTGGTATAACATAAAGCAACAACAATAAAAACGAGCAATGCTTTATGTTAATCAAGTATTGCTGACTGAAGGACCAAATAATCGCAGCAAATGGGTTTTCGAGACCTGGTTACGTCACCTGGTATACGGAGCTTCATCCGGAAGTAAGGTAGGATAATTTTTTTTTCCACAGTTACAAAGCTCTTATGTGTTTTAGCTGCGCGAATTCATCTATGCAAGGTCGCTATTCTTCCTCATAGGGAAATTTAGGAATATCTCTTAATTAAGCTAAGAGCGGAACAGGCCGATAAATGGAACTTGTTAAACATTGCTGCACTGTAAACAGTTTTCCGAAATTCACGAACCATTTTCCATGATTTCTTTCGTGAATCAACGAAGCATACTCCTGATACAACATTTGTCGTGAAATGACGGGAAGAATCCCTGAATTTCACAGATTTTTTGTACTCCAGGAAAATTCTGAATTTTCATAAACCTTTCGCAGTTCTTTTCGTATATTAACGGAAAAGTTTTTTTCTCAATTTTTCCATATCGACATGAGAGGAAATGTCGGGTAATATGAGAGATTCGCGAGAACGCCTAAGGTCTGATTAACTATTAAATTTCAATCAACTGTCGGATGATCAGATTTTATCGGATGTTGTACATAGTATAGCGCAAGATATTTTGATTATTGTGTGGCACCGGATATTCCTTCTAATCTCCCCTGTTTAGTGCACTAGCTATTACATATTGTGTTACCGTATGAAACCGGGTACTTAAATTATTGTACAGGTGATTGTATGATGTCTATGACAGAGATGGAAACGAGTCAACGGGTCGGGTCAAGACGTCCCTGACCCGGTTTTATTCCCATTTTATTTTTGAAAAGAGAAAAATATATTCCAAAGAAAAATGCGCGTTGCGGAATTCTGTAGTCGATACTGGTGCCCACGGAGTGAATAATGATTTGCCATGCAAAAATATTGTCGTCTCTTTCTTAAAGCAACGAAGACTTCCACCGAACGACGTCAGACCGACTTCATATCGTAAACAGATCCTTCCTTTGCGTTATTTTACAGAGAGATTGTCCAGGGCAAGATACAGGCAAACGCCATTCGCCTGCTTCTCAGCTGATTCACTCTCTCCGTGCGAAGTTCACTGTATGACTAAGAGTTACTTTTCACATCGCATCTTTTACATTGAGCATTCAGAGGTTTTCGATTGATGTGTTAACATCCCGTTACCATGACATGTTATGTCGAAATTAACTACTTATTTGTTAATATGGATGGATTTAAAATTAAGGAAGTTGAGAAAGGCGACGAGGCCAACAAATATGTGCTTGTTGAATACCACAAGGGGAAGAGTGAATGCTGGAAATTGTTTCGTCTCATTAAGGAACCTGTGAATAACTCTATGTTGTTTGGTCTTGCTTGTTGTTCAAAATGTGAAACGTGTATAATTACAAAGGAAGATAACGACGGTGTAATAAAAGATTATGGAACCAAAAATCTAACGGACCATATGAAAGTATGCGCACCTCCATCAAAGCGAGGAAAGAGTGAACAATCTAAATACATTTAAAAAAATATATTTGTGTAATCGTAAATAATGATTCCCATTTGTAATATACTCCATGGTCCCGGCCATAGTCAGCCATTACTTCTGGATTACGCAAAATAGTGGCACTAAAATTTAGCAAGTAACCAAACTTTGTTATTAAAAAAGGATTTCAGTTATTAAATATCAAGCAGTTATTGGGATGAATATATATATTACGTTTTATATATATATATATAGCAAAAAACAACTTATTTGTTAATATGAATCGATTGCATTTCTGCATATATATATAAATTGAGTTTCGAATTTATAGTTCAAAGCAGATTTGTCCAGGTCAGTTACGGGTCCGGATCGAGTCGGGTCTAGTTATGGGACGTCTGAGTCCGGGTCCAAAATTTTTGAAACGTTTCCAAGTCTGGTCTATGTATCAGTCTGTGGACCCCTTAAAATAAAAGCTATTATAGCTCTCAAGAGTAAATTTTATATTTAGTTTTGTGAAATAATATTATAAAGCAGTACGTTTCACATTTTCTTGAGCATAATTAAAAGTCATTGTCAGTTTAATAAGATTGCAAGTTACAAAGCACTGTGTTGCTTCGAAAAATTATGATGCAAAAAAAAAAAATATAATTTGTAGCAAGTTCTCCTACAGAAAAAATAAATTATAAACCTTATCAGAAAGAGCTCCAACAGAAAATGAAATGACTAATTCACCCGTGTTAACAGTAAAAAACATTTCTTCATCGCGCGATTAGAATTCTACCTTATACGTGACTGTGCGTTACGTGTTTTTCTGGCTCTACGGTATTACGTGTGTCTCCCGCTGAACACGAATTCAATTTAAAGCCCACCAGAGGCAACGTATTCGCTAATTTCGTACGTCAGGAAGGAAGGATATCTGGTGAAAAGAGCTGAAAAAGTCAAAATTGTGAATTCTGAAAATTTCTCTATATAAATTGGTAAAACCCCGAAACTAACTTACCTGAAATAAACGGAATTACTGACAGTGGAAAATCTGTGAAAATACGGAAGGTAGAAGAAACGGAAATTTCGTTAAAAAACGGACACCTACAGACAACTTTGCTGCATGCTGTTATCAGGAATTCTATGTAAATTCGCGCAGCTTATTTTTCACTGTGTAGGTTTGATATCTGTATCTGAGATTACACTAATCTGTGAGGTTGAGTGAATATAGCTCGCATTCAGATTTTGTATATGATCCATTAAAAGTTCGTTGCTGATTTGAAGCACAGTAAAGCAAAATTACTCGTTCATTGAGTAAATTTGAACAGGTAAATGATAAAACATATACATAGCTTTCACTTACATTGCAACAAAGTGTATCTTTTTCTTGAAGAATTTTTTGAAATGCTCAATACCCATGGGCGTAGCAAATTGGGATTTTCTAGTAAATTGGAAGTTTTAACCAGTTAATTCAGTTATGATTTAACAATGAGTAGATGATACCGTTTCGGAAACAGTTAAGCTTGATCATGATGGTGGAACTTTTTCCAGTAATTTACACCACAAATGGCACTATTTCAGGTTATAACGTGACTTTACGAGGCATGTTAATTTCTGTGATCATCATACGAACATGCATACAGAGGTTGGACAAAATAAAGTGAACACCATGATTATAGGGGTTAATGTTATTCCTGTAAGTTACACTTAAAGAAACTATCGATGTGATATCTTTTCTGTACCTTTTCTTTGTATGCACTGTATTGACAAAAGTGACCGGACACCCTTTAAAAGCAAATGAACGGATCCGCTGCGTTGTTAAGATGCGCGGTACTTCTGCAAACAGTACAAAAACAAACCTGCAGCTGACAGCGATCATATCGCACTGTGAGGTTGAGTGAATATGTCTCGGCGGGAGCGAACTGACTTTGAGAAAGGAAAGACTGTTGGGTGTTATATTAGTGGGTTGTTAATAAGAGAAACTGAGAGGCGTTTAAACATACCTAAGTAAACTGTTTTGAATGTACTGAATAAATGGAAGACACATGGCGTGCTTGAAGCAGCAAAACGTACCGGCAGACCAAAGAAAATCAGTGATAGAGGACGTCGAATCCTCAGGAGAGTCGTTACAGCTAATCGACGGAGTACTGCACAAGTCCTCAGTGTACAGATGAATAAAAATGCTGGAACCTCGGTATGCATGCGTACAATTCGCAGATAACTTCATTCCATGGGTTACCGTGGCCATGCGGCTGCTCCTAAGCCTTTCATCTCCACTCGGAATGCTACTCGTCGTTTAGCATGGGGTAAAGAACATTTATCGTGGTCTGTAGATAAATGGAAACGGGTTATATGGACTGATGAATCCAGATACACGATCCATCAGTCTCATTGCCGTGTGTGGGTATGGCGGCAACCGGAGGAACGCTGTTTACCACGGGGTACTTTTTTTTTTTTTTTTTTGATTGGAGGTTTAACGACCACCGTGAGCAACTCAAATGGGCTATAAGCAGTCGCCCGTCCCTAATTTAGGGTCACTGGTTCCAGGGAAGGGAGAGAGCCAGTGCCGTAAGACAAACACAACATCCATGCCTCACCGGGATTCGAACCCGGACCCCGTTCGGACGAATGATCAGAGGCCATCGCTTAGATCACTGGTCCACCGGGGCGGCTTACCACGGGGTACTGTTCCTACGGTCAAGTTTGAAGCTGGCAGTGTACTCGTGTGGGGGTGGTTTTCGTGGTATGGTCCCGGCCCATTGGTTATCGTAGACAAATCTGTTAACCAGCACGTCTATCTCGATATTCTGGACAGTTATGCCCTACCAACTCTGTGGCAATATTATGGAACCGGGGCTTTTCGGTACCAGCTGGATAATGCACCGAGCCATAAAGCAAGGACTGTTACGGCGTGGTTTGACGATAATTCCGTATCGTATGTGGACTGGCCAGCACAGTCCCCAGATCGTAATCCCATGGAGAAGCTATGGGACGAATTAGAGTGCCGCATAAGAAGTTTGGAACCAATACCTACTACTAAGCAACAGTTAGCGGCAGCATTATGTATGGAAGCGCATACCTATCGCTGTGTTCCAAAACCTTGTCGAAAGCATGTCTCGAAGGGTCAGTGCATGCATTAAGGCCAAAGGCGGACCAACACCGTGCTAATGTATGTCAATAAATGCAATGTTGTGTTTCTCTTCTAGGTGTCCGGTGACTCTTGTCACTATAGCGTATATTCTCTAAGTGGTACATCAGTGCAGTACAAGTTGTGGTGAGCAGCGGTTGGTACGAGCTGACGGTGAAATGGGGGACCTGTCAGACTTCCGAAGAGAATAAATCGTGGGACCCAGTTCAGCAGGAGACTCTGTACCCGTAACAGTCAAATTGCTTTGTGTGTCAAGAGCAACAGGTTCCACGGTTATGGCTGCGTACACAAAGCATGACAAGACTTCATCGACGAAGAAGAATAGTGGTCGAAAAGAACGCAGTATCTACCTGGAAGACCCTGTTGCCATAAAAGCAGTCAGCGGAGAACTTCACAAAGCCAACATCCACGGCAGAGCTGCAATTGCTTCCCCTCTGAACAGGACTGACGAGAGGAGGGCGGGGCGGTGTTGTAGCACCGGAGCCCTCGGCCCTGAGGGCGCCCAGAAACCGTTTATAAAGTAATTTTTTTCTAATTATTATTTTATGGTGTCCGAATATTTTTCAAGCTTATACCGTCACCAGGGTTGGGAAATTACGCTAAAAAAATATTTTCTACGTGACGCGTAAAATACGCGTAAAAATGCTTAATTTTTGTCATAAATGTAAAAAAATGTAATAAATTAAAAACTTGTTTTAAACACAATAAAAGAAAACGAAGTGTTACAATGTTACTCGAGTTCCCAGGCTAACTGCAACACGTGCGTGGGTTACCTGCTGCAAATCAAACCAGCTCTCCATATTACGCTTTTCATTTCTTCTTTCCTTTCCAACGACACGCCGACACCACACATTGGGTTCTCTGTATTGCTTTGCTACTCGCCGACACAGACCATTGTGTATGATATACAACGTTATTTCTAGTCATCAGAGGCTGTAGGCAATTTTCATCATGTGGATTTTGTCACTTTGTGTTTCCCACCAGAAGCCGGCAACTTTTGTCTTTTTTATTTTATGCTCAACTCATTATTTTCTCATTGCGGCAATTTTTATAAATGAATATAGTATTTGTGCATAATTCCGACATCGATTGTATTATATGGTTAGTGGTGGAGTCGACGGGGTGGAGGGGGGATTATATTGCACTGGGGGCCGAGCTCGCTCTCCACGGCCCTGCTTTTGAACACAGAAACCAACGCTACAGTGTGAAAAAAAAATGATGTAATGAACATAAAATCTGGACAGCTGATGACTGGAAACATGTGATATGATCCGATGAATCCTCATTAACATTATTCCCAAAAGAAATTCTGGCTTATATATGGAGAACACCGAAGAAAGGTTACCATTTGGAATGTCTGGTTCCAACGGTCAAACAGGGGTGTGGATCTGTGAAGATATGGGCGATCATATCTTACAGTTCAGCAGGATCCATCATTACACTACGTGGTCGAGTTACTGTCAGCGAGTTCTTGGACATTCTAGGTGATCAGGTGCATGCTATGGTCCAAACGTTGTTTCGCAACAACAATGCCATTTTTCAATGCTCCCATGCACACAGACAGTTCAGTCTCGGTTTAAGAAGCACCAAGATGAACTTGAACATCTGCCTTGAAACACAGCAATCACCTGACTTGAATAACATTGAACAAGTTTTGGAAGTTTCGGAGAGCAGAGTGAGAGAAACATATTCCCTCCTCCAACATCTCTGAAGTAATTGGGTGATGTTCTGATTGACGAATGACACAGCATTTTTTTTTGATTGGAGGTTTAACGACCACCGTGAGCAACTCAATGGCCTATAAGCAGTCGCCCGTCCCTAATTTAGAGCCACTGGTTCCAGGGAAGGAGAGAGCCAGTGCCGTAAGACAAACACAGCATCCATGCCTCACCGGGATTCGAACCCGGATCCCTTTCGGACAATGATCAGAAGCCATTGCTCAGACCACTGCGTCACCGGGGCTGCGGCACAGCATTCTACTGGAGACTATTCAAAAGATGAATCTGTTACAAGAAGGTTGGAAGCTGCATTAAAGGCAAATAACTTATTAACAAAGGCTATTTCTGAGGTGTTCACATTATTTGTTCAACCCCTGTATATTGATGAACTGTTCTGGTATAGAACGACGTCTGAATTTTTATGTCCGCACACGCACACAATAGCCTTCAGCATTTTTAATTGTCCTATTTAATTAATTATTCGAAATCTCTGAAATCCTTCACTTTGAAACAAAGCAGCTCTGTATAAATATTTTAAGTGAGAACGGAATTTCTGGATTTATTGAGAGTAGGAAGGTAAATCAGAAAATTTTTCCCCAAATGTTTATATTTGAGATATTGTATTTTCATAAAAATTTCCATATATATATATATATATATATATATATATATATATAAACAAAAAGGCAAAAAAAAAAAAAAACAACAACAAAAAAACGAAAACGAGACGAACGTTTAATGTGTTATTGCATAGCGCTTACTATTGCTGTATTCCAAACAATGCACTTACTTGAGCCAATCCAAGTTTGCTGAGCCGCCCCGGTGGCGCAGTGGTCTAAGCGATGGCCTCTGATCATTCGTGCGAACGGGGTCCGGGTTCGAATCCCGGTGAGGCATGGATGTGGTGCTTGTCTTACGGCACTGGCTCTCTCCCTTCCCTGGAAGCAGTGACCCTAAATTAAGGACGGGCGACTGCTTATAGCCCATTGAGTTGCTCACGGTGGTCGTTAAACCTCCAACTAAAAAAAAAAAAAAAGTTTGTTGACCACAAACTTGGCTTCAGTGCGTTTGGAAGAAACCGTGTAATTTTCATGGACAAATTACCAAGGAATTTTTTTAGCCAATGTGTCTTTCCGGTTCTTGCTTATGGATCGCACACATGGACCTTAACTAGGAAAGACATGCATAGGCTGTGAAGAACTTAAAAAAGCATGAAGAAATGCTTGCTTTCCAAGAAAAACAGGAAAAGGAACTCATGGATTAGGAAAATGGCAAAAGTTCATGGCCACCCCCGATGGCTCAGTGTTCTAAGCGCTGGCTGCTGATCATTCGCCCGAGAGGGTTTCGAGTTTGAATCCCGGTAAGGTGTGGATGCTGTGTTCGTCTTAAGGCACTGGCTCTCTCTCCCTTCCCTGGAACCAGCGGTCCTAAATTAGGGACGGAGCGACTGCTTATCGCCCATTGATTTGCTCACTGTGGTTTTTTAAACACCCAAACTAAAAATAAATAAATAAATAAAAAGTAAAAGCTCTCAAGTGATAATGGGTTGGACATATTGCTCTAAAAACTGACCATCATCGAACAACTGAAATATTGGACTATATACCAAAGGATAAGAAAAGACCCAGAAGAAAACCACGAGTGAGATGGTTGGATGGAATTGGAATGCATGCCGGGGTGACATGGAAGAGAATGGAACACATCTCCACAGGATGCGATATGATATTCAACCTGGGTTATACACAGTAGAACAACTTCGTTATGATCTGGCTGCGGATAAAGGACTATTTAAGTCGGGAATAATGATTAGTATCACACACCGAAGAACTTGATGGCAATAAATACAAATTACGGTGATGACCTAGGGGTAAAAGAGTTAAAACCGACTTGTGTGCGACCTTCAAGATACATTTTTTTTGACGAAAGACCAGTCGAAACTGATATAGCCACACTGGTGGGTCATACCGTTCAGATGACATATGCCTAAATAACAATAATAAAAAGAATCAAGAAATATATGTCTACATAAATTATGCAAATGTGGAGATCGAAGGCAGTTCACACACATCCTCCAGTAATTCGTGTTCCTCAAAGCGTGTCACACTGAATTTCAAACCACACACACCCAACGGGAATCGATGCAAAATGCAGGCTGTGGTGACGTATGGTCCAGGTTTTTTTGCATTGATGAAACAAGGTGCTGTGGAACAGCAAATCTTTTTTTTTTTTTTTTTTTTTTGATTGGAGGTTTAACGACCACCGTGAGCAACTCAAACGGGCTATAAGCAGTCGCCCGTCCCTAATTTAGGGTCACTGGTTCCAGGGAAGGGAGAGAGCCAGTGCCGTAAGACAAATACAACATCCATGCCTGACCGGGATTCGAACCCGGACCCCTTACGGATGAATGATCAGAGGCCAACGCCTTAGACCACTGCGCCACCGGGGCGGCGAACAGCAAATCTTGCCACACATCCTTCAGATCGGGTGGTCAAATCCGGAAACAGCCGCCCCGGTGGCGCAGTGGTCTAAGGCGCTGGCCTCTGATCATTCGCCCGTAAGGGGTCCGGGTTCGAATCCCGGTCAGGCATGGATGTTGTGTTTATCTTACGGCACTGGCTCTCTCCCTTCCCTGGAACCAGTGACCCTAAATTAGGGACGGGCGACTGCTTATAGCCCATTGAGTTGCTCACGGTGGTCGTTAAACCTCCAAAAAAAAAAAAAAAAAAAAAAAAAAAATCCGGAAACAAAAGATTCCTAATGAATGCTCTCTACAGATAAACATGTTTCTTAGAATATTGCTCCGGAGCTGTTTTCAGCATTCGTAGCGGGTTCACAAAACGTAGTGCTAAGAACCTTAGTATCGGAAACTTGCATTGGCATTTTATATAACTCCATACTACTTAAATATTTCAAAAAATCAGTTTGGAAGTTGTGCATGAATGTTTCATCACTATAATGCGCTAGCTCAAACCGCATGCGCTGCAATATGTAGTTTCAGAAAAATGATGTTATTATGTTGGTCTTGCCAGCCCAAGTATCTGATCTGAATCCCATTGAACACTACTAATGCGAGTTCTAGCGCAAGACGAGTGCAATGAGCCCTACTTCTGCTGTTTTGATGGTGCCACTTTGAAAAAGGAATGAAAATAAATGTCGACCACCCTAGTGGCCAGTAGTCTGTGTAATTGCCTTCTAACTATTCGTTTGAATTGGGTTCGAGTTCCGAGTGAGGCGTGGGTGGTGTGTTTGTCCGATGGCTCTTGCTCTGTCCCTTCCCTAGTGCCAGTGGCCCAAAATTAGGGACGGGTGACTGCAATGCCAGTTGAATGCTAAAACCATTTTATCATTTGAATGGCGGGATTTCTTGTTTCAGAGTTTAATGGCCACAGTGAGTAACTCATAGGGCTATAAGCAGTCGCCTGTCCCTAATTTATGTGTCACTGATTCCAAAGAAGGGACAGGGCCAGAGCCATAAGGCAGTCACACCACCCATGTTTTCGTCCGGGACTTTAACCTGGACGCGTCTGCGACGAATGGCCAGAAACCAACTCCTCAAACAGTCGCGACTGACTGGAGGTGTACGCATAAGCGTTTGTGTTCAGGCCAAAAAAGTTGGATCACCCGATTGAAATAAGTACCACTTTCTATACAGCAGTACTATTGTCCGGATACTTCTCGTAAAGCAGTATATTGTTTTTTCGTAATCGAACGCCGCCCATGATCATCTAAGTACACAGAGAGTCACACATCCTTAATTTAGGTTACTTACTGATCTTGGAGAAGAGGCAAGGCCAGCAGAGTAGGGAAAAAAAGAAGTTAGAATACAGCGCTTTTGATTGGTCAACTACCGGGAGAAGTCAGAATACAGCGCTTTTGATTGGTCAACTACCGGGAGAAGTCAGAAGACAGCGCTTTTGATTGGTCAACCACCGGGAGAAGTCAGAAGACAGCGCTTTTGATTGGTCAACCACCGGGAGAAGTCAGAAGACAGCGCTTTTGATTGGTCAACCACCGGGAGAAGTCAGAAGACAGCGCTTTTGATTGGTCAACCACCGGGAGAAGTCAGAAGACAGCGCTTTTGATTGGTCAACCACCGGGAGCAGTCAGAAGACAGCGCTTTTGCTTGGTCAACCACCGGGAGAAGTCATAAGACCGCGCTTTTAATTGGTCAACCACCGGGAGAAGTCAGAAGACAGCGCTTTTGATTGGTCAACCACCGGGAGAAGTCAGAAGACAGCACTTTTGATTGGTCAACCACCGGCAGAAGTCATAAGACAGCGCTTTTAATTGGTCATCCACCGGGAGAAGTCAGAAGACAGCGCTTTTGATTGGTCAACCACTGGGAGAAGTCAGATGACAGCGCTTTTGATTGGTCAACTACCGGGAGAAGTCAGAAGACAGCGCTTTTGATTGGTCAACCACTGGGAGAAGTCAGAAGACAGCGCTTTTGATTGGTCAACCACCGGGAGAAGTCAGAAGACAGCGCTTTTGATTAGTCAACCACCGGGAGAAGTCAGAAGACAGTGCTTTTGATTGGTCAACCACCGGGACGGCCACTATACGCAGGGCATTTCAAAATATTTGCACACTGCGCAGGCGCTTCTCATAGGATGATTCAATCACTCCAATCGTTGCGCTAGTTGTGAGTCAGACTTCAGTATACAAAGTTGTGCCTACGTTTGCTGGCACAACTTTGTATACTGAAGTCTTCCTGTTTCGAAAAATTCTGCCAAAGTGAGTGAGGTCAGATCTCGCGTGCCGACCAAATATCCTACATTTAAAATCGAAACATTGCGAGGAAAATCCCCCTACCGAAATTCATAAAGCTTTGTGTGAAGTTTCTGGGGTTAGTGTAGTGGATCTTAGCGCAGTGTCACGGTGGGCTTCTCGTTTCCGCCAAGGTCGAAAAAGCGTCGAATACGACCCAAGAAACGGCCGGTCATCAGATGCAACGGACGACACTTCTGTGGTTATCGTCAACAGCATTTTGGAAGAAGATCGACGGAAAAACATGCGAAGAGATTGCATATGAAGCGAAATTGTCTAGCGCTTCGGTTTTCAGAATCCTAACTGAAAAATTACAGAAGAGAAAAGTGGCTGCCAAGTGGGTTCCACATAATCTGAGGAGCAACAAACAATTTGCAAAGGATCGCGGAGGAATTGCTTCAGCGGTACGAGACAGAAGGCGAGCGGTTTTTGGACAGAATTGCTGCTATAGACGAAACCTGGATAGGAGATTTTGAAACAGAACTGAAATCTCAGTCCGCTCAGTGGAAACATCCAGAATCACCTCGCCAGAAAAAAATAAAAAAATCCCCTCCAACAATCGAAGCTGATGATGATAATGGGCTATGAAAAGGTTGGAGTGATAGCAACAGACAGAGTGTCCGAGGGGTCCTCTGTAACAGCGGAATACCACAGAAGGTTTCTGCAAAATGTTTTGCGTCCAAAGATTCACCAAAGAAGGCCCGATATGCTTGAAGATGGTGTCATCGTTTTGCACGACAATGCGAGGCCTTATTTTGCCCGTATAGTAAGAGACATTCTGGAAAAGTATAGATGGGAATTGAGCCCACCGGACTATGACTTGTTCCCAAAATTGAAGAAGCCACTCCGCGGGAAACGATTCAGTATGATTCAGGGTGTTTCTAATGATGCGACCTGAGTAATCCGACGCCTCACCAATGGAGGTGTCCTGACTGGAATACAAGACTTGCTCAAACGTTGTGCCCCTGTCATAAAGAAAAACGGAGATCACTTGGAAGGCCTGTAAAGGTATGTTGTGAAATAAATTCGATTTTTAAAGGGATAACTCACAGTGTGCAAAACGTTTGAAATGACCCTAGTATTTCCAAATAAAACAGTTCCTCAGAAATTTTTACTATAGAAACGCAGAGTCTTCCCCCTTCCAAGTGTTAAGCAAATAGTAATGCAAAATATAATTTCAATGAGAGATGAATCGTAAAATAAATACTACAAAAAGAAAACGACGATTTGTCAGTTAGTTGCGAGACATCGCAAGATGACAAAAAAAAAAAAAAAAAAGTTCTTCCGAAGCTATTTCTATGGATTAACGTAAGTAGTTTCCATTTATAAATACTGGAAGAGAATCCACAATTTTTTACATAACATTTGAAAAGGTTTCAGATTTAATTGTACGATAAAATAAATTATGTTCTGAAGATAACTTTTAAAACGTCCTTTGCCTTCTCTCCTGTCTTAAATGCATTTTTTACCCGGATGCACGTATTATCGAACCTTCCCCCGTTTTCTCACGTTGCATTTCGTTGGATTTACTTTTTTCCTTATTGATTGTCTCGATAAGGTAGTTATTTTACTCCGTCAAAATCTATAAAATGACGCCTGGTGACCGAGTGGCCAGAGGCGCGCACTTCTGGATAGTCTTTCGAGATGAGCCTGGCTGCTAGTCTCGGGCGGGACATGGATGACACGTTTGTCTTATCGCGCAGACCCTCCCTCCCTTAAAATATTTTCTGTTTACAATCCATAAACCTCCTAAAAGAAAAAAAACAAAACAAAGGGAGCGACAAAAGTTACAATATCGAAACTGTGTTGGAATGGACATAAGTGTAAAATTTTGACTTGGTATTCCTGCTTCCTGCAGAGTTGAAATCGTTTCATTATTTAAAATACCATGACACAAATTCTACTCTCACCTCAGAAACAATCATGATTGCCATATGAGGTATATTATATTATTTTGGACTTTACAATTTATTTGCAAATACATAACTGTAGGCTATGAGTTATCGAATATTGTTATTGATTCGTAACTGTAGGCTATGAGTTATCGAATCTGAATATTGATTCAGAAGATTACTGTAAATAGGCGGCTTAAATAAATAGGAGGAAGATAAAAAAAATGATTTATCCGCTATTAGTTTTAGCAGCAACATTTTTATGGTGAAATACAAGATATTGAGTGGCTGTGTAAGTTGATATCGTCATTCTGTCGAACATTAAGAAAATAATTTAGTCACTTCTTTTTAAAATAAGGAAAGCCGTTAACCTGTTATTTTCGGCCTTTTGACGGTTTTCTTTTAGAAGCAGCAACAGAAAAAAGAAACACGAAAAAAAAAATATGAAAATGATAATGGCTTTTGGCTGTCACAAGAAAATGCTGTTAGAAATGTTAAAAAAAAAAGAAGCACTTTTCTACATCCAAATGAAAAGAGCTGTAAATATTTTAACAGTTTTTGAAATATTTTAAAAATATTTTTAATACCCAAGACCATTTACGTAGCATAAATATGAATTTTTCCATGCATGTTGAAACTATTAAATGTAAATAAAACATACGAATTGTAACCATTTTGAAAAATTTTGTGATGTGTATTCTGTTCACTTAGAAAGAAAGCAAAAAAACAACAACAATATAAAAGATATTCTTTTAAACCTGGCCTAAAATTAAATAAGGTAAGCTCCTCACGAAGCATTCCATAATTATATAAGATAAATAAGAAAGCAATGCTTTATATTATTTATATTAAAAGTAGATCATTGTTTTTTTATATACTTTTTCGATGAACTTACAGAAACACGCTTTGAAATCGGTCAATAATCATTTTGTGCGTTCAAAACTAATAGAAAATTTAAAATAACATAAAACTTTTAATATTTGAAAAATCCGGTTGTTTTAAGGAGAAAACCTTTACATTAAGCTTATTTTGAATTTTATACGGTTATTCACATTAGAAGACTTTTTGTATGTACACGTAAAAAACAAACTTTTCACAGTGCTCCCTTTCCTCAAGAGTCAATTTACTCTATCGGGAAACATACGTTGGAGCATCCTCTTCTTCCTGAAAGCCAAAAAAAAAAAAAAAAAAAAAAAAAAAAGAAAACGAAGAACCCTCCCCCCCCCCCCAAAAAAAAAAGAAAAGAAAAGAAAAACCAGGAACGCACAGAGTAAAATGTCTTTTACAACACTTCTTAATTTGACGCTTTGCAACCTGATGTACGTTTCTGAATATTCCAATAACAGTGAAATCATATGTACGTCTTTAAATTTTTCTTCAGAAGATCTCAATGGTGCACCTAATACTACGGCATTTTAAACATGACACCTCTGCGCTGTGTGTGTATCCGCGCAAGAAGTAACTAATTATTATGCATTACTGGTCATCCCACAACATACGTAGAAAAAAATTATGAAAAAAACCAACTAAATTTTAAATTTGTAAATTAAAATAGGTATTCGAAAAATTAAACTTATTAAAAATACTTCAGTTTTAAAAGCTTGGAATGCTTAACTATGATTAAATTTCATCTTATTTGTTTTTAAATGTCACTTTTTACTAATCCTTACTTTTACAGATAGTTTACTGTGTGTGTATGTATTTTGGGACAAAAGTTGTGCAACGCTTTGCTGTTCCTTAGGCAAGTACGCTGACAGTAGCAATGCTGCTGTATTTTTCAGAATAAAGCTTGATAAAGAATAATCTTTAATTAATACATTCTGTAAGCAATGCAATGCATTAAGGTGGTTCCACCTAAAATCTCTGCCTTATGTTTCCAATGGTAAAACTTCTTTACATATTTTCTTCGCAATTAATGTATTCCTAAGGATGAAAATTTGCACATCGATAAAACTAACTATAAGTTATAGCACGGGATGCTTAATACTTGCTAAAACATAACCATAATTATATTAAAAATTAATCATTTTTCTTTGAGTAATTTTCAGACCTGTTAATAGATGTCACAACTTGTGCATTGATGACGTCAGTAGACAAACAAATGTTTGATTGTTGGATTATGGTTATGTTTCAGCAAGTATTAAGTATCCCATGCTATAACTTAAAGTTAGTTTTATCGATATGCAAATTTTCATTCTTGGGAATACATTAATTGCGAAGAAAATATGTAAAGACGTTTTACAATTGGAAACATAAGGCAGAGATTTTAGGTGAAACCACCTTAAATAGGAAAAAAATATAGGCAGACTTTCTGCTGTAGCCTCGTATATAACATTTCATCAAATAATGGAAACAGTAATGGAACAAATGAAAACATAGTTGTACATAAGGAATAACAAGGTTTTGAGAGCAATTTAACAGCTCAATGGTATAATCTTTCGAACTTTCGTATGTTGCTGCTTTATCCAATGAAAATAAATTTAGACTATTGGCCTTCGTTAACATATTCAATTTTGTATGTTATTTATTTGACATAATATCACAAATATACAAAGCATACTTTGTCACTGTTAAAGATATTGGGATACTCCAAATGAAATGATAAAATAATTCATATCAAATACACATGATTCAACATTTTGATTGCGACCGGAGAGTAGCACTTTTACCACCAACGGGTTAATCCCATAAAAATCTTCCTCTGAAGAAAATTTAATAGAATACAACGTGAAAGATCTTGTTTCAAAAATTAAAAAAAAACTTTTTTAAAATTATTGTGGCATGAAATAATGTCAGCGCAGTCTTTACCACCAAAATATACAATTTTAAATAATATTCAGTGTTACAGTAACATTTTGCTATTTTCTTTTCGGCTGAACATCATGCCAGTTAACAGTAACCATAAAGTACAGTCGCCAACAATTGGACTGTTCATATTATTGAGCAGCTGAGCAATACTGATTGTCCAGTTTTAATTCCTTTACGGTCTTACACACATAATACACCTGAGCATTTAACAACTGCTGCTTGGCACGTACAACACAGATTTTGATGATTTATGACCGCAAACAAAAGAGCAATAAAGTATTCATTCGAGCACATTTGCTCACCAGAACAGAACAGTATTATTCATCAGTACAGAACAGTGTTTATTCACCGAAAATACACCTGTCTCTGAATTGCTCGCAGCAGCAATTCATGATACCAACCCATCTTTATCGTATGAGGGTCATGGGTAAGAGGAAGAAAGCGTGCAACAAAAAAGTTATGTCAACATTACCGTACAATTAAAACCAGACGAGAAGTGATTGAAAATTCGATGCATCGCATGCATTGCACAAACTGTTTGTACGCAAATGAATCGTTTTGTCAGAGCATGGATACACATTTTCGCAGTTGTGGTTAGCGGTGCTCTTACTCGGCAGCTCCAGGCAGTATTTACAGGCAAATACGTGGAAATTGGAAACTGCTTCTTTACACGTGTTCCGCCTACTTTTGTGAAGTTCTTCCCATTTCTAATGAAGTGCTACCTGATTTACACATGAGGCATCAAACATCTTTCCGACTTAATATAGCTAGTTGCTTGTCCGCTGCCAGGAGCTGCGTGAAATTAAAATAACGCAAAATAAAATTGAATAAATAAAATGCACCGATAGACACAACTGCGAAATTTGTTCCTCATGCTAGAAACTGAGCAAGAAAAGTGTGGTGAGTCTGTTGCTTAGAGATGGGCTTGGAGAAGAAGTCAATTTAGGGTTGGGAACGTTCTTTAACCTTGAGATGAGCTTGTATCCCTTAAATTTCGAGGTTTGATGTCATGTATATAACGCAGACCACACTGAGTTAGATCTGGGGAAAAGCTTCAGTAAACTTTATTAAGCAGTAGGCGAAACACGTGTCTAGAGCAGTTCCCGGTAATGGCATCTGTTTCATGGGATATATTACTTGACATATAAAACAAATTGGCTCTGTGGAATTCTTAAAATTCCTTCCTATCCTGTGAAGCCATCTCAGATACTGAAGAATGTATATAACAGTTAAAAATTCTGTCACGGCACAAACATGTTGCAATTATCTAATTTACGAAATATTATTGCTCATGTTAAATCTGTGAAAGGATAATTTTGAAAAAAATATATGCACTATTTTTTAACAAGTTTTATTGTTTGCTCATAATTGAGGAAAACGTTTGTGTCCGATAAATTATTGCCTTGTTGTTTATCTACCGCTTATAATATTTTTGAAGATGCCCTACAAACACTTATTGGAATAACGTTTGCTCAAGATTGTATGTGAATGCAATTAATTAATGAAATAACTGTTGTTTTTCGGTTGTTAATAAAGCTCGACAGTATTTAAAATGCTAAAGTATGTGTGTAAACGCTGGCTTTTATTTCATTCACGGCTACCATGAGGAACTCTAAGGGCTATAAGCAGTTATCCGTCTCTAATTTGGGGCCATTCGCTAGCTCTGACCTTTCCCTGGACCAGATTTAACATGGTCCAGGGAAAGGTCAGAGCTAGCGCCATCAAGCAAACAAACCACCAATGTCCCGGAATTGACTCTGATGAGTGGTCAGAAACCAGTACCTCAGGCCGTTCGTCTACCTGGACTGTCCGAGTCCCGGATGGGGCAAGAATGGTGTGTCTCTCATACGACACTGGCTCTCTCCCTTCCCGAAACCGGTGGCAACATATTAGGGATGGGCGACTGCTTATAGGCCTTAGAGTTGCTCATGGTGGTCAGTAATCTCTCCCCCCCCTCTACACGCGGAGGGCCAGATATCGTTCTGTAGACAACTACAATACCGGCCGACTCTACTATTCCTATAAAATACATTCGGGGCAAATACGGGGCCTGCTTTTTTTTTTAGAAAAAAAAGGTTATTTGTGTTCAGCTTTTAGGAGCGAATCGGAATTTTGTTTTTATTCATTTGGCTCACGTTCAACCGGAGTACTGCAAGTGCAATATCGAAGCTTTTAGAAAGGCAGATACTGCTCATGAGCGCTGAGACTGACTGATTTGCATAATGCATAATAATATTTACTGCAATTCGGTCTCAGGTGAGCTAGAGCTCTGAGAGAGAGAGAGAGAGAGAGAGAGAGAGAGAGAGAGAGAGAGAGAGAGGGGGATATATTGAGAGAAAGATATAGAGACATAGATAGAGAGAGGGAGCTGGAGATAGATAGATAGATAGATAGATAGAGATAGATAGGTGGAGAGATAGATGGTAGAGAGAGAGAGAGAGAGAGAGAGAGAGAGAGAGAGAGAGAGAGAGAGAGAGAGAGAGAGAGAGAGAGAGAGATATTGAGAGAAAGATATAGAGACATAGATAGAGAGAGAGAGCTGGAGATAGATAGAGATAGATAAGTGGAGAGATAGATGGTAGATAGATAGATAGATAGATAGATAGATAGATAGAGAGAGAGAGAGAGAGAGAGAGAGATAGATAGAGATAGATAGGTGGAGAGATAGATGGTAGATAGAGAGAGAGAGAGAGAGAAAGATATAGAGACAGATAGATAGATAGATAGATAGATAGATAGATAGATAGATAGATAGATAGATAGATAGAGAGCTGGAGATAGATAGGTGGAGAGATAGATAGTAGATAGAGAGAGCTGGAGAGAGAGATAGAGAGAGAGATAGATAGATAGGTTGATAGATACACAAAGAGAGAGAGAGAGGGATATAGAGAGAAAGATATAGAGACAGATAGATAGATGGATAGAGAGAAAACTGGAGATAGATCGATAGATAGGTGGAGAGATAGATAGTGCAGAGAGAGAGAAAGAGAGAGAGAGAGGGGGGCTAGAGAAAGAAAGATATAGAGGCAGGTATATAGATAGAGAGAGAGGGATAGAGAGAGAAAGATAGATATATATAGAGAGAGACTTTTATCTTTCATTTTAAATGTGATTTTTTGATTTTTTATGATTTGTTATACGAGATTTTTCTTACACTTTCTAGTTGGTAAAGAAGTCTAGGTTGGAAGTGGGGACTAGGGAGGGCTATTTATTTCGGGTTTGAGTAGCAAATGCCATAAGCCACGCATTAGTGGATTTCTAAGGAGATAAGGAAAAACTTCTTCGAGGACTGTAGATACTAGATTGTAGATATCGCACCGTCGAAATTTTGCCCCCTACCTCCACGTAGCAGCACCCTTCTAATTCTATTGAACAATATACGTAGATATAATATACATAAATCCAACGCCGCTTGACTTTTCCAGATGTCCGGCTGCCCGAAACATTTCAGGAAAAGACGAACGGTCAAAGCTCGCAGTTATACTGTAATATATAGAAACAGATAGAGGTTCCTTCCGTACTCCCCAGTTGAAAAAGGCACTGGTTAATTGCAGGGGAGAGGCGGGAGTCGAAGTCACCATGTGAGAATGGAAATCTGGAAAAGGAATATTTTTATTAATGCCTAAACATGCTAGTCATAGTTTTCGGGCTCATTCGGAACCGTTGTAATAAAAAATTCGAGCTCGGTCAGGCTCGGGTTCTTAAAATTCAGCCCGAAATTAGCACTGGTGCTTATACAGCAGAGAAGCAGATGGGTTTGAAGAAGGTTTTCTTTTTCTGGTTCCGGAAAAGGGTTGAGACAGGGAAGATGATGAAGCGCAATATCTAGCTGCATTCACTAAGTTTTTATAATTATAAAAGCTGTTGCAAATCTGTGACAGTCACAGAACAAGACAAAGAGGAGCTGACCAGGGAAAAGTAATAACATAAATCTGAGATGAATAAGAATGTCAGCCAGTTTCCCTGAAATTTTATATTTGTTATATCCCTGAAATTTTATATTTGTTATATCCCTGAAATTTTACATTTATTTTGCGTTTGAAATTTAGATTCATTACGTTTAATACAACATGTGGTATTCTTGTAAGTAAGGAGACCTGCTGCAAAAGAGTGAGGTTTGAACAGCAAGTTAAGATCTTCTCCTAAATGGTTAATATTATTACTTTATTTAAAATTTATTTATATGGAAAAATTAAGAATATCAGTGTAACTTACTAAACACCACTAGAAAGACCAGAAAAAGTTTTGACCTACACGTTGCCTACCATAAACCGATCAGCTCTTAACAAAAGACAGTCGAGGAAATTTTTCTGGTGGTCTTGTAAACACCCAGCTGAAGAGACATTTAACCCAATTAATTATTTCTGATCTGAATGCAATTCAGCATCTTCTTGTCCCTGCCGATGGGAATTGCTGAACCGATCTTCTTGTTCCTGCTGAGGGGAATTACTGAAGAGATCTCTCGCTTGAGATCAAGTATGAAACCATAACGATAAGAAAAGAAAAAGAATAATGAGCTAAGTGAGAGAGTTTAATTTTAGCTTAGTTCTAATGAGAATAGTAGTATAATATCTCGTTGGCATTCCTCTTCAGCAGCGACATAACAACAGACTGTCACATAGCAATTTGGAGACTGCTTGGCTTCCCCCGAAGCAGTTTCCTAATTGCGATATACTTATCGATGTGTTAGTCCCTACGGAGGAAAATTTCTGAAGAGATATTTCGCTTGAGATTAGGTCACATACGAATATGGGACAGTTTGTGCAATGTGCAATTCACCAATTTTGTTCTTTTTATAAAAGATATCGTATCAGTCGATATACTTCAACTTCTCTGGCACTGCGTAAATGTGCACATTATAGAGAGGAGAACACTGTTTTGTCTGAACCCCTACAGTTTATCCGCCAACAAAGCCTTTTCTAACAAAAGGCGAGAGGCAGACATACTGTGTTTACTACACTGTAGGCAAATTAGGCACAAAACAAAATGAAAAAAGAAGAAGGGATGGAAGAGGAGAGAGACTATAAGTTTACTGTCTTGAGCAAACATATAACACACAATTCACCTCTTGAAAATAAGATCAAATTCAAAATTTCTACTGGGTTATACCATATCCAGGGTATCACAAAATCATATTCTGACACCTTTCAAAACAAAAATATCAAGGTTAAAACTGATTAACTGTTTAGATGTATTTATATAAATGGTGTTACAGCACACGAGCAACACAGATACAAAAGCTTATATGTAAATAATCAACTACACTACTTCATTCTACATATACGCTTTCAAGAAATATCTTCTCTCGTAACAAATATCAAAGAAGGTGTTTGTCACATCACTCGCCGTTTTCTTTTCCATTTTTAATGTATAATTCCTTTTACCAAAACTGCCTAAACGAAATCAATCAGCAATGAAAATTTCATTTAACTATAGGGTGTATATGTATGTATATATAGCTGCCTGCAGTAATAACTATTTTTCTAACTTCTGACATGCTAATATCATGAAACAGTTGCAAAATTTGCACCTTAACTAGAACCTAGGTTTGGATAGTTATATTTATTTACATTGATGCAATATGTACATAATATTTCCCCCATCCGGAGCAGATGGTTTGATCTAGGATACTGCGACAGACCTCCCTGTTACGGGCGATCGCTAGTCTAATGTCTCTTCCACTGCCAAGGCGGAAGTTCATTCATTCTCATAGGTTTTCATGAGCACTTGTTCGTGAAGGAGATTGCTAATCAGTAGGAGAAGGCATGAGCTCCAAAGCTTTGAAAATCTATGAAAAAATTCTTTGGCACATCAACGGTCTCCTCGAACAACTAATAACAATGAAATGCAAGCAGAAGAACACAACAGAATTTAACATTTGACATCCTGGACAAAAGAAAAAAAACAATGGTTGCGTGGCACTGATTAAATATATGGATACCATTTCCAATTAAAGAAGGACTTCGATAATGAAACGATAATAATAAGAAAAATTAATGTAGTGACAATAAAAATCTTCATTTTACAAGAAAAACACATTTTGTAGTTTGTGCGGTTTTGAAAATAGGTTAATTATCCTTTCATTGGGTTTCTCGGCGTCCTGCTAGTTACAGTTTGAATCTGATAACTTTGAATTTTGGTTTTCAGGCAAATAACGAAGATTAGAAAATGAAAAAGGTCAGTCATCTTTTACATTCCTTATCAGTTTAGAAACATCTGTTATCAAAATTTTGGACATCAGCCAAGCAGCCATAATTTACCAAACGAAATTCAATTGCAAAAGGACATTCAAAATATGTTACTGGATTGAAATGAAATTTTAATCCAGCTTGAACTCGATTTAAAATGAAATTGGTAAGGTGGTATTTAACTGTCGAACACGAGGTTTAAATCGGTATTCAGGATCACTTAGATTTTCAGAGAAATAATGTACACGAGGTTAATGAAACAAACAGGGGTTTTTTCTTTCTTTTCTTTACTTTTTTCTTTTGTTCAATGACCACCGTAAGCAACTCAATAGGCTATAAGCAGTCTCTCATCCCGAACTTAGAGTAACTGGTTCCACGGAAGGAAGGGAGTCAGTGCCGTAACACAAACAGAACGTCCATGCCTCAACGGGATTCGAACCGGAATTCATCACGTGCAAATGGTCAGAATAAGCCAGCGCGTAGAATACTGCGTCACCAGGGCTGCATAGATCTTCCAGGCTGACGCTTTTAGTTATTAAGTTCGTACCTGCACGCTGATGGAAAATGAATCTCATTAAAGTCCACCGTGAAGATTTAAATGCGGTCTCATTCACGTAAAGCAGTTTTGCAAATCAACGTGACATGTCAGCTGATTCGCGAATTTTTTTTTTTTTTTTTTCATTATTTTAAAGATCACCATGAAAAACTCTAGGCAGAGAAATCTTGTCTGTCCCCAATTTGGGGCCACTGGTTTCATAGAACGGACAGAGCAAGCCAGCGCCGTAAGATCAATGCACCAGCTATGCCTCGTCCTCCCGGACGAGTAGTCAGAAACCTACGACTCTGATCACTTCGCCACTGGGGAGACTACTGCCCAGTTCCAGAATGTGAGATGTTTATGCATGCAATATATTATGTTTCAGAAATGTACTAGTGAGATGTTTATGCATCAATATATTATGTTTCAGAAATGTACTAGTGAGATGTTTATGCATCAATATATTATGTTTCAGAAATGTACTAGTGAGATGTTTATGCATCAATATATTATGTTTCAGAAATGTACTAGTGAGATGTTTATGCATCAATATATTATGTTTCAGAAATGTACTAGTGAGATGTTTATGCATCAATATATTATGTTTCAGAAATGTACTAGTGAGATGTTTATGCATCAATATATTATGTTTCAGAAATGTACTAGTGAGATGTTTATGCATCAATATATTATGTTTCAGAAATGTACTAGTGAGATGTTTATGCATCAATATATTGTGTTACAGAATAAACTAGAGAGATGTTTATGCATGCAATATATTGTGTTTCAGAATATACTAGAGACATATTTATGCACGTAACACTATTACATATTGTGTTTCAGAATATACTAGAGACATATTTATGCACGTAACACTATTACATATTGTGTTTCAGAATATGCTAGTGACATAATTATGCATGTAACATATTGTGTTTCAGAATTTCAGGAAGTACTAGTAACATGTATGCAGTGCATTGGGTTACTAAACGTACTTGTGAGATGTTTACACATATACATGCGTAAACATCTCACTAGTGTTTCAGAATATAATGGTGAGATGTTTATGCGTGTAATATATTGCGTTTCAGAACGTACTAGTGAGATGTTTATGCACGCAGTGTTAAGGGTGACCATAGGAGGGGGGGGCTCTAGCCCCCTGCCGTTGGTATAGAGCCAATTTTGTGATATATTTAAAACTATAATAGACGAAACCTTTTTTTAAAGCATTTTTAAAAATAATAAGTTATTAATAATTGATTGTATCAATTATTTTTGTTGTATTTTAGTATCTTGTACATTTACTAAAATGTTTGACAGTCTTGAAGGAGGTAAGGATTTTTCTTAGCCCGCCCCTAAAAGTACTCATATGGGCACCACTGTGCATTGTATTGTGTTTCAGAATGTAGTAGTGAGATGTTTATGCATGCAATATATTGTGTTTAAGAATATATCAGTGAGATGTTTATGCATGTAATATGTACTCGTTTTATGATCACTGCTGTAATAAGCTTTTGTGTAACTTAAACTGCTATGTTTACCTTTCGTGAATTCAGTAAAATACTAATTGAGTTAACTAACTGGATGACGGTTTTATGAGAAGCACAGCACAATTTTCCTTAGAGTTAGTTTCCGAAATGACAGATGTCTTCACATTGATTGCCAAGTGTTGTCACTGTTCTCAGGGCTTGTCCATTTCACTTTGTGAGGGTGCTGAAAAAGTTGGGGGAGGGGAGTTTCCGGATGAAGGCAAACATTTTGAAGGCTGAAAATTTTTTATAGTGAACTATTGAAGCTTTAAACCTAGGATTGAAATGGAGAACTGTTGATTTTTTTACAGTTAAGAATAGTTGAAACCGGGAATCTCTTTCCGAAACTACATGCTGTTATTTTGGTTTCATGCTGTTTTTATTTTTGTACCTCTCATAAATGTTTCCCTAAACAAGGCACAAGCAACTATGTATTGACGAAGGTTGCTGAAAACAGTAGATATTGATATTTTGGCAAATCTTATGTATGCTGAAAAGATTCAGACGTATATCTGCTGTATTTAGAACAAAATAAAATAGAGAGATACGTACATAAACATTTCAGTAGCACAAGCACACCACGCCTCACCTGCGGTTCTAGCCTGGGCTCAGCTTGGGTAGTTAGTCAGGTAACCGCGCCTCTGACCACTCTGCCACCAGGGATACGTTTTATTTTTGGTCAAAATATACTTGACAATAAATATGCTTTGACTATTATGTTTGAGTAAGATAGGTTTAAGTCTGTATTGTTCAAGAAACCTACTTTGTTGGAAACTCTCTTCCGTTGATGAAAAAAAGTGCATGTGATAACTTCTTGGAAATGTTCCTAGCTGTAAAACTAATGATTTATTATTTTAGCTCCTTAATATCAGCTCTCGATAACATTTCGCAACAACATTCATATTCTACAAGCTTATGTAAACGCATAAAAGCTATTTTTCTCTAAAGGTAAAAAAAATATTAAAGCATTATTCAGCTTACAAATGACAGATGGTAAATATTAAATTCTAAATATGAATTTTATCTTAGTAATCCGTTTCAGGACCCGAAAACAGAATACTAAGATATTTGGCCAGATTTCCATCATAAATGATGTTCAATGGATCGATTTCGCTTAATATTCACTGCACTAACTTAATTCTCTTTTTGAAAAGCAGTGGCAGTAAACTATTGGTTACAATACGTGAAAAAACTCTAAGACTGAGTCATTCTGTTGTTACCTATCATGTAGCAAAACCATCCTGTACATTCTACCAGAGTGTAGGTGTATGAAATCTATTCATTACGAGTTAAGTCGAAGTACCTTTAGCTACTTATGATTCAAATCGAAGCACCTTTTGTTTTTCAAAATCAAATGAACCTTGATTTGTTCCTAAATACTAAACTTTGATTTAAATTCAGTTAAGAGTGTCTCTAAGAACAGAAATGGTTGACTAGTTTGCCGACTCGGTGGAGCAGAGATGGCTTCTGATCATTCGTCCAGGATGGATTCAGGTTCTATTCTCGTGAGGCATGAATGTTGTGTTTGTCATGCGGCACTGGCTCTCTTCCTTCCCTGGAACCAGTGACCCTAAATTAGGGACGGGCGACTGCTTATAGCTCTCTCAATTTCTCACAGTGGTCGTTAAACCCCAAACGAAAAACATTGACCAATTTCTTTTTAAGTCAGTGGCTGTTGACCATACTTCAATCGATAACGATCAAAATTTGGCTGATTCTATCCATTGGTTTCCTTTAAAATTGATGAATTTCCAACGAACTTCTTTTGAAATCCATGAATTTCCAACTTCTTTAGAAATCTGTCGATTTTTCATTGGGAAATTGTGAAATGAAATCCTTTTGCCATAATATTAATTAACTGATGAACTACGATGTTTCAGCACTAATTGCATTGTCCAGAGACAAATGGAAGGCATTTCAACTATGAGTATTTTTACAATGTTATCAAGAGATGTAAATAATATGTTGCTTCCCCTGAATTGTGATAACTTCTCTGAATAGGAGAGCTTAAACTGCTGAACTGAAAATAAAATACGAGTCGCACATAACCTGGAGTTTATCTGAACTCCTGTACTTTCCATGCAAGCATACCACAAAAATAATATTTCTTTTTCTTTTGGTTACAGCACGTGAAGATGCTCTTGATGCAGGCATGGACCATATATTTTTGAAAGAGGTAAAATATGTTTAAATTATTTACAGCCTCCATTTTGCTTAGATTTACTTAATGATTTTGATGTGCTGTCGACATGCAGATGCCCATAAATGGGAATCTACCATTTGCAAATTAAACAACTGCTTGCCTTTTTAATGTGTCATACGAATGATTTAAATTAATAATGTATATTTGTTAGTGGTAAGATTTGAATTTCTCTGTAGGAACTTAATTAAATTATTATGTCACTGAAATTACTATTCCATGGCCTGCTTCTGTTTATTAAAAATCAATAACGATGCTAAACTAAAAACAACAACACGAGGAGTGCTTTTTCACAGTGCAAAGACAAAACCAAAAGGTGTGAGAAAAGCGAAGTTGTGATATATCAGTTTTACGTTCTCCTAAAAGTTTGATGTGATATTTAATTGTGATGCTTCCAAACGTAAAACAGCTTTGTATAGTTTGGGGGGGGGGGAATGATTTCTATCTTCATTTCCACTGAATATATTTATACCGCAGAATCTAAAATTCTGAAAAGTATAGCTTCTTAAAAAAAGGAGAAAATAAAGCTGACAACCTTATAGCAGAAACGAGTACACTCTCCTAAAAAAGATTATGTTTTTTGGGGTATCTCTCATATTCTAAAGAAATAAATTTGGTGTCCTTAAAGACCTGTCATGTAGTCTACAGAGGAAATGACTCGGGTGTTTCTGAAGAAGGACTTTTACGTGGTGACAGAAACGAATGAATTTAGCATCCTGAAAATGGCTTTGCTGAGAAAAAGGAGTTTAAGTCTTTTGAAGAAAAACTAGTTATGTGCCCTTAGGAGGGAATGCGTCCGGTCTCCTGGGGAAATATCTATTCCGAAGCCTGTTCTGAGAAATTAAAATATTTTCCCTAGATACTCTCTGCTGAGGAAAGTGCATTCACTATTCTGAAGAAAGCTGTGCTATGAACATGCAGATGAAGATGATTCACTCTCCTGAAAACAAACCTTTCATATCCCTCGTTTTCCTCAAAGTTTCTAAAAGGATGTTACTGCAGAAGCATGCTGAAGTAGTAGCACTGCAAACCCTTCTGAGGATAGTAGTTCAGTCTTCTAAAGAAAGACAATTTTCTTCTATCAACAGGGTTTAAAGCACTTTCAAAGTTCATTGCAAACCCTGTGAGGAAAATGAGTTAAAATTTCTGGAAAAAAGACCAGAGGCAAACGAGTTAAGTATCATGAAGATTAATCTCTTATGCACCTGCTGAAGTTAACTTGCTCGGAATCCTGTAATAGTATTTCTAAGAAACCTTTCTAAGGAAAATTATTTCAGTATCTTGAAGAAGGACTTGTTATAAACTCTGATCTTAGAAATGAGTGAAGGAAGACCGTTCACACGAGCACCTGAGAGAAAAGGAACCAGGTTACAGAAAGAAGACCTTTTCTAAAATAACGCTGAGGAAAATGAGGATTTTTTGAGAGATCGGGCTACCTTCTGGTCCTACGCCTTGAAGTGGTGTCTGCATGTTTTTCTCCAGAATAATTCAAAATATTCCCCAAATTGTCAACATATTTTCCCTTTATTCATCAAAAGGCTTCCACATTTGGTACACTTCGAATACCAGTATAAAAATAGGAGCAATCATCAGCATCACTCAACGAGAGCACATGAAACGATTCAACTGTTCCTAAGATATTATTAATTTTTTGCATGTTTTCTGTAGTTATGATAAGATAGCAGTTAAATTTGCGGAATGGAATAAAGCTTATTGGCAGTTTGAACGAATTCATTTATTAAATTGTTAAAAAAATATTAACTTCTTCTTCAACTAGTAAATTTTATTCTTTTGAAAAACTGAAAGACTGAGAACCAGCAATTTGTTTGGAAAAAACATTTACGAGATTTTGGAAAAGAAGCAATCTTTAATTTTGTGGCTTTGAAGATATTGGGAGTTCTTCCAAAGGTAGGTAGGAGAAACCGCTGGTATTTGGAGAAAACATATGTTGCTACTGACTTGGCTTCACATAATTACTAGAGGGAGGCGTTTGTTTGGAATATCGGTTTCTAGTGGTGTGAAGTGAAAAGAAATGCACATTTACCACTACGCTGTCCAGAAAGGGATTGAAAAGGAAATGTTTTACAGTTATCAATTTCTATGAACTGAAGCTAGTGAAATTCAGTTGCATTTGTTGTATTAAAAGACTAAGGAAAACTGAGAAACAAGGAAAAGATAGAAAGATTTTTGAATGAAAGTCTAATACACACTTTTCCATATTAATATCAGATGATTATACTGAGATAATCAGTGCCAGTCTTTGGTTTATAGTTTTCTGGAAAGTAGGGTAGCTATTAAAGAAATTTCTCTTCAGACAGATAAAAGACATTTTGCTTTCTTACAGTCATAAGCAATAAATATTTTCAGATAAACCAAAGCAACGAAATGATGTTATTGCAGTTTGGGGAAAAAAAGATACAAACTTTAAGTTTTTTAGAGGGTTTTGATGGTGTGAGGTTAAATGGTTCTTGAGCTCCAATCTGTCGAAAAAGATGATGGTATGAAGATACAATTGACTTGATGAGAATGGACTACAAGCAAAGCACTATCTACAGTAAATAATTGTTTCATGCAAAAGAGAGAGGTATAACCTTAAATATACATATTCCTTTTATCATAATTGCTGCAACGCCCAAAAAACCAACAAAGCCACCAAATGGCTATGATATGGAGACAAAAGGAGTTTTAATACTGCCTTCTAGGAATGCGAAGGTTATTGGCTACTGAAAAATTGTCTTTGCCTGAGGTTTCATACAACGACAGAGCAAAGTAAGAGTCGGACTAAATTTTAATAACTGTTCACAAATTACTCAGAACAAACAGTATAGATATGGTTGAATAAATGCAGTGATAAACATAACCTTTGTGTTCACCCTCGCCGTTTATCTCAAATAGCAGCTCTCCCGGTCAGCCAATCAGATGGATGATACACCCATATAGTTCTTTCCGTTTTTTTTTAAAAAATCCATTCACACACGGTACATTAAAAAAATGATACAACTTCTCTTGAGGAACAACAGATGTGGCAAATATCAATTGTGATTGTGGTTGCAGTCTTTGAAACACACGGTTCCTAAGCCATCCATCCATCCTATGACATCACCGCTGTTTCCAAGGTTTCATTGTATCAAGATTTCACGTGGAATTCCACAGTTAAATTTTTAAGAGCACCAAGTATTTCAAAGAGAGGCTAAAAGCACACAGTTTTTTTGCCCTCGCGGGCGTAATAGGTAATGAGCCACACAATATACAATGTCAGTAAGTGATTCATCCCTGCTAGCAATCAGACTGTTTGCTCGACATCGTGGCAGATGAGTGCTCCTTCTTAGGTACGGTCGGTGGGATTACATACAGGGGAGCTCCATACTCATCGTACACAAAATATTGCTTGGTTTCTGAATCCTTGCCTTTGGATGCTGGAAGGGTGGAGGACTTCTCGAAGGTGTTATCCTCGGCTTCCAAACAGGTGAGCTAGCTTGGACTGTTTGCGGATGGTAGCTGGTTGGTGGGTTACTTGACTGGATTAATTTGGCTGAGGAACTCCCCACGCTGGAATTGGACAAAGAGGATGTTGTGCTCAGACTCAAAGCTCGAGGGGTGCCCAGAGTGGCCTTGCCGCTACCGGCACTACCATGCGATTTGTCAGATTTGTCAGACTTGTCCGACTTATCTGACTTGTCCGAGCGATCAGAGCGTTCAGATCTTTCAGAATCCATTGCCATAGGAGAATGGCCGCGAGAATCCCGGAGGTCTTTGACTGAACCACTTATATCGTCCATACCGTCAGCCATCGTCTTGCTCCTCGTTCTAAGGTTCTGATCAACGTTATCATACGTCCCGAGAGAGTAATCACCATCGAAGTGTCCCGCGGAATGACGCTGTGAGTGTCTTCCGGACTTCTTCTTTGCACTTAGTGTCCTGGCCATTCCCTGGCCATCTAGTTTCTTGACGTGAGAAGTTTTTTCTCGGGCTCCTTGTTTAGTGGCTGGCACAGTCATGTTTCGAACACTTTCCCGGATGATCTGACGGATCGTCCTCAGGAATGAATTCCGTAACTCACAAGAACTAAAAAAAAAAAAAAAGAAAAACAGTTATACCAGAACTCCAAACATGATTGTCTTGAGAATTTACAAGACCCCAAACACTTAAATAAAAAACAGCATAATTTCCAAATGGAACTCCTCACATTTTAAACTAAAAAGGAACATTTTTGAATGCCAGTTAAAACATCAAATATGATTTAAATGTTTTGTTTCACTTTTTTAGTGACTGAAGGGTCCTTCTCAAATCATCTATTATGACACGACACGACACGATATGATATGGTATGACATGATATTATATAATATAAGAATAAAAATAAGGTGGACAGCTTTTGGGAAGTTTTAAAAGCTTATATGTAGTAAAATAAAGCCGGAACCACCAAATTTCGTATACTATCTCATAGTACTCTGACTTAGACCGTACACGGATTTGGGAAGGGGTCGGAGCGCGGGGTCAACGGGCCCCCATACAAAATTTTTGTAAAAAGTTCTACAGTTTTCAATTTATAACCACCAAATCTGGTATATTATCTCACAATACTCTAACTTAGACCGTAGACAGTTTTTGGAAAGGGTCGGAGCCGGGGAGGGGGGATCATAGGGCCCCCCGTACAACATTTTCGTAAAAAGTTCTACTGTTTTCGATTTAGAACAACCAAATTTGGTATTTATCTCATGGTACTCTAACTTAAACCGTACACGGTTTTTGGAAGGGGTCAAAGGGCGCCCATACAAAATTTTCGTAAAAAGTTCCACAGTTTTCAATTTACAGCCACCAAATCTGGTATATTATCTCATGGTACTCTGACTTAGACCGTAGACAGTTTTTGGAAGGGGTCGGAGCCGGGGGGGGGAATCAAAGGGCCCCCGTACAAAATTTTCGTAAAAAGTTCTACAGTTTTCAATTTAAAACAACCAAATTTGGTATTTATCTCATGGTACTCTAACTTAAACCGTACACGGTTTTTGGAAGGGGTCAAAGGGCGCCCATACAAAATTTTCGTAAAAAGTTCTACAGTTTTTAATTTACAACCACAAAAATTGGTATAGTATCTCATAATACTCTGACTTAGACCGTAGACAGTTTTTGGAAGGGGTCGGAGCCAGGGGGTCAAGGGGCCTCCATACAAAATTTTCGAAAAAAGTTCTACAGTTTTCAATTTAGAACCACCAAATTTGGTATTAACGGGAAAATTACAGGAATATATTTTTCATTCATAAAATTTCACCCGCTGAACTTTGGTGATTCCACGAATATTTACCCGTAAATACCGGGTACTCCTGCTAGTACAGTATACACAAATAGCCAAGCTTTCGCTCTTCACTAAAATGCAGAGAATAAGAACGCGTGAGAATCTAAGTAATACCGCTCGTGATGTTTCCCAAGCTGGTTTTTTTCTAAGAAAGAAAAAAAAACAGCTTGGGAAACATCACGAGTATAATCGCGTTATTACATGTACATAACGCGATTATACTCTGTGTTGCGACGTGTTTCCATCTCTTAATAATGAAAGCCAAACCATTGGTAGTTCCATAGAGACAGCATTCTTGCGTGCTAGCTCGCTGGAGGATATTTCAACTGTTTCCCTGACGGTAGTCTCTTAAAATAATAAATTATCTAGAAATATTGGCATCATTAGTGCAATATTAACAACTGTGACGTGCCTGCCCCGCACGACTCACATGAGATAAAGGCAGAGAGCAGTGAGAGCAGATGCCAGTGTAGTACAGTGGATTGCACTCGGATCTCCGGAGCCGAGAGTTGGGGGTTCAAATCCTTCCTCTGGCATAAAAATAAAAGATGAACTTACTTCGTCATACAACTCCTTCTGTTAAAACACTTAATTCTCTTATATTACTCATTAATTCCGACTCACATTAACTACTGCTTTTTATCTTGGAGTCAAACAACTAAAACAAACTTAAATACATTACAGGTATTACAAAATAAATACAGGGTGTCCCAAAATGATTACCCTTGATAATAAATTTTCCCTGATAATGAAACAATTGTTAATATTGATTTATTCAATATTGGTGGAACACTTGGTTTGATTCTTTTATCGTGATTTTTCCCCTGATAATAATTTTCCTGATAATGATTACCCTGTTAATCAATTTTCCATCTGATAATGATTACCCTGATAATCAATTTTCCATCTGATAATGATTACCTTGATAAAAGTATCAGGGTATTATATTCAGATATAAGATCTGAATATAATACCCTGATTTCGGAATGGTATAACTTTTTACTGATTTCGATTTTCTTTTGCAGGTGAGTAAGTGCACTCTGAAAGTTTTGCTGGCTGTGAGATTTAGTACCCAAGTCCGCCACTTGGAGCGCTGTTGGCGCAGAATCCGAAGACATTGCTTCTACACAAGAAAAGGCTCAGTGTGTCGTGTACAAGAAAAAAAGGCCCAGCGTGTCAGTGTGCCGTGTGCAGAGACAAAGTCGCCAAAAAGGGTGCAACCAAAGTTTCAAACTCATTTCGGAAAACAACCACCAGATGTGAAATTGATAAATTCGTGAATGCGAAAGTTTTTAGAAACACGTACAGTCGAAGAGGGTAAAAGTGCTGGGCGACCCTCAGCAACTCAGAGACAGTTTAAAAAATTCATGTAGCCTTCACCCGATCACCGCAAAAATATCACTGCCGCAAGCTGAACGTCAGCTCAAGGTACCGCAGAATACAGCTCACAGGGTGCTACGAAATCGGTGGAAATTGTATGCGCACAAAGTACAGATTGTTCAGGAACTCAAACCACAGGACTTTGACGCACGCGAGCAGTTTGCTAACACCATGTTCTAGAAATTGGAGGACGATGAACATTTCTTACAGCAGATAGCATTTTTGGACGAAGCGACTTTTCACATTAGCGGTGCTGTAAACAGACATAACGTACAAATTTGGGGTACCGAAAACCCACATGCCGTCAGGGAGCACATGCGAGACAGTCCCAAGGTTAAAGTGTGGTGTGCATTACGACATGACAGCGTTATTGGGCCTTTCTTTTTTCATGAAAGAACTCTCACCGGTAATGTGTATGCGGATATGCTTGAGATTTATGCAATACCCCAATTGCAGGACATGCAGCCCCCTGTGTTTTTACAACAAGACGGAGCACCTCCTTACTGGGAAACATATGTGCGAGACCTGCTACACCATCACTTTCCCAATCGATGGATTGGTAGAGACGGCCCAATCCCATGGCCAACGAGATCACCGGATATTACTCCAATGGACTTCTTTCCTTTGGGAATATGTTAAAAACATTGTGTATGCGACACCAGTTCCAAATGTGAACATTTTGTGTGAACGAATAGAGAGTGTAACTCCTCAAATGCTGCAAAATGTGTGGCGGGAGAAAGAGTACAGATTTGACATTTTTCGTGTCACTCGCGGTTTCCATATTGAGTGCACCAAATAATATCGCGGTTTCCATATTGAGTGCACCAAAAGTTTTATTGCAGTTTGCAGTAGGTGGGAAGAGAGGCACCAAATGCCTCTCTTCCCACCTACTGCAAACTGCAATAAAACTTGATTATCATGTGCGTTTATGTGCAAAATCTGGTGCTTGTAAATGCACTGGCGGAAAGTGAAAAAAGAACACCAAGAAGGAGACGTCTGATACCAACGAAATTTATACAGCATAATAACGGAATACAGAGGATAACGTGATCAAAACATTATGGCAAAATACAGCTGTATTTGCTGGTAAACAGAAAAATAACATTTCCATGTAACATGGTTAGTACGAGGTTGAACCGCCATGAACTGCGTCACACTGTGCAATTCTGGCATGGAGTCTGTCCTACAGATGTTGGATGTAAGTTTGGGGTATTGAATTCCAAGCATCCTCAACCTGGACGCGTAAATCGGGGATGGTCGTGGCTGGCCGTGGAGACAGGATAAGTCGTTGTCCCATAAAATCCCACCCGTACTCAATGGGGGACAAATACGGTGAACGTGCAGGCCATGGAAGTTGTCTCACACCCTGAAGAGCATGTTGCGTTGCACGTGCCGTGTGTGGGTGTGCGTTATCTTGCTGGAAAACACCACGATGGATCGACCTTACAAATGGCACAACAACGGGATGAATGATGTTGTTGATGTAGGAGGCGCTGTTTAACGTACCCGGTACAAACACTAGTTGTGTACGGGAGTGATAGCTGATCTCTCCCCACACCAGGAGACCAGGTGTAGGCCCTGTGTGTCGCTGGCGGATGCAAGAAGGGTGGAGACGCTCATCTGTGCGTCTGCAAACACGCATACGGCCATCGGAGGCTCCCAAGCAGAATATCCTTTCATCGCTGAACACGACAGATCGCCATTGCGTTCTGCAGTGCAGACGTTGGCGACACCACTGCAGCCGTTCCTGACGGTGGGTTGGAGTCAGAGGTACACATGCCAGAGGCACACGTGCACGTAGTCCTGCATCCAGTAGACGGTTGCGGATTGTTCGCACAGTCCCCTCAGGTGCAACGGCAGCTCGGATTTGTGTCGCAGTGGATGTTATGCTTGACAACGCCGCTCTTCTTATGCGTCGATCGGTCCGCTCATCAGTCCGTCTGTGACTCCCGGTTCCGCATTTTCTCGTGTGGGAATGTTCCTTGGACCATCGACACCACCATCGTATCACCACCGATACTTCCCGTCCAATTCGCTCCGCAATACGACGACACGACCACCCGGCCTCGCGGAGTCCGACTAGACGACCTCTCTCAAAGTCCGATAACTGCTGAAATCGTACACGTCTTCCATGTCCAGGCATTGCAGCTTCTTTAGGGTCTTCGCACGTGTCCGTACGCCGACGACTGATTACATTCACTTCGCCGTACTCCTTAAACACCACCGACGATAATTTGCATATTATGCCGTGCTGTGACGTAAGCGCTCACCGGTTGGTCCCGAAATTAACATCACACCTACGTAAACTCGACCCCATTAACATATGTAAATTTCATGATCGTCCGCCAATTTCTTCTTGGTGTTCTTTTTTCATTTTCCGCCAGTGTATATTCACAATAAAGTTAAAAGCAGTTGAAATCAGGGTAATCATTTTGGGACACCCTGTATATTAGATTAATAGACCTACAGGTGGATTTATTTTTACTTGGAACTTTATGACAATGGAATCGGCTATTTTTGGAGGTGCAAGAATTTTAGGTGCGACGTGTCGAAGCATCTCTCTTCCCACCTACTGCATTGTTGTTCTCCCCCATCGTCGCATATTGCTTGCTGGGGACATAATCGCTGGGATTAAGAAGGATCACTTAAGAGACAAAGAAGCCCTGTTCACCGTTTCAGATCAAGCTATGTTTACTGCCATGTTTTCCACAAGAATTCCGTCCTAATGTGAGATTACTACGGAACCCTTCGTCTGTCCCCTTCTTGCTGTAAATCACATGTGTTTAGACCCGAGAAGAGCTAGCTGCACCCCCAAAATCAGGCGATTCCATTATCGCCAAGTGCCAAGAAAGAAAATCCGACTATACTCTCAAAACGAAGTGCTACTATGACTACACATATACATCCACATCTACATCCTCCAGTTCACCAGAATGATTTCCGAATACTAACAATACATCAGCTTTTCTATTATAATCAAAATAGTATAATTATACTAAAATCCGAAATTTCTTGGTGTAGCATAGAAATGTTAGCTGTCTACTTTCCTTGAAAAAGCCATCTGGTTGATGTGCGAAAGCTTGGAAAATTTTATTTGCCGCCCCAGTGGCGCAGTGGTCTAAGCGCTGGCTTATGACTTTCGTCCGTGAAGGGTGTGAGTTCGAATCCCGGTGGGGCATGGATGCTGTGTTTGTCTTACGGCAATGGTTCTCTCCCTTCTCTGGAACTAGTGACCCTAAATTAGGGACGGGAGACTGCTTATAGCCCATTGAGTTGCTCAAGGTGGTCGTTAAACCTTCAAAAAAAACAAATAGTTCTATTCTACGCCAAAAAATTTCGGATTATCAGTATAGTTATACTATTTTAAGTATAATTGGTGTACAGTTCCTACTTATTAAATTTTCTATTATAACCTTGGCAAAATCCTGTTTCAGAGAATTAAAAACAATTTACATATAGATTTAATTAGAATTAATTGCAATATACACAACTACCAAACAAGAAATAATAGATTATCGCTTCACCCAATACAGCCGAAAACTCATCTATTAAAACAAAGTTTGAATTATGCTGGCCCAGATTATTGGAATTCATTATCTTCGGATTTAACAAATATTAATGACCAAAATCTCTTTAAAAAGACATTTAAAAATATTTACTGAGTTAAAAAAGAAAACATACCTTCTTTGATTAAATCCAAATAATAATACTAATTATTTACTAAAAATAATTCATGATAAGGCCAAACTCACTTGTATCATACTTTTGAGGGAACTAAGGGTTATATCAGGACTCCTAAGAGGCCTTTTCTCTTGTTCGCTTTGCTGTTTAATAGCCTTTGTATGAATAACTTCTTGTAATGTTCTTATATTATGTAACAGCATAAATAAATAAATAAATAAGTTCGTGTAAGGGGCAACTTTTCTGATACACCGGAACCCAAACATAATGTGACAAACACAAAATTATTAATAACGCAAAATTCACAAGACAGAGTTTAATAACAGTTCGTACGACATGCGTACATCGATAACGCAGCAACACATATCAGAAAAGGAATGTCATCACCGCATAAAGAGAAAACATACGCATGACAGTCCAAAAGTAACACAGAAAGTGGCGCGGATTTCGAAGGGATAATAGAGAGTGATTACCCCGAACAGCGATGCAGCTTGCACAACGGACCTTCATGCTGTTTGCAAGGCTGTGTATGCGAGTTTGGAGCAATAAGTGCCACCCCCCCCCATGGCGCGTCGGAGTCCAGAGAGGGTTTCGGAAGGGGGCTGAAGGCTTGTCATTGCTCTTCCCACGGTATCCCAGATATGGTCTATCTGGTTCAGGTCCGAAGAGCTTGTGGTTCACTCCATCCTGTTAACATCTTCAATCTCCACTTGTTTGTCGACTAGCCCAGCCCTATCGGGACGGGCGTTATCATCCATAAAAAGTAACTGGGGGACAATAGCTCCCGTGGAAAGCCCTACATAAGTACTACAGGGTGCGCCATATAAAAAAGGCCCCATGGCCGGACATTGTTAGACGGGTTAAAGTTGTTTGGCGGGTTTCCAGTTAAAACCGCTTTGTTCCACTTCTGATAGGTTTCTGCGTGTACAGCTGCAAAGGAATTCTCCGGAGTGGTTAGTCACAGCCAGAGCGGTGTATGTACGCGGTCGTAAGTGTAAGTGAAGAGATAACAAAGGCAACGGAAATAGTTTTAGGTACGGAACAGCGGATTTTTATTGTGGGACAGTATTTCAGAAATAACTCATACAAGGTTTCAAATGAGTTCCTTACAGAAAAATTTCCCCATTGTGCAGCACCGGCGAAATCAGTGGTACAGAAGTTGGAGCGGAAATTTCGTGAAACCGGCACGGTGTGCAACAGGAGAAGAAACAAACCCAAGACAATTCATACTGAAGACAATATCAAGGATGTGTGCACAATGATGTTACAATGCCCTCGGAAGTCGATTCGCCGATTATCGTCTGCAATGGGAATATCTGCCACGGCATGCCGACACATACTTAAGGTGGATTTGCATTTTCGGCAGTACAAAGTTGTGGTGCTCCAAGAACTTAAAACTCCTGATAATGCAAAACGGATGCAATATTGTAAGTGGTTTCAGGAGACCATTGTCAGTGGTGAAATGGACCCAACACTTTATTACATGACAGATGAAGCATGGTTTCATCTGTCCGGGTATGTCAATGCGCAAAACAGCAGGATTTGGACCGACACGAATCCCAGACGGACAATGGACGACCAAAAGATAGATGTTTGGTGTGTTGTGTCTGCGAAGAGGATAGTCGGCCCATTCTTTTTCGCTGACACCATCAACTCGGAGCGCTATATTCAGCAACTGTTCAACCCATTTGCTGCTGCACTTACAGAAGAAGAGAGAACCCATGCTTTCTTTCAGAAAGATGGTGCAACGGCGCATACTGCGTGGAAGAGTCTACGTGCTGTGCGTGAAGTGTTTGGGGGAGGACGGAGCTTTATCGAAGGGACTATGGCCACCCAGATCACCCGATCTCTGCACCTGTGACTTTTATCTCTGGGGAGAATTGAAAGGGAAAGTGTACGCAACTAATCCGCACACCCTTGATGAATTAAAAGTGAACATTACGGATGCCATAGCCCAGATTACTGCCGATGAGTTGTGGCGCGTTAAGAGCAACATCTTCCGTCGTGTGCAGCTGTGTCTTGATGTCGGAGGACAGCACTTACAGCAATTCTTGTAAACACAGGTAAATTACTCCTGTTTTCTGTCATTTCAACTATTCTTTACCATGTATAGTAACATTGCCTGACTGTTGTCGTTCATTATACTCGGGCCTCTTTTAAATGGCTCACCCTGTAGTATGTCATCACAGTAGCGTTAAGCAGTCAGGGTGCCTCCTGGATGCACGTGAAGCGCCGAACGTCCATCCAACAGATGCCAGTCCAAATTAGGAGTCCAACACCGTAATGATGAATTCCCCTAACGTTGGAGACTTCCCGCCTCTCTCCAAACGTACACACGTCGAGTATCCGTGTTTAGAAGAGACGTCCATTGTTCAGAGGGTCAAGGGCGGATGTTATCTGGCCCAATTCAGATGGACTCTTTTGTGCAATGGGACGAGCAATATACAAACCACTAGCTATTTTGAATAAAGACCTCTCTCACAGAGTCTTTTGTAAACTGTTTGCTACGATATCACGGTTCCAGTAGCAGAAGAGAGCTCCTGCGTGAGTTGTCTGGCTGTCAACTCTTTATGGCGGCGAGCTGTTAGAGAAAAATACCGATCGTCTTGACTTGTTGTGGCTCGTGGAAGTCTTGGTCCCGGCCTTCTGGTTATTGTTCCGGTCTCCTGGAACTGTCTCCAGATATTAGAGACCACTTGCATTGACACATTCAGCCATCTTTCTACCTCAGCTTGCGATTGCCCTGCTTCCAATCTACCGATAGCTGTTCACCGTAAAGAGTCTTCTAAGTGATGATGAGGAGCCGTTTTTCACTAAGAGTCCAACTCAAACTTCAATTGCCCCAACCCGCTCAAACAAACGTTCATTAATCTTGCGTGCATTCCAGCTCGATCGTCATTTGCATATTTCTATAAGAGCGAGCACAATGTTGCTTGGATAAGTCGACTTAGCGTTTCCCCTTGCACATGTTTCTGAAAAATCGTTACAATCGGTCGTTTCGCTTTGGACATATCGAATTTTTATTTGTCACTTTTATTTTCGTAACCGGTGTATTATTCCATATAGGACTGGCAGAGAAGTGCACGCCTTCCGTGACAAGCGCCGTATTTTGCATGTCCTGGTTCACACTTCTCGTGTGTTCTTTACATCCAGTAGCTAAGGATAGCTTCATCATTCGGATATACACTCCTGGTTTCTGAAAATTGCAACCCCAAGAAAGAATCGCGCTATTCAAATGAAATTTATGTCACAGATTCCTCATGTTACAGGAGATAACTGATTCCATTTATAGAGCTATACAAGACCTTTTCGTTTGGAAACTCAGTATCGTATGAAGCCACCTCGAGCAACAATAACAACCTTTACAGGGTGTGGCATTGCAAGAAAGAGGTTTTCGATATATCGTCCTGGGGAATAGCCTACCAGGCTGCTTCTATGCGAGACCAGAGTTCATTTGTGGTGACTGGCGGAGGCGCTTGACGTGCTAGTCGCTTAGCTACCATGTCCCAGATATGTTGAATAGATATCGTCCTCGTGAATAGCCTGCAAGGCTGCTTCTATGCGAGACCAGAGTTCATTTGTGGTGAATGGCGGAGGCGCTTGACGTGCCAGTCGCTTAGCTACCATGTCCCAGATATGTTGAATAGATATCGTCCTCGGGAATAGCCTGCAAGGCTGCTTCTATGCGAGACCAGAGTTCATTTGTGGTGACTGGCGGAGGCGCTTGACGTGCCAGTCGCTTAGCTACCATGTCCCAGATATGTTGAATAGATATCGTCCTGGGGAATAGCGCGCAAATCTGCTTCTATGCGAGACCAGAGTTCATTTGTGGTGACTGGCGGAGGCTCTAGACGAGCCAATCGCTTAGCTGCCATGTCTCAGATATGTTGAATAGATATCCTCCTGGGGAATAGCCTGCAAGGCTGCTTCTATGCGAGAGCAGAGTTCATTTGTGGTGACTGGCGGAGGTGCTTGACGTGCTAGTCGCTTAGCTACCATGTCCCAGATTTGTTGAATAGATATCGTCCTGGGGAATAGCCTGCAAGGCTGCTTCTATGCGAGACCAGAGTTCATTTGTGGTGACTGGCGGAGGCACTTTTCGTGCCAGTCGCTTAGCTACCATGTCCCAGATATGTTGAATAGATATCGTCCTCGGGAATAGCCTGCAAGGCTGCTTCTATGCGAGACCAGAGTTCATTTGTGGTGACTGGCGGAGGCGCTTCACGTGCCAGTCGCTTAGCTACCATGTCCCAGATATGTTAAATAGATATCGTCCTGGGGAATAGCCTGCAAGGCTGCTTCTATGCGAGACCAGAGTTCATTTGTGGTGACTGGCGGGGGCGCTTGACGTGCCAGTCGCTTAGCTACCATGTCCCAGATATGTTGAATAGATATCGTCCTGGGGAATAGCCTGCAAGGCTGCTTCTATGCGAGACCAGAGTTCATTTGTGGTGACTGGCGGAGGCGCTTGACGTGCCAGTCGCTTAGCTACCATGTCCCAGATATGTTGAATAGATCTCGTCCTCGAGAACAGCCTGCAAATCTGCTTCTATGCGAGACCAGAGTTCATTTGTGGTGACTGGCGGAGGCGCTTGACGTGCCAGTCGCTTAGCTACCATGTTCCAGATATGTTGAATAGATATCGTCCTGGGGAATAGCCTGCAAGGCTGCTTCTATGCGAGACCAGAGTTCATTTGCGGTGACTGGCGGAGGCGCTTGACGTGCCAGTCGCTTAGCTACCATGTCCCAGATATGTTGAATATATATCGTCCTGGGGAATAGTCTGCAAGGCTGCTTCTATGCGAGACCAGAGTTCATTTGTGGTGACTGGCGGAGGCGCTTGACGTGCCAGTCGCTTAGCTACCATGTCCCAGATATGTTGAATATATATCGTCCTGGGGAATAGCCTGCAAGGCTGCTTCTATGCGAGACCAGAGTTCATTTGTGGTGACTGGCGGAGGCGCTTGACGTGTCAGTCGCTTAGCTACCATGTCCCAGGTATGTTGAATAGATATCGTCCTGGGGAATAGCCTGCAAGGCTGCTTCTATGCGAGACCAGAGTTCATTTGTGGTGACTGGCGGTTGCGTTTGACGTGCCAGTCGCTCAGCTACCATGTCCCAGATATGTTGAATAGATATCGTCCTGGGGAATAGCCTGCAAGGCTGCTTCTATGCGAGACTGGGGAATAGCCTGCAAGGCTGCTTCTATTGGTCGAGGTGGCATTGAAGAGGTCTTGGACATTCCGGGCAACATGTGGCCGAGCATTTTTCTGCTGGAACATAGCACCAGGATAATTCTGAGGAAAGAGTGTCACCCCTGCACCTAAAACGCTCCTGACATATCGCTGGCTGTTGAGGGTTCCCTCAATTCTTGTCAGGCGAGATCATTTATTGGATCAGATCAGATTATATCATATGCAGAGGATTTTAGGAAAGGAGTGTCTGACCCCAGGCCTTAAACAACCCTTAGAAATAGGAAGCTAGGAGATTTGGGCTAGAGGGCCCGATAGGAAAGTCACATGGAAGGGAGGCAGAAAGGGGGAAGAAGACGCCGTTGTTTATTACCGGAGGGGGGCGTAACCGGGGATCGACGGCTTAACGTGCCCATCCGACGCACGGCGGGTATTTAGTGGTTTGAACGTTCGTACCTGCCCAGGTTCGAACCTGAGGTTATCTCCATGGCAGACACGAACGCTGACCACTAGGCCACCCGTGGCCCTGAGATTATTTATTGAACCCTAACGGCACTTTAAACCCTAGGGCTTGGAGTTGGACCGGCATTACGCTGTAAAGTGTCGTTTACCACGATGTCTTCGAACACGTACGCGACCACCATGTTGCACCAAGCTGAACCGTGACTCTTCAGAAATTACGACCTGTTGTCAATCAGCGCGCCAATGTCTGTGTTCGAGATCCATAGCAGCCTGAGGTGTCTGTGGTTGAGGGTCAAAAACATGAGCAATAATGGGATGCTAGCAACCAGTCCTTTGTTAAGCAGATGACGCCGAAATGTAATCGAGGACAAAGCCTGACTTGTGAGTGTTCCACTGCTGCGCCTAACACCTTGGATGTCGCTGTGCGATTGGTCACTGCCATGCTGTTGAGGTGTCTGTCATCTCGTGCAGTCGTGTGATTGGTCCATTTCACGGATTTCTGTGCGCCCGAGCCTCATATGTCCACTGACGCCACGCTCGCATCACTGTACTGGCGTTTCGTCCCGTAAGTGTACTGACGCCACGCTCGCATCACTGTACTGGCGTTTTGTCCCGTAAGTGTACTGACGTCACGCTCGCTTCACTGTACTGGCGTTTCGTCCCGTAAGTGTACTGACGTCACGCTCGCATCACTGTACTGGCGTTTCGTCCCGTAAGTATACTGACGCCACGCTCGCATCACTGTACTGGTGTTTCGTCCCGTAAGTGCACTGACGTCACGCTCGCTTCACTGTACTGGCGTTTCGTCCCGTAAGTGTACTGACGTCACGCTCGCATCACTGTACTGGCGTTTCGTCCCGTAAGTGTACTGACGTCACGCTCGCATCACTGTACGGGCGTTTCGTCACGCAAGTGTACTGACGCCACGTTCGCATCACTGTACTGGCGTTCCGTCCAGTACGAGCTGCAATTTTGCGGTAGGAAAATCCAACTTCTCTCATCCCAACAATCCTTCCTCGCTCAAAGTCCTTCAGGTGCTTATAATGCGACCTGCTTCTGTGACAGGACAGAATGAGACAACAGAAACAACCTTTCGACTCAATGTTGGCCCTTTACTGATTGCAACATTCATCAGATCAGATCATATGTAGAGGATTTTAAGAAGGGAGTGTCTATCCCCAGGTCTTAAACAACCCTTAAAAATAGGAAGCTAGGAGATTTGGGCTAGAGTGCCCGACAGGAAAGTGGCACGTAAGAGAGGTAGAAAGGGGGAGGAAGAAGCCCTTATTTATTACCGGGCGGCCAGTACCCGGGCTCCGACGGCTTAATGTGCCCATCCGACTCACGGCGGGTATTTAGTGCTTCGAACGTTCGTACCTGCCTGAGGTCGAACCAGAGGTTATCTCCCTGACCACAAGGCCACCCACGGCCCCTGATTGCAACATTTCGTTTGAGCCAGCTCTTTATACCGAAGACCGGACATTTTAGAGGGCCCTGCTCCGAAACTGCAGGCGCTCACTGACATTTTACTCATTTGCATGTCCTAACCTGTTGTACATATCTTGCAAGTTTCAAGCTAATACCAGATGATGTTGCAATTTCCGCACACAGTAGTGTATAACCTTTCTGTGCTGTCAAGGTATACTAAGGGCATAACGTACACACACGCTTTTTCTTTTTCGCATTGTCTCTCCTGGCAGTTAGATATACGTGATGAAGAGGCTAGTAATTTTATGCTAAAGTGATATATTTATGTACTAGATTTTTAACCGATATATCCCATATATACGAGGCTTTATCCATATTATAGGCTATATCATTTTGGTTGATTACTATACATTTTATCTGCACGTTTTCAAAATATATTGCTCGAAAATCACGAGGGAAATGGAATGTGGGTGGATAATGCATAATTTAATTTCTATGGCAGTATATTAGCTTGAAAGTCTACAAGACGGGATCACGTGATAGCAATCAATACCTTGTGTGACCACAATGTTACTCAATATGATCAGGCACACGGCACAGCAAAAAAATGATACAGCCTTCTAATGGGTATGTGGGATGACACAACGTTTACCTGGTCCCATAATTCAGCTGCATTCGAGGGCAGTCGAGGTGAGGCTTGCAAGCATCATCCAATGAGGTTTTATGTATGCTAATTGGGTGACAGGTCCGAAGATCTCGCTGGCCATGGAAGCATATGAACCCCTTGCAGCCACGACCGGGAGATGTTAGCAATGTGAAGCCGAGCATTATCTAGCTGGAAAACGGCTTAAAAGACGCCACTCAAAATCGCATCCACGTTCCTCCGGGCTCTTACCGTGCACATTACGCATTACAAAGGTGACCAGCTATCGTAACAAACGGCACCTCAGGCTAGCAAGCCCTGTTGGCGAGCAAAAGCAAGATTATCCTTGTGCCCAGATCGTCGCCATCGAGACAGAATCGAGACTCACCGCAGAACACGACACTGTGCCATTTTTGTCGCCAAGCAGCTTCACTATGACACCACTCCAGCGGAGCTCCGTTATGCCTTACGTTAATAATGGCAGTCAACGCAATGGCTTCTGGGAGCGCAGATTTTCCTCCTTTAATCTTTGACCATTTCATATGTTTATTTTGCCAATAGCTTTGTTGGCCATAGTCGCCGCTACAGTCCGTTGAATTCTCTCTGAACTAGATTTTGGCTCCACAGTTGCCTAGCAACAAATATATCGATGGATGCTTGCCAACGTCCATCTGATTGCAGCGGCCCGTTAAGGCGGGTGGAGGTGTCTTTCTGCTTCTACTGTTGTGAAGAAGGACCGATTTTTTTGCTATCTCCATGCACATGGGCAGTGATTTGGTGAATCAAACCAACCAGCTTCACGAAAGTCTACGATTCTTTCTCTCTCAAACGCTTCCAGATGGTGATAGCTCTGACCACGAGGTCTACGAGACATCCTCAATCCTTGGATACGCTGTAGCAGCCCTCAACAGTAGTACGTTACATGACATGGCTTTGGCATAACTTAACATACTTTCGGTAGGTTTAGAAATCAATTCACATACTGTAACGTATACTCTATATTCACTTTCCTTTTGATTTTACTATCTCTGGTTATTTTATTTTACTATGTAAATTATCTTCTTACTGAACGAAATATTATTTCACCCGCTGAATGAGATGTGGCAATGAGTGTAAGTCATGACGTGGTGGTAGCTAGTATATAGGCGCGTTCATCGAGACTTAGAGAGAGCTTTTGTTGTTGTTATGAGAGAGCGTTGTTGTTTACGGAGAGCGTTTATAATACGAGGAGAGATTGTGTTGTTATGAGGAGAGATTCTTCATTAGTGTAAAACAAGTTGTGTGTGTGCTTTAGTTGACCAAGAGTCTTATAATAAAAAAGTTGCAGTAAGTACGTCTTTCTCAATTAATAGTTTTTGTCAGACCTCTGTCTGGCTGTTAGGTTTATAACTTTTATTCATTACCATAAATAACCAGCGTTAAGACTTTGTTTACGTTCATAATTAACTAACAACAACCTTTTTGAATTCACTATTTTGAAGCTTAGTACAAGTATATCATTAGCTAGCTGGTAGGAAGAGAATCATTCATATGAATTAGCTTAGCGTAAAGAAAATAAAGCAAATTCATTATAATACAGCTAAAGACATGACTCGAAAAATGAAATTTTTGAGAAGGAGGTGAGGATCTCCTAATTGGAAAGTATTTTAATGGGAAAAATGAAATAACGGAGTTGTAGCAGTACGTTAGTAAGTAAAAAGTATCACTGGCCGCCACCTCACTGATCGTAGAAATCGTACCACCATGTACGTCACTGTGCAATGTTTTTTATTTAAATTGTTATTAAAGTAGTGGAATAAGTATGGATGGGTAGTAGAATACTTACCAAAGCCGTGCTGGTGAATTCACGAGCAAAAGACAATATCCGAAGCGGTGGCAGCACGTGAAGGTGGCGATTACGATTAAATTCGTGGCAATTTCAGTGGTGGTGCTGAGCAAAGGCAAACAATATATTCCAAAGGGAGAATTTAGTTTCATAAGAAAGAGAATGAATAAGGGAGATCGGGTATCGTGGAAATTAATTAGAGGAGTTTTTCGGGGTTTGAAGTAAGGTTCATGAAATTCCCCCATCTTTTTTTAGAAAACGCGGCTCGTGTTTGCCCTATTATTATCTCATGTGCATATCACACGATTGGTTGCACACTGTGATGATTTGCATATCACATCGGCCTGCACATACCTAATAATTCTCGTACAGATACGCTGACACCGTTTGGGTGGGACAATTACAAATGTGGAGCAGTGTATGTTCAAAGGAACTGTCTCAACTTAGAAAAAAAAACAAGGTGCTATATCCGCATTGTAACACACATAGACTGTAGTTTTAAATTATATTGAAATCAGTAATACTGACCCTGTAGTGAACAGTTTGTACTATTTTCCAATACTTGGTGCATTGTTATTCATTTTTCGTTTTTAAAATTTAAAGTTTACAAAATGTTGGGAATTTGTTTTGAGAAATTGTTCCATTAGATCAGAAAATGAAACTACCAATATATCAATAAAACAGGTAAAAAAAAATGTAACAGGAAAACGTTGGAATGCAGTGCATCCAATGCAGGCACATTAGATATCTGAAAGGAAAGGAAAGAATGGTGATTATAAAGAATTTGCTAAAAGATGCCAAATGGTTACTTTTGGCCTTTAGAGACTGCATTTCCATCAAACACTTTCCATCTTTTAGCAGAAATAGCACAACATACACATGAAGAATAAATGCCGTAGGTTTGAACGGTATTTTCAAGCCATTGTCTCTAACTTAAATCTGCAGAGGAGTGAATCAGTTACATTGCACATGCGCAAAGACACGAGTAGTCACAAAAGGCCTCAGAATGAAACTAGAATGATAAATTCGCATTCACTTTGATTATCTTTTCTGATCTGTCTTTTTTTTAGTCTGTAGAAACATGGACGGTAAAAAAAAACAATTTACGAATTTTCTACACGAGGCTGCTAAGAAAAATAGGAATGCGAAACGTCGCAATAAGAAATAACTAGAAAATTTCTCATCTTAATGTATGAGCTTATTTTAACTTTAAAGAACGTTAAACTTATATGGGTGAAATGAAACAGCACCAAGCTGCAACCAAAAATCACGAAGGCTTTCCATATTTAGTAGTAAAATCGAAATTGTCTTTCCATTAAACTTTAGATGATAAGTTCAGTCGTTAGCTTATGATACCCCTTCGTATGAACTCCGGTCTTTAGCTTGTGATGTCATATTTGGGAAGAGTAAAATCTGCTTATATGTAAATTCCGCTTACTGATTAGTTACTGAAGTACATAGCTAAGTTTTAGCTAGCTATGCTTTTAGCATAGTTATGTTAAGTTATGCTAAAGTACATAGCGCTAAACACCCACAAACACGAGCACACGCACACACGCACACTCCCACAAACAACACACAGGCAGATAAATCAAATCAACAAAGTTTGTTCGTACTATTATATTTCATTTCAAGGTCTACTTTAGTTTTGATGAGCGTTTGGTTTGGTTTCATAAGGATAAGTAGAGAGTAAATATTTAAGTTATTATGTCATATCAACGTTTTGACCTTTGCAGATTTTGGTAAGTTGTTTACACACTCTTGTAAGAAATAGAGTCGATGCCGTGCCGTTGACAAGTCGCAAATAATGCGATATATAGGGGAGACTGGGGCACATAGGACCGTTGGGGCACAACGGTCCACGGCAATATTAGCGCGGAAGGTGCTGCCACGTACAAGCAAACGCATGAAATACGTACATTTAAAAGTTTATGTTTAGTGTGCTGTCGGCGATTGCTGAAATCAGTAGCAAACCTGTGCTGTCGTGAGAAATTGTGATTTTAGAGGTAAGCCCTACATCATTTTAAATTAAAATTACAATACTAATGTGTTTTACTACAAACGTGTAAGAAATATTGAAAGCTTGGATATTTTGCGTTAACTATTAGCGTTTGTTTTCAAGTAAAGTCGAAAGAAACTGTTTGGTTGTAAGGTTTCTTTCGACATAAAATGGCGAAAGAAACATGCTGTGTAAAAGAAAACGGCGTTTCGGGTCAGAAAGGACAAAACCATTTGGGGCACAAAGGACCGCTGGTCCTCTGCGCCCCATGGATAGGAGTATTTTCTTTGTGATTACAAAATACTTTATAATGTTTGTAGGCCTACATATGTTTTGATAGTACTTATCCGTAACTTCTGTAAAGTCATGTTATTATTATTTTAGTTGATTTGCAGATGGTACGTACGTACAAACAAAAGACGAATGGGCCTAAATGGACGGCAGAAACAGTTTCAAAAACTGTTAAAGCTATAGATGATGGACTGAGCGTTAAGAAAGCATCAGCTTTATTTGACATTCTTTAAGACCTGTCTGTTAAGAAGACTGAAAAGTAAACAAGCCACAGATCCTAAGAACGATAATTTTAAACGTGTATTTTTGGCAGAGCAAGAAAAACTGCTAGTTGACCATCTTTTGCAAATGGAAATGAAGCTTTGCGGTTTGACTTCTCAAGGTTTAAGCAAAATAGCATATGAATTAGCGAAAAAACTAAACCTGCCACACAGTTTCAATAACAATACGAGACTTGCAGTCTATGACTGGCTTGCATCATTCAGAAAACGGAACCCATCAATAACGTTAAGAGCTCCGGAATCTACAAGTTATGCAAGAGCATTTGGATTCAACAAAACCCAAGTTGATCGTTTTTTCGATATTTTAAAGGGCGTAATGGAAAAATACTTTTTGGAGGCTGGTCAAATATATAATGCAAATCAGACAGGACTAATTACAGTTCCCACTCCTAGACGAATCATTGCAATGAAAGGTAGAAAACAAGTTGGAAGAATTGTAAGCGCAGAAATAGGAGTGAATATAAATGCTGTTTGCACGTTTTCTGCGAGTGGTCAATATATCCCACTATTTTTCTTATTTCCTAGACAACGCATGTCACCACAGTTCTCAAAGAGTTGTTCTCCTGGATCTAGTAGATATGCGAATGGTTCAGGATGGATGGATAGCTTACATTTTGTGAAGTTCCTTGAGCATTTTATGAAGTGGGCAAAACCAACGTCGGAAAAGAAGGCGTTACTAATATTATTGATAACCATGCAAGCACTAGAACTCTTGAAGCTATAGAAATGGCTAGGAAAAACAACATTATGTTAATATCTCTTCCACCTCACACTAGCCATAAGATGCAACCACTTGATGTTACCTTTTACGATCCTCTAAAAGCCCAATTTGCACGGGAATGTGACAAATGGATGACAAATTATCCTGGTCAACGTAAAGCAATTTACGATACAACAGAGATTTTTGGAAAAGCTTATCTTCATGTGGCAACACTAGAAAAGGTGATAAAAGGTTTCTTAGTAATAGGTTTAACCCATACATTTTTTCTGATGATAAAAATTTATTCCCTTCAACCCAGACATTTTTCTGATGATGAATTTTTACCATCTCTGCTTAATGAAACGCCTAACTTAGAAACACCATCTAATCCTACTGAGCAGCCGGTTTCATGGTGGTGATAGCCCAAGACAAACACTTCATACAAGTCCAGGATGTTCTACCAGTAGAGGAGAGGCAACAACAGTCTCAAACCCTGAATTCCTAAAAGCCCTCAATGAAATTTCACCACAGCCTGTCGTTAAAAATCGAAAAACTACAGTTTCTAAAAGAAAAACACAACGAGCAGGAGAATTGACTAGCTCCCCATTTAATCGTGCAAGAGGTGAACAGGATGAAACGCGCAAGGTGAACAAAAAGCTTCACACAAGGAAAAAAGGCTGTAAACAAGCGTACCAGTAACGTAACGAAAAAATGCCAGAAACAAGAATGTGGCAGTGATCCTGAACATGGTTTGACTGATTCAAAACTAATGTCTCCAATTCCATCACCTAGCTCTTACACGAAATCTGTGGCATCAGGTAGCAAAGAAATGAACACAATACCAGCAAAGAAAATAAACCTTCGCAACAGACACCTTTGGAGGTCAAGTGCTGACAGCAGCGAAACTGATGATGCTCTAGGCATCTATTGCAAAGAGGAATTTTCTTCATTCAAAGATGGAGCAGAGTGGATACAGTGTTCTGAGTGCAACAACTGGGTACACGATGCCTGCGCGGGTGTTGATGAACACGACGACAATCTAGTATGCATGTTTTGCCAATAGCTTCGTTAATTTGGCAATATTTCGTTATTTCAATGTTATGCTTTATATTTAATCAAAATATATATTCTTTATAATTGTAACATTGTACCTTGTATTGAATACATTGTGAATAAATCATAATACTATCCGTAAATAGAAGATATAAACTGAATACGATTTATTGTCTTCATAATAGGGCATAGGGTACCTTATGGTCCCATGTGCCCAGTGTTATGAGGCAGATAGGACCATTTAAGTTACTTCGAATTTTGTGCTTTTTCCCCGGAAATAAAACAAACATATAAATAAAAACCATGCCATAACCACGACAATATCACAAATCTCATCTTGTCACTTTCTTTTCTCTTTAGGGCTGTTTTAACTTGCGATTTATATTCGATTTTCTTTATTAGGCCCTATGTGCCTCAGTCTCCCCTATATGGAAAGCATCCAAAATTCTAAGTTTGATAGTTGAATCTAAGTTATCGATAAGTTCAGCGCAGTTTTCAAACCGAAATTTATGGTTATTATCATGACATTGTTGAGCTGTAGATGACTTCTTCAGTTTACAGTTCCGTACGTAAGTCTTATGTTTTTTCAAACGGAAACATAAGGCCTTTTTTTCAAACGGAAACACAAGTCCATTACAAATGGATTTGATTAATTCTCCAGGAATTATATCTTTGACAAATTCTTTTGATCTGTAAAATTAATCTCTTGTGGGTTTGAAAATATCTTCGAAATTAAAACTTTTGGGAATTTTAGACATTCTAAAGCAAATCTGAGGGGTAAATGGGATGATACCCTGATTCTTTCTTACTGGGCGGCCTATAGGTGTTAGCGCTCAGCAGGCTTTAGTTTCCTAAATAAACACGCACACACACACACACACACACACGATACACACGCGTACACCTACAAAGAAACTGTTCGGGATATAAACCTCTGTTATGTCTGCTAAAAGGATTATAGCTTATTAATTTATCTTTGCACAGGATGCTAAACACACACGCATATGTTCACTCAGAGGAAGGTACTCAAGATGAAAGTATAAAGTTACTTAACGTGAAGTTATAACTAGTGCATCGAGTTAACGGGCGCACGTCACACACACACACACACACACACACACACACACACACACACAGAAATAGATGGACGAAGAGAGATTTTCGAAGTTAAATTCCTAAAAATCTATCTGTTTTTTTATTCCGAAAGTAAGTTGAGTTTCTGCGCTGAAGTATGTATTAAAAGAATTTATTCATTAATTAGTTTCTCCATTAGGAACAGAGAGCTAAATGCACACACACACACACATGACAAGTGTTCTAGATATATTCGTATAAACACCGTATATGTTCTAAGGTGGACGTCTAGCGAGTTTTCTCCCTACACTTCCAATGGAAAAAATTCTACCTTATTTCCTCAGCGCAGAAAGATTTCCCATACGTCAAAAATTGGCCCACTGATAAAAAAACATGCTAACTTAGATTGTACAATCGGTGTTGTTTGCAAAAAAAACTTTCCTGAACTATATTGAAAATGAGTAACTTTACTTCGATGTAGTGGTAAGGTAGAGTGGCGCCACGTGTAAGCAAGTATCACAACAGCATCGAAGTAAAGTTATTGATTTTTAATATAGTTCAAGAAAGTTTTTTGCAAAAAGCACCGATTGTACAATCTAAGTTAGGATGTTTTTTTTTATCAGTGGGCCAATTTTGATGTATGGGAAATATTTCTTTGTTGAGGAAATAGGGGCGAAATGTTTTCCATTGGAAGTATATGGAGCAAAATGACTAGACGTCCACTTTAAGGAATATTCCTTAAGGTTTGTTTTGCGTTTTAAAATATGTTTATATGTTTCTGCCCAAGATGAAAATAAAAGGAAGGAGAGAAAGAGAGAGACAGAGAGAGAAGGAGAGAGAAAGAGAGAGAGAGAGAGAAGGAGAGGGAGAATTGAGAGAGACAGAGAGGGAGAGAGAGAAAGAGAGAGAGAGAGAGAGAAGGAGAGAGAAAGAGAGAAGGAGAGGGAGAGAGAGAGAAGGAGAGAGAAATAGAGAAGGAGAGAGAGTGAGAGAGAAGGAGAGAGACAGAAGGAGAGAGAAGAGAGAAGGAGAGAGAGAGAGAGAGAGAGAGAAGGTGAGAGAAAAAGGGAGAGGAGAGAAGGAGAGAGAGAGAAGGAGAGAGAAAAAGGGAGAGTGAGAGTGAAGGAGAGAAGGAGAGGTAGAAGGATAGAGAGAGAAGGAGAGAGAAAGAGATAAGCAGGGAGAAGGAGAGAGAGGAAGAGAGAAAAATAGAGAAGGAGAGAGAGAAAGAGAGAAGAAGAGAAAGTGAGAGGGAAGGAGAGAAGGAGAGAGACAGAAGGAGAGAGAGATGGAGAGAGAAAGGGAGAAGGATAGAGAGACGGAGTGAGAAAGGGAGAAGGAGAGAGACAGAAGGAGAGAGAGAAGGAGAGAGAAAGAGAGAAGGAGAGAAAGATAGAGAAGGAGAGAAAGATAGAGAAGGAGAGAGAAGGAGAAAATAGAGAAGGAGAGAGAAAGAGAGAAGGAGAGAAAGATAGAGAAGGAGAGAGAAGAAGAGAAAATAGAGGAGAGAAAAATAAAGAAGGAGAGAAAAATAAAGAAGGAGAGAGAAAGAGAGAAGGAGAGAAACAGAAGGGGAGAGAAGGAGAGAGAGAGACAGAAGGAGAGAGTGAGAGAGAAGGAAAGTGACAGAAGGAGAGAGAGAGAAGAAGAGAGAGTGAGAGAAAAGGAGAGAGACAGAAGGAGAGAGAGTGAGAGAGAAGGAGAGAGAGAGTGAGAGAGAAGGAGAGAGACAGAAGGAGAGAGAGTGAGAGAGAAGGAGAGAGGCAGAAGGAGAGAGAGTGAGAGAGAAGGAGAGAGACAGAAGGAGAGAGAGAAAGAGAGAGACAGAAGGAGAGAGAGAAGGAGAGAGAGTGAGAGAGAGAGGGGGGAGACCAATTACCCGTGTGAGGATCGCCGCATTTTTTTTGCAACTGCATTATACTGTTGTTAGAGTTAGTTGGCGCTACATAGTTGAAAGTTCTGGCCATGACTATCGAAAGTAAATTCACAAACTGAAATAACAATATTAAGTGTAAAATAAACAAACCTGTTTGACAGTTGATACACCTTCTCTGACCGCCTTTGCAACTGTGACTTTAGATGAATGAGCTCCCACAAGAAATGTGATTCACCATCTTTTAATGTGCTGGATCTCACCTGAACTTCTGTTACCGGAATCAGAACTTGGTACCGAATGATTTCCACTTCTGAAGTGCTGTTTTTGCTGGAACTCCCTAAACACAGCATAAAAATATTGTTACACAAGCACCAACGTTAGATCAATGACGCTGTAATGAAACAATTAAATCATTAACGAGAAGCAAAATATATGGCGCCGGCCGATGGATAAATGCAGCTGCGCTACATTGAAGTGGAATCATGTTTCTTCTGAGTTTCACATTTTAATCAAAGGTCATTCTGAAAATTTCGAGAGGTAAAAACATGAAAGATGATACCGAATTCTTGGGTGTATCGTCTGTTAAATCTTTTCCTACACAGACGCATTCACATCCCCTAGAGAAAATCTGGGCATAATTTAAAATAAGCAATGTTCTTCATAACGTATAATAAAACCTGTTACACACACACACACACACACACACACACACACACACACACACACACACACACACAAATCTATCGTATTTTTAATATTGGTAAACCATGCACAAATAGAAACAGTTAATTTCTGCCACTAACGGCTTTAATGTGTGATACGAAAAATCCCAAATTGCGCACAAATCTTCGCTTATTGTTGAAATTCATGTTTTACTTTGGTAAGATGAACTCAACACGAAAACAATTTAACGCATCTTTCCTTTCCAGCTCAAAATAAGGCAGTTTATCCGCCAGGGGCGTACATTTACCATGCCTGTTCAAAATGTCTGCTTCTAAAAGCTCGATTTGAAAATTTCTTCTTTCACTGCATAGCGTTCGTGGCTGAGAATATTTTGCCTGCAGTTTAAAGCACAATTTTTCAACTGGGAAAGCAAGTGCATAATTCGCTTTACAAATAAATACCCTTGTAGCCATACTCACCCATCTAAAACACAATTAGAAAAATTCCTTTTGGCCAGTCGCTACTCACGACCCAAAACATTTTACGCATATCATCATCATCATCGTCATCATCATTGTCAACCATTATCAATCCACTGCTGGACGGAGGTCTCTCCAAGCCTCTTCCACAACGGTCTGTCTTGTGACAGTCTCCTGCATGTTACTCCCGCATATTTTCGAATTTCATCCACACATCTCCCATGTGGTCTTCTTTTGGGTCTTTTCCCATCCCTTGGAATCCAATCTAAAATTTCGGCTGTCCATCGATGGTCTGTCCTTCTGGCAATATGTCCAGCCCATTGCCATTTCAGAGATTTTGCTCTGATCATGATGTCTTTCACTCTTGTCATTTTTCGGATCCACGAGTTCCTCTTCGTATCTCTCCTGGTTACACCAAGCATGCGCCTCTCCATGCTTCTCTGAGTTGTCTGCAGTTTTTGTATGTCTCTTTTAGTTAAGGTCCACGTCTCCGCACCATACGTAAGCAGTGGAAGGATGCATTGATCGAACACTTTTCTTTTAAGACATAATGGCATATTGCTCTTGAAAATTAGGCTGTTTCTTCCAAAAGCTCTCCAGGCAAGTTTTATACGCCGATTAATTTCTTCATCAGTGTGACCCTATATCATGTTCAAAATGATAAACAGTTTCGCCACCAAAGGGAGTAAATTGCATTTTCTCCACATTTTGTCTCATCAAAGTCCGACTTGAAGAAAAAGTCTTTTTACTGGTTACCATTTACTGCTCAGAACATTTTGTATGTATCTCTTAAATTTTCATAAGGCCGCTTTTCCACTAAAAGGTTGAGTGATATCAAGCAAAGACACTCACACATACGTATGTGTATGTATGTATCTCTTTGCTTGATATCACTGCTTCTAAAAGTCACATTTGAAAATTTTTTTTCCATGGGAAATCTTTTGCTAAAATATACATTTTAAACACGTTTTCAACTTTTTCATAATTCACAACTCTGCCACCACGGGCGTTAGGGTTTATTCCCATTTGAAAAGAATCTCTGATTTTAAAAATCTCTTAGAAAAATTCTTCCTTAGTGGGATACTCTTTACCATAAAGAATATTTTTCCTCATTTTGTTCCTCAGATCAGACACAATTTTCTCGTTTGGGGATGGGGCGTAAAATTGCGACCACTTTCCTAAAAACAATGCCGTTTTGCTAATATCCCCTGTAATTTCGGAAATATCCACACGAACGTTCGCTTAAAGTCTATATGAATGGAAGGTTGCAAGGCGACAGAGATTCATATGACGCTGAAAAAGTTTTATGGAAATGTGATATTCTACGTAAAGAATGTCAGAAGATGGATGAAGAGTTTTCAAGAAGGAGAAACCTCATTAGTGAACAAACAACTGAATGGAAGGCCATCAACTGCAGTCATCTAAGAGAGCCAATGGGAAGTTGAAGAGCTCATGCTGACTGATCGACGTATGGCCATTCCAGAGACCTCTGATGCTCAGCATTGTGGTCCTAGTGCTGTGAAAACAATGATTAATGGGATATCAGAAAGTCTGTGTGCAAAGTGAGTTTCACGCCAATTAACACAGGATCATCGAGACCAAAGGGTCGAAGTGTGAAGAGACCTATTGGGAACGTTTGAGACAAACTAGGAAACTTCCCTCGCAAATGTGGTCATTGAAGATGAAACTAGAGCATTCGTTTATGACCCAGAGACAAAAACCAAGTCTACGAAATGGCACTAGCGAACCTCGCCTAGGCTTAAGAAGCTCAAAACACAGTATTCAACAAGAAAAGCAATGGTAGCAATTTTCTGGGATGCCAGAGGTACCATTCTTGTTGATTTTCTTGAACAAGGTGGAACTATTAACATTTCTCGCTATATTAAGACACTCAAGAAGCTCAGGGTTGCTATCCGCAAGAAAAGACCGGACATGGCGGCATTATGTTCTGTCCACCAACGCTATGACCAACGTCCGCTGTCAAGCCTAACTTGAAACATCTCTGACCATTTGACAAAATGGGCTGAACAGCAATCCCACATTCTCCATATAGCCCTGGTCTAGCGCCTTCTAAGTTTCACTAGTTTGGTCCCACGAAGCAAAGTCTTTGTGATCAACGTTTTGAGGAAACAGATAAAATTACACAGGCTGTCATATCCTGTGCCAAATGATAGTACGCAAAAGTTTTCCAAACTGACTATACGGAAATATCAGTTAACAGTACACAAAACTATGCAAGTTCAGAAAGCTTACAGCGTAGTGTAAATTCGTTTATTTTGTGGTGTAATGTGGCGAATTTCAATGGAATTGAAATTCACCATATTACAATTCTAAATAAGTGGATTTGTAAATACGCGTTTTGAATTGGTAACACATGTTGTGTTGAACGACTGAGTAAATGCTTGATTTCAGCGCGGGACTATTTTAAGTAGAACCAATACATTCAGCAGATTTCAGTGTATTTTACACGGAATTTCATTAAAATACCTCAACCGACAGAGAAATTATTTGCTAAAAGGCATTACTTTTGGCACAACCCCCGTATATAACTTTTCCATCAAATGTCTTCTTCTACTTGTTTAATTTGAAAAATTCCCTGTGTTCGGAATATTTTCAACTATAAAGATACTGTATTACCGCGTCTTTCAACGTGTCCCGTGAACCACCCTTACGTCTTATACGGAGTAGTGGAATTACTTGAAACACACAGAATTTCACAATAACAAGGAACATTTTGCGTACAATTTGTGATTTTTCTCAACTCACGCTTCTGTCGTTAGTGGGCGTAAGTATTAGGTTGTTGCAGATGAAATACTGAAATATTGATGGAAATTTCAAACAACTCAATTACAGTGTAAAATAAATTTTATTGATCGAATCAGTCACCGCCAGCAGCAACACGCTATCGCCAACGAGATACAATCTTCCGTCGTGAAAAAATGTCAAGCTTCGGGATGCGACAAAACTCATGGAAAGCAGCTTCAACTAATGGATGATTGGGAATCGATCTTGTGGAAAAATGTTCGGCTGTCGCCCCGGGGGCGCAATGGTCTAAGCGATGGCCTCTGATCATTCGTCCGAAAGAGGTCCGGGCTCGATCGAATCCCGGTGAGACATGGATGTTGTGTTTGTCTTACTGCACTGGCTTCTCTCCCTTCCCTGGAACCAGTGACCCTAAATTAGGGACGGGTGACTGCTTATAGCCGAATGAATTGCTCACGATGATGTTAAACCTTCAATAAAAAAAAAAAAAAAAGGTGTCCATGCGCAATGGTCTAAGCGCTGGCTTCTGTTCATTCTTCGGAGAGGGTTCAGGTCCGACTCCCGGTGAAGCTTGGATGTGTTTGTCTTACGGTACTCGCTCTCTCCCCCTCCCTGGAACCAGTGACCCTAAATTATGGGCGGGTGACTGCTTATAGCCCACTGAACTGCTTACTGTGGTCGTTAAACTTACAAATAAAAAAAGGTGCCTATATGCTAGAACAAGAGATAGTCCGTAGAGGACAGATCAGGGAAATAAGGCGGATGAGGTAAGGTTTGTACCTCAACTGGTGTGGTCTCTGGATCGTCTGGCGTGCACTGTGGAGGTCTCGCAGTATCATGGAGAAGTATGGGTTGGTCCATGGCGACTGATGAATGCTGGCTGTTTGGTGGACAGTTTTCCAAGTATAATGGCAAGTTCTTGACCATACCTGCATGCCATAATAGTTTGACCTGGTTGTAAGAAGGAGTGGACTGCAAATCAGCTGCGGAACACCACTGACATTGTCATCCTGGGATAGAGTACCGGCTTCAGGTTTCGTTTCGAAGCTTCACCGCAGTCGAGTTATTGCACCGAACGTTGGCGAGAGCCTCCATTTTTCATGACACGTGATGATGCGCCTCAAACACTCTTTCGTTTCGTTGCTGATAAGCAAAGAAGAATGTTCATCACATCATTTTGTTTTGTGTTGTTATGTTACATCAACATGTGTGACCCATTTATGTACTTCTTCTCTTCGCCTATTACCATTAAATCTAGAGAAATGGTTGTGCAGTATTCTCCGAGTTTATCGCCAAGTTCCCGTTCCGTTTGACGTAGATCGGGCTCAATCGAGGCCTCCAACTTGTTATCATAGATAGATGCTCCTGGTCTACCGCGTGGTTTATTTTCGAGGCTTATATTGCCGGACCGGGATTTATCAAATCAATTTTATGTCTTTCGTTCATTAACGGCACCTTTCTCTAACCTTGTATAAATGTTGCGAGCTGCCTTCGATGCACGGTGTTCAAGTTTAAATTCAAAGGGAAATGACAAGGATTCTGATCCCTCTTCATTGTAGCACAACTCCTTGGACTGATGCAATGACCAGTGCTTTATACAGGCAGCAGCCTTCACATTTTGAATTTACATATCACAAAGCATATCGTGCAATGTATTCATTCCAAAATTACCTGCCCAACTGCACGAGTTTACAAAATCTGACATTTCATCTGCAACAACCTGATAGGCATTTCTATTTGCAAACGTTTTAGTAATTTGATATCAAGTTTTTGCAATTGGCTTAATTCACTGTGAAGAACACTCCAAACATTATGTATAATATTTCAAACAATGCGAAGTTTTCCGTTATAATGCAAATTCAAATTTTTTTCTGACTTTCTCTTTTTCTAAACATTCGCTTCGAAAACAATTTTTTTCTGTGCCGGAAAGGATTCAAAGTTGAGCTCACTACACGCAGGAATTAAACGCGACCTTTCTTGTTCTTTTCTACAGTTAAGGATAAACTGCATTACTTTCAAACAGGTTACAAGTTTTGCCGTGAAGGTAAACAACGATTCGGTTGCCCTTTGAGGGCTTAATGACACTTCTACTTTAGAAGAAACGCATCTGCTTTGTACGTAAAGCGCAAAAATCATAAGAAGCAAGGTGTACTGTTTTTCAAACTTTCAATTCCGGAAATGCGCAGAGAATTTGGGATGTGTCCGGTCTGGAAGTTTATCGACGTAACAGGGGTTGGTATTTGCAGTTCACGCTGTGGCTGTGAAAGTGTAGCTCATGAATTTCGAGCAGGAACGCTGACTGTTTCCTTCGCATCTGATGTTCTCGAGATAACAGATGTACGTTTGATATTCACCGTTCATATCGGACTTACGAATTTCAAGAAGGAATGCCTACTTTTGCTCTCACGTCAGATGTCGAGATAAAAGGTGTATGTACGAGGTATGTTTGTTAATCGCAATTAGTATCAGGCTATGAAAGTGTGGCTGATGAATTTCGTTGTGTTAGGCGGACCACTTCGCTAACACCTGATTTCATATCTGCTGTCTCAAATCTGGAGGTCTGTGGCAAAAGACTGAAACCTGTGGATTCGTGGTACAACTGGACTCTCCCAAAACAAGTGTTCATCAAATTGTTCACGGACAAATAAATTTTCAGAAAGTCTGCTAGCTGGGACAAAAGCCCACAAAAAGGTGCGCATGATAATTTCTCATGAAAATCTGTATCGCCTTTAAGCTGACACAAATTCGAGGAGCATATTACGACAACCCGGATGCACTATGCCTCAGCTGTTTCCAAGAGAGATCCCATAATGTAAAAGTATCCTGCATTGCCTGTTAAAAAAAATAAGCAAATCGTTTCCGTAAAGAAAATCACGGAGAAAGTGTTCAGGCATTATGAAGGTATATATATTAAGATAATACAACGTAGCTTGTCACAAATTTTTATTTTGTTCAAGTCGACCATGGTTTCGCTGGGACCTAGCTTCATCAGAACGAATGGCACGCAAATATTCAAATTGTATCATCATCATCATCATCATCATCATAATCATTGTCAACCATTATCAATCCACTGCTGGACGGAGGTCTCCCCAAGTTTCTTCCACAACGGTATGTCTTGTGCCAGTCTCCTCCATGTTACTCCCGCATACTTTCGAATTTCATCCACACAATCTCACATGTGGTCTTCTTCTGGGTCTTTTCCTATCCCTTGGAATCCAGTCAAAAATTTCGACTGTCCATCGATGGTCTGTCCTTCTGGCAATATGTCCAGCCCATTGCCATTTCAGAGATTTTACTCTGATCATGATGTCATCCCCTCTTGGCCTTTTTCGGATCCACAAGTTCCTCTTCTTATCTCTCCTGGTTACACCAAGCATGCACCTCTCCATGCTGCTTTGAGTTGTCTGCAGTTTTTGTATGTCTCTTTTAGTTAAGGTCCACGTCTCTGCACCATACGTATGCACTGGAAGGATGCATTGATCAAACACTTTTCTTTTAAGACATAATGGCATATTGCTCTTGAAAATTATACTGTTTCTTCCAAAAGCTCTCCAGGCGAGTTTTATACGCCGATTAATTTCTTCATCAATGTGACCCTCACTTGATATCTGCTGTCCAAGATAAATGTAGGTATTGGCTATCTCCAGTTTTTCCCCATCAGTTGATAAATCTTCATTTCTTGTAAAAGCATTGTACATCACTTTTGTCTTCTGAAAGTTCATTTTTAATCCCACTTCTTTACTCTTGTCAGCAAGGTCGTGGGTCATACTCTGCAGCTCTGATGGGGTAGTCGCAAAAATGCCTAAGTCATCAGCAAAACAGAGGTGAGTTAGATAATCTCCAATAATCTTTATCCCTTTGTTTTCCCAGTTCAGTGATTGAAAGACCTTTTCCGATGTAGCATTAAAGAGTTTGGGAGATATAGCGTCATCTTGTCTTACTGCCTTTCTAATTTTTATGGGTGCTGTATTCTCAAACAGCCTAATCTTTGCACTTGCATTTTCATAGATGTAATTAATAATATTAACGTATGCATATTCAATACCGCAGGACTTCAAAGCCATTGTAACTGCTGATGGTTTCACCGAATCAAAGGCCTTTTCATAATCGATAAAAGCCATGCACAATGGAAGTTCATATTCCCTCGCTCTTTCAATTAGTTCTCTCAGTACGTGGATATGATCTATTGTGCTGTAGCCACTCCTGAATCCAGCTTGTTCTGTTGGTTGAGCCATGTCCAGTGTCATCTTCAAGCGGTGTGAAAGAACTTTTGTGAAGATTTTATAAACCGCTGATAGGTCTGTAGTTCCTGAGATCCTCACTGTCACCTTTTGTATGTGGCAGGATCATTGTAGCGTTGTTCCAATCCTCAGGAATCTTCCCTTCATTAAGGCATCGAGTGAAAACTTGGGCGAGTACGATTTAATTTCTCTACTTGCTTCTTGTATGATGTCTACGGTAATTCCGTCTTCTCCTGGAGGTTTTTCCTGTTTCATGTTCTTGATTGCATGTGCAACTTCTGCTGGGAGGATTGGAATAACTCTGGTACTGGTACCTTTCATGATGTCTGGAGTACATGTATCATCCCTTTCATATAGGTTTGAGTAGAAATCTTTTACTCTTGTCAAAATTTCATCTCTATTTCTTGTTACAGAACCATCTGTTTTTCTCAGAGCCACTATCTGTTTTCTTCCCTTACTCAGATATCCCTGTGCTGTCTTCAAACTTTGGTTGTTTTCAATTGCTTTCCTCACTAGTTCATAGTTGAATTTCCTTACATCTCCAGTGATACTTTTTCGTACCGTCTTGCATAGCTCTATATATTCAACTTTGGAAGTCACATCTCCTTTAGTTGTCCTCATATGTCTTCTTTTTTGCATCAGAAGTTTTGTTTTTCTTGATAATTTGTTCGTATGCAACTTGTTCTTAGTACCAGCTATTTTTGTTGCTGTTTCCATAAAAGCCTTGGTTAATTTTCTGTTAACTTCAGAGATGTCCACTTCTCCAACATTAGACATTCTAGAGCAGAGAATCTGTTCCTCAGTTCCAATTTGAAGGTACCATGATGTTCTTTGAGGTTGGTCATGTCAATACACTTTGTTTTATGAGCTTGCCACGCTCAAGTTTAGCGTTGAGGTGCATCTTACATCGTACCATTCTATGGTCACTACCTGTGTTGAACTTGTTTATTACACTGTAGTCTTCCATGACAAATTTCTTGTTACACATAATAAAATCAATTTCACTTGTCAATCCATTGGGATGCCTCCATGTTCATTTTCTTTGCGACTTTTAGTTGAAAAAGGAGTTAATGATGAAAAACCCTTCTGCTTCTGCAAACTCTAAGAGAGTATTTCCACGCTGGTTTCTGTTGCTGTGACCGAATTTACCTACTAAAGTTTCGTTCTGTTGCCGTTGCCCTATTTTCGCATTGAAATCTCCCATAATGATCTTCAAGTGCTGCTTGCCTTTATTATTTAGATGACGAATTTTCTCATAAAGTTCTTCAATCTCTTCTTGAGGATGACTTGTAGTGGGTGCATAAGCTTGAATAATCTGAGCCTGGTATCGTCTCGAGAGTTGGATAACGAGTCGTGCAGCTCTGTCAGAGGAACTTTCAACTTCTACAACTTTATCCTTCATTTTCTCGTTTATTATAAATCCAACACCACTAGTTCTTCCAGTATCTGTCCCACGATAATAGAAGAGATGTCCACTTTTCAGTTGAATGAGATCTTCTTCTTTTCTCCTCACCTCACGTAGCCCGACGATGTCCCACTTTACCCTTTGTAGTTCTTCTTCCAATTCAAGAAGCCTCGAATCAGAAGATAGGGATCGTCCATTATACGTAGCCAAGGTCAGCATCAGATGGCAGCCTACTCCGGTCCTCCGGTGATTCTTAGCACCCTCTGCCTTCGTGTCGCACTGACCGCTGCCATTGCCAGGTACATTCCAGCTACCGGAGACTGAGGGCCAAGATTTAAGTTGTGGATTAATTTTGGAGGGGTTTGGCCATTGTATATGACATCATAAATGGTGTTTACAGTTACGTGTTTGTTTTATATAGGACATACCCGTAGAGCCTTGTGTTTTCGATTGAAGGTGCACAATACCTACATTCGAAATTGTGACTTAAGGAAGTCATCGATGGCTAAACACTGTTACGAAAAGGCCCATACATTTCTCTTTGAGAAAGCAAAACTAATTGACAAGCCGGGTTCAACCATCAAACTTGATAGTTTTGAAGCTTTCCATATATATCAGAAGTCTTTGCGACTTGTTAATTACATGGCATCTACGCCATTTCTATTAAGCGCGTGGAAGCATCTAACCAAACACGTGACTGTAAACACCATTTATGATGTTGTATACAATTTGAATATTTACGTGCCATTCGTCCTGATGAAGCTAGGTCAATACCCAGCGAAACCTTGGTTCTCCTTGAAAAAATTAGATATTTGTGACAAACTACTTTGCATTATCTTAATATGTATATAATCGTCACAAGACTGTAGTCTTTGAGATCAAGATTATGAAGGTATTTCGCGGGTTGAGTTTTTGCTGACTAAAGAAACTATTAATGCAGATAATTACAGCTGTATTTTAGAAAAGGCGAAGGTAAAAATTCGTTTCACTCGACGTGGAAGATAACGGATCAAACAAGTTTACTTGCATCAAATATAGCGCATCGTACCATATGGAGAGCAAAACATAGTCCTAGCTGGAGAAAAATGGGTTGGGGGATGATCACTTTATCGAGTGATCTCTGTGGTAAAAGCACTTGTAAAGAGTAAGTCTGCCTAAGAGATGCCATCGGGAATCCTACAATTACACGGAGACCTTTATCAGACGCTTCATCATAGGGCTACGTACGACTGGTTGGTACATGCGTTACATCACAGTGGCAATTCATCGAGATGCAGCAACTGTCAGCCGAAAGTGGCGACAGTGGTTGGAGAAAGGTAACGTGCGTTGCAGTAGTGGGACTGGTATACGTTAGACCGACGCTCCAAAACCTCAATCGTCGCATTCGACGGCAAGCCGTACCAGCCCCATGATCATCTGCGGACGACATTCGACGAGATGTACAAGCAACTATGGACTTCCACATATCAGGGACTGTGAATAACAGATTAACTGAGGTAGGTTTGACAATCTTGCCAGCCACTGTAATGACTACCAATCACCGCAGCACATCGTCTCGCAAGATTACAGTAGTGCCGTACCAGACAGTGCGCGCGGAAAGACTGAAACCCTGTCGCATTCAGCGACGAGGCTCGCTTCTGTCTCAGCATCGACGATCGCCAATTGTGAGTCTGAAGATGACGTGGTTACCGGGCTAATTCTGCTGCCGTCTGTGAGCGTCACACAACTCCATAGCCTGGTGTCACGTTATGAGTTTTAGCAGCCGTTCACAGCTCGCACCCATAGTGGGTACAATGATAGCACGACGAAACGTGGATAACGTACTGCAGCTCATTTTGTTGTCGTATTTTCGTGGTATACCTGATGCCCAGTTTCAAGAAGATAAGGCTTGCCCACAAACAGTACCTACAGGACGTCATTGCCCTGACCAGAGAGATCCCATGCTTCTCCCAATAGAGAGAATGTGGGACGTCATTGGAAGACGACGAAACGCCTCTGCACGACCTCCTTGCAATGTCGATGACACAGGTTAGCTATACCTCAGGGCGACACCGGGGGACTTTTACACTCGATTCCACACCGTGTTGTCGAATGTATTGCGCAGCACGGCGGTCATACGACCTATTGACAGATGCCACATTATACCGTCATCGCCCATCGCATTCACGCAGTCCGTAAGAAATTGAATCACTTCTTTTCCATTTACCTGTCTACATATTTCGTCTCATTCGGTGCATTCCTTCATAGCGTGGCACTTTCTATGTCAATCACAGTACAATAACATGGAAACGAATAATTCTTTGAGCACTTTGTGTGACGTAGTGATAACTGCAGGGACTATATCAAAGTTTTCCTTAAGGAACTTTAAATTGCTGAATCAGCCTTGAAAGGGACTTGAACTCACATTTCCTGTTCACATGACTGTAATCTAGACTTAATACAGACATTTGACGTGGACTAAGAACATCAAACAGAAGTCATCGCTCTTTTCACGTTTATAAGTGAGTCACGGAAAAATTCTCAATGGCCGCCACCGGGAATCGAACCCAGGGTCTTCCAGTTTTACGCTCAGGATATGCTGCCACTGCACCACAGCGGCCTCGAATTCTTCCAGGCTCACATACACTAACTGCCAAGCCGATTCCTTCTTGGAGCCACGCACAATTCTGGGGATTCACGAAAGATGGTAAGCAGCAACTGGACAAATAATTAGAAGGCGAATGAATAATTAATACAGACATTTGACGTGGACTAGGAACATCAAACAGAAGTCATCGCTCTTTCCACGTTTATAAGCGAGTCACGGAAAAATTCTCAATGGCCGCCACCGGGAATCGAACCCAGGGTCTTCCAGTTTTACACGCAGGATATGCTTCCACTGCACCAGAGCGGCCTCGAATTCTTCCAGGCTCACATACACTAACTGCCAAGCCGATTCCTTCTTGGAGCCACGCACAATTCTGGGGATTCACGAAAGATGGTAAGCAGCAACTGGACAAATAATTAGAAGGCGAATGAATAATTAATACAGACATTTGACGTGGACTAGGAACATCAAACAGAAGTCATCGCTCTTTCCACGTTTATAAGCGAGTCACGGAAAAATTCTCAATGGCCGCCACCGGGAATCGAACCCAGGGTCTTCCAGTTTTACACGCAGGATATGCTTCCACTGCACCAGAGTGGCCTCGAATTCTTCCAGGCTCACATACACTAACTGCCAAGCCGATTAGCAGATTCCTTCTTGGAGCCACGCACAATTCTGGGGATTCACGAAAGATGGTAAGCAGCAACTGGACAAATAATTAGAAGGCGAATGAATAATTAATACAGACATTTGACGTGGACTAGGAACATCAAACAGAAGTCATCGCTCTTTCCACGTTTATAAGTGAGTCACGGAAAAATTCTCATTGGCCGCCACCTGGAATCGAACCTTGTGGAAGCATTTTCGGCGCGTAACTGGAAGACACTGGATTCGATTCCCGGTGGCGGCCAATGATAATTTTTCCGTGACTCACTTATAAACGTGGAAACAGCGATGACTTCTGTTTGATGTAATTCTAGACGTTACTTGACATGATTATAACGTATGATTCGTGCCGACAAAAGAATTTTATTTTGCTAGTACATGTCCATTTGAATAGGTGTTTGACAGATCTCGAAATAATTGTCTGGAATTCGTAAGAATCAGAGATAAAGTTGATTTCTCTTTCAATTTTCACAATATGTTGAAGTTATAACGCAATATTAAGTCCTTGAGGAATTACCTGCCCGACGGAAGTTTTTGGAACAACTGGAACCTTCATTTGTCCTTAACGTACAAATTTTCCTACAATGTTGTAAATTATATTATCCGAATAAAAAAAATTGCTCATTTATGATACAACAAAATCCATACTTGGAATTCTTTCCCTACAAAAAATTCCTAATCTGAATACTGCTGCTGAGGACATCGCGACGTCTCAAGTAGTAACCATTAGGAGCAGAAGCTGAGTTTTTCTGGAATTAGATAGATTTCCAATAAAATGTCATGATATTGCTGTTTAATTTTCAGTTGAAGATGAATAACAATCCCTGCAACTATGCAATGCCTTGATACTTTTAGGCTTCTTCTGTTCCTAACAGACCGAACGAAAAGGAATTCTTCCTGAAAACACAATATAACAACAACTGGGAACAAAAGAGAGAACTGCATTTCTTCGCATTAGACATCGACAAGAACGAATTCTGATTCAAGGTAACCACATAATTTTATAAAATACACACATTTTATATTTATGTCACTATTAACAACTAGAAAGTTTAAATCAGTCGAATCTTACCATTAATCATGAAATCTTCAAAAATTGTCATCTTCAAAATTTGTCTTACCATTAATTTCTTCTTTTGTCTAATTTTTTCTTTACATAGGAAGACCACAGCAGTTTTGAAAACAAAGCACATTGCATGAAGTTCGAGGCCTTTCTTGATTTTTCCCAAAAATTCTGAAATATTTAGCCACTCGACTTCGGCGTAAAACAAGAGTTCTCCAGGACTTAGATCCACATGCTGAAAAAGAATAAAACAAAAAAAAGTCCCCTGTGAACTCAAGTACAAGCCAGAGAGAATGCTTCATATTCTATATCAGTTCATCAGTAATAAGCTATTATGAAATAAACACTGAATATGAAAGCATAGCTCAGTAGGTAGTTGCGTGCACAGCACATAGGTACCGCATGAGAAAACATTTCCTACCTCGTAAAAAATCCCCAATGCCTTACAATATATGCGCGGAAATAAAATACCGGGATTGCTTTCTAAACTAGAGAATCCCAAAACTACAGTCATTTGCAAAAGTTTAAGATCACCTGTTGGTATTAGGAGATTAATCCCGATTTCATCAGCTACTGTCTGTATTACTCAACGTCCTGTCGGTGTTGCATAATCCTACAGCGGCAGCTGTTGATAGAGTTGGGGGAAGCGTGTGAGCGTCGGTTTGTTTCCGGTTTTCATGCTGAGAGGTATAACGAAGTAAATTTCTCCGTCATTTTTGGTCCACGCTGGGGCTCGAACCGGGGTCCCCTCATTCCGGAATAAGTCGCTCTACTAATTGAGCTACGCGGATGTTCATTATCGCCGCTATCTCCCTTTATATCGTGTGCGTCCTGCTGGGCAGTTATGTATGAAACACCGAAACTTTTCAATCTAAAATTTAAAAAAAAAAAAAAAAAAAAAAAGGAAAAAGGAAAGGAAAGTAAGATAAAACCGCAAACTTTTAAAATCTCCTGGTGGCCCAATGGTTTAGGTGAGGGCATCTATCTCCCGTGTTCTCGGATCTGGCTTTAAAACCCGGGGCGCCATTTATTCATAATTGCGGCTCTGGCTCTCTCTCTTAACCCTGGAAATATTGGCTCTGAAATCAGGAGTGGCTTGCTCCATTTTGAATGCAAATATATAAAAAAAGTTGTTCTGCTAGGTTAGGTGAAACAAGTTTTACACTTAATACAACATTACACGTATTGGGAAAAATCACTCTGTATTTTGTGAGGGAACGACATTCTGGTGGTATCCTGGACACATAGATTTGCCGTGTCGGTAGCCAAGTGGTCAGATAAGTGCCTATCTCGCTAATCATTGCAGTTGGGCTCGGGCTTGACTGCCGGACGAGGCGTGTAAGTTCACCTCTAATGATAATTTTTGTAGTTGCGCCCTGGCCAGAGTTCTGGATGACACATCTAGATTCGCCAGTGTAGATAATGTTCGTAGTTGAGCCCAGGCCAAAGTCCCGGGTAACTAATTAGAATAATATTTGTAGTTGAGGAAGAGCCAGAGTCCCCAACGAGGCATGTAGGTGCTTCCGTATGCTTAACAAATACCCGCAAACTTAACGACTACGCCTGCTTTGCTCGTTAAGTTTGCAGACATTTGCTTGACTGTACTTAACATTTCTAACATTTTTAGAGATGGATAATACATTGCGTTAAGTAAGCAGGCAGTGATGATAAATTACAGGGTTACCTTCGCTCGGAAGTGTGTCTGTTCTGCTAATTATGATTGTTCCAGATCAGCTGTTATTACTTTTGGAACCTGTAACACACCCATATGAGCCATTCGAACGTATGTGGGGCGCTTCATAGCTAGAGATTAGGTGAGATGCTTGGTAGTTGTAGATCAGGTGAAGTGTTTTGTATTAGATTAAGTCGGATGCTTTGTAGTGGCCTATGCTAGGATATAATACTCTTTTCAAAATTAGTATTTTTATTGGTATGTTCTCCGTTTTCGTTCTCCGCTTGGTTGGTGAGTCATAATGTTGCATTGTGCGTGTCTTCATTTGGACGATCTAAGTAATTCTTTGTTATTCTGATCTATCCTTTGAGGAAATTTGGTCATCAACCTCCTAGCTTATATTTTACAGGATGTATTGCTCTTTTCTAAGAGATCACATCCCTTACTAATAAAACTTACAAAAAAAATGGCAAATCTGCTATTTCAGAGAGAGGATACAGGAATAAGGAGTAAGATAAAATCATATATTATATAATACCATTCATCATTATTGTCAAACATTATTAATCCACTGCTGGATGAAGGTCTCCCCCAAGTTTCTTCCTCTACTTTTTGTCTTCAGACAGTCTCTTCCATGTCATTTTGACAGGCTTCTGAATTTCATCCACCTATCTCTTGCATAGTCTTCTTCTGGGTCTTTTCCTGTCCCTGAAACCAGTCCAGTTATTTCAGTTTACCAACGTGGTCAGTTCTTCTAGCAATATGTACAGTCCATTGCCATTTCAAGGATTTTACCTTGATCGCGATGTCATGAACTCCTGTCAGTTTCTTGATCCATCATGTGTGCCTTTTCCTAAATTTCCTGATTAGACCAGGCATGCATATCTCCAGGCTTCTTTCAGTAGTTTGCAGCCTCTCGATGCCTTTTTCTTTTATGTATTATGACCCATAAGTAAGAACTGGAAGGATGCAGCGATTGAAAACCTTTCTTTTGAGACAATTGCAAATTGCTGTTGAATATCGTACTGTTTCTTCTAAATGCTCTCAGACCAAGTTTTATACAAATCTAAATTTCTTCTTCGATGTGGCCCTTGCTCGACATTCGTTGTCCAGAGTAAATGTAGGCATCGGTTACTTCTAGAATCGCTCCATCAATCACTAAATCTTCAGTTCTTGAAAATGATTTGTTCATCTATTTTCTTTTCTGTAAGTTCGCTTTCAAGCCCTCTTCTTTACTCTTGTCAGCAAGTTCCTGGACAATACTCATTAGCACTGAGGTAGTACTAGCAAAAATGATTATGCAGTGAGCATAACGTAGGTGGGTTTAAATAATCTCCATTGATTTTTATCCTCTAGTCTTCTCAGTTAAACGGCTGGAAAAAAAAACATTTTGCAATGTGACATTGAAGAGCTTGGAAGATATAGTGTCCCCTTGTCTCACTCCCTTTCCAATTTTTATAAGTGCTGTGTGCTCGAACAGTCGAACCTTTGCACTTGCATTTTCAACAAAATTTGTAACATGTTCTTGTAAAATCCCTTTCAAATATTTTTAAATGGCGTTAAAGGAAACTCGAAATAGATAGTGCATATGCAGAGGACATTCACACATTTTTAGAACGTTTTTGACAATAAATTACAGAAAATAAAAGAAGTTCAAAGTATTTAAACTGGGACAGCGTCTAGAACACGAAAGAAACATCTGCTCCAGTTAAATATCGTCTGCTAAGGAAATGGCGCGCGAAACAAGGTGTCGATAGAAGGTTATATTTTTGCTCTTTTCAAAGAGAAATATTGGTATTCTGTAATTAAAAAAACCCTTTGAAGATCATGGAATTAGCATTTCTAAATGTAAAATAAACAATATTATTAATAATAGGAGGAAAAATCGTCAACCGCTGCTTTTAACAGGAAAAAGAGCAGCAAACGAATATCGAAAGAAGGTACTTTTACGACTGTTTCAAAAGCAAGGTATCTGGTCTTAAAAAGAAAAACCACCGACTCAAAGAGCAATCGCTGAGTCGTTAAAAATCTGTGTATCAGTGGGTCAACTGTAAACAAGGTAATAAAAAAATTGAATATGAAAAAAAAACAAGAACAAAAACAATGTTCACCACCTTTTGCTTGGGCACGTGGCTGAACGCAGAACACGGTGTAGACTTCTTTATGAAAATCACTTAGCCAGAGACAGATGGAAATTTATTTTGACTATTGATGAGCCATGAATTTACCTAAACAACTGTAATAAAACAAGTTAGTAAATTCATGCAATGCATTGATTATGATACACTTTCCAACATACCAGAAATCATTACTCAAGTTATGAGGATAATGGCTGTGGAATAAATCTCGCTCCTGTCCTCTAACCCCATTTCAATGATATTAAACAGAATTGGTTCAGTATACTTCGGAAATAACATACTAACGTTTTGCCGCAATCGAAGCATTTTAAAGTAAGTTATGACGCATAAGGGCGATGGAATGAATACCTCTCCTATGTCCTGACCTTTGACCCCATTTCGCCCATTTTCAATAGGGTTCGTCCCCAGGTTGTCCCCTACAACATGCTAAAATGTGATCGAAATCGAATCATTTTTTACGTGAGTTATCGTACGGACAGACAGACGGACAAAGCTGAAGCATATACGCTTCTTCAACCTACGGTTGGAAAGCGTAAAAAAAGATTGATTTACTATAGCAAAAGAGCAGAAAACGACTTACAAACTTTGTTCCAAGAATCCAAAGAAAGTTTCAATAAAGGATTCATGATTATTGCACGTTTCTCGTACAATGGGAAATAAAAGTTATGAAAATTTGAAAAGAATGTTAAAAACAATTCCAGATATTAGAAAAGTAATGTTTCAGCTTCTATATTTCATGAGAAAATAGGTTAAGGCTACCAGTGATACATCTAAATCTATCACTATATTTCTTGAAAAAAGAACAAAAAAAGAAAAATCGAGACGGGTGTCAAGTCTAGATACCTATGAGCAGCGGATCGTCTAGTGGCCAACGTTCGTGACTTCCACAATGAAGACTTCGGGTTCCATCCCAGGCAGGTACGAACGCTCGAACCACTAAATATCCCCGTGTGTCGGATGGGCACGTTTGACCTTGGGTACTGGTCTCCCGGTAACAAATAAGGGCGTATTCCTCCCCCTTTCTACCTCGCTTCCGCGTCACTTTCCTATCGGGCACTGTAGCCCAAATCTCCTAGCTTCCTATTCCTAAAGGTTGTTTGAGACCTGGGGTCAGACACTTTCTTCCTAAAATCTCTACATAGGATCTGATCTATATACCTTTTGCTCATATTCTTTCAAAGTACGCTGATGTGTCACCAATGGACTATTGTGCCTTCGGACTGCTAAAAAGAGCGCTTTCTAAATGCAGACCTAAAACAATAATCGGACTATGGAAAGCAATGGAAGAGGAGTGGAATAAAATACCACTACCAAGTTCAAGAAATTCCCTGTTATCTTGGAAATCTAGATTCATAGACCAGAAAAAGCGCTATCAGGTAGAACATTTAAAAAAAAATAATTTTATTTTAAACATTTATTTTATTGCTGGAAAGTCGTTCTAAAAATGCGTGAACATCTGTAGAATTAACATGAAATTGTGTCTTAACTCTTTTATGAACATTCAATCAAGCACTTCGTTAGTGGTGCCAACAGAGGATTCTTTTATAGGATCGTACGAGGAAATCTCCTGCAAACTGAAAGATAACAGCAGCTGAAACACACATCAAAAAATTATCAGGTCAAGTAGTTGAATAAGGTGGTTGCACTTATGAAGAATACTTATTAATAAATTCAAAAATGACCTGTTTTGATGATTTTAAATGTTGTCGGTGTAAATGATCGAAAATGGCTCCGTACTCTTCATGAATTCGCTGCATCTCGTTGATGTGTTCTGCAACTCTTTCCATACCCTTCAACGCCTCTGAAAAAGGAGGGGATGATGAATAACCACAAAAATGCTGTTATATTTCGACACAAAAATCAACAAATGGTTTCCCTAAGGAAAATCAATAAAATAAAACTTCGTAATTTGGTCGATAATGAACAATTTAGTAAAATCATGCAATGCATTGATCATGATACGCTTTCCAACACACCAGAAATAAGTTTTTTAATAATGGCTGTGGAATAAATCACGCTCCTGTGTCCTGACCTGTGACCCCATTTCAATGATATTAAACAGAATTGGTTCAGTATACCTCCGGAACAACATGATAAAGTTTTGTAGCAATTGAAGCATCTTTACATAAGTTGTGACGCATAAGGGCGATAGAATGAATCCCGCTCCTATGTCCTGACCTTTGACCCCATTTCGCCCATTTTCAATAAAGTTTGTCCCCAGGTGGTCCCCTACCACATACTAAGATTTCATCGAAATTGAAAAATTTTTACTCTAGTTATCGTGCGGGCAGACGGACGAACAGACAGACGGACAGACAGACAGACAGACGGACAAAGCTGGAGCATATACGCTTCTTCAACCTACGGTAGGAAAGCGTAAAAAATGAAATGCTTACACAAATAACACATATTTAATATGAAATGCTTACATTTAGATTTCAATGCTAATAAATGAAGGTGAAAGGACAATTTCTTTTTGTACTTTGTACTGTGGTAGTGCTCCGATTAAAAATTAATTAATAAAGTGTTTTGAAAAATAATGATTCCTTTTTACCATTTTTTAAAGAAGCAGAATATAACATTGGAATTTCGAGTCAATAATAAGGAATGAAATTCATATAAAAGTAATGTGCATATCATTTTGTTATGGGCTTTAAAGGATAACCGTGAGCAATACAGTGGACTATATATAAGCTGTCGCTCGTTTCTAATTTTAAATTTGGGGCTACTGGTTACAGATAAGGAAGACAGTCAGTGCTGTCAGACAAACACAACATCCATGCTTCACTGGAATTCGAAATCGCACCAATCTCGGACGAATGGTCAGAAGCCACCGCCTAGACCTCCGGGGCCGGGGAAGGGGGTGGGGGTGGGGGTGGTGGTTGATATGCATTGAGACTTCTTTTGTGTAGATTTCAGTGCCTCGAAACTAAAGGGTGTTGGTTACGATTGCTTTCTGTATTTTACATGGTATTAATACTTGAAATCTTCATCATTGTTCTTTTGAATTAATACATTTTTTTGAAAAATACCTGAATTTTTTTATTGGGTTTTGAAAACGCACAAGAAAACATTTAAACATTACGACGACAGAGATGTTTTCTGTCGATTAAGTGGCATGTACAACGCCTAAAGTTTAAAATTAGCTGTAAACATGTAAGTATCGCCAACACCTTAACTTCTTAAGATGAAAAATAATTTCCCAGATATCAAAGAAAATATATTTTCACTTCAGGTTGACATATACACTCACGGACAATGAAAGACAGAAAACATGCTACAACCGCGAAACTTTGCAAATAGCTAGAGTGCGTACTGGTATGCAAATAATCAACGTTTGGTGCGAGTGCGCATGACCACACACCCTGTGGTGGCGCTGCAAGCACGAACCGGAAGCCTTATAAACCGGCGTGTAGTCGATATCCCATGAAAGGGAAAAGCACCGTCCGACGGAGAGTTCTGAAGTGTGAACACCGAAACAGGGGCTGTGTGCCGAAAGGTGTTGTATTTGCCATTTTGTATTTCTTAGTGGAACGAGTAGGTTCCGTTGTTAGTGTAGCCCGTTAAATCCTGATATCAATTGTAAGTGTACGTCATATTAAAAGTTTGTGTTCGTCCAGCTCATCCATTATTTAGGTGTTGTGATTCGATGGACCCAATAGTGGGGAAGTTTCTCGATACCCTCCCATATATATATATCATCATCATCATCATTGTCAACCATTATCAATCCACTGCTGGACGAAGGTCTCCCCAAGTTTCCTCCACAACGGTCTGTCTTGTGCCAGTCTCCTCCATGCCACCCCTGCATACTTTCGAATTTCATCCACCTATCTCCCATGTGGTCTTCTTCTGGGTCTTTTCCTGTCCCTTGGAATCCAATCTAAAATTTCGGCTGTCCATCGATGATCTGTCCTTCTGGCAGTATGTCCAGCCCATTGCCATTTCAGGGATTTAACTCTGATCATGATGCCTTCCACTCTTGTCATTTTTAGGATCCACGAGTTCCTCTTCTTATCTCTCCTGGTTACACCAAGTATGCACCTCTCCATGCTGCTTTGAGTTGTCTGCAGCCTTTGTATGTCTCTTTTAGTTAAGGTCCACGTCTCTGCACCATACGTAAGCACTGGAAGGATGCATTGATCAAACACTTTTCTTTTAAGACATAATGGCATATTGCTCTTGAAAATTATGCTGTTTCTTCCAAAAGCTCTCCAAGCAAGTGTTGTACGCCGATTAATTTCTTCATCAATGTGACCCTCACTTGATATCTGCTGTCCAAGATAAACGTACGTGTCTGTTATCTCCAGCTTTTCTCCATCAATCGATAAATCTTCATTTCTTGTAAAAGCATTGAACATCACTTTTGTCTTCTGAAAGTTCATTTTTAATCCCACTTCTTTACTCTTGTCTCTTATGATATATATATATATATATATATATATATATATTTGTATATTTGCTTTGGGGTTTAACGATCACCGTGAGCATCTCATTGAGCTATATACAGTCACCTGTTCCTAATTTAGGACCACTGGTTCCCGGGAAGGGAGGGAGAGAGAGAGAGAGAGAGAGAGAGAGAGAGAGAGAGAGAGAGAGAGAGAGAGAGAGAGAGCTAGTGTCGTAAAATAAACACAACATCCATGCCTCATAGGGATTCGAAACCATACCCTTTACGAAAGAATGATCATAAGCCCAGCGCTTGGGCCACCGCGCCACCATAGCGGGGTACAATATTTACTTATGGAATTACAATGAAAATCATATAAGGGAATTGTTTTTATTATTATTGTTGCTGTTATTATAGAGATGATTCCACCTCTTCTTTAGGTTTTTCTCTTCCTTCCGAGACGGGTACGACGTACCAAATCTGGGAAGTGGTATTTCTTTCTCTAAGTTGTCCAGAAACTTCCTTACTATTCTACAAGTGTTCAGGTTAGCTGCCGTCTGTAGTTCCATGTAGGTGTTAGGTTGAAGGTCTAGTGTCTGTGTAGAGCTGTGAATGGTTTTAGGTACACCTCCTGTGGCTGATATCATATACTATGGAGTCGGTGGTAACGTTCTCCATATGTCACATTTCCTTGACTTCGTATCGTACTTGGACAGCTTCTCTTGGTGCGTATTCTGGATGTGGCACGTACTAGTCACGGCCTTATTATTATTATTATTATAGTGACAGCGCAGTTTGTCGCAGTCCATTGCTAGGTAATGATAGACATGCAGATTTATTACATGGTAGCTTTACATCTTCACATGGTGGCGGTGATATGGTGTTCTCAAACGGTGCTATCGACGCAATTTTCCTAATTTGTGGATCTACCTCTTCGTAAAGTCTATGGAGATTTTCGCCTGGTGGTCACCCATATACAACATTGCAGCATTTTGTAGTTTCACGGCAAGTTTTATACTACTATACCTAGTTTTTTGTTGTGTTTGTGCAACAGAAAGGTCATCTCAATCCCTTTAATCCTGTACAGTAGGTCACTCGTAACTTGTTTTTAATTTCTATAAGGTTAAAAATGTTGTCTCTTATATAACTTGATTTTTCAAACTCCATGTTTACTCCACAGACAGTTGCGTGGTTTCTCTACGACATATAAGATCAGAAACACTTTTACTTTAGAACGCTAATTGCCTCCAATGAAACCCTATCAGTTTTGAAAACTCGAAAAGAAAGTTTCAGCAAGGGCAAAAGAAATTATCAATTTTGGTTGCCAAATTTATTACTCCTTAAGAACGTATTTAGTTAATTTACGATTTTATTGTTCAGTGTGAACTCTAATTGAAAAAGCTTGTGTTTACAATTGTTATCTCTTTCGCATAACCTAGAGTCTTACCTGCAAGATGTTGATGTTCCTCTGACGTGGGATCAGTCAGGTGTTTGAGCTGTTGAAGTAACAGAGGATACTTTAGTATCCTTTGTATTGGCTTAATGAGGTAGGACTCCAGTGAAAAAGAATGCTGCCCACGAGGATTGCGCGATTGCAGGAACTCCACTAAGGCTGCATTACCTTCTCCTGTAAAAGAACAGAATATTTTTTATGTTATAATAGAGATTGAAATGAAAAAGAAAGTTTTCCAGTTTTTTTAATTTCAAATATTTTTAATTTGCGTTTCTCTTGATCTTAGAAGCAGTAGTTTACGCTGGCTGAAAATCTATCTCTTACTCATCCGGAATTGTGTGAGTGTTTTTATGCTAAAAAACACTCACACAGTTCAAGCTGATTGTTACAATTTTATGAAATAAAGGTGTAAAAATTGACCAAAAAACACCAAAGCTATGACTGGCAGAACTGTTTATCGTCTTCCATTTGGCAAATTACGAAAGCATGAAAGCTCTAGTTCGTTGTTTTTCTGATGTTGACTAAAGCCACACGAAAAGCGTGTTACCCTTGCTATTGAACAGTGACCAAAGTTTTAGATTTACTTTGTTCTGTTCTGTGATAAACAATTGAGCGCAACCGAACTCCTGTTTTCAGTTTTTCATATTATAATTTAACACCCAAATGCCTCTAATTTGATTTCTTCGATTCCTTCTTTCGTGTGATTATTTATTAGAGTAGCTTTATTCACGCCTCCTCACACCGACGTACCCAATAGGTGTTTATATCATACTGTTTTCACGTTTAGTGTTTGTTTGTTTGCAACTGCTAGTGCAAGAGACATATGTGACAAAAAGAGACCCATAATGCACACCATTTATGTACGTACGAGATTGGTGCGTAAGTGGAGGGTGCAACTACAACTCATCTGGAAGAACCAGCTAACTTCGTGATGTCAGCATGTACATATAAAGACAATATTGTGTTGGCAGATGATGCCAACACAATATGTCATGCATTGTCGTTTTTCATTATCCACGAGCCTCAATGAACCATTGTGCATATCAGTTCTAACACGATTAAAAAGTGTTCATTGAAATCATGTTCTTATGAACAGTTATCCAACGCAATTTGTCATTAAATACATGAATGTAGGAAGCTGTTTGGCACATAACTGCAGTTTTTTTTTTGTACTTAACAAGTTCTAATTTGTATAATCTTTCCCTTATTTTGTCTTATGTCTAATTATTTGTCTTTTTTTTACATACCTCCTTTTTTATAAGCATTTGGTCTTGATTATTTACCTGTCATCTTGATTTCCATAATTCGTTAGAAAACTTCTAAGTGTGGTAAAATCTCCTTATAATGGACCAATGCTGGAGTTAGGGAACATTTCCAATTGTCCGTTATAACCGGGTAAGAGGGTGTAAATGTTCGATACTGGAAAACAGCTAATAAGCATACATTAAAAATGCACCCAATATTAAAAAAATCCCACAAAATACTGTGAACATTGTGTTACATAAAAAAGAGATGTGATGGTCTTAGATATGGTAATTGTTAATTTTGAGCCACTGCTCCACTGACAATTGTAACGTACCAGGAGATGTGACGTACCTGCCAGAAGGACGCACACGACATAAACGCAGATAGGAATCAGAATAAAACGTCCGCGTAGCTCAATTGGTAGAGCGACTTATTCCGGAATGAGGGTATCCGGGTTCGAATCCTGGCGTGGACAGAAATGACGGAGAAATTTACTTCGTTATACAGTGACACCCGACAGGCTGTGGTGAATCCAAGTCATCAGAGTCATTAACAAAATTTCCCTCAACAGTAGGAGCAGGGTCAGAAATACCTTGCGTGAAGAACAAGTTGAATTTCATTTGTTTACCCTGATGATGCTGTCTCTTTATAACTAATTTGTTAAACATTTCCTATAGTAGGTTGCAGTAAAAAATGGTGCTACACCAGCCGCACTACTTTCCGCGAAAAGATACCCCATTGTGTGGTGCAAAAAAGCCCCCAACAACATGGTTCAACTTTGCACCATGTTATAGTACAAGGTGGCACCACATTATAGGGCAAGGTTACACCGTATTGTTAGGCTTTGTTTGCACCACACAATGGGCGATCTTTCTCGGAAAGTGGCACAGCTGGTGTAGCACCACTTTTTGGTGCAACCTACTAGGGAATTCTTAACAGTGTATTCCACTGAAAATTCTAAACTGTTCATCATACGGCTGCAAATCACATTCTGAGGCAAAGCTAATGGAAGAGATAAATCAATTGAATCACGTACAGACGTCATACCAGCAATCGTATAAATTTATTCCCGATATGGACAGACGCCTCAGTCACCATATTCGTACTTCGTCCATTGTAACCGAAATACGTTATATAGAGGTCCGCAGTAACGAGAGTTGTATGTACATCAGCTTTGGCTCCAATTTGGTTGCGTGCGGATGTTTTTTTTAATACCGTTTTTTTTTTGCTTGCGTTTCACTTTTCCAATTTGCATTTAACTTCGGTAGGTAATCGATAGATATTTTCAACAGCATTTACTCCTCTCCTAATTTTGTATGATTATTTCAATGCACAACTTTTCCCCTTTCTTTTTACTTCTATTGGTCTTTTACTGCTGATAGTAGCTGTTAGTCTTAAACCATCAACGAATTGACGAAACATTAGTGAAATCTAATGCTGAGGTGCCTCAGCACACATTCCCAATCACCAAATCATGGGTAGAGGAATATTCCACGGACTATTGGCATATTTTTAATGTATTCCATGTATTTACTTCAATCAGAAAACTTAAAAAAAAAAAAATCGCTGTCCTGGAGCGGAAATCGAACCCGCATCTCCCGATTTCCGGACGAGTCACATTATTGTGACGATCAGCTAATATCCAGAGTAACCGCCGTGTGCAGTGCGGACAGCAGATAGACGGGCTGGGAGTGACTGAGTAAGGTACTGGAAGGTGTTCACAGGTATGTCGAGCCATGCTGACTGCATTGTATCTGACAGCTGCTGGAGGGTGTGTGGTGGAGGATCCATAGAGCGAACAACCGGATCCACAAATGCTCAATTAGGTTTAAGTCTGGGGGATTATGGGGCCAGGGAAGTACTTTGAAGCCTTCATCGTGCTATTCCAGCCACTCTCGGACATTTCTAGCTGTGTGACACGTCGCATTATTCTGCAGGAAGACCCCATGCGCCCCAGGGAAGACAATCAGCATGTATGGGTGTACGTGGCCTGCAAGGATGGATTCATAACGAATTCGGTCCATAGCGTTTTCCACAGGAATGAGTGGACCCAGGGAATGCCACAAAAACATTCCCCAGACCATAACGCTACCCCCACCAGCCTGTGTTTTTCCAGAAATGGGTGCAGAGGGTTTGTTGTCCGATGTTTCTCGCTTTACGCGCCAACGTCCTTCCGTTCGATGAAGCAGAAAACGTGACGCATCGGAGAAGGCAATCCTTTGCCAATCAACGGAGGTACAATTCCGATACTGCCGTGCAAATGTAAGCCTTTTCTTCCGATGCACCTTCGTTAGCATAGGTGCAGTGACCATCCGTCTGCATCGGAGCCCCATACGCAGCAGGGTTTGCTGAACTGTCGTTTTAGACACACTTCCGGTAGCCCCCTGGTTCATTTGGCCAGTGAGTTGTTTCACTGTAGCGTGTCGATCAGCTCTCATGACCCTTCGCAGCCGACGTTCACATCTCACACCAATGGCACGTGCTGCTCCGCAGTTTCCACTTCGCTTATTCGCAATGGTGCCATTTCTCCAATTACGATACACTTTAACCACAACAGAACGCGAACAGTTCACAAACTGCACTGTTTCAGAAGTACTGCCACCGTTGGACCGAAAGCCGATAATCATCCCTTTTTGCAAATCTGATAAATCGCTCCTTTTATCCATGACAGCAATGAGGGATATGTTTTCATAATGCCTACAACACACCTTATATACCCTTCAAGGCTCACGAAACGTGCCTTCTTTCATTGGCTACGTGCTGTTGACGTCAAAAGTAGGAGGTGGTCACAATAATGTGACTCGACTGTGTCTTTTCTAATAACGGTTTTTTGTTTTACTTGAGTTTCACTCTTCGAATTTGCAGTTAACTTCGGTAGGTAATCGGTAGATAATTTTAACAACATTTACTCCTCTCCTAAATTTGTATAAATATTTCTATGCACGATTTTTTCCCTTTCATTTTACTTCCTTATATCTTTTACTGCGGATAGTTGCTATTAGTCTTAAACCATCAACGATTTGACGAAACATTAGTGAAATCACTATCGATGGATAAATGCAGTTTCATTAGATATGGGGGCACTTACATTTAGCTTTTGTTTGTGCGTAATGGAATTAGGACTTAGTACCATCATTTTTAACTTAGTGTCACATACACACACGCATATTCACACGCATAGAGGATTGTTGTATGGAAATATTCAAACTTTAATTAAATTGTAACTTTGGTTATTTTTGTGTGCCAACGAGAGCTAGAGAAATTCAATCTCATTTAAAAAGGAGAACACAGATTCATTTCGGAGAAAGGTCACACTTCGTCGACAGTGGAACCTTCCACGAACAAAAGGACATTCCCTTCCCTCCCGCCGTTGGTACGACTCTCCCTCAAAGAGAGAGCCCGCCAGGGACAATGGGAGTAAGCTATTAACAGTCGACTTCTTACATCAAGAGCATTTATCTAGAGGACAGGTCGTGTAGGGAAATGGAACCGATAGGAGTCATAAACGCGGAGTCTTCTTGGAGATCTTGATGGGAGAAGTAGGAAGGATTTTGCTCGGACACAAGGCAGGGGAAACGCTTTTGCACAGGATGAAATAGAAATACATTTTAGCTGGAATTACATAGATGAAGTCACCCGACAATCTATCAACCCGCTGGAAGTATTTACTATTCGACCAGACTAACTGATATTTTCCCTTTTCCCCCCAATCTGAAGAATAAAATCTTGTGCAGTCGAGATCATCTGTCATTACATTCAATTTGTTTAACTACTTATTTATTTACCTCCCTGATCCAATGACAGTAACCTGCAACCGACAACGATTCTTCTGATAAGTTGGCGTCCACCACAATACCGAAAATGAATCTCACCACCTCAACGATTCTTCTGATAAGTTGGCGTCCACCACAATACCGAAAATGAATCTCACCACCTCAACGGTTCTTCTGATAAGTTGGCGTCCACCACAATACCCAAAATGAATCTCACCACTTCAACGATTCTTCTGATAAGTTGGCGTCTACCACAATACCCAAAATGAGTCTCACCACCTCAACGATTCTTCTGATAATTTGGCGCCCACCACAATACGCAAAATGAATCTCACCACCTCAACGATTCTTCTCATAAGATGGCGTCCACCACAATACCCAAAATGAGTCTCACCACCTCAACGATTCTTCTGATAAGTTGGCGTCCACCACAATACCCAAAATGAATCTCACCACCTCAACGATTCTTCTGATAAGTTGGCGCCCACCACAATACGCAAAATGAATCTCACCACCTCAACGATTCTTCAGATGAGTTGGCGTCTACCACAATACCCAAAATTAAACAAGCCAAAAGGATGCCGTGAAGTAAAAGAAAATCTCACCACCTCAATTGTCGAGTTGTTAGAGGCCAGTGCATCTGACCAGTCTTACGAGTTCAGGTGTAGGAGGTGTGGGTGCGCCCGTCCCCCACTGGAACTAGTATCGCCAAATTAAGGACTGGGCTTAACGGCCTCATTTGGTCACAGGAGGCGTTAAATTCAGAAATAAGATAAAAAAAGTGAAACTTGCGTTTCAAGCCATGTTTGATTAACCGTAAAACAAAAGCGTGTGGTATCTCAAGGTATCGTTAAACTGACAATAAGAAACGCGTGCCTATCCAAATACTACAACCATTACACTGGACGACAAAAGAATTTATCCGCCCCGGGTGGGTGACTGATCAGAAGCGCAGGTTTGTCACTAGTAGCCCCGGCTCGATCCCCTAATGAGATATGGGTGGTCTGCCTATTTTTGACTCTTGCTCTTCTTCCTTCCAGGAACCAGTGGCTCTAAGTTAAAGGACAGGCGACTTCTAATAATCCATAGAGTTGCACATGGTGGCTGTTAAACACAGTTCAAAATAAAACAAACAAACATTTATTATTATTTTTTTCCCGTCACAGATCGAAAGACTAGAGAATCTTGCAGATTTTAAAACAACTGAGTTCGAAAATGGCGATTTTAGTGAACCGGAATTAAAAAAAAAGTGTTTGATGCTACAAGTCTGAATTACGATAACCACTTAATATCTCATTCTTCTGTTTGCTTTTTCTTTTTTAGTTAATAAGAAACCACGTGAACATGTTTGCCGTTCATGATTAAAACGAAAAAAAAATAACAACAGGGAAAACAAAAAATTACAATAATTCCCGCGACACTCGAAAAAAATGTCTCTAACAGACAAATTCTGTTTCCAATAACGTCATCACTGCCGCAAATACACTGAAGTGCCAGAAAAACTGGTACAGACGAGCGCAGGCAAAATACATAGCAACGTCACCTATGCGCGTACTCGGTTGCGTCCGCCAGTGCGTATATAAAGCGATAGACATCCTTGTCAGCTGTCAGAGCTGTTTTCGGCATGAGAATGACAAGTAATAACGATTTAAGCGAATTTCAACACGGTGTCATAGTTGGCGCTCGTGAGATGGGCCATAGTATTTCGGAGGTTATAACGAAGTAAATTTCTCCGTCATTTTTGTCCACGTCGGGGCTCGAACCCGGCTCCCCTCATTCTGGAATAAGTCACTCTACCAATTGAGCTACGCGGACGTTCGTTCTGACTGCTATCTGCCTTTATGTCGTGTGCGTCCTGCTGGGCATGCACGTCACACCCCCTCCGAAAGAGGACCGGGAGCATGGCCCACGGGTCAGAAGTGACCATGAATCGTCGTAGGCAGCATCCGCTGAAGAACGTATAGTTGAGAACTCCCAGTCAATCTGGTGTGTGGCATGCAACATTACACATTTTTATTTTTCGAAGCGCTGGAGAAGGGATTCTCTTATTTTTCCTATCTCGCGGTGTGGAAATAACATCACACCATTGCGAGATCTTGAACGGCCGGGTCATTCGGAAAGTTCGGGCGCCATTATAACGATGTAAATTTCTCCGTCATTTTTGTAAACGTCGGGGCTCGAACCCGGGTCCCCTCATTCCGGAATAAGTCACTCTACCAATTGAGCTACGCAGACGTTCGTTCTGACTGCTATCTGCCTTTATGTCGTGTGCGTCCTGCTGGCAGGTACGTCACAAGGTAGAAACGAAGTTCGGATTTTCACGGATGACCATTGCAAGGGTGTACCGTGACCACCAGAATTCCGGTAAAACCTCCGAAACCAGTGTGACCGTAAAAAGACATTGGGTGAACGTGACCATCGTCGGCTGTCAAGAATCCTTTCACGCGATAGGCGTGCAACACTCTCGCAGGTATAATCGGAATTCAATGCCTCAACAAGCATCAGCGTCCGGACTGTGCAACGTAGCCTGCACGATATGGGCTATGGGAGCCGACACCCAATTCGAGTCCCCTTGACGGGTGCACGACACAGAGCTATGCGCCTCGCGTGGGCACGGCAACACTGCCACTGAACACTTGATGACTGGAAACAAGTATCCTGGTCTGACGAGTTGCGTTTCCAACTGTATTGAGCAGATGGAAGGATTCTTGTGTGGCGCAAACCCCATGAAGCCGTGGATCCCGCCTGTCAACAGGGAACTGTACCGGCTGGTGGGGGTCCATACTGGTATGGGGTGTGTTTAGCTGGACTTCACTGGGACCCCTGGTACGTCTACAACGTCTGTGACCGGCCAACGCTATGTGCGCATCCTTTCTGACGAGGTACACCCGTTCATGTCCTGTATTCATGCTGACGAGTTGGGCCTGTTCCAACAGAGCAATGCACCTCCACACAAGTGTCGGGATGCGACATTACGGTTAGAGGAGCATTCATCTAAGTTTGGGGTGTTGTGATTCCCACCCAAGTCCCCTGATCTGAACGTGATAGAACACATTAGGGATGCCATGCAACGCGCTATCGAACACAGGAATCCGTGACCTCGGAATACACCCGAATTGTGGAACGCTCTGCAGGAAGTATGGTCTGCATTGCCTGCAGCATATTTCGAGAAGCTAGTGGAGTTCATGCCCCGTCGTATATCTGCAGTCCTGCGCTCCAGTGTGGGACCGACCAAGTATTACACTGGTGTACCAGTTTTTCTGGCACTTCAGTGTATATTAAAAACTCCCAAAAGCTTTGTTATGTCAAAATGTTTGTTGACCAGTGTTATCGTTAATCGTTTTATGATCTTCAGGTAACAGAAATCAGTCTTATCAGAGATCTGGCGAAACATGAATGAAATCGGCAACGAGAGACATAATTTAAAATTCAGTTGAGTTTTTCGGCGCACATTAGCAGTATCTTGCGGCCGAGTGGTCAGAGCTGAAGGTTTCTGGGTGGCCGAGTGGTCAGAGGCGCTGGTTTTTGGGCAGTTCAGTAGTGGGAAGCGTAGGTTACTGGCATACCGTCCGAGCAGCGTTAAGGCTCGAGCCCCGGGTGAAGCATGGGCGGCGCTTCCACCCCAAGGCGCGGCTTCTCCACCCCCGCACTCAGCGCCCGTAATATGTCACGGGCAACCGCCCATAGCTTTTAAAGCTGCTAATTGCGGTTGATAAACCCTTTTCTCTCAAAAGAAACAATTCTATGGAGCATATTTTCTTCTTCAAACAGCTTACGTGATGGACAGTGATGCGCAAAAACTGAAAAAATACCTTTATCGAGCATTTCGATATCTACATTTTTGAAATGTACTGTTCAAAAAGCATATACACTCTACATAAAAAAAAAAAAACAAAAAAACCAGTTGCACCCAGAAGGACGTGGCGGATTGCATTGCTATTTGGAAGTACGGTAAAGGTCACCAAGAACAATAAATTATGAGACTGAAATGAGCAACATTTATTGAGCTACACGCCAATAAGTAGTGCCTCTCAGTATGGCGTCGGGCCGCCATGTTTGCTCACACTGCATGCCAGACGTCTCGGCATGGAGTTGCACAAGTGTTTCCTGCAATAAGCAATCCCATGCAGCTTGAATCTTCTCAGGTAGTTTCTGCAGATTGTGCGGTAAGGGTGGAGTGAGGGTAGCGCGTCCAATAGCATCCCACACATTTTCAATCGGCGATAAGTATGGCTATGCGGCTGGGCCATGGCAGAGTGTCAGTTCCTTGAAGGCAAGTTCTCGAGACAGTAGCAGTAAGCGGACGAGCGTTGTCCTGTTGGAAAATCACACCGGAGTGGGAGTTCAGAAAAGTTAGGGCCACTGGTTACAGGACCTCATTAACGTAACGTTGGGCTCTTAAAGTGCCTGTAGCGAACACCAAAGATGTTTTGGCATCGTAGGTAATTGCACCCCACACCATAACACCAGGCCTTCTGGACGTGTGACGCTCGACAACAAACCGTTTATTTTGGCGCCGACCAAGGTGCCTTCACACACGGATTCGTTGGTCGTCTCCTCCAAGACAAAAGCGGACTTCTCACTGAAGATCACACGCTGCCATTCTGAGTGACTTCATGATAGTCTGGCACGACACCATTGCAGTCTATGGCGACGATGCAATGGTGTTAAGGGCAGTCGTCGTAACGATCTGCGTGCGTATAATTCTGCGTCGTGCAGCCGTCTGCCAATGGTGCTTGCTCTAATCGGACGATACATGGAAGGCACCACTTCTCGCTGAATATCCGCAATCGTGGCAGTTGGGTCACCCCGCCCATGTCGGTCCTCCCTCTCCGTGGTTCGTCTAGGTCTCCCCGTAGTGACCCTTCTTGCCAAGGCACGCAGCAGTGACCCTTCCTGTCACTGCTGCGTGCCTTGTTTTATCCACTGCCCACAACAGCGTGTTATGGTGATATCCGGATGACCGGTATGGCGCGCATTACGGCGCTATAAGATTATCCCGCTTCCCGGAGCCCGAGGATGCGGCCCCTATTGAACTCATCAAACTGCTCGTATTGCTTCCCAACTTTTCTCCGAGGCACACGACACTTTCAAAGTATGCAACCAACACAACAGCACGAGTCAGAATGGCTAGCCCGCGCGACGGGACAACTTTATAAAGCCGGCCAGGCACAGCGCTTCCACCCCTCCTTGCTTGCTTCACATGCACGGCCGAGCGTGATAATTGAATCATTTGCATTTCTCATGATGTCAAACCTACCCAACAAGTTTTATTCCTATCGGTTGCTTCCTTCTGGGTGCAACTTTTTTTTTGACGTGGAGTTATTAGCCATGGTAATGAATCATTCTATTAATAGACAAAACTAACACTTAAAAAAAATATCGGTGGTGAAATTTATGCGTATTGCGAAAATAGATTTTTTTTTAGACAGAAAAGCATTTTGTTGAAACTACTTACCCGGATGAAGCACTTTTTGAGCTTTCGAATGGCTAGCACAAAATGAACTGTACAGTTTAAACTGGTCAGCATACAAAAGAAAAGAATTTCCCAATGCAAAAAGCACGTTCTGAAAGAAAAGAGATATGTACAAAAGTATCAGCATCGAGAAAATATAAAAATACCACTGATGTTATTTGTTTTCATGCGCAATAACAATGATCATCGATGAAATGAAAAAATGAAATTCGGACGTAACAGATTGTAAGCTGGATAATGTTTAATAAGAAATGCTACTGGTGAGACATTTGACAATATAAAAAAAACCGAAAGAAATATAGCATGGAAGTTACATTTTTTGGGAAGCAGGGAGCTAGTTAGGAGCTAAAGGGTCATGGGGATGGTGGGTGGTGGGTGAAGTGTCATCAGGAGGGGCACTCTGTGTTCAACTACAAATTGTGTTTTACAATGAATACAGATGCAAGTGAAAATCATCTAAATACGTGGCGTCAGTTGAATAAATAAATCCATCGCTCTTTCCACGTTAAGCAACGCACAGCAGCCGAAAAATTGTTATTCGGCCGCCGTCGGAGATTCGAATCCCGAATCTCTCGATATCTAGCCGAGCGCGTTAGCCTTACACCACTGCGGCCAACAATTCTTGGCGCTATACGTGCTTTTCTTTAACAGTCAGCATCTGACATCATAAATCCGTAAGATGGGCTCAGCTACTGAGACGTCTCCATCTGGTGGGCATTAACGGCACTGGCTATACATAATTAATTGCGTTTCTTAACGTGAAAAGAGCGATGGATTTATTTATTCAACTGACGCCACGTATTTAGATGATTTTCACCTTGGATCTCGCCCTTTGGATTATCGCTATAATTATATATAGCCAGTGCTGTTAATGCCCACCAGATGGAGACGTCTCAGTAGCTGAGCCCATCTTACGGATTTATGATGTCAGATGCTGACTGAAAAGGAAAAACACGCATAGCGACGTGAATTGTTGGCCGCTGTGGTGTAAGGCTAAGGCGTTCGGCGAGATATCGAGATATTCGGGATTCGATTCCCCGACGGCGGCCGAATAACAAATTTTCGGTTGCTGTGCGTTGCTTAACGTGGAAAGAGCGATGGATTTATTTATTCAGATGCAAGTTTTGCTTTGTTTTTAATCTCCTTTTGTTAGTTGATTTCATTAGGGGATAATTACGCCAAAAAGTAAAAACAGTTAGATAAAATACAAAACATGAAGCAAAAAAAGGGAAGAAAGAAAATAAAATTCTCTTGAAACATAAAAAAATAAATCACATTGTTTAACTTCGCTTGATTGAGCTGCGCGTTCCTTATCACTGGGATAAAAAATAACTCCCAATTAGCGTAGATTTTTCAGTTTAATCTTCTAGTGTCTTTCCCATGGATCCAGACAATGGCATCGGCGATTTACTGATGCCATACTTCAACTTTTTTCTCTTCTTCTTCGGTTGTACTTTCTTCTCCATCTTTAATCCTTCGCTGGTGATCGGTGTAAAGAGAGTATGAATATGTGGTTAATAGCCATACCCCTTTTCCCTCTCAAAAACCAAGGGCACCAGAATCCCACCAAAAAGACTTTTCTCCAGCATAAGCATCGTAAAACCACTCATTCTGGACGAAAGACAACGAACGTGAAAATGTTGAAAGCTCTCTCGTGCAGGCGCAAAGATTTCTCTTTAGCACTATTTTCCACCCGTGGAGGGGTACATTTAGTTGAAATGTCCCCACGACAACACTTCTTTGTAGCGAACAAACCACCTGGAAGCTTTTAAAGAGCAGGTTAGGATCTCATAGACACTTACCAAATGACGAACAAGGTTTTAGCCTTCTGTGCAAATACTCCTGCACCTCCTTCACTCTTTCTTTCTGTCTTTGATTTTCTTTTTTTTTTGTTAATTAAATTTTGCGTTTCTCCGAAAGATAAAAAAACAAAACAAAACTGGAATTTCTTTTTCGCTGTCCCAGAACAACAACAAACCCTGTGACCATGTGGCAGAGAATCATTGGCGCAGCTGCTTCTACTTATTCGCTTTTCTCCGTAGTTTTTCATCGTTTGTGCTGTATCACCTCAACTTTTCTTGTTTATAAAAAACGTAATGCACGATAAAATGAGGAAAAGAATTTAAGTTTATAATAAAATACATTTTCATACAACCAACAAAAACAAAAGCTCAACGAATTTACAACGTGTATTTTCCAGGAAGGCTTGCTTGCATTGTAGAGGGTGTGAAAGCACAAATTTGCCCGCGTCCCCTCACTCCGGAGTAAGGTGCTCTCCCAACTGAGCTACGCGGACAGAATGCCTTGCAGCAGATTGGGCGTCTTAACACATGTTTTCACCTCTGTAGTACGTCACATCATCTCCCTCTTACTTATTTTTGTCTTTGAAGCGAAGTAGGAATTTTTCATTAATTCCTAAAAATGTTTGGAACAAACATCACACATTTTTCGAAGAACCTTCCACAATCGGGCGCCAATGTGAAAACGCAAGTTCGTCCGCTACGGACATCGTATCCACGCCCCCCTCACTCCGGAGTAAGTCGCCCTCCCAACTCAGCTACGCGGACAGAATATCTCGCTGCAGATATGTCGTCTTGACATATGCTTTCACTTCTGTAATACGTCACAGGGGATGATCCCTCTAGCCACTTGCTAGCTACGGCCCTGGTGGGAAGGCACAATCAACGAGTAGTTAAGTCTAGATTAACTTATTAAGGTGAAGATAGCCGCCCCCGGTGGCGCAGTGGTCTAAGCGATGGCCTCTAATCATTCGTCCGAAAGGGGTCCGGGTTCGAATCCCAGTGAGGCATGGATGTTGTGTTTGTCTTACGGCACTGGCTCTCTCCCTTCCCTGGAACCAGTGACCCTAAATTAGGGACGGGCGACTGCTTATAAGCCCATCGAGATGCTCACGGTGGTCGTTAAACCTTCAATAAAAAAAAAAAAAAAAAAGGTGACGATAAATTTAAGAAATTCCAACCACTGAAATTTGACATTGCCCAATCGTGTTACAGCATGAATACAGCAAAATGACCATTAAGGATTGTGTTACAGGGCTTGGTGCTGACTTATATTGCAGCGCCCTGTGTGGAGGGGTTGTTTGATGCTTACTCTGTATATGGGGGTTTAACCCGTATTTCTCATTATTTGAGCAGATAGATAAAGTATAAATAAACACGAATAAAGTTAAGCTTTGCTCTTGTATTGAGGAAGACTTTCTTTCAGATGTTACGGGGAATGTCTCTAAGCCATGCCCTGATTCCTTTTGTCTATTATAGTCAACCAGCTGATTGCCCTTTTTGCTCCCGGCCAGTCTTCGCCTCGAACCTTCTCATTCTCCGTCGATGTCCCCCCGAAATCCTTTTCCACATCCTACTCACCGGCGAGATTTCACACGTCTTTTCCTTCCTTTCCCCTGCAAATTTTTAACCGAATGCCCCATCCTCCTCTCCGAAAATCCCCTAAAAAGATGTCTCCTTGCCAAAAAGTCCAACGCATTCCTAGAAAGCACGGTCACATCCTCAAAATACCTTCTCTCTAAAAACGCAAAATTTTTTAATTGGCTTCGCTGTCTCCCTATCCTGAATTTTCATACGGAATATCTTAGCATAAGGATAATATTTAATGCTGAATACGTAAGAGACTGATTTACCCTCAATTTCCAGACTGAATATTTTAGCAAAAGGAGAATATTTAATGCTGAATACGTCAGAAACTGATTTATCCTCAATTTCGAGATTGAATATCTTAGCATATACCTTACCTTAGGAATCATCATAATTTTATTCCAAGGTCCTCTCGCCTGTTTTTTGTCTCTGTTTATATTAATTTGCGTTCCTTCGAATTTGAGGAACTTTCTCTCTTCCGCTAGCACCTCTCTAGTCTTCGACAAGACAATCAGATAAATAAAATGAAAAGACATATCTTAGCAGTTGACATTGGCATGCAAACGCCTGGTTAATAGGAACTTTGCAGAAAACAATGTGAGTTAATCAAAGGGTATTTAAAGATAGGTGAAACCTGGAATAATGAATAATTCATAATCTCGCTATTTCAGCTGACACATGCAATGTTGAATGAAAATTTTACAAGACTGTTTACGAGAAGTAAAGCATTTAGAATTATTAGAATACAAAAAAAAGCACTTAGAGAAATAAGTATACATAAATTTCTTACTTTGAATTGGGAAGGCAACTCTAATTTTGAGAAATCAGGTTCCGCTGTGATGGCTTCTTCTAAGCTCTGGAGAAACACTCGCTGAAACTGAACAATCTCCTGGATATTGCCGAAGAGGGCGTTAATTTCTGCGTTAGATAAAAAAGTCTCCTTCTTCATGGGTTCAAGGTAATGTTCCAATAGGCTGTTCAGGTGCTAAAACATGGGGGCGACACAGATCTCAGTAGATGGACAAGAAAAAGCTCTCAACTGAAGAATGCACATACATAAGCATTTACGATTTCTGAATTTCCTCTTCCATAACTTATTTCATCGAATTTATGGAAGAAAAGTCCATATCTCGCCAATGCTTTCAGAAAGTTTTGAAAATTAACATACTTCACCAGCACTTAAAATGAAAGCGGAATAAATATTTGTACAATAAGTAGGAACTGTACACGAGTTCCTACTCAGCTGTCTTCCTTCCTTGAAAAAGCCATCTAATTGATGTGCGAAAGCTTGGAAAGTTTTATTTCTATTCTACGTCAAGACATTTCGGATTATTTTGAATATTTTTGTACAGTTTGTCTCTTAGATCCGGATTACACTGTCAAAAAGTTTGTGATATGTTACACGAAAACCGTGGTGCAACACTTGCTGTACCATCTTCTGGGGTAAAGGTATGGTGCATGAAGCACACAACAACATAATGCAATCATGCATCATGCCATGGTATCCAACCCTATTGGTCTGAAGTTGAACCCCTTGTACCATGTTGCCGCGTGTGTTTCATGTACCACAAAGCCACTATATGTACCATGGTGCGAAGAATGTGAAAAACGAAAACACCGTGTGAACTAGAAATATATTACAAGTACATTGATTGAAGAAATGTAAATTTACTGAAATATCAAAAGGACTTAATAAAAATGTCTGCAGAGCTAAAACGTTTGTTTCTGGAGATACGAAGAACACATATTCCCTAAGGACATCATTGCCTTTTCTCTGAATTTCTATTCTCCCAATGTTAATTTAGGGGTGGAAACTGCTGATGGACGACAGCAACAGCTGTATCACAACCGGGACTTAAATGCAATCCTTATCTCTGGGAAGCCAACGTAATGACTTTTAGCCACAAAACACCAAACGTAAATAGCAAGCTCTGTTTTCATTTTTTTAACAGGAACATATCGAGTCACAACGCCGTCTTAAAATATTTCGAGTGAATTCCGGTATTCTAAAAGTTCCAAAAGAGAGTACTCAAAAAACGCTTATAGCGTATCAAATCCGTTTATTTTTGTGGTGTAATAAGCAAAAAGATTAGCCAAGCTTTCGCACTCCACTGTGAGGCTTTCTCAAGGGAATTACAGAGATAAAAGGGATTTATGTCTACATATATACATTTATGTTAAATGCATTTTATGTCTACCATTGCCTTGAGTGATACCTCCCAGTGGAGCGCGAAAGATTTGCGAATCTTTGTGTTTATTACACCACAAACATAAACGGATTTAATACGTTATAAGCGTTTCTTGAGTATTCACGGACTAGTGTATTTAAAATAACATTTCCAAAAGAGAGCCAAGGCTTGTATTGCTTTTCTATTTTTGAAGAATGATTACAATGACTCGTTATTTTAATGCTCTCACTGCTTAGTCCAGACATTTAAAAGCTTTCTGGTCGTCAAGGTGGCACAGTGGTCTAAGCGCTGGCTTATGACCATTTGACCGAGAAGGGCACGAGTTTGAATCCCGTTGAGGTATGGATGTTGTGTTTGTCATACGGCGCTGGCTCTCTCCCTTCCCTGTAACCAGTGGCATTAAATTAGGGACTGGCAACTGCGTATATCCAATGGAGTTGCTCACGGTGGTCGTTAACCCTTCAGTCAGAATGAAAGCTTCCTCATGATATGAGTCACGTAATCCTTATATGCTCATCATTATCTGTATTTTCTGCATGAGAGTTTTCCGGTTCAACTTGGACAATCTCCGATTAATAGAAGAATGCCTGGTAAGCGGATCGCCAAACACACTTCTTTTCTTTTGGTGCGGGGATTTAACGGCCACCGTGAGCATCTAGGGTTACGACATTTTCCCGCCCTTGATTCGGAGTTGCTGGTTCCATGGAGGAAGAAAGCCAGCTTTATGGCACAAGCACACCATTCATGCCTTATCCGGGACTTGGGAGCTGGCCCAGACCAGACGATTCTCCTGAAGACAACGCCTCTTACCACTCGGCCACCTGGCTGTACCTACTCGTTTGACTTTGCTAGTTCAAACCCTGCATTCATAGTAATATGGCGTAAGCCTTAGTTGTCACATGCAACTTCAGCTTCACAGACCATTTTTGTTTCGATTCTGGTCTCGCATACGTCAGTTATCACTTCAGTTAGTTGAATTGACGCGTTCACACGGTGTGGGCTTCTACTAATTTAGTCCGTCTTGTGGTTGGAGTTCTACTGCAAAGATTGCCTGGTACCATAAAATTCACATCACTTCCCCCCGTTTCAGTTGATTCTTGATCCCGTGCTGAAAAATAATTTAAGTATTTTTTTTTTCTTAATAACTTCGGAAGAACATTATTTCTTTTTTCGGAATTCCGGATGCACTTATCAGTTTTTTGTATTGGAGGTTTAACGACCGCAGGAAGCAACTCAATGGGCTTTAAGCAGTCTCCCGTCCCTAATTTAGGGTCACTGGTTCCAGGGAAGGGAGAGAGCCAGTGCCGTAAGACAAACACAACATCCATTCCTCACCGGAATTTGAACCCGGACCCCTTTCGGACGAATGGTCAGAAGCCATCGCTTAGACCGCTGCACCACAGGGGCGGCACTTATCACGTTGTAAAGAAAGCATCCGGAAAATAGAGAAGTATATATTTCAAGCTTAAAAAGTCGCACAAAACGCTTAACCTAATCGTTCAGGTAGTCCCCATTGAAACTGACGACCTTGTTCCACCGATCTACGAGCTGTAATATCCCATTGCGATAGAAGTCCGGCGAGCCGGAGTTGAAAATGCCATCCATGCGACATTTCACATTATCATCATCATTAGCAAAGTTTTCCTCAGCGAGAGAATTTAACAAATGAAATGCCGGAAGAGATGAAAGTCGGACGGGGAACAAGGTCCGGGTATTAAGCAAGGGGGTTGGGGATAATTTCCCATTTCCAGCTCATGCAATTTTTGCTGGGTCCGTAAAGCGACATGTGGAAGAGCATTATCATGGCGAAAAACAACTACATAGCGATTAATATACGCTGGGCGCTTTTCTTACAGAGAACCATGGAGACGGTTCAGCTATTGATGTAAGCATCTGCTGTGATGGTATTACTCCGCGGTAAGATTTCATAGTGAATTACACTTTGACAACTTCACCAAAAACTCAGCATCCCTTTCCGTTCATGAAGCGGTGTCTTAGCGACCTTCGGGGGGGGGTTGTCCGTGCTTGGTGTATGCTCTTGTTTGCGTAACATTCCCGTATGTGTATGTGGCCCACCGTTGGAGAAAGCCCTCCCATTTTTTTCCTTCACACAGAGCAACAGCAGCATTGCAACCGATTCTGGTCAGACAAAGCACGGGGAATCTATTTGCAGAATTTACACGAATACCGCAACTTCCGTAGTCGGATGTTGTTGGTCGTATGGGAGGTCTTCTGTCTCTCTGCCAGTTGCCGCAGTGTTGCATCAGGCTTGGCCGATAGCACGTGTTGCAGTGTATCGTCTTCAACCATACTGGGTCTCTCACTTCTGGGCGCATCAGACAGATCCCGTACACCAGTATCGAATTTCCTGTACGAGTCATAGAAAGTACTCTGTCCGATAATATCGTTACCAAACGCGTTTCGCAATTTTCCAAGTGCTTCCGTAACTTTCACGCCATTCAAGTATTTATTGAGCAATATTGTACACACATCTTCCTTCGATATCGTCATCGTATCGTTGCCACGTGCTACTAATCTTCACTACAACAGCGTACATTCGGTCCTTAGAATCCATTCTTTCACGCACAGCGCTCTGGGATGTTTAGGTCACCGTAGGATCTTGCATTTTTTTTGGAGGTTTAACGACCACCGTGAGCAACTCAATGGGCTATAAGCAGGCGCCCGTCCCTAATTTAGGGTCACTGGTTCCAGGGAAGGGAGAGAGCCAGTGCCGTAAGACAAGCACAACATCCATGCCTCACCGGGATTCGAACTCGGACCCCGTTCGGACGAATGATCAGAGGCCATCGCTTAGACCACTGCGCCACCGGGGCGGCGGATCTTGCATTACAGACGCCACATACGGTGTTCTTCCGGAAACTTTCTTTACAACCTGATAATAGCATTTTCATTAAATGACGCACTAAGATATTTGTGCATTCAGACAAGAAAAGTTCAGACATTGAAGCACTGTTGTGCAGTAAAAATACTCCTCTATATTTATACACCGATGAGTCATTGTATTATGACCACCCCCACCCCCAGCGTAGAAAAATGAGCACGCCTGGAGACCGAACGCTGGCGTAGGTGAAGTTCACAGAGAAGTATATATACAACCCCTGGACCGGCTTTCGGTTAGTACAGTGTTCGGAGTCAGAATGGGAAAAGCTGCCGATTTATTGGAGTTTGAAAAAGGACGAATTATGATGGTACGGCGCCCCAGAACTACGATCTCGGAAACGGCGCGGATTGTGGGTTGTTCACGTGCCGCTGTAGTGAGTACGTATCAAAAGTGGTGTATGGATGGCCAAACGACGAACAGTCTTCCAGTCGTGTGTCGTCCGCAGCTCATCAGGGAGCGGAGACTGTCGTCCGCACCTCAGAGGGGAGCGGAGACTGTCGCGCATTGTTCACAGCGACAACAGGGCCACAGCGTGAAAAATCACCCGCAGCTACAACAGTGGCGATGAGGGCAATGTGTCACAGCACACACTTAATCGCAGCTTTCTGCGCATGGGCCTGCGTAGGCGAAGACCCAGCAGGGTCCCCATGCTCACTGCACGTCATCGCCAACAACTCATGAAATGGGCCCAAGAGAATCGAAATTGACCGTGGATGATTGGAAGAATGTGGCCTGGTCTGACGAATAAAGATTTCTGGTGCAGCACGTAGACGGCCGAGCGCGGATACGCCTATTACCAACGGAGGCTATGGCGCCTGGATGCTCTGTTGGGAGGAAACAGGCCGGCAGCCGCGGTGTTATGCTGTGGGCGATGTTTTCTTGTGACACTTTAGGCCCCATTTTCCCAATAACACAATCCCTTACAGCTGTCAGGTTTCTTAACATCGTTGTGAATTAAGTTCACCTATTCATGGCAACTGTGTTCCCTGCTGGTAATGGCCATTACCAACAGGATAATGCGCCATGCCGCACTACCAAAATCGTCAAAGAATGCTTCGAGGAACATGCTGGTGACTTTCTGTTAATGCCCTGGCCTCCAAATTCACCTGACATTAACCCAATCGAACATTTCTGGTTCGACTTGGAAAAGCGGGGTCGCGCTAAATCACCACCACCACGAAATGTACGAGAACTGAAGGACATGCTGTTGACATTGTGATTTCATACATGTGAAAATTTTCACACATTATTATGCTAATGATCGTAGATTCTATTAAACGCACTCCTATCTCTGGTTCCGCTCGCTCAAAAATTCTACCCCCGCACTACTTAAACTACTGTTCTTAAATTAGGATAAAAATTGCTATGGGCTGTTGGAAAAGAGATTTTCAGCCAAAATTTGAATAGGAGAGGCGAAACAAAAACAATGTGCGAAAATCAAGTCGAAAAATGTTTTTCAGTTTCACTCACACAAAAAATGAAATTACATTTACATTTGCTTTTCTGAGAAACCGCGTTGAACAGAAATGAAGTACAAAGTGTGTGAAACTAAATACAGCTGCCTAGAAATGAATTTCAATTTAATCAACTTATGAACCAATTTCTAGTCATAGTTAGGCACATTAAAACGTATGCCTAATTGTGATTCCCTGCAATGGACTACATAAGGTCAAACCTCTGCGTGGAGAAACTTAATTCGATCTACATTTGTTGTTCCAGCTGAATTCAATTTCATATTCCTGCGTTTTGATGCCAGTGTATTTTTTGCATTTCTACCAGTCTAAAACCTAATCAGGTCATAAGAACTTTCCACGTATTCGAACAGGGCCTTGAATCACTTTCTTCTCTAAATAGGAGCACTTGATAGTACTAAACATTCCCAGTTGCGCACTAAACAAAATTTGGTTCTTAGTTGCAAGAAACTGCACTGGTATATCAGTCAAATTTCTGAATTTGAAAGCAAATATGTTGAGTTAACAAATAAGTTCGAGCCGTTGCAGAAGACTTGTAGATTACACAGTACAGAAAACAGGAAATTCGTGCATTTACTCAGCTAAGTAGTCTCCAATGTGCGACCACAACCTTTTCCTAGCTGAAAACCAGCACCTGGATGCCTTGGTGGCAAAAAGCAGTTTTCTTTAGATGCAAAAAGGAATGCAATGCTTGTTTGGGGGGTTTAACGACCACCTTGAGCAACTCAATGATCTAGAAGCAGTCCTCCGTTTCTAATGTAGGTCAACTTCTTCCAGGGAAAGGAAAGAGCCAGTACAGTAAGACAAATACAACTCCATAACTCACCGGGATTCGAAACAGGATCTTCCCCTTTCTTGGATGCTTAGATCACTGCATCAAGGACTGCAATGCAGTTAGGGTTTGTAGTTCGGTTTGGAAATCCTATACTTCGAGGTGATTATCTAATGCACGGAAAGGATAATAATCCGATGGAAAGAGGTCTGATGAATAGAATATACTAGGTAACACAACGTTTCCCAGACAAAAGGCTTTACGATTTTCAGAGTCCTGTACGCTTAGTGGGGTTTGGCCTTGGCCTTTAAGAACAGCACACCTTCCTTGGCATTGACTGCTGATTTTAAAGACTTTAAAACCTCCACTGCACACAGAAAGAAACAATTTTTAGTCGCGCAAGAAACCTACCTGTCCTCTGCAGTATTGTAGTTTTCAGTAAAATAGTTTTAGACGTACACTATTCTAGGAAAACAGCTGTTTAAGACTACTAGTCGATCCAAAATCGGTTTTAGTAGTTTTCAGTAAAATAGTTTTAGACGTACACTATTCCAGGAAAACAGCTGTTTAAGACTATTAGTCGATTCAAAATCGGGTTTATGAGACATTGTGCACATAACTGAATTCAATGTGATCGTGCTATTAATAAAGGGCGCAAACTATTTCCCCAAACCCTTTTGGTTAGCACGCCTGCGTGCAAAAGGAAAAGTTTCAGGATCCCAATAGATCAGATGTAATGAACCGCAAAATACCAGCCATTAGTCGGATGGGCACGTTTAGCCTTTGGAACCGAGGTACGGGACCGCCCCATTAAAAACAAGGACGTCTATTCCTTCTCCCACCCGTTTCCTTCTCTTTAATTACTGGTGCTTATTGTTGTGTTAGCGGCATTGGCTAGTAGCTAGACATTCTAACCTCTCTTTGTGTACCAACTTTTCTGTCGTGACTAACAACACGACAAGAAAGTCGTGCACTTTTTATATGGATGAAAGTCTGTATTTTTCACAGTGTGGATAGGAAAGTAACATATTTTGCGTCTACCAAATTTCCTGTCGTATCTTTCCTCTCTCTGTTTTCCAACTTTTTCTTATTTTTTATTTTTTTTTATTGGTGGTTTAACGACCACCGTGAGCAGCTCAATGGGCTATAAGCAGTCTCCCGTCCCTAATTTAGGGTCACTGGTTCCGGGGAAGGGAGAGAGCCAGTGCCGTAAGATAAACACAACATCCATGCCTCACCGGGATTCAAACCCGGACCCCTTTCGGACGAATGATCAGGGGCCATCGCTTAGACCACTGCGCCATCGGTGCGGCTTTCCAACTTTCCCGTCGTGTCTTTCCTCTGTCTGTCTACCAACTTTCCTGTCGTGCCTTTCCTCTCTCTGTCTACCAACTTTCCTGTGTCACTAGGTTCCATCTAATGTTATTTCGTTTCTAGTACTCGGCTTAAAAACCTGTACAAGCGTAGCTAGTCGACTCTAAACTTTATCTGTGGCTGTAAATCGTACAAAAATGGTTGTTTAGTCAGTCAGTCAGTCTTTTCCAAAAAACAAACAAACAAAAAACAAAGAAAAAACCGCGGCTCTTATGTACAGCTTTCCAAGCAAGAGAAAGAGTCCCAATGCAATTATCTAAAGATTTGCTTCTTTAGCACCAACTTTTTTTGCGACACTGATAGATTAATTTCCGTATCGACAAGCAATTCGACCTAATTTTCTATAGTTCACCCCTACGAATTATTTGAGGATTAAACATCTTAAAGCATCGCAAGCATTCCGCAGCATTGTCTGTGTACTAACTGAACCCTTAATCTCACGCCAAACAACAAATGAAGTTTATTCGTATGCATTTCAAACATGGTGTGGAAGTTCGCATGAATTGCTTTGAAATAGAGATTGAAAAATTAATGCTGAGAAAAACAGCCAGTTTTTATAACCGCTCTTTCCGTAGATGCAGTGTGTAACGGAAAATTGAAATCTACCCCATTGCAAGTCACACTAAAACGTGTAACGTACCAGGAGATGTGACGTACCTGCCAGAAGGACGCACACGGCATAAAGGCAGATAGGAATCAGAATAAAACGTCCGCGTAGCTCAATTGGTAGAGCAACTTATTCCGGAATGAGGGGAATCGGGTTCGAACCCCGGCGCGGATAAAAATGACGGAGAAATTTACTTCCTTATAATGGCGCCCGAACTATCCGGATGACCCGACCGTTCAAAATCTCGCTTTGGTGTGATGTTCTTTAAACACCGCAAGATAGGAAAAATAAGAGAATCCTTTCTCCAGCACTTCAAAAAAAAAAAAAAAAATAAATAAGGAGAGAGTTTTTTGTAGATGTGCGTAGGGTGAGCTGTTGTTTATGTGTCAGAGAGCGTTGGTTTATGTGAAAGAGAGCGTTTGTTGTTGTACGAAGTGAACTGTGGCTTATGTGTAAAGAGATCTTCGTTTATGTGAGAGCGAAAAGTTGACCAAATAAAAGATTGCTTTCGTAAGTACGTCTTTCTCAGTTCATAGTTTTGTCAGATCTCTGCCTGGCTGTTAGGTTTATTTCATTTAGTGTTATTAGTAACAACCAGCATAAGACTTTATTCATCTTAATTACTACTACAACATTACTACCAGTTATAAGCTTGTTCATTATTGTTACTACACTACTAGCAGGAAAGTTTATTCATGATTTAATTAACAAACAACAACCATTACTAGAAGAAACTAGTAGCAGAACCATTAGTAGAAGAGTTATATTCATTATAATTAGCTTAGTTAAAAGTTTTATTCATTATAAACGGTAGAACGTTTTACTAAATACTATACAGTGGCTTTCGATTACCATTTTACAATGAAAATTCAATTATGTAGGGACATAGCAGAAAAGGATTTCGACGAACACATTGTGTTATTAATCTAACGCAGAAAATTGGCTGAACCACTTTTACACAGTTATGTTTTTCTCATAAAAAAATTCCATGTAGCGCCAAATTTAGCTGAACACCTTCCAATGATAATCGAATTGAGGTCCAACTATGAATGGATAGCAGCCAAATTAGATGATTTGGCGTGAGACGAAAGATCCTAAGGTTACTTCGTTCTATTGTGTTGTCGGAAAAGTCATGACGCATTTTGGCACCCGATGGCAGTTGGTACGTTTTGGAAGTACTAGAGGCATGCGCAGCTCTGTTATCGCTATAGCATTCGACAGGTGCCAGTTCTAGCTGCAGTCTAAAAGGAATAGTGAGCGATTTGGTTGATTTGCGGAGATTTGACATCAAGTTGAAGATGGAAGACCAAACTTTGCATTTTCGCCATATTTTACTGTTTTACTTCTGTAAAGGGAAGAACGCGCGTCAAGTTTATGAAAAGTTGCGTAAAGTGTACGGTTATAATGCTCTACAAGAACGTCAGTGCCAGCGGTGATTCGCAAAATTCCGTTCTGGTGATTTTGACCTCAACGATGCTCCTCGGTCCGGGAGGCCAACTAAGGTTGATGATGACCAATTCAAGGAATTGATTGAGTCCAACCCACGTTACATGACACAAAATATTGCAGACACATTGCACATCCATCATTCAAGCGTTCACGACCACCTGAAGAAGCTGGGATACGTAAGCAAGTTCCATGTGTGAGTTCCTCATGAACTCAAAGAAGCTCAATTGACGGCGCGTACAAACATCTGCGATATGCTCATCAAACGTGAGCAAAAGATCCTATTTTGAAGCGACTGATAACTGGTGACGAAAAGTGGATTGTGTATACAATGGGTTTCGCAAACGGTCTTGGTCCCGACGCGCTGCTTCGTCTCAAACGACATCCAAAGTAGACATTCATCAGCGGAAGGTTCTGGTGCCAGTGTGGTAGGATTTTAAAGGTGTCATGTTTTTCGAGCTCCTACCACGGAACCAACAATCTATTCGAATGTGTACTGTCGGCAATTGGACAGTTCGAACGAATCCATCATGAAGAAATGTCCAGAGCTCGTTCATCGTAAAGGTGTTGTGTTCCATCACGACAACGCGAGACCCCACACAAGTTTGATCACCCACAAAAACTATTGGAGCTTGGGTGGGATGTGTTGCCACACCCAGCATACTCGCCTGACTCTGCGCTGTCAGACTTCCACTTGTTTCGCTCTCTACAACAGTCCTTGCGTGGTATAACGTTCAATTCAGATGAGGCTGTAAATCAGCACCAGAGATAGCGTGCAAATTGGCAGGAAAGATTGCATCGTGGACACATGCAAATGATTCCAGGGCCAGACCCTTACGGTGATATTTGAAGATCTTATAACAGCATGAATGCGGCTATCCGTGAGTAAGAGATCGACGAATCTTTCGGATAAATATTGTATCAAACTGTTGAAAAATGACTCTTGAAGGAAAATCATCACATGCAGAGAATCTGTCATCTCCGTGATTATCAACAGCTAACGGATTCTGAAAGAGGACTCATTATTGTCCTATTTGATGCAGGGTGGTCGGCGCGGCGCATATCGTCACATGTTGTATACCACAGTGCTACGGCACATCGTTTCTGTACGCGGTAGATGAGAAAAGGAATGCACAGCCATCGGTTCGGAAGAGGTCAGCCTAGAGCACCTGGAGCACGCCTAGGCCGTTTAATCCGGTAAGATGTCCTTACAAACCGCCAGTCTTAATCTCACCACTGTAAGAGCCGTGATGCCAAGAATCAGTCACCCAAATACACGGCAAAACATTTTAAACCGTCTTCGGAAAGCAGACTTAAGTGCACGGCGTCTATATTGTCACCTAGCTCTGACCCCTACCCACTGTCACCAGCGCTTGAAGTGGTGCAGCTTCCAAGCAACCTAGGTTGATGAATGGTGTTGTGTAGTGTACAGCGATGAGTCTCGCTTCTTTCGTCAGCCAAATAGTCGTCGTATATATAAGTGGTGACGATGCGGCCAACTCAAAAATCCAGCGAGTATCATCAAACGACACATCGCCCGAACAACGAGCATCATAGCTTGAGAACTATCTCCTATGATTCGTGCTTCAGTTTAATGTTCATCACGAGAACTCTGTCGGAATGTCTAGAGAACCCTAGAACCAGTTACGGTACCGTTCATGACAGGGTTAAACAGTACATTGTTGCAGCTAGACGGTACCCGTCATAATATTGCAAGTGAATCGAAGTAATGTCTACAAGATATCAACATGCCATTCCGTCCCCCGAATTTGTCGCCAATAGAATATGTCTAGGACATTCTGGGATGACACCTCCAGAACCCTCGTCAACAAAGTCCGACAGCAGATGCTCCGCGACACCATTCCGACGACGTCTAGCGATCAGTGATTCAGGACTAAATAAGGAGCCTGCATAACTATTCCATGGAGGGTGGCTAGTGCATTGCTCACCAGGAAGGATTTACTTCACACCAGCATGGCCTTATTAGCATTCTTTTCCATCATCACTTTTATTTCCTTTTATCTGAAAATGTCTTACGGATCTACTATCTTTTGCATCCAAAAAGTTTTACAGCGTTTGCGACACTACTTCCTACTGTTGCAACTATTTTTAAGAGTGTATTTGACGTAAAGTATGACGAAGGAATTCCTCGTTTTAATATGTTGCTAAATAACATAAGTTATTACCCTAGAATTTAGTGTGAGATCTTAAATCAAAAAAATTATCTGCGTTTTCTGTCATCCTTCGAACCCAGTATCACTAACTAGCTTAATCTGTTGTTCTGAAAAGTTTGCAATGAGAATTAGAATATCGTAACCACATACAGAAGTTGGATAGAGTAATGTGAACATCTAGGAAAAGAAGGTTTTTCGTACCTAACAGGGTGTGGGACCACCTTTGACATTCAGAACCACCTGAATCCTCCTTGGAATGGACACATACAATTCCTGGATAGTGGGATGTTACACCATTCTTCATGCAGCAACTGCCTCCAAGTAATAGAGAGATGCAGGAGAAGGACAACGGAATCTTACTCTGTTTTCAAACACAGACCACAGTGGCTCGATGATGTTTAAGTCTGGAGATTGGTAAGGCTAAGGAAGGTGTGAAAGTTTATCTTCATGTTCTTCAAACCATGATTAGACATTCCGATCTCTGTGAATTGGGTTGTTATCATCTTGACAGATGGCACCCCCTGCAGGAAAGAATGCCTGGGATATTGGATGGGCTTGATCGGTTAAAATGGTTTCATACGCCCTGCCAGTAATCCGTTCTTTCAAAATGATCAAAGGACATGCTGAAAATCACGATATGACCACCCAGATCATGACACAACCACCACCATGCTGCACTGTTGGGAGCAAACAGTCTGGGTTGTAGGCTTCTGACGGTGTTCTCTACACGTGAACACGTCCAGCGGTGCGGAATAGTGTGAATGTGGATTCATCCGGCCACATTACACACTTCCATGCATCGGCAGTCTACGTTGTCACTGCCGTCGCCTTCGTGCATTCGCCCGGGTCACCAGAGGTTTTGCAATAGCAGATCTGCCATGAATATTTTGTTTAAGCAATTTCCTGCGCCCGATTTTCGTTGATACTGGGGTCTGGAGATGCAGACTGAGCTCCGCACTAAGTTTTGGCGCCGTGGTCCTCCTATTACAGGTAACAATCCTCTTCAGTGTCTTCACGTCTCTATCAGTCAGGGGAGTTTTCCGGTCGCTCTTGGGTTTCACAGACGAAGTTTTTCCACAAGCACGGTATGCTGCCATGACGCTAAACACAGTAGCTTACGATACCTCACTACCCTGGCGACTGTTGTCACAGAGGCACCAACAAGCCGGCCGCTAACAATGAGCCCTCTTTTGAAGTCCATTAAGTCGCTCATTTCGTCGTCACTCTGGAAGAAATTTTGCAACAAGACACTTTAAATGCATTTAAACAGGACTTTGAGGTTCTAAACAAAGGTATTAGAACCAAAAAGTGGTGAATAACTCTGCGTATCGCGACGTACTCAGTTGCATTAAAAGTCACGTCTCTGAGCGTGGTGTTCACATTATTCTTTTCAACCCCTGTACATTTTTCAGGGTTTTAGGTTGATAGTTGTCGTATCGTCATAGTCGATGTGATAACATATCATAAGGATGCAAACTGGATTTCATCAGTCAAGTACTGATGTAGACATTTTATGCTTAGCATTCAATTATACTAAATGTGAAACAAAAGTCGCTATGTTGAGGTCAAACATAAACGGAATTCTTCTCAAACCTTCGGAATAGTTCAGAATGAGTCTATAAATGATTTTGCACTAAAACATTGCGACGACGTGCCTGCGCTTCAGGAAGCACACGAGATAAAGGTAGATAGCAATGAGTGCACATGTCCGCGTAGCTCAGTTGGAAGAACGACTTACTCCGGAGTGAGGGAATCCGGCTTCGACAAACCTGTGTTTTCACAACTTCTTTCAGAGATTTTAAATAGATCAGTTACGACTTTCTTTTTCCACATACCTCCATTTACAGATTGTTAGAAATTTTAGTAATGGATAAAACAGATGGAGATTTTGACAATAAAGGTAATCTTTGATTAAGGAGTCAGCAACAAAATTAAATGTTAATCTCACAATTTATACCAGTTACCTTAGGTTTGGAAAGCAGGGTAATAAAAAGAAATCAGTAGGGTAAGAAGCTGGAGTTGTCAGTAGGAATGTTTATTTAAAGTGGGTATGGATTCTGAGAGAACGAGAATGCCAAGGTAACCAACTACTGTTTTTTTTCGATTCTACGAAACGCTCCCGAAAATCTCTAACAAGAAGGAATATTCAAGGACAAGGCTTAACATCTGACGTAAGCACGTAATTACAAAAAACATTGGCTAGTTCCATGCTGTAAGCGCACGAAGGTTGACCTAGAGTCGAAAACCTGAAAACCGGTATAAAGTTCAACCATTCACATCGGCCTTCACTCATAAATTAATTGCGTGATGCAAAATATCTGTATCTAACACAAAATTGAAGAAAATGAGGACATTATTAATTGCAAAATACGTATCTGAATCTTTTATCTATGTAAATTTAAAATGCTATTTTCAGCTACTTACTTTCCTTCAACTCTTTTGTGCCCGTTAGCAAAGTCACATGGTATTTATGTGATTAACGAAAACGGCGAAGTGGTTATACAAAAATGTAATTCATATCATTACTAAAATTGCTGAATCCAATGCCTTTAAAAACTACAGACACAGAAAAAAAAAAAAAAAGCTTTCGGCATGGACAAAATCCATCATTGATAGCTTCAATTTAGAAAGCTCAAGATTTTTAAGTGTTCCTAGAACTAGAATAACTTAAATTGCTTTTCTTTGCTTAAATGCTGTTATGATTTTTAATAGATGAAAGCTAATTACATTGTATTCATCTATTATGCGGCTGTTTTGTGAAGAATTTGCTGCTACTTATTTTTCCGTCTCGTTTAAGCAGCTGAAATTCAACACATTCAGATGAAATATAATCGCCATCAGAAAAAATGTGACTGAATTGATACTCAGACACTGGTTTCCATTATTCGCTGAAGTTCAGGATAACGCGCAAAGCATCTATCCTGTTGCATTTGACTAAAGTTTTGCTAATCGTGAAATACCGTAAGGCACAATTTTTATTTAAGTTAAAACTGTTGGGCTTCAAACTCTATAACAAGTTTATTTTTCATTAAGTTTTACCCAAATTAGGGGAACCATTTCTTCAGAATCATGGTCAGCAGCGAATTGTGTGAAATATTGAAAACAATTTTCAGCGCCACCGAAGTTAAAATCAGGTGTGCTTAGTTTGAGATGATCCACCGAAAATAAAGGAAAAATAGCTGATATTCTTCAAATAATCACAGTTGCAATTAGCAGAACTCTGACGATAAATGGATTGAAAGTGCTAAATTTGCTGATATTTTTTTATTCCTATTGCTTTGTCAGGTAGAATGTACTTAAATCATGTTTCTCGTTTTCTCACGATTTTTACATTGTAGGTTTTCAACATTTTTGGTTTCACCGCAAAAAGCTCAGGAACGTAAAGATTCTCGGAAGTGTAATAACTGGAGAATTTCAATAGTATTTACCTTTCCGCTTTTTAAGGAAAAAAGCAGAAACAGTCGTATTTTCTTGGATAAAAGAAAGGCTTTATTTTCGGCGTAGGGGATGTATCTCAAGCTTTTTAATTGAGGGCACAAAATTACAAACACACCTTTTTCTGCGTTAGATTTGAATGGGGTAGTTTCTGACTTCAGAGCAATCTTGCATTTTTAGCGCGTGCTAAGATATATGATAAATATCTGTCTGATTACCTTCTATGCATATTTTTCTTTTAGTTACCAGTGAAAAGTCATGCACCGTTGTGATACTTGCTATAGTGCATTGCGAATTTTCCCATTTTAACTTGAGATTCCAATCATACTTTGTTCTTTGTTAGCTTCCAGGCTAGGCCTAATCGGTTTTTTCTTTTTTTTAGGTTTAGCACTCTTCATGACCATACGAGGGTAAATTAAAAAGGTAAAGGCACGTTATATTTATCAAAGTGTGAAGTGAAACCTACTTAACTTTAGCATTATTTTTCGATGTAGTCTCCCTGTATTTTCAAACACTTTTTTGCAATGACATGCCCGCTTTGGCTACCACAAGTGCAGCACTTCTTTGGCCTCTTCGTCACTAACAAACCTTCAGCCATGTAATACTTCTTTAAGCGAACCGAAGAGATGGAATTCACTTGGTGCTAGCTCGGGTTTGTAAGGTGAATGTGGAAGAACACCAAACTTGAAATTCTGAATTGCGGCAGCTGCTGTACGGGGGCGAGCATTGCCATGTGGTCCAAGAGAAATTATAGACAACAACCCCTTTCTTTCGTTACGAATTGCAGGTTTCAGCTCGTTTTAAGCTTTGCTCAATATATGTTAACAATTTGCCCGTGTTTCTGATGTTGTCCCAGCGCACATCCCAAGGTTAGCAAGATTTTTTTGACAGAGGGTGCACTTTTTGAAATTCAGAGTGTCACTTCGCACTTTGTATCTTGCTTTCCAGGTAAAAATGGCGCAGACAGATATCATCCCCAGGCGCATTCCTTTCAAATAACCCTGGTTCTTGAAATTCTTGAAATCAGAGACTACAGTCTTGTGACGATTATATATATTAAGATAATACAACGTAGTTTGTCACAAATATTTTATTTTTTCAAGTCGACCAAGGTTTCGCTGGGTTCTGACCTAGCTTCAACAGGACGAATGGTACGTAAATATTCAAATTGTAAATGCCGTCCTAAATGGTGTTTACAGTCACGGGTTCTGGTTAGTTGCTTTCACGCGTTTGATGGAAATGGTGTGGATGCCATGTCATTAACATGTTGCGAAGAATTCTGATATATGCATATGGAAAGCTTCCAAAAGAACAAGTTTGGTGGTTGAATCTGGCTTGTCAATTAGTTTTGTTTCTTCAAAGAGAAATTTATGGTCCTTTTCGTAACAGTGTTTAGCCACCGATGACTTCTTTAAGCCACAATTCCGAATATACGTCTTGTGCTCCTTCAATCGAAAACGCAAGACTCTTCGGCCTGTCCTATAAACAAAGTGTCACATTCACATGGAATTTGATAAATTCCCCACGAGCTTTTGTCGTGAACATAGTCTGTTTTATTCCTAAAAAGTTCATTTTGCTTATGGGTTTAAGAATCACTTTAAAATTAAAGGTTTTGTGAATTTTTGAAATTTTGAAGGCAGTGTCATGGGAAAATGGAATAATGGCAAAATTATCTCGTAATGGGCGCATCACAGGAGTTGCGTATGAGTTAAGTCTCCATACCGTGTGTTTTGTTTTGTGTTGATCAGTCAGATGCTGCGGAATCCACTAGTGCGCTTTAATGATTCACACGATCGACGTCGTTTTGAGTTCGCAACGTTGACGGGCACTCTGATCGAACTTCACCAGTAAGATTTATTTTGCCAGATTTAAACCTTTCTAACCATTCGCAAACTTTTCTCTGGGCCGTACACTTATTTTCATACAGCGATACCATTCGTCTGCTAATTTCAACGTGCTTTACCTCTTCAGCTCAGAGGAACCTTATTACGTCACTCTGTTCAACAGCTGTGAAATCAGAAAGATGAGCTTTCATGTTTACACACTCACCGCCGAAGCCAGGCCGGCGTGTAGCATTATGCGGTGCAGGTGTCACCTTGTCTAACTGCCGCTATGACGCTTTAAAGTGATAAATTTTGTCACTTTCTGCGCAAGTTTAATTTACATTTAGATTTACCTTCGTATACGACTATAAACAGTTGCTCATCGTTAATTCAGAGCCACTGGTTCTAAGTAACGGACAGAACCAGATCCGGTAGGATAAACACAACGTACGTGTATCATCTCGTGATTTGAAACCACACACGGCAATAACAAAAGACAAGAAAGATGACACCAAATTTTCGGGTGTAATATGCACGTCTTTTGAATCCGTTCTAACGCAAATTAAATTTATTAAATCTATTCAAAGTCAATGGAACCGGTATGAAAAACAATAGCATCTGACGGAAGAAAGAAGTTTTTCAATCGGGTTTGTAATCCCTCAGATATTGCTGTAAACGGAATCGTGAGCTTACGCCCTCTGGTTGCATACTTGTGCATTAAGAAAAACATGAATTTAAATGAGAACCATTTCGCACCGGAAATGCTCTCCAACACAGAAATAATTTTTCAAATCGAACTCTTAGAAACAGAGATATCGACAAAAATGAGATGTGACTTTACGTTCCCTGGTGGGAAAACCATGCATTAATTTAGGAAGAAACTATTCTCAAAAGGGTTTTTCATATGAGCGGTATCGGTCCAAGAAAAAAAAAAAATAGTCGAGTTTTCAGGAGCCCAAATTTTGCTACAAATGCATCAGAGGCAGAAATTAACGCTTATGCCCCCTGGTGGCCAAACCATTCTTTACCAAACATCAGAAATTATGTGAAAAATATTTTTTACCAGGTCTTGTATGCGATACAGGAAGAATTTTTCAAATCGGAGTTTTACAAGCAGAAACAACGCAGAAAACGCAATTTACCATTGTGCCCCCTAGCGGAAAGTCTATGATTTACTTGAAAATTTTGAATTTAAGGAAACACATTTCGCATCGGAAACACTATCCAACAAAGAAGGAATTTTTCAAATCGGACTTCTAGAAGTAGCGATATTGACAAAAACACGATATAATCTACGCCCCCTGGCGTAGAAACCATGCATCATTTCAAGAAGAAAATGTTCCTAAAAGGTTTGCCGACATGAGTAGTATCGTTCAACAAACGAAGTTTTTTTGCAATCGAGATTTTAGAAGAACATATTTTGCTGCAAATACCTCAGAAGTGGAAATTAAGACTTACGCCACCTGGTGGCTAAACCATTTTTTGCAAAAATTAGAAATTACGTGCAAAGGATTTCCCATCAGGAGCTGTATCCAGTGCAGAAAGAATTTTTCAAATCGGAGATTTAGAAGCAGAGATATAGGGGGAAAAGCAATTGACCTTTACGCCCCCTAGCGGAAAGTTTACGAATTACTTGAAAATTTTAAAATTATATGAAAAACATGTCACACTGGAAACATTATCCAACAAAGAAGGAATTTTTCAAATCGGACTCCTAGAAGTACAGACATTGACAAAAATAAGATATACATCTACGCTCCCTGGCGTAGAAACCATGCATTATTTTAAGAAGAAAATGTTTCTAAAAGTTTGTCGACATGAGTAGTATCGGTCTACAAACGACGTTTTTTTCAATCGATAATTTAGAAGCTCATATTTTGCTGCAAATACATCAGAAGCGGAAATTATGATTTACGTCCCCTGGTGGCCAAACCATTTTTTTTACAAGAACTATAAATTATGTGCAAACGATTTCCCATCTGGAGCTGTGTTCGGTGCAGAAATAATTTTTCAAATCGGAGAATTAGAAGCAGAGATATAGGGGGAAACGCAATTTACCACTACGCCCCCTAGCGGAAAGTCTATGAATTACTTGAAAATTTTTTAATTATATGTAAAAAATGTCACACTGAAAACACTATCCGACAAAGAAGGAATTTTTCAAATCGGACTCCTAGAAGTAGAGATATTGACGAAAATAAGATATACATCTACGCCCCCTGGCGGAGAAACTGTGGAATATTTTAAGAAGAAAATATTACGAAAATGTTTATCGATGTGAGTGGCATGAGTCCACGAAAAATGTTTTTCAATCTATGTTTTAGAAGCTCAGATTTAATGGAAATACATCAGAAGCAAAAAGTAACACTTACGCCCCTGGTGGTCAAAGTATTCTTTACCAAAGATTTGAAATTATATGCAAAGGATTTTCCATCAGGAGGTGTATCCGCTGAAGAAAAATGTTTTCAAATCGGAGTTCTAGAAGAAGAGTTATCGGGGAAAATGTAATTTACTTTTACGCCCCCTAGCGGAAAATCTATGCGTAATTTTAAAAAGTAACTATATCTAAAATACTCTTCGACATAAATGGAATCGAAAGATAAAATAATTTTTTCAATCGGATGTTTAGAAGCAAATATGTGGAATAGAACGTATTTTTGATTTCAACATCATCTGCGTTTACGCCCTCTAGCGGCGAAATTGTACATCGTAAAACAAAATAAAATATTTCAAGCATCCCAATGCAAAAAGAATTTTTCAAATCGGACTAATAGTTGCAGAGATATCGTGGGTACAGGCGGACGGACAAACCGGTAACATAAGCACGATCTTTTTTTACAAAAGACGTGCTAAAGAAATCAGCGGTCGTGATTCTAGATTATTCGGCCACTCAGTAACAGGTCGGATATTTCGAAAGAGAAAAACCTGTATTATGAAGCATTGCTGTATTCCTTTGACATTTACTGATTCGTCTGTTGTGCCACGGACCTTGAAGACTTTAACGAAAAGCCAATTTCGTTTTGTACCATAAATTCAGTTCTCATGTATTGGGCTGATGCATAAGTTCATTCCGTTTTTTTCATCGCACTACAGGAATGTATTACATCAGAAGGGAAAACGAAATCAATCAACTATGTATTCATCCCCCACTGTTTACGATGGTTTCCCAACGTCTGGATAGGTCTGCAATGCCATTCTTGAAAAAAAAAACGTCCTGGTTTTGCTGCGTAGAAATCATCAAGGATATTCTGCAGATCAACATTATTGTTGCACGTACTGCCACGGAGTGCATTCGACAGAGATCGGAACAGGTGGTAGTCTGAAGGGGAGACATCTGGGAAATACGCCGGACGTGGAAGTATCTCCCATTTCAAGCCCTGAATGGCAATTTTGGTCATGATTGCACTGCGAGGGCATGTGTTATCATTTTGGAGAAGGACACCATGGCGCCGATGTTGCCGTTTCTGCTGAATTGCTCCCTCCACATGGCGGAGTTGCACACAATAGAATGCAGCGGTGATGATCCGATTCCTTGGCAGCATTTTCCAGTTAACAATGCCTTCCGTGTCCCACCAGACACACAACATGATCTTCGGAGGATGAAGGTCATGTTTTGGGCGTCTTGTTTGGGCTTGACCATTTCCTCCGATGACTGAAATTCACGTACAGGCACCACTTTTCATCTCCAGTAACAATACGTGACAGAAAGGATTTGTGTTTCTGAGAACATTGGCGACAACGGGCGAGCAAGGAACCACATATGGCAACAGGCTGATTCTTGTTGTCCTCGGTGAGAGTGTGAGACACTCAAGACCCCGATTTCTGGACCTTTCCCATACGTTTCAGGTGTCACACCACTGTGGTCTGATCACAGTCCACCTCAGTGGCCAATCGGCGTGTAATTTGAAGCGGATCCAAGTGGATGAGATGATTCAAACGATCCTCATCAAAGTGAGATGGACGACCTGAGCGTGGAGAGTCGTTGAGGTCAAAATTGCCACCTTGGAACCGCTGAAACCATTTGCGAGACTGTCCTCGGAGCAATAGCATCCTCCCCATACACAGCACAAATTTGTCGACTGGCCTCGGCGGCTATGGATCCCTTGTTAAACTCGTAGAGGAGCAGATGTCGGAAATGTTTATTCCTCTCTGCTCGACACTCCACACTTCCGAATCTGAAAACCAAAAAGAAAAAAAAACATTAGCCACAATCACACAACGCAATATGCTTTAGATACACGATATAACTGGCTACATTTTGATATACAACTGGTCATCTGCACCATCACTACTAAAGTGGGAAACACTCGTGAAATAAAACGACATGAACAATCCAATAAGATGAAGGTCTAAAAATGGTCACGATGGGTTGAAGCAAAGAAAATGAGACTCTCCACTGTCCGAATGGTTAGAGTCGTAGGCTTTTGGCTGGTAGTCCGAGTTGGTTTGAGGTTCGAATCCTGGATGAGGTGCGCCTGTGTTACGGCGACGGCTATCTCCCTTTCACAAAATCAGTGGACTAAATTAAGGATGGGCGATTGTTTTTGTCCTTAGAGTTTCTCAAAGTGGTCGTTAAATCCAAAAGAAGCAAATGAAGTGAGATTGGGCACAGCTTTAAGTCTTCTTTTAATGCCTTCTGCGATTTGAAAGTAAAAAAACGTGCCAAAAAATGAAATAGTATCAGAAAAAAAAAATCGGAATATTTTCACGCCAGGGAGACACAGAATTAGTTTTGGCATATATTAGGAGAAAAATCACAGCACATAGTTTTGTCTAATTCTCTTCAATGCATTCTGCGAATTTCTGTCAAAATCAGCAGAGTGTAGTGAAGAAAGCGTTCCCCCTAGAATGGCTGTAGTGCTGCCATTACTTACAGAGCGATAATGAAAACACTGGTACAACTGATTTGCATAACAACTGTGCAAGCACTGAAGAGTATAAAGCAGACTTTATTAATATATCGCAATGCTAAACTTTCGACACCACTCACAGATAGTTTCCTCCAGAGTTCAAAGATTTAAAATTAATCTAGTTGTCTTTTTTACCCTACTTGTTCTGTTTCAGGGTTTAACTTTGCCCGACCCTAATTTGGGGCGTCGTTCCGGCGGAGGTCGACAGAACTGAGGAGAAAGAGTGCCATCCATGCCTTATCCGAAGGTTGGGCAGGGACCCAGATCGTACGATCATCCGTAAAAGTGTTGGAACAGCTTCTTCTTATCCAAAATCCATGCATTTTTGAATCATTCTAAGCCCAGCTACTGTTCTCGACAAATTGGTTGGTCACAGGGCAGAATATGGGTATAAACAGTGACTAAGAAGAATAATTCGGTTCTTACTATTTACACTGTGATTATGAATGTTGTACATTCATAATCACAGTGTAAATAGTTATAAATGTTGTACATTAGCGTGTTCCTCTTTCCTGGAGCCAGTGGTTCCATGCAAGGGGTCTTAGTAAGCTGTTTTCAGGAAAAACAGAGTGGTACAACTGATCCTGTGGTTTTAATTGGTTTGATTCAGTCAAGTCAAGCTGCCCCAGTGATGCAGTGATCTATGCGATGGTTTCCAATCATTCGTCCGAGATGGGTGTGGGTTTGAATCCCGTGAGGCATGCATGTTGTGCTTGTCTCACGGCGCTGGTTCTACCCCATCCCTGGAAGCATTGGCCCTAAATTAGGGACAGGTGACTGCTTATAGCCCACTGAGTTGCTCACGGTGGTCGTTAAACCCCCAATCAAAAATAAATAAATAAATAAAGTCCAGTCAAAAAGCTATTTTCATGGCAAAACTGAGAGTGGTACAACTGATCCTGTGGTTTTAATTGGTTTAATGCAGTCCAGTGAAAAAGCTGTTGGAAAAACTGAGAGTCGTACAAGTTATCCTGTGATTTCAATAGATTTAATTCAGTCCACACAAAAAAAGCTGTAGTCAGGCAAAACTGCGAGTGGTACAACTGATCATTTGCTTTTTTATTAGCTTAATTCAGTCCAATAAAAATATTCCTATTAGCGACCCTCCGATAAAAAACAAGGGATTAAAGTCAGTATGTAACATAGCTAATTTATATGCACAAGTTCTACAGCATGCATCGGAATATGTACATTGTATGTTCTGTATTTTAAAATACAAATACTGTACATGAATTGTACATATGTACACACGTACATATTTTCTATTGTTTCTCACTGTTAGACACTCAGCAAAATCTATAAAAGTATGCTATACATACGGTATATACACTCTACTGAGTGCTATACATACGGTATATACACTCTACTGAGTGCTATACATACGGTATATACGCCGCCCCGGTGGCGCAGTGGTCTAAGGCGTTGGCCTCTGATCATTCGTCCGTAAGGGGTCCGGGTTCGAATCCCGGTCAGGCATGGATGTTGTGTTTGTCTTACGGCACTGGCTCTCTCCCTTCCCTGGAACCAGTGACCCTAAATTAGGGACGGGCGACTGCTTATAGCCCATTTGAGTTGCTCACGGTGGTCGCTAAACCTCCAAAAAAAACAAACAAAAAAAAACATACGGTATATACACCTACTGAGTGTATACATATATGTATAGCATAAATTATGTGATTTTCTTTCGAAAAAGGACACATGAAGAAAAGCCTTTTCTCCTTTACAGATTCTACAAGAGCACTTCTAAGGTCCTTTCTGTTACTGTGACCAAATTTATATAGAGAAGTTTCCCTCTGCTGCGGTTACCCATTTTTCGCATTAAATCATTCATGATAATCTCAAGTACTATTTATCCTTGTTATTTAGACGTGGTATTTCCTCATAGGATGCTTTGATTTCTTCTCCGGGTGGACCTGTAGTGGATGCGTAGGCTTGAATGACCTGAATCTGGTATCTGTTTGAGAGTTAGATAAAAAGTCGTACCACTCTGCTTGAGGAACTTTTGACCTCTAGACTGTTGTCCTTCAATTTTCTGTTAATTGTAAATCAAACACACCTAATTCTGCCACTATATGTTTTACCTTAATAAAAGACACAGCTCCTTTTACTTCTAAGATGTCCTTTCCCTTTCTTATTACTGCACATATTTCAACTACATCTCACCTGATCCTCTGGATTTCCTTCTTCAGTCTAAGGAGCCTTGAATCAGAAGATAAGGCTTTTCCGTAATACGTCTCAGTCAACATCAGATGGCAGTCCAGTTCATACTTCCGGTGATTCTTGTCACCTTTTGCCTTCATATCACACTGGCATCTGCCTTGGCAAGGAATATTCCAGCCGCCCGAGACTGAGGACCAAGTTTAGAGCTGTGGAAAATGCTGGAGAAGAGTTGGTGAGTTTGGAATAGCATTGTTGTAATTCTGTTGGTATATTTATATCTCTATTGGCTGGCCATCAGAGCCCCTTCAGTGAGAACAAGGGGCATTTTATGAGTTTGCGGGATTGACATTTGTCCACAAGAGGCTACATGTTGCGCATTGGTAGACCACGAATCCCAATTCTATATACGGAAGTAGCAAATTATTCGGAACACCTACCTAACAGCGTGTTGGGTTGCTCTTGGCCTTCAAATTACCTTTATTCGATGCGCCATGGATTCAACGAGGTGCCGGTATCGTTTGCAAGGTATGTTTAGCCAAGCGGAAGTGATGGTGTCCATCAATTATAGAATGTTCGCTGAAGGAGGACCTCTGTTACGAATGTCTCTCTAAATCTCCACCAAAATAGGTGTTGTGTTGGGCTAAAATCTTATGATTGTGGGGACCATTTTAGCACTTCGAAGTCACTACTGTGCTCTTGGAAGCACTGTGTGACGATTCAAGCCTTGTTTCATGGCGCATTATCTTTGATTCGATGTGCCATGGATTCAACGAGGTGCCGATATCATTTTAAAGGTAAGTTCATCAAAGCGGATTAGATGGCGTCCATCAATTACAGAATGTTCGCTAAAGAAGGACCACTATTACGAATGAATCTCTCAATCTTCTAAAAAAGTTCTGTGTTGGGTTAAAATTTATTTGAGACCTGTGGTAGATCTTTTTAGCACTTTAAAGTCCCCACTATGCTCCTGGAAGCACTGTTTGACGATCCGAGTCTTGTGTCTTACCGAATTATCATCGATTGTATGTGCCATGGATTCAACGAGGTGTCGATATCGTTTTCAAGGTGTGTTCAGCCAAGCGGATGTGATGGCGTCCATCAATTACAGAATGTTCGCTGAAGGAGAACCTCTGTTACGAATGTCTCTCTCAAACTTCTCCAAAAAAAGGTGCTGTGTTCGGTTAAAATCTGAGGACTGTGGGGGACCACTTCAGCACTTTGAAGTCACTACTATGCTCCTGTAAGCACTGTGTGACGATCCAAGCCTTGTGCCATGCCGCATGATCACGATGGAAGTATCTTTTTCCATCAGTGCCTTGGTGGGCTTGGTCCGCAACAATGTTATTTTAAAACGTGACAACCAAATGGTGTTCCACAGGAACTCAGTGCTTGTCATGGAAACAGACCCCAGATGATTTTACTGCCTCCACTAGCTTGTAGACCTAAAGCTAGTGACTTCGGATCCATCGTTTCGTGTTGCTGAAGCCATATTCTGCCCAGTGCATCTGCGTGTATTAACTGAAAAAGAGATTCATCGGACTAGTCGACCCTTTTCTAGTACTTAAAGGCTCATTTTGGTGCTTCCCTGCCCACAGAAGAGGAGTTTGTCAGTTTATAGCAGAGACGAGGTGTACACGAAGTCGACGTCTGCTGTTGTAGCCGATTCGCGCTAATGCGCGGCAGGCTGTGTTTCCTGAAATTCTCCTCTCGATATGCTATTATACTACGCGGTAGCAATTGAGCTCGTTTGATGTTTCACACAATCCAGCCGCTGTTTCCCTCGAACATTGAAAAGTTGTTTTCGACCACACATTGACCACTGACTGCTTGTTTTCTGTTTGTATACCACTCATTGTACACCACGGATGAAGTTGTTCTCGCATAGACGAAAACGTTTTTTGTTTCTTAGATGCTTGAAGCTACCAGCCTAGCCCCAATTACCATGCCTCTTTCAAAGTTGCTTAAATCACGAGTCTTTCCATATTGTCGCTAACTACTGTAACGTACCAGGAGATGTGACGTACCTGCCAGAAGGACGCACACGACATAAAGGCAGATAGCAATCAGAATAAAATGTCTGCGTAGCTCAGTTGGTAGAGCGACTTGTTCCGGAATAAGCGGCCTCGGGTTCGAATCCCGGCGTAGACCAAAAATGACGGAGACATTTACTTCGTTATAATGGCGCCCGAACTATCCTGGATGACCCGACCGTTCAAAATCTCGCATTGGTGTGATGTTATTTCCACACCGCGAGATAGGAAAAATATGAGCAGCACTTCGAAAGAAAAAAGAAAAATAAGGGGGAGATGATGTAACGTACCAGGAGATGTGACGTACCTGCCAGAAGGACGCACACGACATAAAGGCAGATAGCAATTAGAATCAATGTCCGCGTAGCTTAATTGGTAGAGCAACTTATTCCGGAATGAGTGGACCCGGGTTCGAACCCCGGCGCGGATAAAAATGACGGAGAAATTCACTTCGTTATACTACGCTTCGTATACATTAAAATCTTTTGAAGTGAGCGGTTCATAAAGCGATCTCAACGTTCTAGATACGTATGTAAGTAAGGATGGCACATGCCTGATTGCTGTTGGGTGTTCCTAATAATATGCTACTTCAGTGTATATACTGTACATATATATATACAGTGGTAGAAATGGTCCGGAACGCAGCAGAACCCCTCTCCGGAAAAGAAACTCCACGTTCCGAGAGCACTGCGACCCCAAAAGAAAGGGAGCGTTTAATTTGAATAAAACATTTCGCAACGCACAAACAATGACGCCATCTTGTATGAATTGTTCGTCGTTTCAAAAATGAAAATTTTTCTTCTGCTCTAACAAAATTCTAATAAGGTGTTCCGCAAGAGCGAAGTTCACGCCAGGAGCTGATCGCAGACCGTCTGGCTGACCTCCCTCGCGGTTCGCCAAACGGTCGGAAGACAGGAAATTATTTCAAGACATAATTTTTATGCTTTCAAATCGAAGTTATAATATATATTTCAGTCTAAAAAAATGGATATTTCAGACAGAGGCGAGTTTCTTTATTTTGGAGCCCAAGACAATAACTCCACCTCAAATACAAGCTGACTTTTTTTCTCCAATGTTTATGAATAGCTGACGCTTTTAATACACCGGTATTGAAGTAGTCTTTTCAATAAGAAGCGTACCTCTGAATAACGAAAACATCTATGACTTCAGTTAAATGTGAGTATTTCATTTTAAAGTTTAATAACGAAATTTTCTCATATATGTTTGTATCTACAACGAATGGATTTGTGCCCATTGAAATTTTATGGCATTCACTTGTACGTTGGCTTCCGGCAGCGAATAATTCCCATTACATTCACTGCATAAATACACTGAAGAGCAATTGAATTAGAGACAGCTGGCGTTATGCAAATGTGGTGCTGTGGGCTGCCCTGTAAACAGAAACGACATGACGTATGCAGTGATCCGACAATGTAAGGAGTGATGCGACGGGAATCAGTAAGAGTCGGATGCAGTATGGGTAAAACGAAGGATCTAAGCGCATTTGATCGTGGGCAAATTGTCGGCGCCCGATGAATGGGTCCCTCCATCTTGGAAGTCGTGCAGGCACTGGGATTTTCACGAGCCACTGTGTCACGGGTGCACCGTGAGCACATCGAATCCGGTAAAACCATCCCTGCAAGGGCCAACTGCCGTGGACAAGAGCGTGTGAATGAGCGGGGTCATCGTCGGCTAGCTCGCATTGTAACAGCGGATAGACGGGCCACAGTGCAAGAAATCACTCGACAATTTAACGCTCGTGCACAAAAACGTGTAAGCAGCCACATCATCCAGAATCATCGCCTCGCTATGATATACAGAAGCCATCGTCCCACGAGGGTACCGCTGCTGACCGCACATCACAGGGTGCAAAGATTAGCATGGGCGCGAGAACATCGCCACTGAACCCTAGACATGTGGAAAAATGTTACCTGGACTGATGAGTCGAGATTCACGTTGGTACCTGCGGATGGCAAGATACGAGTACGGCGCAAACCACATGAAGCGATGGATTCTTCTTGCCAGCAGGGTACTCTTCAAGCTGGTGGGGGTGGCATTCTCGTCTGGGGACTGTTTACGTGGACGGAAATGGGACCCTTGGTACGTGTGACATTGTCTCTCACAGATCAACGTTACCGGGTTATCCTGGACGACCATTTGCTCCCGTTTGTGCGTCTTCAACATCGTACTGGGGACCTCATCCTGCAACAAGCCAATGCAGCATGCCATCGCTCCCGAATTGTATCCGAATGGTTGGATGAACACTCCACCGACGTGACCTCGCTTTCTTGGCCAGATAGGTCACCTGACCTCAATCCCATCGAGCACATCTGCATCGAGAGAGATGTTAGAGGCTGCGACCCTCTCCATTAAATCTTCGTGAACTGTGGGAGCTTGTTCAGGGGTCGTAGATCCGTATGGCTTTCCAACGCTTCCGGTGTCTTGTCGAGTCCATGCCGAGACGAATCGCCGCCGTCATCAGGGCGAAAGGTGGTACTACATGTTACTAGACAGGTATCTCTAATTCAATTGCTCTTCAGTGTATATCGGGTTTTTCATAAATTTGGTGCATAAAGTAAAATGCTATTAGAGATCTATAGATCGGTAATTTTTGTGGTTTAAAAGTTAATGTTCACAAAAGGATTAGAACTTTTTGTGGCTTAAAGAAAATAATGTCTAAAATCTTGCTAATAGAGACACATAATTCCAAATAAGTTGCATATGCACAATTAGCGCACAAAGTAATGTTAGTTTCACACATAAAACACATTACTGCTAAACATACGACCAGTTTTAATGTGCCAAAAAAAAGTTGCCTTTTGTTTTTGTTGTGAGTTTTAAATCTCACGGTCTTATTCTGGTAGAAATTTGCATATAACAGTAATTAGGGCGTGAAAATTCAGAATAGAACCCGCCTACTTCTATTTGAAATCTCCATCTTATCATTGCCAAGCATAGCTTAGTTGGTGAAACTCTACTACACAAATTCGGAGTCTGCGAGAGTCGCGCTGCAGAAGTTTGGTTAAGTAAAATCATATGAAAGGTGGACGAGGAGCACTATTTCTATTTGGACAACGCCGAGTAGTAAAGAGGCTTGAAGAAATAGGGAGTCTGGATGCTGAAGTGCAAAACCGTCTACCTACACTAAACAAGCCACAATCATAGGAGAACATATAGATCGCACATGGTGTTCGTTTGATTTCACGTTTCTTAGGCATATCAGTGATACAAATTTGGAATGCTCTTAGGATGACATTACGTAGATGTTCCAATAAGTTCCAATATGCCCACCAATTGCTAGTGGAAGATGCACTGAAGCATTTGTTAGGTGGACTTTTCAAAGATGAGAATCGGTTATTTAACGTTCAATGATCGGATGAGGCTCAGTTCTTGCCACATGGGAGAGTAAACTCACATAACTAAAGCAATAGCCAACCTTGATGTGTACAGTGAATCACCTCTGCTGTCGCCAAGGGTTATCGCGCACTGTAGGTTTACCGCATCAGTTCTCGTCGGAAATTTCTTCTTTCGGGAGAGTTGTGCCACTGGCAAGAGAACCTGTACCACCACAGGTATGCGGCAAATGATCTATTATGCAGAAACGTCATTCCGAGTCTTCAGGAGTGCAATGAACTGAATAATATCGTATTCATGCAGGATAGTGCTCCGCCCGACTCAGTATACCACGTGATGGAGTTGCTAAGGTCAACCTTTAGCGCCGATTGTCTACTGGGCAAGCTTAGTATGTACCACTGACCTCCACTACCTACAGATTTAACACCAGTTCATCTCGTGCTTATAGAGCCTTTGCACGTGACGTCACAAAACTGTCTGATAGACTTCCGGGTGGTTAGAAAGTACCCGAGATGGTCTCTCTTCATGATTTTCAATGGCTGCTGCTGCTGTAAATAGAATTAAAAAAATTCTTTCTGACAAAGTTTGCCATCTTAATGTGATGGAAAAGCAACGTTACGAATAAAAGCTTAGATATAATAGCATAGAAGATATATATGACATACCTGAAAGATATTTTTATTGTCTGGAAGTTTGTGTTGCTACGGACCTCCTTGATCTGAACTATCACGATATTTATAATTATTTAATAGGCAGTTTTTCGTGTTATACCGGAAAAGCTCTAAAAGCTTATAAAGCCTTGATGCATATAAATATTTTACCAATGGGTGGGTTAGAAATGCATTAATTCTGAAGACTGAAAACGAAAAATTTCTTATCTGGTCTAAGGTAAGTTGTTACATTTCTGACTGGTTCCAGTGTGTATTGCAATTAAAAGAAAATCCAGACTTGTCATATCCCGAAAAACTGACTATGTTTTCACCCTCTCTCCCCCAAAAAACCAGATCCGGGAAAACGGACGACACAATAATGTATAAAAGCACCCTATATTTCTATGTGGACGTATAACCTTAAATTTCGGTTCGAAAAAAAAAAGGCATCTGCTTCAGTATTTAGAAATCAGTAACAGTACAAAATCTTGAAAGTTCACGAAAGCTTACTAATTTCCGATTCGACAGCAAAGTTAATCCGTCATGCATTCAGAGTATTTTAAACAGAAATAACAAGGATTTACGTAAAAACTAGAAAATAATACGTAAGAGTGAGCACGAAAATGCACCGATATAAATGCGACTATTAACGTAGTACAATATGCAGATTTACGATACCTGAAATGAAGTGTTTACTGCAGATCCTGTCATACGGCCTGGGCGACCATGCCTTCCGATTTACGGCTATTTTCCACGTGATCAAGCGTTTTTCTGCCGTTGGAAAGCGATAGAAGGAAATTCTACTACCTTACTCGTACTTCGAGAAGCACCCATACGCCACACAACTTTTAACCATTTCTAAAACTTCAAACAATCGAGTGACACATGGTCCAGAAATCGCTTCTCCATGTTAATCCTATGGGAACCTTAGCAGCCCAACTTTCTCTTTACCACCCGGAAGTAACCGTGACGTCAAAAATGACGTCGGTGCAAAGGCTCTATACCGGTAATTTACACTCCTTCCGATTGCTAAAAGATGCCATACAGCAAAATGTATCTGCCATTACCTTGGTTACGAATGTTTAATGTCGTATCAGAATAAACGCTACGACAGGAATGAAGACATGGGCACACTGGGATCTTGAGACTAGGTAGTGCTAAAATAAATTCCCTTTAATTCGTGTGGCTAGACTTGACTATTATCTACTCTGTCATTTGTTAATGTACAGAAGCGTCCTACGTTAGCGAGATTTTGAACTATTTGGTTTTCTTGATACCATAAATAGTTCCATACCTTTGTGAGTATTAATCAGCAAACCTCATATATTTCTAGCTCATAGATCTTTTGTGCTGAAAATTTACTTTTGCAGCAAGTTTATACGACACCCGGCGTTTAATAAACTATAATGTAATGCAATATAATATAATATAATATAATATAATATAATATAATATAATATAATATAATATAATATAGGTGACACCATATGTTCCAAACTCTTCAGTGCAATAATAACACAAGGAACTGTACACCAACTATATATAAGATAGTACAACTATACTAGTTATCCGAATTTATTGGCGCATATAAAATCAAGGTTTCCAAGCAAATGGCTTTCTGTCTACCTTCCTTGAGCAAGCCATCTGGTTGATGTGCGAAAGCTTGGAAACCTTGATTTTATATACGCCAATTAATTCGGATAACAAGTATAGTTGTACTATCTTATATCTTCAGTGCAATATTGCAGAATGCGTTTCAATCATTGAACTGGGAAGACTAGAGGATAAAGATCAATGGAGAGTATTCAACAAACCTTCGTTTTGCTGATGAAATAATCATTTTTGCAAATATCTCATCAGAGCTGCAAAGTATCATCCAGAAACTTGCTGACAAGACAAAATAAATGGGTTTAAAAATGAACACACTGAAAAAAAAATGGTTTTGGGAACGAATACGCCGATCGATGCATACTAACGTCGGCCTAACCTTTTACACTACTGTACCTGTTATACTACGTTGATTGGCAGTGCGTTCTTGCAAGCACTGTTGCGAACAATGTCCAACTGTTCTGGCACCCCAATGCAAATGGGCCGCGATTCTGCGAATCGATCAACCTGCTTCTAGGAGGCCTACACTCATGCTTCTCTCAAACGTTTCCAGCTGTTGATATGTTTAGCGGCGATGTCTACAAGGTATATTCTGTCCTTGGATATGCTATAACAGCATCAACATTCCTTTGCTTTGTCCCGTGCGACCTGGAGCACGGGACACAACATGGCTTCGAGGGCTCGTATTTGCCTCTTTTAACTCTCGCACATCTCACGCTATTGATTTTTATAGTCAAATGATTTAGATATCCTATCTGCCTGCACACGCCTACCAACTTTCACGCCGATACGCCAGCATATCGGCGTGAATTCGGAATGGAGCAATTTTAATATTGGTCAGTGTAATTAAACAAATATGGAGCTAGATGACGTACTTTAATTTATTTATTTACTCGTTTTCTTGGAAAGTAGGCAGATTTTATGAATCGTATTGTAATGCCAACTTTTATGTGACTGTTGCGTACGAGGAGGAGGACTGGATCCAATTATTTTAATGGGAACAATATTTTTCTTTTTCGAGTTTAACGATCCCATGTAAGGGTTAAAAGGAGTCATACGTCCCTGATTTGAAGACACGGATTCCAGATAAGCAGGAAAACCATAACGGTAAGAACGAACAAAAACTTCTCACCCCCAAATTCCAACCAAGCTCTGAGTAAGAAAAGACAGAAACCTCAGTTACATCAATCCTTGTGATCTTTGTTCTGGCACATACGGTCTAAAACCACTGCTTACGCTGACTCAGTGTTAGTCTCGAACGGCGTAAGTGGTTTCCGAAGATCTGAGAAGAGGGAAAAAAGTGATAGACAGCGAATTTATTTGTTGTTGGAAACGTCGACAAACATTTAGAAGTTTCTGAAAGCTTTCAAACTCCAAGGTGAATGTAAGAATATAAAATGCGGGAGAAGACATTTAATTACGGAATTACATACGGATTTTTTCTTAATAATACCCTGCAAGTGAAACAAATTCTTGTGCAGAAAATGTCCACCTTATTTACCTGTGCATTTTAGTTTTACGTTAAACGAACAGTATATATTCATTTTATTCTATTCCAATGGATATGACGTCAAAAGTGAGTTGCAAATTACGTTATCCAAAATGAACGAAAAACATATGAAATTCAAACTGAGTATAAACGAGACAAAACCTGAAGTCATGACTTTTGAGCAAGGAGTAAAGTTTTGATGGCTATTTATCATATGAAGTCATGACTTTTGAGCTCTGGTAAAGTTTTAATGGCTATTTTATCACTTCTAGTTAAGTAATAATCACTAAATGCTTAATACTAGCATTTCACAAATAGCCTAACGATCACGGGATTCAAAATACTAAAGAAAAGTACTTACAGCTTAACAGATGAACTACAGCTTCATTCGAGATTCTTGTTGAAGTTCAGCTGAATTGGCAGAACTTTAGCTCATACCACTCAGCACAATTTCTTCTTGGCTAATACAATTTCCAACTTAAGCACCTTCAACAATATTAGCAGAACGAACACCTTCTATAATAGTACGAATGATTTAGCTCACAAGTAATCTCGTCACCTCTTGCTCACTTCACACAGAACTTAAAATTTTCTTTTCTTTTTGATTCCCTGCAAGTTGTTGCTACATCATGAGAAACTCTTGGAAGGTCCGATATTTTCTTTACAACAAAGCGTAACAAGAGGTAAGTGCTGCAGAAGACACACGGGAATCGTTTGTGTGTTAGAGTGATGGTAAACAATATACTGTACGTGTTATCACAAAAAAAAAAAATAAATAAATAGGCTAAGTGATTATTTATGAAGACTGAATTTTTTGAGTACAAATCTTGAGCTAGGTAGGTCCCCGCTAAAATTCAGTTCATTTAACTTTTTAAGTGATACATTTTCATTTACAACAATGAACCATACTTTTTTTAGGGGGAGGGGCGTTCATTGATGGGCTATAAGTAGTAGCTCATCCCTAATTTGAGGCCAGTAGTTCAGGGAAGAGAGAGAGAGAGAGCCAGCCGCTAGACAAGCTCAACATCCAGGCATTACCTAGGATTCGAACCAGAACCCATCTCGGAGTGCAGCGTCTGTTACCACTTGACCATTACGTTGGAGATCATATTGTTCGGCACCTCATGAACGGTTACGTCCTTTCCGAGAGGGATTCAAAACCACACGAACACACCCGGGGTATTAGAAATTCTTAGAACCAAAAATCATTCGGTGTTAGGTACGGAAGACAAAGTGTCTATGCATGAAAAAAAAGGTTGAGGAATTATGAAATTACCGGAGCATACACTTTTTTGAACATTCTTTTCCCTATCGCATAATTCGGTTGTTTGCGTTTGTAATCGTAACCTTTAGTCTCCGAACATCTCTGCTCTTCATTTTCTTTATTTGAAGGGTTTAGCGATCATCGTGAGCGACTCAACGGGCTGTATGCATAAGGTGACCAGATATTGGAACACTCATTTGAGGACAAAATAACGCGGCGTCCCCAAATCGACAGCTCATTTGGGGACACATCTATACTAATACTAAACACGCAAGACAAACAGAAAAATCCTACATTGTATTATATCTGTAAGTGATATATATCACATCAGGAAATTAAAATTACTTAAAAGATATGTCTTGTAGTGGTAAAATATTGGTAACTTGTACCGACCAAGCAGAGCTGTGATGGAGAGAACATTGCTAAAGTGAAGTATTTTACAGTAGATACACGTGCTGAATTAAGAGAAAGCTGCATATTTCTTATATTTTTCTGAAGAACGAAATGTATGGAGAATTTTCCTATTTTAAGTAGCAAAATTTCACCAGTGACGTCGTCTAAGCTCTGGTTTCAAACAGCTTGGCCGAGTGAGTTTGGGTTGGACTCCTGGATGAGGCATAGGTGGTGTGTTTGCCTTACTGCACTGACTCTTTCCTTTCTCTAGAACTAGTGACCCTTGTTTACGCACGAGAGAGTACTGTAGCCCTTGTTTTCGGGTTTAACGACCACTGTGAGCTAATCACAGTAGTCGTTAAAATTGGGGAAAAATTATAGATATGGGGACTACTAAATATAATTTTAAGAACCTAGTTCATTACTAGTGTAATGACCTGGTGGTGAAGTCTACATTTGAGGACAAAAATCAAAATTCGAGGACAATTTGCGTCCCCAAAGGCATCAGGCCTTTTTGGGGACAGTAAATTAAATTCGAGGACTGTTCTCAAGAATTCGGGACTTCTGCTCAGCTTATGTATGTAGTTGCCAGTCCCTAATTTAGGGTCACTGGTTTCAGGGAAGGGAGAGAGCCAGTGCCGTAAGACAAACACAACATCCATGCCTCACCGGGATTCAAACCCGGTGAGGCATGGATGTTGTGTACTTCTTTATTTCTTCCTCTACATGATGTGTATAACTCATATACAAGCTTCTAGAGCGAATTTCATACCCCACGCAGATCGTGCATCGAAATTGTGATATTTATTTTACACACACACACACACACACACACATTATAAGAAATTAGGTACTGTGTTACTAATTTTTAGTTCACTCTCGGATCTGGTTGTACGAGAAAGTCTTTATGAATATTTAAATAGTAGCGTATTAAAAAACTGTTGAAAATTAGTGAGTGATAAAATTGCTTCTAGGAAGAAGAGAGAGAACACTAGATCTAACTGAATAAAATGCCTTTTTTCTAACATGCACTCATCATCCAAAAAATTGTTGCCCCGGAAAGCAAGCAACCGACAGAAATGGAACTTGGTGGATAGGTTTGACATCGTGAGATGTGCAAATGATTCAAGTTTAACGCTCAGCCGCGCATGTGACGCAAGCAAGGAGGGGTCGTAGAGCTGTACCTGACCGGCTATATAAGGTCGTCCCGTTGCGGAGGCTTGCCCTCCTGACTCGTGCTGTTGTGTTGGTTGCATCCTTTGCAAGTAAAGTATGCCTCAGAGAAAAGTTCGGAAGCAATTCGAGCAGTTGGAGGAGTTCGAGAGGGGCCGCATCGTGGGGCTCCGAGAAGTGGGTGGTCTTATAGCCGTATTTCGCGGCATACCAGTCGTGCGGATATATATATAGCACGCTGTTGACGGCAGTGGATAGAACAGGGCAGGCAACAGCGACAGGAAGAGTCTGGGAGACCTAGACGAAGCACACACACACAGTGGTGCTGGCACTAATCTGACGACGATGCCTGGATTTGTACCCTCAAGGCATCGTCCGATTAGTGCCAGAACCACTGGCAGACGGCTGCACGACGTAGGACTACACACACACCGTCCGTTACGACGACTGCCCTTAACGTTATTGTATAGTCGCCAAAGACTGCAATGGTGTCGTGCCAGACTGTCACGGAGCTACGCAGAATGGCAGCGGGTGATTTTCAGTGACAAGGCCCGCTTTTGCTTTGGCGGAGACGACCACCGAATCCGTGTGTGGAGGCACCGTGGTGCCGTGGTGAGCGCCAAGATGAAGGATTTGTTGTCACGCGTCCAGAAAGCCTAGTGTAATAGTGTGGGGTGTAACTGCCTACGATACCAGTTCATCTTTGGTGTTAATTACAGACACTTTGACAGCCCAACATTACGTTAATGAGGTTCGGCCCTACCTTTTCTGAACGCTCATTCCGGTGCGATTTTCCAACAGGACAACGCTCGCCGCCACCCTGCTGCTGTCTCAAGAGCTCGCCTTCACAGCACTGAAACTCTACCATGGCCAGCCGCATCGCCAGAGATTGAAAATAGATATTGAGCGCGCTATCCACACTCCACTCCTACCGCACAATCTGCAAGAACTGCGGGAGAAGATTCAAGCTGCATGGAATGGCTTATTGCAGGACACCATTAGGAATGTGTACAACTCCATGCCGAGACATCTGGCATGCTGTGTAAGCAAACATGGTGGCCAGACGCCATACTGAGAGGCACTACTTATTGGCGTCTAGCTCAATAAATATTGCCCATATTTGTCTCAATGTTTAATAATGTATTGTTCCTGGTAATCTTTACCTTCCTCCCGAATAGCATTGCAATCCGAAACGTTCTTCTGGGTGCAACTGGTTTTTTGACGATGAGTGTATTTGAAACCTTCAGAGGAAATTTGTCATTTGATTCATCCATACTTTCAGCAAAGTGACGCGAAGTCCAGCTTAGCCGCCCCGGTGGCGCAGTGGTCTAAGAGCTGGCTTCTGACCATTCGTCCAAGATGAGTCCGGGTTCGAATCCCAGTAAGGCATGGATGTTGTGTTTGCCTTACGGCACTGGCTCTCACCCTTTCCTGGAATCAGTGGCTCATAATTAGGGATGGGCGACTGCTTATAGTCCATAGAGTTTCTCACCGTGGTCGTTAAACCTCCAATAAAAAAATTAACGAATGATCAACCTGATAGTGTCTAAGTTTAAGGAAAAGCAGTTGTCTAGATCAGAGGGGATGTTATTTAGTATGGACTGTATGGTCGTTTAGGTATCTCGTAAATTTCAAGACCTTTTAACATCTACCCCAGTAATTCAATGTGTTTGCTCAATGTCCCAAACAACGAAAATGACTCAGATCACTGAGAGAATATTCTGGCCCCAATCGTCACGGATTTAAAGTTTATCGCAAAGTGGAAATGCTATGATTTGCTTAACAACTAGTACTAAGCAATTAAAAAGATTTCCCATATAGCAGTAGTTCTCGTTTAGTTATTTCTGAAACATAAAAATGGTGCTGTTATTAATGAAGGAAACTTCACCTGAGATATGATTTCAAAATGCCCCGAAAATGTCCATTTTTAGGCAGTACCACGCTGCGGGATGATACGCAAGTGGTAAATTCAATTACTATTTCTCCAAAAAAGTTTTTATTGTTAGACAACAGAAGATAGTTAATGTCTGAAAGACCATGATTTACAGTTTTACATTGTTGTACCGAACATAAAAAAAAATGTAACAGATTTGCATTATATTTCAACAAAGTAAGGGGAAAAAACATTTGCCTAGCGCAGCGAAATAGCCATTATAGCATAACAGCACATTCAGAAAAACAATATGATTTCATCACAAAATATGGCAAAATAAAATGAATTATTGTAAAATTCATTCAGATCACTCCTTTTCGCCAATTGTTGTAAATTACTGAGCATTGAATTTCATATATTACCTAAGCCGCACGAAATAGTATGCTTTATTTTTACCTGAAGAAATAGTGCGTATTTATCATGTGAGCGCGGAAAACTAACGCAAATATGTGCTCTTACCCCCATCTTTCGATTTTATTACAATTCATTAATGTTAAGAGTATCGATAAACAGTCTCGCATTACTGACTTGTACATATCAAAGCCAAATATTTGCATTTTTTTTATATGGATATTTATATCTGTTTATCCCCTAATTAGTATTCTGCATTATGAAAATGAGAATCGTGGTGAAATACTGTACAATACAGGCAAAAGTGTTCTTATTCACAAGGTAGAAATGGTCTCCAAAAGTTATTTTGTACATTGATAAAGGGGATTTAAGTTTCAACAGATCATTTTATTGAATAGTGTAGTGAGTAGTTTTGTTTCAGATTTGCGTCTTCTTGGTACCGTTAAATTGCATTATTAAAGAACGATACCTATCTATTACATTAAAGTAGCAAATTATTAAAAACACCTACCTAATGACGTGTTGTGCGGGACTTGGCCTTTACAACAGTCTCGATTAGATGTGGTAAAGATTCAACGAGGTACTGATATCGTCCCACAGGTATATTCAACCAACTGGACGTGAAGCCGTCGGTTAATTGCCGAATGTTCACTGGAGGAAGATTTTTGTTGCCAATGGTTCTCTCAACTTAATGCCACAAGTGTTCAATTGGGATAAGCTCTGGGGACTATGGGGAACATTTTAGCACTTCGAAGTCACTACCCTTATCCTGGAACCGCTACCTGGTCGACAATGATGTTGAGATACCTCGTGGCGTTCAAATGCTGTTCTTGTGGTATTAAAACACCCGCCATTAAAACAGACTTCAGACCATTACACGATCTCCACCAGCTAGGAAAAAATGGATATGTGTGCTGTTGATGCCACATTGTGGCCCATCTGTCGGCGTGTATTAACTGAAAATGTGATTCATTGGACCAGGAGGCTCTCCTTCGTTTCTCAAGGATCCAGTTAAGTTCTCCCTGCAGAGGAATTTTCTGGCTTTTAGCAGTAACGAGTGGTACACGAAACGGATTCTGCTGTTATTGCCGATTCGGGCCAATATGAAGCGGCGCGTGTATTCTAAAATTATCTTCTCGAGGCCGCTGTGGTACGCAGTGGTTACTCGATGCAACGGAGCTTGTGACGCACCTATTTCAGATGTGACGCACATATCAAGACGGAAAAGTTACAGTGATAAACTTCGTCTGTGTAGTTTAGTTGGGAGGACAATTGTCTCCGGAGCGAGGTGTGGGTTCAAATTCCACCACCGGAAAATTACGTTATAAGCTCGTCTATTAGCTCGTGCAATCAATCCTCTTCAGCTGCCGTTACTCTCGAACATCAATTAGTCGTTTCCGTTCCAGAAAGACCGTTGACAGCTTATTTTATCGTTTATGCATCCCTCATTATGCACCACGATCGGTAAAGATGTTCTTGCATAGCAGACAGCCGAGAAAGTTTGCCGTTTCTGAGATGCGTGGACCTTCCCACCTAGTGTTGGGCACCATCATGCGTCTTTCAAAGACACTTACATCACGAGTCTTCTCCGTGTTGCCGCTATCTACGCTTCATGCACGTCTGAATCCTTTACAGTGAGCTGTTTATGAAACTTTCTCAAAGCCATAGTTGCCTACGTAAGAGGGGATGTTACGTAATGATTTGTTCCTTCAGTGTAGTAGATAAAATTTTCAGACGTTGCACAAAAAATGGCAAGAAACCTACGTATAAGGAATTTAATCTTGTTACTTTTGCATCTGAAACTATCACTTCAAAAACTGTTTGTAAAGGAAACAACAAAAAATGGCGATATCATTAAAATAGGACTTCGAAATGAAAAAAAAAATCAAGTTAAATATTACAAAATTGTTACATTCCTATTGTCACATACCACGTATGTGGTTTTCAAACAAATTTCGTATTTCATTTCGTACTCATTTTATAACACACCACTGATCTAAGTTAAAAGATAGAGTATATGATTGTTTCAAGTGATACAATTATTATAAATAAAAAGCTTGCAAGATGTAATTGAGCTAAGAGCAACTTTCATTCTGGCTATACTGAGCCACATCAAGGCCGTCTATCTAATACAAGAAGGCCATGCCATTAGAGAGATGAATTCCCACCGATTGTGACGTCGCTCTCATGTTTCACTGCCTGATACATCAGTATCATGTTTGAAGTCATGCTCGACAGCGTTAGAAATCAATTGGAAGCTTTGTTTTGCACGTGACGTTGCTAAAAGAGGGAACTCATCTCTCTGATGACATGGCCATGTATTTTCTAGACGACTTTGGTAACATGTGCAACAAAATTGCCATTGCGCGATGAATATTTGATTTTATTACAGATTGAAATAAATATTCGGATATACATTCTATGAGATATACAGGGTGTCCGAGAATTATAGGACACATTACAAAATTATATAAAACAAAACATTAAACAGATAGAAAGAAACTGACTGCACTAACTTACAATGTAACTGCACAAGTTAAAAATTTCTATGTGAGATCCCTTGGTTGCTCGTAGTACGTCCAAGCGATACTCGATTTCATGCCCTGTATTGGCAAGCATCTGAGGAGTTATGGAATTAATAGCAGCTGTGATACGCTGCTTCAGTTCCTGTAAATCAGTACAAGGCGTTCCTTAGACACAATCTTCACATAACCCCACATGAAATAATTTAATGGAGTTAGATCTGGAGAGCGAGGAGGCCATGGAATGGGACCACCACGTCCAATCCATCTGTTGGGGAAATGCTCATTTAGGCACTTACGTACACACGTTGACCAATGTGGAGGCATTGGTCACAGTTATCTACTTGCTTTACGAACGGATTTCTTGGGGCTTCGTCGGAAACTTTCATTAACTTGGTCAACCTCCTCACCGCTGACGCTAGGCGTACTGGCTCCTCCACGATGTTCCACATTGCCAGTTTCTTTAAACTGTTTCATCCACCGCTTAATTGAATTCGTTGAGGGATTACAACCATACTCTAAATGGTACCGTCTTTTAACTTTAATGACAGACTGTAATTCCGCAAGCCATAACACACATATCGCCTTCTGCTGTACAGATGACATGACTACTGATTGCGCATTTCTCATACATTCCTCATCAGGCCACACCTAGCGCCATCTATCAGACTCTGGGAATAACAATTCTGCAAAACAAAAATTTAGAAACCGTGTTAGTAATACGTGGCATAGAAAAACAGACAATGCTAATAATTTTTTTGTACATAATTTTGTAATGTGTCCAATAATTCTCGGACACCTTGTATAATAAAACACAATATACAATCATTTGCCGGCAGAATATAGTACAATATTGCAGTTAGCAACCAGTTCGTACTAACTCCAATGTTGTGCTATCTTTCGGTTGTACTAACTGCAATATTGAATTATCTACAATGAGCTTTCGTATTAATTTTCAGCAGTGAAATAATTTCTTTTGCAATCATGCAGTTTCGGTGATAGTTATATTGCATCATGTCTTTACTACATATCTGCGAGAAATATTTGTATGCCAGTTATTCGCAAAACATTTAGCAAAAATGAAATATTTATAATGAGAATATTAAAAGCACTACCTAAGCGAAACAGCGCTCACTCTGAACGTTTCATGAACTGCAATGAATGGATTACATTGCAATGGTTTTATAAAGTAGGATAAGAACTCCATGACAGGGGTAGAAGCACAAGCTAGTTCTATAATGCATTTTAAAAAAGGATGTTAAAGGCCGGTACGCTGGGTACGTAATTCAACATGCATTTGATATTGAGGGAAGACAATACCAAGGTGAAAGGCTATGAGAAAGACGATATTCGGAAGAAAAGCATTTCCAACTACAGCTCAACAACACGAAAACAACACTCATACAAAAAATTCACAAAGAGGAGAACAAAGGAGACGGAAGGAGTATCAAACAACAACAACAACAACAACATGATCATCAGTCCTTATGGTGCATGGGAGGTGAAGGAATACAGAGAGATAGATAGATAAAGTGATAGAGATATATATAGAGAAAGAAAGATACAGAAAGGCATGCGAGTGCATAATGTGGAGCAATATACGGGCAGAAAGCAATGAAAGGGCTGAATTACCTTTTTCAATGCTTCCACATACCAATCTACCAGGTCAGTCATGTGCTGCACCAACAACATAAAGGACTAGGTGTCAGAAATAGGCTTAGCAGGGAAACAACACTTCCAAAAATGGGGCTTTTCTAAGGGAGTCAAAACAGTCAAGTAGACCCTTTTCAAGAAACAAAAAATAAAGAAGAGCACACACAAAAGACCAATCATGACTGTTTCCATAAAATTAAAAGAAAATAAAAAGAAAAAGAACAGTCTCAGTTCAGGCAAAACAGAATTTTTCATGCTCATCTGCAGAGATGCTCATGCAGATGCTGTTATCATTCGTCACCTTTAAAAATCACTTGCTGTGGGGAGGATCACACTGACAGGAAAGCGTCGCATCAATATTTGAGCAAACAAAAGAAATTTTGAAACAAATCTAACCACACGTACATTTTAAAATAAAAAAATACGAAAATTAGAAGCTTAAAAAGTATAGGGCAAATAATTTTTGTTTTTAATCTTTCAGTCAAACTTTGTTTTAGTGAACTGCAAGTTATTGTTTTTAGCACAACTAATTTTTTTCGGGATGAATATTTTGGGAAACCATTTTAATTTTCGCAATCATTATAAAAACTGAAATTTAAAATGTACAAGGGCCTTTGCACGAAACGAAATTGGATATTAGGGTATAATTTTGGATGCTCTAGAAATTGAGTTTTTTTTTTCAAATTTGGTAGTTTTAAAAATACAAGAGATAGTTAATATCGTTCATATAATACGTCAGTGCAATCTTTTCATATTTTCTTCGCTTTTTGACTACTTCATAGCTATAACAGTTAGTACAGCTAAAACCTGTTTACTTTTTGTTTGTTAATAACTACAAACGTGTGAATCTTTTATATAGGGAAAAGTTAAAATTGCAGCCTGAATTCGCTCAATTTATAACGAGCAACAAGTATTCACTAAAAAACATTCTTCTTCCTTGTGGATAGAATCCTAAAAATTGTAATCATAAGGAAATGGCATGAAGACGAAACGTTGGTCGAAATTCTAATTTATGGTAATCACAGGATTCAAATTCCTATTTTTGCGCTTTATTATTTTGGGGGAGCGTCTGCTTATATGTGTGCAATCATTTCTAGTTTAAGCGTTTGAATTATAAAGATGGGGAAAAGATCTTGAATTCCGGCTGGCTGCAAAAATGTTTTCCATTTCGAACGGAAAAGGTAAAATAATACTGCTACTTATATCTCATTATGCAGGAGTTAGAAAATTATATATTGAAATAAATCTATCGTCTGAAAGTTTCAGAACGAAATCCATAAATCAATTGTTTGACTGGTTTGTAGTGATCCTAATGACAGGCGTAAAATATTGTATTCCGACTTTATAGGTAAAAATGTGTGTTTTTTTGTTTAGAGGTTTTACGGCCTCCACGAGCTTTGAAGTCTACAACAAACAATTCATGACTGATTTAGAACAAGTTGTTGGAGGGCACAGCGAGAGCTGGGGCCTGAGGAACTTGAAAACAAACGCAACAACCATTCTTGAAACGAGTTTCGCAAACAGAACCACAATCACGACCCTATATGGGCGAAAGACAGTTGTCTATGTATGCAACTTCTTAAAAATCAGTATGTACCCTAAATTATCAGCTACAGATTTGCTTTACATGTACTTCTCGTAGCATAATATAATCACATATATGAGTATGATCCAAGAACTTGCTGACAAGGGAAGTGTGATTAAAGATGAACAAGAACTTGCTGACAAGAGAAGTGTGATTAAATATGAACAAAAACTTGCTGACAAGAGAAGTGTGATTAAAGATTAACAAGAACTTGCTGACAAAGAAGTGTGATTAAAGATTAACAAGAACTTGCTGACAAGAGAAGTGTAATTAAAGATTAACAAGAACTTGTTGACAAGAAAAGTGGGATTAAAGATTAACCTACAGTAAACAAAATTAATTTACCATGCTTTTACAAGAACTGAAGAATTTGAAATGATCAGGAAAATTTAAAAGTACCTGATGCCAAGGTATCAGGTATTTCTGAATTGGGACAGAGATATCAAGCAAGGCCCAAATTGGAGAAGAAAATAATGGACGAATAAACTTGGCTGGAGCTCATTTTAAAAGAAACAGTAAAATTTTCAAATGCAACTTACCATTATTTTCTTAACAAATGTTATTTAATCAATGCCTCCTTCCGGTTCTTATTTATAAATTAGAGACACGGAGATTAACTAAAAATGATAAGCAGAGGCTGTGGGCAGCTAAAAGGAACATGAATAGGTTCGTGCTTGGTGTAACCAGGAAAGTTTAAGAGGAACTCATGATCTGAAACGTTGATCACATCATGATCGAAATAAAGATTCTCGAGTGGCAGTGGAATGGGCATAATGCTAGGAGAATTGACCACTGCTGGACAACTGAAATACTAGACTAGATACCAAGGGACAGGAAAAGAGCAAAAAGGTGACCACGTGGGAGATGATAGATGGAGGAAATTCGAAAACATGCCGGAGTAACATGAAAGAGAATTATTCAAGAAAGAGAGTTGTGCAAGAGGCTTGAGGAGACCTTTCATCAAAAAGAGTATTGAGAAATGTTATTGTTAATGATAACGATGCATATCTTAAAAATCTTTAGATCGAAATTACTATTCTTAGCTCTTCACGAAGAAATTAACTTCTATTAACATCTTGGTGATTTCATTTAACGCCATGTATGATAATTAGATTTTAGCCTTACGTAAAAATGATTGTGATCACCAACTTGCTGTAGATGTCTTTGCTTGTGAACGTACAACAAAACATTGAGAAGATAATTTCTTTTCCTTCATTTGGCTTCCTTCGCCAAGGCAGTAGAAATGCAGCTCGTCGTCTTGAAGGTTTCCAGTAGAACGATGGGTAAGCAGCTGCTGCGTACGAAGGTAATTTCTCAGCCACAGAATTACCTGCTTTTATCACCTCTTCTGTAGAATACGTTAACACCACTCTTCAAGATTACCCGTTGTAGAAAGCGTTCGGGGTGAAAAAAAGTGTCTCATTTAAACTCCTTCATCTCATCTGTGAAAATAAGTTCTGCCGCGAGAATGTCAATGTCTTAAAGCACATCTTCTGGATCATATACGCTGACTTAATGTGGTAACTAAATATTCTCCCCTCTCTATTACAACAATTTTAGCTTCCAGTGCATATTTTTCCATCTAAATTACCAGCTCAAAGTGGAAATCACCTGTTCGAAAGCTAGTCATATTGAAGTGAAGTGAGAGTTTCTGCAAAAACTTACAATCTTTAAACTTCAGCTCTCAGCTTAAAATCGGAGCAGCACAACTTTTCTATCATCAGGCTCCACAACTGCTTCGCCCAAATCCATCCATTATTCGCTTTCGAACAGTTATAATTGCTTTGATTTTATCTTTATGTCATTCTTTGTTGAACAACAGTTTCCGCAGCTGCTTTGGCTTGATCCATCGATAATTCTCTAATGGCCAATCACAGTCGTCAAATTTCATCTATCGACCATTTTGTGTTTAACCACAGTCTACACAGTGGTTTTGATTTAATCTTTTGATCATCCTATCTTGAACAACAGTCTCCACAGATGCTTTTATTTCATCTATCGTTCATGTTGTATCGAACAACAGTCTGCACAGGTGCTTGTACTTCATCTATGGACCATTCTGTGTTGAACAACAGTTCCCGCAGTAGTTTTGATTTGATCTTTCGACCATCCTTTGTTCAGCAACGATGCTCACAGGTGCTTTAATTTCATTTATAGATCATTTTGTTTTGAATAACAGTCTTCACAGTAGTTTTGATTTAATCTTTTGATCACCTACTTTTGAGCAACAGTCACACTGCTTGTTGCTCAAAAGTAGTTGACGACTCGCACCGCCACATCACGAACGTTAGCGCAGGAATTAGGGTGTGTTGCGCAACAACCCGTGTCAGCACGTACCGTTCGACGTCGTCTGCAGGAGCGGGGAGTTGACGCACGGCGCCCATTGCTCCGATTACCATTGACGTTACACCACCAGCGAGTGCGGCGGCAGTGGGCCGTTGAGCGCCACACCTGGATTACGGAATGACACGACATTGTCTTCTCCGACGAATCCCGCTTCTGCCTGCAACACCACGATGGTCGGATCCGCGTGTGGCGACACCGCGGCGAGAGACTGTGTGACGCATGCATTATGCATCGCTATACCGGTCCGTCGCCTGGCGTTATGGTTTGGCGCGCTATTGAATATGACACCCGCACCCCTCTGGTACGCATCGTTGGTACACTCAACAGCCACCGCTACATCTCCGACGTTTTGGAGCCTGTAGTCCTCCCTTACCTGCAGGACCTGCCAGCGGCCACGTTTCAACAGGACAATGCGCGCCCGCACGTGGCACCCATCGTGCAACAATTCTTCACGGCCCACCAGGTGTCACTGCTGCCATGGCCCGCCTGTTCTCCCGATATGTCGCCCATCGGACACGTCGGGTCGCTGATTGGCAACCGAGTGGCCCGGCAAGCACCACCCGTGGCTACGCCTGATGAACTGTGGCAACGTATGGAAGCAGCCTGGACCGACATACCCCAAGTCTACATCCAAAGCCTCTTTCGTTCGATGTCGCGGCGTGTAGCGGCCGTTATTGTCAGCCATGGGGGCCACACGAACTATTGATGTCTGCGTGTTCCGCAAGTCGCACGGGCCTGTAAGCTCAATCGTTTTATCTTTGTATCTGTTGTTATGTGTCCAGTAAATCTGGTTTTGCTATCTCGTGTCCTTTTGGTTTTGCATTTTGGGTGACAAGCAATGCAGATATAGCCTATACGAATAGCAATTGAAGAGCGTACTCTCTCTCTAATTTCTGAAGTGTTCAACAAGCAGATACATGCATCGCCGTGGATTGGCTTGGCATGTGCATTTCCTTCGTTGAAGAAACCTGAAGTCTCTTTCAGATGGTACTTCTACCCAATATTCATCAAACAGCTAGGCAGCTGTTCTTTTCCTTCCTTTTTTTTCTCTTTAATGTTGACAATGTTTTTGTTAAAAAAAGTTTCAGAATCTTCAGTTTGCATGGCGACCTGCTTCAAATGTACATATTGTTCAAGACCACGAATTTCTCGTTAGCTTTTGATGCAGCAAGTGCTGATAAGCAAATCTCACAGCATGCCTCTTTAACTCGAGCACACTATTTGTAGCTTGTCAAAATCTATTGCATTTAATTAAACTTCATGTGGTTCACAGATGACATCGGCGAATTTCCGCCCAAACTGTTCATCGTTATTGGCAGCATCGAGGTGTTGCTAAGCTAATGAAAAGCAGTTTTCTAACGAGACGGATATTGACTTAGTAATAACAACAAAAAAAATTATATTTGTGGGCGGTAAACAGACTGATGAGTCCTGCTTATTGTACTTGGATTTTGAATGCACAGGAACATTGCAGTGAAATTCCTTACCCCAAAATTTTCGCTCTTTTTTGTTCCCTTTTTAGGGGTTCACTTTCAAAAATTCTTTTGAGAAAAAAAGTGGAAAATGAAAGGGCGTTAGAGCCAAAGGCATGCTAATTAGCCAAAAACTGCAGGTCAGTGTCCGTAAAAAGAATTTTTCGAAGAGGAGTTGAGGCAAGAAGTTAAGGCGGATTTGCGAACGAAATTTTATTAATAAAATATTCAAACGATTCCATGATTTCAAATAATCGTCTTCTTGTGATATACGTAAAGCGTAACATACGAGTGGATTGGAATATATACAGTAAACACTACAAGATGAATATAAACTTCTGTTATTCGTTGGTGTAAACTTCTGTTACAGTTTAACACGAAATGAGAAGAAAATAAATGTAATGCGCATAACTATTATGTGCATCGATCGTTAAGTTCGCAAATTAAGAAGCAAAGTAAGAATCCTGACATGTTTCTCCTTAAAATTTATATAGAGAGCATTTCAGCATTTTTTACTTAGCTGTAAAATGTTTTAGTCAGAGGTGCTGGTTTCCGGTTAATCGATCGAGCAGGGTCCTAGTTCGATTCACAGATGAGGTAGGTATGGTATGCTTCTCCTACGGTGTGTTTTCTCTCCCTTGAATGGAACCATTGGCCATAGATTAGGAACGGACAACTGATTACAGCTGTAACAGTTACTTATGATGGTCACTAAACCCCGAAACTAAATTATATATCATAAGGCTAAAAATTTTTTTAATGCAATAATAAACAGATGACAAATGTGAAAGCCCCTATTTTGGCAAATAAAATATCAATTTCAGATAATAACAATTTTTGCGTCGGAGTTCACTGCCATCCCGGTGGCCAGGCGGTCAGAGACGCGAGCTTCTGGGTAACCTTTCAAGCTGAGCTCGAGCTCTGGATGGGGGAACGAGAGGTGTTTTTGCCCAATGGCCATGTCTCTTTCCTGTAACCAGTAGAGGGGACTCTCTATAGCCCTAGATACTCACGGAGGGCCTTAAATGTAGAACTAAATTATTATTGTTATTAAAAACAGACTTCGGAAGCGAATTATCATTATTATTATCGTTAAGGACTGACCCAGAAACAAATTTTCATCATTATTTATAACAAACCATAAAAAAAATATCGTTCTTATTATTAACGTGCAGACCTAAAAAAATTATTAATATTAAGAAAAGATCCAGAAACAAATTATTAATATTAAGAAAGGACTCAGAAACAGATTATCATTATTATTAAGGACAGACCCAGAAAAAAATCATCCTTATTACTAAGAAACAAATTATTATTATTATTACTAAAACAAATTAATATTGTTATTATTAAGAGCTGGCCACAAAAACACATTATCATTATTATTAAGGAAAGACCCAGAAAAAAATCATCCTTATTACTAAGAAACAAGTTATTATTATTATTACTAAAACAAATTAATATTGTTATTACTAAGAGCTGGCCACAAAAACACATTAACATTATTATTATTATTAAGAATAAACCTAGGAACAAATTATAATTATTATTAAGAACAGACCCAGAAACAAATTATTATTATTATTAAGAACGAACCCAGAAACAAATTATCATTATTATTAACAACAGACTCCTCTCAAAATTATCGTTATTATTAAGAATAGACCAGAAACAAACGAGCGTCAGTATTAAAAACAGACCTAGAAACAAATTTTCATTATCATCATTGTTATTGAGAACAGATCCAGGAAAAAATTTTCATCATTATTAAGAAAAGACACAAAAATAAATTATCATTATTATTAAAAAAAGACACATAAATTATCATTGCTATTAAGAACCGATAAAGAAACAATTTACAATAATTATCATTAAGAACAAACCCAGAAATTAATTATCAATATTGTTAAGATTCGATACAGAAGCAAAATTGATAGTAACTATTATTACGAACAAATCCAGGAACAAATCATCATTAATATTAAAAGAGGAAAAGAAACAAATTTTCATTATTAATAAGAACGGCTCCAGAAATAAATTTTCCATCATTATAACAAACTCAGGAAAAAATTACTATCATTATTATTGAAAACTGATCCAGAAACAAATTGCAATAATTATTGTTAAAAATCGATCCAGAAGCAAATAACAATAATTATTATTTAGAACAAACGCAGAAAAAAATCATCATTACTACTAAAAAGGCCCAGAAAAAAAATACCATTATTACTAAAAAGGCACAGAAACAAATTATATATACACTATCTACCAACAAGTAATTGGACACCCCTGCAATCGACGATATCTGCGTTCCTGATACACGTCACGGCTGCCGCCGTTAAACATCGTGTGGGAAAAACAACGCTACCAGTCGCATGCAAGGTGCCACGCAGTTCAGAGCTCTCTGATTTCGAGAAAGGTGTAATCGTCGGGTATCACGGAAATGGCGGATCCATACGTGACATATCCAGCGAGTTGAAGTACCCAAAATCGACAGTGGCCTACGTGATTGGCAAGTGGAAGATGAGAGGTGACTGTCGGAATGTGCCCCGACCCGGCAGACCCACAAAACTGGGAGTTAGAGACCGACGGGTGCTGGCCACAGAAATTCGAAAGAATTACACCAAATCGATAGGCCACATCCGCGAGGAGTTTCAACAGGCATCCGGGAGTGTTCTTTCGATGAATACCATCCATGAGGAAGCCCATCTGCTCGGTTATCATGGACGTGCTGCCGCCCACAAGCCTTTGATCAGCAAGTCAAATAGCGCTGCTCGGCTACCGTGGTGCAAAGAACGTCGACAGTGGACCGTTTAACAGTGGAAACGGGTTCTTTGGAGCCGCGAATTAAGGTTCACCCTCTACCGTTCGGGTGGCAGGGTCTGGGTTTGGCGTCTGCCTGGAGAACGCATCCTGCCGGAATGTATTGTGCCAACTGTGAAGTTCGGCGGTGGTGGAATTATGCTATGGGGGTGTTTCTCCTGATATGGCACGGGACCCTTGGTCGCAATTCATGGTAGACTCAACGCCGAGACCTACTGCACCATTTTGGATGACAATGCGCTTCCTACGTTGTGGCAGTTTTACGGGGTGGACCCATGTTACTTTCAGGATGACAATGCCACTTGTCATGTTGCGAGGTCCACCATGGCTTGGTATAGTGACAATGGGGTTAATCGAATGGACTGGCCTACGCAGAGCCTGGACTTTAACCCTATCGAGTACCTCTGGGACGAGTTGGAGCGTCGACTTAAGGGGTGCCCCCACCGTCCGAAATCAGTGAAGGAACTGACCTGTCTTCTCCAAGCCGAGTGGAAGAAAATACCGCTAGCCGTCGTACAACGCATGGTTGAGAGTATGCCCCGGAGGGTCGCAGCTGTAATCGCCACTCGTGGAGGCTCCACCAACTACTGAAGGTGAATAAACTTCGTTTTACTTTGCTATCACAGGTGTCCAATTACTTGTTGGTAGATAGTTTATATACACTAACGGAAAAAAATCCCAACACAACGAAAAAATAGTTGTAGAGGAATGAAATGGCGGCAATACATTTGTATAGGTAACATATTTAATCGATTAAGGTTTCAAGATCACAGCTTAATGTAAGCGCGAGAATAGCCATTTTAAATGTGAAAGTCTGGTACATTAATAACCGGTGTAACCGCCAGAATGTGGAATGCAAGCACGCAAACGTTCATGCATTGTGTCGTACAGGTGCTGGATGTCAGTTTGTGGGATGGAGTTCCATGCCTGTTGCACTTGGTCGGTCAATACAGGGACGGTTAATGCTGGTTGGAGGTGACGCTGAAGTTGTCGTCCAATGATGTCCTATGCGCGCTCGATTGGTGAAAGAACTGGTGATCTAGCAGGCCATGGCAACATGTCGACACTCTGTAGAGCATGTTGGGTTACAACAGCGGCATGCGGGCTAGCGTTATACTGTTGAAAAACACCCCCTAGAATGCTGTTCATGACTGGCAGCACAACAGGTTGAATCACCAGACCGACGTACAACTGTGCCGTCAGGGTGCGTGGGATAACCACGAGAGTGCTCCTGCTGTCATAGGAAATTGCTCCCCAGACCATAACTCCAGGTGTAGGTCCAGTGTGTCTCAGCCGCAGACAGGTTGGTTGCAGGCGCTCACCTGGCCTCCTTCTAACCAACACACGGCCATCACTGGCATCCAGACAGAACCGGATTTCATCAGAAAACACAACAGATCTCCACTCCGTCCTCCAATGCGCTCTAGCTTGACACCACCGACGTCGCAAACGGCAGTGGTTTGGAGTAAGAGGAATGCACGCTACAGGGCGTCTGGCTTGGAGCTGTCCTTCAAGTAACCGATTTGTAACAGTTCGTTGTGTCCCTGTGGTGGCAACTGCAGCTCGAATTGCTGCCGCAGACGCAGTACGATGCGCCCCGGCCATACGCCGTACACGGCGGTCTTCCCTCTCAGTAGTGCCACGTGGCCGGCCGGAACCCGGTCTTCTTGAGACGGTACCTTCCCTTGACCACCGCTACCAACAATCATGCACAGTGGCTACATTCCTGCCAAGTCGTTCTGCAATATTGCGGAAAGAAAATCCACCTTCTCGTAGCCCTATTACACGACCTCGTTCAAACTCCGTGAGCTGTTGATAATGGCTTCTTCGTCTTCTTAAAGGCATTCTTGACTAACATCAACCCACTACGTTGAATCTCAACGATAACTAACGCTCACGAACGTTACAGCGCGTATTTACAGCAAACCATCTTTGCATGTTCCGAGGGGCGCTACTAGCGCCACACGTATGCGCCGAGCGCGAAATTTGCATAGACGTCATCTTACAGATTTACTCTCACTGCCTACCAACTGTCGTTTATCTAACACAACCCATTCTCGGTGTTGGGATTTTTTTTCCGTCAGTGTATATTATTACAGATTCAGAAACAAATTTGACAAATTTATCCCATTATTATTAAGAACAGACATAGAAACAAATTATCGTTATTATTAAGAACAGACCTAGAAACAAATTATCATATTTATATTAATAAAGAAAACCCCAGAAACAAATTATGATCATTATAAAGAACAAACTAAGAAATAAATTATAATTATTAATAAAAGAACGGTGATATCCTCGCTAAGTTTGACTCGTCCGAAACCGGATTACATACTTACAGTAGTGAAAAATAATTAGAAATTTCATTTAGTTATCATGCCAAATAAGTGCTTTACATGAAAAAGACAACATTTTTTATAAGCTGTCTAATTGGACTTATTTGTTCTTACGTAGCTCGAGGAGAAAATATTAAAACTATCTCGGTGGCCGAGTAGTCTGGGGGTGGTTTTGTGGCTAGTCGTCCAAGCTGTGCCTGAGGGACGGATCTGTTCCTCTTTCTCGAAATCACTGACTTCAAACGGGCATCTACTTATAGCCTAAAGAATTGCTGACGGTGGTTGTAAAACCTCGTAACAAATAAACACAAAAATATATAAGAAAAAAAAACTACAAAAAAAAAAGATTAAAGAATTACAATGTGTACCTGCAAAATTACCTTTTAATTGAAAAAGTGTTAATTCAGAAAACAAAACTCTGAAGACAACATGAAAGTTCTAAGCACTAATTATGGCAATGGAATTTACAAAGAAGTAGAAACAAATATTTAGTTAACACTGCGCGACATTTTTGTTCACCGTGGAGTAAATGAAAAATAACTTGAATATGGCGTTTCATTTAGTATTTCCTTTCAGATGATTATTGCCGATATATGATTGAATCGGAGCTTTCAAAAGAAGAAATAATTCTTTCATAGTTTTTGGATATGTTGTACATTATCGAAAGTTTTGGAAAATTTTCATGTAGTTTGAAGCAAATTGACTTTTGTAATGGATAAATGAATTTCAGTAATAGATAAAAGATTAGTTAAAAAAACGAATTAATCTCATTGAGGCTTCAGTAGCAAAATGAAAATATTTCCAAGTTTGTGATTGGAAAGAATGAATGCACACGAGACGTACAAGCATTCTTATAGGATATTCATCTGATATTCAGTCTTATAGAATATACATTTGATGAAATATCTTATCAGATGAATATTTTATAAGGATGAATATCAGATGAATTTCATATAAGAATGAATATCCTATAAGAATGAATTCACGCGAGACGCACAAGCACCAATATCCTATCAGATATAATATAAACTTAGCTCTTAAATATGGAATTCATTTGCAGCTGAAAGAACACTAAATGGTTTACTTTATGAGTATGAAAATATAATATGCTTTGTAGACGATTTCACTTTTAAAGTAGCAAGAAAGAAACGAAAATTCACGTGGTTAATCTGGCGATTTCGTCAAGATAAAGAAAACAAGGAGAGTAATACTTCAGAACGTGAAAATGAAGGCACACTACTTGAATGTCTTGACTTCCTTTGGAATTATATGAAATCATATTTATTGCCCCTTACAAATAAAATACATTTACAGCTCAGAAGAGCAAAGTTTGACTGTGCATGAAAAAAGCAAAAAAAAAAAAAAAACAGAAAAAATACATTTTATTTGCAATCTTCAATCAAATAATTTACTGTAGCAAAAATGTATCAAAACAACTGTTTAAAAAGGAACATCATTATAAAGACACCACTAAGTTAAGATGCAAATAAGTCACATGTTCATAACGTCAAAAACATTTTTTTCTTTTAAAATGGTTCATTTAATCTGATAAATTTTCAAGAAAATTCAGCATTAAGGACATTTCAGGATAAAACGTAAAAGGGTTATAACATTCTTCGTTGTTTAACCCTTTAACCGGATGGAACGAATTAACTCGGGGTTAACTAAATGACCTGAAATCATCTCGAAATAGTATATTCGCTAAGATGTGGGCTGGCTATGCTTGGGACGAATGAACCTGCGCATCAAAAAACGTTGCTTTCCCTTAGCTTTGATATTCAAACTGGTCATTTAAGGGGATGACTGACACTAATCCTTTCCGACTGATTACCTTCTGAAAGGGTTGCAACAATGGCGAGGAGCCTAAGAAAAAAAGCGATGTTTGAGTCACTTGAGGCATGATGTCTGTGTCAGAGGGACCAGCCCTTCCCCAGCATGCCTGGGATCATGAAGCACAGAATAAAGGACTAGAAGGGAGCGATTATCACTTGCGACAGGTTTATGGTAAGTATTGCTCAAATGTGAAAGAAAAAAAAAGAGTTATTTTGCTGTTGCTTTCATAAAACTAGGTCGATGTGCGAACATTTCTATTTGGAGAGCGCAGAAAATGTTTGACACTAATTGATCCAAGTACATCGGACGCTTGAAAGGGTAATAGATGACTAACTTTACCTAACTTTAAAAGGCTTCCTTGTTTAACCAATGAAGCCCTTTGATTTGTCGTATTAAATTCTATCAGCACGTTATTTTATGTTAAGGTAGCTGCAATTATTACATGCAACAAACATTTAATCTCCAGCCTTGAAATGCTTGATTAGGGTAGTGAAAAAATATGAACATATTAACAGGATATCCGGTTAAATACTTGAGAAAGAAATATGCTAATGAAGACTTTAGAAATGCTGTGCTTTCTTAGTACAGAAATTAGGGAAATAGAGGAAGATTTTTTGCTAGTGTTCTGAAAAGCATCCTAAAGTGCAGCCGTTACTTGAAGAAGCGCAAATCAATCCGTCAAAACTAGCGGAACTATAACAAAACGTTAAGAAATGGTTACTAAGTTCAAGCCTGCCATTGCCTTTATGCAACTCATTCCCTGAATACCATAAGTTCGTATCACCTGCGCTATTTTGAACCCCAACAACCGTATGGACGCCATGTTTATCCATTGTCGCTATGCCTAATGAGCTGTGACAGCCAGATGCATGCAATATGTGAGTGTAGTGAGTTCTAATGCAATCACGGGACACCTATCTTTGCGATTCAAAGTATGATTGCGAAAATTTTACAAAACTGTAGGCTAGTTCACTTTCTTATCCTACGTAATTTGGCAGAATTTCTTTGTGTGATTGGAGCCGATATCAGTGCTTTAATTCTTTTGTTAAACGGTGGCTCACATATTGTAGATGACAAATTTCATTTCCAAAATCTGTGGTGAGGACTGCACAAGAGGCAAAGATATTTTCTAAACATATATTCATTAATACGAAAAACAATTTTCAACATGCTGTATCAATCATTGGTTTCTTTGGCATGCCAAAGCAATTTTGCCATAGCGGAATTTCAATTTAGTTATTTCTAGAAAATGAATTACTTGTTCAAGTTCTTCCACTCGTAAGAATAGAAACGGTGTTTCTGTTTCTCTCTGGTTAGAAGTCGTCGTAAGCTACCAACATTTAATCACTCAGTTGATACAGGGTCTCTGTTTATTACTTGAAGGTTCTGAATTTTACATATAATTGTTTATTATGCAAAATTCAGAATCTTCAACTACGCAGTACAGGAAAGGAGAAGTTGGAATTCACCCATAAAGGAATGCTCAGTGCTATTGAGTTTTAAAGCAAGCACGGGGCACCTATCGTCTGCGATTTAAAGTACGATTGCGAAAATGTTGCAAAAATGCAGTTGATTTTCTTATCCAACGTAATTTGGCAGAATTTCTTTGTAATTGTAGCCGATATCAGCGCTTCATTTCTTTTGCTAAACGGTGGCTCACATATTGTAGATGACAAATTTCATTTCCAAAATCTGTGGTGAGGACTGCACAAGTGAAATGGAAAAGATGTTCTCTAAAAATATGTTTATTACGTAAAAATAACTAATAAGAAGAACAATTTTCAACAAATTGTACCAATCGTTGGTTTCTTTGGCATGCCAAAGTAATTTTGCCATAGCGGAATTTCAATTTAGTTATTTCTGGAAAATGAATTACTTGTTAAGGTTCTTTTACTCGTAAGAATAGAAACGGCGCTTTTGTTTCTCTCTGGTGAGAAGACGTCGTAAGCTACCAACATTTAATCACCCAGTTGCTACATGGTCTCTGGATTATTGATAATTGTTTATTATGCAAAATTCAGAATCTTCAACTACACAGTAGCGGAAAGGAGAAGTGGGAATTCACCCATAAAAGAATGCTCAGTGCTACATTCACATCATAGGTATTCTTCTACAGAGTAATATGTAAATTCTATTACATTTCTTTGAACAGTTCTTTTGAAGCTTTCGACTGACGTCACGGAACTGAAACCTTTTTCGACAGACGTCTTGAAATAAGTAATTGTGAAATTTAAGGATACAAAATATTTGTTTTCTTTCATATAAGAAATAAAAAGCTTATCTGCGTGCAACGATTCCATAAACCTTTTGAAATCACTTAACAAACCGGGATCATTTCGTACCTCAGGTTATCCCTAAAGGTCAAACTTTGTAAATTTTAGTAAGGGAGATCGTTTCTTCACCAATTAAAGTTTGTTTTGCTATTTATTTAACCTAAAAACTATCCTGTCTGAACCATTGGATAACATACGTTTCGGTATTTCCTCTTTTCAAGTACGCTCGATGGTTTCTGATACAATAAAAGGTAACACAAATTTTCATATTTATAAGAAAACCACAAACTGATCCCGCTTAACACGATTTCGAATAACACAAATTTACTCTAACGTGATTCGGAAAGTAAGGAAAAAGATCGTTTGACACAATGGATTTAACGTGATTTCTAAATTATAGGAGACATTTCAAAACTTGGAATCCATCACATTGGCAACACGAATCCTTCTCATTATTTCGCATTACACTGAAGTAGCAAACTTTTAGGAACACCCAGTAGCAATAAGATACATTGGGACGTATACTCTAATTCAGCGGTTCCCATTTGGTGGTTCGTGAACCCTCAGGGGTTTCGCAAAGGTGTTTCAAGTGGTTCGCGGTAAAAATTCTGTAATGGCGTCTCCATAAAATTACAATAAAAGTATTTTTTTTAAACCATAAATAAGTTTAAATGCATTAAAAGTTTAATTATTTTTTTAAGATGTTTGGGACACGTGTTGTTATATGAATGAGAGGGTGGTCGGTGCTGTATTACGTTTCAAAAACATCCTTGTGTGACGAAAGCCCGAAGCGGGGGACAGACTACTACGTGACATCACAAATTCACGGAATGGTTCATTACACTTGACTCTGACATAGAATGAAATAGATCAGTGTTTAGCTTGTGGGATGACCTTGCAGGGTGCGCACGTGCTGCTGCTGTTCACCGGTAGTATCAGAGTATCGAAAGTCTGTGTACCGTTAAGGTAACATTGGAGTTGTTGGAGCTTATGAAAATTTTGAACTTCAAGGTAGAAATACCTGCCATTAGTAATGTTTTACTGTGAGACCATGGATCACTGGGTAAAAACTGGAACCGTGGTAAAACGTCGTAATGAGGAGCAAAAGAATGAAATTCTTTCTTCAAACGTGCCCCATGATGATCTTCTGAAATCCCGTAAAACGCATTAATTGTTAAAAATTCCGAAACATTGCTTAAAAATGCTCAAGATATTGGCATTACATCTAGTACTAAAAAAGAAATACATTCAAGACTATATTAAATTTGGGTTTTCATTTACGCGAGGTGAGCACTATCCACGCACACAAGGTATCATTTGCAGCGAAGCCCTGTGGTTCGCGATAACGATATAATGTTGAAAGGGGTTCGCGGGTCAAAACGGTTAGGAATCGTTGCTCTAATTTAACCTTTCTATTTAGTTCTGTCGTCTTATGACAATTTTGGATTATTCTCTTTAAGCAAATGCTATATGTCTGAATGCTATATTTTCTCTCTCGAGGAATTTATCTTGTGGCAACCAGACGACAGGTTAACGTATGTGAAAACGGATGATAAGAGTGCTGATTTGAAATGTATGAGTGCGAGTTGATTTGTACGGAGGGAGTTGATTTGTATGAGAGATTTGATTTGAGACATTTACGCTGAATGTTTACGCTTCATTGTTCTATAGTACGAAGGGTTTGTCGAGAGTTGGCCAGACTTTACGAGTATACTGTGTCACGAGCACTTGAGTTATTCTAACGTTTAAAATCATTGTGATTGACTACGGATTGGAGTTATGTTCTGAAGCTGATGTTTGCTATGGTCAAGTTTATTACCTGAACTGAGAGTGTTGATGCATGATATATGCCTGCAAAGAGCCAATAAAAAGTGTGAACAAAGTAAGTAAGCCTTTTTAATTCACCTGGCCATTATTCTGTGCCTAATTAGCTCTTTCATGTGCAATTAAGCTATTCGGGACATTTCAGTAAACTTTACAATGAAGCCAGTTAATGCAGCAGGTTTACGTTTTAGCAAGAATGCTTTACAATGAAGTTACGTTGGGGTTTTAGTTGAATCAAAACAATTGCTAAGTAAATACACTATGGGGAGAAGGGGAGTCTCCGGACGCCAGTGTTTGTTATACAATATTAATAAAGGTTGGCTCACCTCTGGTCAGAATTAGATTGCTCACCCTCCGTGGCGCACTTTAAATGAGTTTCTGGTAAATAGTCGCAGGTATATTGCTCCCTTCTCCCACAAAGCAGTGGTCAGTTCAGACACAGAAATTGGACGTGTCGTTTTAGCTCGAATCTGACGTTCAAGTTCATCCCAAAGGGCATCTATAGGATTGGAGCTGGGGCTTTCAGATGACCACGCCAAATTCTGTACTCTCGTATCCTCAAACCATGTCGAAATGGAGAGTGCTTTACGGCACTGCGCATTTATCTTCCTAAAACAAGAATGCATCCTCTCTGTAAAACTGGTAAAGTGTGGAAAATGTGGCGTGTTTAGAATGTACCGGTACTTCGTGGTGTTCATTTTCCATTCACAACCGCCAACGGTCCGAGTCAATACCCCGAGAAACTTCCCCAAGACCATGACGCTTTTTTTGACGTTTTCTTGGAAGACTCCTGTTTCACTGTAGGTGAAGTTTTTGAGAACTGCTTCATGTAGTGTTCAGGAAGCCATATCTTCACGAACATTACACTTCATCTTTAATCACACTCCTTTACACTTGTCAGCTAGTTCCTGAATCAACCTCGTCAGTTCTTAGAGGTTATTTGCAATTGCATATCCAGAAAAACGAAGGTAGGCTAAGATATCTCCATCGCATTGGTGCACGAAAAAGTGTTAGGAAGAGATTGTCTAACCGTGAGACTAAAACTTCCCTTTTAGAAATTGGAATCTAGGAGATTTGAGTAAGTGAACTCGAGAGGAAAGTCAAACAGAGAAGTTTAGGGGGAGGGAAATATCATTATTTACGCTATTTGAATTTTTATACGTACTGTGTCCTTGAAAAAAAGAAATTTCGTACTTGAATTTTTATAGCTGTTATTAATGATGTTAACGTATTCATCTTTAGTGCCGCAGGATATGTTTTACTGTACTGCTAGATATACTAATTTATTTTTGAACATTTGGTTAAACATCAAACAGAAGTCATCACTCTTTCCACAATTAGAAGTGAGTCATGGAAAATGTGGATAAAGCGATGACCTCTCTTTGATGTTCCTGGTCCACGTCAAATGTCTGTATTTCTTTGGTTAAACATCACGACACACCTGGTGTTTTGGTAGGAATTATTTAGACAATTATAACTTCTGTAGGCTTACTTTAGACAATTATAACTTTCTGTACATGAATTTAGAAAAAATATAACTGGCTATATATAAGTGAAATTTAGACAAATTAGAACTTACTACATGTGTACTTTAGATAAATTAGAACTTCTTATTGTGTACTTTAGACAAATTAGAACTTATACATGTGCATTTTAGACAAATTAGAACTTATACGTGTGCATTTTAGACAAATTAGAACTCACTATTGTGTACTTAAAAAATCAAAATTTATTATTTATCACTTTAGATAAAATAGAGCTTACTATATGTGTACTTTAGACAAATCAGAACTTACTTACTATATGTGTACTTTAGACATATAAGATTTTACCATGTGCGTACTCTAGAAAAATTAGAGCTTACTATATGTGTACTTCAGACAAATTGGAACTTACTGTGTGTGTGCTTTTAACAAACTAAAACTTACTATATATGTACTTTAGAAAAATTAGAAGTTACTGCATGGGTGCTTTAGACAAATTAGAATTTACTATATGCGTACGTTGGAAATCAACCTACCGATTTTCGGCAAAATGTAATTGAAAATCGTGTGAAAAGCCAATAAAATAGACAAATAAGAACATACTACATGTGTATTTTAGACAAATTAGAACTTACTGTGTGGAATTTAGACAAATTTAAGCTTACTATATGTGTACTTCAGGTAAATTATAATTTGCTATATGTGTGCTTTAGAAAAATTAGAATTTACTATATGTGTACTTCAGGTAAATTATAATTTGCTATATGTGTATTTTAGAAAATTAGAACTTACTATATATGTGTACTTTAGACAAATTAGAACTTACTAGATGTGTACTTTAGGCAAATTAGAATTTATACATGTGTACTTTAAACTAATTAGAACCTATTATTGTGTAATTTAGACAAATTAGAACTTAGTATTTTGTTCTTTAGACAAATTAGAACCTACCATTGTGTACTTTAGACAAATTAGAACTTACCATTCAGTACTTTAGACAAATTAGAACTTACTATACATGTACGTACTTTAGATAAATTAGAACTTACTGTATACGTACTTTAGAAAAATTAGAGCTCACTACATATGTTCTTTAGAAAAATTGGAATTTACTACCAGTAATATGCGTACGCTGAAAATCAACCTACCAATTTTTGGCAACATGTAATTGAAAATCTTTTGAAAAACCAGTAAAATAAACAAATGAGAACTTACTACATGTATGTGAATCCTAAGGGGTCAGCCCCCAAACCGTCCGGGTCAACCCGGACCCTGAAGGTAGCGGCCGAAGCACTACCAAGCCCTCTCGGTAGTGCTAAAGGGCATAGCCCCGCTTCCGAGAACAGCCGGAAGGTGGAGCCAAAGCCAGGAGGAAACCGTCAAAGACGCTTCCTCCAGCGAAGGGCTCTAAAGCCGCTACACCCACGAAAAGAGTCTCCCCCTCGACTGAGACTTCTCAGTCAGCTCGTGGTGTAAGCACCACCTTGCCACTTCCGCCCATGGCAAGGAAGGGAAAAACACCACTACAGCCCGAACCCTATCGGGCTCCTGAGGGGTCGTCCGCTGGTCCTCCAGAGACACCTTTGGAGGACAACCAGCATCCCAGGACACCTCCGGTGCTAACACCAGAGACTTTCTTGAGCCGCATTTTCACATTCATAGGGGAAGTAGAGTCCGTTCTCAAGGACTCGCGGGTCACTTCCTCAGGAAGAGAACAGGTGAAAGCGACTCTGAAGGGTATTGATAAGGCTTGTTACGAACAAGCACATCGGGCGACTTATCTTGAAGGCAGGCTGTCCGTTCGGCAGGAGTCGTGCTGCAAAGCCGACGCCAAAGAGATTTCCTACGCCGAAGTGGCTAGGAAAGGGGCTAGTACGGCGAAAGGGTCTTCGTCCGCCCCAATTGGGAATAAAAATAAGAAAAAGTCGGGAGACAAGAGACACGTGCTTTTGGTTTACCCCACTGTCGAGAGCGTGTCCTCAGAGGATGTAAAGAAGACCCTGAAGACTGCAGTCAACCCAACTAAACTGCAGATAAGGGTCAAGAGCATTCGGAGCATTAGGAAAGGTGGGGTCGTGGCGGAGTGTTCCTATACCGTTGACCAAGGATTGCACACTTCCCACGGCCCCACGAAAGAGACACCCCCGGTTGATAGTCTATGGGGTCAACGGAGATCTCTCAGGGAAAGAGTTCGAGGAGGCGGTTTGCAGGTAGAACCCAGAACTCGAGAACAGGTTTTCAGCCTGTTTCCCCATCAAGGGAAAAGGAGGTAGGGTCCACTGGGTGGCAGACGTGGAGCCGAAGGCCTTCAAGCAGTTGGTGAGGCGGAAGACACTGAACTTGGGTTGGTCAGTGCTCCGCCTAAAGGAATTTTTGCGGGAGGTCAGGTGCTTTCAGTGCAATGCCTTCGGCCATTTCCGAGGCAACTGCCCCGAGTCAGAAGCAAGGTGTGGCAATTGCGGTGAAGTTGGGCACCAGCACCACCAGTGTGCAGCCGCACCGAAGTGCAGCAACTGCACTGCTGCGAATGCCAAGTTCCGCCTGAAGTTCGACGTCTCTCACTCCAGCTTCAGTAAGACGTGTCCCAGTCTTATTAGGGAACTTGAGCAAAGGAAAAGCCGGGTCAACTATGGTTGACAGATGGTAGTAACCTCGGAGGTACATAGTTCTCGATATTGAGCTTTTTGGTCTACTGACCAAGGTGTTTCTGATGACCCTGGCCCGGGGTCATCACCATAGCACTGGCCCTAGTGCTGTGGACCATGTAAATATTTTCAATGTGTGATCAATGTGTTTCAGTGTTAAATATTTGTGAGAGGGGTGCATGGGACCCTCATATTTATCGTGCTTGTATTTTGTTTGTTACCAAATAAAGGACATTAGTCCCCCCAAAAAATTTGCGTTGGTGGGCGATCTCCTGGCCACGAGATGAGAAATTTTATTGAAAAGTTGCTTGCCCCAACTGCCCATGGCACGTCACACACACGGGTTACGACAGAAGGGTGTAAGGTACCGGTCCCGTGGGGGAGGCAGATCCCCACAGGTCTCTGGACCGAATCTGTCCAAGTGAAAGACTGTGGTTTCCGGTGACTGACGGGCTAGCTATCGCAGTGCCGTGAGGGATCCTATTACTCCCAAACTTTCGAGAGAGTTCAACATTTTCCTGCGAAGTCTACACTTAGACGGTGCAGATAAAGTCATCAGCTAGTATTACTACATATATACTTTAGACAAATTAGAACTTACTATGTGTGTAGTTTAGACAAATTAGAGCTTACTATATGTGTACTTCAAAAAAATAATAATTTACTATATGTGTACTTTAGAAAAATTAGAACTTACTGTATATATATATATATATATGTGTGTGTGTGTACTTTAGACAAATTAGAACTTACTGTATGTGCACTTTAAACAAATCAGGATTTACTATATTTGTACTTTAGAAGAATTAGAGCTACAATTGTGTAGTTTGGACAAATTAGAATTTACTGTATGTGTACTTTCAAATTCAGCCTACCGAATTTCGGCAAAATTTAATTTAAAATATTTTGAAAAAACCCAGTAAAATCTTGAAAAAAAAGGAACACGAAAAGATGTACCTAATTCTGTGGAATGAACATTTTTTTTTTGAAGAATGGGATTTGAGATAACGATCTTTGATTTGATCCTTTGTAGTTTTTGTTTTCGAAGGCAAGGTTACAGGAAAGACATTTAAGTATCAGTACGTTAAACAAATGCGTTAAGCTGTTCCCTCAGGTAAGAGAAGCTAATCGGAGAAATGTTTTTCAATTGACAGCAGGCAAAAGCACAAAGTGAAACTATTTTGGTGAAAATTGTAATGAGTCGATTTCTATTAAACATTCACGCATCTGGATCATGCTTTCCCAAATGTTAAACAGTTAAGCAGATTATTTCTTATAGATAGGCCTACATCAAATAATTTAGTAGACTCGTATTTCCGAAATAGAACTGCTTGTCTGAAAATGAATTTAGATGCAAGAAATTAGCATCGATATAAATCAATACAAAAGTTTGGAAACTAAATCACCTTGATCAAGTACTTTGTAATATTAACGGAGCAGGAATTATTTTTAATGTTTATTACAAATGATTTTAAATCAAGAAGTTGTTGGAAAATTAAAGGGGAAATAGTCATTAGCTCCTGATAATAAAAACGTTTGCATTGAATTAATAGACATATCGCACAATTTTAGAATTCCACATGAATTTGCAAAATACTAACAAATGAAGTCTGAATATAAAAATTTCCTTTATATAGATCGCTCCCTAAGGCCTTAAAACGGTTATCCGAGAATCAGTAGACTTCATATAAAACAATCTGATATTAGTCTGTTGCCATTTTTCATCGTGTTTTATGAATTTATCGAATAGCAATGCTTCAGAATGCTTATTATTGACGTCTTTGCAATTGAATGTCTTTTTGACTGCTTAAATTTGTTTGTGGCCGCGAATTTCAGGCATAGATTAACAACGACCTTCACGATATGGAACCGTAAAAACAAGCGAAGTTTTTCAATAACACTGTAAGCTCGGGCTATGGAACTGCGGAATGTGTGACAAACCATCTGCTTTGAAGCTGGAAATGTAAGGAAGGTGGGAAGACAGGTTTGTAATTGGGTCATAGTAGCACCTGCAAACATCATCTGTATCTTCTCATGCGCATGAAGAAACTGTAGTATTTAGATGACTTTTCGTGCATAATGTTGCTAAAAAAAGTAACCAGTTTCAAATAACCGTACTTTCTATTTCAACGGTAATAATTTCCTATTTTTTACCCAACTTTCCAGAATACGGAGAACATATTAAAATTCTAACTAAATTTGATTTAATTTTTTTGCCAGCATATAGACCTCAAGATACTGCTACTTTGTAATATCTTGAGGTCAAGTAGCAGTATCTACAAGATACTACTGCTACTTGTAGGTGGTGTAGTGGTTAGCATACCCGGGCGTTTTCTGGGAGAGGCGGGTTCGAGTCCCGCTCCAGGACGATGAAAATTTTGAAGTTTTCGGATATTATCTGACTTATCATCCTTGTCACATTTACGCCAAAAATCGGATTGTCATCTTCAAAATTTGTATTATATGGCGTAATCCCGTATTTCTTTCATGATTTATCTGCTTCTCCGGGCAAACACGGGATAAGATTCTTAACCTCCAGATTGGCTAAACATGAATTCCGGTTGCTTCGACTAGCGAATCTTGTGATGGTTATATTTAAATTGATCGGAAACTTGAAACTTGGTCGTTCTGGGTGGTGTAGTGGTTAGCATACCCGGGCGTTTTCTGGGAGACGCGGATTCGAGTCCCGCTCCAGGACGATGAAAATTTTCAAGTTTTCGAATATTATCTGACTTATCATCCTTGTCACATTTACGCCAAAAATCGGATTTTCTTCTTTAAAATTTGTACTAAGTGAGATATTACTTTGGAGAGGAGAGTTTCTCATTTGATTTTCGCTAAGTAACGAAATTAGAATAAATATATTGACCCTGTGCGTGCGGTTGCCAGAATAATTCCTCTGACTTAAGACTTCAGTTAGAGTTTTATATATGAGTCACTTTCTTCTTTCTCTTTCGATTCTCGTACGTGAATTGATATTGCATTGTGACTTGTGCTGTCTGGTACGAACTTCAACTCTAGAAAACCCAGATTGATTTTGACATAATTTTGCTTATACAGTCGCTAGGAGATTTATGAATTACTCCTGAATTTAAAACAATTTGCTAAATTAATTAAAAATATGTTTTCTGATTACTCACAGATGTGTGAAATTCTTCTAAATCATTCAGAAAATGTTTCATTTAAAGAAAAGGCTTCAGTGTGGACATGGCAGATGTTTCAAAGGGAAAGAAATTGAATTTTGTATTCTTGTGCTGCTTTGATATCTTCTGGGAACACTCCAACTGTGATGTAAGCAAATGACAGTGCTAATATTTTTGTTTCTATAACACGGTGATTCAGCAATCCCTTTTACTCACTTTCGGAAGGTTTAATTCGTTCAGAATACGATATTAGAATTTACATTCGAACTAAATCCCATATGAACTCCACCTTCTGAATTTTCTGATCTTAATCTGCACTCTAATTTAACCTATTCTTTTGAGTTTCCGGTTTCTTAGGTAAATTTCATTACTTTCTGGTTAAAGATTTTCTTATTGAACGGAACATTACTTCTCCTAACATCTTGGCAGGGCTGACAGTGAGACAGGAGAAAATAAATAGAACTCATTGCATGAAAACAAAGGTGGATATGTGGGCGATATAGTTGTAATAGCGAAAGGGGTGGACTCTTGCTGTAGATTTATGTGAAGCAACGAATAACTTGTACTTATATGCTTGAGATTTATATATGTCGATAGAAGAGGTTACTATTATAAACGTCAGCATAGATAAATTACGACTTGGTGAAATAGCGCACTGGTGACCTGAAGCTTTCAGTGATTGGAAAATAAAGAACAACTTGGTGTTAACGTAAGTGATGACTCTTTCATTCTGGCCGTTTATTCACTTAGTCATTTCTAGTGTGAGATCTAAGTTGAAGGAATTAATTAAGGGCATTAGTTTATTCATTCCTCAACGAGTTAGGTAAGGGCACTACAGCTAATTCACTCAATAATTTCAACAACGTCAAGCAATAAAACACTATAACTCTTACACTATATTAGGGTCGCCACTGAGATCGACAAGTGCAGTTTGTTTAAACGTCAACGCTGCTAAAAGATGAAGTTTGAAATTTCGGAGATTTGCCTATATCGAGAATAAGAAATAAGCAGATCGAAAGTAGCTGGCAGGTAACTTAAGGAAACGATAACTGGGGAAAAGCGGATATCGATGCACTAAAAACTGAATGCAGATCGTTTTTCAATAAAAAACATTGTCTCTCTCTAAAGATTTTACATAAAAAAATATAATGGCTACCAAATTTTATCGTCCCCCGAGTTTTTATCAAATATATACCTTGACGTATGTCCTTTCCGTGTCAATGAGTTCCATTATTACTTTCCTCAGTTTCTCCCCATCAGATAGCTGTTTGGACTGAATGAAAGGAATACTTGCTGATCCGCTGCTGGCTGTACTGGCCCCACCAAGACTTGAGCTTCTTCTCTCCAATGGAGCTCGGCAATACTCGGTAACTGTGTCAGCAGTCTGTTGAGACGAATTTTTGGAAACAACAGAAATCATTATCGCAGTATATTATGATGCAAAACAATCAAATGAACTCAGATCGATTTTATGATTAAACCGTAGGTTAGGAAATAACAACTAAAGTATGGCTTACCAAAGAAGAAGCAGGACGATCATGACATGCAATGTAAATATTCCAGTGATGTTTGTAATTCAAAATAAACCAAAATGTAGTTATATAAAAGTTCAAAAGTGAAAATACACCATGTAATAAAATATATAAGAAACTAGAAGTTTCTATCAGTTATTTATTGGCGCAACAAATACATTTACACAACGCTGAGCTCTGGCGCCTCTCGGGGCAGCATTTTCAAGGCGATAAACTTATACGATACACAATGCAGAATAAACAAAATTGAAATTCATTTATTTACTGCTTTGAAAATACTCATTTGATGTATAGCACGCGCCATCGCATTCAATTAGTCCCGTGTATCATGGAGCACGGTTTGCATAATAATTAAATGTTACACTACACAGTACGCACACATAATACTTATCTAAAGTTGCGCCATACATTTTCGTTACAGACATCTTATCTTGTCAAAATCTCAATAGTCTCCTTCACTGCTGCTTCCCTTTGGGTGGTGTATCTGGATATGCAGTTTGAATCCTCCCAAACAGGGATGGTTGCATTGAACAAGACCTCCTTTGCAAGAGCAGTGACAGGCATTCCGTCTTTCATGTCCCTACTGTGCTCTTTAATTCTAGTCCTTGGTCATTCCTATATAAAACTTTACTGTTTCATCCGGATAACGTAGATTGTTTCATGCACTTGTGAATAATATTTCTTACATAATTTACATATCTGAGGTACAGGTGATTTATTACGCTACTAGGAAACATCTGATTGCTCCGCTGGAGGAAATCTAAACTTTTTCAGATTTCTTATCTTCAGATACTTGTAACTTCGTTGTCCTGGATGGTGTAACGGATTGCACGCTGGAACGAAAATCGGGAGATGAGGTTTCTATTTCCTCACTGGGGCAATGCGATTTTCAAGTTTTCTAAAACGATGTCACATGTTGAATTGCAATTCAGGCCCGATAATTCTTCATGTGCTTGTGAAGAATATTTTTTCCAAACCAAACTGTCATTTTTTTCACGAATGACAGGCGAACCTTTATTGCATTTCAATGATTTTTTCTATTACACAGAAACTCACGTTTGCTGTTACGGCATTCCCAACAGGTTTCTCTTGCCCGTATCTACTCCAGAGGAATAAGGAAGTACAGTGTAGTGTTTGTGATACCTCATCGAATTTCATTCGTTATGCCAAAATAAAAATTATAAAACAAAAATAAAAAAAAACATGATGGTAAAAGTCTTTGATTTTCACAAGTAAAATTACAAATAACAACGAAAACGTTACTGAGGTACGAATGCTAATCGAGTGGAATACACTACTTAAAAAAAATTAGGAGATATCTGCGTCAACATGAAGTGACGAAAAAAAAATCGCCGAACTGCACGTGTGTGATGAAAGGTCAAACTATGAGCTGCACATGCCAACAAAATGAAGGGGATCAGAACATGTAAATGAGCAGTACTGTCGTAACTGCACATTTTACCGAAGAGCAAAGAAAACAGGTTATAAGTATCACGCTCGAGCTGCAGTGTTTCAGCTGAGCAACATCTCAACAACGCGATTTACTGTTGGAAGCTCGCCAGACACAGAGGATAGTGTCAGAAGAAGCTGCAGTGTTTCAAAGAGTTATCAGTAGACTGTGGAGGATTTTACAGGGGACCGCAGAAGTATGAAGAAGACCAGGAAATGGTCGGCCAGAATCACAAAACAACCGCAGAAGTATGAAGAAGACCAGGGAAGGGTCGGCCAGAATCACAAAATGACCGCAGAAGTATGAAGAAGACCAGGGAAGGGTCGGCCAGAATCACAAAACGACCGCAGAAGTATGAAGAAGACCAGGGTAGGGTCGGCCAGAAACACAAAACGACCGCACTTGGAACTTGCTGGCTCGTAGGAACCGCCAACGGAATATAACTGAACTGTAACGCCTGTTTACTGCGGTTACAGAATGGCGCCCTTCCACACAGATCATATGCAATAGCTCCATGAAAAAGACTGTGTACTCGGTGATTAATGCTGAGCGTAACTCTCTACATAACACCGGAGAGTATGCTCAGAATGGGACGAACATTATCATGGTTGAAACCGTGAAAAGTGGAGGATGTTCAGTCTGCAGTCCGATAATCATTGGCCCTTCTCTGGCCCGAAACAGGAAAATGGAATGGTCCAGGTTAGAATATGAAGTAAATCTCATAAACATTTTTCAACAAAATCAATACGCACAAATGCGTACGCGCTGCTTGTGTTTTTAAGTTATCCCAACATCAATACAACGACTGAATAGCTCAACGAACTGAACCCCACAGAATACCGGCTCCAAAATTAGAAATTGCCTTTGAAACAAGTTCCCTTTGCAAGACTTCCTTGATGAGATAATTACGTATTTTGGAGCCAGCAAACATTACTATTTCTGAAAAATTTTCTCTGGATGATTGAATTGCCCTTTTTGAGGAAAAATAAGGAGTATATACCTATCCGCTAGGACCAGGACGGCCTATCTGAGCGCTCTTTCCTAAGAACAGCACTCATACTCTTGTGAGCGTCCAACGGGTTTGCTTGATATTACTGAATATATTCAAGTAATATCAAGTGTTCTCACTTAGATCAGGCGGTTCTTAACCTATGGGTCGCGATCCAAACTTGGGTCTCCGAGGCTTCCAAGATGGGTCGCCGTAGCTTCTCAGAAAAAAAATTAAAGTGTTAACTTTTTGAAATTTAAAATTTTAGAACTCCGTGTTTCACACACGTATAAAGAAATGGGATGTGAGTACACCTACTTGTTGTATCATTCTGAGGTCAGATGGTTGTCTCAAGGAAATGTTATTCAAAGAGCTGTAGCACTACGCAAGGAGATTGAAATATTTTTGACTGAAAAGAATCATCCCTTGACTTCAAAGACGCCACAACAGTTTGAAGAGCTTTCTGCAGTAATGCAACGGATCGCACTTGAACTATTGTGAGTAATGATTTTTGAAATTTGTTTTATGAAAGGTTTTAATGTCCAATTATTCATATTATTTGTCTCACAATATGTTATTATTCATGCCTTCCCACTATATAGATAACCCTAACCTACATAGATATCCCATTTGGTTGCGACACTGGTTTGACTGTAATTTCAAAAACCAAAACTTTTGTTACACTCCGTGTAATAATGAATTATTACTACACTTCTTTATTTTATTACATTAGCATTTTTAATTTCAAAGTAGACCCATGGGTAGCGAAATTGATCGTCTTTTTGATTTTAAGTCTTGTCCAAAAAAGGTTAAAAACCCCTGTCTTAGATCATCGAAAATACACAAATTATGCAGAAGTAACGTACCTATCGGGGGGACATGTAACGTGCCTATCGGGGGACCGGTAATGTCCTATTTGAAAACTAAGAGAAACACTGTAACACAAGAAATTTATTTCTTAATCAATTACATATTCGCAATCATTATCGATCTCAGTTGCCCATGGTAAAACCAAACTTTCAATGCCGTCTTTATAAGAAGACGTTGGCTGTGATCCAAAGCAGTCCGAGATCGCCGTTTTGACATCATCAACATTGTGGAATCTTTTCCCATTAAGAAAATTCTGCAGAGATCTAAACAAATGGTAATCAGATGGTACAATATCAGGGGAATAAGGGGAATGGGGCAGAACTTCCCAGCCAAAATCTCTGGTCGTCTGCCGGGTCCGTTTCGCCGTGTGAGGTCTCGCGTTGTCATGCTGGAGGACGACACCTTTTCTGTTGACCAGTGCTGGATGTTTTACAGTAAGAGTTTGCTTCAAACGGTCAAGTTGTTGAGAATAAAGGTTTGCCGTTACTGTCTGTCCGGGTTACAACAGCTCAAACTGAGCTATGCCAGCGGTGGTCCACCAAACACAGAGCAAAACCTTTTTTGGGGGTGTAGACCTGGTTTTGGCGTAGGAACTGGTACTGGTGTCTGACCTGGAGAAAGCCACTGGCTTTTTGCGTTTGCTGTTTACGTAAAGTACCCACTTTTCATCTCCAGTGACAATTCGATGGCGAAATGGATCCTTTTCCTGTCCGCTGAGCGAAGAGTTGCAAATGGCGGAACGCTGGGCTTTGTTGTCAGGTGAAAGTTAGTGTATGACCCAAACTCCTTGCTTGTAGACCTTCCCTATCTATTTCGGGTACTCTTGAACAATAGACCATGATGCATTAAAATGTTGGGAAATTCATCAATGGTTTGACGAGGATCTGATTCCACGGCTGCACGCAGCAGGTCATTATACAGCTCCATGGGCCTTCCTGCACGAGAGGCATCAGAGAGGTCAGAATTGCCCGACCGGAATTGTGCGAACCAACGCTGGCACTTGCGGACATTTAACGCATTCGGATAAACTGCGCAAATGTTATTGGTGGCCACGGTTGCATTGTTCCCCTTGTGAAATTCATACAGCATACACGACGAACATGGCTTTCCTCGGGTTTAACGTCCCTCATTTTGTTCTGCAAATCTGGAAGACAAAAACACCTACATAAGTTAAAGGCGAATAGTTCATTCTCTTGTACATGCACTTACTTTAGTTGAACATACATAAACTCATCCCAACTGCTCCCCATATTTAGCCCCCGCAAAAAACGACATTACTTTCCGGTCCCTGCAATGCTTCAGAGGTAGCGTGCATACAAAAACGTCAGGTTGCAGCGATAGTTGCAACCTGACGTTTTTGCATGCAAGATGTAGTTCAAGCGAGAGCATATCTGACACTGATGTGGGTTCGTATCCACCACTCGCTAATTTGGGCTCTTAACACTATAGTTCTGCCCCAGGAGCTGTCTCCGCAGCTTTCTCATTCATTTGCTCCCGGATGTGATGAATTCCATGAGCACTAATACTATTATGAGTCGTTTATCCCTAATTGGGGGCAACTGAATTTAGGGAAGGGATACTACCAGCCCTATATGATACACACACACTACGCATGTCTCATCCTGTACCCGAAGTCAGTCCCATTGCAGATGATTAGCCAGAAGCTTGCGCTTCTGATCACTCTGGCTGTTGTTATGTCATACTGACTTAATTCAGAAATACCAAAATATCCTACAGAAAAATTCATCTCAATTCACCTCCTGGATGAATTTTGTAGCATCCATACTTAACCGGCGAGAGAGGTCAACATACCTATACACTACAAAGTTTAAAGATAACAATCCGTTTTTTGGTGTAAATGTGACAAGGATAGTAAGTCAGATAATATCCGAAACCTTGAAAATTTCGTCATCCTGGAGCGGAAATCGAATACGCGTCTCCCAGATAGCGCCCGAGTATGCTAACCACTACACCACCCAGAACGACCTAGTCTCAAATTTCCGATTAATTTGAATATAACCATCACAGGATTCACTAGTCGAAGCAGCCGGCATTATCATGATTTATCTGCTCCTCCGGGCAATCACGGGATAGGATTCTTAACCTCCAGATTCGCTAAACATGAATGCCGGTTGCTTCGACTAGCGAATAATTTAATTCAAATTAATCGGAAATTGAGACTTGGTCGTTCTGGGTGGTTTAGTGGTTAGCATACCCGGGCGCTATCTGGGAGACGCGGGTTCGATTGTCGCTCCAGGACGACGAAAGTTTCAAGTTTTCGGATATTATCTGATTTACCGTCCTTGTCATATTTACACCAAAAAAAACGGATTGTCATCTCTTCAAAATGTGTATTGTATGGTGTAATCCCGTATTCCATTCATGATACCTGTACACCTTTGCTTTCTAGAAAAATCCCTGTCCATTCAATCCCACAGTAAAAGAAGTTGCTTTAGTTTTCAGGGTCCAAGATTTAAGGCCGTTATCGGATACTTTATACATAGAAGATGATTTTTGGTTACGTTGGTCAACCTTTTCAGGCTTCGATTTTGTCAACAATATAAACCTGACACAACGAGGGAAAGGGTGGCTTTGTCTATGTCCTGCAAGCTCAGAAGTAAAAGAAAGTAATTTTCACAAATTTTCGGGCAGTGTACAATGTCCCGTAAGCTCAAGTTTCAAAAGGTTGAATACAAAATTCGTTAATCGATGTGAGTGATCAAACTGCAGATTACGTTATTCAGCACTTTAATTTTCGTCTACATGTTCAAACAATATATTTAGGTAGTACATACAATGCGTTATCCCTACTTACAGTATACATAGATAAGCCATTACATTATGACCACCCTAGCCTACAGAAAAGAGCGCTCCTGGAGACCGAAAGGTGGCGCAGGTGAAGTTCACAGAGAAGTATATGTATATACAACCCGAGAACCAGCTTTCGGTTAGTAGAGTGTTCGGAGTCAAAATGGGAAAAGCTTCTGATTTATCGGAGTTTGATAAGGGACAAATTGCGATGGAATGACTCCTCGGAACTACCACCTCGGAAAGGGCCATCTTGTGGATTGGTCACGTGCCGCTGTAGTGAGTATATATCAAAAGTGGTGCACAGATGCCCGAACGACGAACCGTCGTCAAGCAGTGTATAGTCCGCAACTCATTAATGGCAGAGGGGAGCGGAGACTGTCGCGCATCATTCACAGCGACCGCAGGGCTACTAGCGTCTGAGTACAGCAACAGAACAAACGTAGGAAGATCCACTCCGTTGTCTCATTGGCAGGAATAAAACCGCAAGCAACCAATTGGCGTGCGTGATGTGTGTGATAGTGGAAACACAGGCAGACAGCCAGAGCAATAGCGCGTTTTTGATGTTAGTCCCAGCAAATTCTGATGTGTACGTTTGATGGATATAAAAAGGTTTATTTTGAAGTACCAGGCACTACTATGAGTTTAATACATATTCATTTTTAGTTCATTTTTTGTTCGTCCTAGCAACTCTGTGCGCAACAATAGCGCGTTTTTGATGTTAGTCCTAGCAAATTCTGATGTGTACGTTTGATGGATATAAAAAGGTTTGTACTGAAGTACCAGGCACTACTATGAGTTTAATACATATTCATTTTTAGTCATGTTCGTCCTAGCAACTCTGTGTGCAACAATTGCGCGTTTTTGATGTTAGTCCTAGCAAATTCTGATGTGTACGTTTGATGGATATAAAAAGGTTTGTATTGAAGTACCATGCACTACTTTGAGTTTAATACATATTCATTTTTAGTGATGTTCGTCCTAGCAACTCTGTGCGCAACAATAGCGCGTTTTTTTTATGTTAGTCCTAGCAAATTCTGATGTGTACGTTTGATGGATATAAAAAGGTTTGTATTGAAGTACCAGGCACTACTATGAATTTAATACATATTCATTTTTAGTGACCTAGCAACTCTGTGTGCAAATATTCCCTTTTATATGCACGTTTGAAATGCGTGCGTGACTTTTTACACACATCGAGAATGCCGTCTCAATTTTTGCAGTGTCTCGGATACCTTTAGCCACTATATAGTGCTTTTATTTTTAATCAGACAAGTTAATCGTAGTGTTTGTTCACGTTTGAAAACATCCACTGTTTTTTGCAGGAGATGCCATCTATCAAGATGATAACGACCTAATCCACAGAGCTCGTAATGTCCAATGATGAACATGAGGGCGAACTTTCACACCTTCCTTGGCCTTCCCAATCACCACACTTAAACATCGTCGAGCCACCGTGGTATGTGTTGGTAAACAGAGCAAGATCCCGTTATCCTCCTCCTTCATATCTCCAGGACCTGGAGCAGTTTCTCCATGAAGAATGGTGCAAAATCCCACTAACCACCATCCAGGATTTGTATGCGTCCATTTCAAGGAGGATTCAGGCGGGGTTTGAATGCCAAAGGTGGTCTTACGCCCTCTTAGGTACGCGCAAAACCTTCTTTTCCCAGGTGTTCACTGTTCAGCCTTTATATGTGACGTACCATTGAGGTAACGCAAGAGTCAAAACAGCAGGTTGCAGCGACCAGCCAAAGTCGCTGTAATTCATTTGGGAGAATAACGCAATCCGGAGCGAGGAGACGTGGATTCGAATTCATCCATAGGCAAAATGGGCTATGTTTTCACAACGTGACCTGGACCTTTACGAACGTCGGCACAGATGCGCATATGATACGATGTTCTTAGAGATACACATGTGATCTAGCACTTAAACACTTCCAAATGAGTTAAAGACATAGCCACAGTGGTAAGGTACTTTGAATTTCGTTTGAAACAAAAAAAATATTTTTGGAAGTTAAAGAAACACTGCAAGATGTCTGCGGCGATGAACTTTTACCATTCTAAATAGCTCTTCCTTGGCTCAGAGAATTCGAAAAGTAAACTATTATGCGCTAACTAGTACACTAGTTAAATAAATAAGCAAACAAACCGAACAAATATGGACCTATATATAAAAATTACGCTTTACCTTTTTGCACGAATCCTCAATTACCTTCAAGATGCTGTCGATTTGATCAACAGACAAAGCAGGAGCATCTTGACTTGGCACGGGAGAAGGTGTAGGGCGACCAGAAGTTTCTGGAGACCTTTCAATAGACCCTTTTTGAAAAAAACAAAAATATGCACGTAAACATCTACTATGAGAAACAAATTAATTCTACAATTTTATACAAAGAATGATTTTCACATACTGTAGATTCCATATATAAAACTGTTACTACTTGTGAGTAAAAACATATACGTATGAAATTTGACATTAATGATATAAACACAGCCACTACTATAGGGAAAGGAGAAAGATAGATGGTTCTTAGTCACCTACAAGACGAGGGAGTGCCAGAAGGAACGGATTTTGTTAAAAATACTCTGAACTTGTGTGGGTGTTTGTGTGATTTATGAAACTTATATCGCCATTTCATTATAAGCGTAAATGTTTTATTTTATTTATGAATATTAAATTATTTAAAAAAATCAAATGATGACTTTCAAACGAGGAATGACTTAATTCGTCAAGGGGAGGGAGAACTTCTCCTTCTCAAGAATAATCAGTAGGAACGGTTGTGCCTCATGAACTCTGTGTCTCAGGACCAGAGGTTTTGATCGTGTTCAAGATTACGACGACGAAAAACAGCTGGCCGTCCAGGTGGCGCAGTGGTCTGAGCGATGGCTTCTGATTCGTCCGAGATGGGTCCGGGTTCGAATCCCGGTGAGGCTTGGATGTTGTGTTTGTCTTACGGCACTGGCTCTCTCCCTTCCCTGGAACCAGTGGACCAAAATTAGGGACGGGTGGCTGCTTATAGCCCACTGAGTTGCTCACAGTGGTCGTTAAACCCCCAATAAAAAAACAAAACAAAAGAACAGTGTCTTTTTTTCTGGGAAGCACGAAATTCAAGGGGAAAAAATTTGCGAAGGAAATATATTACATAAATAAGGAATTATATTACGAAGAAATTATATTACTTTACAAAAGTTCGGTGAAATAATAATTTCAATGGATGATCGTTTTCATCATATTAACCATTTGTCTTCGGTTTTTCACACCAAACGAGTTATTTTTAGCAGCCTAAATAGAGTTATGTAAATCGAAATTGAACATTGTCAATTTCGGTTACACCCAGCAAAAACACAAGTGTTGGGAAACTGCTGGCCACCAGCTGGCAGTGTTGGGTCACTGCTGGTTGAAATCTGCCGCTCATGGCCCGGTAGCGGTCCGTTGGTGGCAGCGCCATCAGTTGGCAGCCATTGATGGCCCTGTAGCATCGCCGTGAATTGCGGGCCACCAAGCAAATGCCACTAGTGGCCCGTAGCTCGCAACCGATGAAACTCCAACACCAGGTGGAATCAACGGAACAGCGCATGCGCAGAAGCAACACGTGCTGTGTCTCTCGTGGTACTAGTTAGTTGAAAATGATGCCATCGCAATCGTGTCATTTTTTAAAAGTTTCAAAACAGACTCTGCCCAAACTTTTAAAATATACTTCAAAAATAATGCGAATAAGGAAATACTGCAGAAACAGCTGTCAGGAGGACAATCTATTCTAAAAGCAATCATTATTGAAGTGCGATACATTTCTAATTCATCTCGATTTCCGACTTTAAAACTAATGCTTTAACAGAAACTGCTCACAGAAAAAGTAAAATGTAAAAAATCGCCTAGATAATGTTAAGTGTACTGAAGAGGTTTTTTTACTTGTTTATGTAAAGATACGTATAACGAAGTAAATTTCTCCGTCATTTTTGGTCTACGCCGGGATTCGAACCCGGGTCCCCTCATTCCGGAATAAGTTGCTCTACCAATTAAGCTACGCGGACGTTTTATTCTGATTCCTATCTGCCTTTGGGTCGTGTGCGTCCTTCTGGCAGGTACGTCACATCTCCTGGTACGTTACATCATCTCCCCCTTCTTTTTCTTTTTTTTTTTTTCTTTCGAAGTGCTGCTCACATTTTTCCTATCTCGCGGTGTGGAAATAACATCACACCAATGCGAGATTTTGAACGGTCGGGTCATCCGGATAGTTCGGGCGCCATTATAACGAAGTGAATTTCTCCGTCATTTTTATCCGCGCCGGGGTTCGAACCCGGGTCCACTCATTCCGGAATAAGTTGCTCTACCAATTAAGCTACGCGGACATGTATTCTGATTCCTATCTGCCTTTATGTCGTGTGCGTCCTTCTGGTAGGTACGTCACATCTCCTGGTACGTTACATCATCTCCCCCTTATTTTTCCTTTTTTTTCTTTGAAGTGCTCCTCTTACTTTTCCTATCTCGCGGTCTGGAAATAACATCACACCAATGCGAGATTTTGAACGGTCGGGTCATCCGGATAGTTCGGACGCCATTATAACGAAGTGAATTTCTTAGTTATTTTTATCCGCGCCGGGGTTCGAACCCGGGTCCACTCATTCCGGAATAAGTTGCTCTACCAATTAAGCTACGCGAACGTTTTATTCTGATTCCTATCTGCCTTTGGGTCGTGTGCGTCCTTCTGGCAAGTACGTCACATCTCCTGGTACGTTACATACGAAAATATTTAGATTATGTTTAGAGAGTATATTTTTCCCAAAGAATTATTCCCATTTAAAATCTGTATAGTAGACGTTACTTAGAGCCCATTAAAAGCTTGTGAAACCATAAAAAACTACATTGAGCTGAATGGGGTAAATTGAGCTTTACTCGGGGCATGTTTATAGCGAACTGAGCTTTACTTGGCCCCATTTTTAGGGTAATCTGAGATTTACTTGGCGTCATTTTTGGGGTAAACTGGGTTTTGCTCGGCGCCGTTTTGAAGGCAAACTCAGCTTTACTCGGCGCCGTTTTGAAGGCAAACTCAGCTTTACTCGGCGCCATTTTTAGGGTAAATTGAGATTTACTTGGCGTCATTTTTGGTGTAAGCTGAGCTTTAGTCTGCGCCATTTGCAGCTTAAGCTGAGCTTTAGTCTGCGCCATTTGCAGCTTAAGCTGAGCTATAGTCGGCATAATTTTTAAAGTAAGCCGAGCTTTATTCGGCGTCATTTTCGGGGTAAACTGAGCTTTACTCAACGTGATTTTTAGGGTAAATCGAGCTTTACTCGGCATTATTTTTGGAGTAAGCTGAGAGCCACGTGCTAAGTCTACGCACAACCATAATGCAAAATATCATCTCTAGGTGTCTATTAGTTCCCAATCCATTCCAAAAAATCGATGCTGCGAACCACAACGGGCTATGTATGACTGCTGCGGGTTTCAAGTGCTCCTTTGGGAAGACTTACCTCTGGTGAAAGATATACTAATAAATGTCGTCAAGTTAAGCTCATGCTACTCCATTGAGCTCTACTAGTCTTTTCTGGTTTTACCAGTTTTTTAATGGCATCGCAGGTATTTTTTAGCTCTGGAATTTTGATTGTTCCGTAACTAATCAATACACAGAGAAATACAAAACGATGGAAACTACTGGGTTGACGTATTTCTATCATGTTTAAGAACACTGTTATGCAATGAGTTGTACTTTCAGAGTAACATTATTAAAACCACGAGTGCAACGCACCCACTATCGTGTTGAGCTGTACAAAAAAGTGAAATGAAATACCTCGTTTAATTAATAATAAAAACCATTTACTTTTTCAAAAAGGTTCTTTATTATAATAGAAACCGAGAAACTGAATTGCAGTGACGTCACATTTTCTTTCTGTGTTACAACGCGCGTTTCTTCATGTCAGGATGAGATTGCTTTGAAAATGTGACGTAGCACAGCCCTGATGTCATGTTAGCGTACAGATAAAGAAACCACTTTGTTGCTTTAAGAACAGCGTTTGCGTATACAATTACAATCGGAATTATTATGTTAGGAGTAGCCATTACCCCAAGAAAAATCTCCCTCAAAAAGTGTCAGAACGGCGGGGTCTCTCTGTATCTCAAAACCAACACAAAAGCATTTTAAATAAATTTTTCCATTCTTAGAAAAGTCTAATAGCACCCCTTGTTCACGAAATTTCTAATTGATTCATGTACACGTTCTAGGTTATTAAAGCCTCAAAATCTATGAGTTTCCTCATAACGCAGAGAATTTGAAAGTTTTTAGATTACGATTTCGCACACTGTGACGTGCCTGCCAGCAGGAACGCATACGACATAAAGGCAGATTGCAGTCAGAACGAACGTCCGCGTAGCTCAATTGGTAGAGTGACTTATTCCGGAGTGAAGGGACCTGGATTCGAGCCCCGGCGTGGACAAAAATGACGGAGAAATTTACTTCGTTATAATGGCGCCCGAACTTTCCGGATGACCCGGCCGTTCAAAATATCGCAATGGTGTGATGTTATTTCCACACCGCGAGATAGGAAAAATCAGGGAATCTCTTCTCCAACGCTTCGAAAAATATATGTGTGTGACGTTGCATTCCACACACTAGATTGACTGGGAGTTCTCGAGTGCACGTTCTACAGCGGATGGCTGCCTGCAACGATTCGTGGTCACGGCTGACCCGGTTATTCTCATGCAAACGCTCCAAAGATTCGATGAAAATTATAGATAGAATTAAGTATTCGTAAGCAAACTTCAACATCTACACGTGAAGAACAGCTCGTCGTTTACAGTAGAAGTTTCGAAAAAAATTACCAAAAAATGGAAAATTGGGGTATTCTGTACAAGAACTTGATTAAAATGATAAAATACATTCATATAAGCAAAGAAATGATCATATTTAAAATTATTTGCTTTGGAACTCTTCATAGTAAATTTAGAATATGAGTAAGGAGAAATTTTGTTTGATGATCCCACATAACGAAATGTAATGAGATGTAACAGAATTTGTTTTTACCAATTCATGCAAAATAAAAGGAGAAAAATTGAGAAAAACAGTGTACAAAAACATGATTGAGATGATAAATATTGTTTGAATCCTTGAGAAGGAATTATGCCTGCATATGATTAATCATGTCAATCTAACATAAAAGTGTTTTCTTATTTTCCCGCGCCCACTCGTGCACATAAGGGGAATAATTTAATTGGCCAGGGCTAAATATCTCGAACAGGAGACATGTAACAAGAAATCTCTCGAAGGCTTCCAAAATTGATTGCGAAGTTAGAGACATGAAAGCTAAAAGTCATGAAACGTTTTCCATTGAAATTAATATATTCCTAATTTTAGGTTAAAGAAAATACAACTCAATTTAGTCAATGTTTAAGAGCATGTGTATAAAAACATTTCTAATTTATTCAAAATTAGACGGAAAAAATTCCCCATACGGAGAAGTTAATTTCAGATGTTTTAACTTCAGTGTTGCTTCGTTTAACTCGGTTTAAGTCTTCACATCGTGACGCTAGAGATGTCTTGTCTAAATCCATTTCAGAAAAGTCGATATTCGTGACACTGTGCTCAATAAGCTTAGCTGCTTTTCGTTTGGCTTTTATTCGCGAAATTCGCAATCAGTGTTTCGCAACAAATAGCAGAATGATGCATACGAAATTGAAAACCGTTTTATTTCAATAACTTACGTAGGATCTCAGATTAACATGTTATTGAGCCCAATTCACTAGAAATCCGGGATTCCGTGCTGTCATACTTTTTCTTTTAACCCTTCGATAACATGCTATTGAGCCCAATTCACTAGAAATCCGGGATTCCGTGCTGTCATCCTTTTTCTTATAACCCTTTGAATTAAAGAACAACCCTTTGAATTTTCGTGATTAAGTCCTTTACGAATAATGTAAGTAAAAAAATAGTAGTAGAGCAGTGTTTGAGTGGGCACGCAGAGTTAGTTCACATAATTATCCGACAACAGTACGCCATCAAAGCGATTCTTCATTAACTTTACATTTCTGAACCATTGTCCTGTAAATTTCGGGACACAAGAACAGTTATTTTCTGTAGTAGTTCGCACTCATTTCTTATATAAGCTCTCAGTCATGGTGCAGGTTGGTTCCGCACTGCTAGGTAACTGTTTTCGAATCACACTACAAGTGACACAGCCTTGTTTTTGTGCAAGTGTATTGAAGGTGTTTGACCTTTGAGGGCAGAAAGCAAAAGAACCACTCGATGTCTCAGATATTACGGCAGATGAGCCCTCATTCTCTTCTACCTACCACTGCCTATCTATTTGGTAATTATTATTTCTCGTCATCTAGTTGTATGATTTACGGCACACACCGAAGAGACAAAACATTATAAGCTCGTCTTTATTCAGGTGCAGGTCATAATAACCGCCGTTGTTTTCTAAAGGTAAAAGACTGCGGGTGTGAATATCATAAAACCGTGTAAATTACACTGGATACTGAGCTCTGTTAATCAGTGCTATCCTTGTTTTTGAGATGGGAAAGACAGCGATCTTAAACGAGTTTGATAAAAGCCAAATTGTAAGGGCCAGACCACCGTATCACAGCATTTCCGAGACGGCAAGGCTTGTGGAGTGCGCACAGTCAGCCGTCTTTAGTACATTAAAAAAGTGGTCCGAAGAGAGGAAAACCACGAACTGCCGGCAAGGAGTGGGCAGACTACCACTCATCGATGCTGAAGATATGCCGTATGGTAAGAGCCAACAAAGGGATACTGTTGCGCAACTCGCCGGAAATTAGAAGGCTGGTGACGGGAGTGATGTGTCACAACACACAGTATATCGAACATTGCTTGGGCACTCAGTTTACCCCCGAAAGCGTTTAAAGTGAGCACGCGAGCATCAAAACAGGACCTTGAATGATTGCATGAAGGTCATTAAATAATTCAAACACTCCACGTGGATCAGGACCACCAAACAGAAGTCATCGCTCTTTCCACGTTAATAAGTGAGTCACAGAAAAATTCTCATCTGCCGCCACCGGGAATCGAACCCATGGTCTTCCAGTTGCGGGCCAGACATGCTCCCACTGCACCACAGCCACCTCAAATTCTCCCGACTATCTGGAGAATTTGAGGCGGCTGTGGTGCAGTGGGAGCATGTCTGGCCTGCAACTGGAAGACCATGGGTTCGATTCCCGGTGGCGGCCGATGAGAATTAATCATTAACGTGGAAAAAGCGATGATTTCTGTTTAGTGAAACAAGTTCGTCTGGTCCGATGAATCCCGTTTCTTGATGAACCATGTGGACGTCCAGGTAAGTGTGCGTCGTTTACCTTGGGAAAGTGTTGGCACCATAATGCACCGTGGAACGAAAACAAGCCAGAGGAGGAAGTGTAATGCTTTGGCCAATGTTCTACTGGAACACCCTGGGTACAGTCATTCATGTGCAGAAAACTATGTCGTCTACCACCTACATAAACATCATTGCAGGCCAGATACATTCTTCCATGGCAACGGTATTCTCCTCTAGCAGTGCCTTCTTTCACCAGGATAATGAGCCAAGCCATACTGCCCGTACTATTCGAGAATGGTTGGCGGAACACGTGGAAGACTTCCAGGTATTGTCCTGGCTTCCAAATTCCCCAGACATCAATCCAATCGAGCATCTGTGGTTCGTGTCGGAACAGCAAATTGGATCTGCGGCGGCTCAACCACGTAACTTACAACAGTTAAAGGATCTGCTGGCAATGTATCAGTACCAGTTCAGCAAGACATCTTTAGAAATCTTATAGCGTCCACCCCTCGCCGGGTGAGAGCTGTTTTGGTGGCACGTGGAGGATCAACATCATACACTCGTGTGCAAAAATTAAGGACGAAGAGGAGAAATTAGCATAACAGCGGAACGAGCAGGCCAAACGGACCGAAAGACCACTCGGGAGATAGACTAGGTCCGGTACGGTAGGGCATGCGCATATATGCAGCATGACGTAGGGGGGGGTGTCGGAAGGGTATAAAACACACGGGCGGTGTACACTCAGCAATTCGGTGAAAGCCATTGCACGGTGTACATCGGTTTGAACGACGTCGAGTTGCTGCCACCGTGTGATATGGCTAACAGGCAATCCAGTACGCGACATCTGGATGACTTTACCCGAGGTCGCGTCATTGGGAAGTTGGAAGAAGGTCGAAGTGTGACTAGTGTGGCCGAGGAGTTCGGGATCGTTCATAGCATCATTTCACGAGCTTGGAGAGCATTTCAAACGGCAGGAACAGCTGTCCGAGAGTTTAGCAGTGGTCGTTCACGAGCAACCACGACTGCGGAGGACCGTTATATTGTCCTACAGGCGAGAACAGACAGATGGAAGACAGTAGGAGAAATCGCAAGGCACATGCAACAGACAACTGGACGTCCGTTATCGCGTTGTACATTGGCCAGGAGGCTGTACAAAGGTGGTCTATTTGCACGACGACCAGTACTGTGTATGCCATTAACGCCTGCTCATCGGAGACGGCGGTCCCTGTGGTGCCAGGAACACAAGAACTGGACACATCAGCAATGGGGTCGAGTTCTCTTTAAGCATGAGAGCCGATTTAGTCTGACGAGCGATTCTGGACGTATACACATCTGGAGAGAGCAGGGAACACGCAATCACACCTCCAACATCATCGAAAGGGACCGGTTTGGAGGTGGCGGAGTTCTCGTTTGGGGCGGTATCATGCTTGGTAGCCGTACTGACCTCCACATCTTCCAAGGAGGTTCAGTCACTGGCCTCCGCTGTTGTACTGAGGTTCTCCTGCCTCACGTGCGTCTGTTTAGAGGTGCTGTGGGTCCTGAGTTCCTCTTCAGGGACGACAAAGCTACACCTCATCGTACAGTGGCTGTCGCAGAGCTGTTGGAGAGTGAAGATATTCAACGCATGGATTGGCCCCAAGGTCCCCGGACCTCAATCCAATCGAACACGTGTGGGAGCTTCTCGGGAGACACTTGGCAGCACGTCACCAGCCGCCAGCAACGATTCCGCTGCTGCGATTGGCGCTACAAGAGGAATGGGCCGCGATGCCTCAACAGCTCGTTGACAACCTCGTCCTCAGCATGGATAGACGTTGTAAATCCTGCAACGCAGTCAGGGGTGATCATATCTCCTACTAAAGGCTGGATTTTTTGGCAGCCGCTTGTCACATAGAAGTTTCGGTCCAGTTGTGCTCGAAGCTACCTTTTCAATAAAGTGCCTTTGTATTCTTTGGATTCCTAGTTTGGACGGTTTTGCTCACTTGTCCCATATTCGTGCATCTTGGGGATCTTATGTTATGATTTGAGTCGATGTGGAACACTTTTGCACGACGTTACATTCGAAAAAAAAACCCGTCTCGTCCTTAATTTTTGCACGCCAGTGTATTAGACAGGTGGTCATAATGTTTTCGCTCTTCGGTGTGTATACGATGAAGATTCATCTAGCAGTTGTGTTATGTGAACGTTATGTCAATCTTGTCAATACAATTATACTTTATACCCAAGTGGCATAGAATTTCTACAAAGAATCTACTTACGCTTATGGCAAAATTTGAGTTAGATGCAATCACTTTCTTGTCATACATAAGTTCTTCGTCTGTATCCAAATCTGGCCACTAGAAACCTTTTACTGTGAAAAGGAGTACATACCCTGCAAAGTCTACACATTGCTTGAAAGGAACTGTACATCAGGGGAATTAATGAACTTGATAACGATTCAGCTGAGGTATTTATTTTCCTGGGTTTAAAGAATTTTCTATGGAAAGTACATTACGTTTTTAAGTTCGGGAATTACGTTGAATCCCAAGTGTATTTCTGTCTGGTGGTCCAGCATCTAGTACTAGAGCTTGGGTTGGAGTCCCTGGTAAGGCAGAGATATGCTGCTCGTTTTTATTGCACTGGTCATCTCCTAAATCTGAAATCAGTGACAGTACATTAGCGGCAGGCTACTCTCCTAGCACTTGATGCACATGGATACCATTTAGCGCTCTCTAAAAAAATAATGAAACAAACGTATCGGAAATATTGGCGACAGAAACTGAGAACTATACTCACACTGTTCCAACATCTTTCAATGTATGTAAAAAGAGACACAACGTTGCTCTGTACCTCTGCAAAATATAATAATGAAACTGCTTGGGATGGGAGATTCATAGTGCGTGTTTTCCTGTTTCGTATTTTAATCATTCCCCACGAGCATCTAACGTTATAAAGAGTCGTCTGTCCATAACGTAGGGCCACTGGCTGCAAGATAGAGACAGAACCATTGCTTGAGTACAAGCACCCCCATCCGTACTTTATCCGGTACTGGAAAACAGGGCCAATACTGACGGTTAGCAAAATTCTGCTTCCGGACAGCGAGGCAGTGATAATGAGTTTTCCTGAATGAATGGTATAAAAATATTTAATCAATGGGGAATCGAGGTTACCAATGACACCGCAATATTCCAGGTTTTCTAAAGATGTCTTTGTTTTATAATTCATTGGGCTGGTATGAAAAAAGCGCAGAAAATTTGATCTGCAAACGAAGTGGTTAATCACAAATCCCCTTTGGAAATCATTTATTTTCACTGACGGTGCTCTCAGGACGAGTAGGACTCAAGAAAGTAGGAAACTTTAATTTTAAGTAAAAATATAATATTTTTCGTATATATGTACTGTACTATTATTGCATGTATAAATACGACAGCTTTTAAAAATATTTTTGCAGTGGGTTCGATTTTTAAAAATTACATATGCAGCTCTTCCACAGACACCCCGATGGCGCAATGGTCCAAACGCTGTCTTCTGACCATTCGTGCGAGATGAGTCCGGGTTCGAATCCCGGTGAGGTATGGAAGCTGTGTTTGTCATATGGCACTGGCACTTTCCCTTCATGGAGCAGTGGCTCTAAATTAGGGACGCGCGGCTGCTTATAGCCCATTGATTTGGTCACGGTGGTCCTTAAACCCTGAAAAAACAAAAGCTGTTCCACACGCAATAATAAGTTTCAGAACGTAAATTTTCTTCTATTTTTACTAGTGAAAAATTGAAAACATGATCCAGTATATACTCAGAAAATATTTTAATTGTATGACCTTTACACAGGAAGATATTTAAGAAATATTTCAAAGAAAGAGGCATAAAACGTAAAAGGCACAGGTAAAGATACATAGTGTTGCGTCATATTAGTTGTATTTGTTTTTTTCAGCCATACCAGGCCATGAAAGCCCGAGGATGCCAGAGCGATCTATTTAACCGCGAAGCTACGTGAGATTGGTTTTCCAAGAGATACGCGCTTTTTTTGAGAAGCTGCGGAAGTGATCAGACAGGCTAACTACCCATGTCCACATCAGAATTCGAGCCAATGACAGGTTAGAATCCTCCGCCTCATACTGCTCGGACATCAGGGAGGGTTAGTTAGAGTTTTGTTAGATAAAATAAATCAAAATGGTGTGTTTTAAATCCAATCCAATAACTGTATAGTGCAATCGTGAGACAGAGGAATAAGAGTAAAGCATACTTTGCATACCTGATTGAACAGTTTTGAGCAAATTGTTTCCCTCTTTGGCCCAAATAGGAGAAGGGACAATGAGTTTGCCGATCATATCCTCGCTGATGCCGCTATCGCTGGGGGAGGAGGACAGACAAGGGACTCAATATAGTCATCCGTCGTCCTCATCATACTGGCCTGATCAGGCGGCTCTGTCCTAGATGATCTCATCATCATGCACAAGGATAGCTCTTCTTGCAGTACACTCTCTATGTACATCATGTCAAGATCACTGACAATAGCACCATTGATGACCATGATTTCATCACCTTTCATTATTCCTGGAAAGACAGTTGTAATGACAGACAGTAATTCATCAAAATATTTCACAACACCGAATCTTTTAGAACACTAAAACTGATTACCATGCACACCCACACGCACACCCACACACAAGTAGAGTATATATACAGTATATTATCAAAAGTACTCGGACACTACCAAATATTTGCGTAAGTGCAAAGAACGGTTGCGCAGGAAGGTGCGCTGTGAATGCCGAGATACCCTGTATAAGCTGAGATGCTCTGTCGTGATATAGCTGAGAAAAGCTGCGATGCTCTATAAAGCTGAGATGCTCTGTCGTGATATAGCTGAGAAAAGCTGCGATGCTCTATAAAGCTGAGATGCTCTGTCGTGATATAGCTGAGAAAAGCTGCGATGCTCTATAAAGCTGAGATGCTCTGTCGTGATATAGCTGAGAAAAGCTGAGATGCTCTATAAAGCTGAGATGCTCTGTCGTGATATAGCTGAGAAAAGCTGCGATGCTCTATAAAGCTGAGATGCTCTGTCGTGATATAGCTGAGAAAAGCTGAGATGCTCTATAACGCTGAGATGCTCTGTCGTGATATTGCTGAGAAAAGCTGAGATGCTCTATAAAGCTGAGATGCTCTGTCGTGATATAGCTGAGAAAAGCTGAGATGCTCTATAAAGCTGAGATGCTCTGTCGTGATATAGCTGAGAAAAGCTGAGATGCTCTATAAAGCTGAGATGCTCTGTTGTGACATAGCTGAGAAAAATTGAGATGCTCTATAAAGCTGAGATGCTCTGTCGTGATATTGCTGAGATGCTCTATAAAAGCTGAGATGCTCTGTCGTGATATAGCTGAGAAAGCTGAGATGCTCTATAAAGCTGAGATGCTCTGTCGTGATATAGCTGAGAAAAGCTGAGATGCTCTGTCGTGATATAGCTGAGAAAAGCTGAGATGCTCTGTCGTGATATAGCTGAGAAAAGCTGAGATGCTCTGTCGTGATATAGCTGAGAAAAGCTGAGATGCTCTGTCGTTATATAGCTGAGAAAAACTGAGATGCTCTATAAAGCTGAGATGCACTGTCGTGATATAGCTGAGAAAAGCTGAGATGCTCTGTCGTGATATAGCTGAGATGCTCTGTCGTGATATAGCTGAGAAAAGCTGAGATGCTCTGTCGTGATATAGCTGAGATGCTCTGTCGTGATATAGCTGAGAAAAGCTGAGATGCTTTATAAAGCTGAGATGCTCTGTCATGATATCAGTAGCTTTGAAGTGGATATGCCACGTAGACGTGAACTTTCCGAGTTCCAGCATGGGATGGTCATAGAACGTCATTTTTTAACGTTTCCACACGGAGCATTGTAGCTAAACAAAACTTACCAAAATCGATTGTAAATGATGTCGTGAAGAGATGAAAGCAGGACGGTGCAGCTACAGCAAAAACAATGTTCAGGAAGACCGCTCAAGCTGACGGAACGTGACAAAAGAGCCATGCTAAGAAATGTGAAGAAATCCCGTTCTTCCTCTGCCGTTTGCATCGCTGTTGAAATAGGAAATGCTTCTAATGGCTCTGCTAGTGCCATAAATATCCGAAGAGAGTTGCAGAGTGTGGGTTATTACGGTAGATCAGCGGCACAAAAGCCATGCATCATTATTGCGAATGCGAAGCGCCGTTTGGAATGGTGTGACCCCCGTCGTTCGTGGACTGTGGGCGACTGGAGAGCTGCTCGTTGGAGTGATGAGTCACGTTTTTCACTCTCTCAATCTGATGTGCGTGTTTGGATTTGGCGACAGCCCAGCGAACGATTTTCGTCGGACTGTGTTCTTCCAACTTTTAGTTCGGGGGTGGCTTCATCATGGTATGGAGTTGCTTTTCACGGATGGGACTCGGCCCGTTGGTTATTATACAACACACCGTGAACTCGGAGGTGCACCTCGACGTTCTGGATAATTCTGCCCTACCAACAATGTGGCAGTATTATGAAAAATGACAACACGATCAAGCTCCCTGCTGCAAACTTCACGGCGTGTGCACGACTGGCTTCTTGAAAATGAAGTAAAATTGTTAGACTGGCTTGCTCAGAGTTCTGATGTTAATCCCATAGAACGCCTCTGGGATGAACTGGAACGACGAATATGAAATCGACCCAACGACCGTCTTCGCTCTCCACCCTGGCAGTAGCTTTGCAGGACAAATGGCGAACCATTCCTGTCGAGACCTACCGGAAATTGGTTGATAGTATGCCTCGACGTGTTGCTGCTGTCACACAAGCAAAAGGTGGAACGACTACCTACTAATTGCGATAATAAAGTCATTTCCCCCATCTCAATTGTCCCGCAGGACGCACACGACATAAAGGCAGATAGCAGCGAGAACGAACGTCTGCGTAGCTCAGTTGGTAGGGCGACTTGTTCCGGAATAAGAGGACTCGGGTTCGATCCCCGGCGTGGACCAAAATCACGGAGAAATTGACTTCGTTATACAATACTTTTAATAATATTGTGTATGTTCATATATATATAGAACACATACTCACAGTTCGAAGAACACTTCAGAGCAGCAAAAATTCAAAGGCATATAAACAATCACTTTAAGAACTTTTCTATATAAAGTTTTTTATGGTGCCACATGTACACTGGCTTACCATTAATATTTGAAAATTCTCCTGTCCATAATGAACTGGGTCCTGTAAAAGCACCACGTCACAGACACAATTATATATACATATATATATGCATATGCTCGGAAGTGTACCTTATGATGAGCCAACAGCACCTGCGAATGCAAGATGCCTCGATTGACAGATGTAACTTATTTTCAGCGCAAATTGATAACAGGATGCAAAAAGCAATCGCACCGTAGTCCGCACCCAAACTTTCAGCTGCGCTGAAGTTATTTAGGTCGACGGTGTGTAATGTGATATGCAAATTGCAGCGCACTGGGGTCGCATATGTCAAGATGTCGCATCTGGAGTAGCATCTGTCACCCGGTAAACATTCGAAGCTAACAAAACGTGACAAGAGAGATCTACAAATGAGTGTCCGCTCAGAATGCAAATCAGATTTGTCTCAGATCATACAAACTCAATGTGAGACTCTTGGGACTAACATTAGCAGACGGTGACGGTCCACCTTTGGCCTTAATGCATGCGATGGCCCTTCAAGACATGCTTTCGACAAGGTTTTGGAACACACCGATAGGTATGTGCTTCCATTCAGTTCATAATGCTGACGCTAACTGCCCAAACTTCTTATGCTGCGCTCTAATTCATCCCATAGGGACTCTATGAGATTAAGATCAGGACTCTATGCTGGCCAGTCAACATACGATACAGAATTATCGTCAAAGCATGCGGCAACAGTCTTTGCTTTACGGCTCGGAGCATTTTCCTGCTGGTACCAACAAGGCTCGGTTCCATAGTATTGACACAAAGTTGGTAGGGCATAATTGTCCAGAATATTGAGGTAGACGTGCTGGTTAGCAGGTTTGTCCACGATAACTAATGGGCCGGGACCATACTCCGAAAAACACTCCCACATGAGTACACTGCCAGCTCCAAACTTGATCGTAAGAAGAGTACACTGTGGTAAATAGCGTTCCCCGGCTGCCGCCGTACCCACCCACGCCCATCAGACTGACGGATCGTTTATCTGGATTCATCAGTCCATAGGACCCATTTCCATTGATCTATGGTCCACGATAAATGTTCTTTACACCATGCTAAATGACGAGTAACTTTCCGAGTAGAGATGAAAAGCTTATTAGCAGCTGCACGACCACGGTAACCCATGGAATAAAGTTCTCTGCGAATGGTACGTGTACATACCGAGGTTCCAACATTTTTACATGCCTGTACACTGAGGTCTTGTGCAGTACTCCATCGATTAGCTATAACGTCTCTCCTGAGGCGGGTCGACATCCTGTATCACTGATTTTCTTTGGTCTGCCAGTACGTTTTGCTGCTTCAGGCACGCCATGTGTCTTCCACTTATTCAGTGCATCCAAAGGAGTTGACTTGGATATGTTTAAATGCCTCTCGGTTTCTCTTATGGAAAACCCACTAATATAACACCGAGCAATCTTTCCTTTCTCAAAGTCAGTTCTCTCCCGCCGCGACATTTTCACTGAACCTCACAGTACGATATGATCGCGTTCACCTGCGGGCTTGCTTTTATACCGTTAGCAGCTAAACTGCGCATCTTAACAACGAAGCGGATCCGTTTATTTGGTTTTGAAGGGGTGTCCGGTGACTTTTGTCAATATAGTGTGTATATATATATATAATCATCATTGTCAACTACTATGAATCCACTGCTGGAAGAAGGTCTCCCCAAGTTTTTTTCACAACGGTCTGCCTTGTGCCAATACCCTCCATGTTACTCCCGCATACTTTCGAATTTCATCCGCCCATCTTCCATGTGGTCTTCTTCTGGGTCTTTTCCTGTCCCTCGGAATCCAGCCTAAAATTTCGGTTGTCCATCGGTGGTCTGTTCTTCTGGCAATATGTCCAGCCCATTGCCATTTCAGGGATTTTACTCTGATCACGATGTCTTCCAGTCTTGCCATTTTTCTGATCTACGAGTTCCTCTTCTTATTTCTCTTGGTTTCACCAAGCATGCACCTTTCCATGCTGCTTTGAGTTGTCTGCAGGCTTTGTATGTCTATTTTAGTTAAGGTCCACGTCTCTGCACCATACGTAAGCACTGGAAGGATGCATTGATCAAACACTTTTCTTTTACGACATAATGGCATATTGCTCTTGAAAATTAGGCTGTCTCTTCCAAAAGCTCCCCAGGAAAGTTTTATACGCCGATTAATTTCTTCCTCAATGTGACCCTTCACTTGATATCTGCTGTCCAAGATAAACGTACGTGTCTGTTATCTCCAGCTTTTCTCCATCAATCGATAAATCTTCATTTCTTGTAAAAGCATTGCATAATACATCACTTTTGTCTTCTGAAAGCTCATTTTTCATCCCAGTTCTTTACTCTTGTCAGCAAGTTCCTGGATCATACTCTGCAGCTCTGATGGGGTAGTTGCAAAAATGACTACGTCATCAGCAAAATGAAGGGGAGTTAGATAATCTCCATATACCTTTATCCCTTTGTTTTCCCAGTTAAGTAATTTAAATATATTTTCTAAAGTGTCATTAAAGAGTTTGAGAGATATAGTGTCGTCTTGTCTCACTCCCTTTCCAATTTTCATGGGTGCTGTGTTCTCAAATAGCCGAATCTTTGCACTTGCATTTTCATAGATGTTATTAATAATATTAATGTATGCATCTTCAACACCACAGGATTTCAAAGCCATTGTAACTATTGATGGTTTCACCGAATCCAAAAGCCTTTTCATAATGGATAAAAGCCATGCATAACGGAAGTCCACATTACCTCGCTCTTTCAATTAGTTGTCTCAGTACGTGGATATGATCTATAGTGCTGTAGCCATTCCTGAATCCAGCTTGTTCTCTCGGTTGAGCCATGTCCGGTGTTACCTTCAAGCGGTGTGAAAGAACTTTAGCTTCAGTGAATATTTTATAAACCACTGATAGGTCTGTAGTTCCTAAGATCCTCACTGTCACCTTTTGTATGTAGCAGGATCATTGTAGCATTGTTCCAATCCTCAGGAATCCTCCTTTCATTAAGGCACCGAGTGAAAACTTGGGCGAGTACTGTTTCAATTTCTCCATTTGCTTCTTGTATGATGTTTACCGTAATTCCATCTTCTCCTGGAGTTTTTTCCCGTTTCATGTTCTTGATTGCATTTGCAACTTCTGCTGAGAGGACTGGAAGAACTCCTGGTACTGGCACCTTTCATAATGTCTGGAGTACATGTACCACCCCTTTCATATAGTTTTGAGTAGAAATATTTCACTCTTGTCAAAATTTCGTCTCTATTTTTTGTTACTGAACCATCTTCTATTCTCAGAGCCATAATCTGTTTTCTTCCCTTACACAGATGTCCTTTTGCTCTCTTCAGGCTTTTATTGTTTTAAATTTCTTTCCTCACTAGTTCACAACTGAATTTCCTTAAGTCTTCAGTGATACTTTTTCGTACTGACTAGCATAGCTCTATATATTCCACTTTGGAAGTCACATCTCTTTTAGTTGTCCTCATCTCTTCTTTTTTGCATCAGAAGTTTAGTTTTTCCTGATACTTGTTCATATGCAACTTGTTCTTAGTACAATCTAATTTTGCTGTTTCCATAAGAACCTTGGTTAGTTTTCTGTTAACTTCAGAGATGTCCACTTCCTCCGACGTTAGACCTGCTAGAGCAGATAATCTGTTCCTCAGTTCCAATTTGAAGGGTTTATGATGTTTTTTAAGGTTGGTCATATCAATACACTTTGTTTTATGAGCTTGCCACGCTCGAGTTTAGCATTGAGGTGCATCTTACATCTTACTATTCTATGGTCACTACCTTTGTTGAACTGGTTCAGCACACTGCAGTCTTCCATGACAAATTTTTTGTTACACATAATAAAATGAATTTCACTTGTCAATCGATTGGGATGCCTCCATGACCACTTCCTCTGCTGCTTTTTCTTGAAAAAGGAGTTCATGATGGAAAACCCTTCTGCCTCTGCAAACTCTACGAGAGTATTTCCACGCTGGTTTCTGTTACCGTGACCGAATTTACCTACTGAAATTTCATTCTGCTATCGTTGCCCTATTTTCGCATTGAAATTTCCCATAATGATGTTAAAGTGCAGCTTGCCTTTATTATTTAGATGACGAATTTTCTCATAAAATTCTTCAATGTCTTTTCAGGATGACTTGTGGTGCCTGCATAAACTTGAATAATCTGAGACTGGTATCTTCTCGAGAGTTGGATAACAAGTCGTGCAGCTCTGTCAGAGGAACCTTCAACTTCTACAACTTTATCCTTCAGTTTCTTGTTTATTATTAATCCAACACCACTAGTTCTGCCAGTATCTGTCGCACGATAGTAGAAGAGATATCCACTTTTAAGATCAGTGACATCTCCTTTTTTCCTTAACTCACTTAGCACGACGATGTCCCACTTGATCATTTGTAGTTCCTCTTCCAATTCAAGGAGACTTGAATCAGAAGATAGAGAGCGTCCATTGTAAGTAGCCAAGGTCAGCATCAGATGGCAGCCTAGTCCGCTCCACCGGTGATTCTTAGCACCCTCTGCCTTCATGTCCCACTGGATGCTACCTTGACCAGGTACATTCCATCTGCCGGAGACTGAGGGCCAAGATTTAAGTTGTGGAGTCATTTTGGAGGGGTTTGGCCATAACTTACCACGCTGGCCAAGCTTGTTGGTGAGTATGGGATAGCATTTCCTCTTATCCCGATGGTATAGTTATACCGCTTTTGGCGGATGTCAGAGCACATTTAGTGGGAACAGGATACACCACGAGAAGGCGAGGTTGATATTTGTCAAGGAGAGGCTGTAGTACGTTGCGTTGCGCATCATCTGACCTTACATCACACACACACACACACACACTGAGTGGCCACTTTATTATGACCACCTAACAGTTTTAAGCAAATGAGCTATGGCTGCACGCTGTTGCCGCCAGAGGGTGAAGCTAGTATAAAACGGGAAAGCGTAGTGCTTGCGACAGTAATAGAAGTGATTTTTGGGTGACGAGAGGGTAAAAAATGCGATTTGACGGACTTTCAACGTGGGATGATTGTAAGGAGTCAGAGCCATGGAACGAGCATCACCGAAAGCGCCGCATTCTTGAAATGTTCCAGAGCAGCTATTATTAAAGTGTTTAAAGACTGGACTGTCAGCCAAAAAACTGGGTCTCTACGCGCAACGTGTGGTCGTAATCGACTAGTGACTGCTCGGGCGGAACGGAGAGTGTCCAGACTGGTAACAGACAACAGACGGGTAACAATGCAGCAAATTACAGACCATCTTAATCAAGGATCCCCTCAAATAATCTCTGCATGCACTGTTCGCCGTACACTGCATCGGATGGGATATGGCAGCCAAAGACCTGTTCGAACACCTTTGTTGTCTGCAGTTAACAAGGGAAAACGTCTCCAGCTCGCACAGGAGCACAAGGACTGTACTGTCGATAATTGGAAACAAATTATGTGGTCCGATGAATCACGTTTTCAGTTGCACCACGCCGATGACCGAGTGAGAATTTGGCGGAAACAGCCCAAAAGCATGGACCCCAACTGGCATGCTTTGCACCCTTTAATTCGTGTCTGACTGGCACATCATATCTAAACATCGTTGCGGACCAAGTGCATCCTGGTATGTGGATGGTTTATCTCAATGGCGATGGCTACTTTCAACAAGATAATGCGTCCTGCCATAGTGCTCGTATTGTACAGGATTGGTTTCAGGAACATGCCGGTGAGTTTACTTTGCTTGGGTGGCCCCACAATCTCCAGATCTCAACCCCATTGAGAATTTGTGGGATGAAGTAGAACGAGCCATCAGACAGCTGGATCCACAACCCTGCAATCTCACACTCCTGGAAAGTGCTATTCATCAAGCATGGTCTCAGATTCCACAAACCACATATCAACATCTCGTGGAGTCCATGTCACGAAGAATCGACGCAGTTTTAAAGGCAAAAGTTGGCCCAACGAAGTAATGAGGGGGTGGTCATAATAAAGTGGCCACACAGTGTATATATGAATAGGGTTCGTCTTCCAATCTCACGTCAGGAATCGTGAGTGAGACTTAAGACAATCCCACCTTTCAGGTATCTCACGAAGGTCACTGAAGCTAAATAATTGACATTTCCTTTTCATCTTGCCACGCGTCACAAAAGCTGACGCGTGAAAAGATCGAAAAAGAAATGGCCACCGCATTAAGAATTCACCAGACGGATGTGTTAAAATGCATTCAGAGACTACAATTTATTTCTAAGAAACATGTGGGGCTCCACATTTTCTGTTCGCAAAAGTTATTATAGATGAAACCACTTATGCGTTCATAGTTGAAGAAATAATTTTCGGATTGAAGTTATCAAGAAATAAAAAGCTTGCTCTCAAAAGAACTGCGCGAGACAAAAAAGGTAAAATAGCAATAGTGATGACAAGGGATTTATCATCAGCACCATAAATTTTCCAGTGGAAATTGATGCTTTCTATACGATTATTTTTAAAAGGACACGCCGGCATGAGCTGCAGAATTCCGACCAGAAAAGGAAGACAGCGAAGACACAATAATTGCCTATGAAATGCTGAAGATAGGATCATGTTTAAAAGCGCTCACTTCCGGTCAACAGGAAAAAGTGAGAAAAAAGCAAAACTGGAAATTTCTTTGTAATTCATCATCTCCTCTTGGTTCCCGGAATAATCTTGAAAGAAAATTTTTTAATCACCTTCAGTTGTGCAGAAACCGCTTTTTCTCTCACAGATAAAAACATGTTTTTGCTGATGGCATTTCACAGTTTAGGTTAATCGAATCATCGTGTCATTTGCGCCCCAGCTTCCTTCCTAAAAGTAACATACTTGTAGTGAATAAAGGTACATGCCACTTTTCAATAATGCAGGCGGGATTTAGTCATAATTTCGGATATCTACTGAACAATTTTTTCATCAGTTACCGCCGTCCCATCAAAGTTTATCCAATCCATAATTCTTTTCACGTAAGCATTGTACACGTGCCTTGTTCCTAAGTTATTAGCATTATATTAATCAAGACGAACCATGAAATAGCAGAGTTGTCTACTATACGAAATGCGATTTGTGGGCATTTGCCGTTGGGACGAGAACAATGTTACTGAGCTTAGAACTTGCCAAAAATATGAAAACAACAACAGATGAAAAAATTTCTTGTGCCCATAGGAGAAAATGATTTGACAAGTATCATTTCTCTGTCCTGATCATGAATACTTCCTCCAACTTGTTCTCGCACGGCAACTTTTTTTCACAGAAAAAGCGACTTCAAGGAGGTTTTAGAGCTCGACGATTTTTCTTTTTAAACAGCATTTAATATCATATTATTCACGAGGTAATTAAACACTAGAATAGTGCACCCTAATAAAATTTCATGCTTCTTGACGCTAAAAAAGAAGAGATGTCCGTCTGATAAAAATCACTCCACTGGCTAATTAAAATCACTCCACAGCCCTTGTCCACCTTCCCGCGGTTTTCCTTCGCGCTGCAAGAATCACTGTCACCAAAAAACACATTTTGCCTAGAGGTAAGCGCCAGGTTAACATTTTTGCCAGTTATTCATGCTACGTCAAATTTTTAAAATTCCATTCCAGGTTGTATACCTCCCTAAAAACGGCAACTCTTAGATATTTCAATTAAGGGTCAGTAAACCAGATGTTTGAGCAATTTCACGTTTTGAGATAGAATGAAACTGAACATGATGCTGTGAGACACAGATTCTGCCTTTCAGGATTAAGTCACTATGAAAAATATTAAGTATACTGCTGATCCGCAACCAAACGAATAACATTTTGACGCACCACGTCTCATGTGATAGGAAATGGATGCTGTATGACAACCGCCGATGTTTGTCGCAATGACTCGACCGCAGTGAAGCCCGGAAACCCACACCGACACCGGTACCCCATCTCAGGAAGGCTATGCTCAGTGTTTCGTAGCTCATGTGATCCACTCCTTCTTCTTACGACCGGATCAAAGCACCACCGGAGAGGTATTGCCAATAACTGGACATTATGTTTGGAAAAATGTTCACCAAACAGCCGGCATTAGTCAATCACCATGGACCCATACTTCACCATGATAACGCGAGAGATCACGCTGCACAACAGACGATCCAGAAGCTTGGTCAAACCATCACGGCGGACAGGTATTGTCAAGAACTTGATATTATGAACGGAAATTGTCCATCGAACAGCCAGCATTAGTCAGTCGCCATGGGCCCATACCTCTCCATGATAAAGCGAGATCCCACGTTGCGCGACAGACGGTCTTAGAAAAGCACCAATTGAGGTACAAATCTTTATCTCATCCGCCTTATCTACCCAAACTTTCCCTTACGGATTGTCACCTCTTTAAGCACCTGGTCGCTTTTCTACAGGCTAAACCGTTTCTACCAATTGCAACCGCATTCCACGAGTTTGTCCCATCCCGGAGCTCGACATAATTTTACGATGACATACAAAAACTTGTATGTCGCTGGAAAAAGTGTATTGCTTCTGACAGCGATTATTTTGATTAATAAAGTTTATTTTGCACCGTATTTTGGGTGTAAGTTTGCATAAATATTCCGACGTTTTATCTGCAGCAACCTAATAGAAATTGTTTCACAATGGAAAACTTTTGTTAATGACAGTTGATCGATCACAAAAACTTAAGGTAGCAATCTTAAAAGCACGATAATTAAAATACTACGCAGGCTTCCGATGAAGTGAAGAACTTATTTATTGTATAAGTTAAAAGATTAAAAATAAAGCCATAAGAACTTACGGTCTTCCTAAAGACCATCATCAGATGGAAGTACTGATATACCAGTACAGATGGAAGTACCGAGTACTTCCATCTGATGATGGTCTTTAGGAAGACCGTAAGTTCTTATGGCTTTATTTTTAATCTTTTAACTTATACAATAAATAAGTTCTTCACTTCATCGGAAGCCTGCGTAGTGTTTTAATTATCGTGCTTTTAAGATTGCTACCTTAAGTTTTTGTGATTGATTCATTCCGCACGAGAACCTGATATCTTGACAGTTGATCGGTTTAAATTATTCTTTCTAAAAGTGGAATGAATGCCTGAAGGTGCAAGATGTAAAAGGCATGCCGATTGTGTTTTCCTTTTTTTCCGGGAATGGAGGTAAATTTTTGGAAACACAATCTAAGAGTGCAGAAGCCCGTAAATGATACTTAGTTTTATGAAATTTAAGTTAAATTTCAAGCTTTGTAACAACTACTGTTGCATACAGATAAATATGTTATTTCAAGATGTTTAAGTCAGTGACAGTAGAATAGTATCTTTTACAAAATACAGTATATTACCACATTGGATAAGGGATGGAAGAATGTGTTTTCAGAACCGGATAGTTGCAGGTTGTAGTACGGTTAAGAACAACGAGTTCGAATGACATTTTTACTTTAGCTCTTGAAGAATAATGCACCTATACGTATGATAGACAGTAGTGTTCACATGCTCGTACCCTTGCAAGAATGAAACGTACGGCCGAAAGGGTACTGAAAAGGTGTACATTTCTGAGAGTGAACGCCGAAAGCATTTTCTTCACGTATAGAAGTATCAACATACCTCGTAGTCACCGCACGTATCTTAGAGACGTTAGAAAATAAATTATAAACAACTATTTCGTTAGCGTTGTCTTGAACAGAGATGGAAACGGGTCACGGGTCAAAGGGGTCAACGTGTCACCTGGTCGATAATGTCTTGCGGGTCAGAGGGGTCAACGTGTCACCTGGTCGATAATGTCTTGCGGGTCAGAGGGGTCAACGTGTCACCTGGTCGATAATGTCTTTCGGGTCAGAGGGATCAACGTGTCACCTGGTCGACAATGTCTTACGGGCCAGACGGGTAAACGTGTCACCTGGTCGATAATGTCTTGTGGGCCAGACGGGTCAACGTGTCACCTGGTCGATAATGTGTTGCGAGGGGTCAACGTGTCACCTGGTCGATAATGTGTTGCGAGGGGTCAACGTGTCACTTGGGCGATAATGTCATGCGAGTCAGAGGGGTCAACGTGTCAACTTGTCGATAATGTCTTGCGGGTCAGAGGGGTCAACGTGTCACCTGGTCGATAATGTCTTGCGGGTCAGAGGGGTCTACGTGTCACCTGGTCGATAATGTCTTGCGGGTCAGAGGGGTCAACGTGTCACCTGGTCGATAATGTCTTGCGGGTCAGAGGGGTCAACGTGTCACTTGGGCGATAATGTCATGCGAGTCAGAGGGGTCAACGTGTCACCTGGTCGATAATGTCTTGCGGGCCAGACGGGTCAACGTGTCAACTGGTCGATAATGTCTTGCGGGTCAGAGGGGTCAACGTGTCACCTGGTCGATAATGTCTTGCGGCTCAGAGGGGTCAACGTGTCACCTGGTCGATAATGCCTTGCGGGCCAGACCGGTCGGGTTAATGTGTTTCTGACCGGATTTCGACCCGGTTTTACTTCTGTTTTATTTTTAAGAAGAAAACAAATATTTAAAAAAAACCCTTCAAAAACTTTGAAGTAATATTTCAGAGCTGCAGAGTATGATACAGGAACTTGCTGAGAAGAATAAAGAAATAGGACTAAAAATGAACTTTCAGAAGACAAAACTGAAGTACAATGCTTTTACAAGGAATAAAGATTTATTAATTGATGAGGAAAAGCTGGAGATAACCAATTCCTAAATTTACCTTGGGCAGCAGATATCAAGCGAGGGTCACATTGATGAAGAAATTAATCGACGCATAAAACTCTGTTGGAGAACTTTTGAGAGATACAGTACAATTTTTAAGAGCAACATACCATTATGTCTTAAAAAAAAGTGTTTAATCAATGCATCTTTCCAGCGCTTACGTACGGAGCATACACGTGGGCCTTAACTAAAAAAAGATATACAAAGTCTGCAGACAACTTAATGAAGCATGGAGAGATGTATGCTTGGTGTAACAAAGAAAGATAGGAAGAGGAACGCATGGATAAGGACAATGATAAGAGTGGAAGATATCATGATGAGAGTAAAATCTCTGAAATGGCACGGGCTGGACATGTTGCCAGAAGAACGGACCACCGAAGGACAACCGAAAGTTTAGACTGGAATACAAGGGACAGGAAAAGACCCAGAAGACCACGTGGGAGATGGGTGGATGGAGAACACTGGCTCAAGACAATCCGTTGCTGAATAAACTTGGGAGCGACATTCATCCAGCAGTGGATTGATAATGATTGGCAATGATGATGATTATCATGATGATATATTCGAATTTATAGTTTAAACAGGCTTGTCCTGGTCGGGTTCAATTATGTGACGGCCGGACCCGGGTCCAAAATTTTTGATCCGTTTCCAACTCTGGTCTTGAGCCGTTCAGATTCTCGGGAGTTCATTCATTATCCACGCAAAAGACTCATTCACGAATAATCATTCAAAAGAATGTTCATTCAATTTTCAGTTTGCCACTACGCTCACTGAGCAAATCATTCGTTGCATGAATCCTGTGTTTACGACCAAAGTGCTTTTAAGACCACACCTCTCTTTTCACGGTTACTGCCCAAAAGAGCTCGAGCTCTTCACCGTTCACGATGAATAATTCGCTACTATCAGGCTCGTATCGAACGATGCTGGCACACTATTCAAATGAATACCATTCACGTATCCTTCCCATTCTTAAGTTTCACCATTATTTCTATTTCCTAGCTGAATGCTGATTGCTCACCCACATAAGGGTTGACACTTATTAATTCCCGACATTACTGTTCCTATTGTGAATTCGCTTCCTAATTCATTCGAGCGGTATAAAGTTAACCGTGCTGCAGCTTCAGTTGTGAAAAGACAAGTTTGTGCTTGACGGTGATCAAATCCGGCCCCCACTCACTCCGGAGTAAGTTGCTCTACCAACTAAGCCACACGGACGGAATGTATCGCTGCAGATTTCTCGTATTGACACGTGCTTTACCTCTGTAGTACGTCACATCATTTCCCTCTTAATTTTTTTTTTTTAAGCGAAGAACGAACTTTCATTAATTCTAGACCAGATGTAGAACAAACATCACACATTTTTCGAGTACATTCATTTTTACGTTCGGGTGCCTATGTGAAAACACAAATTTGTCCGTGACGAGGATTGAGCCTGCGCCCCTTCACACCGGAGTAAGTTGCTCTCCCAACTAAACTACACGGACAGAAAGTATCGCTGCAGATTTGTCGTCTTGACACAGGCTTTGCCTCTGTAGTACATCCCACAGTGTGCGTCGCAGTAATGGCGAATTGAATTACCATTCACCGTGGTGAGGGCGAACCGTTCACCATTCAAGGGGAAGTCATTCGTTGTGAAAGAATCGTTCACGAAGCAGCAATGCGAAAGGAGGATTTGCCTGTTCACTATATACGATAAGCCAGCCAGGGCAACACATTTTTTTTTTTTTTTTTTTGATTGGAGGTTTAACGACCACCGTGAGCAACTCAATGGGCTATAAGCAGTCGCCCGTCCCTAATTTAGGGTCACTGGTTCCAGGAAAGGGAGAGAGCCAGTGCCGTAAGACAAACACAACATCCATGCCTGACCGGGATTCGAACCCGGACCCCTTACGGACGAATGATCAGAGGCCAACGCCTTAGACCACTGCGCCACCGGGGCGGCACAACACATTTTCAGCCGTGATATTTCTTTCAAAATAAATTAATTATGATAAACCAGGGTTGCTGGCTTCTATTTGTTTTGTTCATTCATTCTAAGCAAACTAGGCACAAGAAATACCGTAAAATCATCGTAAAAGCCCCTTCACATCCAGTCGCATATCTTCCAAGGCCGCCCCGGTAGCGCAGTGGTGGCCTATGAGCATTCGTCCGAAAGGGGTCCAGGTTCGAATCCCGGTGAGGCATGGTTGTTGCGTTTGTCTTCCGGCATTGTCTGTCTCCTTCCCTAGCACCAGTGACCCTAAATTAGGGACTGGCGACTGCTTATAGCCCATTGAGTTGCTCTCGGTGGTTGTTAAACCTTGAATAAAAAAAATCTTCCAAAACAACAGCAGCTAGTCTTATACTGTATATCGCCTATATCATGATTACCTAAAATATATGATAATAACTGTTCCAGCATACGAATTCAATGCAAGCGAATTTTCGCAAAGTAGGAGCGTAGATCCAGTAACACTAATTGCTTTTTCAAGCTGTTCATCTATCATTTCTTTAACTGTAGGGAGAATACGTTGTTTTCTACGCTAAGACAAATTTAAACAACATATTTTCACTTAATTAACGTTTTCACTTTACTAATATGTTTTCAGTTCATTACATCTATAACGAAGTAAATTTCTCCGTCATTTTTGGTCTACGCCGGGATTCGAACCCGAGGCCGCTTATTCCGGAACAAGTCGCCCTACCAACTGAGCTACGCAAACGATTATTCTGATTCCTATCTGCCTTTATGTCGTGTGCGTCCTGCTGGCAGGTACGTCACATCTCCCCCCGAAAGAGGGCCGGGGGCATGGCCCACGGGTCAGCCGTGACCATGAATCGTTGCAGGCAGCCATCCACTGTAGAACGTGCACTTGAGAACTCCCAGTCAATCTGCTGTGTGGAATGCAACATCACACATTTTTATTTTTCGAAGCGCTGGAGAAGGAATTCTCTGATTTTTCCTGTCTCGCGGTGTGGAAATAACATCACACCAATGCGAGATTTTGAACGGCCGGGTTATCCGGATAGTTCGGGCGCCATTATAACGAAGTAAATTTCTCCGTCATTTTTGGTCTACGCCGGGATTCGAACCCGAGGCCGCTTATTCCGGAACAAGTCGCTCTACCAACTGAGCTACGCAGACGATTATTCTGATTCCTATCTGCCTTTATGTCGTGTGCGTCCTGCTGGCAGGTACGTCACACATCTTCATTAATACAGTTTGTCTGTATCTTGAAACTGCGGTTATTTCGCTTCTCTCGATTCTTCACCTGTTTAATTGCACCGATCTCTTTTTTAGACGACTCACATGCTCTTCTTCCAGAAACAAAGAAGAAATAGATGCAAATGTTTAAAAAAAAAACCCCGTGAAATCAGCGTGTATATTCCGTGGATAATTTTTGGATTCACTTTAGTTGTGCAGCGCACACACGGGTCACGATAAGTGCTTCCTGATATGTTGCCATTTCTAGAAGTCAAATTCCAATAATTCTTTTTAGACTTATAGAACTAACGATAAAAACGCCATCATGCACTATTTTTCCTGTGAAGTGACAGCATCTTAAAGAATAAGCAATGAGATTGTGCAAGAAAGGCAAAACATAGCCATTCGTACGTACCTTGCTGATGAGCTAGACTTCCCTCTTCTACTCTGCTCACATACACGCAAAGTTCGTCCTGATGATCAACATTTTCAACAAGTTCAGCTTCAACACTGAACCCGAAGAGCTGCTCCAATGTATGACGAGAAAGTTCCACTTGATAAAGCACCTTGGCACAAACTTCTAAAACTTCGTACAGCTGGAATAAGAAAAGAAAAAAAAATGGCGCGTTTATTGCGTGTCACAAGCATTTAAATAGGCAGATATGCACTTGAAGAATAGACTAACTTTGTTTGGGTGGGGGGTGGAGGTAAGGATGGGGAGGAATCACCCGTTACATTTCTGGATAATGCTAAAAAAACGCGATTTATTTTCTTCTGCAAAATGTTTTTGACGTTTTCTTAGATTAGGTTTTTATTTTATAAACCAGGTAGCCGAATTGTTATCTTTCAACAAGATGCGGCACACTGTCATTGGGCACATATTGTTCGTGAAATTCTCGACGTGACATTTCAAAATCGACATATTGGCTGGAACAGACCAATCCCAAGACCCCCTAAGATCACCAGACATTAACTATCCCGATGGATTCTTTCTGTAGAGTAATCTTAAAGATGTGGTCTATGCAACAGTTGTTCTATATAACAGAACTCTGGGAGACCGCAGTGCAAGTGCTATAGCAACAGTTGACGCACTAATGTTAGAAAATGTGTCCGCGCGAGTGTGCCTATAATTTGGACATTTTATATGCAACCAGAGGTGCACATGTAGATGTTTATTCAAAATTATGTATGTCTGCCTACTACTGTTTAAAACTGTGTTAAATTACAAGTGTTCATTTAAAAGTTAAAAGTTATAACATGTTTAAATCAGGGTTATCATTCACGCGTATCCTGTATCTGAATATAGATTTTCTCTTAGTTCAGACTAAAGTTAAGTACCAATTATACCACATCTGCAATATTAAAAGGCAAAGCGCGCGCGCGTGTGTGTGTCTGTGTGGCATGCCATAACTCGTCGGAAAATGGTTGTAGACACTTCAAAATTCGAGAGAATGTTTTTCATTGTTGCCGAAGTTGCAATGACCAGTTATAAGTCGAAATTCGAAATCCCAAGAGGGAGGGAAAAATACTTTACATGCTGTTCGTTCAGGAACAAGAAAGGCAGCTTAGAGTATATGTGTCACAATGAACGCGTTCGTGTTTTCCGTTGGCGCAAGCATAAAAACGTCCTGTATATGGGCGTTTAATTCCATCGGTGAGGCAATTTTTCCTGATGGCGAAGGTACATCGCTCTTGTAATGTATGCAGTGCCTCACTAACGGTTTCGAGTTGGAGAAATATTTTTACCTATGGTTCATACAGAGTGTTTTCGTCGTAAAATAATTCTTACTTAGCATGTTTTTGAGGATACTCTTTCTCTTCGAGATTTTAAATTTCGTGAAATACAAACCTCAGAATTTAAAACTTCGGAAACATAACACTTAAATGCAAACCCGAATAGTTCCTTTAGAAGGTATACTGGTTTAGCAGTGGTAAAATTTCTTGAGTTTTGAAAAACGTGTTTTTCTTGACCTCATATCCGCTAGTGTCATATTACTACTCATGATGTCATATCGTGTGACATCATGATGTCATCCCCATAAGAGTTTCTCCCCCCATAAGAGTTTCTCTGGTATTTGAAAAGTGGTAGGACTATCTGCAACTTACAGGAAACAGGAGTAAAAAATATTTTTCTGGTAAAAATGTGAAGAAAGGAGGTGAATTTTGGAATCAAAATATGCTCGGACTGTGCATTGAACACAGTGCAGGCATTTGAGCAAGCATGCTTTTCTGAAATCGTGGAGTTAGCAATCTACGAAGATTTGGCAAAAATATCGTTATCGTTCTCTGGATTTTGTGATGTATATTACGTACACTGAGCTAGCAAATTATTAGGAGCATCACATAGCAATCAGACACATTGGGATGTACCACCGAAGTGACGCAAGTCAAAATTGCAAGTTTCAGCGCTATGCCATGCCGGCCCAGTTCAATCGGTAAAACAGCCGCTTCGGAGTAGGAAGATGTGATTCGAATATCACCATCGGCAGAAAAGAGAAAGTTCCGCTGCATCGCCACGCCACTCGAACGTAAAATGAATGTAATGGACGCGAGGTTCGAAAAAGAAATGTGTCCTGATTCTACCATCATTGTCTAGAATTGATAGGAATTGCTAATTCTTCCACCACCGTCAATTCCACTGCATCGTCGCCTGAACGTAAAATTGATGGTGTAAGTTAAAAAACTAAGAAATGATTTGCAACGGTAACTATGTTCATAATCGACAGAGTCCTGATTTTAAGGCTTTCGTTATTGAATCTTGACTAAACACACAACTAAGACGCTAATGATGGTTCACGGATATACACTGAAGAGCAATTTAATTAGAGACAGCTGGCGTTATGCAAATGTGGAACTGTGGGTGGCCCTGTAAACGGAAACGACATGACGTATGCAGCGATCCGACAATATAAGGAGTGATGCGACGGGAATCAGTAAGAGTCGGACGCAGTATAGGTAAGACGAAGGATCTAAGCGCATTTGATCGAGGGCAAATTGTCGGGGCCCGACGAATGGGTCACTCCATCGCGGAAGTCCTGCAGGCACTGAGATTTTCACGAGCCACTGTGTCACGGGTGCACCGTGAGTACATCGAATCCGGTAAAACCATCCCTGCAAGGCCCAACTGCCGTGGACAACAGCGTGTGGATGAGCGGGGTCATCGTCGGCTAGCTCGTATAGTAACAGCGGATAGACGGGCCACAGTGCAAGAAATCACTCGAAAATTTAACGCTGGTGCACAAAAACGTGTAAGCAGCCACACCATCCAGAACCATCTCCTCGCTATGGGGAACAGAAGCCATCGTCCCACGAGGGTACCGCTGCTGACCGCACATCACGGGGTGCAAAGATTAGCATGGGCGCGGGAACATCGCCACTGGACCCTAGACATGTGGGAAAATGTTGCCTGGACTGATGAGTCGAGATTCACGTTGGTACATGCGGATGGCAGATACGATTACGGCGCAAACTACATGAAGCGATGGGCCCTTCTTGCCAGCAGGGTACTCTTCAAGCTGGTGGGGGTGGTATTATCATCAGGCGACGGTTTACGTGGACTGAAATGGGACCCCTGGTACGTGTGACATCGTCCGTCACAGGTCAACGTTGCCGGGATATCCTGGACTACCATTTGCTCCGGTTTGTGCGTCTTCAACATCCCACTGGGAACCTCATCCTGCAACAAGACAATGCACCGTGCCATCACTCCCGAATTGTATCCGAATGGTTGGATGAACACTCCACCGACGTGACCTCGCTTCCTTGACCTCTATCCCATCAAGCACATCTGGGATGCCATCGAGAGAGATGTTCGAGGCTCCGACCCCCCTCCATCAAATCTTCGTGAACTGTGGGAGCTTGTTCAGGGGTCGTGGATCCGTATGGCTTCCCAACGCTTCCGGGGTCATGTCGAGTCCATGCCGAGACGAATCGCCGCCATCACCAGGGTGGAAGGTGGTGCTACACATTACTAGACAGGTATCTCTAATTCAATTCCTCTTCAGTGTATAATAAACATAGAATGAATGAGTTATTATTAACAACGAATTTCGCTTTCTATTTAGTCTGTTTTAAACAGTCTTACCGTGATTAATATTTTTTTTAAGAGTTTATACAACACACAGCTTATTCCGGCTATAGACCTTTTAGGTCGTCATAATTCGTGTACTCTTTTAGAGCACATTTGTAAGAACAACAACACAGCGAATGGATGCCAACATATCCTCTCTCCTTCTGAACAATTGTCCAGGGTCGTGATCCCATAATTCTTTGTAACGCACCGCTTGCTGGCGGCTCGGCATCAACGCAAACGTAAACACTTGCAGCAGGTGTTCGATGAAAATAAAAAGAAACTATCAAAGGACGCTACCATCCTACAAAAATGAATGTATTGGACTTGAGGTTCGAAAAAAAATGTGTGCTGATTCCTTCATCATCGTCTGGAATTGATAAGAATTGCTGAATCTTCCACCATCGTCAATTTTACTGCATCGCCGCCCGAACGTAAAATGAATGTATTGGGCATGAGGTTCGAAAAAAAAATGTGTGCTGATTCTTCCATCATCATGTGGAATTTATAGGAATTGCTGATTCTTCCACCATCGTCAATTCCGCTGTATCGCCGCCCGAACGTAAAATGAATGTACTGGATGTGAGGCTCAAAAAAAAAAAATGTGTGCTGATTCTTCCACCATAGTTTGGAATTAATAGGAATTTCTTCTTGCACAATGAGTTCCTTCAAGCATGATTTTCACAGTGCACCGCACTGATTTGTTTAAGAATCTGTAGTGGTGCTTCAATTTACTCAAACTAAAAGCAAAATTATTCATGTTATCATACGTGTTTTTGTATTTCCTATTACTTTATTTATACTTTTCAATGTATGTATAATATTATTGTATAATATTTGTGTTTGCATGTTTTTTTGTACAGAAATTGTAACTGTGATTTGATTGTGTGGTGAATGGTGTAGTGTGGCAAAAAAAAAATATAAAAAAAAATAAAAATAAAAAAGATTTGTCGGTGGACCCGAAACCTGCTATCTCCTACTCCCGCTTTTCTCAAGGGGGAGTATATGCGACATATCACTGAAGTGACCACGTCAGAACGTAAAGTTGTAGCGATAAGCGTAGCCGGCGTAGTTCAATCGGTAGAACAGACCCTCAGGAGTAACAAGATGTGCGTTCGAATATCACCACCAGCAGAAAAGGGAAATTTCGCTATGAAGTGCCATCCTCACTTACGTACGTAGCTATGTCGCTGAAATAGCTTTATATATAAACAACTCTTTGCAAAGGATTCAGACGTATATAACGCGTAGATAGCGTTATACGGAAAAGGCTCGTGATTGAAGCGACTTTGAGAGATGCATGATAATAGACGTTACGAGAGAAGGTGCAATCATATCAGAAACGGCAAACCTTCTCTACTATGCAAGAACACATTTATTTGACCAAAGATATGTGTAATAGATACAAGAACGGGCTCATTTATCCATTATGTGAAATGAAAGAATTATATTTACGGCGATGAAAAGATGGCTTACAATAAATGCTGAATATCAGCTTTTAACAGCAGAAGCAGATCGTGTGCAAATCATCAAAAAGATAACAAGCATCATAATGAGCATGTAGCTTGGAAGTTTGTCAAAGTTCAGTGGAAGGTTACAATATTTATCAAATTCAAAGTATTGGCAATACTAGGCAATACATGAAAAAGGATGAAATGCGAGCAACAAGTCAACGTAAGTTAAAATATATCTTTATGATTGTTAAATTTGAACCAGTTGTTCTGCGGAAGGCAGGTACTATAAAAATACAAGGTAATTCCAGTTTGTTGAGCTTCTGAAAAATCTACCTGAATATGGGCGAGACATCTGTTTTATTAGGTGTACAAATAACTTTTAAAGCATTTTCTGTGTGTCTTATACCGCTAATTTACATATCCGACATTCCCCCGCTTTCTTGTCATGTGAACTTAACTTGTCCAGAGTATAAAATGTGACACAGAGGTTTGCCCAACAGTCAAACGCACTTGCACATCGGTAGATCAAAATGGCAAGTGATATTGCATTTATTCGACACTGCATTCGTTACGAATTTCATACAGGAAAAAAGTGCTGCAAAAGCATGTGCATCGATCTGTTCTGTTTTGGGGAAGAATTTTCTATCGAAAGCATTTCTAAGTTTTGGTTTAGACGGTTAAAAGCAGGTGATATTGATGTTAGCGATCAAGAACGTAGTGGCGCCCACAGAAGGTTGCACATGAGAAACTGCAAGCATTGCTGGATGAAGATTCCTCTCAAAGAGGAGGTGGCAACAGCACCTCTCCCTGTGCTTCTGGCGTGACGCCATTTCTTATCAGCTGACTACGCCAATGCGCCCAACCTGAGAATCTCCTGTATATCTCTATGGGGAAATCGCGATTTTGAACGGGTTTTTCGGACCCTTACTCTACCCATACAGGCATGAAAAAAATTGAGGCTGAAATATTCATTCCCATAATAAAAATTTTCCAGAAAAGAACAGGAAAATATGCGTTGGTATTTCTCTAAAAAATTGAACAAAATAATGATTTTTTGAGCAGAAGTGCATAGTGCGTATGGTTACTTACTGTCCATGTGCAAGTAACCATATTTAAAATACAACCAAAAGCCTAATGTTAAGAAATAAGAAGTCCGAAATATTCCTTCCTTCCATCCTTGGTTTGCATGCTCTAAGCAAAACTGCTTAAGCCACAGGAAGTGACGTCACGTTCCCGAACTCTCGCAGCGCAGACTCCCACCACCTCAGAGAGACGACAGAAACAGCTGATCTGTTTTGGCTTCACTCAAAACGGGTCCCTTCACCTCCTCTTCTTCTAACCTCCTTGAAACGAACTAGCTGAACAAGGGGTGCGGGGTAACTCAACAAACCATTTCCAATCGTTTACGCGCAATGGGAAAGATTCAGAAGGAAGGAAAATGGGTGCCTACAGGAACAAGTATGAGCGTGTCATGAAGTGTTTGAATCTGTTGAATAAACAACACAGAAAGTCTTTTCCTGTGGATAACCGTTACGGGTGGTGAAAAGTGAATATTGTACGACAATCCCAAACGCAAAAAACACTGGCTAGACCCCAGTGAAGAAACGACTTCGACACCGAAACGCAATATTCACTCCAAGAAAGTTCTGCTGTGCATCTGGTGTTATATGAACGGTGTGCTCTATTATAAACTATTGGAACAGGATCAAACTGTTACTGCTGATCGCTACAAGCAACAATTTCTGCGATTAAACCAGGAAATCTGTCGGAAACGTCCATTCACAGGCAAAGGATTGCGTCCCGTGAAATTACTACATAACAATTCTAGGTCGCATTTCGCGAAATCGGTCAAGAAAACGTTATTGACCCTTGGATGGGAAGTTTTGTAGCACCGGGCGTATAGTCTAGTACGACAATCCAAATGCATAGGCCCTTCAGACTATCATTTGTTCCGATCGATGCAGCATGGTATGTCTGCTGTACGGTTCCGGACACGTGGCGAAGTCCAAAAATGGGTTGACGACTTCATCGCGTCACACGAAGAAGTATTATTCTCCATGGCTGGATTCCGTCAGCTGCCCGACCGATTGCAGAAAGTGATAGATAATGACGGCGCATATTTTGATTCGTTAAGGTATCAGTTTTTCTCAAATTACATATTGCGTTGTCTGAAAACGCTTTAAAATTTATTTGTACACCTAATACAAGCGGGAGAGAAGTTGCTGTTCAGCTTGTTCTAGGGAGATGTGTGACGTACCTGCCAGCAGGACGCACATGACATAAAGGCAGATAGTAGTCAGAAGAAAACGTCCGCGTAGCTCAGTTGGTAGAGTGACTTATTCCAGAATGAGGGGATCCGGGTTCGAGCCCCGGCGCGGATAAAAATGACGGAGAAATTTACTTCGTTATAGATGTTAGTGGAGCTTGCACAAAGGTCGAGGTGAAATCTGTAGATGATATATTTCACCAAGACAAAAAAGTATGAGCAGAGAGTTGAAGCATGATGAATGGGTGCAGTTGGACGAAGCAAGAAGTGATAGTTGTAAAGGGTGTGATTCGCTGGGGAAACGTTATAAACAAAAGAAAATATCAAACGAAAATGAGTGGTACATAAAAACAAGAACCAAGCAGCGAACGGTTGTAGGCAGGAACGGCTGTTTGATGTTCGTTGGTAAACGGTGGCTGGATAGGATTGTACGACTTATTAGGCAAACCCCATTACGTCAAGTAATAGCGCAGTAGAATAGTTGTGTCGAGAGGAGAATTGTATTATACACAGCGCGATGGAGAGTGCCCCGAATGGGGTATAACAGCCTGCATCCCATTTGCGTACTATTCGTCTCTGTTAAAAAGTGACAAATTCGTCTGCAATGGGGGACACGGAATACCAAAGTGGACCCTTGTATACTAGAAAAAGATCGCCTAGTCCGATTAATCAGGTTCTTAGTTAATACACTGCAATGCATGGGCTAAAATATGGCGTCAACAGCACAAATCGAAGGATCTCCGATGTCTAGCCTTACCTGCAATAAGCGAGTATAATGGTCTAGGCGACTGTTTATAGCCCATTTGAGTTGCTCATGGTGGTGGTAGTTAACCCTCTAATCCAGTAACGGTCTGGGATCTGTTTCCATGGCGGGCATAGGTTTCTTTAATGCTTGTGGATATCATTGGAATGCCGCGAGGTATTATAACATCAATGCAGACCAGGCACACCCGCACATGCGTGTGGTGTTTCTGATGGAGATGGCTACTTACAGCAGATAATGCGCCACGCCACAAGATCGTGACACACTGGTTTCTGGAGGTTGACAGTGACTTCAAAGTGCTAATGGTTCCCACAGTCCCCAGATCTTAACCCAATTGGACACTTGTAGGATGAGATTCAAAGAACTATTGGCATCAGAGATCTCCCTTCAGCGAAGATTCGGCAATTGAAGTACACCATCACATACGCTTGGCTGAAAATCCCTGTAGAGCGATATACACAGAGGAGCCATTCCTTTATGACCACCCTCAGCCTCGAGAAATCAGCGCGCCAGGAAACCGAACGGTGGCGCAGGTGAAGTTCACAGAACAGAATATATACAAGCCGAGTCCCGGCTTTCGGATAGTAGAGTGTTCGGAGTCAGAATGCGAAAAAGCTGCCGATTTACCGAAGTTTGATAAAGGACAAATTCTGATGGCACGGAGCCTCGGAACTACGATCTCGAAAACGGCGCTGCTTGTACGTTGTTCACGTTACGCTGTAGTAAGTACATATCAAAAGTGGTGCACTATGGCTCTGCGATCGCAGGGCCACAGTGCGACAAAACACCCGAAGCTACAACAGTGGTGATCACGGTAATGTGTCACAGCACGCAGTTCATCGTAGCCTTGTTCGCATGGGTCTGCGTAGCCGAAGACCCAGCCGGGTTTCCATGCTCACCGCACGTCATCGATAACAACGCCTGAAACGTGCTCAAGATAATCAATATTGGACCATGGATGATTGGAACAAAGTGCTCTGGTCTGACGAATCAAGATTTCTGGTACATCACGGAGACGACCGAGCGCAGATACGCCGATTACCAACCGTGGCTATGGCACCTGGATGCACTGTTGGGCGGAAACAGGCCGGCGGCGGCGGTGTAATGCTGTGGGCGATGTTTTCTTGTGCCACTTTAGGCCCGATTATCTCAATAGCACAATCCCTGACAGCTGTCAGGTATCTGAACATCGTTGCGGACCAAGTTCACGCATTCATGGCAACTGTGTTCCCTGCTGGTGATGGCCGTTACCAACAGGATAATGCGCCATGCCATACTGCCAGAATCCTCAAGGAGTGGTTCGAGGAACATGCTGGTGAATGTTTGTTAATGCTCTGACCTCCAAATACACCTGACATGAACCCAATCGAACATTTGTGGTTCGACTTAGAAAAGTGTGTTCTCGCTAAATCACCATTCACCCCGAAATGCTCGGGAACTGGAGGGCATGCTGTTGACGTTATGGTACCAGATACCCCAGGATATCTATCGCCATCTCATTGAATCGATGCCTCGCCGAGTTGCTGCTGTTTTACTGCCTAAAGGGGTTCTACAGCTTATTAAGTAGTTGGTTATAGTGTAATCTCTCATCGGTGCATGTAAGCACTTCGTTGAGTCGACGCTGCTTTAATGGCTAACGGAGGCTCAACACGTTATTATGTAGGTGTTCTTGATAATTCCCTATTTCAGTGTATTTAATTTCATGTTTTTGTTGTAGGTCTCATATAATATTTTGGTTATATCTCGTTATACTTTCTGAACTAAACATAACTTCAGAACCCCCCAGGAGTTTCTTTCCTTGGAATGTGATTGGCAATCTGCCAAGATAGGAAAATATACTATACATACGACCTTCTTACTTTAATATGTGGGAGAAAGATTTATCGTGTACCTCACAGTTTATGATTTCCTCCCTTTGTTTCAGTTCCCATCTAGTGTGCGACTACCTCATGTTAGATAATTGGCGTTGCCATGCGTTTAGTTAGTGGTTTTATGAAAAATGACATTCGATATTAATAAACGAAGGAACGGCGATGTTTAAATAAGAAATACTTCAAAAAAATGCTGAAGAACATATAAACAATACGTAAGAATATATAAACAAAACTTAGAACATGTAAACAATACTTAAGAACATATAAACAATACTTAAGAACATATAAATAATACGTAAGAACATATAAACAATACTTAAGCACATTTAAAAATACTTAAGAACATATAAACTACACGTAAGAACATATAAACAATACTTAAGAACATTTAAAAATATTTAAAAGCATTTAAAAATACTTAAGAACATAAAAACAATATTTAAGAACATATAAACAATACTTAAGAACATATAAAAATACGTAAGAACATACAAGGAGTGTTCAAATGAAAAGGTACGAAACGACACTGTCGGTATAAATGAAGACTTTATTCAAAGTATACACCATAGGCCGTAGCACAACGATCCCATTGATTAACAAGCCGAAGGATTCCTTGTTGCCAGAATTCCTGTGGCCGTGACGAGATCCAGTCCTGCACAGCGTCCTTGAGTTCGTCGTCCGAGTGGAAGCGCTTCCCTTTCAGATGTTTTTTCAGGGGACCAAACACATGGAAATCGCAGGGCGACATGTCCGGGCTGTAGGGCGGATGGTCAAGTTGCTCCCACTGGAACTTGGCCAGTTCCGCGTGTGTGACCCTGGAGACGTGTGGACGCGCGTTATCATGGATCAGAACCACACCCTCCGCGATGAATAGTGGCCGGTTTAACACCTTCCGCTGTCAGAAATCGGATAACGCCTCGCTGCTCCTCAATCGTCGAATTTTGCAATGTGAACGCCATCCTGTCCTCACATGCACTGCCGCGTCAATTGGACGGCGCTATTTATAAGAGCCTCTGCTCTCTCCTGCGTTTACGGGCGCCCGCGCATGCTCTGATGCACGCCGGCGACTCCAATCGCATCCCTAGATGTGTCGCTACGTTCTCCCATAGCGGCATAGGCAAATATGTTAACGGTTACGTTCTTATGACGTTTCGTACCTTTTCATTTGAACACCCCTAGTATAAACAATACTTAAGAACATATAAACAATACTTAAGAACATACACAGTCGTATCAGAACAATACGACCACTCCCGCAATCACGGTGCATCCGCCTAGGCGCGACACAGAGTGCACGTGACAAAGGTCGACTTCACGGAGTTCTAAGCGGCCGGCCAGTACAGATGAGCCATAGTGCGTCACGCGAGGACAATGGGCAGAGATAGAGATTTGACAGACTTTCAAAACTGAGTGCTAATCTGCTGCCGCACCAAAGGTTGAAAGGATCTCAGAAACGGCAGACTTCGTGGGCTGCTTGCGTGATGCTGTAGTAAGGGTGTACCAAGAATGGACCGCTGGCACACCGAGTACCTCTCGACGTCATAACTGTGGAGTTCCAAAGGCCATCAACCTCAAAAGAGAGAGTCGCCTCTGTCAACTGGTAAAGGGAAATCGATGCGCAACTGGGCAGCGACTGAGAACGCAAATGAAAAGTGGGGCAGCCAGGTACGTATTCCCGATAATAGTAGAGCGAACACTGTTAGGCATGGGTCTCCGGAGTAGACGCTCTGTCAAGGCGCCCATGTTAACCCAGGTCTACCGACAACGACGACCGCAGTTCGCATGGGACTACAGTCATTGGACAGTGGAAGAGTGGAAAATTTGTGTTTGTCTTCTCCGACGAATCGAGATTTCAACTCCACAGAAGTGACGGGCGGTTGCGGACATGGCGTTAGACACACGAGAACCAACACTCGGAGACGCTTGTCGGTCAAGTACAGGCCGGCGGTGGCAGTGTGTCTGTCTGGGGGATGTTTTCCTGGTATGAAGTGGGACCGTTGGTACCACTGGATGAGTCCGTGAATGACAATGACTACCTGTCCATCCGCGCTGATCACGTGCATCCTTACATGTTGGACGTGTACCCTGGTGGTGATGGTGTCTACCAACAGGACAATGCACCTTGCCACGTCGCAAAAGGGGTACGTGACTGGTTCCTGGAACACGACAGCGATACCTGAGTTCTCTCTTGGCCGGCGAAATCGCCAGACTTCAATCCCATAGAACATTTGTGGGACTGTTTGGATCGACAGGTTCGACGTGTCGACCTCTTACCACGTCATCTCCGGAACCTCCGTGCTCTGCTGCAGTCCAAATGGGCACGTGTGCTTCGAGCTACCTTCCAAGGCCTCATTGCGTCCATGCCAAGCCATCCTGCAGCGGTCATCGGGGCCAAGGGAGGTTATTCCCATTGTTAAGTAGGTGGTCATATTATTCCGATACGACCGAGCATAAACAATACTTAAGAACATGTAAACAATACGTAAGAACATAAAAACAATACTTAAGGAAATGTGCAAAAAGAAACTAAACAGTACCCCGACAAGATTTTCAATAAGCTCTATTCTCGGCGGAACGTAGTATTCTTCTGCGTCTTTTCGTTTCCTCGCTCTGAAGAAGTGATCGTTAGGGGACAGTTGTTTCTTACTGCAGGCACTCCAAAGTACTTCTTCTACTGTCATATTATCCCTCATGTTCAAAGATATTTCTGAAACACTCTGAAATAAAAGCACATAGTGATGGGTTCGGTTCATTCACAAGTCGTCTGAGCAAAGCAATCGGTAACATAAAATTTCATGCAGTAAAATCCGAAGTATAACATCAAAGCGAATCTACAGTTCTTCGGAACCGGACTGAAATACACTGAATTCCGAAACATAACGATATACATCTTTTAACCTGAGAAAATATTATATGTATTTATTTGAAAATCAGTGTCGTAAAGGTTTTGTTTATTATGATTTCATTTTTTAACATTTTTCTTTTATACGCTTTCCAACCGTAGGTTGAAGAAGCGTATATGCTCCAACTTTTTCCGCCCGTCCGTCTGTCCTCACGCTAACTGCCGTAAAAATGGTTCGATTTCGATGAAATTTTAGCATGTGGTAGGGGATAACCTGGAGACGAACCCTATTGAAAATGGGTCAAATGGGGTCAAAGGTGACGACGTAGGATCGGGATCCATTCCATTGCCCTTATGCGTCATAACTTGAGTAAATATGGTTCGATTTCAATGAAATTTTACTGTGTGGTAAGGGAACAACCTGGAGACGAACCCTATTGAAAATGGGTCAAATGGGGTCAAAGGTGACGACGTAGGATCGGGATCCATTCCATTGCCCTTATGCGTCATAACTTGAGTAAATATGGTTCGATTTCAATGAAATTTTACTGTGTGGTAAGGGAACAACCTGGGGACGAACCCTATTGAAAATGGACGAAATGGGGTCAAAGGTCAGGACATAGGATTAGGATCCATTCCATCGCCCTTATCCCATATTATTAAGGTGGACGTCAAGTAATTTTGCTTCCTATACTTCGGAGAACTTTTGTACACATTTCCTTCACAATTAATGTGTTCCCAAGGATGAAATGACATCGATTAAAATAACTTCATATTATAACTTGGAACACTGAATATTTTCTAAAATATAACAATAATTATATTAAAAATCAATAACTTTTCCTTTGGTGGTGTTGAAACCAGAAAAAGGATGGCGCGACTTGTACTTTGATCACGTCAGTAGACAAACAAATGTTGGATTGCATAATTATAGTTATATTTTAGAAAATATTAAGTATTCCAAGTTATAAAATGAAGCTATTTTAATCGATGTTCAAATTTTCATCCTTGTGAACGCATTAATTATCCAGAAAAAGATGGCGCGACCTGTACTACTTTCATTCTGCCTAATTGTCTGATTTGGACCTGTGCTCGAATCTTGGATGTCACAGTATGTATTTGGGATGTTACAGTTGCTTCGGATGTCACAGTACGTACTTCTGATGTCACAGTAGGTACTTCAGATGTCACACTATGTACTTCGGATGTCACAGTTGCTTCGGATGTCACAGTATGTACTTCGGATGTCAAAGTATGTACTTCGGATGTTACAGTTGCTTCGGATGTCACAGTATGTACTTCGGACGTCACAGTTGCTTCGGATGTCACAGTATGTACGCAGACGTTACGAAACCGTCTTCATGAGTACGGATTCAGAGCAAGGAAGCCGCTGGGATGTATAGCATTGAAATCAGCTCATCGTCGTCAAAGATGCACCAGGGTTAAATAGTACATATCATGAAATAAATAGTGGCACAATGTACTTTTCACAGACGAATTCCGTTTGATCTTTATCATGATACTCGACGAAGACACCTGTGGAAGAGATCTGGCACACGAATGCAACCACACTATGTGCAGTCCGTCTCTTGATCTTCTCACGTCAGTCCGTATTCTATTAAGAGTTCTCCACACAGTCCATCCGTATTGATGTCCAGGCACGATGTCCTTTACTGGCGTCACCCACTCCGCCAATCTGCCATGTTCGGATATCCATTAGTTCACAAGTACCCTGTGAGGTGTTCTAGTGATCGCTTCAGCACACTTCATAAAACTTTTCCTTGATTTCAGCCTTGATATGCAGGGCATATAACTATGCATAACATGTCTGACATTCCTAAGATATTTTGTCATTTCCACATCTGATTGTATCATTTTCCTTATTATAGGTGGGGCTAACCCTGCCACTACATAGAGTTTATCTAAAGGCGTAGGTCTCAGCCAGCCAGTAACAATCCTACAAGTATCGTTCAGAGCGATGTCAACTTTCTTGGAATCAGCCGAACGTGCCCAAACAGGGCAAGCATATTCAGCGGCAGAAAAGGACAAAGCCAGTGCCGAGGTCCGCACCAATCTGGGATTTGCTCCCCATGAGGAGTTAACAAGTTTACGAAGCAAATTATTCCTAGCATATATCTTTTGTCTAGTATCCTCACAATGCATCTTAAATGTAAGAGCTCTGTCCAAAATAACTCCTAGAAATTTGGATGAATTCGTATTCGGAAGTGAAGAGCCATTTAATATTATTTTAAGTTTTCTGTTTACTTCATGATTTCTCAGATGAAATGCTGTAACCTGTGTCTTGGTTGGATTAAGGGTCAAATGATTTCTAACATAATATCTTTGAAAGCAGTTTATGGCCCTTGTAAATGCATTCTCAATCTTTCCAAAATTGTAATATTGTGCCGCCAATGCAAGATCGTCAGCAAATAAAAATGACCTAGTGTCCCGTGGATGGGGCTGATTATTAGTATAAACATTAAATACTATTGGAGAAAGTCCACTTCCTTGTGGTAATCCATTCTTCTGGTCTGTCCATCTGCTACGTTTATTCTGGAAATTGACGAAAACGTTTTCTATTTGCTAACAAATTTGCAATAAGTGTGGTTAGTTTCATATTCCCTGTCATATCGTAAAGTTTACACAACAATGCAAATGTTACAGGGCTAGGTGCTGAGTTCTATTACAGCGCTCTGTGTGGAGGCTTTGCTCGATGCTTCCTTTGCAGTAAGTTCGGTATCGGTGGTTTAATCCGTAATTTTTCCAACTGGAGCAGATAAATACAATACAAAGCATAGAAAAATGAATCGACTAAGGCTAAATTTTGCAGTGAGGAAAACTTTTATTCAGATGTTACGGGGAATGTCATCAAACTTTTGTCCGTCATTTTCTTGCTTTCATTATTTTAGTTTTCCCTCGGTATCCTACTCGCCGAATTTTGCTTATCTCTCCCCGGCCATTCAAACCTCTTCCTTCCTCCGTTCCGATAAAACCCCCTAGGTTTTCAGAGCTTCCTAAAAATATTGTGCTCCTCTCTCAACTTTTCGCCACCGAATCCCTCCTCTCTTGCCCCGGAGAGAGAAACCCCCTCAAAAAATTATCCTCTCGTCCGACTTATTCCAAGAAAGCGCATCCACGCCTTCAAAAACTCGTATGTTCTTAATTGCTTTGCTGTCCCCTCTGCTGCGACGTGCGGGAAAGGAAATACTTTGCTTTTCGCTGGAATTCCCATTCAAATGGCGGGAATTGAAAGAAAATGACTACAATTCACTATCTCTAAAATTGGTCACAGAATCTCGCTTTCGATAAATATGGAATCCCCGGTTACACTCCATGATTTACAATGTCATATACAGCAGTCAGGTCCATAAATACCACACCGGTATTACCGGGTATTGAAATGAAGAGGTACGGAATTTTGTCTATATAGCAGTGTTACTTTGTTCTGTGCAGAAAGCGCACAAGAAATTGTTTTTTAAACACACCCTTTATCATTTGTGTTACGTAGCCTTACTTGTGTTATTTAAAAGCGTGTTGCTTGAGTCTGGTGCATACATCCTTCATTTCATGCAATGTCCTTTATCATTTGTGTTACGTAGCCTTACTTGTGTTATTTAAAAGCGTGTTACTTGAGTCAGGTGCATACATCCTACATTTCATGCAATGTTTTTTATCATTTGTGTTACGTAGCCTTACTTGTGTTATTTCAAAGCGTATTACTTGAGTCAGGTGCATACATCCTTAATGTCATGCAATGTCTTTTATCATTTATGTTACGTAGCCTTACTTGTGTTATTTAAAAGCGTGTTACTTGAGTCAGGTACATACATCCTTCATTTAATGCAATGTCTCTAAGTTTTTGTGACCAGTGTATAAGTTTTATTTTAGTCCCATTCTTGGAGCTGATTTATCATAAGTAATACTGAAAAAAAAAGTTGAGTGCTTGAAAAGATTGACAAGTTCTTTGGATAATATTGATCGTAGTTACAGCTATCCCAGGGGTTTACTGGTTCAATACGTAGAAGCACATAAAGCACTACCGCTGAAGTTTTCTTCATCCAGAAGAAGAGGGAAAATGCGTGGAAAATGTATGGTCTTGATTTCAGTTATACAAAGGCTTTGTAAACCAGAAATTTAGAAGTGGAGATATAAAAGCAGAAACATGCATTTCAGTTACGTCTCAGATATAAAAGATGAGTTAATAAAGTTCGATGGATGCTGTCTTAATGCGTAAACGAAAAGGTTGTGAAAGGTGCGGCAACATGCGCAAAGCATACCCGTAACCTTCTCGGAGCTGTGAGACATGGTGTGACACGGAGAGCATGCAGCTGATGTATGTGCTTATTATTAGCGGGGGAGAAATAAAGCAAAGAACCAATATCAAATTGCGCTTCCAATTTGGCCGTTGTTGCGTTGAATCACCCACCGCATCCGATTTGACAACTTTTGTTTTCCCGATCGAAATTAAGCATTGGAAAGGAAGAGATTTACAGAGATTTGAAACATTTAAGTGAATGCAACTATCCAGCTGCAGACTACAACAAAGAAGGATTTTTTCCATGGCTTCCAGCATTTATACGAATGATAGCAAAACGATGCATTCCGTGGGATTGGGAGTTGGAATTATTTTAAAGGCCGATAAAGTAAGTTTTCTTAAATACTCCCTGCTGTTCATTTTTACCGTGCATTCACTGAACTTGATTGACACACCTTAGCAGCAAAGCAGGAAGCGCATAGTAAGTCTTGGCAATGGCTATAACTATCGAATAAAACAAAGACATTTTCTGATCCGAGTATTTGAAAAGAAATTTTCGTGGCTGCCCCTGTGGCCGAGTGGCCAGAGGCGAGTGATTCTGCCTAATTGTCTGAGTTGGACCTGTGCTCGAATCTTGGATGAATCGTGGGTGGTGCGTTTTCCCCACAACGCTGTCTCTCCCCTTTCTCATATCTTGGAATTAGGGCTGCATCACTCTATGCAGCTCCGTGTGTCGGATTGTACTGCGCAACATGATGGTCACACAAAATACAAATTACTCTCACATGATCCTATTTTGTAGCTTATCAAACTAAAGTACTGTCTTGGAAATTAAATCATCCTTATATATAAAAGGCTAAGTTGCCGACGAACTGGGTCACTTTTTGAGTCGTCATAGCAACAACCGAGAAACAAATGCTTGTGACGTCACGATTAGCTTTTCATGTTTTCGTGCAGGTGACGTCATCAGCTAACACGCATTTGTTTTGTTGTCATAGCAACTAGTGTGACGTCATCTCATCCTAATCATGCTCACATGACGTCAGAGATGCGTTACGTCACACGGTCGTTTCTTAAGAAATAGGAAAACTACGTCAGGAATTTGGGTTCCACTTGACATACTCTTGATATGCTTTATTACGCTGTTTATCAGAAAAAGACTAACATTTATATTTCGGTGCTCTTACCGTGTTATCTGTAACCGTTTCTGTTTAACGTTCTGTTTTCATCATTTTTCTTTCGTTTGAAGTTAGAGTTTTTTTTCGAGTGCGGTGGAAATAAAAGAATTCAGTTCTAGGCTGTAAGATGTTTATTATATTTACATATTTAAACATAAAAGATTATTATTTTTTCATGCATTTTCCCTCTTAAAATATTTAATAGCCGTTAATACTTATAAATTTATTAATTTTAATACGTACTTTCAACGACGTGGATGACTTTTGTTTCAGTAAGGCAAAGACGAACGTTAGTGTCCTTCGCGAACTTTACTGTTTTAAATTTCGCCTTCGCCGCGCCAAAAAAGAAATTTACCTCCTTCATTAGACGAAGAGATTGAAGGTAAACGCCGCAAAGTCTATTTGCCGCCTCGGTGGCGCAGTGGTCTAAGCGATGGCTTCTGCTCATTCGTCCGAGCTGGGTCTGGGTTCGAATCCCGGTGAGGCATGAATGTTGTGTTTGTCTTACGGCACCGGGTTTCTCCTTTCCCTCGAACCAGTGGCCCTAAATTAGGTACGGGCGACTGTTTATAGCCCATTCAGTTGCTCATAATGGTCATTAACCCCCCCCTCCCCGCAAAAAAACCCCTATTACGATCGAGCAAGGCGCAAACAACGCACTGCAGTCGAAAGAGAAGATGCTAACTTCCGGAATGCCGAACATGCCAGAAATAAAAAAGACAAAACTGCAGTGCAGTTGAAAGAAATTCTGAAATTCGGCGTTTGCGTGATCGTTGTACTGATAATATGACGCCGGAACATATTGAAGCTGAATCTCAGCGCATGACAAATGTACATATTGCAGAGGCACAAACTACGACCCCGAACAAAGGAATGAACGCTGCGCTCGAGAGGTTCAGAGGACATCAACGAATCGACAACAAACAAATGCTACACGTCATGTGACTTTAAACCATACAGACGATGAAAAGACTAGCGAGACACTCATGTGGCACTCTTGAGCAAATTTGTGAATTTTGTAAAGCCAAAAAATTTGCCGGAGAAAGAATTTCAGATGGTAAGTTTTGTAAATGTTGCTCAAAAGGAGCAGTAAAATTAGATCCTATTCGTACTTCCCCATTAATTCAACAACTTATGAAATCAGCATGAGCATTAAAAAAACTTTATGGTTAACATACGGTCGATTAATAAATAGTTCTCTTACATTTGCATCGATGGGAGCACAAATGGCTCCTCCACCAGGTTATGAGGTTTATTCTTTTAGAATAAATGGATACATCTATCATCGTGAAGGAGCATTGCATCCTGATAATGGTGAACAACGGAAATAAGCTCTATTGCACATATTAGATCCTGATGAGGCTGCTGCCCAACGAGTGCAAATGCGAGAAAATAGTGGGGGAAATAAAGATCTGTTACAAACACTGAATATATTTATGACAGAAAAAAATCCGTTTGTGGAAGCATGTAAAATGCTTTATTCAGTCGAGCAAGAGAGTGAATAATGCTGTTCCTTTTAATACATCAATGGCCATTATTCAAGATCGTAGAAATTATTAAAGGCGTTATAATTCTCCAAGATCTAATGAGGTGGTTGCTATTATATTATAAACCATACTTAAGCTCTGATTCAATTGATGCCGACGGCGAAGGAAATACTGAACGGTGAGAGTTTTAAAATGAGCAAACTCCATCAGGAATGCCACATCACAGACTGAAGTTGAAGATTGGAGATATTATCAAGCTCCTGAGAAACCTCAAAACACAACGAGGTTTATGCAATGGAACAAGATTGATAATTAAAGAACTAAAACCGAATTTGGTCATTGCAGAAGTACTCACAGGCTCAGCATGTGGTAAAACTGTTTTTATTCCGCGAATTCACCTCGCAGCTACTGTTGTAGACCTCCCATTCACATTGAGACGACGACAATTTCCTGTAAAACTCGCCTTTGTTATGACCATTAATAAGTCTCAAGGTCAAACACTGGAGAAAGTAGCTATCTACCTTCCTGAACCAGTGCTTAGCCATGGACAACGTTATGTTGCATTGTCAAGAGTTCGACGGTTTGATGATGCCACAGTTAAAGTAGTCCATGTTGAAGAACAAGGAAAACTACTCCCAGATTCCGAAAAATGTTTACAAAAAATATCGTGTATAAAGATGTTTTCCAACGTCGTTAATAAACCGCTTGAATAGCAATAAGTGATTTCTAGAACCCGTTGTATTCTTATCTAAACTGGCTTTACAGCTAGTGTATTATATTCCTAATATTCTTATGTCTCTTGGCTAACTCTTTCTGGGGGCGGCAATTTCAGTGTCAAGTTGTGGATAATTAGTTGGTTATTTTTTGTGCTACTGTGGTTTTTTGAACACCATGGTGTAGGATGACTCCGCGAAACATACTAAAATTTATTTCACACATTCATTGGTGATTCTGTAAAATTAATACAACTGTTTGTGAATGTATGAAACATCTTAAGCATTTCGCACATTCACCAGTGATTCTACAAATTCACTGGCATTAATTCATGAAAAGGGAGTGACTGATACTTGACATGAGAAAATATTCCAAGCTGATGAATGGCATATGTCATGTCATGTACGTAAAGCGAAACGATAGCACATGCCCAAAAAGTGTGTTAAAATCTATGTGTAGTGACAGTATACTTCCTCTGCTCCTTTTAGGAGTCATTTTATGTTTCAATTTTATTGAACAGCTTCCCTTTTTCGGAGGACAAAGTTTTATCTGAAGTTTATTGAACAGCTTCCCTTTTTCGGAGGACAAAGTTTTATCTGAAGAGGACAGTTTTATCTAAAGTTTTCCCTGAAAAAAGTTCCTTCATCTTTTTGTGGGAAACATTTTTGTTTTCATGAAATGAATTTCCAGCAAAAAGTGTTTAAACAATAACCAATTTCTTTTTTTCCATGTTTTTCAATGCCTTACATTCGTTAGGATAGCAGATAATAAATGAAAAAGCTCAGTACTTGAATTCCACATTTTTCAAAAGTACCTTCATTCATTATGGTAGCACATAATAAATGCTTAAAAAATGCTTGAGTTCCTAAAATTTCTAGCATTCAATAGGATAGCAGGTAATAAATAATATTTGATTTCTGAATTTTAGAAAAAATTCTTACAATCATCCGGATTATTATCATTTTTTTTATTGAAGGTTTAACGACCACCGTGAGCAACTCAATGGGCTATAAGCAGTCGCCCGTCCCTAATTTAGGGTCACTGGTTCCAGGGAAGGGAGAGAGCCAGTGCCGTAAGACAAACAAAACATCCATGCCTCACCGGGATTCGAACTCGGGATCCTTTCGGACGAATGATCAGAGGCCATAGCTTAGACCACTGCCTTCAAAATAAACCTTTATTAGTCTAAAAGCAAGGTACATGTGATACGCTTCAGTCACATGAGACTGTATTAAAAGAGACGAGGCCAAGAAGTCTCAACACAATAGAAAGGAGGAAAGAAAACTGGTAACATCAGAACAAGATTAAAATATATACAGATAAAAAAGGAACACAGAAAACAAAAAACGAAAAACACACACATTACAAAACCCAAACCCCAGAGTGAGGGAAGAAAAACACATTCCAAAAACTAGTACATAGCAGCGCGAACACAAAGGTGACAGTTAAAAAACACAACAACAATACAACACAACACAAATTGACTGACACTGCAAGACAGCGACAGGAGAAACAAAACTGTACTTCTGAAAACATGCAGCAGCGGCCAAAACATTAGTACAAGAAGAACATAAAAAACAAAAAAAAAACCGTGCACATAAAGAGGGGTGTTAACCAACCGCTATAACTAAAAACGAAATACGAAGTGGCGCATGTTAGTCAGGAGGAACACTGTACAGAAGAATACATGATAATAAGGGGAAAAACCGCTGCATCACACAAAATAAATGTAGCCAAACAGGCACACGGGGATCACAAAAAAAAAATCGCACTCAATTCAAATTTCATACTCAAAACAAGAAGACGCGCGTTGACAAACCCCAGAAGCCGACGTGGCGCTATAGAGAGAATCACGCGGAAACAAGATCGCATAGCATCATAACACATTGAAAACAACACAAAGTACGTCCAGTCGTGCACGGCAACAAAAGACTGTGCTGAGAAAAAATACAATATTACAGGAAAAACCCGGACAGGAGAAGCACGAAGCAAGACGTAGAACCCTAGCTTGAGTGCAAAGAAACACAAAAACGAAAACACAAAAAGTGCACTTAAAACATAATCAAAGACAAAACTGCCTCAACTGACTACTTCACTACACATGTAGTCACATACAGTCAAGAAAAAAAAACACAAGAGGCACAGTAAAAAAAGTACAAGGCAAATAGAGCGTTGACCAACTCCTTGGGTCAACGTAACCCAATAGACAAAACAAGTTAACATGAAACTCAAGGCATGAGAAAAAAAAGGCTCCCTAAACTGCGGAGCCAACTGAAACACGAAAGTAGAACATACACAAACAAGTAAAAAACAAGATTATCACATTAGCAGTATAGGTAAAATACAATCACAGTATTATAAAAACTCACACAGGAGCAGAGCGAGTAGGACAGCCGCCATCCGAACAACTAAGCACAACACGTGCAAAAAGCAAGAGCAATTACAAAAACACGGTAATACCACATTAAGGAAACACAGTACAAAAAAGATCAGGAACAACAACAAACAAACAAGCACAAAAGAAACACAACACGCCAAAAAAGTTTTGCAAAACTAGACAACACAGACTAGCCCAACGGAAAACAACAACACCCAACAAGCATCACACTAATACCAAACAATAACAGTGATCACAAACAATTGGTGGCCAACTAGTACAACAAAACACCACAACAAGAAATGCGTCGACCAACAACTGTGGCCGACGAAAACATAGAAAGCAAGCACACAATAATACATAGACAAACAACTCAACAAAAATACCGACACAAAAAACAATAACCGATTGCACAGCACCACCAAGAACCAGAAAAAAATACACACAGAACACAGGAACACAAATGCCCACGGACTCCGGACAGAAAAAAAGTCAAAGCAACTAGCTGTAAAACATCCAATCACAGCGCAAAACGACAAGAAAATTCAGACAAAGAGGCAGAGGCCGCTAGTAAGAGGAAAAGTGTAGAAAAGCACTATCCAAGAAAGAATATACCGACCAGTAGAATGAGCTAACAAAGCACAGAGGGAAAAACAACAAACATACTGGAATCTCAAGGAAGCAAAACAGTACAACATTACCAAAGGGCCATCATAAAAACAAGAAAAGGAAAACGGTAAAAAAAAAGGAAAAACAACAGGATTAGAAGAAAAGAATGAATACAAGGCAAAAAAAAAAAAAAAACCTGCAGCTCAATCAAAAACAGAACAAGACAACAACCCGGAAAAGCAAAAACAAACAAAGTGAAGAAACCAGTACACCATAACAAAAACAAGAAAAAAACAACTGATCAAACGAATTGAATCAACCCATGCTCAACCCGAAACCAGGGGAGGTGGGGGACCAGATCGAGAAGAAAGCAGGAACTGCCTGCCGGGCCAGAGCTACCTCGTACTCAAGTTGGATGACGGACTTGATCGAGGAACGAAACCTACGGCACAGAAAAACTCTCGCAGGATGATATCGACGAAGAGCAGGCCGATCAACACTGGTATGATAGTATAAGTAAATAGTCAGTTTGGCCTGCAAAATTAAAAACGCGCATACTGGATTGTGAACAGCAGCGGAAGGATGATGACGGCGAAGAAAATAGTAATGTGAAACAGAGTGAAAGGAAGGACAAACCTTGGAGAGAAGAGCAAACATCAAGGAAAAAAGAGGCTGTAAAACTAAACAGGAGTCATATGCGTGATGAACATCACCAAGCGTTGAACAGAAAAAACACAAGGGAGAAGACAGGCGACCAAAACGATGAAGAGTTCGTGGTCTGAGCAAGCGGCGATGAAGATGTAGCCAATGAATATCAGTTGCTTTTGGGGAAGCCAGAGAAATGTGTGAATCGACCCATGTCCGAGAGGTTTCATCAGGAGGCACAAAAGGAATAGCGAGAGGTGCTCGAAAATAAGTAAGAAAGTGGCGGTACAAGAGTTTTGCAGTAACTTGATGCACCAGAAAGGGAACATCATTTAAATAAACCAGAAAAGGAAGGCAAGGGGACGCCGAAGAAGAAACAATTAACCCAAAAGAATTCACGAGGGACGGGTAAAGGCGTTGAAGCTGAAAATGAAGCAACCGGAGTTGGGCGCGATGTAAGGGAGTGTCAGCAAGAGGGGGTCGATTTGGGAAAGAGACTTCCAGCGGAGAGAAGCATCTACAAGTTGGGATACCTGTACCACGCCACTGGCGAACCAGGTGGAGAAGCACAAGTACGGTGAAGAGGGAGAACGGAGTGCAGAAGAGTAAAAGAGAGGTTCCGCAAGCAGATCATTAGTTGAGGTAGGTGGGAGACGGACGTGACATAAAGAATGCCAGAGGGAAAAAACGGTGCGATAAGTATCGGGAAAGTGATCTGGAATGAGGGGGAACAGATCCATACGGAGGAAAGTAGCGAGAGAGAGAAACGGACTGCGAGGGAAAAGTAAAGTATCAACAATAGTAAGCGATGAAATCTGAGGATGAGAAAAAGAACGGAGAAAGGTCTGAAGATGAATAGCATTAGATTTTTGAAAAAGATCAGGGAGGGCAAGACCTCCAAAGGACAGAGGAAGGACGAGAGTAGAACGATGAACCCAGTGAACTTTATTCCAGATGAAATCAGTAATCAAACGTTGAGCGGATTGGAGAAAAATGGGCGAGGGAAAATAAGCGAACCACGAATGTGTCAAAATCGGAAAAAGAAAGGAAGAAAGCAGATGTGCTCTGCTAAAAAAGGACAAAAAAGGTTTGAACCGGCAAAAAGGAGCAAGACGGCGATTGAGCTGCTGAACCAAAGGAATCCATGTGGCATCAGCAACAGCCACGGGATTTCCAACGTACACACCAAGAAGTTTAATGACCGAGGATGACCAACGGGCACCCCAAGGGCGATCACCGTGTGCCACCCCCGATCCGGCCCACAGACCGACAGATTTAGACATATTAAGTTCGGAACCGGAAATTGAAGCATACTCACGATAAGCAGAAAGGACAACACCGAAAGAACGTTCAGTGCGAAGAAAGAGAGTGAGGTCATCAGCATACGCAGACAACACTATGCGGTGGTGACGAGTAGGAGCAGTACTGCGAGGAATCACAGAAAACAAACGAGAACGCAGACAAATTAAGAGAGGTTCAAAGGCAAGCGTAAAAAGTTGACCCGAAAGGGGACAACCCTGCCGGATCCCGTTGTCAAAGGGGATGGTAGCTGTCATGAATGTGGAAGTGCGAATACGGAAAGAAGAGTGAGAGTAAAGATTAATAAGAGCTTGACAGAAAAGAGTAGGAAAGCCAAAATGACGAAGAACAGCAAAGAGATAAGAGTGATTAATGGAGTCAAAAGCTTGTTTCTGATCAATATTAAAAATTGCGAGAGGTTCGGAAAGTTGGGAAGCAAGAAAATATAAGTTGCGAATGGTGGAAATGTTGGTAGTAATCGAACGGAAGGGAATAGTGTAAGTTTGATCGGGGTGGATTAAATGCTGCAAGACGGGATTGAGGCGAAAAGCGAGAATTTTAGCAAAGGTTTTGTAGTCAGTATTAAGAATAGAGATAGGACGCCAGTTAGAAAAAAGACCAAGGTTTCCGGTTTTGGGGATGAGACGGAGAAGAGCAAAAGTGAAATCAGAAGACTGAAAATTTGAAGAAGTAAAAACGGCATTAAAACAAGCAACCAGAAGCGGGAGGAGAGAAGGAAGAAACTTCTTATAAAATGAGAGCGGAAGACCGTCCGCGCCAGGGGTAGAACGGTCATTCAGACTGGAAATTGCAGAGCGGACTTCAGAAGGAGAGATAGGAGAAACAAGAGAATCAAAAAAACAATGTGGAACCTGAGGGAGGACATGAAGAAGAGGGGAGGTATCTGCAGGAGAAAGGAGTCGGTGTTGAAAACGATCCGAATAATGGGAAAAAGTAAGTTCACATATACGATAAGGGTCGGTAACTGTAGATCCGTCAGGTAGTGAAAGAAAGGAAATTGTGTTGCTTTTAACATGATACTCCTCAAGGGACTTCAAACTAGAAAAGGGGTCGTCGTGAAACCGCAAGTGAGTGAATTTCAGACGAGTAATGGCTGTTGAAGCTAAAGTAAACAGAATACGACGAAGTTGAGCTTGAAACACGGGAAAAGAAGGATCAGAAGGAGAAATAGTCTGCAATTTACGACGGAGAACCTCAATATCTTGAAAGCGAGAAGTACGGGAAGAGAAAGAAAACTGACGTGCGAAAGAAATAATCGAAATTTTCGTGGAAAGCCACAGAGCCACTGGGTCGTCAGACGAAGAAAGTTGTTGCACAGAAGACGAGATCATAGAGCGAATTTCAGCACAGAAAACAGGATCAGTTAAAACTGAATCGTCGAGCGACCAGACTGGGGAAAGGGGAACAGAGGAAGAATGCAAAAAAGTTTTAAAAGAACGGGGCGATGATCTGACGAAACGGAAGGATGATGAGTAATTTCAACTAGAGAGGAATGGAGAAAACTGGAAACATAGAATCTATCTAGGCGTGCTGCGACACAGCGTGAAGCAGCCGAGGGGAACCAGGAAAATTCCTTGGACCGGGGATGGAGGGAACGGAATGCATCAATCAAATCAAAATTAACAACGAGTTGAGTGAGATTGGAAACAAGGTCGGAATGGCTTTCGGTTGAACCATCTCGGTCAAAACCGGGTTGCAAAGTGCAATTGAAATCGCCTGCAACAATGACTGTATCATTTGGATGGAGGGTCGAAAGGATAGAAGAAAGATGTTGGAGGAGAGTTTCTGCATCCGTAGCAGATTGCGGAATATGGATATTGAAAACATGAATACGTTTAGAACAAAAACAAAAAGAAATATGTTGAAAAGAACCCAGCAGACTCTGTGACTCAACAAGATCAGAAAGGGAAGAATGAAAACGCACATGAAACACTATAGCGGTACCAGACCTGAGATGGGTCCGGTAATTATGATAAAAAATGTACGGCCAGCGTCTCCAGCGGGAACACCCGGCATCCAAGGAACAGTTCGTCTCCTGGAGAAGGAGGATATTAGCACCCAGGTAACGAACGTCCTCGTAAACCAAAGCATTCGCCGCAGAAGACGCAAGCCCTCTACAATTAAAGCTAAGTAGTGTTAACAAGGACATCACTGGTAGGTTGCATCCAGCCTTCCAGTTCAGCCCTCAAAATCTTGAGTAAGTATCCCAGACGGCGAGCATATTGCTCAGTCCGCCAGGCAAAGTAACATTAGTTATAAATGCATGGAACTGGTTTAGCTGTGCAATCATTTCAGGCAGCAAGTGAAGCTTACTCTTAATGCAAGGCAGTGTGATCAACTTCGCCTTACGCGGGCGAGTGGTCAATGCATACAGATCAGTTAATGTAAGAGGGTGCAAAGGCACCGCAAGTTCTTCAAACATAGTAGAAATGTCAAGAAGTGTAGGAGAAGGAGAATCATCGTCAGAGTCAACCATTGCAGTGTCATCAGGATCAGGGGAAACCGTGTCCATAACATCATCATCCTGGAGACATGCGAATCGGTTCGAAACTAGTAATTCAGAATTTGGCTCATGATGGCTAGATGAACCCGAGGTAGAATGGGCTGGTTTCTTGGACCGAAGACGTTGAGACGAACGAGAAGAGCGAGTAGGAACACCAGGTGAGCTGGGGCGTTTACGTTGTGATTTAGGTGCAGACACTTCCAGCGATGGAAAATCCTCATTGGAGGGTTCCAAACCATTCAGTACGACGACAGGAACCGGGAGGGAAGGAACGACTGGAGAAACAGCAGGCAAAATTGATGAAGGTAGAATGTGAGCAGGTGCCTCAGCGGCCTGCACAACATCCGCAGGGGCAGCGGCCACCTGAACTGTAGTAGCTAATGAAGAATCAGATCTAGCACCAGGAGTAGCATGAAGACAAGCAGAAGCGAGATGACCTTCCCCTTTACAGCGGAAGCACTGAACCCCTGCAAAAAGATTAAAAATGTACGTCCGGGTATCCGTGACTAATTCCAGAGTTGCAGGGCGTTCCGCTATTGACTTAGAAGTTGGAAAAATAACCCGGTACTGGCGGCGCCCACCCTGCACATGTTTCAGGGGGAATCACGGGCTGTAGCTGGAAGAATCTTGGTCACTCCCACAACACGACCCATCGTGTTGAGGGCATCAATCAACAGAGAATCAGGAACAGCCGTTGGTACAGGAGAGAGGGTCACCGTAACTGGTCTTTGGGCTGCAGCGACAGGTTGTAGATGAAAGGACCCAATATCAACCCCATGAAATATAATTAAATCTACTGCTTGCTGGTGGGTGAAGTGAACAACCACCCCTCCACCCAAGCGAATAATGGACACAATGCTTTCGGCTGGAACGACCTTCGACACAGCATGCAGATACTGGGGGAGGGGGGTGTCACGCAAAGCAGGAATGAAAACACTAATAATAAGGCAGACGACAACTGCTTACCTTGCGGCGAATCACTTGGACGAATAATTTTCAACGCCGAAGCTACACGTTTAAAATGTGGTGCAGAATCACTAGAAATATATGAGGTACTTCCCACAGCTTGTGCGAACGACGTTGAAGTAGAACTAGCAGAACCAGGAATATTAGACGCAGCCGGCATACGGGTGGCCAGAAGCACAGTTTCTGGAAGTCCAGCAACACTAGTCGACGCAACATTCCCCGAAGAAGGCACAGAACTAAGAAGCGAAGACATATCAGCAATCGACGAAGCAGCTGTAGACGACGGTGACTTATTCACAGTGGTAGTGGACATTCTCGACCACTGGCCCACCAAAACTCATGCGTCGTAACTGACGACACACGAAAATGAAAAAACAAAACAAAAAATGAGCACCCACTCGGCACTCAGCCTCACTGCTCGTGAAGCGAGGGTACGAAACACTGCAACCAAAACGCAAAACGACGAAATACCACAAAACGAACAAGTAAACTAACGAACGTTGACTTCTACGCAGGAGCCGAAAAAATATGCGACTTGTCTGTTCAACGACCACTGCGCCACGGGGGCGGCCATCCGGATCATAGATAAAACAAGTGATAACTTCTTATAGATTAATGTAATACAAACATGCAGCTTCACAATTCGCGAGTTCTAATATTTGCCACAATTTTTGTTATATTATTAAACTCTACATTATTAACAACAATGTAAGAAATCTGGTTTCATTTTTTATTTTTCATCACCATTTTTGGTGCCTTTAGAAAATGGCCAATATCGTACATCAATTCTAGCCTAGACTAGTGGTAAACTAATTCACATATACTGTATGTTGAATAAGTTCAATTTCAAAACAAAAAAATATTAAAACATTAATTTTAGTGGGAAAAAAGGAAGGTACATGTTTCTTTTCCCAATATTTAGTATTTTGCCGTTACTTCTTGTAGAAGCGCTATGTGTGATTCAAAACATAGTGAAACTTTGGAAGGTGTAGTTTGAACTTAGTCTAGTTATGCTTAAGGCACGTCTTATAATTGATGAATGACCTCGCAGTGTCAAAATGATATCATTGCGTTCACAGAGAGGAAATGTCCGATGTAAACAGTGACACAATAAGACACATACATCAGGAAATAGTAGATGCCAGTTAACAACATAAAGAAAATGATTTGGAATTACCTGGTTATCTGGTATTTGAATTTTGATAGATCTCTCCGCCATTGTTGGAATTTCAAGACTGCAATTTGAGTTTGTTGAAAGACTTAACGAACGTCTGAAAAAAAGGAATTAAATGAACGTCAGAGAAGCAAAACATTTGATGCTTATTTTTTTACTTCAGATGCAACATATAAGAAAACATACCAAAACTATCCCGTCATTTCAAACAGCATGAAAACTGCATTAAAGAAAACTTGTGAGAATGAGTATACACTGTCATACTCTTTCCACGTTTTTCTTTAATTAATACACAGCAACCGAAAAATTGTTATCCGGACACCGCTGAGATCGTAACCTCAGATCTCTCGTTAACTAACCGAGTGCCACCAATCCACGGCGCTATGTGTGTTTACTGTCAGCATCTGACTTCACAAATCCGTAGGGATGGGCTCAGCAACTGAGACGTCTCCATCTGGTGGGGCTTAATGGCACAAGCTATTAAATTATAGCTAATAAATCCAAAGGGCGAGAGTGATTGTGAAAAATCTTCCAAATACGTGGAGGCAACGTGAATAGACAAAGTCATCGCTCTTTCTATTTGGGAAGTTAGATGCAGACAGATAGACACACATAGCGCCGTGGATTGTTGGCCACCGTAGCGTAAGGCGAACGCACTCGGCTAGTAATCAAGAGATCTGGGGTACGATACCAGCGCTGTCTTATAACAATTTTTCAGCTGCTGTGTGTTGATTAAAGAAAAACGTGGAAAGTGCAGCGATGACTTTGTCTATTCACATTGTCTCCACGTATTTGGAAGAATTCACTATCACTCTCGCGCTTTGTGAGAATGATTTGAGGTATAGCTCTAAATGAAAACTACGTTTTAAATTTCTATTTTCTGATGTATAGATAACGTTACTTCTTGTTTAAATTTTTTTTACGGAATGAAACATTACTTCCCTAAACAGTTTTTACAGCTCGCAACACTAACAGTGAGAGAGAGGGGCGAGAGAGAGAGAGAGAGAGTAAGGATTTATGTACGAGAAAGAGGTAGATATTTTTGTTGTAGAGAGATTGCGAGTAGATTGTAAAGAGTAGATGTTACGAAAGAATTAAAAACTATTTGATATCCGAGTTTGTTTGCATTGGAACACCCTCCGTTTTACATATCGGAGCGATAACGAAGTATCACGTAATATCAACGTCACGTGTGGCTACTATAAACTGCGCACACCCATCCTCTGTACGCAGTCAGTAAACATTTACCAGTAATGGGGAAACGTGACGACTTAAGCCAGCTTGACCGCGGTAATAAAAAAATTGTAAATACTTGTAAAAAGATAATAATTTTATAAAGAACTTAGAAGAAGAAAATAGAAACGTTTACTTTTTAAAAATTCTAAAACGACCAGTGCATTGAATTTTTTGAAGACTATATTGTTACTAATGGCATAATGGATGCTCAGATCATATGTAGAGGATTTTAGGAAGGGAGTGTCTGACCCCAGGTCTTGAACAACCCTTAGAAATAGGAAGCTAGGAGATTTGGGCTACAGTGCCCGATGGGAAATTGACACGGAAGCGAGGTAGAAAGGGGGAAGAAGACGCCCTTATTTATTACCGGGGGCCAGTACCCGGGGTCTGACGGCTTAACGTGCCCATCCGACGCACGGCGGGTATTTAGTGGTTCGAACGTTCGTACGTGCCCAGGATCAAACCTGAGGTTATCTCCATGGCAGGCACGAGCGCTGACCACTAGGCCACCCGCGGCCTCATAATGGATGCTCTGCACCCATTGGTGAATTTGAATGGGATCCTGAGTCTCGGAGCACCAATGCAGTCGGCTTCTGTGGTATCGTTAATTACATTCATTCCCTTTGACCTATCAGAGAGTAGAAGAATCAAGACATTGGAATCGTTACGCAAGTCTCTTATGCTGATTCTTTTCCCTGGTCATTAGTAGTTAATTGTTCAAGGAGTGTGAATACGAAGTTGTGTGCATATAGGAGTGTGTTCTACGAAGTTCTCTATGAACCCATAACTAAGAACGTATTTAAGTAAATAAAACTTCAACTATAAGAAGCCTAAACTATCGCTAACCAATAGCTTAAAAGCTGTAACGAATCTTGCCCATAAGTTAACTGTCAAAACCTCTACACATCCTTCAAAAAGTTTGTTGGAGGAAAACTTCCTCGTAGAAAAGCTTGTGCCGTTCCCTCTCACGTACGTAGTAAACAACAATTGTTTGTGCTCCTTACTGAGATGCCGAACTTCCTGCTCACCTACTTAGTGAAGTGGACCTATCGAGCTGACGTCAGAACTTACGTCAGAACTGAGATAGTTTGTGAGAGAAAACGATAGAGCGTACGTGTGTGAAGTGACGTAGAGTTTTGTTTTGAGTTGCGATGAAGAAATTCCAACGAGAATATAAATGATACTTAGGTGTATATTTTTTATTAAATGTTTTGTGCCGTAAGTTGTATTAATTCATCATTTAGTCTTGTTTTACCCTAAAGATGTTACAAGCTGCTAGGCCGCGTAGCAGAAAGTTCCTGATCAGGATGCGATAGGTATCATCCTTCCACAAAATCATTTGTGGATAGTTACTGGGCAAGATAGCTACTAGCTGCGAAAAACAATAAAACTTTGTACAGGCAGAAATTAAAACAACAATAACAACAACACAAAAAAAAGTCTAATCTAATTGCAATTATAAATACGATTCACAACACTGCCATCTGTACCTAGACTTTTGTCACCATTTTCCAGCTGAAACACAAAGATTTAAATGATAAAGTTATATTTGACAAGAATACAGAACACCGAAAACATCACTATAAAAAAATAATTACGGGAGAAATCTTCGCTCCGTCTTACTTCCGTTTTCGAAATTTTCTTCTCTATTTCATCCAATAATTATAAAAATGATAGTAATTAAAATAATAGTAATTTAACATTAAATTAAGTTTAAACAATAATACTATGCTAGGAAAACACCGGGGGGAGAGGGACGATTACGGAAGAAATCTTTGCTGCCTATAGGTTCCGTTGCCGAAAATTTTTGCCTCCATTTTACAATCACTGGAGAAATTTTCGCTCCGTCCAGCTTTCGCTTTCGGAAAATTTTCCTCCATTTTCAATCTTAAATAAATCCTTTGTATAATAAAATGGCATTTAATAATCATACATGGCAAGAAACATCGCGAGAAAAAGAATTTAAGATTACAGTGCTGCGTCTAACTACCGTTTTCCCAAATTGGTGCCTCCATTTTCAAATTAAAGCACAAACACTTATGCAGCAAAATTGACATTTGACAAATACCGGAGAGACGATACATCGCGAGAAAAAGAAAATTACGATTACAGAAGAAATCTTCACTCCGTCTAACTTCCGTTTTCAGAAAGCTTTGAAAGAAGAAACTCTGTCCGAAAACGGAAAACTTGCATCCATGAACGGAAGTCTGCATGATAGAATTTACTAGGGTTCTGGGAATACCATTTTTGTCTGCAGGACCAAAATAAAATCTGCGACGTACGTCGCCCGTTGTCGCGATTCTGCTTCGTGGCTGCTAGGTAAATGGTGAACATTTACCGCTGTCTGAACACTTACTTGATGTTAGAACGCATACTGGGCTCTTACCTAGTGCTCGCACATAGAACATTACTTTATTGTTGTGCGGCCAAACGGAAAATGCGTATATCACCAATACTTCATCTGATACTTGACCCTGGGTCTAATTTGGAAGAAGTATTAGAAGCCTGCTCTTCTGACCACTCGACCAACAGGGCGACGGGCAGTATTTTGACGGATTGGACAAAGTTATCACTATAATCCCCGTATCCTTCTTTTAGTGGATTCATCAGAAGGTGTATATAAAAAAAAATCAAATATGTATTGAGAACGCGATAGCAATAAATCTTTAACCAGCAGCATGGAAAATTTTCAGTTCATATAATTTCTCCGAAGCAATGTTTTTGGGACTTGGGATAAAACTGAATCATTTTGTCGTACTACAGATATGTTAGAGGTCAAATGCATATCCTATTCAGCTGACGAATGATAACACAAATCTGTTTCGAATGTGAGAACTGCTTCAGACACAAGCTTTGTTGGGAGAGGTTGTTAGAAGGACTGACGAGACTATCCAGGCGTTAATTTCACCGGCGAAGTGAAATACGCTCTGGCTCGTAATCATAATCGATCCCACACTTCTGTCAAGACCCAAGAGCCTTTACGATAGGCTCATCCGCTCAAGGAAGCACGTGCCACTGGCTTTTGAAACTCCAAATTTGAAGTGCACCCTAGAGAGTGCAAGTAACACCATTCGTTGCCAGGTACCTGAGAATTTCAATACCATCTATGATCATCCAGACTGAACCTGATTTATTTGAATGTCTGGAACAAACGCCGCCACTCATAGAAATCTTTACGTGGAACACAGTCGTTATCCGAGCTTGTTCGCTATGCGAAGGTCCACGAACAACGATTTCATTCATGACGAAGATAAAGGTTCTGAATAGCTAAGAAACCTTATTCTCAAAAAGCAGTGAATAAGCCTTTATTATCGGATTTGCGTCATGGACGCTACGTTCTTTCTGTTTAATGAACTATTTCATGAATATCTGGTATAAAAAGTTAGGTTTCTTTGTTTAGAAGACATTTCAGCAAGCCCTAGTATGATGCTATAACGTAGAACTTGACTTCATTGCATAAATCTAGGGGATTATAGAAACGACTGATATCATTTACTGGTGCTCAGAAACTGGTTTGTTACGTATTCAGATAAAAAAGAGGAAATTGGCCGCCCCAGCGGCCGAGTGGTTAGAAGCGTAGGATTATGGCTAGCAGTCAAGCAAGTTGACCTCGCGTTCGAGTCCCGCCATGAGGCATGCGTGGGGTGCTTATATTGCGGCGCTGGCTCTCTCTCTCTTTTTTTTTTTTTTTTTTTTTTTTTTTTGATTGGAGGTTTAACGACCACCGTGAGCAACTCAATGGGCTATAAGCAGTCACCCGTCCCTAATTTAGGGTCACTGGTTCCAGGGAAGGGAGAGAGCCAGTGCCGTAAGACAAACACAACATCGATGCCTCACGGCGGGATTCGAACCCGGACCCCTTACGGACGAATGATCAGAGGCCATCGCTTAGACCACTGCGCCACCGGGGCGGCTCTCTCTCTCTTCGATGGAACACCATTGGACCCGAACTAAGGACGCTGTGACTTATTACAGAGGTGAAAACATGTGCCAAAACGACAAATCTGCAGCGAGACATTCTGTCCGCATAGCTCAGTTGGGAGAGCGACTTACTCCGGAGTGAGGGGCCACGGATAAACTTGTGTTTTCACAACGCGAGACTGCTCATAGCTCTTAGAGTTACTCACAATAGTCGTTAAACACCGAAGAAACCCAAAATAGATTGTAAATGTGATGCAAACGACTGAATTTTTGATGAAAGAAGGAATATATTTGTTCCTGCAGATATTCACAACCTTGGGGTCAGAGTCAATGGAAATTCTGAACCATTCTAAGATTTTTTGAAACGCTTCGTAGTCTCTGGAACAGGCCAAGATATAAAAGCAAACAATGCTATATGAGAGAAAACCTTTCCCCTTGAAGAGTTTATTGAGTTAAATTTATTTAGTGCAATTTAAATTGTGTAGTCTATACAGTATATCACACTTCTGCTTGTTCCAATGATTTTGATTTTGACACTTTTTCATGTGTTTTTTTATAGGCTAAGAACAGAACCTTATCTGTAAAGTATATTTTTATTCAAACAATGCACATCTGTTATTTTTCCATATCATAATTTAATACCCCTAAATTTAAGTTACACTCTTATAGCCCTTCCCTATTAAGCTTTCTGGATCTGCCCTTGCTCTGGAAAACGTTTTACAGGAAAGTAGAAGATTTATAAGACTGAAACCGCGTTCGTTTTGCTTTGGATGCATTCCGCGGTAAACGACAGTCTTTGTAAAACGCCTTAAAGTAACCGGAGGGCATTGCCGAAATACAGTGGTACAGTGTTACGGAAATGTGAAGCTTAAGCATGTTAAACGTGAAAATTACTGAACTCCTCTAGTAGCTTACACATTGCGTAAAACATTAATTTCAAACACTGTAGAACCAGAGAGCTGACAAAGAAGTGTTTTGACAAAACTTTGTATTTATGAAAAAGTCTTCCAAGTATTTAAGTGACAGACAGTATGCTGTTGTTGAAGAAATGCAACAGAAGTTATAGAGAGACGATCTTTTCTTCCTATCTGGTGTCGCCAGATGGTTATCATTTACAACATGTGTTTAAAATATTAGGTGAATAGCGACCCTTATTATGTTGAAAGTTCTTAGTCACTCCCTCATGAAATGGACAGTATCTTCGGTATATCAAATATGCCCTATAAGAGCAAACGATTTCTGATGACTTTGCTAAGTCAACAGATGAAAGAGATGATGTCTAGAAGATAGCCAGTATGCCATATTAGACAATAGTTTTCTGAACAAAGAAAGTTCCTAAAAGTCATTTGTAGTATCGGTTAAAATAAGTTTAGTATTATTCGGCTGATCATCAGATTATAGAATAGTTCAGTTTTCTATTGATTTTTTCTTCGTGACTTCAAATGAAACTTGCATTGAAATATATCTCACAGATATCTTCCATACAGCTGGAAATGCGCCTAATAGTGTCTCTACATCAGGTAACCTTTGACGAGAGTATTAACTTAAAGATACCTTTTCTGCGGGGGAAACCCAATGAAACCCCAGATAAACACACTTCTAGATGACTTCGATATTGATGGTGTAAGTTAAAAAACTAAGAAATGATTTGCAACGGTAACTATGTTCATAACTGACAGACTCCTGATTTAAGTTTTTCGTTATTTATTGACTAAAACACACACCAAAGACGCTATCGAAAGTTGACGGAGATATAATAAACATAAAACGAATGAGTCATTATTAACAACGAACTTTGATTTTTATTTAGTCTATTTTAAACAGGCTTACCATGATTAATATTCCTTTTAGGAGTTCACTGAAAAACACTGTATAATCCCTCGAGAATCCATAATACTCTTTTAGAGCAGCAACAAATACAGCATATTCACACACACACAGTGAAGGGACGCCAACATGCCCGCTCTCCTTCTCAACAATTATCCAGGGTCGTGATCCCATAATGTTTTGCAACACACCACTTGCTGGCTGCTCGGCATTAACGCAAACGTAAACACTTGCAGCAGGTGTCCGAAGAAAAAAAAATGAGCAAAAGACGCTAACATCCAACAAACCTCTCCTGCGTCCGCGCTAGTTAATTCCAAGTTCCTTTCTGAATTTGTAAATGCTGGATGTGGAAGTGGTTTTGTCATGAGGTCTGCAATGTTGTTTTGCGACGCACAATATTCCAGGTAAAAAACTCTTTGTTACACAAATCTTTGATGTAATGGTGCTTGAATCTATGTGCTTAATTCTTGAGTGACCTTTATCGGATTGCACAAGTTTAATTACAGACTGACTGTCTTGCAACATCTTAATTGGTAACTGTTGCTCTAAACCTAAACCTTTCAGCAACTCCAACATCCATGTCAGTTCTTGAGTTGATTTTGCTAATGACACATATTCTGCTTCTGTGAACGATAATACTATGCAATTCTGCTTTTGCGACTTCAAATTTAAACAATTGCTTTCCAAGAAAAAAGTGTCCTGAAGTTGACTTTCTGTCTTCCCTGTCGGTACCCCAACCAGCATCAGTATATACTTTCATTACTGGTAGATGTTTTGCAGAAATTTTCATTTTCTTGTCTTCTGATCCTTTTAGATATCTTATTACCTTTTTAACAGCTGCCTAGTCTCTTTGCCTTGGGTTTTGGCACCTTCTACTCAAAATATGCACAACAGTAGAGATATCAGGTCTTGTGATAGTAGAGATGTATAACAGAGGTCTTATAGCTTGTCTATATTTGTGGTTGTTTGGTAATGCAACTTCTTCACCTTCAAGCTTATAGTATCCAGTTGCCATGGGAGTGTTACTTGGTTTTGATTTCTTTAATCCAAAATTTTCAACCATTTCTTGAATTTTGTTCCTTTGGCTTAAATGAAAACTTCCATCTTCGTTTTTCTACATTTCAATTCTTAAGTAGTACTGCATTTCACCCAAATTTGTCACTTCGTACCTTTTCTGCAATTCTTCTATTACACTTTTTATTTCTGCAACATTTTTAGCGCTGATCAAAATGTCGTCTACATACAGAATTAAATGCACAGGATTTTCTTTTTCTGTCTTGAAAAATAGACAAGAATAGGCCTTGCTTTTAGTAAATCCAAGACTTTCCAACGTTTGTTCTATCGAGTAATTAGGCCTTGCTTTTAGTAAATCCAAGACTTTCCAACGTTTGTTCTATCGAGTAATTCCACGCTTTTGCTGCTTGCTTTAAACCATATATAGATTTGTCCAGTTTGCAAACTTTGTGTTCTTCGCCTTTCATTTCAAAACCTTTTGGTTGCTTCACATATATATCCTCATTTTTAATTTTGCATTCAAATACGCAGATTTAATATCAATATGGTGTACGTGCATTTGTTTACATGCCGTTGTAGTAAGAAAAGATCTTATTGTGGTGTGCTTGACCACTGTTCAAAAGTTTCATTGTAGTCTGACCCATATTTTCGGTCATATCCTTTTGCTACTAATCTGGCCTTATACTTTGTTACTTGACGTTTATCATTACATTTTGTCTTGAAGATTCATTTGCTTCCTACAGCTTTTTTCCATTTGGTAACTCTTTTAGGGACCAAGTATTATTTGCTTTTAGATACTTTATTTCTTCTTTCATTGCATTTTGCCATTTTGTTCTCTCTCATTCTGGAAGATCTTGAATATCACTTAGAGATTTTGGATCTGAGTTAGAAGTTTGGTTGGTTTTTGCTTTAAATCCAAGTAGTTCTGGGGGAACTATTTTATCTAAACGCTCAGAAACTCTAGGTAAATTAATGTTTATTCCTGGTTCAGTTTCTTGCTCTTCTGAATTTTTTTCAGTGCTTTCCTCTTGTTGAATCTTTTGTATTTCATTTTCAACATCTGCACTTTCTGAATTATTCAGACTTCCTAATTGTACGAGATTAAAATCTCCTTGCTTTTCAGTCTCTTCTTTTTCTTTGCTTTGATTTTCAAAGAATTTTACCGATCTTGACACGACAACGTTTTTTCCTCCAACGTAAACTCGATATCCCTTTGATCTAAAATCATTACCGATGAATGTACCTTCAACTGCTTTGTCATCTAATTTCGTTTTTTTCTGTTTATGAATGTAGTTGTAGACTTTGCATCCAAACACTTTTAAATGATTGATGTTTGGTCTGACTCCATTACACAACTCATACGGAGTTTTGTAACTTGCTTTAGTGACTAATCTATTTTGCAAATACGTTGCTGTTAGCACTGCTTCTCTCCAATATGCTTTTGGTAAATTTGCATTAATTAGCATTGCTTTGCACATTTCAACTAACGATCGATTTTTTCTTTCGGCTACTTCATTTTGAGCTGGTGAATGCACTGTAGAAATTTGATGAACAATACCTTCTTTTGTTAAACACGCTTCAACTTCTTTACTGCAGTATTCTAGGCCATTATCTGCTCTCAAAATATTTACTTTTCTATTAAATTTATTTGTAGTAGAATTAACAAATTCTTTCAACTTTGCCAATACTTCATCTTTTCTGCCTATCACATATACTGTTGCATATCTACTGAAAGCATCTATAAAAGACAGGAAATATATTTTTATTCCCAAGCTTTCAACTTCAAAAGGCCTACATGCATCTGAGTGTATTGTTTTAACGGTTCTTTCGCTCTGTAAAATGCCTGTTTCGGGTATGGTTTCTCTGTAAGTTTCGCTCTAATGCATGAATCGCAATAAAAACTATGCTTACAATTATTTATTTTCATACCTTTAGCTAAATTGTGATTTTCCATTTCTTTAATTGCTTCAATACTTTTGCGTCCTAGTCTGCGATGCCATTTATAAACGCACTTTTCATTTTTACACATATTATTCCCCAATTGTGTTACGCAGTTTGTAACTTGTTAATTTTTATCTTTAACAACAATGAGTTCAAATAAACCATCTGTGGCATGGCAATGGCATTTGCAACTATGATTTGACCTTTGTTTATAGTGCAAGTATTTTCTTCAAATAGTACTGTAAAGCCTTTACTAGCAAGCACTTTAACTGACAAGAGATTTCGAACTAAGCCTGGGACATACAAAACATTTGCTAGACTAAGGGTATGAACATTTCCTTATAGAGATTTCACTATTACCTTACCTTCTCCAAAACCTTTTGACTTCAACATATGACCATTTGCAATAGTTACATTTTCATTTGATTTCTCTGTAATTCTATAAAAGAAATTTATGTCACTATACATATGGCTAGTTGCTCCTGAATCTACAATCCAAGACATTGAATTGTTTTGCGATACTAATGCTCTTCGTGCATCATTCTTTGTTATATCAAGTTTTGTATCTTTGCTTGTAAAGCTAGCACAAAAATCGTTCTCCACATTTTCATTTTTGCTACATATATTCAACTTGTGTGACAGGTTATTACTTTGTACTTTACCGTTATAAATCGGCTGCTTAGGATTAAACTTTGTTTTACCTTTGTAAATATTACTTTGCTTATTATTAGCATTCAGATGCTAACACTCATTTCCAACGTGATTGGACTTGTGACAACAAGTCCAATATCTTTTGGCTTTAAAATTAGGGACAGCAAGAGTGTTCTTTGTTTTATAAACTGAAAATTGTGTTTCAGAGTGTGTAACTGACCCTTCCTTAATATGCATTCTTATCCCACACTCGTCAATTAATTTAGATTTCACATAATCCAGTGATAGTTCCTCTTCCTTTTTGCTTTCCAGAGCTGTTGTCAATGCACTATATCTTTGTGGCATACTGCACAACAAAATTGCTACCATATGGTTTTTTTATTTGTTCCCAAATATTGTTTAACTTCTCTCCCAGTTCGCTTACTTCCTTAATGTGCGATTCCATTGGAATCGATTCAGTGTATATAATACTGTACAATTTTCTTAACAAATACAGTTTACTGGATAAATTGGTTCTTCCATGTACACGTCTGAGTTTGTTCCAGGTATCCTTTGCACTGGTCTCGTGTAACACGTGATAAAATTGTGAATCACCGATATATAAACAAATTAATGCTCTGCATTACCTATCTGTTTTAACCCATATTTCATCTACAGTTTGTGGTTTGAGTTCAAACACTACATCACTTAGGTTTTCTCTGATTAACAACATTTCCATCCTAAATTTCCACGTTGCATAGTTAGTTTCTGCCAGTTTTTCTATGTGAATATATTCTTTCGACATCGGCCATTTTGCTGACTGTTTTGCTTTGTACTTAATACCTGTGCCTTTTCTTTTCACTTATTTCCGAAACTGCGATATGAAACTAGTTTTCAGTCTCATAATCAAAAATAATGATGGTGTAAGTTAAAAAACTAAGAAATGATTTGCAACGGTAACTGTGTTCATAATTAAGTTTTTCGTTATTTATTGACTAAAACACACAACTAAGACGCTATCGAAAGTTGACAGACATATACTAAACATAAAACGAATGAAGTATTATTAACAATGAACTGTGCTTTCTATTTAGTCTGTTTTAAACAGTCTTAACATGTTTAATATTCCTTTTAGGAGTTCACTGAAAAACACTGTGTATAATCCCTCGAGAATCCTTTTAGGTAATGATAATACTCTTTTAGAGCAGTTTTTGTAAAAACAACAAACACAGCATATTCACACACACGCAGCGAAGGGACGCCAACATGCCCTCTCTCCTTCTCAACAATTGTCCAGGGTCGTGATCCCATAATTCTTTGCAACGCACCGTTTGCTATCTGCTCGGTATCAACGCTAACGTAAACGCTTGCAGCAGGTGTCCGATGAAAAATAAAAATAAACGAGCAAAGGACGCTAACATCAAACAGATATGGATGGATATGAGATGGGTTCCTTCTGCACCTTTACTGCGATATGAGATGGGGTTCTTCCGCACTTTGACTTCGATATAAGTTGGGTTTTTTCCGCACCATGACTTCGATATGAGGTGGGTTTCTTCCGCACAATGGCATCGATATCAGATGGGTTTCTTCAGCACCTTGACTTCGACGTGAGGCGGGTTCCTTCCGCACCTTGACTTCGAGCTGAGATGGGTTTCTTCCGCACCTTGACTTCGACGTGAGGTGGGTTTTCTCCGCACCTTGACTTCGATGTGAGATAGGTTTCTTCCGCACTTTGACGTCGATGTGATATGGTTTTTTTTCGCACCTTGACTTCGACGTGAGATGGGTTTCTTCCGCACCTTGACTTCGACGTGAGGTGGGCTTATTCCGCACCTTGACTTCGACGTGAGGTGGGTTTCTTCCGCACCTTGACTTCAATGTGATTTGGGTTTCTTCCGCACCTTGACTTCGATGTCATACGGGTTTCCTCCGCACCTTGATTTCGACGTGAGATAGGTTTTTTCCGCACCTTGACTTCGATGTGATATGGGTTTTTTCCGCACCTTGACTTCGATGTGATATGGGTTTCTTCCGCACCTTGACTTCGACGTGAGATGGGTTTCTTCCGCACCTTGACTTCGATGTGATATGGGTTTCTTCCGCACCTTGACTTCGACGTGAAGTGGGCTTCTTCCTAATCTTGACTTCGACGTGAAATGGGTTTCTTCTGAACCTTGACTTCGACGTGAGATGGGTTTCTTCTGAACCTTGACTTCGGCGTGAGGTGGGTTTCTTCCGATCCTTGAGTTCAACGTGAGATGGATTTCGTCCGCACACATCTAATCACGCCATTCTTCCACTGACTTCGCTTTATGGAAGTGGGCATTGCCTGCTGGTAAAGGAATGAGCCTCCACAGAAATGCTGCCATAATGTTGAGAGCACATAATTATCGAGAGTGTTGTTATAAGCCGCAACGTTCAGACTTCCTGCCACTGAAATTAGGGAACTCTGTGCAAACCATGAAAACCAGCCTCAGAGCATGATGCCCCTCCTCCACTAAACATAACAGTTGGCACAACGCAGTCGCGGAGGTAGTTTCAACAGGCATCCACTACATACAGACACGCCCGTTGGCTCAGCCGGATGGTGAAACGTGATTCAGCACTCCAGAGAACGCATTTCCACTGCTCCAGAATCTGCTGGCGCTTAGCTTTACACCACTCCGACCGACGCTTGGCGTTGATCTTGCAGATCTGAGACGTGTGCGGCTGCTCGGTGATGGAAACCACTTCTCTTCATCTCTCAACGAACTGTTATGGTGCTGGCGTTGCTTTCATAGGCATTTTGGTACTCGAAAGTGAGTGCTGCAACCGAGGACAGGCGATGTTTTCGCACGTTATCATTGTCTGTTGGTGATTCACATATAATTTAAATATGAAATTCAGATTCGTGGTACATTTCTTACATTTAAAGGCGTTTATTTGAGGTGACTGATTTTTCTTGGCCCAGAGCGCTGTAATGTTTAAACCCGCCTCTGTTTGGTAGTATTGTTTTACGAGTATTTTATATGGAGAAAAAAAACAGAAAGCTGTTCTGTACGCCTTAGTGCCTGAATTGTCACAAAAATATCGAGAGAGTACTCTGGTACTCTTTGTAGATAATTTATGCTATGCATCTTTAGTATGCCAAAATGTTTGCGGGTAAGAAATAAAACGAGTGATGCAAGAGTATACATTTGTTTTACATACAACCCATTGCATTTATTTGCGTCACTCACGACTACACCGAGCCGCAGTCCGGTACATACTAAGTGGAATTAAATCCTAACAACAAACAATAAGGTTTACTAATTCCTCACATTGAGCGGTACTTAGGTAGGTGGCTTAATGAATGTTATTGTCGTAAAACCAATGAGAGAAAATATGTGAGTCATAAAAGTAAATATTTATTAAACAATGAAATGTCATGTAGTTTCGAAAAACTCTCTGCGCATGCGCAAGGTAAAATCGACCTTAAGATAGGAAGAAAAGCTGAATTGCAAGTGTGTTAGTGAGGGGGATTAGTAACTTTTGGTCTAAGATATGTATATAGGTTGCATCCCATCGTGTTATACATCATTTTAAAGCTCTAGTCAATAGAGAGCTTTAAAATTATGAATAAAGGAAACTGATGACTGGTCAAGAGGAAGCCAAATGTCCCTACGACGCACATGTCATTACTATCGGGAAATATACATAGCAACAAAATGCATTTTTGTAATGGCTTTTTCACGTTTAGTATCAGTTTCTCGTAATTTACGCAGATTGCAATCAGATATTGTGTGACGTGAATTCTAAATTAACTTTCATTTTCAGTTCCTTTTCCTATGCAAATTTGAGTTTGTTCTCAGTTATACTTCCAAACTTAACGTAACATCTTCTCTCTTACAAAAATACTGTTGGCGACACATTTGAGGTCAGAGAGAAAGTGACGTATGAATGTGATAAGAAATATAGATAAAAAGAACGATACGACAGTTGCTCAGGTGGATGTGTTTGTGTGTGTGTAGACGTTCGATTGTTAAGTTAAATGTGAAATTAACAACTGTAGTGCCATATTGTGCTATATTGTGGAGTTTTACTGAAAGTCGTGCTGCAACAATAAAAAGGTTACAGTAAGCCTGACTTCTGTTTATGTTTCGTCTGGCCGTAAAAGCTTAATTATGAACTACTGCATCGTATTCTTATTTATTTCAACATTCCTGAGTCATGGTTTAGACATAACGTAAAACCAATCTTGCTCACGAAAAATACATTACGTTATAATTGTTACGTTTATGTATAACGTAATGAATTAATGTTTGGAGATAGTTTAGTAAAATATATTGTTGAGTAACAATGAAATTAACTATTGTTGCGTCATTTAATGGGACATCACTCAAAAATCAGATTTCAATAATTGGTTTTGGCTATTTCCTTTACCCAATTTTTTTACATCGAAATTTTGTACTTGGGATTTATTTACTACTGTCGGAAAATATGCATACCATCAAAAATTACATATTGAAAATACATGGGCAATTAAATGATTTGGTAACAACTTTAAAAATTCACAGCTCATGTTAAACTTTGCATTCGAAATTGAAATATAATATACTGAAGTACATGCTTTTGTTTTACATATTTTTAATCTGCTCTTCCTCGGTAACATGGCATATGTCCCAGAGATAATTCAGTTCCTGCCAGATCCTGTCCAACATTTCCTCTCCTTGTAACATGGCTTTTGAAATCTGGGATTTCTACTCAGTAACGCTGTTGGACATAAGAGGTACGTACACAGTAAACTTAACATCGCCTCATAATGCAAAATTGAGAGATGTTAAGTTAGGTTACCTTAGATTCCGTGCAATAGGTCCCCCGCGGTCGATCCACTTCACAGGTGAATGGTGGTCGAGGAAGTTGGGGACTCCCTTTAAGAAATGTGGCGGAAAATCTTGTTGGAACAGCATATCAAACCCCATTTCAACACCCATTGTGGAACGAAGAAGTTCCTCAACATGTCCTGATATACAATCCCTGTTATGACTGATCCTCAGATAAAGTCAGTCCGTACACATTTTTGCGGATCATCGTTGCAAACACCACAATCTTTCCACTTGCACGATCTCCTACACCAAATGATTTGTGCAAAACTTGCGCAGTTTTTTCTTGCGGGTGGTTTCTTGCAGAATGTTGCGTGAAATCTGAGCTGAATTGCAGTCACCTACTCTGTTTCGTTAAACCACAACTTGCACTGTTTCTTCTCTGCTCCGCTGAAATCAGCCATTTTGCTTGTTCGGCTAAAGTACTGCCATCTCGTTGCCGACGCACATATGAATGCCATTCCTATAGCTGTAGTTTGGCTGGATGAAGTGTAAGAAAATGTTAAATTTATTATCAAACTTTTTAATTTTCCTTGTATTCGGTTTTTAGAAACGTATGGAAAATGTCTGCTAATTTTCATCACCTAGTCCTTGAGATATCGCAACAACGTACCCATAGCAAATATGTTGTTTCAAGAAGATAAAGAATTCGCATGGGTTTAACTTTCAAGTATCTGAACTTCCACGCTAAAGTACAAGTTGCTTGAAGAAAAGAAGAGGAAGAATCGGTTAATTAATCCTCGCTTCTCAGGCTTTGGAATTTCACAGTAGTGCACATGACAAATATTTTGTACCTAGAAAGAAGCAGAACGAATCTGCTTACTTATATATACGTTATGGTGTCTAAACTTCCATAATAACGTACATGTCGTCACAAATACTTTTTCTTGCAGAAAGAAGTGGAATCTGCTGATCTTTCCTCTTGCTTCTTAGATTTTACAATAATGTATGCATCAAAAGTATACTTTTTTTCTCCGAAAAGTTTTAGAAATAATTAGTTTTGTTTTACCTTTCTAGGGGTTTGAGCTTCCTTAATAACGCATACATTATAAACATTTTGCTTGTGGAAAGGAGAAGGAAGAATTTGTTACTACTTACTACAGTATGAAAGTTTACAAGAAATGTATGTATTGCCAATATTTTGCTTGCAGGCAGAAATATAAGAAAGCTGCTTAGATTGAACCAAAAGCGTATTACTAATATTTTTTTGAGAACAGGAAAAAAATGTGTTTAATTCTTTCTTAGTCTTGTATGAGCTTCTTTTCATGAATATCGTTTTTGAAAAGAAAAGTAAAAACAGCCTGATTACAGTCTTTATTTGCCATTCCTTTAACATCGACAATTTTTATAAATGTTGAAATAGTATAGCTATATTATTAATCCGGATTTCTTGGTGTAGAATACAAATCAAGGTTTCCAAGCTTTAGCACATCAACCAGATGGCTTTCTCAAAGAAGTTAGACAGCAAACTGAATAATAGAACGCTTCAACAATTTGAACGCGGTGACTTGACTTGACATAAACGAGCAGACGCTAAGTAATTATTCATCCAACGACTCGAGGCGTCATGCTCGTTAACACGCGGAATCATAGAAGAAAACGAAATGCATTCATTATTTGAAGAACAAGTTTCAAACTCGTGGCAACTCCAGCGAGAGGTTGTCATTGCATGATTTACTGTTGGTGATGATCTCTAAAGTTTTGCGAATGGCGGTAGATTTTGGGGTGGAGTAGGAGGCTAATTTCTTTACGTCATCCCGCATAGGAGTAGCGGAATTGAACTGGACCTCTCTGGATAGGGCTGTTGTTACTTTACAGTTCTTTATGTTCCTTTTATGCTCGTTGATTCTAGTTCCAAACGAACGCTTAGTCATTCCAAAGTAGTATCGCTTGGAGCCGTCCGGATATTGTACAGGGATGGCATAAACACCTTGTCAGGGTTTTCCTGAAGCACGGCATATAAATATGTCGAAGATCTGACGCCAACACCAAGGTTCATTTTCATGAGCGCGTTCTTGAGCTGATAAGAAACATTTGGTATGTATGGAATTGAGCCCAGATAGCGTAGTTGCGGCGTAGAAAGATTAGTATGACTGTTTCTGACTTTCTCGACATAGCTATGTACCAGGTCTGGGGTGTATCCTGCCTCAGTGGCCAATTCGGTAACGTTCTTTAATTCACGTTGTCTGGAAAGAGCATCGGAAGATACTGCATAGGCTCTTCTTATTCGGGAAACGGAAGAAAGCTGTCTTGTAACTAGCAGGGCAGCATGAGCTGCGGAGCATCAAATTGGGGACGGATGTGGGCTTATAGTAGACTTGGGTACGAAGGCGATTTTCAGGCATCTTGCTCAGTAATACATCCAGATAAGGCAAACCACCATTGTGTTCGAGCTCCATAGTGAAATTGATCGTGGAATGAATATCATTAATTTTATTTATGAAAAGCGGCAGAGTTTGATTTCCGTGTGGCCATATGAAGAATACATCGTCCGCATATCTCAGTCAGGTAGTAGGCCTTGGGGTGATGTTGGAGAATATATATTGTTCGATTGGGCGAAGTATTGCTTCCGCGAGAATGGCCGAAAGAGAGGATCCCATCTGGGCGCCATTAATCTGTTTGTAAATTTTCCCTTGGAAACTGAAGTAGCTAGAACTTGTGACTAAGTCCATTAACTTAAAGATGTTGAGGCAAAACTACTGCGAATGAAGTGATGAATTAGTAAAGGCATCTTTTAATGTTCCGATGGCTTCCAGCACGGGGACCGAAGGGTAAAGAGAAACCACATCGAAACTGCCGATGATGTCGTTTTGTTGGACAGAGATTTGCTTGATTTTTGTGATAAAATCCAGAGTGGAAGTTATTATAATGTTCGATTCAGGAAGATAATTAGCCAGAAATTTTGGAAGTGCTTTCTCTAAATAGTACGTTGGCGTGGATCTCCTTGATACAATGGGTCTCAATGGATTACCGGGCTTGTGGTGCTTAAGCCTACCGAAGAGCTTCGAGATTTGAGGTCCTGGTGGTAATTTGGCGGCTTTCTTGAGATCGTCCGGAATAGCGGTCAGTCTGGCAGCTCTTTGCACCTGTGCAATCCAACAATTTAGAGGGTTCTTCCGCAGCTCTGTAGATCCAGAAGTGGAGATAAAATCTTCGAGTTTCTGATTGCAATCTACAGCATCCATAACAGCAATCTGGCCGGACTTGTCCGTTAGAGTTAATATAATGGAGTGGTCATTTCTGAGATTCGAAATCGGTCTCGGAATTCTAAATTTATTAGATCTGTGTTTCGAATTGTACCACAATTGTAACCTTGAGCAACAGAGTAGGCGTATTTCGTCTTTGGCGTCTTCCGGAACTCGCGATATTACGCTTTCAAACTCAGAAATTACTCCTTTAGGATTTGGTTTCTTTCTGAAGCAGAACTTAGGTTCAAGTTCCAAAACTTTAGTTTCCTCTACGGTGAGCATCCGCTTAGAAATATTGACGAATGGAATGGCAAATTCTTTTGTATTTGGATTCTGGGATGATTTCAAGAAATTTAGCTTCTTGTTATGTTTGCAGGATAAGGATGATTGTAGTCTTTCGACCAACATGTCCACTCGGCGCGTTAGGTTGTTGAAAGTGATCGGGTCGCAACGAATATGCAGTTTCATATATGAAGTATAGCACTTGGCTTCCAACGACATAACAACTTTTCTTTTCAGATTTACTATCCTCGATAGGGTCTGACGAAGAAATTTGTCCTTTTTCTTCTCGAACCAAGTTCCTTTTACCGAAGTCTTAAACTTCAGGAACTTTGGGATCAACCCGAACGTCTTGCAAGCGGATAGAAAGTCGAAGTGGGAACGTTCTCTCTCCAGTTTGAGCCTCAGCTGTCGGAATAGTTTGAATGAGTTCCACATTGCTCGGAGAGTGCAAAACTAAATAATAACGAGGAACTGTGCACCAATCACACTTAAAAATAGTATAACTATATTATTAATCCGAATTTCTTGGTGTAGAATACAAGTCAAGGTTTCCAAGCTTTCGCACACCAACCAAATGGTTTTTTCAAGGAAGGTAGACAGCAAACTGCAAACTGAATAATAGAACGCTTCAACAATTTGAGCGCGGTGACTTGACTTGACAATAAACGAGCAGACGCTAAGTAATTATTCATCCAAAGACTCGAGGCGTCATGCTCGTTAACACGCGGAATCATAGAAGAAAACGGATGTTTGTTTCTTAGGTTGAGTATAATCAGTTTGTTTAGTCCTTACCTCCCAGGTTTTCAACTTTCATGATATAGTACACTTAGATCTCATTACCTCAGATCGAACTTTCAAGATCACAGGGCCTCGGAGTTGCCTGCGTTTAACTAAAAATACTTGATTGGGTTTATCGCTCAACGTTGTCCAGGTTTTCCTAAAATCATCGGTAAGCGATATTCATATTTCAGCATATAAATGCAACATCTATAAATACGTATAAAAATAGGTTCACACTCTTAAGTTTTTAAAGCACATGTGCCTGATATATAAAATGTAAAAACATTTTTATTCACACAGTATAATACACCAGAGCTACACTCCCAAATAGTAATAGGCTATTTTGAAACAAAAAATGGACCGACGTACACATACACACTGTGTATAACTATTTCTTGAAATAAGTAACAAAAATAACAAGTTAGTAAAATCATGCAATGCATTGATTATAATACGCTTTTCAACATACCAGAAGTCATTACTCAAGTTATGAGGATAATGGCTGTGGAATAAATCTCGGTTCTGTGCCCTGACTTTGATCCCATTTTGATGATATTCAACAGAACCGGTTCAGTATACCTCCGAAATAACATGATAAAGTTTTGTCGCAATCGAAGCGTTTTTGCGTAAGTTATGATGCATAAGGGCTATGGAATAGATCCCGCTCCTGTGTCCCAACCTTTGACCCGATTTCGCCCATTTTCAACAGTATTCGTCCCTAGGCAGGCCCCATACAACATACTAACATTTCATCCAAATCGAAGCATGTTTACGTAAGTTATGACGCATAATGGCGATGGAAGTGATTCCGCTCCTATTTCCAGACCTTTGACTTCATTTCGCCCATTTTCAATAGGGGTTGTTCCCAGGTGTTCCCCTACCACATACTAAAATTTCATCGAAATTGAACGATTTGTACGCGAGTTATCGTGCGGACGGACATACGCACACAACGCGTGACGTAATGAGGCAGATGGGAATCGCGACTATCTGCCCGCAAGAGTGTGACGTCATAAAATTTTAATAGGATCCACACATAACGCGTGACGCAATGAGACAGATGGTGTGACCGTGCGCCAACATCTCAATCGCGAGATTGTGACGTCATGAGATTTCTAAGCATGGGTGACATTAATGGGACGACGCCATGGCCTAAAAACGTGGTAATTCAGGGTGGTTATTTAACTTACTAAGCGAATTTTTCCAAAAGTCGAGATCAAGCTAAATCGATTTCTAGTACCAGAAAACGGTAGGTTAACGACTTTCATCAAAAACCTTAGAGCCGTTTTCAAAATAAAATTTACATACATACAAGAATTGCTCCTTTAATAGAATGGGATAAGAGCGATGGAATGGATCCTGATCCTATGTCCTGACCTTTGATCCCATTCCGTCCATTTTCATTAGAGTTCGTCCCCAGGTAGTCTCCTACCACATACTAAAATTTCATCAAATTTCGAACCATTTTTACGAGAGTTATCGTACAGACAGACGGACGGACAAAGCTGGAGCATACACGTTTCTTCAACCTACGGTTGGAAAGCGTAAAAAAGGGTCGAATTAAGTATGCTTTTCAAGAGAAGGTATATGCTGCCATCTATCGGTAGAGTGTGTTTTAAGTCTTCAGTGTTCCTAGGGGGTTAGCTAACAACAAAATAAAATTTTAGAAAACTGAATTTCAAAGAAAGGGCTTAGAGATATTCTCACGCAGGTGTTTCTGAAAATTTATGGCTAACTTCAAACCTCTTCGTACAGCAGTTTTGTTTTTGTAAGCTACTTACAGTCACATAGAAAGACATCCCATTTTATTATTACTTTATATACTATTTAGAAAGTAGTAGAAAGCATATGCGTTGTCCTTACTTCCCACTGTTTGATCTCGAGAGCATGCCCCTGGAACGTCTTTTGGTTGCTCCTCTGCCAGACAGGAGATTGGTCAGCAAAGAAGGACTTCTCGCACAGATGTAGGCGTGGAAAGAAGATATCGTGAACACTCCCAAATTGTTTAGCGTGTTCTTCGTCGCTTTAGATACATGGGTTAACAAGCTCTGAAAAGGAATAACACTGTTAGGGCTAAATGAATGCAGAAGTTTCTTTTGTTTAAAGAAAAATACGAACGCTATATCGAAAAGTGGAATCACTCAAAAGGAAAAAAAAAATGAGGGTGTGCCTTTTTTAATGAGGCTGTGTCGGTATTGAATGGTGGAACTCTCGTATTATAAAAAATGCACAATAGTAACCTAGTTGGTTCTTTGCACACTAATATATGGGCGTTTTTAATGCTGTTTCAATTTCTTTAATAAGTAGAGGAGAAGGTCCAAATATGAGCTAGGGTCTAAATACGGGATAGTGGCAGCACAGCGTTTGATTGTTGTTGTAACCTGGTGGAAATAGTGTGAAACGGTGCCTCACGAACATACACAGTGCGTCAAAGAATTTTTAAGACTGGGTCTGTAAAATGAAATAGAAACAAGAAATTATAATTTGTTTTGGTTTGTTATTCAAAATAAGTCCCTCCGGCTTCAATACACTTGTTACAGCGATTTCATAATGATTCCAATGCCTGTTCCAGTTCACTTTGCGGAATTGCCCCCAAAGCACTCGTCGAAGCTGTTTGTGTGGTCGAAATATTATCAAAATAACACCCTTTTAACGCCATTTTAAGTTTTAAGAACAAAGAAAAGTCGAAGGGTGCTAAATCAGGCGAATACGGTGGATGATTCAACACACAGACGTTATTTTTCGCCAAAAATCTACGAACAAGAAGTGAGGTGTGACTGGGTGCATTGTCGTGCAACAAATACCAACTGTTTTCATCTCGATATTCTGAATGAATGCGACGAATGTTGCCCGTCAAACCCCTCAAAACATTTAAATAAAACTTTTTTGGCTTGTGGCGAGATTTTTGACTTCCATTCCGCACTTTGCCGCTTTGTTTTAGGACCATATTGAAAACACCATGTTTCATCACCAGTAACAATCGATTTTAAGAAGTTTGGATCATTTTCAGCGGCTGAAATGATGTCTCTGCAATGTGCATTTCTCCTTGATTTTTGTTCATTGGTTAACGTGTGTGGAACAAATTTAGCACAGACTTTTGTTTTGCCCAAATCTTCATGCAGGATGGTTCGAATCGTTTCTTTGTTGATGTTTAAAGACTCTTCCATCATTCTTAGTGACACACATCGATTGTTCGCTACGAAATCACGCACTTTTTCAATAATCTCAGGTGTTCTAGATGAACTTGGTTTTCTGGTATGCTTATCATCTTCTAGCGTCTCTCTTCCGCCCAAAAAACGTTTGTGCCACAGGAAAACATTTGATCTACTTAAACAAAACTCACCGTAAACTTGTTTCATCATTTGGTACGTTTCCGAGGCACTTTTACCAAGTTTTGCGTTAAATTTAATAAAAGCCCTTTGTTCCATCTTAATAATTCAACATGAAAAATATTTTACTTCTCTAATGAACGGCCGTTTCGTTTGAGTTACTTTAACAACTGCGCAGTACTTTTGGCAGAAAGCAAGCAGATGGTCACGGTTTATAACACATTCGCGATTACACTGGTGGCGCTACCGTAGGCTGAAATCTAGCGCCAGTCTTAAAAATTCTTTGACGCACTGTGTACGATGTGTACTTGCTTATTTTGTTGTCAGCAGGCGATCGATCGAGAAGCAATATTTGATAACGTGTCATTTTGCCTATTACATCACAGCGGAAGTTACGCCATGTATGCGTATTCTGTTTTATGTACAACAAACACTCCGTTAAACTTAAAGCTATTTTAGTATGGGCACAACATTAAGGATATCTTGAGCTTGTTTTAGCATAGATGGTTCACTCAATAGTAATGTACGGTACTTGCGGCCAATCCTCAACTAGTCCGTATGCAATGGGTCTAAATACGGGCTAGCTGGTGGGTCTAAATAAAATTATCACTGAAGAACTGTACAAAGCAGCATTGTATCTGTCTTTAGAAACATGTGCAGCCAACAAACGCAAGAAGAGGGTGAAATGTAGACCTACTCATCAATATAAACGATCGGCTGCTTCAATAACCCCAACTGCATGTACAGCGTCAACTAGTGAAACAGCGCCTACTAGAGGAATACGGTCTTCAAAACGAAAACGGCTCTGATCGGAATCAGAAGATGATTTTGGCCCTGTAGATCCTCCTCTGGATGACAGTGACAGCAACAATTGAAATACCTCTAGGGGACTATCCTAACGAGAAGGATGCGAGCTGCATAATTTGCAGTGGACTGTTCTCTGAAGACTCAAAGGGTGAACTATGGGTGACGTGTGTACAATGCAATATGTGGGTGCACAGTGATCGTGCAGGTGCCGAAAAGTATCATTACATTTGTGACTTTTGTAAATAGACCTTTAACATCGAAGAATAGTATCATTTTTCAAGCAAATTCGATTTTTTTTACATATTTAAAATGACAAATACGTGAATTATTTTTATGTTCGAAACAGTAGGTGTTTGGATTATCAAGTTCATTTTGTTATTCAAATGTATTCTGACTCATTTATTTGCATTAAAAAAAAAAGGTTTTCCTCTGTTTATTGCTATTTTTGTATTTCTTTTTATGGATATTTTGAGGGTAGTCCATATTTGGACCCTGCTTTCAAAAGTCATCATTTTGCCTCTCATTGTAAAACCTTCATTTCCAACATAACCGATATTTTTAACAATTACGTCAACCAGATACCACACGGGAAACAAGTCTCCGATATATTGTAATGTGTTCAATCTAGAAAATCTTTAACAGGTATGCCTGTAGGTCCTCAAATGAAAGTAGTAGCCCATATTTATACCTTCTCCTCTACTTAAAATTTTACGTCCTTTTGAATGTAAAATTTTAAGTACTTATTAACGAAATTGAAGCAACATTAAAAACGCCCATATATTAGTGTGCAAAGAACCAACTAGGTTACTACTGTGCATTTTTTATATTACGATAGGTCCACCATTCAATACCGACACAGCCTCATTAAAAAAGGCACATTCTCATTTTTAGTGAAACCTTTAGAGTTCGCTGTTTCTTCAGAAAACTACTGTTAAAAAATTCAGTATGAAACATACAGTATTAAAACTTAATATTAGTAATTTCAAAATTTTTGAAAATGAAAGTAAAAACACTTGGAATTAATATATCAACGAGAAGATATTTTCCTCTAAAATGGTGAATAAAATGAAAAAAATAAGGAAGGTTATTGTAAGCAGTTATACAGATGACAAAAACATAGTTGAGCGAGGATAATAAAATATTTCGTTTTCGTGTTTATCTCTTCAAGCTTGTCTCTAATCGGGAGAGTTTTGTTTTGATTTCGTTTGAGTAAAGTGTTTGTGAAGGGCGAAAGAAGTTTCTCCATTTTACAAGCCAGCTTAGTTTCCCAGGAGGGTGAAGGTCAAATTAAATAATCATCGGCAACCATTTTCAATCCACTGGTGTATGAAGGTCTCCCCAGGTTTGTTCCACAACTTTCTCTCTTGTGGTAGTCTTCTCCATGTCACTCCGACATGCTTCCGAATTTCATCCACCCACACGGTCTTCTTCTGGATCTATTCTTGTCCCTTGGAATCCAGTCTATTTTGCAGTTGTCCAATGGTGGTCGGTTATTCTAGAAATATGTCCAACCAATGCCATTTAAAATATTTCACCTTGATCCTGCTGTCATCAACTCCCGTCATTCTTCTGATCCATGGGTTCCTCTTGCTATCCTTCCTACTTATGACAAGAATGCACCTCTCCATGCTTATTTCAGTAGTTTGTAACCTCTAGATGTCTGTTTTAGTTAAGCTTTGTGTTCCTGACCTATAAGTAAGAACTGGAAGGATGCATGTGTTAAACACTTTTCTTTAAGACATAATGGTAAATTACTCTTGAAAATTCTGTTTCTTCGAAATGCTCTCCAACCTTTAATACTTCTAATTTATTTTGCGTAAAATAAATTAGAAGCATTAATCAATCATAAAAAAACTTCTACTGTCAATTTTTACTGAAGACATAAATTTGACCACGATTTTCTTGTAATCACTTGAATAAATCACAGTACGCACGCGAACAAACCAACCATACTTACGTGACTAATTCGCCAGCCAAGATAAAAACCCGATTTGTTTGGGACGTATTCACGTACGCAGTCAATATCAACTGTTGATTTCCACGCAGCCCGTAAACAGTGGGCCGATCTTATCCCAATGCAGTATAAGGAGTGATTCGTCGAATTAATATAAACATCGTTCTTTCCTTCTTGCAGCCATCCTCCAGACAATGATTTGCCAAACATGATTTGTCTCAGACGAGATTTAGGATTAAATTTTTATTGTTGGTAAAGAAACCGTGATAAAAAATATTGAAATCCTATTGCAGAATATCTTGGAAGAAGGTCAGTCTTTCCCAAACGTAGGTTGTACTAGGTTGATCTGAACTCTCTCACAAAAGACAACGAATATCAAAATACTTGTCAAACTGGATCCTTTTCTAGGTACTCTCCCATAATATCAACACACTTGTACCGTCTCCGTGGAGCATTCTGTATTCCAGCCATGTAAAAGGGTTTGGGTTGTTCTCGTAGCGAGAACAACCCAAACCCACACACATTGTACACCTGTGGTGAATTTCTTTCCTCCTAAGTGCTGCTTAAGTTGGCTGAACAGGAGGAAACCATTTGGGGAAAAGCCAGGATTGTTGGAGATATGGCTGAGTATTTCGTATCCCATTGATACCAGAGCCGTCATCGTCGCGTGAGCCATGTGTGGTACAGGTCTCGCAGACGGCGGATCAAAGTTTCTCATTTACAAGGGTTGCGTAATAATGGGTTTGTGTGAATGAAGAGTCCGGCAAAGGACCAGCACACGTGGACAGCGAGAACGAAAAATTAGGACAACTTGCCTAGGTAAAATAATGCCCCTCGGCATCGACACATAATTGCCATCTGTCCGGCAAGGCTATGATCCCGGAACGAAAAAAATATTGTGGCTGAAACCCGAAGAAGCCATCAACTGAACGTTTGAACCTTGTTGTCTGTCGTGAACTGTTTATCGGACAGGAAGTGATCCAGGCGACGAAACAGATGATAGTCTGTCGGAGACAAGTCCGGGAAATAGACAAGATGAGGCAGTGCTTCATAGCCCAAGGCACTTAGTGTCAGCATCGTTCGTTGTGCGACACGAGGGCGAGCGTTGTACTGGAGCAGAATAGCATCATGTCTGTTGAACAAAGCCAGATGTTTCTGCAGCAGAGTCCGGTGCATCTGGTATAATTCAACACAATAACGTTCTGCAGTGATGGTTTGGTCTCTTGCCAAGAAACTCCAATGTATTATCCCGGCTGTGGACCACCAGACAAGGGGCATCATCTTCTTGATGTGTAGGGGTGGCTTAAGATGCCATCCAGCACGTTGTACCTTGCTTAACCATTATGCAGATTGTTTCCGATTATCATAAGGGACCCACTTCTCGTCGCAGGTGACGATTCGATGCAGTAGAGGTTCCTGTTTATTCCTGGAAAGCAGCAACGTGTAGACTTCCAAACGCCTAGTCCTGTAGGCAGTTGTCAACTCATGTGGCAGCCACATGTCCAGCTTTTTGACCTTGCCTAGCGCAGCCAGGCGCAGAACAACTGTCGTGTGGTGGACACCTACCTGTGCCGCTATCTCACGACACGTTGTTCGGGGATCCGCTTCAACCACACGTAACAAAACATCGTCAGAAACAGAAACAGGTCGGTTGCCACGGGCTTCGTGTTACAGGTCCGTATCTCCGCTTTGAATCGTTACAAGTTTGTTTTCTTTCGGAAATAACGGAAATTACGTGCAACTATTAAATTGAAGTATTCCATGAACAGTTAAATTGCAACCAGATTAAAAAACATGTGTTTTCAGTATAATTTTATTAAACAAAAATACATTTCAAAGGCTTTCAGAATTTTTTCAGTCGAATTGCACTGGTCGGTTAATTCATTAGCCTTTGGTTAGGCTTCAGTTTTGGAGATTCGTTGCAGTCATATGTTCGATTCCACACATTTGTATTTATTAGTTAGAAATTTCTAACAAATACAAATGACTGGCACCTGTTACTTAATACCAGTTCTGATACTGAAGTGAAAGGGCATTTTATAGTGGTGTATGTAGCACGTAAGGGAAACAGAGGTTAGTGAGAACTTCGGAAATTATAAAAGTTCCAGCGTTTATCTCCTGCAATGCATTTGTTTACAAATAACAGAAAAATATTAAATTATGAAATTGAATCTTTAGTATTGAAACACAATAGATACTAAAAGCAGAGCAAGTCTTTAAACAGATCTTTTTGGCACGTCTTTTGTAAAAAAAGATCGTGCTTATGTTATCGGTTTGTCCGTCCATCCATGCGTCCGTCGGTCAGTCCGTCCGTCCGTCTGTACCCACGATATCTCTGGAACTATTAGTCCGTTTTAAAAAATCTTTTTGCATTGGGAAGTTGAAATATGAGAATGAGATCCTTTATTTCGTTTTTTTTACGTTGTATAATTTCGCCGCTAGAGGGCGTAAATGCAGATGATGTAAAATTCAAAAATACGGTTTATTCCACATATTTGCTTCTAAGCATCCGATTGAAAAAATTATTTTGTCTTTCGATTCCATTTATGTCGAAGAGTATTTTAAATACAGTTACTTTTTCAAATTACGCATAGATTTTCCGCTAGGGGACGTAAAAGTAAATTACATTTTCCCCGATAACTCTTCTTCTAAAGCTCCGATTTGAAAACGTTTTTCTTCAGCGGATACACCTCCTGATGGAAAATCTTTTGCATATCATTTCTAATTTTTGGTAATTAATACTTTGGCCACCAGGGGCGTAAGCGTTAATTTTTGCTTCTCATGTATTTGCCATAAAATCTGAGCTTCTAAAATATCGACTGAAAAAATTATTTCGTGGAATGATGCCACTCACATCGATAAACGTTTTCGGAATATTTACTTCTTAAAATATTCCACAGTTTCTCCGCCAGGGGGAGTAGATGTATGTCTTATTTTTGTTAATATCTGTACTTATAAGAGTCCGATTTGAAAAATTCCTTCTTTGTTGGATAGTGTTTCCAGTGTGACATGTTTTTCATATAATTTCAAAATTTGCAAGTAATTTGTAGACTCTCCGCTAGGGGGCGTGAAGCTAAACTGCTTCCCCCTGCATCTCTGCTTCTAAATCTCCGATTTGAAAAATTCTCTCGGCACCGGATACAGCTCCTGATGGGAAATCCTTTGCACTACTTTCAAATTTTTGTAAAAAATGGTTTGGCCACCAGGTGGCGTAAGTCTTAATTTCCGCTTCTGATGTATTTGCAGCAAAATAAGAGCTCCTAAAATCTCGATTGAAAAAAGTCGTTTGTTGACCGATACTACTCATGTCGACAAACCTTTTAGGAACATTTTCTTCTTGTAATAATGCATGATTTCTACACCAGGGGGCGTAGATGTGTATTTTATTTTTGTCAATATCCCTACTTCTAAGAGTCCGATTTGAAAAATTCCTTCTTTGTTGGATAGTGTTTCCCATGCGAAATGTGTTTCATATAAATTCAAAATTTTCAAGTAAATCATAGACTTTCCGCTAGGGGGCACAAAGGAAAATTGCGTTTTCTGCGTTATTTCTGCTTCTAAAACTCCGTCTTCCTGTATCGCATACAAGACCTGATGGGAAATATTTTTCACATAATTTCTAATGTTTGGTAGAGAATGGTTTGGCCATCAGGCGGCATAAGCGATAATTTCTGCTTCTGATGTATTTGTAGCAAAATCTAGGATCCTGAAAACTCGACTAAATTTTTTTTGCTTGGACCGACACCCCTCATATGGAATAAACCTTTTGAAAATAGTTTCTTCCTAAAATAATGCATGTTTTTCCCACCAGGAGACATAAAATCACATCTTATTTGTGTCGATATCTCTTTTTCTAAGAGTCCGATTTGAAAAGTTCTTTGTGTTGGAGAGCGTTTCCGGTGCGAAATGTTTCTCATATAAATTCATGTTTTTCTTAACGCACAAGTCTGCAACCAGAGGGCGTAAGTTCACGATTCCGTTTACAGCAATATCTGAGGGATTAAAAATCCGATTGAAAAACTTCTTTCTTCCGTCAGATACTGTTGTTTTCGATACCGGTTCCATTGACTTTGAATAGCTTTGATAAATGTAATTTGCGTCAGAACGGATTCAAAAGACGTGCTTATTACACCCGAAAATTCGGTGTCATCTGTCTTGTTAAATAATGGAGACAAATTTGGTACAACAAACGTTGTTAAAAAAAGAGAATTTGTATCACAAAAATATAAATTTTGTATTAATTTCTGTATAATTCTCTTCCACTTTCTTAAGGAAAGCGTTTCATTTTCTGGCCAGCATTTTCTGATCTTCTTTGTCGGGACGCAATTGGAAAATAAACGTCAAAATCGATAAAGGCCATTATTAGAATTTAGCTTTTTTAAACAAACCAAAAATAAATAAGCGTCAGGTAACCAAATATTTACACAAGAAGCATGGGGTTGGGATTACACGCATAGTTTAAAACATGAGTACGTATGTTAGAGGGTATTCGCGCATCCCACAGTCAATATTAAAAATCTGGAAGTCTTAAATGATATTTTCAGTTTTGTGAATGCTAACCTCACCAAGTATGAATCAGAAAACGGAGAAAAACGTGTCCCAATCCGCTAATGTCCTAACACGAGCTATACTTTAACTTTCCCAGAAAGGAAAGTTAAAGCATAGTGTATGCCACACGCTTTGGGAAATGTTCTGTTGGGAAATCCTGGATGCCGCCCTGGTGGCGCAGTGTTCTAAGCGATGGCCTCTGATCATTCGTCCGAATGGGGTCCGGGCTTGAATCTAGGTGAAGCATGGATGTTGTGTTTGTCTTACAGCACTGGCTCTCTCTCAATTCCTTGAAACCAGTGACCTTAAATTAGGGACGGGCGACTGCTTATAGCCCATTGAGTTGCTCACGGTGGTCGTTAAACCTCCAATGGAAAAAAATACAAAATCCTGGTTCATGTCATTCATGTGCAACCATGACGTCCACCGCTTACCTAAACATCATTGCAGTTCAGATACATCCTCTCATGGAAGCAGTATTTCTTTTAAGCACGTCTTTTGTAAAAAAAGATCGTGCTTATGTTACCGGTTTGTCCGCCCGTCCGTCTGTACCCTCGCTATCTCTGCAACTATTAGTCCTATTTAAAAGATTCTCTTTGCATTGGGAAGCTTGAAATATGCGAATGATGATCCTTTATTTCGTTTTTTTTTACGATGTACAGTTTTGCCGCTAGAGGGCATAAGTGCAGATGATGTCGAATTCAAAAAGACGTTTTATTTCACATATTTGCTTCTAAACATTGAAATTTTTTTTTTATCTTTCAATTCCATTTATGTCGAAGAGTATTTTAAATATAGTTACTTTTTTAAATTACGCATCAATTTTCCGCTAGGGGGCGTAAAAGTAAATTACATTTTTTCCGATAACTCTTCCTCTAAAACTCCGGTTTGAAAACAAAAACTTTCAGCGTACACACCTCCTAATAGAAAATATTTTGCATATAACTTCAAATTTTTTTTTTTTTTTTTTTTTTTTTGATTGGAGGTTTAACGACCACCGTGAGCAACTCAATGGGCTATAAGCAGTCGCCCGTCCCTAATTTAGGGTCACTGGTTCCAGGGAAGGAGAGAGCCAGTGCCGTAAGACAAACACAACATCCATGCCTCACCGGGATTCGAACCCGGACCCCCTACGGACGAACAATCAGAGGCCAGCGCCCTAGACCACTGCGCCACCGGGGCGGCTCAAATTTTGGTAAATAATACTTTGGCCACCAGGGGGCATAAGTGTTAATTTTGGCTTCTGATGTATTTGCCATAAAATATGAGCTTCTTAAAAATCGATTGAAAAAATTCTTTCGTGGACTGATGCCACTCACATCGGTAAATATTTTCTTCTTAAAATAGTCCACAGTTTCTCCGACAGGGGGCGTAGATGTATATCTTATTTTTGTCAATATCTCTACTTCTAGAGTTCGATTTGAAAACTTCCTTCTTTGTTGGATAGTGTTTTCAGTGTGACATGTTTTTCATATAATGTCAAAATTTTCAAGTAATTCATAGATTTTCCGCTTGGGGGCGTAGAGGTAAATTGCGTTTCCGCCTATATCTCTGCTTCTAAATCCCCGATTTGAAAAATTATTTCTGCACCGGATACAGCTCTCTGATGGGAAACCGTTTGCACATAATTTCTAATTTTTGTAAAAAAATAGTTTGGCCACCAGGTGGCGTAAGTCTTAATTTCCGCTTCTGATGTATTTGCAGCAAAACATGAGCTTCTAAATTCTCGATTGAAAAAAACGTCGTTGTAGACGGATACTACTCATGTTAACAAACCTTTTAGAAATATTTTCTTCTTAAAATAATGCATGGTTTCTACGCCAGGAGTCGTACATGTACATCTTATTTTTGTCAATATCTCTACTTCTAAGAGTCCGATTTGAAAAATTCTTTTTTTGTTGGATAGTGTTTCCCATGTGACATATTTTTCATATAATTTCAAAATTTGCAAGTAATTCGTAGACTTTCCGCTAGGGGGCGTAAAGGTAAATTGCTTTTCCCCTGTATCTCTGCTTCTAAACCTCCGATTTGAAAAATTCTTTTTTCACCGGATATAGCTTCTGATGGGAAATCCTTTGAATATAATTTCTAATTTTGGTATGAAATGGTTTGGCCACCAGGTGGCGTAAGTCTTAATATCCGCTTCTGATGTATTTGCAGCAAAATATGAGCTACTAAAATCTCGATTGAAAAAAAAGTCGTTTGTTGACCGATACTACTCATGTCAACAAACCTTTTAGGAACATTTTCTTCTTGAATTAATGCATGATTTCCACGCCAGATATCTTATTTTTGTCAATATATCTACTTCTAAGAGTCCGATTTGAAAAATTCCTTCTTTGTTGGATAGTGTTTCCGATGCAAAATGTTTTCCCTAAAATTCAAAAATTTTCAAGTAAATCATAGACTTTCCGCTAGGCGGCGCAAAGGTAAGTTGCGTTTTCTGCGTTATTTCTGCTTCTAAAACTCCGATTTGAAAAATTCTTCCGTATCGCATACAAAACATGATGGAAAATATTTTTCACATAATTTCTAATGTTTGGTAAATAATGGTTTGGCCACCAGGGGACATAAGTGTTAATTTCTGCTTCTGATGTATTTGTAGCAAAATTTAGGATCCTGAAAACTCGACTAAATTTTTTTTTCTTGGATCGATACCGCTCATATGGAAAAACCTTTTGAGAATACTTTCTTCCTAAAATAATGCATGGTTTTCCACCAAGGAATGTAAAGTCACATCTTATTTTTGTCGATATCCCTGTTTCTAAGAGTCCGATTTGAAATTTTTTTTTCTGTGTTGAAGAGCGTTTCCGCTGCGAAATGTTTCTCATACAAATTCATGTTTTTCTTAACGCACAAGTCTGCAACCAGAGGGCGTAAGCTCACGATTCCGTTTACAGCAATATCTGAGAGATTAAAAACCCGATTGCAGAACTTCTTTCTTCCGTCAGATACTACTGTTTTCCATACCGGTTCCATTGACTTTGAATAGCTTTGATAAATGTAATTTGCGTCAGAACGGATTCCAAAGACGTGGTTATTACACCCGATAATTCGGTGTCATCTTTCTTGTTTTAGTTGTGCCCTTTTTTTCAGCAGATAATACTCCATGCCACACTGCCCGGATTGTTCGGGAAAGGTTCGCGGAACATAAGGAAAACTTCCACGAATTACCTTGGCCTCCGAATCCAATTGAGTTTCTGTGGTTTGTGTTGGAACAGCAAATCCGATCTGCCGTATCATGTGACTTATATGAGTTAAAGGATCTATTGTCAACATGTGTGTTCGTACCAGATACCACAAGACACCCTTAAAAATCTTGTAGCGGCCGTACCTCGCCGGGTAAGACCTATTTTAGGGGCACGTGGAGGACCAACATCATTTTCCCATACAGCATAAAACGTTTTAGATATGTATCAATAATGTTACAATCTCTCATTTTCGTTACACTTTAAGCGATATCTTACAATTACGTTTCAGCAATATCTATTTTAGAGCATAACTCTTTGTAAATTACGGTTACGTTAAAATAGCATTTACCGATACTATTGTTTTATAGTTTCCATGTACATAATTGCTATCTTCATGTTACATTCCGCCGATATTTAAGATTTTTGGTTTGGCAATGGCGTGGATGCGCATGCGCATTTATACCATTTCACCGAAGCAGTCGTATTTCCACGTGCTACTGGGATATTCTTTGGTGATACTGTCGTACTCGAGTTAGCCAGTTAGTTGATTTGATATTTCATGCTTTTTTTATGTGATTCAAGATCATCTGAAAGTAAGTAATTGTTTTGATTATTATAATTTTTTAAATTTTAAAACGCATTTTATAAAATCTAAGTAGATGGCTGTGTTGTTGTATTAGTATACTATACCAGCATGATTTTTGTTTTACTTGAAGCTGAGAAATTTCATATTGGTAGGTATTAAGGTAAATGACGAATTTGATTTTTTTTTATGAAATATAGTCTATTTCACATGTATAATAGTAATTCGACACCCTCATTTGGAACAGATTTTTATTTCTTTTGTGATCAATATACAAACGCCGCCACTGTTACCAATGGACAGCTGACTGCGTTGAACCTGTGAAAACGTAAACAACTCGTAATACGACTGTTGTTGCTTTTAAAACAGCTGTCGAGTGTAATATTTTGTATTGTGATTTTATAAAGTTTATTGAAACTATAATGTTCAACGTTGTAAATACGTAACGGCAATATGATGATATCACAAATATCTTTCAAATACGTAACAGTAATGTAACGAAGTTACAAATATCTTTCAAATACGTAACAGTAATGTAACGAAGTTACAAATATCTTTCAAATACGTAACAGTAATGTAACGAAGTTACAAATATCTTTCAAATACGTAACAGTAATGTAACGAAGTTACAAATATCTTTCAAATACGTAACAGTAACATGAAGTTGGTATGTTGAAGTTACAAAGACCTTTCACTGTAACGTATCGTTTATGTATCAAAGTTATGTAACGTTTGAGGACATTTTGACGTAACCGTAAGGTTTCGGAAACATTACTGTTACATTGTGCAACGTATCTGAAAAGTCTCAATGTTTTAGTGCTACGTACTTGTAACATTTACGAATAATTCTGTGCTGTGTGGGTTAGGTAGGTATTCATAATGGTTCAGGCAAGACAGATGTCTGGCGCAATATTTTTTTGTGGTTTGGCCCGGGCGCAAAAATGCCTAGTTTCGTCTCCGAGTAGAAAGAACCCAAATAAACAATTGTAGAAGGACTGACTCAGTTCAGAGATGTGTGACTTGGTTAAGTTTATTCCAGAGTCAATGTTCAGTTGCAATCATCATTACTTTAGTTTAAGCACTCGTTTCTTTCTCCTTGGATGTCAGATATTTAGCATAGTCAAGACGAGGAGGTGGGCTTAGACATAATAATTTTGCCAAGGATATATTAAAATAGGTGGAAAGAACCGGGTGTAAGATTCGGGGAGAAAGTAACAAGGAGAGGCTGGGGTCTTACACACGCTATTACAGAGACTTGTGAAAAATTTGCTTATGAGTAATACAAATATCAACTTACCTTAGGGTTTGGCAGTTCGCCGTTTTGAAGAGAGGACATGTAGCACCTGAGACGGAATTGTTCACAATGGAGTCTTTCCATGTTCTCTTCCCATTGACTTACTTGATTTGTCAAGGTCAGTCGGCTCTCAGCATCTGCCACAACTGTCAACTGCAGCTCTGCCATATGCTTCAATTTAAAATCCTAAAAGAACAGAAAGCTTCAGTTTAAAATCCCAGGATCACAGAAAGCGTTAATTTAAAATCTTAAAATGATAGAAAGAGAATATTTCTACGATGTGATACCATTAATAATAAAACGTTCGCTATTTTCATAAAAGCACAAGTCGTTCGAAGAAAATGGGAATACCAAATAAAACTAACTTCCACGAGAGACAGAATGTTTCAAGAGAACAACTACGTTTTTTTAAAAACGCGGTATCGGTTTGCAGGGTAAAATGACTTTTGTTTTACATCTTCATAATTTTAACGTATCAGACCATGCAAACTATCAATCTTAGGGTCTAGCTTGATCATATGTTCTTTACTGAGCTTCTTTTACAATGAAAATCTTTCAACTATCAAATGATCAAGATGCTGGCTTTTCTCTAGGGAGAGACACGAATCTTGCGTTCATTTTTCGATTATGCTTTTCTGCATCGCAAATGTTAACCTTAAGTGCGGTATGGCTCACGGAAACTTTTCACTTCCGAATAAGAAACAAATAGGCACACACGAAGACAACATTAACAACTACGAACTCCATAACACAAAACGGTTATGTAGGACTTAATTAGTTGATACAGTATATGACCACTGCGAGCGTGAAAGCAGCAACAGAACTAGAAGGATGTTGCAAGAACTGCAGCGGAAGATACAGTGCTCAGCAGCAGCTTCTTGCTGCAATCAATGTTATTAAAATCACAAGCACTTGCACCTACTTCCAAATGACAGAGTACTTCTTACGGAACTACGTTGCGAAGAGAGAACGGTATAACAGTGTTATGCAGGCATAACACTGTTATACCGGATGCGTCCAACAGCACATACACCAATGAGCCATTATATTATGACCACCCCCTGCCTAGAGAAATGAACGTGCCTGGAGACCGAACGTTGGCGCAGGTGAAGTTCACAGAGCAGTATCATCATCATCATCATTGTCAACCATTATCAATCCACTGCTGGACGAAGGTCTCCCCAAGTTTCCTCCACAACGGTCTGTCTTGTGCCAGTCTCCTCCATGTCACTCCCACATACTTTCGAATTTCATCCACCCATCTCCCATGTGGTCTTTTTCTGGGTCTTTTCCTGTCCCTTGGAATCCAATCTAAAATTTCGGCTGTCCATCTATGGTCTGTCCTTCTGGCAGTATGTCCAGCCCATTGCCATTTCAGGGATTTAACTCTGATCATGATGTCTTCCACTCTCGTCATTTTTCGGATCCACGAGTTCCTCTTCTTATCTCTCCTGGTTATACCAAGCATGCACCTCTCCATGCTTCTTTGAGTTGTCTGCAGTCTTTGTATGTCTCTTTTAGTTAAGGTCCACGTCTCTGCACCATACGTAAGCACTGGAAGGATGCATTGATCAAACACTTTTCTTTTAAGACATAACGGCATATTGCTCTTGAAAATTATGCTGTTTCTTCCAAAAGCTCTCCAGGCAAGTTTTGTACGCCGATTAATTTCTTCATCAATGTGACCCTCACTTGATATCTGCTGTCCAAGATAAACATACGTATCTGTTATCTCCAGTTTTTCTCCATCAATCGATAAATCTTCATTTCTTGTAAAAGCATTGAACATCACTTTTGTCTTCTGAAAGTTCATTTTTAATCCCACTTCTTTACTCTTGTCAGCAAGTTCCTGGATCATACTCTGCAGCTCTGATGGGGTAGTTGCAAAAATGACTACGTCATCAGCAAAACGAAGGTGGGTTAGATAATCTCCATTAATCTTTATCCCTTTGTTTTCCCAGTTCAGTGATTGAAAGACATTTTCCAATGTGGCATTAAAGAGCTTCGGAGATATGGTGTCACCTTGTCTCACTCCCTTTCCAATTTTTATGTGTGTTGTATTTTCAAACAGCCGAATCTTTGCACTTGCATTTTCATAGATGTTATTAATAATATTAATGTATGCATCTTCAATACCGCAGGATTTCAGAGCCGTGGTAACTGCTGATGGTTTCACCGAATCAAAGGCTTTTTCATAATCGATAAAAGCCATGCACAATGGAAGTTCATATTCCTCGCTCTTTCAATTAGTTCTCTCAGTACGTGGATATGATCTATTGTGCTGTAGCCACTCCTGAATCCAGCTTGTTCTCTCGGTTGAGCCATGTCCAGTGTTACCTTTAAGCGGTGTGAAAGAACTTTAGTGAAGATTTTATAAACCACTGATAGGAGGCTGATAGGTCTGTAGTTCCTGAGATTCTCAATGTCACCTTTTTTATGTAGCAGGATCATTGTAGCATTGTTCCAATCCTCAGGAATCTTCCCTTCATTAAGGCATCGAGTGAAAATTTGGGCGAGTACTGTTTCAATTTCTCCACTTGCTTCTTGTATGATGTCTATAGTAATTCCATCTTCTCCTGGAGCTTTCCCCCGCTTCATGTTCTTGATTGCATGAGCAACTTCTGCTGGGAGGACTGGAAGAACTCCGGTACCTTTCATGATGTCTGGAGTACATGTATCATCCCTTTCATATAGTTTGGAGTAGAAATCTTTCACTTTTGTCAAAATTTCGCCTCTATTTCTTGTTATAGAACCATCTTCTTTTCTCAGAGCCATAATCTGTTTTCTTCCCTTACTGAGATGTCCCTTTGCTATCTTTAGGCTTTGGTTGTTTTCAATTGCTTTCCTTACTAGTTCACAGTTGAATTTTCTTACATCTTCAGTGATACTTTTTCTTACTGTCTTGCATAGCTCTATATATTCCACTTTGGAAGTCACATCTTCTTTAGTTGTCCTCATCTCTCTTCTTTTTGCATCAACATTTTGGTTTTTCCTGATAATTTGTTTACATGCAACTTGTTCTTAGACCCAGCTAATTTTGTTGCTGTTTCCATAAGAGCTTTGGTTACTTTTCTGTTAACTTCAGAAATATCCACTTCTTCCGATGTTAGGCCTTCTAAAGCAGAGAATCTGTTCTTCAGTTCCAACTTGAAAGTATTATGGTGTTTTTAAGGTTGGTTATGTCAATACATTTTGTTTGTCTTATGAGCTTGCCACGTTCCAGTTTAGTGTTGAGGTGCATCTTACATCTCACCAATCTATGGTCACTACCTGTGTTGAACTTGTTTAGCACACTGCAGTCTTCGATGACGAATTTTTTGTTACACATAATAAAATCAATTTCACTTGTCGTCCCAATTGGATGTCTCCATGTCCATTTCCTGTGTGGCTTTTTCTTGAAAAAGGAATTCAAGATGAAAAATCCTTCTGCCTCTGCAAACTCAACGAGAGTATTTCCACGCTGGTTTCTGTTGCCGTGACCGAATTTACCTACTGAAGTTTCATTCTGTTGCCGGTGCCCTATTTTTGCATTGAAATCTCCCATAATTATCTTCAAGTGCTGCTTACCTTTATTATTTAGATGACGAATTTCCTCATAAAATTCTTCAATTTCTTCTTCAGGATGACTTGTGGTGGGTGCATAAGTTTGAATAATCTGAACCTGGTATCTTCTCGATAGTTGGATAACGAGTCGTGCAGCTCTGTCAGAGGAACGTTCAACTTCTACCACTTTATCCTTCAGTTTCTTGTTTATTATAAATCCAACACCACTAGTTCTGCCAGTATCTGTCCCACGATAATAGAAGAGATGTCCACTTTTCAGTTCAATGAGATCTTCTCCTTTTCTCCTTACCTCACTCAGCCCGACGATGTCCCACTTGATCCTTTGTAGTTCCTCTTCCAATTCAAGAAGCCTTGAATCAGAAGATAGGGAGCGTCCGTTGTAGGTAGCCAAGGTCAGCATCAAATGGCAGCCTAGTCCGGTCCTCCGGGGATTCTTAGCACCCTCTGCCTTCATGTCGCACTGGCCGCTGCCTTGGCCAGGTACATTCCAGCTGCCGGAGACTGAGGGCCAAGATTTAAGTTGTAGAGTCATTTTGGAGGTGTTTGGCCATAACTCACCACGCTGGCCAAGCGGGTTGGTGAGTGTGGGATAACATTTCCTCTGATCCCGATGGTATAGTTATACCGCTATTTGCGGTCGTCAGAGCCCCTTTAGTGGGAACAGGATGCACCACGAGAAGGCGGGGTTGACATTTGTCAAGGAGAGGCTGTGATGTTACGCATCACCTGACCTTACATCAGTATATATATATATATATACAACCCAAGGACTGGCTTTTGGTTAGTAAAGCGTTTGTGGTCAGAATTGAAAAAGCTTCCGATTTATCGGAGTTTGATAAAGGACAAATTGTGATAGCACGGCACCTCGGAACTACGATCTCGGAAACGGCGCGACTTGTGGGTTGTTCAAGAGCTGCTGTAGTAAGTACGTATCAAAAATGGTGCAGAGGTGGCCAAACGACGAATCATCGTCCAGCCGCCGTTCTTCCGCAGCTCATTGATGCTAGAGATGCTGTCGCGCATTGTTCATATAGCGACCGCAAGGCCACAGTGCGAAAAATCACCCACAGCTACAACAGTGGTGGTCAGGGCAATGTGTCCCAGCTCACAGTTCATTGGAGCTTTTTGCGCATGGGCCTGCGTAGCCGAAGACTTAGCCGGGTTCCCATGCTCACTGCATGTCATCGCCAACAACGCATGAAATGGGCCCAAGATCATCGAGATCGGACCGTGGATGATTGGAAGAAACTGAAATGGTCTGACGAATCAAGATTCGTGGTGCATCACGTAGACGGCCCAGCGCTGATACGCCAATTATAAACGGAGGCTATGGCACCTGGATGCACTGTTAGGCAGAAAACAGGCCGGTGGCTACGGCGGTGTCGTGCTGTGGGCGATGTTTTCTTGAGACACCTTAGGCCCCATTATCTCAATAGCAGAATCCCTGACAGCTGTCAGGTATTTGAACATCGTTGCGGACAAAGCTCACCCATTCATGGCAACTGCGCTCCTTGTTGGTGATGGCCATTACCAACAGGATAATGCTCCATGCCACACTGCCAGAATCGTCATGGAGTGGTTCGAGGAGTATGCTGGTGACTTTCTGTTAATGCCTTGGCCTCTACATTCGCCTGACATGAACCCAATCCAACATTTGTGGTTCGACTTAGAAAAACGGGTTCGTGCTAAATCACCGCCACCCCGAAATGTACGGGAACTGGAAGACCTGCTGTTGGCATTATGGTACCAGATACCGCAGGATACCTATCGCTATCTCATCGAATCGATGCCTCGCCGAGTTACTGCTGTTTTGCAGGCTAAAAGGGGTCCTACAGCTTATTAGGCAGGTGGTCACAATGTAATGGCTCATAGGTGTAGAAGGGAGCCCACCGATCGGTATGGTGTACAGTATATACTGTACAAGGACCCAGTTCTCCAGTACGAAGGCTATGCAATAGAAAAAAGGAAGGACTTGTCGGAATTTGAACGGAAAATGCTTAAAGGCGCGAAGAAGACTTGGGCAGTATCTCAACAACCACGAGCTTTGTTAGGTGTTCGAGGGCTGTCATTGTTAATGTGTTTCATGAATGTGGGGTGGGTGGGTCCTTAGAATAACACGCATTCATCCAACGTGCCGTAAAGGGGAGACCACTCAACCATCGGGGAAGGGGGAGGGCGTATAGCAAATAACTTACGATCATCCAATGAATTGCATACCCCAACCAAGGAGCACAAAGATACGATTCTTAGCATACATTCCTTCGGATGTTCTTTCCTTTCTTTCCTTTTTTTGTTGGCAGTCGTCCGTTCCTAATTTGGCTCCAGGGAAAGAGGAGAGCCAATGTCGTAAGACAAATAGACATTCATACCTCTCCAGGATTCGAACCAGGACCCAAGTTTCAGAAACCAGCGCTTAGACCATTGTCAGAAGCCACAACTAGTCAGAAGCCACAACTTAGACCCTTGTCAGAAGCCACAACTGAGCCACCGGGGTGGCGGACGTTCTTAAGAGAAAACGACAGCCCGTTCATATGGCCTTGTTGACTAATCGTCAAAATCTGCCTACAATGGACGCGGGAACACAGTTGAGGATTTACAGGTACTTAGGTACTGAGGCTTTGGCCACAACATTGGTTTGCTCCCCCCCCTCACTTTGTTCAATGTTCATGAAAAATAATGTTTTTTGTTGCCCCGTAACTCTCTCTCACCATTTTTACTTTCGGATAGATTAGGTTTTTTTTTGTAATCGCAACGAGATTCAACCCGAGATTTCAGCAGAAATAGGCATTTTCGGTTCTTTCGAACATGATTATATTATTTTCAAGGTCGTGTGCGTGTGTGTGTGTGCGGTTTTCTAAAAACTATTACAACTATCAAGACGAAATTGAACATTTTAGGGTTTTGTTGTACACGGATGTGCTGTTTAGTTTTTGGTAGAAGTCGACGAACCGGAAGCGACCGCCTCCCACCTTGCATTTTTTCAATTTACTTTTATATTACCCAAAAACTATGACACCTGTGTGCATGGAATTCAATACCAAAACGATTTATCGAGAACTCATCAATTGTTCAGATATCGGTTGAAATCTGGAAAACGAAAGGGGGAGTTCCCCATAGAATTTTTACTTTCATTTTAAATTTTCTGATGTAACTCAAAATCTGTGACAAGATCACATGAAACACAATAGTTTGGGTTCCATCCTCAACGAAAGAGAGGCTGATAGCATTTTCATTGAAACTGCAAAACCGTAAGTGCATGTTCTTCTTGTCCTAGCTGAGTGGAGGTACCACCAATTTAATAGAGTGGCAGTTGCCGGAAAGATCAAACACGAACATGGATTAAATGCACCGATGAACCATTACATTATGACCACCTGCCTAATAAGCTCTAGAACCCCATTTAGCCCGCGAAACAGCGGCCACTGGGCGAGGCATGAATTCGATGAGATGGCGATAGGTATCCTGGGGAATCTGGCACCATAATGTCAACAGCAGGTCCTCCAGTTACCGTACATTTCGGGGTGGTGGTGATTTAGCGCGAACCCGCTTCACGAACCAGAAATGTTCGAATGGGTTCATATCAGGTGAATTTGGAAGCCAGGGCATTAACAGATAGTCACCAGCATGTTCCTTGAACGACTCCTTGATGATTCTGGAAGTGTAGCTTGGCGTATTATCCTGTTGGTAATGTCCATCACCAGCAGGAAACACAGTCGCCACGAATGGGGGAACTTTCTCCGCAACGATTTTCAGATACCTAACAGCTGTCAGGGATTGTGCTAAATTGATAATGGAGCCTAAAGTGTCTCAAAGAAACATCGCCCACAGCATAACACCTCCGCCGCAGGCCTGTTTCCGCTCAGCAGTGCATCCAGGTGCCATAACCTCCGTTGGTAATCGGCGTATCACCGCTCGGCCGTCTACGTGCTGCACCAGGTATCTTGATTCGTCAGACCAGTCTAGTTTATTCTAATCATCCACGGTCCGATCTCGATGATCTTGGGCCTATTTCATGCGTTGTTGGCGATGGCATGCAGTGAGTATGAGACCCTGTTGGGTCTTCGGCTTTGCAGGCCCATGCGCAGAAGACTGCGATGAACTGGGTGCTGTGACACATTGCCCTGATCACCACTGTTGTAGACGCGAGGGATTTTGTGGCTGTGAACAATGCCCGACAGTCTCCGCTCCCCTTTGGCATCATTGAGCTGAGGACGACAAAAGGCTTCACGACGGTTCGTTGTTTGGCCACCTCTGCACCACTTTTGATACGTACTCACTGCAGCGTCACGTGAACAACCCACAAGCCGGGCCGTTTCCGAGATCGTAGTTCCGAGGCGTCGTTCCATAACAATTTGTCCTTTATCAAACTCCAATAAATCGTTAGCTTTTCGCATTCTGAGTCCGATCGCTCTACTAACCGAAAGCCGGTCCTCCGGTTGTATATGTACTACTCTGTAAACTTCATCTCCTCCACTGTTCGGTCGCGCTCATTTCTGTAGGCTGGGGTGGTCATCATGTAAGGGCTCATATGTGTAAATGAGAATATCTCGTAAAAATCAGCTTTTCCAGTTCCATTTTAATCCCATGGTAACAATCTTGTGATTGCCTCTTAAACTGGACTAAATGAGGAAAAATAAATTTTGGGGAAAACATGGACGAAATACTCAACATTAAATACGCAAGATGTTTACCGAATTTTAAACAAATCTGCCAAAAGTAACACACCTCTGAGCCCAGTTGTATTGCAGTATTAAGTAATATTACTCTCAAGATGCTTTTCAGTCAACCCGCAAGTAAATCAATAATTGCAGATGCCACACTTCGAGTTCGGGGAGAATCATGCTCCCAAAACTCCAGAGAAGCTGAAGGAAAAAATAATTACTTTTCATAATTAATTACTTTTGAATCTCTCCAGCATGAGGGTGCCTTCGCCTGTGCTACGTGGGCTTCCCTGTAAATGCCCTCCTCACAGAGACTCGACATTGCACAACTAAAAAAAATATCGCCTGCTCCGATGAGTCAAGGTTCCATCTGCAACAACCAATGGACGCGTCTGTATTCGATCTCACAACGGGTCATCCACACTTTACAATTGGACAGAAATAGGCTGGAGGCGGAGGGATCATGGTATGAGGATTGTTCTGAGGGGGCACCATCATCCCTCTTGAACACAGTCCCAATATCAGGTCCTACCTATACTCCGAAAAACAATAGAATCATTGCTGAGAATCCAGTTTGGTTTGCAAAACGACTTGTTGGGAAAACTGCTATTTCAAACAAATTGTCAAAATGTCAGAGCCGTTTTAGAAATAAATTTGATATGAGAAGTTACTCAATCAAGATGTCAGCTCGAAGTTAGTCAGTCAAATAGCTCAAAGTTACTCAATCAAGAAGCTCGAAGTTCGTCAGTCAAATAGTTCGAAGTTACTCAGTCAAGATGCTCGAAGTTACTCAATCAAGAAACTCGAAGTTACTCAATCAAGAAACTCGAAGTTACTCAATCAAAAAGCTCGAAGTTACCTAATCAAGAGGCTCGCACTTTCAGCCATGGACTGTCCAGCAGGAAAATGTCCTTTATTTGGAGAGGGGGGTGGGGAAGAGTTAAATACTTTTAACATTCGCAACAAAGGGACAATGAATTTACAATCGGGGAAATTTGCGGGAGGTGAGGGATGGGGCTTACTAGAGCAGCAGTAGGGGAAGTATCGAAGTTCGAACCCCAGCACGTCGCCACACTATTTTATTCGCACTGCTTGAAACGGGTCTTTGTATAAGGCCGATTTATTGTGGTGTTAAGATTAACCCGATGTTCAACGTAGTTCTGCCTGGGTGGAAGTTGTGATAGGCAGTGCAGTAACTGCTTGTCACAAAGGACACAGAAGGAATGCAGTGCAGTAATTGCTTGTCACAAAGGACACAGAAGGAATGCAGTGCAGTAATTGCTTGTCACAAAGGACACAGAAGGAGTGCAACGCAGTAATTGCTTGTCAAAAAGGACACAGAAGAAGTGCAGTGCAGTAATTGCTTGTCACAAAGGACACAGAAGGAGTGCAGCGCAGTAATTGCTTGTCAAAAAGGACACAGAAGAAGTGCAGTGCAGTAATTGCTTGTCACAAAGGACACAGAAGGAGTGCAGTGCAGTGCAGTAATTGCTTGTCACAAATGACACAGAAGGAGTGCAGTGCAGTGATTGCTTGTCTCAAAGGACACAGAAGGAATGCAGTGCAGTAATTGCTTGTCTAGCGTTCCACCGAGAACCTGTGACCAGGCATCCCACATTTTACAACGGTATAGGCTGTGTATCTGGATGACACGGAAATATGTGTCACAAGTACAAAGCGCGTATTCCAAGGTTTGCAATTTGCAGAAATTCTTCGTGGATTATATCCAAGCATTTCGTGTGCTCCTCTGGCCGACAAAATCCCACTGTTTTAAATTCCATTGAATATATGGAAAATGCAGAGAAACGTATAGTTAGGATGGTCGCCGAACTCCTGGACGTAATTCTGTCCAGCTGTTAGAGAATACCCGAGGACATCTGCGGTGGTCTAGTGGAGCTGATGCCACGTTGGATAAAAGCGATTATCACACGAAAGACGACCCAACATGTTATGAAGTAGGTGGCCAAAATGTTATGGCTCATAAGCTTGTTTTAAAGTTCGAGCAGTGCTTAACTACAATTAACTTTCGTACTTGAGAGAGAGGGAGAATTAATTACACTATCTGTGTGTTTGTACGTTAGAAACGAAACAAACACCATATGATCAAAGGCATCCGGACACCTAATTAAATAGTAAAAGTGATCATATACACTCATTGTCATAAAATCTCGCGCACAGAGAAGGAAGCGTCAGATTGAAATGATATTTTAGTAGTGAGATGGTACATACCAAGGGCAGAAGTGATTACAATATCACAGCAGCAGGACCACTTCCCACGGACATACGGTACACATTTCGGTCAGCGTTAGTACCGTGTCGGAGCGCCTCGTGCTCGGATACATGCGGTGATACGGTTCGGCATGGAGTCAAAGAGACGCCGTATGTTATCCTGCGACGGATTGGCCCACACGTCTTGTAACTGACGCTCTAAATCACGAACACTGGGACATGGAGAAAGCTAGCGTCCCATCTGGTTCTACACGTGCTCGATGGGCGAGAGACCAGACGAGCTGACAGACCACGGAAGCGTGGAAACCTGACGTAGACAGTCCTGGAGAAACCCGCACGGTGTGCGGAAGGGCGTTATCTTGTTGGAAAATGGCTCCGGGTAGCCCCACCAGAAAAAGCAGCACACGGGGCCGCAGGATCTCCTGTACGTAGCGCTGGGCTGTCAATGTGTCCCTTGGATCACTGCGAGGAAAGTCCGGCTGACATACGTGGTAGCTCCCGAGACCATCACGCCTGAAGTTCGTGACGTGTGCCGCTGTACAGTGAGGTTGGGATTGTAGCGCTCACTTGCAGTGCTCCACACTCTGACACGGTTGTCGTCCGTTCCCATACAGATTCGTTGCTAAACACTATACGTCGCCAGTCCGTAGCATTCCACTTTGCTCGTTGCCGACACTACTGACGCCGACGACCATCAGGTGTTAATAGCAGAAAATGTAAGGGACGTCGAGAGTGCAGATACGCCTCTGTCAGGCGTCTGGAAATGGTTCTGGCGGACACAGGAGCCCCTTGCACAGCCTCCACATGTCTCTGGATATTGGACAAGGACGTCGTTGCATATGTGCGTGCCGCTCTCATGATCTCACGGTCCGCTCTGCTGGTGTGTTTCTGGGTCGTCCAGAGCCAGTCCGCAGTTTCTGGGTGCCTTCCCGTGTCCATTGCTCCCAACACAATAGCATCATACTGTCCGACTTGCCCAAATGGTGGCCGATTCGACGTGCCGGCCACCCTGCCTTTCTCATCCCGATGATACGGCCTCGTTCAAACTCCGTCAGTTGCCCGTACGCACATTTACGGTGGCTCTTCGGAATGTCTACCGCTCAGGGATCTCACCTGACTCTTACCGTGCATTTCAGCACGAATGTGGATTCCCCTGCACGGCGTCTTATATTCTCCACGGATTACGATTGCAGCACCTGTCTTGGACGTGGTTGCATGCGGAACCGCACGAAATTTTAATCATTTATATGTCTGTCCTCCCCGTAGCTATTCGCTGAGTTTCGCGTTAATCGCACGTTTTTTTCTTGGTGCGCGGATTTTTTATGACAATGAGGGTATTAAAGTTCGAGCAGTGCTTAACTATAATTAACTTTCGCACTTGAGAGAGAGAGAGAGAGAGAGAGAGAGAGAGAGAGAGAGAGAGAGAGAGAGAGAGAGAGAGAAGGATAATTAATTACACCAACTGTCCGTTTGTATGTCAGAAACGAAACACACACCGTATGGTCAAAAGTATCCAGGCACCCTATTTGAATAGTGAAAGTGCTCATATACGCCAGAGCCACACTCATACCAATTTAAAAAGCTGCCCGTGGTCTGGCAAATAACATAGACCAACAAGAACAGTAGAATGGGCAGTACGGCAGAGGATGGTGACTTTCAACGCGGCACGGTCATAAACTGCTATCTTAGCAATAAGTCAGTTCGGGAAATTTATGCCCTGCTGAAGCTGCCCCGATCAAATGTAAGCGATGTTAACGTGAAGAGCAAACACCTAGGAGCAACAGAAGCGTCATCGCAACTTGGAACCGCCACATAAAATGACAGAGCAAAATCGCCGAGTCCTGAAGTAGGGGTGCAACAAAATCGCCTGTCCTCGATTGCAGCACTCACCATCGAGTTCCAAAATGCCATTGGAAGCAACGCAGGCTCCATAAAGGTTCGGCGAGCGCCGAAGAGAAGGGGTTTTTATAGCCTAGCAGCCTTACATAAGCCTAACAACAGCAAGATCAACGCCAAACGTCTGTTGGAGTGATGTAAACCTCGACGCCAGTAGACTGTGGAACAGTGGAAGCGCGTACTCTAGAGTGATAAATCACTCTTAGCCATGTGGCAGTAGGATTGACCAGTCTGGTTATGGAGGATGCCCGTTGAACGCTACCTACCCGATTGTGTGTTGTGCCAACTGTGAATTCTGGTTGAGGAAGCATCACCGTCTGGCGTTGTTTTTCATGGTTTGGGTTGGACCCCAAAGGAGAGTGCCCGCAAACCTTAACCCTGCGGCCTATAATGACATTGTCGACAATTCTGTGTTCCCGACGTTATGACAACAGTTCGGTAAAGGTTCTTTCTTTTGCCAATGTGACAATACGACCTTTCACAAAGCGCAGGCCGTGCAGGAATTGTTTGATGAGATGAGTGTGGAAGAACTTGACTGGCCTGCACTTCGCATCGACCTGAACCCTATGAAACACATTTGAGAAGAATTGTAATGTCGACTAAGAACCAGGCCGAACCTCACGACATCGGTGGAGCCACTGGCTAATCCTTTTGTGGTAGAATGGACGGTAATTCCCATAGCAATGTACCAAAATCTAATGGTGGTACAATGGACGGCAATTCCTATAGCAATGTACCAAAATCTAATGGTGGTAGAATGGACGGTAATTCCCATAGCAATGTACCAAAATCTAATAGTGGTAGAATGGACGGCAACTCCCATAGCAATGTACCAAAATCTAATGGTGGTAGAATGGATGGCAATTCCCATAGCAATGTACCAAAATCAAATGGTGGTGAAATGGACGGCAATTCCCATAGCAATGTACCAAAATCTAATGGTGGTGGAATGGACGGCAATTCCTATAGCAATGTACCAAAATCTAATGGTGGTAGAATGGACGGTAATTCCCATAGCAATGCACCAAAATCTAATAGTGGTAGAATGGACGGCAACTCCCATAGCTATGTACCAAAATCTAATGGTGGTAAAATGGATGGCAATTCCCATAGCAATGTACCAAAATCAAATGGTGGTGGAATGGACGGCAATTCCTATAGCAATGTACCGAAATCTAATGGTGGTAGAATGAACGGCAATTCCCATAGCAATGCACCAAAATCTAATGGTGGTGCAATGGACGGCAATTCCCATAGCAATGTACCAAAATCTAATGGTGGTACAATGGACGGCAATTCCCATAGCAATGTACCAAAATCTAATGGTGGTACAATGGACGGCAATTCTCATAGCAATGTACGAAAATCTAATGGTGGTAGAATGGACTTCAATTCGTATAGCAATGTACCAAAATCTAATGGTGGTAGAGTAGACGGCAATTCCCATAGCAATGTACCATAATATAATGGTGGTACAATGGACGGCAATTCTCATAGCAATGTACCAAAATCTAATAGTGGTAGAATGGACGGCAATTCGTATAGCAATGTACCAAAATCTAATGGTGGTAGAGTAGACGGCAATTCCCATAGCAATGTACCAAAATCTAATGGTGGTACAATGGACGGTAATTCGCATAGCAGTGTACCAAAATCTAATGGTGGTAGAATGGACGGTAATTCGCATAGCAGTGTACCAAAATCTAATGGTGGTAGAATGGACGGCAATTACCAAAACAATGTATCAAAATCTAATGGAAAGTCTTCCCATGAGAGTGGAGGCTGTGACAGCAGCAAAGGGTGGACCAACTCGATTTTTTTTTTCTTTTCTTATTACAGGAACTTTGTGGTAGGCAAGTGTGCGGATACTTTTGATAAGATATTGTGTAATGTAAAAGTGCTTTTGTCAAGAATTAGAGTGCAAGTTTTCTGTTTTATACCATGTCTGAGTTAAAAATGGTTGATCCCACTTCCTCTGCGATAACTTTAGTTTATATCCTCTATTTAAATATTAGGACGGTGTTTACGGCTGCCTGTCAGAAAGGCTAACTGAACTTATCTGCTCTTTCAATAACCTTGGTTGTTTATTAGTTTGGGATATGTGCTGAACCCCTTTTCAAATTAGAGTCAAATTCCATTAAACCTTTACTTTCCTCTGTTTTCGAGGACCATATCTTATAGTTCAAATATTCAAATACAAACACACGCACACAAGCACGCATCCATACAGCCACAGTCCTTGCCTCTTATTGTCATACAGTATATTGACAACTCGGTGAGAAATTTAGGGAAATGAAGCAGAGATTGCTTCTGCTTTAATTCTGATACCGATGCTGTGTTGTGGCAGCAGTGCTACTTGGTTTAATGTGTTAAAGCAGGAAGACAATTTTTAACAGTGTATGTTAAAACAAACGCAAAGTATGAAATTTCCTCGACTTAAATTTCTGAGATTACACACACACACACACACACACACGCTCACAAAAAATCTAAGCGATGCTCTGTACTGTAAAAGATGCAAGATATTTCAGCTGGATATTTGGTCCTGGATTTTAGAAACTAGTTTTTTCCTATCTGTTCAGCGATATCTCTAATAACTAAAAATCTGTGCAAACCTTACCGACTCTATTTCTTTTTCTAGTCGAAAAATCTCTTCCTGTAACAAATGAAGGGTTCCTGTTTTCCCACGATTCCTTGCGAACGCTGCAGCACAGGCGCAATGGATGCTGTTGATCCAATTTTCTAATTCGGAGTTGCATGGAGCCTGGAAAAAGAATGAAAGGTAGTCGAAGTGAGTGAGCGAGTGAGAAAATACAGAGACTTAAGATCGATACAAAAACATTCTCGAAATGAAACAAAAAATCAGCGGGACGTGATCAAAATCTACAACGAAACATCTTTTATCTACGAACGTAATGCGATATCTTGAACAATTTAACAAGCAAATTGATGCTTCTTTTCACAATATTACGACAAAATAGTATACACTAGATTTCATTTCATTTGTATTCTTTCGCTTCTTTCTTTCTGACACACCCAAAATTTCCGAAACCTCTGTTAGTGCTTCAACAAAACATTAACTACCTTTCTTGTTTGCAAAAATCTAATAGGGAAACAGAGAATATATATATATATTATTTTTCTTAAGAAAATAAAGCTACAAATTAAACTTTATTTACTTTTTTGTAAGAAATAAAGCTTTATTTATAGCTTGTAAATGATGTATTTATAAGCAACAAATGAAGCATTGTTGTTTTGATCTGGCATTTATTTTTTTTAAATCTAAGTAAAACAACTATCTAAATCAGGTATAATCAAGACAAGGGCATAAGTAACAGACAGTTTCAGAGCAACATAAATTTAGGTCTCGCTGGAATACGTGGGCTAACTTCCAAGTACTATGAGTTTGGACTCCCTGGGAAATGAATTTTTATGAGACTAAATGTGAGAACAAATGTCAAGGAAACAAGAGTCAGGGCTTTTCTTATTAAATGCATTCCCATGAAATTTAAGATGGACCCACCTAAAACCTCTGCCCTATGTTTCCAATGGTAAAAACTTCTGTAGACAATTTCTTCAAAATTAATGTATTCCCAAGGATGAAAACTTCAACACCGATAAAAATAACTTTATCTTATAGCCTAGTGTATTTACTATTTGCTAAAGCTTAAATATAATTATACACTGCTGACCACCCAAAATGCAACACTAAGAAGAAAGCATCCGATTGGTCTGAAATTCGCAGCATACGTCTTCAGCGAGAGGACATGCAAACGATTATCATTGCAGGGCATATGCAAATAAATCATGTGCGCTCGTCACGCCACCGAGAAGCACTATAAGAAAGCTGCACAGATGGCGGGGTATAAGTAGTGGAAGTGTATTATAGTGCTGGACCTATGCGTGGGAAGCTTCCTGATGCCTCGTCTCAGAATACGGCAGTCATTCCAGCACGTTTCGGAGTTCGACGGAGGACGAATAGTGGCTTATCGCGACAGCGGTTTATTGTACCAAGACTTCGGCGCCCGTGTGGGACGACATCAAGCCACAGTAAGGCTTGTATGGATTCGATGGGTGCAGGAGGGACGGACGCACCGACGTGAACGATTGCCGCAGCTGCGGCACACCACCGAACGAGGGGACCGGCATGTTGTGCGGCGGGTATTGACGGCTCGCACCGCCACATCACGAACGTTAGCGCAGGAATTAGGGTATGTTGCACAACAACCTGTGTCAGCACGTACCGTTCGACGTCGTCTGCAGGAGCGGAGACTTGTCGTACGGCGCTCATTGCTCCGATTACCATTGACGTTACACCACCGGCGAGTGCGGCGGCAGTGGGTCGTTGAACGCTGCACCTGGACTACGGAAGGGCACGACATTGTCTTCTCCGACGAATCCCGCTTCTGCCTGCAACACTACGATGGTCGGAGCCGCGTGTGGCGACACCGCAGCGAGAGACTGTATGACGCCTGCATTATGCATCGCCATACCGGTCCGTCGCCTGGCGTTATGGTTTGGGGCGCAATTGGATATGGCACCCGCACCCCTCTGGTACGCATTGCCGGTACACTCAATAGCCACCGCTACATCTCCGACGTTTTGGAGCCTGTAGTCTTCCCTTACCTGCAGGACCTGCCAGCGGCCACGTTTCGACAGGAGAATGCGCGCCCGCACGTGGCACGCATCGTGCAACAATTCTTCACTGCCCACCAGGTGTCACTGCTGCCGTGGTCTGCCTGTTCTCCCGATATATCGCCCATCGAACATGTCTGGTCGCTGATCGGCAACCGAGTGGCCCGGCAAGCACAACCCGCGGCTACACCTGATGAACTGTGGCAACGTGTGGAAGCAGCCTGGACCGACATACCCCAACCCCACATCCAAAGCCTCATTAGCTCGATGCCGTGGCGTGTGGCGGCCGTTATTGCCAGCCATGGGGGCCACACACGAAGTATTTATGTCTGCGTGTTCCGCAAGTCTCACGGGCCTGTAAGCTCAATCGTTTCATCTTTGTATCTGTTGTTATGTGTCCAGTAAATCTGGCTTTGCTATCTCGTGTCCTTCTTGGTGTTGCATTTTGGGTGGCCAGCAGTGTATAAAAAATAATAACTTTCCTTGGTTAGCGTTAAGATCTGCTAATAGATGGCGTCACCTGTACATGTGACTTAGTAAATGAAATTGCGTCACATTTTTCACACCGGCTGCCAGTGAGGATCGATTACTGGTGGCGGCCGATGTGCATTTTTCCGTGACTCACTTATTAACGTGGAAAGAGCGATGACTTCTGTTTGGTGCTTCTGATCCACGTCGAGTGTATGAATTAATTACTTATTCGGCTCCTAGTTATTTGTTCAGTTGCTGCTTTCCATCTTTGGTGAATCCCCAGCGTTGTGTAGGGCTCCGTAAAGCAACCTGCCAAGCGGTTTGACAGTTAATCACATGTGAGTCTGGGGAATTCGAGGCTGCTATGGTGCAGTGGTAGCATGTCCGGCGCGTAACTGGAAGACGCTAGGTTCAATTTCCGGTGGCGTCCGATGTAAATTTTTCCATGACTCACGTATTAACGTGGAAAGGGCGATGACTTCTGTTTGGTAATTTTATTAATTTTCGGAATGGAATCAACACTTGAATATATCCACGCGATAGTGTGGAATGTTTAGAATGATCTAAGTCAGTTTAAATTTTCTGACAATAATTTTGGTGAAAATATTAACAGAACTGTAGATAATGCTGTTCTTTAATTCCCAAATAAACCAGAAAGCTCACTCTGCGGCATGTTCAGCTAAATTATTGTCAGAAAATTCAATCTAAGTGACTCAAACATTCTAAACATTCCAGATTATCGCATGGATAGACTCAAGTGTTGATTGCATTCCGAAAATTAATACAATTATAAAAAATAATACGACATGATTACAATTTGTTTGTGATCTGTACACGTGACATTATGTATTAGCAGATTTCAACACTATTCAAGAAAAAGTATTGATTTTTAATATGATTGTGGTTAAATTTTAGCAAATATTAAGTATACTAGGTTATAATATACAGTTATTTATATGGATGTGCAAATTTTCATCCTTGGGAATACTCTATTAGCGAAATAAATGTCTACAGAAATTTTTACCATTGGAACACATAGGGCAGAGAATTTAAGTGGACCTACCTTAATGCGGTTCACCTGTCCTCCAGCTCCCCTCTAAATACCAAGTCCTAAAATGACCAGTTTCCTTTACCTAATCTGGGTTTATTGTTGGTATTATAACTGAATAATACAGTTGGTCCACAATTTGAAATACGCTAGCTTTGTTCGGTAAATTTGCGTTATGCACCTCCGCACATTTGAAACTCTAATGCCGTGTTCAACACGGATGCACATTTAACTGTCGTCATGATAATGTTTAATACCAACCTAAAATATGTTAACAGTGCAGATTCTGTAACTTTTTTATCTCCTTTTTCCTTAGATTTATATTTATCCGAAGATGATTTTAGATCCGTAAGTCGAACAATCTGTATCTCAACTGACGACAAAATTCAGCATGAATAAGGCAACTGAAACCTCGAACAGCTGAATTTTAGGCAGCTGAATCCTCGAACAGCTGAATTTTAGGCAGCTACATCCTCGAACAGCTGAATTTTAGGCAGCTGAATCCTCGAACAGCTGAATTTTAGGCAGCTGAATCCTCGAACAGCTGAATTTTAGGCAGCTGAATCCTCGAACAGCTGAATTTTAGGCAGCTACATCCTCGAACAGCTGAATTTTAGGCAGCTGAATCCTCGAACAGCTGAATTTTAGGCAGCTACATCCTCGAACAGCTGAATTTTAGGCAGCTACATCCTCGAACAGCTGAATTTTAGGCAGCTACATCCTCGAACAGCTGAATTTTAGGCAGCTGAATCCTCGAACAGCTGAATTTTAGGCAGTTGAATCCTCGAACAGCTGAATTTTAGGCAGCTGAATCCTCGAACAGCTGAATTTTAGGCAGCTACATCCTCGAACAGCTGAATTTTAGGCAGCTGAATCCTCGAACAGCTGAATTTTAGGCAGCTACATCCTCGAACAGCTGAATTTTAGGCAGCTGAATCCTCAAACAGCTGAATTTTAGGCAGCTGAATCCTCAAACAGCTGAATTTTAGGTAGCTACATCCTCGAACAGCTGAATTTTAGGCACTTGAATCCTCGAACACCTGAATTTTAGACAGCTGAATCCTCGAACATAACTGGCGTATTTTGGTAGCAGGATGTTCAAAGACAGCTTACGAATTTGGGTAAGGTACATCCCTATGTCCAAATGGTCAAAAACATAGGTTCTAACGAGTCATCCGAGCTAATCCGGGTTCGAGCCCCAGATGAAGCATGGGTGGAGTGCTTGTCTTACAGCACTGGCTCTGTAGTAGCAGTCAGGACGGGAGACTGCTTATAGGCCTCAGAGTTGCTCATTGTGTTCGTCAAAATTCCCAAAATAAAAACAAAAAAATTGAAACAGGATTCATAAAGGAAAACTACGGATTTCTTTTTTTTTGATTGGAGGTTTAACGACCACCGTGAGCAACTTAATGGGCTCTAAGCAGTCACCCGTCCCTAATTTAGGGTCACTGGTTCCAGTGAAGGGAGAGAGCCAGTGCCGTAAGACAAACACAACATCCATGCCTCACCGGGATTCGAACCCGGACCCCTTACGGACGAATAATCAGTGGCCAGCGCCTTAGACCACTGCGCCACCGGGGCGGCACTGCGGATTTGGACAGCAGGATGCTCAAAAATAACAGAACGTTAGCAAGTATGATGAGTAAGAGTCAATAAATTGAGCAGCGGTTAATTTGTTGTTATTTATCAGTTCAAAGACTAAATGTTACAAAAAAGTTCCCGCCTTTATGGCAGAAAAGGGTAAATCAGAAGCGTCATTTGGCCAGCCCAGAACCAACGTAACTAGAGAATCCGTTGCCTTTGTGGGGTGTTTTGTGAAGGAGCTCTTTCCATACTTATGCCATCATTTTAGGCAGAACAACTGGTCTTATTAGCTTATAATCTAAACTTGAAGAACTAACAAAACGCTGAAATCCGTTTTTATTGGTGTAATATTACAAAAACTAGAACAAAACGCTAGCTTTGTTCTAGTTTTTCTCACTACGGCATTAGCGCGTGAAGTAGCCAACAACTCCGCAACACCTTTGTTGTGGGCATATGAAGGAAATCACACGATACACGACCGCCAGAGCCACCCTCTTCAGAGAGACTATAGAAATCCTATCCGGCCTCGGGATATGCAACGAGGAAACATCAATGGACCTCCCACATGTATGACGCACGCTCCTGAATACACGCGCTCTTGATCACACATCTTCAATATGACGCGCACGTCCTCTAACATCTACGTATAGCAAACGTTTATTTTTGAATACATAATTGGAACTCTGTTTTTGTTTTTGCTTTTGAATAATACCTCTTCCTGAAGAAGCCACCCGTGTTGGCGAAAGCTAGCGTTTTGTTCTAGTTTTTGTAATATTACACCAATAAAAACGGATTTCAGCTTTTCGTTAGTATTTACTGCTGTATGCCTACCCAATTTTATGTTAAACTGGGGAAGTTGAAATATTGAGCCGCATTATAATACCATTATGTATCATTAAATTCTCTAGGCTGTGTGTGAAACCTCAGTAATTCGCATAGCATGACATCGGAACAACTCTGTTTCGAAAAAACCGGACAGAATTAACAATAAATATTATGAAATTATATTTTACTTCAGCGTCATCATTACATGGATTTGCACAAGCACTAATTTATCAAAGTTTTCCTTCCAGTAAATGTAATTGCTAGCAAAAATTCTTCCAAAATTTGGAAATTTGTTCCACATTGGAGCAAAACATGAAGCGATTTAAACGAAAATTTATAGAAGTGAGCGGGTTTCTGTATTTAAGATCAGTTAGAAAATTGTGCAATTCCCATTCACTTAACAAATCAAAAAATTACTCGCTTTTATAATGTGTGAATGTTTCACGTACTTTTCAGAAAGATCATGATAAATCCGAATTACTGCAATAATTTTGGGGTGCTTCAGAGGCAAATAAAATATGTCCACGTCAACACTCGTTCGTATGCACTAGGGCACGTTGGACAGTCTCTGATAAAATCATGATTTTACACTACGTTTACCACATGCAACTGTTAACTAATATGTGAAAATATTGATACACGTGAGACAGACACACATACAGAACCTGAATCCGAATTCCTGGAATGGTAATTTAAGCACACGTAACAGATCTGCGCTGGAAATATGCATTTTTCTGCAGTTAAACTCGCACAATAAGCTCCTTGGAATGCTATATAAGTTTTACTGTGATTGTCTATAGCGTTGAAACCATTTAAAGAAAGACAAACCATGTCGCACATCTGCAGTTTAATTTCATTTTCACGGAAAACGTTTCACTAGTGCAATGCATCTGAAACAATCTAAATGTCATTTTTCCTTCATTGTCGATCTTCTTAAGATATTTTGGTATTTGAGTGGAATCCAATAACCGGTGTTTTATTTTTGTTCTTTTTACCCTACAAGAATATTGCCTGGCCTCATTTATTTTTGCAGTTTTATTGACTTGAAGGATTTGGCATTTAGAAGTAATCAAACTCAAATCTAGGTTTATTATTTCTAGTGAAGCGGTATAACACAGTAAAGTAAACATATCATCCGGGTTATTTGGAAGTTCAAGTATATCCTTCGGGAATTAGCCTACTAACTTCTTCAGGATTGAGGCAGCTTGATGTATACACTGTTCTAGTACTAATATCGGGACACTTAGGTATCTACAAATAATTTTTATTTACAGAAAATTTAATATGAATCCTTTGACTCATATGACGGCCTTTAGACCAGTAACCAATGTAGCTTTGCTTTTTATGCAATCTCTTCTTCCACGCACCCCATGATCTAGTTCGTTCCTATAGGGTTGACCCAATGCCATCTAGAAAACACAAGGCCACGACATTAGAGAGATAAGTTCTCTCTTTTAGTTACGTCACGCGGAAACCCAGGCTTCCGATTGGTTTACAACGCTGTCGTTTGTGACGTCAAACATGACACTGACGTATCAATCGTCTAACATGAGAGTGACGTCACAAACGGAGGGAACTGATCTGTATAATGTCCTGGCCTTGAATTTTCTAAATGGCCTTGGTTCACCTGACTAGTCCAACTTTCCGACGTCTGTGTCCTGAAAAACATCTTTAACAACTAAAGAAATATGGCATTTTATCTTTTCTTTCTGATAGAGTCTTCCCAAAGTACTTCCACAACGTTGGTAAAGCATAATTTCCTGGATGTCTAGGACAATGAATGTGAAGGTAGAATGGTGAATGGTGAAACCACTCATGGTTTTGTCCAAAATGGTTAGTATGTTTAAGGCGAACCGCGAAAACATCATTCTCGGGACGATATAATCAGGTAGGTACGTTTGTCCCGGAATCTGCTACACTCAGGAACAACCATTAGACTGGTTCACTGTGTAACGTGACTCATGAGACCAAATTACAGTTTCTCATTGATCTGCAGTCCAAGATCGACGTGCCGCCCCGGTGGCGTGTGGTCTAAGCGACGGCTTCTGATTATTCGTCCGAAAGAGGTCCGGGTTCGAATTCCCGTGAGGCATGGATGTTGTGTTTGTCTTACGGCACTGGAATTCTCCCTTCCCTGGAACCAGTGACCCTAACGTAGGGACGGGCGACTGCTTATAGCCCATTGAGTTGCTCACCGTGGTCGTTAAACCTCAAAAAAAAAATCGACGTTCCTTACACTCCGCTGATTGGTGTGTGGCATTAGTCGAAGTTTTTAGCGATTTGTGGGTGGTTGCTCGACCGTTGTAACTCATGTCGTGCTACGTCTTGCTCACTGTTCTGGTGCTAACACAGTCTCAATAGTCTCACATAGTGTTTAGAGACAATATTGATTTGCGTTCTGTGCGGACAGTCCTTCGCACAGCTCGTCTGTCATATTTTGTTGGCTTCGGAAGTTTACCAGATCGTATTTTGGAAAATTCAGCCTCACTACGCCTCCATTATCATATCACATCCTCAGCAGTCGATCTAGGGATCTGAAATGTCGCCGAAATGCTGCGTGAGCCATTTCTTATGCAGCCACCCGTTATCAATCCACGCTGGAAAGCATTTACTTTGTCAGTCGAGGCATCTTGCATTCTCAGGTTTGCTATTGTCTAATAATTGCCTATAAGTATATCAGCAGCTGGATCTGTGACGTGGTGCTTGCGTAGGACGTAATTTGCTATCAGTATAGAATCCGAATATTAATGGTGAGGTACACTGAAGAGCAATTGAATTAGATACAGCTGGCGTTATGCAAAAGTGGCGCTGTGGGCGGCCCTGTAAACAGAAACGACATGACGTATGCAGCGATCTGACAATATAAGGAGTGATGCTACGGGAATCAGTAAGAGTCGGACGCAGTATGGGTAAGACGAAGTATCAAAGCGTATTTGATCGTGGGAAAATTGTCGGGGCCCGGCGAATGGGGCAATTCATCTCGGAAGTCTTGCAGGCACTAGAATTTTCACGAGCCACTGCGGCACGGGTGCACCGTGAGTACATCAAATCCGGTAAAACCATCCCTGCAAGGGCCAACTGCCGTGGACAACAGCGTGTGGATGAGCGGGGTCATCGTCTGCTAGCTCGCATTGTAACAGCGGATAGACGGGCTACAGTGCAAGAAATTACTCGGAAATTTAACGCTGGTGCACAAAAACGTGTAAGCAGCCACACCATCCAGAACCATGTCCTCGCTATGGGGAACAGAAGCCATTGTCCCACGAGGGTACCGCTGCTGATCGCACATCACTGGGTGCAAAGATTAGCATGGGCGCGGGAACATCGCCACTGGACTCTAGAAATGTGGAAAAATGTTGCCTGGACTGATAAATCGAGATTCACGTTGGTACATGCGGATGGCAGGATACGAGTACGGCGCAAACCACATGAAACGATGGATCTTTCTTGCCAGCCGGGCTCTCTTCAAGCTGGTGGGGGTGGCATTCTCGTCTGGGGACTGTTTACATTTAGGCTCCCATTTGTACGTCTTCAACATCCCACCGGGGACCTCATCCTGCAACAAGACAATGCACCGTGCCATCGCTCCCGAATTGTATTCGAATGGTTAGATGAACACTCCACCGACGTGACCTCGCTTCCTTGGCCAGCTAGGTCACCTGACATCGAGCACATCTAGGATGCTATCGAGAGAGATGATCGAGGCTCTGACCCCCCTCCATCAAATTTTCGTGAACTGTGGGAGCTTGTTCAGGGGTCGTGGATCAGTATGGCTTTCCAACGCTTCCGGTGTCTTGTCGAGACCATGCCGAGACGAATTGCCGTCGTCGTCAGGGCGAAAGGTGGTGTTACACGTTACTAGACAGGTATCTCTAATTCAATTGCTTTTTAGTGTTATTCAGTGCTGTTAAAGAGAAAGGTTTGTCAGCTTTTTCCTTGAATCTGGAAATATCCGAGGTTGAGAAAATTCTAGTTAATGAGCATTTTGGAAAATCGTACAGTTTATCCAGAATGAAATTCAAGATAAGAATCAGTCGAAAAGCATATGTGAACAAAACATGAGACTTGAAGAGTACGAGATACTTCTCTCACTATTCAGTTTTTGAGGAATATTTTTTTCATTTGGGGGTTTAGCGGTCTGCGTGAGCAACTCAAATGGCTGTAAGCAGTCGCCCATCTCTAATTTAGGGCCACTGGTTCCAGGGATGGAAGAGAACTAGTGTCGTAAGACAAACACAACATCCATGCCAAACCGGGATTCAAACCCGGACGAATGACTCTGACGAATGGTCAGAAGCCAGCGCTTAGACAACTGCACCACCGGAGAGGCTTTGAGGAACATGGGGGTTTGGTTGCTCTCTCTTTTTAAAGCTAAACCGCTTAATACGTCTTTATTTTCTATCTTTTTTGACTTATGGCGTCCTACAAACTTTTCTAACCATTACAGGAGTTCATCTCAAAACATTTCTCTTAGGGTAGAAGCTGTGGTTTGTCTCACGTCTGCATTAATGCTGAATTTTTGTCTTGTAGTTTATACGTATCTTGAACCCTTTTTCCATACGTTATACAGAATTAAGCAGCACAGCTTTCGCTAAAAACGGGGGCCATGTCTCATCCTACTTCGTCTTTATAAAAAGGGTTTCTACAAGAACTTTTACACATGCATATGAGCTTCTGTACGAGTAGCCAAACAAGCTTGAAAAGCGCATTATATGGGCTATATCGGTCAAAACAATTACAAAATGGGTTTCTTACAAGAACTTCCACACATTCACACGAGCTTCTGTACGAGTAGCCAAACAAGTTTGCAAAGCTCATCGCATGGTCTAAATCGGTCAAGACAATTACAAAAAGGGTTTCTACAAGAACTTTTACACATGCATATGAGCTTCTGTACGAGTAGCCAAACATGCTTGAAAAGCTCATCACATGGGCCATATCGGTCAAGACAATTACAAAATGGGTTTCTCACAAGAACTTCCACACATGCACATGAGCTTCTGTACGAGTAGCCAAACAAGCTTGAGGAAGCTCATCACATGGGCTGTATCGGTCAAGACAAGATATGGTGACTGTGTAGCCACATAATCATGTTACTTTACAAATCCTCTCGTAATTAAAAAAATGAATTTCTTAGGTGTTCTTACCTGAAACAGGTATGCGTCTCCAAAGGCAGTACTGAGACAGAAGATGTTATCTCTCTTGGGATGCTCAGGTATGGGTTGCATGATGGACCCATCGACTATGATTAAGTGTTTCGGAGTGCTATCGATAGCTCGACTGTCCCTGTTATCGCAAGGATAGAACAGAAGCGTCGTTCCTTTTAGGCACACCCAGTAGCCCTTCCATCCACGCTTGCGGGCCAGTTCTACCTGCTGTTTCTTCCGCAAAAGCCACTTTTTCACGCTTAGGAATCTGAAATGGTAGATAAAGTGATTTACAAGTCGATAGAACAAAATGATGGCACGTCAGCAAATACAAAATTAACGAAACTATACAAGACTAAAGCATTAAATGCCAAGGATTTCTGAGATAATACCTTTTTATTGCAAGCTCACACACATTTGCATTATGACTCGTGCTAAAATAAATTGTACTCAGAACGCTAAAAATAATAAAACATTCCAAAACATCTTGGCAAGGTCGCAAAAAGTGTTCAGTATGACCAAAAATACTGGAATTTTAGCCGAATTAGATTTGTGACTTCTGGAACTGGCGAGGTAATTTTGGTGACATAGTTACTTTGAAAATCATCATGAATAAGGAAAAAAATTACTACCTCGCAACAGGTAAGAAAAGCCAATCCTATAATTCTTTGACACGTGATCTATTAAAGTGAGTATTTCTTCGTTGATCGGCGAAAAATTTCACTTGAAAACTTGAAACGATAAGATCATTTCATCATTAGTTGAAAATCATACATGTGCTGTGCAGATTTAATGTTTTTTGGAAGTTATTCAGAAGTTCGAAATCGATAATAACCACATGATGGTTCCTTTTGTAATCATAATCTCCCAAACCGCGTTTCTTTCTGAATTGTATAATAAAGTTCAGTGTGTGAGTCTTTACACTTTATAAGCGAATCAGAATGAAGATTCATGAAAAACCTTATAAAAACACCTAATAAAAACGATTGTCCAAGTAGTTGTGAAATAAAAGCTCTTGTAGTTTTCATTTCAATGTGCTTTTGATGACTTTCTGACGCTGCTGAATTTCAAATAAAATCGAAACATACCTCGTTAGAACCTCAGGAATAAAAAGAAAATACTTGCTCTGAATGATTAGCAGTAAATTTGTAATACGAAAACGAAGCAATGCATTTGTTTGCGATACTAATTTTTACGGATCCTAAAATATTTAACGTCTTAGTCAAATTAGATCGTAACTTTCAAATACAAAAGCTTTACTTCTCAATTTTTCTTTTCCAAAGACGGATATCACTTGTAATTAGCATTTATCACAGTGTGGAAGTAGTGTTTATCACATGTCGAAGTAGTATTTATCACATGTCGAAGTAGTATTTATCACAGTGTCGAAGTAGTATTTATCACATGTCGAAGTAGTATTTATCACAGTGTCGAAGTAGTATTTATCACATGTCGAAGTAGTATTTATCACAGTGTCGAAGTAGTATTTATCACTTGTAATTAGTATTTATCACATGTCGAAGTAGTATTTATCACAGTGTCGAAGTAGTATTTATCACAGTGTCGAAGTAGTATTTATCACTTGTAATTAATATTTATTACAGTGTCGAAGTAGTATTTTATCACTTTGTAATTAGCCAGTAAATGCGTTTATGTTGTTAAATTTTAGATGGTGATGTTTATCAAAATTTTCCTACGGTTGCACTTTTATTATGTTATGTTGCATTTTGTAATTTTTTTCTTTTATTTACTTTGTTATATTTCAGTTAAACCAGGTATGCTGTGGCATACCTGCAGTTTTCCAACAAAATCAATAAAAGATTTCGGTTGCAAGCATCAATAAAGCTTAGATCCAGATCTGCGAATTCGACTACATTTCTCAAATGAAACACCTTAAATTCCAAAATTTGCGCATGTCGAATTTGTGTGCGGCACATTTTATCATGTTTAAACGACTTTGTGGTATAGACAACCAGGAAACTTCAATGAAGTAAACAAAAAGTACTTTCTATGATTGTGAAAAACTTCGTGTAGACATAGAGAAACTTCGTATAGACATTCATCCGTATCTTCGTTTCACATCACTACAGAGAGATGTGAAACGAAGATACCGATGAATGTCTATAAGAGGTTTCTGCAAAAGAAACCGATCGTCAATAGATTTTAGTCTGCAAAATGATTTCAATAAACTGCTTCTTAGTCCTGTACTAATTATTATGATTCCTCTTTTTAAACAATCTTTTCATCTAATGAGTTTATTGCAGTTCTACGTATATGGATGTAAACAAAAAATTGAAAGTTTAAGATTGCCAGTTCTAATTTTGAAACAAATGCATTGTAAAGTCAGTTGACGTACCTGATAGAACGCCATAAAATTAAAACCGAATGTGTTTTATCAGCTATCAAATGAATTTTGTGATGGTTACTCATAATTTCTGTTAGTTGTTTCCTAATGGAGGCATCTGATTTTATGTATGCTCACATATTTGCAAATTACCACTTTTTCTCTAAATTATTTTGATTATAACTTACCCTGCTTTCCTTACAGCTCCAGTGCAATTGAAAGACGCTGCTGCGGACCCAGATCGAGCTCTGTAAGGTGAGTTTCTAGTGTCACCGTCTTCTTCGTCACTTACTGCTGTTGTCAGAGACAGACGATCATCGTCTGACATCTAAAAGCAAAAAAAAAAAAATTAAGCATACAAACTGAATTCTGTTCTGTTAAAATGATAACAAGCGTGTTTATGAGGAATAACCAAAAGTGTTCTTGGCCATGCAACAAAAATCATTGTACACTGGCGTGCAAAAATTAAGGACGAGACGGTTTTTCGAATGTAACGTCGTGCAGAAGTGCTCCACGTCGGCTTAAATCATATCATAAGATCCCCAAGATGTAAGAATATGGGACAAGTGAGCAAAACCGTCCAAACAAGGAATCTAAAGGATACAAAGGCAGTTTATTGAAAAGGTAGCTTCGAGCACAACTGGACAGAAGACAGAAACGTCCATGTGACAGGCGGCTGCCAAGAAAAATCAGTCTTTAGTAGGGGATATGATCCCCCCTGACTGCGTTGCAGGATTTACAACGTCTGTCCATGCTGAGGACGAGGTTGCCAAGGATCTGTTGAGGCATCGCGGTCCATTCCTCTTGTAGCGCCAATCGCAGCTGCGGAATCGTTGCTGGGTCCCACACGTGTTCGATTGGATTTAGGTCCAGGAACCTTGCAGGCCAATCCATGCGTTGAATATCTTCACTCTCCAACAGCTCTGCGACAGCCACTGTTCGATGAGGTGCAGCGTGTTCGTCCATGAAGAGGAACTCAGGACCCACAGCACCTCTAAGCAGACGCACGTGAGGCAGGAGAACCTCGGTACAGTAGCGGACACCAGTGACTGAACCTCCTTGGAAGTTATGGAGGTCAGTACGGCTACCAAGCATGATACCGCCCCAAACGAGAACTCGGCCACCTCCAAACCGGTCCCTTTCGATGATGTTGGAGGTGCGATTGCGTGTTCCCTGCTCTCTCCAGAAGTGTATACGTCCAGAATCGCTTGTTAGACTAAATAGGTTCTCATCCTTAAAGAGAACTCGACCCCATTGCTGATGTGTCCATTGCTTGTGTTCCTAGCACCACAGAAACCACCGTCTCCGATGAGCAGGCGTTAATGGCACAAACCGTACTGGTCATCGTGCAAATAACCACCTTTGTGCAGCCTCCTGGACACGGTAAAACGCGATAACGGACGTCCAGTTGTCTGTTGCATGTGCCTTGCGATTTTCCCCGCTGTCTGCCGTCTGTCTCTTCTCGCTTGTACTGGTTGTCCGCCACTGTGGTTGCTCGTGGACGACCACTGCTGAACTCTCGGACAGCTGTTCCTGTTGTTTGAAATGCTCTCCAAGCTCGTGAGCGATCCCGTACTCCTCGGCCACACTAGTCACACTTCGACCTTCTTCCAACTTCCCAATGACGCGACCTCGAGTAAAGTCATCCAGATGTCGTCGACTGGATTACCTGTTGGCCATATCACACGGTGGCAGCAACTCGACGTCTTTCAAACCGATGTACACCGTGCAATAGCTTTCACCGAATTGCTGAGCGTACACCGCCCGCGTGCTTTATAACCTTCCGACATCCCCCCGTTCCTCATGCTGCATATATGCGCATGCCCTACCGTACCGGACCCTAGTCTATCTCCTGAGTGGTCTTTCGGTCCGTCCTGCCTGCTCGTTCAGCTGTTATGCTAATTTCTCCTCTTCGTCCTTAATTTTTGCACACCAGTGTACAAACATCAACAAAACTTTTACTGTCTTTCGAAATACTTTCTCCCAGCATCTATGCAAAGTTGAAGACGTTTACGCCAATTCTGGAAAGCTTGGCGGTACTCCACCTGGAGAATACTCTGCAAATGTGAATGAACGCATTTTTCAAGGTGTTGCGCTCTTAAAAATTGGTCCCCAGCAAATCCTTTTTAAATGTTTTGGAAACAACCAAATGTTTGATTTTTTTCTTTCCCAAAGAAACCATAGTTCGCAGGAGTTTGTGAGTGCTGACCTTGGCAGGAAAGACCCTGATACGCTTATTGTTGAACACTACTTATTCATCTCCTTAACTATTTTGGGGAAAATAATGTTGGTGTAGTATTAGCCGTTCATTTTCCCTTTTTCAGGTAAGGAGTCCAAGGCTACACTCCTTGCGAATTGAAAAAAAAAATGTTAACACCCTATTCCTTGAGCAAAAGTCGTCTCGGAGGGTTTGGTGTACGAGGCTCACCTTTCTCAGTTCAAACATAGTCATCGCACTTTCCAGGAACTGTATGGAAATACAACCACATATGTTTTTTTGACTGGGAGTTTGACCAACTCTGTAGGCTATAAGCAATCGCTTGTCCTAATTTATGGCCACTGCTCCAGGGATGGGAAAGAGCCAATGCCTTAAGACAAACACACTATCCATGTCTCACCTGGGTTTGGAAACCTGACCTATCCCGGACACATGGTAAGAAGCCAGCGGTTAGGCCACTACGGCGTCGGGGGCGGCCCAGCATAGGAACAGCTGATCATCTGTGACAATGTCTGCTAACCGTTTGGGGCCACTTGTTTCAACGATCGTTAGCATCTGCTTGTACGAGTCGACACAAGCAGTGTTTTGGCTGTTCCGTCAGTTCGTGGTGTACCCATTTAGCATAGAACTTATATCGATGAATAATTGCTTCCACATGGCCAATCGATATACGCACGTCTAAACTTATTACCTATATGATAACGTGTGGCTTTTCTTAACAAGACCACGAACACCAGCAATGGTTCTCTCGTTCACGGTCTCATTGCACGAGGAAGGTCTTCGGAACTCTGCCGTCCTTCTCTGAAGTGGAGCATCCATCCAGGAATAGCGTCATATGAACAGCCATGATTCCCATATACTTATGATAAATCGGCGTAATTTTTTTCGTGTCATTCCCAAGTTGCATTCTTGTGAAAATGTTAAATCTTTCCTGGTCTTTGATATGCACCATATCAAAAACGCACAGAACTGGAAGAAGAACTTAACACGCGGAGAAAATCATGATAACACAGTCTTTGATTTTAACACTTCATGGCAAGTTTAGACAAGATTTCAAAGTCGTAGGTTGCTACCTTTGAAGGCATGAGTACAAATCTACAGGGAAGTGTCAAGAACTTTTTGAAAGTGCTATTATTAAATGCAAAACAAAGAAAAGGTTGTTTTTTGGGGATGGAGGTGGGAATGGAGACTCCGTAAAATTTAAGCCAGAGTAGAATTCAATAGCTCATTGACGTTGACAGCTCCCATCAGCACTACATCTTCCATTGGTAGCACAGAACCTACGAGGAATCCCCAGACATCAGACTCAGAAGCTTAGCTAATTGATCTGTTTATTCAACCAGTATGACGTGGGAACTTATGTATGGAAACACGTGGCAGCTGCTGAGTTTTTTTTATAAAGGAACGAAGAACACCGGACGATATTTAGAAGCAGATGGCTCAGTTTTATGAAATTATTTATTATTCTGTACTTAAGCTTTTCGTGATTTCTGCAGCAGTGCAACACATTTCAGACATGAAGAACTCCAAGAAGCTGCAGAGCAGTGGTTCGTAAGACACAATCACGATATTTATTTCCAAAACGGCAAAAAAGCTGATGTGCGAAATGCATTTCCGTTACCTCGGACTACATTGGAACTTTATATTGCAATCTTTCCAAAACGGAAGACACAGGTTTGATTGCCTTAGATCTTACTGACACCCAATTGATTTTAGTTGAGATTTACAACGATTCGTTTATTCGCTTCATATACAAATGCATGGAATTTTTCATGGGAGTTCTGATCTGAATTTGTACCTATTTTTTCTCTCAGTCTTTCTAACACACACATGTACACAGAGTCATTCAAGTTGTCTATTCAACTCTAAATATCCTCCCCTTTAACTATCTGTTTCATATATTGTCCGACAAAAAATAACTTTCGGTAGCTTCGAAATATGTACTATAGTGCAGATATATAAAAGAAGCAATACTTCTACTACAATTGAAACAGGGTCATGGGAATTGATGTGTTCAATGTGTTGTCCCTTTTGCTGAACGCAGAGCTGAAGGCGCTTGATCTACTCGTTATGCACCCGCGCGAAAATGTCGGGAGAAAATGCGGTTACAGGCCTCCAGGGGGCGTTGCTGAAGGTGGTGTTTGTTCCGGATTTTATCGACATACACCAGGTGTTTCAGATGACCCCCACAGGTAAAAGTCGAGTGGTATGAGGTCGGGGGATCTGGGTGTCGATTCCACAAGACCACGCCGGCCAGTCCAGTGACCAGGGAATTGAACATCTAGCCATTGAACGGATGTCAATGAACGGTGTGAAGAATCCTTATAATGGCTGACTGGCTGATGCCATATTCTGCTGCGAGTCGTCGTGTGCTACGTTGTGGACTCTTTGCAAGGGATGCTAAGACCATTGTTGAGGTTTCCTCGTCGGTAGCAGTTTTCGGCCGACCAGTACGTGGCTTGTCGTCCATAGTCCCATTTTTTCGGAATTTGGATATCAAGCATGCGACAGTGATGTGTGAAATTGGTGGTCTTTCTGGGTGTCAGGTTTTGAAGTCTGCGGCTATGATACGGCTGCTGCGTTCCCTAGACATTAGGATCGCCTCAATCCTATCCTCTTTCGTCAATGCCATCTTCAGTTACCTGCAGTAAACAGCGGTTATTTCAAATTTCTGTGTTGATAACTTGTGAACCACAACACATATATCAAATCTGATTACGGCAATCAATTTGTGAGAAAATTCTGGTCTTGTTTGATATGCAACATGATCCCCTTATCATATGAAAAATTTGACTTTGATGCAATACGGCGGCTTTCAAGATGGTGGCCATGTTCCGGAAATAGCCTTAAAGATAGGCCCTCTCACCGATTCTTTGCTGGGACATTCAGATTTCATTTTTCCTCTCGTTTCTGAAATGTAAGGGTGTCCTGTGACTTTTGACTCACCCTATATTTTATATGTATGATTCCCTAAAACTTCCTATTACAGCTTTCTAATAATTTGAGAAAATGTTTGCTAAAACTTCTCGATAACACAGCGGAAAAAGACATTTACTTTTGAAATATCAATCCACTGTCATGAGTTTGATCATATAAATAATAAGTGATTTAAAAAATAATAATAAAATTGAACATCGCAAAAAGGGATTTAAAGACGTGCCGAAGTAATAATAAAACAAAGTCATGTAAATACGTTTTCTTTGTATCTGAAGTAAAAAAAAAAGAAAGGGAAGATACCAGAAGTTTTTTTGTAAACTAATAGGAAATAATTTTAGAGACATTCTGAACTTTCAGCAGTTGCCTTTGTCCATTTCTTCAGTACGAGCCAATTAACATCGAACTGCTCATCTCCTTAACAGAAATCAAAATCGTCGACAAAAGTCATTAATAATTTCCATTCTGGTGAGCACACAATTATTCTTTCAAATTTCTGCAGATTCTACAATTGGCTGGCTCCTAAATCTTTACTGGATGTTTGACATTAGTATTTCAGATTTTCAGTTCAGTAGTTAATGTTTAATGAACATCAAGTAGAGTGATGAGCGTATCACTTAAAATGCAAAATACGGAATACATTGATCTGGAAGATTTTGAACGAAATCTTTCTGTCAAAGCTTCTTTTAAAAACAATTCTCAAAGTAATACTTTCGGAGGCCTCAATTAAGAAAGAAAGCTTCTTACTTACTTATTGATTAAGTTTGCATATTATAGCAATTCTTTTATCGTACCATTTCAGCTCTATTTTAATTTGGGTGAACGTAAAGTCTGCTTTAGTTATTCCGAACCACGGTTGTTTTCTTTTCTTCACTCCTTAACGAAGCTGTTCATGCATTATCCAAAAGTGAAAGGAAATCACGACGGTGTTTCAAAAAAAAAAATTAAAACAGATATTTATTTATTTCAACTTAATTAGGGTTTTCGGACACCCGACTTGCGATCTTATTACTATTTTTTATCAGTTATATAGCTTCCCCTAATTGATCTACACAATGAGTGCTCACAGAATAGCGATCACTCCTATGAAAAGTGTGTTACACACGATAAGAGGAAGAGGCCGTGACCTGTAGGATATAGGAATGAACATGAGTAGTTGGTCGTGCAGCTGAGAGCAAAGTTACGGACGTGATGGGTAAAACGAGGGATTTTTCGAGTTTACAAAAGCCCAAATCGTAGTCACACAAAAGGGTGGTATGTCCATTTCGGAAAAGACGACACTTTTGGGTTGTTCGAAGGTCTGGATTGTTAAAGTGTACCATAAGTGGCCCCAAAATAGCGAACCAACTAACCGGTGACGGAACTGTAAGGAACGGATGATTGCAGCATCGGTTGGCAGTGGTCTAAGCGGTGGCTTCTAATCATCCGTCCGAGATGGGTTGGGTTCGAATCCCAGTGAGGCATGGATGTTGTGTTTGTCTTACGGCACTGGCCAATGGCGTTCCGGAAAAACTCGGGGCCCCACCACGAAAATATATTGGAGGCCCTTTTACGAAAATCAAATAACTTTCATTTACTGAAATTTTAAGACTTCATGTTATTAACCAGGTTGCTTTTGTAATTCAAATTCTTCGGAAGCTACAGGCGTTTTTTCGCAAAACAAACTCTACTGCACTTGATTGCATGTAACACAAATGTGCTTTTTGTAGTTAAAATTATTGCCCTGGTTTTATATCAATACAAAGAACTACGAAACACTTACGCCGAAGTTAATCATATGTAAATTTTATTCTTTTAGAGAACTAAGACCGCAGTCTCTTGAAATGACGCAATGCCTTATATTACCATCACAAACAAAAAATACGTGTGTGACAGTGTCAAATGACTTTCCCGATTTATACAAAAATACAAAACATAAGTAAATGAATAAAAAAGTAACAACCAAGAGTTGTGGCACAAAAAAGGCAAAACGTCTTAAATCATTTACTCTTGAACATAAAAAACGCATTTAACATAATAACACAATGTTTTGTACACTGGAAAACCTTTTCTCTTGACTCTCTTATACAAAAACTGACATACGCCTCTGTTTTCGACCCAAAGAATATAAGGAACTGACCTTTTAGTTCAGTACATATTATGAACGACGCGTAACTATGTGTAGACAACTATAAGCATAACTCCTTTTCTTCATTGGTATAACAATTTCATCCAATGAACTGATATTTCTTTCATATTCTGTTGTGTCATGGCGAAAATTTTAACCTCTGGTGAATTTCAGAGAGACCTGATCAATCTTTCTGTTGGTTTATCAGAGATTAATTAATGCACAAATTTTCTTCCATGACATACGTTAGAAGAAAATTCCTGGTTGAAAGGCAGGGGAATTCATGCGCAAAATTCGCTTGTCTTAATCACTACCAGGAAAACAAAATTTCATGTTGGTGAAAAAAAAAAAAAAAAAAAAAAGAATAATATTTGATTTAACTGACTTTGGGGTTTTGAAAATAATTATTTTATCTGTTCTTTTATCGCGATAGGAAAAGGCGAGTAGGTGTGCAGCTCAGAGAATCAAAATTAATTTTAGTTTAACATCACGGAACGAGAAAAAAAAAGAAAATTAAAACTAGTGATTTTCTGCAAAGCAAGAATTCGCCATTTTTTGCGTTCCTGTTTCCAAGCGAAGTCGCCCAAAAGTGTAACATCTTTTCGTCTTTTGGGGTAGGGAATTCAGCAACGAAATCTATTTTTAGAACCTCAGGGTCGAGAAGAGCCTGGTCTGCACGTGTGAAGGTCAGAGGTCACTCGAGGCGTGGGAGTGAAAAGTCCGTTGGGAAGCCGTGAGTTGCTAGGCTGAAGTTTCGACCAATGAGAGGGGTCAGCGGTTTTCAAGCACCCCAGAGTTTTTATCCGTTGAGAGTCACTTTTGTTCTGGTACTTCTGGCTGGCAGTCAGAGAAAGAGAGGACGGCGGAGTTTTTTCCTCCTCGCCTTTTGGCGGGAGAGAACCACAGAAAAAAAAAAAGTTTCTTCTTGATTTTTTTGCTGACCACCAGTCCACCACAAGGGGACACTCTGGATCTGGGCTGGCTATTGAAAATTTAGACGATGTAGAACGCAGTTAAAGCGGCATTCCGCCGGCCGGGAACCTCGCCCTGAGGAACAAAATGGCGGCAGGCTGGGACAATGTCGCTAAGGAAAAGTTCTTGGCTGAAGGGGGACATGCCTTCTCCCTTATGGAAATTCCGGAAAGAGTGGGCCCATCCTCTACAGCTTCACCCTCGGATGATACTCCGAAAAGGAGGCCTGCCTCAAAGGTTCCATCTCATCCCGAGGTTTCGAAAATGGTTACCTCGGCTATTAACCGTTTAAGGAAGGGAACTGGGAGGAAGAAAACAAAGAAAGCAACTCTAACGAGAATGTGGTTGTGCCAGGACTGTAAACTGTGGTGAAAACAGAAAGAGAAAAAAAAAGAACGCCAGCTCGAAGGTAGTGTTTTAGTTCATATCTTTTTGTATTGATATATAACACCCCACGCAGGCTACCTAAACTTCGAGCTGAGCATAAGAAACAAAAAAAGAAAAAGAGCAAGTTTTTTTTCCCTCTGATTTTGGCTGTGTCGTCGTTCAGCTTTCAAAATTAAAATGTATTAGTTACTCAGGTACGAATTCAGAAAAAAAGAAAGAAAAAAAAAAGAGAGGGGAGTTGAAAATGCTTTCATTTATGTTTTTTTTTTTTGTGCTGTCATGACTGGTATTTTAGCAACTTCCCAGGCCAGTAAATTTTGATGTATCGGAAAAATTTAGTTTAATAATTGGGCACAGTGAATTTTGGTGCATCGATAATAGTTTAGTTGGGCATGTGATAATTGAAAAGCAGTGTTATTGTGATGTCGTGGGTGATAAAATAATAGTAAACATTTCTCTCTAGTCTTTTACAGCATTGAGTTATTTTTTTTATGAGTGAAGATAAATTACGGGATGATTTATATTGGGATTTTGGGAACATATTATAGTGTGATGAAATTGGAAACCTAAAGTGTTGTTTACATTCTGGGAGTGTTGAGTGTCGAGATTGAGATGGTGGGAGTGTTAATTGAGGACCAGTATTTTACATGCTCCAGATGAGTGTTAATCTCCCATTGGAAAGGGGTGATCTTAGGGCAAGCAGGGAACTTGTCCTAGGGCAGAGGGCTCTGAGTAGGAATTTTCACCAGGATGCGATATGTGCAGAATAGAAGTTAAAGTATTTTTTTGTTCTCAAGTTTAGTATTTCACAAAAAGAATGAACATCATGGGTTGAGAAGACACACTTTTGCTCACCAGTTCCAGTATTAATTGTTCTTTTCTTTGGCCTAAATTTTCTTGTTTTTACTATAAGGTTAAAAGTCTAAATGTAATTTTAATTTTCAATAAGGTGAAAATATTTAGTGGGTTATGTAAATGGTCAGTGTTATTGTCTGAAGTGGACCTGCGCATTGCCATGGTGCAGAAGAATTTCCTTGCTAGTGATTTTTCCTGGGATATATGTGGAGAGAGATAAGTGATTTTTCCTGGGATATATGTGGATATTGTGATTTATGATTTCTTGGGATATAGAGAGATAAAGTGAATTTTCCTGGGATATATGTGGATACTGTGATTTAGGATTTCTTGGGATATAGAGAGATAAGTGAATTTTCCTGGGATATATGTGGATATTGTGATTTAGAATTTCTTGGGATATATACAGAGATAAGTGAATTTTTCCTGAGATATAGTTGTGTTAGTTCTGGGCCAGATGTGCCTGGAGTATTTAGGGTTGAAGTACGACAGGCTCTTGCGGGCGTGGTTGATCAAGGTGGGATCATGCATTGGTTCGAAAAGGGGAGATCCTTGAAGACGTGGTTTTTGGGGAAAACTTGTCTTCAAACCCCCCAGTAGTTTCGCTGCTCACGGAGATATGTACTGCCAGCGAGGGTCGGTCGAGCGCTGCTTCAAGAAATGTGGTGAGATCATGTTAGAGGAAATTCTGTGCCTGATGATGATGTGTCACACTTGAGGATTTTTTCCTTTCCCTTTGCATAGGCTGAAAGTGGATTCACTACCCAATTTCACGCCTTCAGCCTGACTTGGTATTTTCTTCCTGTGTTGGTTCTCAAAACCCAGGGTAGTGTCTGAACTGAGAGTATTTGCCTCACCGCTACCTCAGTAATTCACTGCAGGTGTTAAATTCAAGTTTGTTTGGTGATTTAAAGTATCTAAATTTATTTGTTTATGATTTGCTGTAGTGCTAGGGATGTAAATTCTAAATTCTGGTTGTTGGTGTTAGTGAACTTGATATTTAGTTTGGAAATTTAGTTAATTGGTATTTTAAGCTTTTGTTTACAGTATAGAGTTATTAAGTATCCTGAGCTATTAAGTGAAGTGCAGAGTGAGGTGATTTTTATGAGCAAGCTAGTGCAAGAAGATTGTTTGAATTTCTGAATTATGTTGATGTTATGAATAGTGATAATTTTTAAGATTAGTTAGTGAGGTTTCTTTATAAGGGAAGTAGGTTCATTCAGGATAGTTCTATGGGTTATGTAATGTTAATTAGTGCTTGTGCTCAGTGTAAATTCTGTTTTGAGGATAATTTACTTGGTTTGTTTACTTGCTGATAGTAGATTTGTTAAAGTATAATTTGTGGCTCTTAAAATAACTGTAAATTTAATTGAAGTCTTTGAATCTGGTCTGGGAGATTGCGGAGTTTGCTAAGATTGTTTAAATTTAAATCAATAGGTGTAAAATTGTAAATTGGTCATTGAGCTAACTGGGTGAGAGAGAAGAGAGTACGTTTCAAAAGAACAGAATTTGTCCACCTTGTAGAATTAAAAATAATCCAGTATTTTTTTTTTTTTTGTAAGCTATGTGAATCATGGTATAATTTTGGATGCATGCCTAGTGTTCAAACCAACTGTGTTGAAATATGTAAAGTTGTGCTGTTCATAAGGCCAGTGGCCAAATAGAAATAGAAAGAAAATTGAGATTCTGTTTTTATACTGCTGTGTTTAAGCAAACAAGAAAAAAGGAAATACCATCTGTTTGTCCACTAAATTAACTTATTAAGTTTTTAAAGAAAAATAATAAATACAGGCAGTAGCCTTTCAAAAAAAAAAAGTTCAAAATGAGTGCAGTGTGAAAAATTTTTGTGTGCTGTTGTCTTCCATGACTTGGTCCCATGTACCCCACCTTAGCTTGACTAAGGCTATCGATCCGAATCCTGGTATTATAAGGTATTTCATAACTGCAATTTTTGTCCTATCCATTTTAATTGACTTTCACCGCCTCCACAAGTTGTTATTGAACGAGTACATTTTATCGTATGATTTATAGTGACACATTTTCATACACATGCAACAATATCCACTTATTTTTGCACTTTCAGATGACTCAACTCTGCGTGAACACAAACAACGCAAACTTTCCAATAACTTCTTGTGGAATGTAAATTTTAGATGCATTTTTGTTTAGGATGTTCATGGCCTTTTCTAGTACTTAGAAAATATTTTTGTTTCGAAATGCATCCACCCATCTCCCAAATTTAATTTTTCTATAATTTCCATATGAATTTCAATACCAGCATAAATAAAACGCCCTTTAATAAATAACAATCAATATAATCAACATACTCAAATAAATTCAAATTTTTTTTTCCACCAAAACAGTTGTTAATATACACAGTCGTATCAGAATAATGTGAATACCCCCGAAATCACAGTCTACCCACCCAGGCGCGTCACAAAGTGCACGTGATAAGGTCGACCAGGAAAGATGAGCCATAGTGCGTCACGTAAGAACAGTAAGTAGAGGTAGTGATTTTACGGACGTTCAAAAAGAAATGATCATCGGCTACGGCGCCAAGGGTGGAAGCATCTCAGAAACAGCAGACTTCGTGGGCTGTTCGCGAGGTGCTGTAGTAAGGGTGTACCAAGAATGTACCGCTGGCACAACGAGTACCTCCCGACTGGGTCGATGACTTTTTGGATCCCCAAAATTGGATCTCTGGGGTCGATGGCTTTTTGGATCCCCAAAAGCCATCGACCCTAGAGGAGAACCTCGCCTCCGTCGACTAATAAAGGACAATCCACGCACACTAGTGCAGCAATTGACCAACCGAAGAAAATGGACGTTGGGCAACCAGGTACGTGTCCCCGATAACACTAGAAGGAACCCAGTTACGCATGGGTCTCTGGAATCGATGCTGCGTCAAGGCGCCAATGTTAACCCAGGTCCATCGGCAACGACGCCTGCAGTTCACATGGGACTACCGTCAATGGACAGTGGAAGAGTGGAAAAGCGTTGCCTTCTCAGACAAATATAGGTTTCTACCCCATAGAAGTGACGGGAGGTTACGTACCCGCCGTCACACACACACAAGAACCAACACTCGGACACGCTTATTGGTCAAGTACAGGCAGGCGGTGGCCGTGTGCATGTCTGGGGGATGTTTTCCTTGAATGACCTGAGACCGCTGGTACCACCCACTGGATGGGTCCCTGAACGCCAATGGCCACATGTCCATCCTGCTGACAACATGCATCCCTTCATGTTGGACGCTAACCCTGGTGGTGATAGTGTTTACCAACAGGACAATGCGCCGTGCCATGTCGCTAAATGAGTGCGTGACTGGTTCCAGGCTCTCCGTTCTTTCTTGGCCGGCGAAATCGCCCGACCTCAATTCCATAGAGCACTTGTGGGACTATTTGAATCTACAGGTTCGACGTGCCGACCCCCAACCACGTCATCTCCGGGACCTCCGGGTTGTGCTGCAGTCCGAATGGGCACGGGTGCCTCGGGCAACCTTCCATGGCATCATTGCGTCCATGACACGCCGTCTCGCCGCTGTTATCCAGGTCATGGGTGGTTCTTTCAATTATTAGGTAGGTGGATATATTATTCTGATACGACCTTGTAGATGCATATGGTTGTGAAAAAGAGCTTCACGTTCTCTGGCATATTTGATTTCTCGTCATCCAGATTTTAGGATTTCTAAATATTTGCTGATATAATGAAAAAAAAAAGCCGAAAGTTTCTTTTATTTTTAATACTTCATTCAAAGCTGCAGTGCCACCCCGGTGGCGCAGTGGTCTAAGCGATGGCCTCTGATCATTCGTCCGAACGGGGTCCGGGTTCGAATCCCGGTGGGGCATGGATGTTGTGTTTGTCTTACGGCACTGGCTCTCTCCCTTCCCTTTAACCAGGGACCCTAAATTAGGGACCGGCGACTGCTTATAGCCCATTGAGTTGCTCACGGTGGTCGTTAAACCTCCAATCAAAAAAAAAAAAAAAAAGCTGCAGTCAAAATATCTGGATTTTTTTAACAAGTTTATATGAAGTCTCAGCAAAAAAAATATGTAAAATCGTTTTGGTGAGTCAAGAGGTCCTTTTTAGTCGTGAACCTTGGCACTGGCCTGGCCTGGCTCTATACCTTTCCTTGCACAAATCGCCCCCCCCCGTATTAGGGAAAGGCGACTACTTATACCCCTTAGAATTCCTCATGCTCGTCGTTAAACCCCGAAAAAGGAAGAACACCTGACAGTAGTAGGATGAAGCAGTTCCTTTTCGTTTCCTGCAATGGAAAATACAACAATCGTTTGTTATCTGCGATACGAAGATGAAAGCGTGGTAAAGTTAGCATTTAATCTAGATCACAAGAAATTTCCCACATTATAATGACTCAATTTTCGTGCTGATATGACAAACACATGTATTAACCAATTATACTGTTGAAGCACGATTCAAAAAACATTTGATCCTAGTTCGGAAGTAAACTAAAAATGAATTTATTTACATCCTAAAATGCTAAAAACGTTAAAAGGCGAGATCTTTCGCAAGCCAAATTGGCCGCATCATCAGACCTAACAGTTTGCCAAAAGTACAGAAGCAAGCGGAAAGTTACATAGTCATAAACATTACCAAGAGTCCATGAGTCCCTTACGGGATTACAAGATTACAAAAATACTCCCCTTTCAAGTTTTTTTAATATTAACTTCATATGCTTGGTGTAGGTAGAGACAGAATTAGGTCCTCTTAAATAAAATTCAGAAAGGTAGGGAAATCATCATTACAGCATTGGTTTCCGAAATGGGAAATGAATAGAGTCTCAGACAGAAACTCAGAAACAAATGCTGTAATGATGTTTTCCCTACCTTTCTGAATCTTATTTGGAAGGACCTAATTCAGTCTCTACCTACACCAAGCATATGAAGTTAATCTTCAGAAAACTGGAGAGGTTAGTATTTTTGTAATATGGAAATCCTGTAAGGGACCCATGGACTCTTGGGAATGTTTATGACTATGTAACTTTCCGCTTGCTTCTGTACTTTTGGCAAACTGTTAGGCGTGATGATGCGGCCAATGTGGTTTGCAAAAGATCTTGCCTTTTAACGTTTTTTAGCCTTTTAGAGTGTAAATAAATTCATTTGTAGTTTACTTTTGTTCTAGGGATTAAATGTTTTTTGAATCGTGCTTCAACAGTACAATTAGTTAATACATGTGTTTTCCACATAAAGTAACATACGTTTCTGTTTACAGAGAATAATCATAGCGTCACTTCATGATAACGTTGTTCCCTAAAAAATGATTTGGTTTGTTTTGCAAATGAAAGGGACACAAAAGTTAAACACCTTCGTGATTCATATTCAGAAAATGATTTCTGTGCTGCAAAATTACTTATAAGAAAGAAGAGCCCCATAGTCACATTGAAAAACTCTTTAAATGAAGACTTATTCTTTTAGAAAAACAACTTGGACATAAATTATTAAACAGTGAAAAAACCCTAGTAATATTTGTGACGTACTACAGAGGTGAAGCACGTGTCAAGACGACAAATCTGCAGCGATACATTCCGTCGGTGTAGCTGAGTCGGTTAGAGCAACTCACTCCGGAGAGGGGAGACGCTGGTTTGATCCTCATCACCGACATATTCCTGTTTTCACATTGGTGCCCTAAAATAAAAATGTATCTACTAGTAGCTGGGTTCTTCGAAACATGTGTGATGTTCGTTCCACATGTCATCCGGAATTAACGAGAGGTTCCTTCTTCGATTCATAAAAAATAAAAAAATAAATAAAAACAAAATTGAGCGACAGATGCTGTGACGTACTACAGAGGTAAAGATGCCAAATCTTCGGCGATACATTTCGTCGGTGTAGCTTAATCAGTTAGAGCAACTCACTCCGGAACGAGGAGAAGCGACTTCAATCTTCGTCACCAACAAATTCCTGTCTTCACATATTTGAGCAATGCGTTGCGATTTGGATGAGGTTTTAAAACTCAATAGTATATGCTTTTGAACAATTAGATTAAAAGCAGAAACTTTGCTTCCTGACAACGTATGTTTTTGTGCATATTAACTTAAGCAGATACATTCGAATCATTTTATTTAGAACGCAGGGGTAAAAACTCATAAAAAAAGGAATATTTATTTGACAATCTGTGAAGATCTCCAAAAAGTTTACCCTTTCTAATACTAAAACCAGTAACACTAACATTTGTTAAGGAAATGCTATAGACGCAATGAAAACAAACATTTCATTTTAAAAACGTGTGCAAGTATATCCGACGTGAATCAGAGATACATTAGTCACAAGTATCTACGTATATCTATTAATCATAATGTCCAAAAGAACATTATTTACATATTCTGTTTAACACGTTTTATAACGCTTATGCAATTTCTAAAGGGAAAGGAAGATTGACATGTTATTGCTCACAATTTCGCGAAGTATCTAGGATATTTTAAAATTTTATTAGCAATCCTCACATATCTTTTAAAATTATTAGCGATCTCCTCATCATATTTTTAGGATTTTTAAAATTTTTATCAGCAATCTTCACTGCAATATCGAAACTGATATGAGATTGACTCTAACCGTTAGAGTTAAGGTTACGGAATAAATAGCATACAGAGAAACCAACTAACACTATCTCACGAGAATACACAGCGGAGGATTACAGTAGTACAACATTTAGCCATCACGGTGCTTATTACGTGAACTATATCACTGAATAACGTTAATTCAAAGAGAAGAAGTAAACCTAGGTAGTCATCAACGACGGTGACTCAACCTCCTGAATGGGTAAAAATTTTCGGTATGACAAGATAGATAAATTTCAAGTATGTGTTTATCAACAGGTGGGGGACTCTCCTATGGGTTCACCACTGTCATCCGTCCTTGCCGAAATTATTATGCAACATGTTGAAAATTCGGTTCTATCTAAATTTCCAAACCCTCCTTGTTTGTATTTAAGGTACATCGATGACATCCTGGTTATTTGGCCTCATTCACAGGATTTGTTAGAACAGTTTGTCGACGCACTATCTTCTTTTTTTCCTACCATCAGGCTCACGGTTGAAATGGAGTGTAACTGTGTTTTACCGTTTCTGGATATTTGTATTAGTCGTAACTCCACCACCCATGAGTTATCATTTTCTGTTTATCGAAAACCATCTTATGTTTGTTCTATCATTCCGTATAACTCATATCATCCTTTTAAGCAGAAAACTTCAGCGATTGATTTTTACTTCAGGAGACTTACTCACATTCATCTACAGACCGAGCTTTAAACAGTGAGATCAATGAAATTTTTAAGATGACTAACATGTTTGGGTACCCGAATTATATTACCCGCAGGATTCATGAAAGGGTAATAACACGTTGTTCTACTACGTTGGTCAGAGATAATGAACGTAGTCAGAAGTTCAATGGATCACTAGAATACTTACCTGGTGTTACAAATTTCTTGTTACATGTGTGTTCCAAATATAAATTACAACTAGGCATTAGGTGTAACAATTTGTTTGCACAACTCAGACGAGACCGAGATAAACCTGATATTTTGCGAAGTTGGGGTGTTTACAATATTCCGCTTTTAGACCCAGTTACAAAACAGTATGTCAGTAATTACGTAGGTTCCAAGAGGAGAAATTTGGAGTTACGAGTGAATGAACACAAATATAGCATTAAAGCGCACCTTTATAGTACATAACTTTCACGTAATGTACATAATGGCATATTTATCCCTGATTGGTGCAATGTTAGTATACTCCAGACTTCTTCCTCTGTTCATGCTCTATTGATAGCAGAAAATGTTTTTATCACGGTATTAGATACGAAATGTTGTAATGACTATTACCTTGTCGATTTACCTGAACTTTGGAAACACTTAGTGAAATCATTGAATTATAATATATGTGTATAGTCTTTTCACTATTTTTTGTGGCAACAGATATATGTGATATAACACCGTGTAAATCATGAATGACAATTAGTTAAGCTACGTAATGTCCCACGTGACTCTGTATATATATATATATATATATATATATATATATATATATATATATATATATATATATAGCTGTATAATACAGCAACATAGATCATCTAAAGATGGAGTGAACGGCACTCCGAAAGTGCTAATGGCTTTTAGCTGTACATATATGTTCGTTTTTTGAAATAAAATAAAGCGTGTTAAGACGGAGCTCTTATATTGTATTTCAATAACACGACTTACTCTTCGTATTTAATAGATAAAATAAATCATAAGAGATAAAATTAACTATCCATCATTGGATAGTTAAATTTTATCTATTACTATCCAATGATGGATAGGTAATTTTTATCTATTATCTTTTTAAAGTTATGAAAGTACATCACGGCATTATAAACAATAACTTATCAATGTTCATACCCTTTTGAAATTGCATGAAAGTAACAAAACGTGTTGAACAGAAAATGGAAATAACATTCTTTTGGGCATTATGATTAGTCGATTCTCTAAATGTGTTTAACAAAATATCAATTATTTGACAATCAGATACAATATTTCTGTTGATAACAGTAACTTTTTATCTAAAAAACGCGGTTTCTTGTTAACAATAATTTTTAGTCTAGAAAATGTTTTAGTAGTTAATACCTGTATTTGAAATTTGAATCGTTGAAAACAGTAAACGTAAGCTTCCCAAAAATTTGGGCATTTATTATTACGCAGTTTCATAGTTTAAAAATCTAAGCTTCCTTGGTGTGAGTTCCAGGAAAATAATGAATGGAATTATTTCCCGGAAGCTTATAGATGTGACAAATTAACGGTAATGGACGAACAATAATAATTCATTTAATCGTCAGTCAGTTTTGGCAGCCCTCTCAATGGGGCCAAATTAATAGGTTTCCATTTTACGATACGCCAAACGGACATCTTCCAGCGACATTTCTAATAACACTTAATACAGGTAGTATAAACTTGCCTTTATTATGGGAATTCGCAGGAGCCCGTTCGGATTCCAACCCATCATGAACGCTCTGGAGCGATGCGTGATGACTCAAAGGAGAAATGATGAGAAACAATGTATCCTACAAACCAAACGATACCCCCTGTTAGCTGCGAGGGGCCGGAGGGAAATGTGTTTCACTACACCCACGATGCGCACGAAATCCACTCAGCATCAACAGCGCATCCTCTCAACCATCGGTTATGACGTCATTCGGTGGAGTGCTTACGTCAAAGGGAATGAATCGAATCCTCCCACGCTCTGCATCTCGATGTGTGAACGAGATTTTTCCATCTTAATTTGACTACCTGCATAAACGCGCTTTGAGAATGGAAAAACTTGTGACCAGGTTTTTCAACAAAAGGTTTATCTCGTTCGTGGGTGTTGTATTACAACAGGCGTAACAAAAAAAGAAAAAGTCTGGATCGGCACTCTTAATTTTTTAGTCTTTGTAATCCTTTTATTTATGAAAAGAATTTCATTCCTGAAGAATGCATTCTACCTGACGAGAAATTCTATAAGATAATACGCATTAGATATTTTAAATCGAATGACGACATAATATCGATTACGATTCTTAATGCAGTACTTCCAAAGTATAAGCTCTTGAAGAATTCAAGGTGTAACTTGGGAAGACACGTATAATAAAAATGTTATAAAGACCATAAAGGAACGAAATCGGTTTTTGCTATTCATACATTGTAACTGTAGCTGCGAGTTAAATTCTAGTTTCATCAGAATTTTATTGACAGATTGTCTTTATTTGAAGATTGTCTTTCTTGAGGATTGCCTTTCTTTGACAGATTGTATTGTATGTATGTATGTATGTAAGTAAGTATGTATGTATGTATGTATGTATGTATGTATGTATGTATGTATGTATGTAAAGAGATTTTGTAATTGAGTGTTATACATAAATATTTTCTATTTAGTTGAACAATACTGATGAGTAAGTCTATGATTAAACACGCGTTCCTAATCTGGGTATACTAAAGGACTAGGAACATGAGAGAACTACTGCCGAGAAACATCACGCCCGAATGGTCTGAAGCGCGAGCTTCCGGACCATTCAGAGATGAATTCGGGTTCGAGTCCCGGATGAGACTGAGTGATGCGTTTGTCTGCAAGTCCTGTTCATTGGCAAGAACCAGTGGTCCTAAATTTTGACAGCTCATAGCCCTGAGAATTTCTCATGCTGATCGTTAAGCTCTGAAATAACAACAACGAAAAATAGGAAAAGAAACAGAAGTGCCAAATGGAATGAATTCTACGTCGATAAGTATAGACCCAGGCCCGGAAGTATAAGAAGACTTTGTTATTTATTTCAGACTTCAATGTCTGAGTAAAGTATCTCGGAAAAAGCAAAATCAACCCGATGAGAACAAATAGTTCAGTCGAAGGTACGGTTATTGATGTGAAAAATAAAGAAGAAAATAATTTTTTGCAAAGAGAGAGAGAGAGAGGGGGGATATAGAGACAATAAGAGAGAGAGAGAGAGAGAGAGAGAGAGAGAGAGAGAGAGAGAGAGAGAGAGAGAATATATAGAGAGAATAAGAGAGAGAACGTGTAAGAGAGAGAGAGAAAGAGAGAGAGAGAGAGAGAGAGAGAGAGAGAGAAATATATAGAGACAATAAGAGAGATAACGTGTAAGAAAGAGAGAGAGAGAGAGAGAGGGGGGGGGGAGAGATGAACAAAAAGAAAGTTTTAAGAGGGGAAAGTGAGGAAGAGAATTGCAAGAGAAAAACTAGACTCATAAAAAAAGGGGAGAAAAGAATATCCAGCGAGATTGTGTAGAATGTAGAATAAAACAGAGTATGGGTGGTAGAACAGAATGGATGACGGAGTGGAGAAGGTAAGACGGACAGAGAAAGAGAGAGGGGCGACAGAAGGAAATGAGGCCACTGAGTGCTAGAGAAAGACAGTGCGAAAGAAGACTAAGAGAAAGAAAGCGAGGGAGGGAAATGGAACTAGAGGAAAATGTTAAGTGCGACAGGAAGAGAAAGAAAGAAAGAGAGAGAGAGGGGGGGATTGATGAGAAGGACAGTGAAGTGAGACAGGGATAGAGACAGAAAAGTTACAGAAAGGGAAGGTGGAAGAGAGATAGAACTTGAAAGAGAGAGAGAGAGAGAGAGAGAGAGAGAGAGAGAGAGAGAGAGAGGGGAGTGTTAGGAGCAAAAGGATGGAGGGAGAGAGAGATACAAGGAGAGACACTAAGTGCGACAGAGATAGAGAAGATTGATAGGAAAGAAAGTGGAGGATTAAGTGACGAGTGTAGAGTGGAAGTGAGACACAAACGTTATGCAAAATAAAGCGAGAATGCGTAATAATACTGAGTCGAGTGAGAGAGAGGAAAAGAGGGAGTGAAGTGAAACGAAGTAAATTGAGGGAGTTCGATAAAACTAGATGGAAAAATATTAACTTCAAGAGAAAGAGAAGAGTGATGAAATGGAAAGTGACAGCTAGAGGAAGAGATATTGAGTGCAAGAGAAAAAGGAGGAGAACAGAAGTGGTGGGAACTAAGGTGAGAGAGTGAGATGGAGTTAGAGGGAGAGATATTGAGTAAGAAGCAGAAAGAAAGTGAGAGAAAGAGAAAAGAGTAATGGGAAGTGAACTGAACGAGTGACACGGAGAAACACTGAGTTCCAAGCTCGGGAGAGACAGACAGAAGAGTGATGAAAAGGAAAGAGAGGGAGAGATACTGAGGGAGCGAAAGAAAGAGAGAAAGAGTGACAGAAGAAAATTGAAGGAGTAAAAGTGAAATCAAAATTGGTGGAGAGTTACTGACTTCAAGAGAAAGAGTGATGGGAAGGAAAATGAGGGCTAGAAAGAGGGATACTGAGTGCGAGAGGAGAGAGAACGGTGGTGGAAAGTAAAGTAAAGGAGTGATACAGTATATGAGATAGCACTGGACGGTGAGATACAGACTGTAAGTGAAAGTGGGAAAAGGAGTGATTGAAGGAAAGTGAGGGCGTGAGAGAGAGCTAGAAGGAGGGAACCTAAGTGCGACACAGTCAGAGAGTAGAAAGGTGAGAGAGAGAGAGAGAGAGAGAGAGAGAGAGAGAGAGAGAGAGAGAGAGAGAGAGAGAGAGAGAGAGAGAACGGAATAGAATGAGGGACAGGGAGATTGAAAGAGATACAGAGAGCGCGCGCGCGAGAGAGAGAGAGAGAGAGAGAGAGAGAGAGAGAGAAATTCAATGTGAATATGTAGACTATTGAATGAGAAGAATACTGGTAATTTAAGCATGAAGTTAGGAAAAATATAAATATTTCCGAAATTCATAGTTGCTGACGGATGTTTACTTGGAAATCACCGAAGCGGAATCGAGGATTTTCCAGAATTTCCCTCCTCAAAGCTTCAAACTAAGACCCTGCCGGATGCAATCAGCAATGGATTTACTCAGTGAGATTAGATTAACAACAAAGCGTCCATTTCAATTTGACGCGGAAATCCTTTCTGACTTCAAAACGCGCAATGGCCAGTAGTTGTCAACTTACAAATTGCCACAATGAATTAAATTTGTGAAGACTTTTCTCATCACAGCATGAGAGTTAGGCCAAAGGAAAATAATGTTACTCGTGATGTTACTAGCAGAAAAGTTTAGAGCTTATTTTTATTTACTGAAAACAGTAGATGAACAACATTATTTCCGTCGGAATGTTAAAATCGTGGTTAAAATGTTCTTACTGATAAAACAGATACCTGCAACTAAAAGAACTGTATTCTCGACGTTGCCATGTTTTTCAATGGGAAACTGATAAATGGGACGTTAAGGGCCCATTTTGTAGCAGCCTCATTCCTAATAGCACTTTTATTTCATTCAGCAGGTCTACATATCACTCTGATTTATCCCTTTGAGTTTACATCAGAGATGAAGTTTCCGTTCCACGGATGCCACCTGCTCTCGATAGCTTGTGGGAAAAAAATATGGGAGTTGGTAACTTAAAACCCTGACGTTTAGCGTGCTAGTTGGTGGGAAATGAAATACCGTGTGAAAACACAGGTTTGTCCAAGCCGGGCATCGAATCCGGGTCCCCCTCACTCCGGAGCAAGTCGCTCTCGCAACTGAGCTACGCGGACATGGGCTCTCATTGCTATCTGCCTTTATCTCATGTGCGTCCTGCGGCGCAGGCACGTTACACCACCCCCACCCTCCAAAAGTGGGCCGGGTCATGACCCACAAGTCAGCCGGGACCATGTGTCGCTGTTGGCAGTCCTCCGATGAAGAACGTGCATTTGAGAACTCCCAGACAATTTGGTGTGTGGAACGTAACATCGCACACATTTATGTTTTCGAAGCACTGAAGAAGGGATTCTCATTTTTCTTGTCTCGCCGTGTAGAAAGAACATCCTACTATTGCGATAAATGTAACAGCCGGGTCATTCTGAAAGTTTGCTCGCCAATATAAGGTACAGGTTTGTCCGCACCGGAGTAAGTCGCTCTCCCAACTTAACTACGTGGCCATGTGCTCTCATTGCTATCTGGTTTTGTCTCATGTGCGTCCTGCCGCACAGACACGTCACAACCATTTTGAAATTTGCAAACAAAGCAGACATTGTACTCCAGCCTGTTAAAAGTTCTTAGATTTTTCTTGAAAGGACTAAAATTTATTTTGTTTCTTCCAACAGAAGTATTTTGCATCAGGGAGATCACTTTGAATGAATCTGCATGAAAAATTGTGAGATTCAAGAGTTTCTCCTTTAGCAAGCGCCATTCGAACCATTTTGATTTCGTCACTGAACCCCTGATAACTGAAAAGTCATTTCTATTTAAAGCTAGTGTCCTTCCGGAGCATGCAAAAAGTGACAGAGGAATACCACTTTGGAAACCTCCTTGAAAACTGAAGGATGATTTCTAATCTTTCCCATTTCATGTTTTTTTTTCAAATTGCCTTATATAACGAAGTAAATTTCTCCGTCATTTTTATCCGCGCCGGGGTTCGAACCCGGGTCCACTCATTCCGGAATAAGTTGCTCTACCAATTAAGCTACGCGGACGCTTATTCTGATTCCTATCTGCCTTTATGTCGTGTGCGTCCTTCTGGCAGGTACGTCACATCTCCTGGTACGTTACATCATCTCCCCCTTATTTTTTTTTTTTTTCGAAGTGCTGCTCTTATTTTTCCTATCTCGCGGTGTGGAAATAACATCACACCATTGCGAGATTGTGAACGGTCGGGTCATCCGGATAGTTCGGGCGCCATTATAACGAAGTAAATTTCTCCGTTATTTTTATCCACGCCAGGATTCGAACCCGGGTCCACTCATTCCGGAATAAGTTGCTCTACCAATTAAGCTACGCGGACATTGATTCTAATTGCTATCTGCCTTTATGTCGTGTGCGTCCTTCTGGCAGGTACGTCACATCTCCTGGTACGTTACACTTACTATGAGATTTCTTGCTAGTCTAAAAATCGCGATCTTTTCCTCTGCTATTAATTTTGATCTCCAACAGAAATAACGTAGAATGGCTATTTTTTCTAATTATTCTAAGCGGATAAGCACTTCCTTGTAGGTACGGTAAGATTACCGAATGAAGTGTGCAACATCTTTCAAGATTTTAAGCTAATAACACTATACAACGATGAGCTTATGATGACCTTATTACATTATGACTACCGATGAGCCATTATATAATAACTCTATACAGAGATGAGCCATTATATTATGACCACTATAACGAAGTAAATTTCTCCGTCATTTTTGGTCTAGGCCGGGATTCGAACCCGAGTTCGCTTATTCCGGAACAAGTCGCTCTACCAACTGAGCTACGCAGACGTTCATTCTGATTGCTATCTGCCTTTATGTCGTGTGCGTCCTGCTGGCAGGTACGTCACATCTCCCATGAGCCATTATATAATAACACTAAACAGCGATGAGCCATTATATAATAACACTAAACAGCGATGAGCCATTATATAATAACACTAAACAGCGATGAGCCATTATATAATAACACTAAACAGCGATGAGCCTATATATAATAACACTAAACAGCGATGAGCCATTATATAATAACACTAAACAGCGATGAGCCATTATATAATAACACTAAACAGCGATGAGCCATTATATAATAACACTAAACAGCGATGAGCCATTATATAATAACACTAAACAGCGATGAGCCATTATATAATAACACTAAACAGCGATGAGCCATTATATAATAACACTAAACAGCGATGAGCCATTATATAATAACACTAAACAGCGATGAGCCATTATATAATAACACTAAACAGCGATGAGCCATTATATAATAACACTAAACAGCGATGAGCCATTATATAATAACACTAAACAGCGATGAGCCATTATATAATAACACTAAACAGCGATGAGCCATTATATAATAACACTAAACAGCGATGAGCCTATATATAATAACACTAAACAGCGATGAGCCATTATATAATAACACTAAACAGCGATGAGCCATTATATAATAACACTAAACAGCGATGAGCCTATATATAATAACACTAAACAGCGATGAGCCATTATATAATAACACTAAACAGCGATGAGCCATTATATAATAACACTAAACAGCGATGAGCCATTATATAATAACACTAAACAGCGATGAGCCATTATATAATAACACTAAACAGCGATGAGCCATTATATAATAACACTAAACAGCGATGAGCCATTATATAATAACACTAAACAGCGATGAGCCTATATATAATAACACTAAACAGCGATGAGCCATTATATAATAACACTAAACAGCGATGAGCCTATATATAATAACACTAAACAGCGACGAGCCATTATATAATAACACTAAACAGCGATGAGCCTATATATAATAACACTAAACAGCGATGAGCCATTATATAATAACACTAAACAGCGATGAGCCATTATATAATAACACTAAACAGCGATGAGCCTATATATAATAACACTAAACAGCGATGAGCCATTATATAATAACACTAAACAGCGATGAGCCATTATATAATAACACTAAACAGCGATGAGCCATTATATAATAACACTAAACAGCGATGAGCCATTATATAATAACACTAAACAGCGATGAGCCATTATATAATAACACTAAACAGCGATGAGCCATTATATAATAACACTAAACAGCGATGAGCCATTATATAATAACACTAAACAGCGACGAGCCTATATATAATAACACTAAACAGCGATGAGCCATTATATAATAACACTAAACAGCGATGAGCCATTATATAATAACACTAAACAGCGATGAGCCATTATATAATAACACTAAACAGCGATGAGCCATTATATAATAACACTAAACAGCGATGAGCCTATATATAATAACAACACTAAACAGCGATGAGCCATTATATAATAACACTAAACAGCGATGAGCCATTATATAATAACACTAAACAGCGATGAGCCATTATATAATAACACTAAACAGCGATGAGCCATTATATAATAACACTAAACAGCGATGAGCCATTATATAATAACACTAAACAGCGATGAGCCATTATATAATAACACTAAACAGCGATGAGCCTATATATAATAACACTAAACAGCGATGAGCCATTATATAATAACACTAAACAGCGATGAGCCATTATATAATAACACTAAACAGCGATGAGCCATTATATAATAACACTAAACAGCGATGAGCCATTATATAATAACACTAAACAGCGATGAGCCATTATATAATAACACTAAACAGCGATGAGCCATTATATAATAACACTAAACAGCGATGAGCCATTATATAATAGCACTATACAGCGATGAGCCATTATATAATAACACTAAACAGCGATGAGCCATTATATAATAACACTATACAGCGATGAGCCATTATATAATAACACTAAACAGCGATGAGCCATTATATAATAACACTAAACAGCGATGAGCCTATATATAATAACACTAAACAGCGATGAGCCATTATATAATAACACTAAACAGCGATGAGCCATTATATAATAACACTAAACAGCGATGAGCCATTATATAATAACACTAAACAGCGATGAGCCTATATATAATAACACTAAACAGCGATGAGCCATTATATAATAACACTAAACAGCGATGAGCCATTATATAATAACACTAAACAGCGATGAGCCCATTATATAATAACACTAAACAGCGATGAGCCATTATATAATAACACTAAACAGCGATGAGCCATTATATAATAACACTAAACAGCGATGAGCCATTATATAATAACACTAAACAGCGATGAGCCTATATATAATAACACTAAACAGCGATGAGCCATTATATAATAACACTAAACAGCGATGAGCCATTATATAATAACACTAAACAGCGATGAGCCTATATATAATAACACTAAACAGCGATGAGCCATTATATAATAACACTAAACAGCGATGAGCCTATATATAATAACACTAAACAGCGATGAGCCATTATATAATAACACTAAACAGCGATGAGCCATTATATAATAACACTAAACAGCGATGAGCCATTATATAATAACACTAAACAGCGATGAGCCATTATATAATAACACTAAACAGCGATGAGCCATTATATAATAACACTAAACAGCGATGAGCCATTATATAATAACACTAAACAGCGATGAGCCTATATATAATAACACTAAACAGCGATGAGCCATTATATAATAACACTAAACAGCGATGAGCCATTATATAATAACACTAAACAGCGATGAGCCATTATATAATAACACTAAACAGCGATGAGCCATTATATAATAACACTAAACAGCGATGAGCCATTATATAATAACACTAAACAGCGATGAGCCTATATATAATAACACTAAACAGCGATGAGCCATTATATAATAACACTAAACAGCGATGAGCCATTATATAATAACACTAAACAGCGATGAGCCATTATATAATAACACTAAACAGCGATGAGCCATTATATAATAACACTAAACAGCGATGAGCCATTATATAATAACACTAAACAGCGATGAGCCATTATATAATAACACTAAACAGCGATGAGCCATTATATAATAACACTAAACAGCGATGAGCCATTATATAATAACACTAAACAGCGATGAGCCATTATATAATAACACTAAACAGCGATGAGCCTATTATATAATAACACTAAACAGCGATGAGCCATTATATAATAACACTAAACAGCGATGAGCCATTATATAATAACACTAAACAGCGATGAGCCATTATATAATAACACTAAACAGCGATGAGCCATTATATAATAACACTAAACAGCGATGAGCCATTATATAATAACACTAAACAGCGATGAGCCATTATATAATAACACTAAACAGCGATGAGCCATTATATAATAACACTAAACAGCGATGAGCCTATTATATAATAACACTAAACAGCGATGAGCCATTATATAATAACACTAAACAGCGATGAGCCATTATATAATAACACTAAACAGCGATGAGCCATTATATAATAACACTAAACAGCGATGAGCCTATATATAATAACACTAAACAGCGATGAGCCATTATATAATAACACTAAACAGCGATGAGCCATTATATAATAACACTATACAGCGATGAGCCATTATATAATAACACTAAACAGCGATGAGCCATTATATAATAACACTGTACAGCGATGAGCCATTATATAATAACACTAAACGGCGATGAGTCATTATATAATAACACTAAACAGCGATGAGCCATTATATAATAACACTAAACAGCGATGAGCCATTATATAATAACACTAAACAGCGATGAGCCATTATATAATAACACTAAACAGCGATGAGCCATTATATAATAACACTAAACAGCGACGAGCCTATTATATAATAACACTAAACAGCGATGAGCCATTATATAATAACACTAAACAGCGATGAGCCATTATATAATAACACTAAACAGCGATGAGCCATTATATAATAACACTAAACAGCGATGAGCCATTATATAATAACACTAAACAGCGATGAGCCTATTATATAATAACACTAAACAGCGATGAGCCATTATATAATAACACTAAACAGCGATGAGCCATTATATAATAACACTAAACAGCGATGAGCCATTATATAATAACACTAAACAGCGATGAGCCATTATATAATAACACTAAACAGCGATGAGCCATTATATAATAACACTAAACAGCGATGAGCCATTATATAATAACACTAAACAGCGATGAGCCTATATATAATAACACTAAACAGCGATGAGCCATTATATAATAACACTAAACAGCGATGAGCCATTATATAATAACACTAAACAGCGATGAGCCATTATATAATAACACTAAACAGCGATGAGCCATTATATAATAACACTAAACAGCGATGAGCCATTATATAATAACACTAAACAGCGATGAGCCATTATATAATAACACTAAACAGCGATGAGCCATTATATAATAGCACTATACAGCGATGAGCCTATATATAATAACACTAAACAGCGATGAGCCATTATATAATAACACTATACAGCGATGAGCCATTATATAATAACACTAAACAGCGATGAGCCATTATATAATAACACTAAACAGCGATGAGCCTATATATAATAACACTAAACAGCGATGAGCCATTATATAATAACACTAAACAGCGATGAGCCATTATATAATAACACTAAACAGCGATGAGCCATTATATAATAACACTAAACAGCGATGAGCCTATTATATAATAACACTAAACAGCGATGAGCCATTATATAATAACACTAAACAGCGATGAGCCATTATATAATAACACTAAACAGCGATGAGCCATATATAATAACACTAAACAGCGATGAGCCATTATATAATAACACTAAACAGCGATGAGCCATTATATAATAACACTAAACAGCGATGAGCCATTATATAATAACACTAAACAGCGATGAGCCTATATATAATAACACTAAACAGCGATGAGCCATTATATAATAACACTAAACAGCGATGAGCCATTATATAATAACACTAAACAGCGATGAGCCATTATATAATAACACTAAACAGCGATGAGCCATTATATAATAACACTAAACAGCGATGAGCCATTATATAATAACACTAAACAGCGATGAGCCATTATATAATAACACTAAACAGCGATGAGCCATTATATAATAACACTAAACAGCGATGAGCCATTATATAATAACACTAAACAGCGATGAGCCATTATATAATAACACTAAACAGCGATGAGCCTATATATAATAACACTAAACAGCGATGAGCCATTATATAATAACACTAAACAGCGATGAGCCATTATATAATAACACTAAACAGCGATGAGCCATTATATAATAACACTAAACAGCGATGAGCCATTATATAATAACACTAAACAGCGATGAGCCATTATATAATAACACTAAACAGCGATGAGCCATTATATAATAACACTAAACAGCGATGAGCCATTATATAATAACACTAAACAGCGATGAGCCTATATATAATAACACTAAACAGCGATGAGCCATTATATAATAACACTAAACAGCGATGAGCCTATATATAATAACACTAAACAGCGATGAGCCATTATATAATAACACTAAACAGCGATGAGCCATATATAATAACACTAAACAGCGATGAGCCATTATATAATAACACTAAACAGCGATGAGCCATTATATAATAACACTAAACAGCGATGAGCCTATATATAATAACACTAAACAGCGATGAGCCATTATATAATAACACTAAACAGCGATGAGCCATTATATAATAACACTAAACAGCGATGAGCCATTATATAATAACACTAAACAGCGATGAGCCATTATATAATAACACTAAACAGCGATGAGCCATTATATAATAACACTAAACAGCGATGAGCCATTATATAATAACACTAAACAGCGATGAGCCATTATATAATAACACTAAACAGCGATGAGCCATTATATAATAACACTAAACAGCGATGAGCCATTATATAATAACACTAAACAGCGATGAGCCATTATATAATAACACTAAACAGCGATGAGCCATTATATAATAACACTAAACAGCGATGAGCCATTATATAATAACACTAAACAGCGATGAGCCTATATATAATAACACTAAACAGCGATGAGCCATTATATAATAACACTAAACAGCGATGAGCCATTATATAATAACACTAAACAGCGATGAGCCATTATATAATAACACTAAACAGCGATGAGCCATTATATAATAACACTAAACAGCGATGAGCCATTATATAATAACACTAAACAGCGATGAGCCATTATATAATAACACTAAACAGCGATGAGCCTATATATAATAACACTAAACAGCGATGAGCCATTATATAATAACACTAAACAGCGATGAGCCATTATATAATAACACTAAACAGCGATGAGCCATTATATAATAACACTAAACAGCGATGAGCCATTATATAATAACACTAAACAGCGATGAGCCATTATATAATAACACTAAACAGCGATGAGCCATTATATAATAACACTAAACAGCGATGAGCCATTATATAATAAGCACTATACAGCGATGAGCCATTATATAATAACACTAAACAGCGATGAGCCATTATATAATAACACTAAACAGCGATGAGCCATATATAATAACACTAAACAGCGATGAGCCATTATATAATAACACTAAACAGCGATGAGCCTATATATAATAACACTAAACAGCGATGAGCCATTATATAATAACACTAAACAGCGATGAGCCATTATATAATAACACTAAACAGCGATGAGCCATTATATAATAACACTAAACAGCGATGAGCCATTATATAATAACACTAAACAGCGATGAGCCATTATATAATAACACTAAACAGCGATGAGCCATTATATAATAACACTAAACAGCGATGAGCCTATATATAATAACACTAAACAGCGATGAGCCATTATATAATAACACTAAACAGCGATGAGCCATTATATAATAACACTAAACAGCGATGAGCCATTATATAATAACACTAAACAGCGATGAGCCTATATATAATAACACTAAACAGCGATGAGCCATTATATAATAACACTAAAACGGCGATGAGCCATTATATAATAACACTAAACAGCGATGAGCCTATATATAATAACACTCAAACAGCGATGAACCATTATATAATAACACTAAACAGCGATGAGCCTATATATAATAACAGTAAACAGCGATGAGCCATTATATAATAACACTAAACAGCGATGAGCCATTATATAATAACACTAAACAGCGATGAGCCATTATATAATAACACTAAACAGCGATGAGCCATTATATAATAACACTAAACAGCGATGAGCCATTATATAATAACACTAAACAGCGATGAGCCATTATATAATAACACTAAACAGCGATGAGCCTATATATAATAACACTAAACAGCGATGAGCCATTATATAATAACACTAAACAGCGATGAGCCATTATATAATAACACTAAACAGCGATGAGCCATTATATAATAACACTAAACAGCGATGAGCCATTATATAATAACACTAAACAGCGATGAGCCATTATATAATAACACTAAACAGCGATGAGCCTATATATAATAACACTAAACAGCGATGAGCCATTATATAATAACACTAAACAGCGATGAGCCTATATATAATAACACTAAACAGCGATGAGCCATTATATAATAACACTAAACAGCGATGAGCCATTATATAATAACACTAAACAGCGATGAGCCATTATATAATAACACTAAACAGCGATGAGCCATTATATAATAACACTAAACAGCGATGAGCCATTATATAATAACACTAAACAGCGATGAGCCATTATATAATAACACTAAACAGCGATGAGCCATTATATAATAACACTAAACAGCGATGAGCCATTATATAATAACACTAAACAGCGATGAGCCATTATATAATAACACTAAACAGCGATGAGCCATTATATAATAACACTAAACAGCGATGAGCCATTATATAATAACACTAAACAGCGATGAGCCATTATATAATAACACTAAACAGCGATGAGCCTATATATAATAACACTAAACAGCGATGAGCCATTATATAATAACACTAAACAGCGATGAGCCATTATATAATAACACTAAACAGCGATGAGCCATTATATAATAACACTAAACAGCGATGAGCCATTATATAATAACACTAAACAGCGATGAGCCATTATATAATAACACTAAACAGCGATGAGCCATTATATAATAACACTAAACAGCGATGAGCCTATATATAATAACACTAAACAGCGATGAGCCATTATATAATAACACTAAACAGCGATGAGCCATTATATAATAACACTAAACAGCGATGAGCCATTATATAATAACACTAAACAGCGATGAGCCATTATATAATAACACTAAACAGCGATGAGCCATTATATAATAACACTATACAGCGATGAGCCATTATATAATAACACTAAACAGCGATGAGCCATTATATAATAACACTAAACAGCGATGAGCCATTATATAATAACACTAAACAGCGATGAGCCATTATATAATAACACTAAACAGCGATGAGCCATTATATAATAACACTAAACAGCGATGAGCCATTATATAATAACACTAAACAGCGATGAGCCATTATATAATAACACTAAACAGCGATGAGCCATTATATAATAACACTAAACAGCGATGAGCCATTATATAATAACACTAAACAGCGATGAGCCATTATATAATAACACTAAACAGCGATGAGCCATTATATAATAACACTAAACAGCGATGAGCCATTATATAATAACACTAAACAGCGATGAGCCTATATATAATAACACTAAACAGCGATGAGCCATTATATAATAACACTAAACAGCGATGAGCCATTATATAATAACACTAAACAGCGATGAGCCATTATATAATAACACTAAACAGCGATGAGCCATTATATAATAACACTAAACAGCGATGAGCCATTATATAATAACACTAAACAGCGATGAGCCATTATATAATAACACTAAACAGCGATGAGCCATTATATAATAACACTAAACAGCGATGAGCCATTATATAATAACACTATACAGCGATGAGCCATTATATAATAACACTATACAGCGATGAGCCATTATATAATAACACTGTACAGCGATGAGCCATTATATTATGACCACCCACCTAATAAGCGGTAGGACCTCATTCAGCCCGCAAAACAGCGGCAACTCGGCGAGGCATCGATTCGATGAGATGGCGATAGGTATCCTGGGATATCTGGTGCACCATAATGTCAACACCAGGTCCTCCAATTCTCGTACATTTCGGGGTGGTGGTAATTTAAGAGTGAAACCGCTTTTCCAAGTCGAGCCACTCCTTGACGATTGTGGCAGTATGGCATGGCACATAATTCTTTTGGTAATGGCCATCACCAGCAGGGAACACAGTTGCCATGAATGGATGAACTTTGACTGCAACGATGTTCAGATACCTGACAGCTGTCAGGGATTGGGATAATGGGACCTAAAGTCTCCCAAGAAAACATCGCTCACAGCATAACACCGCCACCGCCGGCCTGTTTTCGCCTAGCAGTGCATCCAGGTCCCATAGCCCCCCGACGGTAATCGTCGTATCCGCGCTCGGCCGTCTACGTGATGCACTAGGAATCTTGATTCGTCAGACCAGGCCACTTTCTTCCAATCATCCAGTCCGAACTCGGCGATCTATGGCCCATTTCATGCGTTGTTGGCGGTGTTGTGTGCAGTGAGCACGGGAACCCGGCTCGGTCTTCGGCTACACAGGCCCATGCGCAGAAGGCTGCGATGAACCCTGTGCTGGGACACATTGCCCTGATCACCACTGTTGTAGCTGCGGGTGATTTGTCGCACTGTGGCTCCGCGGTCGCTGTGAACAATGCGCGACAGCCGCCGCTCCCCTCTGGCATCAATGAGCTGCAGACGACATACGGCTGAACGATAGTTCGCCGTTTGGCCATCTGTGCACTGCGTTTAATACGTACTCACTACAGCGGCACTTGAACAACCCACAAGTCTCGCCGTTTTCGTGATCGTAGTTCCAAGGTGCGTGCCATCACGATTTGTTGTTTATCAAACTCCGATGAATCGTTAGTTTTTCCCAATTTGACTACCAACACTCTATCAACCGAAAGCCGGTTCTCGGGTTGTATATATACTGCTCCGTGAACTTCACCTGCGCCACCGTTCGGTCTCCAGGCGCGCTCATTTATCTAGGCTGGAGGTTGTCATAATATGATGGCTCATTTGTGTACATTAGTGTCCAAAACCTAAGGGCGAACACTCCTTCGAAAGGTTACAACCGCCAAATCGTACGCAACAGCTTGTAGCAATTTGTGTAACTGGGGACGTTTAGTAGGAAGCCAGTGCACATGCAAAGCGTCGAGTCGTCCGCACCGGAGTCATGTGATGTCACTTGAGCGGATGAAGTTTAAAAGGGCGCGGTAGGCGACATGTGTTTAAAGGAAAATGTGTACGTGATGACATAAAGGTACGAACATGTAATTTACGTTATGTCTCAAAGACAACGTCTATATTATCCCAGCAAAAACACAAGTATTGGGAAACTGCTGATCACCAGCTGGTAGTGATGGGTCACTGCTGTCTGAAATTTGCAGCTCACGGCCCGTTAGCGGTCCGTTGGTAGCAGCGCCATCTGTTGGCAGCCATTGATGGCCCTGCGGCATCGCCGTGGATTACGGGCCTCCAAGCAAGTGCCACTAGTGGCCTGTAGCTGGAAAACCCATGCAACCCCAACACCAGATGGAAGCAACGGACTGCGCATGCGCAGAAGCAACACGGCAACACGTGCTGTGTTTCTCGTGGTACCAGTTAGTTGAAGACGACGCTATCGCCATTGGGTTATTTTAGTGGACGTTAAGAAAAAAGAAGCCATATGTAGAGAAGCGAATTAATTTCCTAATGAAACGCCACGTCGGCGAAGATATCGGATTAAGTCATGAAATACTCGATTACAGCCATGAAACATGAAAAACTCCCACTCCATTCCCATGAAAAACAAAAAATGATTTATGTGTAATCTTTCGTTTTAACATACACTAAAACGCTTGAAATAAAAGTCCTGGAAAAATATTCAAAAAAAAAAAAGAAGAATTATAATTCTTCTGAAGCTCTGGTACAAAATTTATCAATTATTTGAAAAAAAAAAAAAAAAAAAAAAGCAACGCTATGTGGATATATTGATAGGTTGAATACACAAGACTGGAGGAATTCACTTCTAAAAATAACGAGAAGTAAAATAAAATATCTTTCCTCTTTAAAACAAATGTAGCTTCGGAAAGAAAGATACAACGTTAAAAATGTAACAGAATGTGACATGAACGGGTTCAACAATCAACAATCGCCTTTCAAGACGACAAGGACAGCACGAAACTTTGGAGAGCGCCTTTAAGGTGGTACACTCGTTAAAAGTGAGTGAGGTTCCCTTACGGTAAAAAAAAACAATCGTTACGTTGAAAAAATAAATTTATGAATTATGTGAAACTGACTTTTATGAAAAATACCTCGCAATTTGCAAAATTAAAGAGAGAACCATTCGTTACACATTCCGTAGAAAAGAGGCTCAGCTTCAAGTAAATGCTCGCGCTCGGTAAATCATTCCCGTTAGTAGAGTGCCCGCTTCCCACGCAGACAGTCCTTGGTTCGTTTCCACCCAGATCCAAACGGGCGGTTTTTCAGGACCTGTTGAGAAAATTTCCCCAGCGCAGTGCTGTAATGCAGAAGTTTCGTAGGGCGAAAAAAAAAGTAGTTGTAGCTTTGTAAAACTGCGGTTATCCTCTCTCTCTCTCTATATATATATGTTTTTTGATGGCTACTAGTGGGAAATTGGCGGACAAAATTCGGCAAGCCATCAGTTACGTCACGTGATTGCCAGCTGCCACTGCCGGGAAACTAGCGGACCACATTCAGCTAGTCATCATTTATGGCACGTGCTTGCGCTGTAGTGCCACTTGAAGGAGCTACTGCCTGTGATGGATAACTGATGGCCCTTCTGTTGGCCGCCCGGACATTTTATTGACGGTTTGGCAGCGGTAACATAGTGCTGAGCCAGCAAGACTGTTTTTGACGGGATTTCACTCGTGGAAGAATTATAGGGAAGCTGAACGAAGGCTTCTGAGCATGCGATGCTTCCAGGGAGTTTGAAATCGCGCATAGTGCCCTATGCAGGCTCTGGGCAGAGTTTCAATCCAACAGAATGTGTTCCAGACGCATGCTAGGAGATGCCCTTGCTCTACTACGTTGCACGCAGATAGATTTTTAGTTGTGACAGCAAAATGTAATCGCCGCACCACGACTGGTCAGCTTGCGAGTGACCTCCATTCCAGCACAGGAACGCGGATATCCCGACAAACTGTGGCAAGACATCTGCGACATATAGGGATATGTGCCCGAAGGCCTGTCGTTTGGCTCTCCTCTATCGAGAGCTCAACGTAGCGCACGTTTACAGAGGTGTCATCCACAGAAATTGGACACGTCATCAATGAGCCAATGTACTCTTCACAGACCGGAGCCGGTTCAGTCTGTTCTCGGATTTTAGTCCTCAGTTGATAATGTGCAGGAAAGGGACAGTTACGGTGGTGCCGGAGTCATGGTGAGGGGGAGCATCATGATTAATGTACGCACGGAGCTACAGGTGCTGGAAAATGGGACTATTTCGATGAAATGTTAGTATGTGGTAGGGACTACGTACGGACAAATCCTATTGAAAATAGGCGAAATGGGGTCAAAGGTCATAGGAGAGGGATCCATTCCATTGCCCTTAAGCGTCATAACGTAGGCCTACGTAAAAATGTGTCGATTATGACAAAACTTTAGTATGTTGTTCCGGAGATATACTGAACCGGTTCTGCTTAATATCATCGAAATGGGGTCAAAGGTCAGGGCACAGGAACAAGATTTATTCCACAGCCATTATCCTCACAACTGACTAAAATGCTTCTACTGCGACAAAACTTTAGTATGTTGTTTTGGAGGTATACTGAACCGTTTGTGTTGAATATCATCGAAATTGGGCCACACGTCAGGGCACAGGAAGGAGATTTATTCCACAGCCATTATCCTCATAACGTGACTCAAAATGCTTCTATTGTAACAAAACTTCAGTATGCTGTTCTGGGGGTATACTGAACCGGTTTTGCTTAATATCATCGAAATGGGGGTCAAAGGTCAGGGCACAGGAAAAAGATTTATTCCACAGCCATTATCCTCACAACTGACTAAAATGCTTCTACTGCGACAAAACTTTAGTATGTTGTTTTGGAGGTATAGTGAACCGTTTGTGTTGAATATAATCGAAATTGGGCCACACGTCAGGGCACAGGAGCGAGATTTATTCCACAGCCGTTATCCTCATAACGTGACTCAAAATGCTTCTATTGTAACAAAACTTCAGTACGTTGTTCTGGGGGTATATATACTGAACCGGTTTTGCTTAATATCATCGAAAGGGGGTCAAAGGTCAGGGCACAGGAGCAAGATTTATTCCACAGCCATTATCCTCATAACTTGAGAAATGATTTCTGGTATGTTGGAAAGCGTATCATAATCAATGTATTGCATGATTTTACTAACTTGTTCGATTCTGGCGATACTTCAAGAGCTATTGTGTTTCAAAGTCAAGGCAAGCAAAAAAAGTGCTATCAGTTCGCGTTCCTGACACACTAACAGCAACCGAACCACGAAACTTTGTAGGCATGTAGGGCCATGGCCGAATTTTTGCACTTCGTCACCCCTTTTTTTTTTTAATTTCGATTTAGTTTACGAGAAATTAAGATTTTAAATTTCACAAAATTCTCTATTTCGCGATGGGATCCATTTTAAAAAACAGATATATGGCAAACTATAAATCATAACACATTACAATTGTTACAGCATAAACTCACAACTATCATCGCTCTTTTGAAGTAAAAATTTTAAGAAAAAATCATTTTCTAATTCTTAAGCATTTTTTAAAGACGCAAAGGAAAGGAACGAACGACTTCCTGTGTCCTAAAGGGTAACTACACAAGAAAGTTCTGATCCCGTAACCTTCTGCCATGCTGACGCAGCTATTTTTGCGCTCTCTTCTCATTGGGTGAAAGGGCAGGCTACAATCAAACTGGTAATGACGCAATGCTTACTGGTAATGACGCAGTGCTTAACTGTCTCACGATTTGTATACGGTTTGATGTACAACGGATCAGGTTTTGGCGCCCCTTCATTTAAAATCAAAATTGCATGGAATTTTTACAGCATTTCAACGTTTCTGGCATAATTATTTTTAAAACCTATCAGCATTTTAAACAGTAAAGCTAAGTCTCCCTTTTGAAAGGTTTGGTTTTTAGATTTTTTTAGGTATCTGGACATTAAGGACTATCAGAATGGCAATTTTCAGATCTCAAAGTTACTCAGAAGTGGTCGAAAGATTCGCGAAAAATTCAAGCAGACAATGTTCCAAAGTCGCCATTTTAATTAAAGTTCGGCGTTTTTCGCAGACATAAAATAAAATAAAAATAAAAATAAAAATAAAAATGGTGGCTATGGAACACTTCTCCGCTCGAAATTTTTGCGAATATTTCGACCACTTCTACATGACCTGGAGATTTTGAAAATTGTCATGTTGATAGGTATTAAGGTCCAAATACCTAAAAGAGTTGGAAAACAAGTGAAAAAAATAAAATAAAATGGCGGCTTTGGAACATTGTCTGCTTGAATTTTTCCCGAATCGTTCGACCACTTCTGAGTAACATTGAGATCTGAAAATTGGCATTCTGATAATCCTTAATGTACAGATACCTAAAAAAATCTAAAACCCAAACCTTTCAAAAGGGAGGCTTTGCTTTACTATTCAAAATGCTGATAGGTTTTAAAATAATTATGCCAGAAACGTTGAAATGCTGTAAAAATTACATGAAATTTTGATTTAAAATCGAGGGGCGCCAAAACCTGATTCGTTGTACATCAAACCGTATACATTGACGTCACGCCCTTGTTCTAAATCGTGAAACAGTGACGGATCTTAAATTACCTTTCCTTACCTTAATTACTTTTTCCTTTCCTTAATTTTATGTTCAAAAAATTATAGATTCACCGTTCGGAGAACGATCATAACTGCTAGCTATACAAAGGGAAAAAAGTATTCAACTTAGAGAAATGTTAAGCCATAGAACTTGTGACGCATGTCAATCTAATTTTAACCTTTTTCAGTTTCCATTTCATATATAAATTTCTTTACTTTTTAGATTTTTCTTACTGAATGGCACATTTCATTGCGGGATTTCGTTTACGATTGGCAACGCAGACAGTGAGTCAAAAGTAAATGAAAAGTCTACGTCGAATGCAAACGGTGAAGAAAGGGTAGGGAGAGAGAGAGAGAGAGAGAGAGAGAGAGAGAGAGAACTATGTGAAGAGAACATACTTTGAAATTTGTAAGAGGTTGTTATTGCTATTTCTAGAGGATTACGAAATATAATAATCAGCTAGAAGGTATACAAAAGTGATGGAACATTCGTGACGAATTACTCTACACCTGCGATTGGTGAACGTTTCGGTCTCACCAGTGTGAATGGTTACTTTCAGTCCGCCTCATGACTGTGACACCCACTGAAATCGCAGCAAATATAACTTTATTCCGCCCCCATTATAGTTTGGAAATGAATTCCAATAAGGAAACCAATGTCGAGAGTTAATGAGCTTCAACTGCTATATGAGTCAGCAGTCCAGCTAGGAAATAATGGGAATGTTTAAGAATGAGATTGCTACGTGAACGTCATTCATTTGAATGGTGTACACGAGTCATTCGCCACGATCAGACTCAAGACGAATCAATCATCGTGAATGATTGAAGAGCTCGCGTTCGTTTGAGAAGTTTACCACAAAGAGTTGTGGCCTTGAAAACCTCTTGGTCGTAAAGACCGGATGCCTGCAACGAACAATTTACTCAGTGAGCACAGATTAGTGACAACTTGGTCACTGGTTTGAGTGATCATTCACGAATGACTCATTTGCGTGAATGATGAATGAACTCCCAAGACGCTATCACTAGTACGCAAGTATAAAGCGTATTTTATGGTTGCTACAATTTGGAAGAATAAAATAGTTGTAACTGTTACACAAATCGCATCGTACTTTTGACCTTTGGGCATTATTCATTTAGTTCGACACAAGGCCTTACACTTTATGTTCAACAAATGTCGTTTTAGAGACCAAATTAATCTTCAAAACAACTAAACCACTGCAAGCTACAAAGTTAATCGAAACACGGAATATAACATAATACAGTCAAATCGTGATCTAACCTTTCCCAGATCGAACGATTTCCAGCATTTAACGTTACATTTTGAAGTCCACATTAAAAAGCGCATTTTGCGTTTTGATGTTAATGTTTTCCCATACGGGACGTTCTTATGTTTCAGCTCCAGAGCTTTTTTCATCTCAAATTTAGTTTTCCCTTTGCAAATTGAACCAGCCGCCCCGGTGGCGCAGTGGTCTGAGCGATGGCCTCTGATCATTCGTCCAAAAGGGGTCCGGGTTCGAGTCCCGGTGAGGCATGGATGTTGTCTTTGTCTTACGGTCCTGGCTCTCTCCTTTCCCTGGAACCAGTGACCCTAAATTAGGGACGGGCGACTGCTTATAGCCCATTGAGTTGTTCACGGTGGTGGTTAAAACCTCCAATCACAAAAAAAAAAAAAAAAAAAAGAACCAGAATGGCTTAAACCATCAATTTCACTGTGCTTTTCCTGCTACTTTTCCTCCCATCAGAGAAAGAAAGCACCTTTTAAAGCGATGGCAGTGAAACGAGTTGTTTAGCAACGTTTATGGAGTCACAGGTTTTATTTTCCGCGCTCTCACGCTCGCACGTAACATATCACATGAGTCAAATGGAAACCTTAAAAATGTGATAAAAAATTAAAAATTCATTGTCATTGTCCTGTAACTTGGAAATATTGTTACCAATGGCTAAGAGATCTTCTTACAGGCGGAAGCATGGTGCAGACAAGCTTAGTGACGTCACAGTAGCAGTACAAAGATGGCCGTCCCACTTGAGACATGCACTAAAGAGGAACGATGTTCTTTCATCCGTTTCTTGAGTAGTGAAGGCGTGAAACCTATTGAAATTCATCGTCGAATGAAGTTGCAGTATGGTGATGCATGTCTGTCACTCCAGCAAATGTACGAATCGACAAGGAAGTCCCGACACTGTGTGAGTTCTGTGACAGATTCTCCTCGACCGGGTCAAGCACACTGAGTAGTGACACAAGAGTCCATTACAGCAGTTGGAGGCATTGTGACGGGAAATCGACGATGACGGAGGATGAAATAGCCGCACGTGTGAACATGAGTCATGGTTCAGCGCACCATATCATCTGTGATGTGCCCCAGTTCAACATAGTGTCTGCAAGGTGGGTGCCAAGCTAGCTCAGTTTAGGACTGAAACAACGACGTGTTGATACCTATCAAGAACTTTTGCATCGTTCTGAACCAGAAGGGGATGGCTTCCTACAGAGGCGTGTTACTGGAGATGAAACCTGGGTTCACTATCATCAGTCAGAAACCAAGAGAGCGAGGAAGGAATGGAGCCATCTCTCCTCACCAAAACTGAAGAAGTTACTCACGCAGCCAACTGCAGGGAAGGTTATGCTGACTCTCTTTTGGGATGAACGACCTGAGTTGACACTCTTTGGCTATGCTGACTCTCTTAGGTTATAGATGTTATAGATTTATAGATGTTATAGATTATAAATTTATAGATGTTATAGATTATAGATGTTATAGATTATAGATATTATGTTTTAGATTATAGATATTATGTTATAGATTATAGATATTATAGATGTTATAGATTATAGATATTATAGATGTAATGGATTATAGATATTATAGATGTTACAGATTATAGATATTATGTTATGGATTTATAGATGTTAAAGATTTCATATAGATGTTATAGATTTCATTTTCATAGATGTTATTAAGGTTATGCTGACTCTCTTTTGGGATGAACGAGGTGTAACTGTGGAGCACTACATGCCCAGGAGGAACACTCTAACAAATGGCACGTATGTAGATCTTTTCAGGAATCACCTTCGGCCTGCCATCAAATCCAAACGACATGGACTTATCAGTACTGGTGTCTTGTTGCAACATGGCAATGCTCGGCCCCATACTGCCCGTGCAACAGTTTCAACCATACAAGACGTGCACAGCGAGAGTCTTCCACATCCTTCGTATTCACCAGACCTTTCCTCAAGTGATTACCACATCTTTGGACCACTCAAAGATACGATGGGAGGAAGGACTTTCAAGTCGAGTGAAAAGGTGCTGCAAATGGTGCATGAGTGGATGTACACGCGACTGAAAGAATTTTTTTCTTCAAGAATCCATGCACTCTGCAAACTGCTGGAGGACTTGTACTGCACGTAATGGAAACTACATCGAAAAATGATATAAGTATGTCCCACTTTCGTTCAATAAATTGTGAGAAAAAAATTAGTTAAAGTGTTCATTTGTCTCTCCCTTGTGTAAAAGCGCAGGGATTCTTCAGCGAACTAATGACATAGTGTCACGTGATTAAGATACCTTTTCAGTGAGCTTGTAGCGTGAGGCCTCATTTGGTCAGGTCTCGAATAGATGACGGCATATTTTGATTAGATTGATAGATTTAAAAAGTAACATGAACTTGTGTACAAGACGTTATCTGGTAAGTAAGCAGAGTGTGGATCCCATGAATGTACAAAAGTGGAAATATGGTGAATTTCTGAAAATCATTATTGACCTTTTCAAACGTTAGTGCAATAAAACCTTTTTTACGAGAGAAATAGGATCGAAATGTATATTACGTATGCAAAGTATGTATTTTTTTAGTGTACTATACACACATGAGCAATTACATTGTGACCACCTACCTAATAAGCTGTAGGACTCTCTTTAGCCTGCAAAACAGCGGCCACTCGGCGAGGCATCGATTCAGTGAGGTGGCGATAGGTATCCTGACGTATCTGGTACCATAATGTCAACAGCAGGTCCTCCAGTTCCTATATATTTCGGGGTGGTGGTAATTTAGCACGAATCCGCTTTTCCAAGTCGAAACACAAGTGTTCGATTGGGTTCATGTCAGGTGAATTTAGAGGCCAGGGCATTAATAGAAACTCACCAGCATGTTCCTTGAACCACCCCTTGACGATTCCGGCAGTGGGGCATGGTGCATCATCCTGTTGGTAATGGCCATCACCAACAGGAAACACAGTTGCCATGAATAGGTTGGTCGGCAATGATGTTCAGATACCTGACAGCTGTCAGGGATTGTGCTATTAGGATAACGGGGCCTAAAGTGTCATCCCGAGAAAACATCGCCCACAGCATAACATCGCCGCCCCCTCACAGGCCTCTTTCCGCCCAAAGTGCACTCAGGTGCCCTAGGCTCCGTTGCCAAACGGCGTATCCGCGCTCGGCCGTCTACGTGATGCACCGGTAATTTTGTTTCGTCAGACCAGGCCGCTTTCTTCCAATCATCCACGGTCCAATCTCGATGATCTCGGGGCCATTTCATGCGTTGCTGGCGATGATGTGCAGTGAGCATGGGGACCCGTCTCGATCTTCGGCTACGCAGGCCTATGCGCAGAATGCTGCGATGAATTGTATGCTGTGACACATTGCCCTGATCACCGCGGTTGTAGCTACGGGTGATTTGTCGCACTGTGGCCCTGCAGTCGCTTTGAACAATGCGCGACAGTCTCCGCTCCCCTCTGGCATTAATGAGCTGCGGACGACCCACTGCTGGACGACGGTTCGTCGTTTGGCAATCTGTGCCCCACTTTTAATACGCACTCGTTATAGCAACACGTGAACAACCCACATGCCACGCCGTTTCCGAGATCGTAGTTCCGAGGCGCCGTGCTATCACAATATGTCCTGTGACGTGCCTTCCCCGCAGGACGTACATGAGATACAGGCAGACAGCGGTGAGAGCACATACCAGTGTAGCATAGTGGATAGCACTCGGAGCTCCGGAGCCGAGAGTTGCATGTTCGAGTCCTGCCCCTGGCATAAAAATGATGGAGAAATTTACTTCGTCATATTGGCGCCCGAAGTTCCAGGATGGGCAAGCTGTTAGGGTTCTCTCAATGGTTTGATGTTCTTTCCACACAGCGAGACAGGAAAAATGAGAATCCCTTCTTCAGTTCTTCGAAAAAATAAATCAGTGTGATGTTACTATCCACACACCAAATTGTCTGGGATTTCTCAAATGCACGTTCTTTATCGGATGACTGCCAACAGCGACACATGCTCCCGGCCGTCTTTTGGGGGGGGATGTGATGTGCCTGCCCACCGCAGGACGCACATGAGATAAAGGCAGATAGCAATGAGTGCACGTGCCAGTGTAGTATAGTGGATAGCACTCGGAGGTCCGGAAACGAGATTTGCAGGTTCGAATTCAGCCTCGGGCATAAAAATGATGAAGAAATTTACTTGGTCATAATCCTTTACCAAACTCCGATAAATCGGCAGCTTTTCTCATTCTGATTCCGAAAACTCTACTGACCGAAAGCCGGTTCTAGGATTGTATATATATTGCTATGTGATGTTCACGTGCGCCACCGTTCAGTCTCCAGGCGTGCTCATTTCTCTAGGCTGTGGCTGGTCATAATGTAATGGATCATCGTTGTATTTTTATGTGAATATCTGTGATATAACTTTTGTTTTGACCCACTCTTTTTACTTGTGATCGCATGATAACGTACAACGAAAAATAATCCGATGGTTTCCATCACATGACATTCTAAATCGCAATTTTAAACCCATAAAATTGTACTTCCCGCATTTAACGATTTTCCGGATTAAATGTTCACAAGAAGAAAAAAATATTTTCCCTCCAAGAATGTTAGATCGCGATTCGATTGTACAAAGAAAAAATAAAACGAACGACAGGAAACCTTGTAACTTTAAGTACGACAGGAGAGAAAATTACGTACGTTCTTAAAGAAATTAGTTTTATGACGAATAAAAATGAGATGAGATAATCCCGGCTAATTCTAATTTGAATGTTCTGACTGACTTGACAAACGTAATCTAATACCTTCATAGATTATGTATTTCACATTTTGAATGCTCCTTCAAATTAGCCGTTATTGACTTCTGGCGTTTACTAAATTCGTCTATTTTTTTCTCATGATGCTCGAAGTAAAGTGAGTTATAGGAAACATTAATTTTAAAGCGTTGTTTTAACAAGGCAAGAAATCCCCATTATCTACTTTTTATTATTCGTTTATGTTCGTTTTTTACATTCACTGCCGGCTGTGTTTGATGTACAGGCTGAAATGATAAGAAATTTCGTGACTGAAATGATTTCGACCGATCGAATGGCAGTTGAAATATTTACCAAATTTATTTTATGCATGATATGAAAATCTCCATTTCTTACACTGTATAACTTGTGCATCTTTACAAACAGGACATTCCCTATCATAAATCTACAGTCGTAACGAAAGGAATGAAAAAAAAAATGTTCTTTCGTTCCAAAGTCAACGCTGAAAATGGCGGCATTATTTTCATTTAATGGGTCCCTACGAGTTAGAAGGAAATAAGTGCAACGTTGCTATGGAGATATTATAATGTGAATAGAACGATATCGATATGATTGAAGCAGCTCCCAAATAAGATTGGAATTTCAAAGCAATCATTAATAAATCCAAATATTTTTCTGAAGTGAGTTTTTTGCAAGAGTTGTCATGGAAACGAAGGAAAGAACAGTTGCTCAAAACTATTGCCACGGCTGGAAATCAATAAAAATCAACATGCATGTTGTGAAGTTTTAAAATATTGATACGCTTCTACTTCTTCAAGATACAGATGACTTCCAATGAAAATTCAATAGATATTTAAAAAAAATTACAAAAGTAGATTATATAGGGTGTTTCAAAGGGGGTATATACAACTTGAAGTTCTAACATATAAAGATTTCAATATGACTGCGTCCAGCAATTCTGCAAACGTCTCGCCTGTAGTCAATTTCTCCACACCCGTCATAGCATATCAAGCGTAACAGCAGCAATGGCGGCAGTAATTTTTGTACGCGGCTCATCGATATTGGTTGGTAGTGGTGGTACATAGACACGATCTTTAACAAAGTACCAAAAGAAAAAATCTAGCGGTGTAAGATCGGGGAAATGAGGTGGACACACAGGCGCACACCTACCAATCTGCCTATCTTGAAAATGTGTGTTTAGGTATAGAACAGCTTATTTCCACAAAATTATTGTGTCACGCGCAGATCGTACGCATACTTGGAGGTTCTTTGCGGTATTGCGTGCGAAAATTCCTCTGAACTTGTGTCGCAGACTTTGTTTCCTCGAACCAAAACACACAACGTGCTCGCTCTGAACCTTTAAAAATCGCCATTTTGCAAGCGTTTGATGTGAAACGCCCTCTCGTGGCTGAATTCGATAATCCAGTGACGTGGAAGAAACTTGCTGCGTTCCACCAAAGAATATCTAACTGAGAAGAAGTTAAGGCTCGGCGAGACGTAACTAGCGCCGCCATATCTTAAGAGTTCAATGAAGTGCACAGAAGCCAATATACAGGCTGATGCCGGAGCAGACTGCGCGTGCGTATTTCTGTTGACATCAATTCTTTGGGTAAAGAACAGTCAACCGTGCTATTCACAGAACGTGATTGTTACCTTCTCGGTGGCATAATCACTTCGCAAATCGGATATGTTAGATTTGTTACACCAATCGGGTTAGTTAAGGCTTTCGTTTGTTCTTGAGTTTTTCAGAAACATTTTCAGTAATGCCAAATACTAGGGAATGTCTGCATTTTGTACGGATCCTTAGGCCTAACTATAATATTTGCTAAAATTTATTTACATAGTAATACTAATGTTATTGCATATTTTTCTCACCAAAATAAGGGATGGGCGAGATATCAGAAAACAGCAAAAAAAAAAAAAAAAAAAAAAAAAATCTGCTCTAAGCAAATAGTTATCAGATCGAAGGAAACCATCGTGGATCAAAGAAAAGCTTCACTGCCGTAGTCCTCTTAACGTGTTTTGCTCCTAAATGTTAACTTTCCCGCAGAGCATATTACCTCTTAAGATGTGGTGGCGCTGTTGTCGCCTGTTTTAAGTTATCTCTATGAGAGTTGGCGTTCTTCAAGCTTTATGTTATTTGGTTCCACTACATTATGCGACTGACTCAGCTTCTGTATGTGTTCCGAGTTATTCTCCGTACCACTGCAAAGCTATATACCCCCTTTGGAAACACCCTGTATTTAACAAGAAGGATGCAAACACATTCTCGTCCGAATGAGCACGCTTTTTAACCGACTGGAACGAATATACTCATGTTTGGAAAAATGGTCTGAAATCAGCTCTAACGAATATATTCATTGTCTAAGAACGAGGCCGAATGCGGCTCTCACGAGTGAACCTGCGCATCAGAAATGATTGTTTTCTTCTTTGCTTTGCTATTCAAAATGGTCATATAAAGGGACGATTGATACTAATCCTTTCTGACTTCGTATGTCTACGTTAGGAGCGACACCTGACATGCCTTGGGACACGGAAAAGATATTAAAGGATTAGATAGGAGTATTTATCTCTAGTGATACGTTTATGGCCAGTACCACTGATGTGAGGGGCTTTTCTTGTAACCGGCCGTTATGTGTACACGTGGGGAGTGCAGAAAATATGTGCACCGTTTGGTTTAGGTACATCGATGGCTTAAAGGGTTAATACATTTTTTTAACCTAATGGCTAAACTAATTTCAATGTACTTTTTTATTTTAAACTGGACAGTCAATAGTTTTAGATTATATAAACAAATACTTCTCTGTGTAGCGAAGAGATTTTGCCCAGAATTTTTCAAACAAGAAGGTCGTATACACGGCAAATACACTGGCGGAAAGTGAAAAAAGAACACCAAGAAGGAATTGGCGGACGATTCTGAAATTTACATATGTTAATGGGGTCGAATTGACGTAGGTGTGATGTTAATTTCGGGACCAACCGGTGAGCGCTTACGCCACAGCACGGCATAATATGCAAATTAACGTCGGTGGTATTTAAGGAGTACGTCGAAGTGAATGTAATCAGTCGTCGGCGTACGGACACTTGCAAAAACCCTGAAGAAGCTGCAATGCCTGGACATGGAAGACGTGTACGATTTCAGCAGTTATCGGACTTTGAGCGAGGTCATCTAGTCGGACTCCGCGAGGCCGGGTGGTCGTATCGTCGTATTGTGGAGCGAATTGGACGGGAAGTATCGGTGGTGGTACGATGGTGGCGTAGATGGTCCGAGGAACGTTCCCACACGAGAAGACGTGGAACCGGGAGTCACAGACGGACTCATGAGAGGACCGATCGACGCATAAGAAGAGCGGCGTTGTCAAGCAGAACATCCACTGCGACGCAAATCCGAGCTGCCGTTGCACTCTGAGGTGACTGTGCGAACAATTCGCAACCGTCTACTGGATGCATGACTACGTGCAGGTGTGCCTCTGGCATGTGTACCTCTGACTCCAGCCCACCGTCAGGAACGGCTGCAGTGGTGTCGCCAACGTCTGCACTGGAGAACGCAATGGCGATCTGTCGTGTTCAGCGATGAAAGAAGATTCTGCTTGGGAACCTCCGATGGCCGTACGTGTGTTCGCAGACACACAGGGGAGCGTATTCGCCCTTCTTGCGTCCGCCAGCGACACACAGGGCCTACACCTGGTCTCCTGATGTGGGGAGCGATCAGCTATCACTCCCGTACACAACTAGTGTTTGTACCGGGTACGTTAAACAGCACCTCCTACATCAACAACATCATTCAGCCCGTTGTTGTACCATTTGTAAGGTCGGTCCATCGTGGTGTTTTACAGCAAGATTACGCACGCCCACACACGGCACGTGCAACGCAATATGCACTTCAGGCTGTACGACAACTTCCATGGCCTGCACGTTCACCGGATTTGTCCCCCATTGAGCACGTGTGGGATTTTATATGACAACGACTTTTCCGGTCTCCACGGCCAGCCACGAGCATCCTCGATTTACGCGTCAAGGTTGAGGATGCTTGGAACTCAATACCCCAAACTTACATCCAACATCTGTACGACAGACTCCATGCCAGAATTGCACAGTGTGACGCAGTTCATGGCGGTTCAACCTCGTACTAACCATGTTACATGGAAATGTTATTTTTCAGTTTACCAGCAAATACAGCTGTATTTTGCCATAATGTTTTGATCACGTTATCCTCTGTATTTCGTTATTATGCTGTATAAATTTCGTTGGTATCAGACGTCTCCTTCTTGGTGTTCTGTTTTCACTCTCCGCCAGTGTATATCTTTCCCAGAAAGGCTTATATCTTTCCTAGAAAGTCAGATAAACATACATGTATGTAGGCAATCTCCAAAAGAAATTTTCTAATCCGACCAACGGACGTTGAAATACCATCAAGTTAAAAGTCTAAACTTCCCAATTTAGTGACAAAAACGCACGAAAAATTGATGTTATTAGGACACGCGCCATCCTCACTCACGTTCACAAATATGACGTTGAGGTGGCTTTATAAACCATTGATTGCGAAGAATTCAGACGTGAATGAAACGTAGATAGCTGAAATACAGAGCATGTGCACACATTTTCAGAACGATTTTTCAGCAATATACATTTATATAATTAATGTTTAATATAAAATTATTTTTTTCTTAAATGTTTTATCTGATAGCCGTTTCTCTCGTCTATGAACCAACACTAGATTTCTAAGGTAACAGGGAATTTCTTGAAATTGGTAGTGGTATTTTATTCCACTCCTCTTCTATTGCTTTCCATAGTCCGATTATTGTTTTAGGTCTGCATTTAGAAAGCGCTCTTTTTAGCAGTCCGAAGGCACACTTGTTCATTGGTGACACATCAGGGGACTTTGAAGGAATATGAGCAAAAAGGTATAGACTTCATACCAGTCTTTTTATCAATCCGAAGGCACAATAGTCCATTGGTGACACATCAGAGGATTTTGAAGGAATATGAGCAAAAGGAATAGACTTGATACCAGCCTTTTTTACCAGTCTTTTTATCTGTCCGAAGACACAATTATCCATTGGTGACTCATCAGGGGCTTTGAAGGAATATGAGCAAAAGGCATAGACTTGATACCGTCTCTCTTTTTTATTTGATTGGAGGTTTAACGACCGCCGTGAGCAACTCAATGTGCTATAAGCAATGTGCTATACTCAATGTGCTATAATCGCCCGTCCCTAATTTAGGGCCACTGGTTCCAGGGAAGGAGAGAGAGCCAGTGCCATCAGACAAACACAACATCCATGCCTCGCCGGGATTCGAACCCGGATCCCTTTCGGACGAATGATCAGAAGCCATCGCTTAGACCACTACGCCACCGGGGCGGCTCCCTTTTTTAGGTCTGAGCGGTCTTTTCAGCAGTCCGAAGTCAAAATAGTCCATTGGTGACACATCACGGGACTTTGAAAGAATATGACCAAAAGGTATAAACTTGATACTAGTCTTTTTAGCAGTCCGATGGCACAATAGTCCATTGGTGACACAGCAAGGGACTTTGAAGGAATATAAGCAAAAGATATAGACTTGATACCAGTCTTTTTAGCAGTCTGAAGACACAATAGTCCATTGGTGACGCATCAGCGGACTTTGAAGGAATATGAGCAAAAGGCACAAAATTGGGAACCGTCTCTTTTTTCATTTTTTCAAGAAATAGAGTGCTAGATTTGGATATATGACTGGTAGCCTTATCCTGAAAGGAATAGTATTTTCTCTTTAAATATATTAGTTAAAAACATTATTTTGATAATATGTAGAATTGATTTCAACATTCTTCTCAACTTTTTTTAACTTTAATTTCTCATTGTACGAGAAAACAGCAATAATCATGAATCCTTTACTAAGGCTTTCTTTGGATTCTTAAAACTAAGATTGTAAGTTTTTTATTGCACATTTGCGATAGAAAATCGACCTTTTTTGTTACAGTCGTTTAGGTAGACCTGTACTGTACTTTTCCATCTAAGAGATTTTCATAAAGAAGTCTACACCGTGTTCTGTCCTCAGCCACGTGCCTAGGCAGAAGGCGGTAAACATTTTGTTTTTTCAGATTCAAATCTGTGTTTATTACCCTGTTCACAATTGTACAGAGATTTTTAACGCCTTAGGGACTGCTATTTGGTTCGGTGCATTTTCTTTTTAAGACCCTGTGACGTGCCTGCCCAGCAGGACGCACACGACATAAAGGTAGATAGCAGTGATACGAACGTCGGCGTAGCTCAATTGGTAGAGCGACTTATTCCGGAATGAGAGGACCCGGGTTAGAGCCCCGGCGTGGACAAAAATGACGGAGAAATTTACTTCGTTATAATGGCGCCCGAACTTTCCGGATGACCCGGCCGTTCAAGATCTCGCAATGGTGTGATGTTATTTCCACACCGCGAGATACGAAAAATAAGAGAATCCTTTCTCCAGCGCTTCGAAAAATAAATGTGTGTGACGTTGCATTCCACGTACGAGATTGACTGGGAGTTCTCAAGTACATGCTTCAGCGGATGGCTGCCTACGACGATTCATGGTCACGGCTGACCCGTGGGCCATGCCCCTGGCCCTCTTCCGGGGGGGGGGGAGTGTGACGTGCCTGCCCAGCAGGACGCACACGGCATAAAGGCAGATAGCAGCGATAACGAACGTCACCGTAGCTCAATTGGTAGAGCGACTTATTCCGGAATCAGGGGACCGGGTTCGAGCCCTGGCGTGGACAAAAATGACGGAGAAATCTACTTCGTTATAGACCATGGCCTTACTTTCGAAAAAGTCGTAAAAGTACGTACCTTTGTTTGGTGTTCTTTTTCCTGTTGAAAGCAATGCTTGACGATTTTCCCTCCATCGTTAATCATGTTGCTTATTTTACATTTAGAAATGCTTATTCCATGATATTCACAGCGTTTTTTAATCACAAAACACGAATATTTCGCTTTGTAAAGAGCAAAAACATAACCTATCGCCATCTCGTTTGCGTGCGCCATTTTTTTAGCAGACAATATTTAAGTGCTGCAGGCGTTTCTTTCATGTTCATCTAACACGTTGTTGCCAGTTTCAATTCTTTGAACTTCTTTTTATTTTCTGCAATTTCTTATCAAAAACGTTCTAAAAATGTGTGAACATCTGTATTGGAAAGACTGATATAAGAGACTTTAAAAGAGGCACGGTAATGTGTGCTAGGTGGGCAGGTGCAAGCACCTCAGAAACGGCAAACTTTCTGGCTATACAAGAACAACTGTGCCGCCCCGGTGGCGCAGTGGTCTAAGGCGCTGGCCTATGATCATTCGTCCGTAAGGGGTCCGGGTTCGAATCCCGGTCAGGCATGGATGTTGTGTTTGTCTTACGGCACTGGCTCTCTCCCTTCCCTGGAACCAGTGACCCTAAATTAGGGACGGGCGATTGCTTATAGCCCATTGAGTTGCTCACGGTGGTCGTTAAACCTCCAATAAAAAAAAAAAAAAAAAAAAAACAAGAACAACTGTATCGAGAGTATACAGTGAGCGGTTAACAAACAATAAAACAAGAGACCAGCGGTACTTTTGTTGGAAGAGACGACTGATCGGTGCTCGAGGACAACGGCGACTGAGAAGGATTGTGCGAGGTAACAAATTAGCTCCACTAAGTAACAGCACAGTACAACAGCGGTATATAGAGGAAAATTTGTATCTTTTTTTTTTTTTTTTTCCATTGAAGGTTTAACGACCACCGTGAGCAACTCAATGGGCTATAATCAGTCGCCCGTCCCTAATTTAGGGCTACTGGTTCCAGGGAAAGGAGAGAGCCAGTGCCGTAAGACAAACACAACATCCATGCCTCACCGGGATTCGAACCTGGACCCCTTACGGACGTATGATCAGAAGCCATCGCTTAGACCACTGCGCAACCGGGGCGGCAAGGAAAATTTCAGCGCACACAGCTAACACTACTATGACTGAAAGCCTAACAACTTGTTTATGACGTCATCTTAGGTGAACCACATTTTCGTTTCCCATGTTTATTTATCGACGAGAGAATAGGCCGACCTTAAACAGACGGAAAAGCACATGTTTACGTATGGTCGTTGCTTACGGTGTTTCGCCTTACCAAACTAAGTGGGTTAGCTGTAAGGACATGCACAGTCATATCAGAATATTACGAAACACCTACCTAATAATGAGAATAACCCCACTTGGCCCAGATGGCAGCTGCGAGACGACGTGGTATGGACGCAATGAGGCCCTGGAAGGTTTTCCGAAAAACACGTACCCATTCGGACTGCAGTGCAGCACGGAGGTCACGAAGATGACGTGGTTGTGGGACGGCACGTCGAACCTGTCGATCCCAATAGTCTCTATGGATTGAGGTCGGGCAATTTCGCCGGACAAGGGATAACGGAAACATCGCTGTCGTGTTCCTGGAGCCAGTCGCGTACCCCTTATTGACGTGACACGGCGCATTGTCTTGCTGTTAAATACCATCACCACCAATGTAAACGTCCAACACGAAGGGATGCATGTGGTCAGCGAGGATGGAAAGGTAGCTATATCGTTCAGGTACCCATCCAGTGGTACCAGTGGTCCCAGGTCATGCCAGGAAAACATACCCCAAACATGCACACTGCCACCGCCAGCCTGTACTTGATCGACAAGCGCGTCTGGGTGTTGGTTCTCGTGCGTCTGACGCCGTATCCTCCACCGTCCCTCACTTCTGTGGAGTAGAAACTTCGATTCGTCGGAGAAGGTAACCTTTTTTCACTCTTCCATTGTCCAACGACGGTAGTCCCATGCAAACTGCAGGCATCGTTGCTGATGGACGTGGGTTATCACGAGCGACTTGATGCATCGTCGACTCCAAAGACCCATGCGTAACAGGTTTCGCTCTACTGTTATCAGGGACACGTACCTGTGTGCCCCAGCGTTCATTTGCGCGTCGATTGCTCTTTACCAGTTAACGGGGGCGACGTTCTCCTCTGAGGTCTTTGGTCTTTGGGGCTCCACAGTTATTACGTCGGGAGGTACTCGGTGTGCCAGCGGTCCATTCTTGGTACACTCTTACTACAGCACCTAGCGAACAGCCCACAAAGTCTACTGTTTCTGAGATGATTCCACCCTTGGGGCGGTAGCCGATGATCATTCTTTTTTGAACGTCCGTCAAATCACTACCTCTGCCCATTGTGCTCACGTAACGCACTACGGCTCATCTGTCCTGGCCGGCGGCTTATATCTCCGTGTGGTCGACCTTGTCAGGTGCACTCTGTGACGCGCATAGGCGGGTACACTGTGATACTGGGGGTGTTCATATTATTTTGAAACAACCGTGTAATTGCCTTGCCTAGTGACGTAACTCAGCGCCATCTATAGTTGTGCTGTATCACAAATACAGTCAGTTTTGCTAAGAATAACCACTGCATTTGAACATCTGCTATTCTGCCTGTTCGAACTTCACCAGAAACCCCGTATTCTCTTCGGCTGACGAAGATTGGAAGCAAAGATGCGGTCCACTGATAATGATGTAATGAATGAGTTGTTAGGATTTTAGTTAAAGGGGCTTTGACACGGGTATCGTTCACTTGATCAAAAGGTCACTTGACCGAAAATCACTTGATCGAAAGGTACATTTCACCAAAAGGTCACTTGACCGAAAAGTTCATTTCACCGAAGGGTCACTTCACCTAAATCTTCATTTCATCGAAAGGACATTTTGATCGAAAAGTTCATTTCATCGAAAAGACATTTGATCAAAAACTTCATTTCATCGAAAGGACATTTGATCGAAAAGTTCATTTCACCGAAGAAAGGTTTTACCTAAAAGTTCATTATATCGAAAGATCATTTCACCGAATGGTCAGTTTATCGAAAACTTGGAATTTTGTTGTTAGAGATGTGTTGCATTGTGGTGCGGGTTTTTGAAAAACTGGCCACCTAAACATTATCGGATTGTATAAAAAATACACTTTTAATTTCTATGAAATACCTCCCCATGAGTAGGTTTTTCGAAATATAACATTAATTATAAGGCCTAGATGTGTGCCTTTTTGTCAAATTTTAATAATCCGAGCTCATATTCATAAGGGTTTACATAGCAAATCAAGTAAATAATGTTCCACTTTTACTCAATTACAAAACATTAATTTTTTGACCGTATGCCTAGATACAGGCCATTTTAACAGAATTTAACCCTACTCATATTCATAAACATTACATAAAATGCAAAGTAACTTTTTATGTAAACCTTATGAACATGAGCGAGCACGGGTAAAATTTGCTAAAAGGCCTAAGCCGAGATTTAGGGCCATAAAATTGATTCTTTTTACCTGAAAAAATATGCAACATTATTAACTTGACTTTTTCTGTAAACCATATGAACATGAGTTCGTACGATTAAAATTGGGTAAAAAGGCGTAAGCCAAGGCTTAGAGATCTAAAATTGATTCTTTTTGCCTGAAAAAATGTGCAACATTATTAATTTTACTTTTTATACAAATCTTATGAACATGAAAACTGAATATGACTTTTATGTAAACCTTATGAAAATGATTAAAATTTGCTAAAAAGGCCTAAGCCGAGGCCTATTGTCTTAAATAAAAAAGATTTGCCTTAAAACTAAATCTTTGTGTTCTTTGTGACACGGAAAAATCAAAAGTGCAATTTGAGTATAATCCCTAACGTTTCTGTGGTCTGTCCGCCGAACTTGCACCATGCTTCAACAGATCTTGTAATGGAATCCAAAGTTTTCGATAAACTGACATTTGGGTGAAATGACCTTTCGATGAAATGAACTTTTATATAAAGAGACCTTCGGTGAAATGAACTTTTCGATCAAGTGACCCTGAGGTGAAATGTACTTTGCGATAAAGTGACCCTTAGGTGAAATGAACTTTTCGATCAAGTGATCTTTCGGTGAAAGACTCTTTTCGGTGAAATAATTTTCGGTGAAGTGACCCTTCGGTGAAGTAAACGTCAGGCAAATGAACCAAACCCCTTTGACACAGCCGCCTCACATCGGCACGAATGAGTCATAATAGCAGACGTCCTCTTCGTGTACCACTCGTCTCTGCTAAACACCGACAAATTTATCTGCAGTAGAGAAAGGACCACAAAAAATGAACCTCTTAGGACTGGGAAAAGGTCGCCTGGTCCGATGAATCACGTTTTTAGTTAGTACACTAGTATGGACGGTCCAGAATACGACGCCAACAGCACGAATTCATAGATTCAATTCCAACTCTCTACTGTTAATTGTACAAACTAGTAGCTGCAGTGTTATAGTCCGGGGTTTGCTTTCATGGCAGACACTTTAATACCTCCGGAACAGAATCTGGATGCCACGAAGTATCTTAACGTTACTGAGGACTAAGCACACCCGTATATGTGAATAGTGTTTCGTGATGGAGAGGGCTACTTCTAGGAGAGTAATGCGACATGGCACAAGGCTTGTGTTATCACACAGTTGTTTCAGGAGCATAAGACTGACATCAAAGTGCTAAAATGTCCCCCACAATCCCCAGTACTTAACCCAATTGAGCCCCTGTGGAATGAAATTGAGAGAGCTATTTGTAACAAAAATCCTTCTCAATTAATGGACGCAATGACATCCCCTTGGCTGGGTGTAGAACCATATCAGACTTCCATGCCACATCGAATCAAGGCTGATTAGAAGGCCAAATGCGGCCCAGAACGTCATTAATTTACTACTTCAGTGTAGTGACAAACATTAACAAGTTAATAAAATCATGCAATGCATTGATTATGATACGCTTTCCAACATACCAGAAATCATTACACAAGTTATTACTCAAGTTATGAGGATAATGGCTGTGGAATAAATCTCGCTCCTGTGCCCTGACCTTAGACTGCATTTCGATTATATTCAACAGAACTGGTTTAGTATACCTCCGGAATAACATACTAAAGTTTTGTCGCAATGGAAGCATTTTTAGTCAAGTTATGGGGATAATGGCTGTGGAATAAATCTTGCTCCTGTGCCCTGACCTTTGACCCTATTTCGATGATATTCAACAGGAACGGTTCAGTATACCTCCGGAACAACATGGTAAGGTTTGTTCCCAATCGAAACATTTTTACATAAGTTATGACGCATAAGGGCAATGAATGGATCCCATTCCTATGTCCTGATCTTTGACCCCATTTTGCGCATTTTCAATAGGGTTTGTCCCCAGGTGATTCCGTACCACATACTAAAATTTCATCGAAATGGAACCATTTTTACGCGAGTTATCGTTCGGACGGACGGACAGACAGACAGACAAAGTTGGAGCACATACGCTTCTTCAACCTACGGTTGGAAAGCGTAAAAAATGAGTCTGAATGAATGCGTCCCCGTAAATGAATACAACCTATCAAAAACGGTTTCGAATTCGAGTTATTAAAGTGTAGAGATAGTTCTTTTGCGTAGAAATGACAACGTGAAATTATGTGCATGTTTGTACAGTAGATGCTAAAAGTTTGAGAGGTTTTTAACTTCAAGACAGTTGTTAATTAAAATTCTTTTGGGCTAGGAATCTGCTAATTTGATCAAAAGACTGGTTCATTATACCCGAAAATCCCGCTGCGTCCTTGGTGATGGAGTACACTTTATCTTACTGCCATTTATATAAAAACTTCTGTATGTAAAATTGTTTATTTTTGTACGATTCAGACAGAAGTTTCCCATTCCCTTATGCAATAACGAAAATATGTAGGCAAATGCTGACGGGTATTTATGTCACAGAACGGGAGACACCTTTCCAGGAAAATGGGAAAATACCCGGGGGAGAAAGAGTGCGCCCGGTGGCCGAGTGATTAGCGGCACTTCATTCACCCCACCCCCTCCACCGTGGAACCAGTGGGTGAGTGCTTATAGCTCTTTTAGAGTTGCTCATGGTGATCGGTAAACCTCGCAACAAAAAACAAACAAAAAAGAAAAGGCAGTTGGGGAAAATACACACATCGTCAAAAAAAAATACTTGCACCCAGAAGGAAGCAACCAACAGAAATGAAACTTGATGGGTAGGTTTGACATCGTGAGACATACAAATGATTCAAGTATCACGCTCGGCCGTGCATGTGACGCAAGCAAGGAGGGGTCGTAGGCTGTGCCTGCCCGGCTATACGAGGCCGTCCCGTTGCGCGTGCTTGCCATTCTGACTCGTGCTGTTGTTTTGGTTACATCCTTTACAAGTGAAGTATGTCTCGTAGAAAAGTTCGGAAGTAATTCGAGCAGTTGGAGGAGTTTGAGGGGGGGGGGGTGTCTTCGGGCTCCGGGAAGCGGGATGGTCTCATTGCAGCATTGCGCGCCATACCGGTCGTGCGCATATCACCATAGCACGCTGTTGGCGGCAGTGGATAGAATAAGGGCTCGAAGCAGCGACAGGAGAGGTCAGGGAGACCTAGACGAACCACGGAGAGAGAGAGAGAGAGAGAGAGAGAGAGAGGACCGACGGGTTGTCCGACATGCGCGGAGTGATCCGACAACCAAGATTGCGGTTATTCAGCAAGCAGTGGTGCTCCCATGCATCGTCCGATTAGTGCCAGCACCATTGGCGGAGGGCTGCACGACGTAGGACTACATGCACGCAGGCCGTTACGACGACTGCCCTTAACACCATTGCATCGTCGCCAAAGAGTGCAATGATGTCATGCCAGACTGTCAAGGAGCCACTCAGAATGGTAGCTGGTGATTTTCAGTGATGAGTCCCGCTTTTGTCTTGGAGGAGATGACCAACGAATCCGGGTGTGGAAGCACCATGGTCAGCGCCAAGATGAACGGTTTGTCGTCTAGCGCCACACGTCCAGAAGGCCTGGTGTCATGGTGTGGGGTGCAATTGCATACGATGCCAGATCACATTTGGTGTTCATTACAGGCACTTTGACAGCTCAACGTTACGTTAATTAGGTGCTGTAACCAGTGGCTTTACCTTTTCTGAACACTTACACCGGTGCGATTTTCCAACAGAACAACGCTCGTCCGCATACTGTTGCTGTCACAAGAGTTTGCCTTCAAGGCACTAAAACTCTGCCATGGCCAGCCGCATCACCAGACCTATCGCCGATTGAAAATGTGTGGGAAGCTACAGGACGCGCTATCCGCCACTCCATCTCTACCGCACAATCTGGAGGAACTGCGTGAGATTATTCAAGCTGCATAGGATGGCTTATCGCAGGACACCATTAGGTACCAGTACAACTCCATGCCGAGACGTCTGGCATACTGTGTGAGCAAACATGGCTGCCGTAAGCCATATTGAGAGACACTACTTATTGGCGTGCAGCTCAATAAATACTGCCCATATCAGTCTGAATGTTTAATCATTTATTGTTCCTGGTAAGCTTTACCTTCTTTCTGAATAGCATTGCAATCCGGTACGACCTTCTGGGTGCCACTATTTATTTTTGACGATGAGTGTATATTTATCTTATAGTTACCTACAGAAAAAAATCTGTAAGAATTTCTTTTTGTTCAGCTTACTTCTGTACTATCTAAGAACATTTTTTTTAAATTTGATCTTATGAGAACAAAAATATCGGGAAAATGTAAATATTTGTGCTATCTTACCGGAAAAAACTTCTTCCCAGGAAAATCCCAAAACTATTTGCTTAAAAAATCTAGCTCCATATCTTTACCTGCTGCATATAATTTTTCATTTCGTTCTTGTTACACATTTCATAAAAGTTTTTGAGTCATTTTCTGTCATTTTATGTGGATGTTTTAAATCCGTTTTCATTGCTTCTTGCGTGAATGGTTTTAACCCTTTTCATTACTTATGAGCGAAAATTTTCTATCCTGTTTTCGTTTCTTTTGGTATGAATGCTTTTCACTTCGTCCTGTTTTCTCACTGAGAAAAAAACAGTTTTTGAATAGCCATTTCATGATGAATTTTGTATCACCTTTTTTAATGAGAGACAGAGACCGAGAAAAAGCTTGATTCCTTTGACCAAAAATGCTTCCAGAACATAAGACAAATATCTTAACTAATCATTCTAAAGATGAGTAAAGAGTCTGAAATTCAAAATCGTTCTAAAAAAATAAGTAAATAGTCTGAAATTCAAAACATTGAGTTATTAAAAATAAGATATCCAAAGCAGTGCCTTAATGCCAAGTATATTCTGCATAAATAAGAGAAGATCATTGTTGACATCCTTTTTTGAATCTGAAGGTTTTACTAAACTGGGATATTTAATAAGTTCTTGTTTCTATTAGATGAATAGGCAACTGTAATACTTCAGTGCGTGCCATACCAGAGATTTAAAAATCCCGATTTTATAATCATCCCATCTTATTCTGCTCTTGCAGTAGGTAAAAAAATTAGGGCATTGGAGTAAAAATGGTTGCAGTTCTGATTCTGAAAAAGATATCATCTCGTGCGAATCGAACGAAATTTTCACGCCTGGATCGTCAACTATTCCAATTCTTTTTATCACACGGTTGAGAGAGAAATCATTACCGATGCCAGATTCATTGAAAGGAAAAACTGGGAAAAAATCGTTTAAAGGCAGTGAAGTGAGACTGTATCGAAAAGAAGCATTTCCAAGTTCTTGTGGAACATCACGCCGCACGTTATTAAAAAAGTAAGGAAGAAGAGAAAGAAGAAGATATCAATCTTCTTAAAGTCTGATTGATAAAACCTTGGGCATAGGTAAAAGGGAAGCAATAGGAATAGATCGATGTTTTTCTTTTCTATGCATGCAGATTCCTTAGGCACACTTCCCTACTCATACATAAGATAAGTCTCTTTGAAATTTATTAATTTTTGTTTACTGGTAAAACGTATGTGCAACTGATATCCATCCCTAGATTCACACAAGGCAATGTTTTTCACGCTAAGGGATGATTTGCAGTGATGGTTAACACGCTATATATGGTTCTGTAAAATGTATAGTGTTATGTAGAAAAATGAAGTCACTAACACCGAAATTACGATTTAATTTTAATGATGTTTTGCTCAACGGATTTCCATTGTCTTTTGTCTGCTACTGCAGCCGCGAGTTTTAGGCTTGGCTTCCAACTCCCCCCACCCCTTTCTTTTAGAATGTCTTTGTAAAAAAAATCGTACTTATGTTATCAGTTTGTCCGTATCTCTGCAACTATTAGTCTGATTTGAAAAATCTTTTTTGCATTGGGAAGCTTGAAATATGCGAATGATGATCCTTCATTTCGTTTTTTTTAACGATGAACAATTTCGGCGCTAAAGGGCGTAAAGGCACATGATATCGAATTCAAAATATATTTTTATTCCACATATTTGTTTCTAAACGTCCGATTCAAAACATTCTTTTACCTTTCGAGTCCAGTTATGTCAAAAAGTATTTTAGGTATAGTCACTTTTTAGCACGTCTTTTGTAAAAAAGATCGTGCTTATGTTATCGGTTTGTCCGTCCATCTGTCTGTACCCACGATATCTCTGCAACTATTAGACCGATTTAAAAAAATTCTTTTGCATTGGTAAGATTGAAATATACGAATAATGATCCTTTATTTCGTTTTTTTTACGATGTACAATTTCGCCCCTAGAGTGCTAAATGCAGATGATGTAGAATTCAAAAATACGTTTTAATCCACATATTTGCTTCTAAACATCCGATTGAAAAAAATCTTTTCTCTTTCGATTCCATTTATGTAGAAGAGTATTTTAGATATCGTTACTTTTTCAAATTACGCATAGATTTTCCACTAGGGGGCGTAAAAGTAAATTACATTTTTCCCGATAACTCTTCTTCTAAAACTCCAATTCGAAATTTTTTTCTTCAGCGGATACACCTCCTGATGGAAATTGTTTTGCATATAATTTCAAATGTTTGATAAAGAATACTTTGGCCATCAGGGGGCGTAAGTGTTAATTTTTGCTTCTGATATATTTACCATAAAATCTGAGCTTCTAAGATATCGATTCAAAAAATTCTTTCGTGGACTGATGCCACTCACATCGATAAACCTTTTCGAACTATTTTCTTCTTAAAATATTCCACAGTTTCTCCGCTAGGGGGCGTAGATGTATATCATATTTTCGTCAATATCTCGACGTCTAGAAGTCCGATTTGACAAAATTTCTTCTTTGTTGGATAGTGTTTTCATTGTGACATGTTTTTCATATAATTTCAAAATTTTCAAGTAATTTATAGACTTTCCGCTACGGGGCGTAGAGGTAAATTGCGTTTCCCCCTAAATCTCTTCTTCTAAATCTCCGATTTGAAAAAAAATTCTCTTGTATGACCACGCATCGTCGATCTTCATTGGAGCAAGGTACGTCAGAGCAACTGTTAGAGGGGAGGGGGGGGTTCCGCGTCACCAGGCAACAACTGTCGGGTATGGCCGAGAAGGATAGAAAAGCAACATTTTAAGCAAAATTTTTAACACGCTTGTATAGGGCATGCCTAGATACTCCACTTGAACTGCTGGAACCAGCTGCATTATCTAATGATTTCTTAACGACAGTAATGGTAACGTCTTCAGCCTCTTGTGTACAAATCGGTTTGTGTTTTGTCTCTGATCTTATTCCTAAGCATTCGGTTCCCCCAAGCGATCAACCATTTTTTTCAGGGCAAATGGCATCGGTGAAAATTCCAAAGCAAAGAAGAAACTTTTCCGTCGTTTTGATAGTAAGTCAAGTTTTCACAACAGATGCGACTTTAGATCTTTAGGGGCCCTAGTCACTGAAAGTTTCACCCCCCCCCCTTCCCCTTCTTATCGCCTCAAAAATTTTCATCCGTTGGATTAACAAAAAAAGTAAAGTCAAGAGAAAGGTTTTTACGCTTTTTAAAATGCCATTCTATCTTCCTAGTGTTAGAAAGTTTTATAAGAAGCAATGCTGGTGTAATCATTTTGTCTGTCCGTGCACATTGAACTTTTTCTTTTAAAAATATCTTTTTTTAATCTTTTAAGAGTTTAAAAAATATTTTTGCGGCTAATAGGAAATCAAATTGCATTAAATTTAACACTTTAAATATCCTATATACTTTATGAATTTACCGCTAAATGCTGCCAAAGTCTAAAATTCAAAAAATTAAACTTCTGTTGTAAATAAACTATTAAACTTAGAGGAAAAAAATTATTTTTGTGCCTCTCAGAGTAGACTTAATTGTTCCTTCTCAAATATTTAAATTTTCCAAATAGTTCGCTAATTTCCTAATAGAGGCGCTAAGTCCAAAGAATTTGGTTTTCACAGATTTTTTGAAACAGTATACGCCCCCTGGTGTAGAAATCATGCATTATTACAAGAAGAAAATGTTCCCAAAAAGTTTGTCGACATGAGTAGTATCGGTCAACAAATGACTTTTTTTGAATCGAGATTTTAGAAGTTCATATTTTGCTGCAAATACATCAGAAGGGGAAATTAAGACTTACGCCACCTGGTGACCAAACCATTTTTTACCAAAATTAGAAATTATGTGCAAAGGATTTTCCATCAGGAGCTGTTGTATCCGGTGCAGAAATAATTTTTCAAATCGGAGATTTAGAAGCAGAGATATAGGGGAAAACGCAATTTACCCCTACGCCCCTAGCGGAAAGTCTATGAAATGCTTGAAAATTTTGAAATCATATGAGACACATGTCACACCGAAAACACTATCCAACAAAGAAGGCATTTTTCAAACAGAAATAAGATATACATCTACGCCCCCTGGCGGAGAAACTATGGAATATTTTAAGAAGAAAATATTCCGAAAAAGTTTATCGGTGTGAGTGACATCAGTCCACGAAAGAATTTTTTCAATCGCTATTGTAGAACATAAATTTTGAGGTTACTCACCTCTATTCCCTAAATCATTTAGGAGGTTTTCGCCTCTACACATTTCCAACAAGTATTTTTCTTATTTACATCGTGGTTCGAGGCCGCAAAAAAAAAAAAAAAAATCATTTTCAACTCACACAACCATCACTCCCCCTCCCTCTTTTCCCTATGACCAAATTCAGATTCAAAATAATCCACCACAAATATACACAATTGAACTCCCTAAAACACTTTAATCTAATTAAAACATTATTCAATAAAAACCTATTTACACATTTCCTAAAACGTCAAAGTTAAAAGCAGTAGCCCAAAATTATTTACAATTGCACACTGCTTTGGGCTACTGCTTTTAACTTTGACGTTTTAGGAAATGTGTAAATAGGTTTTTAGTGATTGATGTTTTAATTAGATAAAAGAGTTTTAGGGAGTTCAATTGTGTATATTTGTGGTGGATTATTTTGAATCTGAATTTGGTCATAGGGAAAAGAGGGAGGGGGAGTGATGGTTGTGTGAGTTGAAAATGATTTTTTTTTTTTTTTGTTGAGGCCTCGAACCATGATGTAAATAAGAAAAATACGTGTTGGAAATGTGTAGAGGCGAAAACCTCCTAAATGATTTAGGGAATAAAGGTGAGTAACCTCAAAATTTATATTGTCTAAATAGCACGTGAATAATTAAGCAGCTTGGTGACATTTGCAATGCTGTATGAATATATGCTATTGTAGAAGCTCAGATTTTATGGCCAATACATCAGAAGCAAAAATTAACACTTACGCCCCCTGGTGGCCATAGTATTCTTTACTAAAAATTAGAAATTATATGCAAAAGATTTTCCATCAGGAGGTGTATCCGCTGAAGAAAACATTTTTCAAATCAAAGTTTTGGAAGAAGAGTTGTCGGGAATTTTGTTTTTCTTTTACGATCGCTAGCGGAAAATCTGTGCGTAATTTGGAAAAGTAAGTATATCTAAAATACTCTTCGACATAAATGGAATCGAAAAATAAAAGAATTTTTTCAATCGGATGTTTAGAAGCAAATATGTGGAACAAAAAACGTATTTTTGAATTCGACATCATCTGCATTTACGCCCTCTACCGACGAAATTGTACATCGTAAAAAAAAAAGAAAAACGAAATAAAGGATCATCATTCGCATATTTCAAGCTTCCCAATGCAAAAAGAATTTTTCAAATCGGGCTAATAGTTGCAGAGGTATCGCGCTTACAGGCGGACGGAAGGACGGACAAACCAATAACATAAGCACGATCGTTTTTTACAAAAGACGTGCTAAAAATGTGTAATTAATATGAGAATGTAAAATATCAATTGACAAAACAAGCACAGTGGTCGCTTTAAGGATTGATTTGTTTCGGTCCGTGAAAACCAAAACAAAACTGGAAATGCAATTATACGTCCTCGGGACCTCTTAAGCTCTCCGGCCTTAGGCGCGCACCTAGTGCACTGAGTTGGAAATCCGCCCGTGCTTCATAAGCAGCTCTCGTTCCTGCAATGTAAGAGTCATCACAATTTTCCTCACTGCACGAATGGTAGCCAACATTTTGATCACCTACCTAAAAATGGGAATAACCACCCTTGGCCTGGATGACAGCGGTGAGACGGCTTGGCATATATGCAATGAGGCCCTGGTAGGTTGCCCGAGGCACACGTGCCCATTCGTCCTGCAGCAGAGCACGAAGATCCCGGAGATGACGTGGTTGTGGGCCAGCACGTGGAACCTGTTAATCCAAATAGTCCCACAAGTGCTCTATGGGATTGAGGTCGGGCAATTTCTCCGGCCAAGGGAGAACGGATACATCGCTGTCGTCTTCTTGGAACCAGTCACGCACACACTTAGCGACATGGCAGGGCGTATTGTTCTGTTGGTAGACACCTTCACCAAAAGAGTAAATGTCCAAAATGAAGGGATGCATGTGGTCAGCGAGGATGAACAGGTGGCCATTGGCGTTCAGGGATCGATCCAGTGGTACCAGCGGTCCCAGGTCATTCCAGGAAAACATCCCCCCAGACATACAAACTGACACCGCCGGCCTCTACTTGACCGACAAGTGCGTCCGCGTGTTGGTGCTCGTGTGTCTGACGCAGTATCCGCCATCGCCCGTCCCTTCTGTGGAGTAAAAATTTCGATTCATTGGAGAAGGAAACCTTTTCCCACTTTTCAATGACGGTGATCCCATGCAAACTGCAGGCGTCGTCTCTGATGGACTTGGGTTAACATGGGTGCCTTGACACAGCTTCGACTACGGATTCGCACTACTGTTATCGTGGACACGTACCTGGGTGCCCCAGCGTTCATTTCCGTGGTCAATTGCTGCACTGTTGCGCGTCGATTGCTCTTTATCGGTCGACGGAGGCAACGCTCTCCTCTGGGGTCTTTAGACTTTGGGGCTCCACAGGTATGACGTCGGGAGGTACTCGGTGTGTCAGCGGCCCATTCTTGGTACACCCTTACTACAGCACCTCGCGAACAGCGCATGAGGTCTGCTGTTTCTTGGTACACCCTTACTACAGCACCTCGCGAACAGCGCATGAGGTCTGCTGTTTCTTGGTACACCCTTACTACAGCACCTCGCGAACAGCGCATGAGGTCTGCTGTTTCTGAGATGCTTCCACTCTTCACGCGGTTGGCCGATGATCATTCCTTTTTGAACGTACGTACCTCTGCCCATTGTGCTCACATCACGCACTATGGCTCATCTGTCGTGGCCGGCCGCTTATATCTCCATGTGGACGACCTCGTCACGTGCACTTTGTGACGCGCATGGGCGGGCACACTGGGGTTTCATGCAGGGGTGGTCATATTATTCTGATACGACCGTGTAGTGGGCAAGTAATATCTGAGGAAATATTCGGAAATCCAGTTATTTTCCTTCGTTTCTTTCTGGCGTAGGAAATTTCAAAAATAATATGTATAAATCATATCCAGGGGGATTTTCGCTGGCTTCTATATGCGTATGCCATTTATATTTAAAATAAAAGGGTGTACGCATACGCCAAAACTTCTACAAACTTTTTCAATGCATATATAATGAAAAAAAAATTGAATGAATTACTAAATAAAAAAAAATATTTTTAGAAAATAATGTTAGAAATGTGTTGTACAGATATGTTACTTAAATTATTGGTAAGTAAACTGCTCTAAAGGTTGAAATTAAAAATGTAATTCACTTTTTAGTTGTTTTAAAATATAAAAAAAAATCTTGCTTTTAAAGATCAGTGAAGTGAGTACTGGGCAAATTATTACATGATTTTTCGTACGAAATTCTAGAAAACTACTCTTTTCATAATAGCGGTTATTCACAATAACCTTCTGCGGTATCATACTACGGGCAGAAAACTAAAAGAAATAAAAAAAATGTATTAAAATTGAAAAGAACATGCTAGGATAATTCGTGAGTGATATCTATGTGCATGTTTCATTTTATATTTAAAGAAATACATACAAAAATGTTAGCAAACTGCCCGCTGCTTAAACATTAAAAAACATATTTGATCAAAGGCCACATATTTAAAGAAAACTTCAGCTTAACACAACAGAAACAAGAAGAATGACACCGCATTCTCGGGTGTAATGAGCACGTCTTTTGAATACTTTCCGACACGATTAAAATATTTAAAAGCAGATTGTTAGAAGAAAAAGTTCAGCATAAAAAAGAAAAGAAAAAAAAAGAATGATGATCTGAGAAAATCTGCGCATAATTAAAAATGAGCAAAGCAATCACTGTAAGCATAAGAAAATCAAAAATCAACTATTCTTGGTAAAGGTTCCGTAAAAAAATCTTGGCAAAAGTATGGTACATATAAACAAAGTGAAAAAAGACAAGAAATGCTGAGTCATATTTATATCAACTCTTTTTTGTCAGTTTGGATAGTCTGTTTTCGCTTCATTTACACGATAGTTTTTCCAAGGGGCTTCATGGAATCATTATGATGGACATCCGATTTTTAGTTTTCTTGTTTTAAGCAAATTTCTTGATTTGCGGCCCTTAGGCGAGATAAAACTTTTCTTCTTCTTGTGTGCTATTGGTATTTGAATTTAGTTGATCTTGATGTTCTAACAATAATATTCCTGTGTATACAGTGTTACAAAGAAAGTCCGTGATCAGGCCAATATCTCACGAACTATGGCAGTTAGCGATTTACTTCTTGTGCAGTTCTGTAGGACTTCCATCTATGGCGCGTACAATAACACCACGAAGGATCCCCTCGCTCCCTTTTTTGGAGGGTTGAGGGGGGCTATCGCGCCCCCTTTGCAGATAGGGCAAAAAAGTCGATTACAAACTTGTTCAGCGAGGCCAAAATAGTACGAAAATATTTTTGTCCCATAACAAAAGATGGAAGGGGACTTTCCAAATGCGAAAAAAGCGGAAAGCTAACTGAGTCGCTGTGTCCGAAGCATATTTGCATGGATTTCAAATGTGCTTTTTGCTCCGTCGTCAGAATACAAAAATGATATGCGTGGCCGGTATGTCAACACTTCGTGAACCAGTGACGGGAAGTCGAAAGCTTTTGCACGTACGCAAGTCAAATAGATGTGCATACAGTTTTCCTATTGGATGAATGTTTCGCCACTTCATGCTATTTCTCCTTGTCTCAGTGTATTTTTACTGTATTGGACATCAAAGTCTGATATTGAATATGTCAAGGAACTACATTTTATTTCAGAACAAGAACTGTTGATAAGGTTTGTAGGAAAACGTTTTCCTTGTGCTTTCATTTACTTAGAACTTGCCAATTTAGATAAGTTCTAAGTAATAAGTTCTTGTCTAAATACTCTGTCGTTGCTTCTGGATGTTGCGATTTTCTTGGAGCCACATTCCCGGTTCCCGTCCATGTTTTGTTATGGGACAAAAACATTTATGTACTATTTTTGCCTCGCTGAGCAAGTTTGTAATTGACTTTTTTACCCTATTTGCAAAGGGGGGCGAGATAGCCCATCAACCCCCAAAAGGGGGCGAATAAATCCTTCGTGGTGTTATTGTGTCCGCCATAGGAGGTTTCCTCTACAACTGCACAAGAAGTAAATCGCTAACTGTCATAGTTCGTGAGATATTGGCCTGATCAAAGACTTCCCTTGTAATCCTGTACACACACACACACACACACACACACATACACACAACCATATACTGAATGATCACTGAATTATGACAACCTACATAATCCTTCGTAGGTCCTTCTTTCGTTCTCAGCACAACATCTATCTGACGTGGCATCGATTCAATAAGATGCCGGAAGCAGTCGGGAGCTACGGCCGACCAAGCTGTCTGTAATGCGGCCTTTAACACAGGAACGGAGGTTCCTGAATTAAATTTGTATGCAGACACCTGATATGCTGTTACATAGTGTCCCACAAGTGCTCTGTGGGACTGATATCGGGGGCGTTCAGAAGCGAATCGATATGTTGGAAGTCTAAAGTGTGTTCTTCACCTTGGAAGACACCATCGCCATTCGGGAGAAAATGCAACATTGCTGCATTGCTGGGTGTACAAATTCAGCAAATAATTCACGATGGTGGGCATCAGTCATACGTTGTTTCACATGCACCAAGGGTCCAAGTTCCTACCAGGTAAACATACCCCACACCACACAACCGCCTCTACCGGCTTCCATTGTGGAGACTATGCATCGATGTGCTTAATGTTGCTTGCGCCAAATACGTACACGACCATCCACGGAGTGGAGTAAATAACGCAATTCGTCAGGCCAGCATATTTTTTTCCAATCAACCGATGTTCAACTTTGATGTCTTTTGCGCCGATAAGCCATGGTTAAGAGAGGATGTCGTCGGGGTCGTCTGCTGTTATGGTCCATACCCGAGCGTGCGACGCATGTTATGACAGACACTGTTCCGAGGTGAACTCTGTTGTATTGGGTATTCAACCGTTCAACAGTGCTGCCCTCTGTTGATCTGTACGGTTCGTCGGATCCGGCACTCACCTCTCACATCAACCGTTCACTGTTCTGTGCAGTTTTTGCTCCGGGTTGTTGTTTCACCATTTTCACGCCAGTCTTGATACACTTTAACCACGGCGGCTCGCGAACAACCCGTCAGGTCAACCGTTTGGAAAATTGAGCCACCCGCTCTCCCAACTCCCACAATCTGTCCTTTCTAAAAGTCCGATAAATCTTCCAGTTTGCCCATCAGGCTCCGAATTTTACTACCTACTGCTCCACTCACACCTTACATGTGCTACGTCTGTCGACTAATCGCGCCCTCTCGGAAATCACGTGGTCAACGGGTCGCATCTACTTTTGATAGTGGTGGTCGCAATTCAGTGATCTTTCGGTGTCCATATCAACAGAATTTCCGCACAATACAAACACAAACACTTATTTCATGATAATTAACACAGCAATCAGTCATCTCTAAGTTGACTGTATTTACTGTTCTTCGCGTAATGTCAATCACATCAGAAAACTTAAGAATTTCATCGCCCTGGAGTGGGAACCGAACCCGCATCTAGAGGTCTGCACGGGCCCGGGCCGGGTCGGGCTTTTGCTCATTTCTAAGTTGGGAAAACTGGTCGGGCCTTCAATATTTAATGTAAAACAGACACGGGCCGAGCAGGTTTCTTCTTTTTTTAATGAGCAAAACAATCGCTGTATGGTGCCTTTCTCGTTTGGAAAACTCGCAACATACAGCAGCAGGATAAGATTGAATTATTTCCGCTGATGGAAAAAATAGAAGTTTTACGACATCCTCCCCTCCTACAAAACAATTGGGGTGAGTCAGCTCCCTTAGTTTTTCAATGTGAATGTGCTCCCTTCTCTATCTCTCTCTGACTTTCACCCTCCTCTCATGCGTCAGGGCAGGCTATTAATTGCAGTTTTTTCTAAACCGAGCCACCCCCTCGCAGACGATCTTTTTTATTGTTCTGGGTGGCGGCACTTTGTTCTCTAGATGTGTGAAAAGCTTTTTAAGTTGTCTTAAAAGGCACGGGAGAAATGGGCTGGGAGAAACTTACTTCTGTGTATAAATCTGTGCCGTATTTTCCCCATTTGTACTCTCAGGCAGCCGTTTTCAAAACTTCTGTGACACTGGTTAGCTGGGCAGTCTGTCGTTGTTTTCCCTTAGCATATGCACAGTTCAGTGTTGTTGAAAAATACTTTTCCATACTTATTATGGAGTTTAAGAAAGCGAAAGATTTTCGCGAAAAAAATCGCTTCCGGAGAATATGTGCTTGTAGACAATGTAAAGGGAAAAAGCGATATTTGGAAATATTTTAAATTACTGTTCCGTTCTTAAACTAGTCGGCCGGAAAACGTTGTGCAGTGCACTAAATGCAAAAACGTTATGAGTTACGATAGCACAAAATCTGGAACATCGCATCTTAAGCGGCACAAATGTGTCCCCCCCCCCCCCACACACACGAGAGACATATCGGATTCCAGCGATATAATATGCTAGTAGAGGTAGGTGCAGTTTATCAATCCATAAGATCTTATCCAAGTAGAACGATCGGACTCCTAATTCTGGATATTTCGTATTTTTCGAATTTAACCCCTCCCCCATCCCCAAGGATATTTCTGGGTCCGGCTATAGGGAATGATTATTTGAAAACCCAAAAAATTTGAAAGGCATGAAAACTGTCCTTTTCATGCAATATTTTTGACTATACAAGCTCCCCCACCCCTCGGACGTCACGTGACTTATACAGTGTCTCAGAAATATTCTGAATTAACGTTTATTTTAATAGAATACGTGTAGCAATTAAGAAAACGAAAACTCTTCAGGAGTCGAATGACCGAGTGCACCAGGTGTCAAATTCGTGTTTTAGTAATTGTTGAAAATTTACGGGCCGGCCCGGGCCTTGGAAACAGGAGAAATATACGGGCCAGCCCGGGCTTTCATTAAAAAATTTGAAACAGACCTCTATCCGCATCTCTCGATTCCCGCTCCAGGACGATGAAATTTTCAAGTTTTCTGATGTGGTTGATACTACGTGAAGAACAGTAAATACAGTCAATTCAGAGATGTCCGATTGCTGTGTTAATTATCATGATGTGTTTTCCACGTATTATGAGAGGAATATTTCTTCATTATATAGCAACACTTATTTTTGGCAACTAGTGGCTGTAATGTGTGCTACGAAAAATCCCAAATTGTTTACAAAACATTTGTCGTAACGGAAGATATCCAAGGCAAAGGGAATTTTTCCAATCGGGTTTTTAGAAACGGAGATAAGGTTTCAAATGTGTTACAAATAGAAATGAATACTTATACATCGTTGTAGCAAAGATGTGTGGTAGAAAAATCAGCAAATGTACGAAAAATATTCCCCACCGCAAACGATATCATTAGCAAAAAAGAAGTTTTTAAAAATCGGCTCGTTAGAAGTGGAGATATTATAGAGATTTACATTAACGACCCCTAGCTGGAATATTAAATTAGTTTGAGAAAGAAATACGCATAAAAAATATTTTTCGTCGTGAATGGTGTCTGACTGAAAAGGGAGTTTTTCAATTTGAATTTTCGAAGCCATGATACGATTACAAACATGTTAAAAACAAAAATATGCGCCTACGTCACCGAGCGGAAAAAAGTTTGACACAAATTATTGTAGAATGTATGCAAAATATTCACCGCCGTGACCTCTAACCTAAACAAACAGACAACAACAAAAAATATATTTTTTTAGAAGAGGAGATTTGTGCAATAAACACAGTGTAAACTTCTTAGCGGTAAAACCCTGCATTATTTCACATAGATACTCTCAGTAAAACGACGTTTTGTTGGTAAAAAGTATCTGATGGTAAAAATAAGTTTTTAATAAGATAAAATATATTTTGAATTTAATAGCATGTGCACTTAAGCCTCTAGAGATGAATTTATGCATCAGAAAGAGACCAAAATATATGAATCATTGGTCTCACAGTTCGGGCTTTTGACTTCAAAAAGAATATTTTTAAAATCGGACCAATAGTTGCAGAGATATGGTGTCACAGCGGGACGGGCAACATAGTAATAATATATAAGCAAGGACTTTTTGAAAAGATGTGCTAAAATATTTAAATTCGTACTAGAAAACTTATCCTCAGTTCACTCAATAAAGTTCCTGGAATTATGATTTTGCAAATTTCTATAGCGATTGTGCAGGCAAAAAGGGATAGATATCAAGCGACCTTAACGTTCACCCTCTTTTAGTTTTACAAGGAGCCTGCATCAGATTTGAGTGAGTAAAGAATGAGTAGTGACCAAGAATATTGTTCACCGTAATATTCTTTCGATATGTTCTGATTTTCGCGAATAAGTGTTTTAAAATTTATGCTGAAATTTGCATGAAATTATATTTATAAATTTATTATAATAGAGTAGAAATAATGGAGAGGAACTTTCCCAGAGAAAGGGTAATGCTTTTGAATCTACGAAACGCCAGCTCAGCAATTTGAAGTTTTAATATGACCTATTACAAAGCTTTCGGTAGCTGTAAAGATTAAAATACCTTTAAAAAATGTATGACATTGCATAAAAATAATAAGCGTTTAAGGAAAGAGTGAAAAACAACTGAGAGTGTAAGAACTTACCAGTCACCTTCAGAAATCTTTTGCGGGATGTGCAGCGTTGCAAGTCCGTTTTTGCTACTTACCCAGAAAGTAAATAATAAATAAAGAAAAGAAAAAAATGTTTAAAGAAAAATTAGCCACACCAAGGGCAATGTCTTCCCACGTTCCGCTTCTACGCTTTCAAACGCACACAGAGAGAGAGAGAGAGAGAGAGAGAGCGCCATTCCACAAGTGGACACAGCTGCTAAAGCCTTTCAACTATGCTGATTGCTCAACCAAGAAGCTTTTCATAGAGGCTTCACTCCGATTAAAAGCGAAATTAGTTTACGAAGCACCTTGAAACAACGCTTCCTTGTTCGCACGACAAGTGCCAAAAAAACGCCTTTGCGAAAATGCTGATGAAGTATTGAAATAACCGGTCCGTTTTTTTTTCCGTTCTTCTTGAATATAAATTGGATAGCAAACCGCTTTCGTGAATATCACATTTTTAAACTGGTTGCGGTTTTCTTAAGAAACTGCATCCGTCTTTTCGATAAACGCTGTTACACGGAACAGAAACGAACTTCGACGATCAGCAATCAAAGTTCTGATAAGCGATTCAGATAACAAAAAATTAAGATTTCTTGTTTTGTTTGAATTAGCTACACTCAATACTTGTCGATGACATTCATGCTTTTGAGGTGCTGTCGGACTACTAGTGTGAGCACTACGTATTCTTTTTTACATGAAAATATCTCTAATTGACCAAATTGTGTGACCCATCCGTGGGTGTTAGCAGTTTGAACTAGAACGAAACTCTCTCGCAAAGTACAAGTTCGGACTATTGCTTGGAAAATATCAAATATCTTATTGCTTAAAGCCTACGGAGTAGTTGCCCAGAGAGAGCTTATGATCCCTGTATGTGTGAGCGTTTTGTATTCCTTTTTACCTGAAAATATTTTAATGTCACCAAATTGGGTGACCCATCCGTAGGTGTTGGCAGTTAGAACAATAGAACAGAATTCTCCGGCAAAGTAAAAGCTCGCGCTATTGCTTGAAAAATACAAAATACCTTTTTGATTAAAACCTATTTTTTAAAATTAATAATAGTTACCCAGACTATGATCCCTTTCTAGTCCAACTCGAGCTTGCGTTAGCTGCATGTAGCATAGGGTCTCTAAGAATGAGAATACAGGCAAGACTAAATACATTGAAAAAAAAAAAAACTTTGACCGTTTTTCTATAGGCATATTTCATTGTAAAGATTGATTTAAAATGTTCGGGGGAGGGGGACTGAAGTATTTTTCTGTATTTCATTTCATTTGTTTTTTAAGAATATGTGTGAGACGTAACACGTCGTTTTTATGTACAGCAGCAGCAGTAAGTAATTTTTGCGCGAAAGTATGCGAATGCGACATCTGAATTCTTTCAATCTCTATCATTCACCACGGAAAACATTTTGCATATACTTCTGAGTTTTTCATGATGCCGAGTCCTACCGCTACGTGGCACAATACTGTTTTTTTTTTTAATTTGGAACTGTATTTCCGCTTCTAAAAATACAGACATACATATCACTAAACTGTTCTCTGGGTTTCAAAGATCAACTTCTCAAAGAAAGTTCATCCGCCAGCTCAAAGTTTAAAACTGATGGTGTTATATTTTACTTAATGCTGATGTATCCAACGCTTTCATTTACAGCGATCTTGACACACAACTTGAGCTTCACTGACATTTATCATATGTTTCACACAATACCTTTAATGCTTCATACTCATTATCTTTTTTCGTCATGCTGACATTCCTGAATCCCTTCCTTCCATGATTTTCTTGGCTTTCCTGTATCTTACTTATAATGTAATTTTCTTTCCGCTGCAACATAGTAATTACGTTAGGTGTGCTAAGTCAATGCAATATTAGAAGGTACCCATACACCTTACAAAAGAGGTCAAATAGCACCTACAAATACTTTTATTGTGCTTGCATGGGTTGACTCCACACTCATGTATGATTTACTGGCTTACTCGATAAAATATCGGTGATTTAACATCCAAACACAGTAGAACAGCACGTCTATTATTACTAACATCAATCCCCTTAAACAACCGCTGCATTGCCTTTTTATTTATTGTTCTTATCCAGCCACACATACGTCGCACTTGTTCCAACCTGAGGGTGTTGCCAACATTATTCTCGTTTGAGGGAAAAGTCATAAATTTAAGGTTTGAAAATGTCTAAGAGAACAAACTCAAATTTACAGAGAAAAAGAAACTCAAAAGGAAAGTTAAAATAGAATATACGTTACATACTTTCCTACCACTTGGGCTGAATAAATACTTTTGGTGTGAATCTCACCACCCATTCTTTCAACATGAACAAACCATCCCAGGGCATTTTTCTCCACCTTGCTAAAAGAATTTTGCTTCACATTACTCACCTACACCACATCTTGATAAATATTGTTGAGGTACCAACTAATTCTATGTGATATTGGACAAAAGACTCCAACTCACTGGGTTTTGTTCCAGAACCCTTATTTTAAATGACCAACTGAAACTGTCAGCTCTGGCCTGATTCCCCACACTGATGTGCTTTTATAATTTTTCGAGACTCAAAAAAAGTTTTTGAAGCTTTTAAAAATCGACTGAAAAAATTATTTGTGCATACAAACATTACCCAGTTTAAATAACGCACATGTTCACCCCTAGAGGCGTATATGTATACACTTCTTTCTTTCTATCTCTGCTTCTAAAATCCTGAATAATTTTTCTGTCGCACAGCTCGCATTATGAACAATAATGTACATATAATTTCCACTTTTCCATAAAGTGGAGTTCTTCCATATGACGTCAGCTTGTATTTCTATTTGTAACATCATCTCGACTTCTAAAAAGCCCCATTGAAAGTTTTTACCCATGTTTTCTCCTTGAAATAACGCACAGATTTCCCCGCTAGGGGGCATGAAGTTAGGTTACGTATCTCTCCACATCCCTGCTTCTGAGTTTTCGATTTGAAAAATTCCTTTTGCATGTTTGCTATGCCAAACATTTTGCGTTCATTTTGTGATTTTTCTCAAAGTACGTTTCGGCTACCAGTAGAGTGTAGGTAGCTGTTTCTGTTGGCGCCTGCTTCTCTCTGCTTATTCACTCCCTCACACTCCTGCGTGTCACATTGTAAGACCAAGTGATACTTTTCGCATTGCATCTTTTGCATTGATCATTCAGAGGTTTTCGTTTGGCGTGCTAACATACCATTCCCATTGCCATGTTGTGACGGAATTAACACCGTATTTGTTAATGACGAATTTAGTATTAGGGAGATTGAAAAAGGCGTCGAGGTCAACAAATACGTTCTTGTTGAAAACATGAAGGGAAGAGTGAATGCTGGAAGTTGTTTCTTCTCATTTAGGAACCAGAATATGTTTCACATCAACACCGATTTTTACAAGCTTGTGATCCAGTTGAAAGTTTCCAAAAAGGGAATATTGATTTCATGAGTGTCCCTTCCTTCTAAGGAGCAATGATGAAGTCAACATCCATATTTTTGAAACTTTCAACTCTTCAGAAGCTTACGAAAACTTGTGTTGCTGTGAAATATATTCTGAAGCTTGATATGTTAATGTATACTTTATAACTACAATACTTGTGATGTTGAGATAGAATAAATAAGCAACGTTTATTCACAATTAAATATTAAATTTTAAGAGCTGCTGTAGTTTCGTTGAGCGTTTGGCTCGGCCTCATCAGGGCAAATGGAGCATGAAAATGTTCTCGAATCATTGAAAGTAAGTCTAGTTGAATATCATTACAGCCAACACGAACAAGAAGAAATTTTGAGACTAGTGGAAATTTGTATCAGACAAAACAGTCCTTTTCTGTAAAAGATTTTTCCAGCAGACGGAAGGCCTTGCCATGGGGATCCCACTGTCGCATATTTTATGTGAAGTCTACATGCGTCACTTTGAAGAAAAACTTTTCCAGACAGTGTGGCACTAAGTGGGGGTGGCCCAGGTACCCAGGCCCTCCCCATGAGATGTCACTCAGTCTTTTGTTCTTTGTTATTGGCTGCTTATTTTTAAATACATTTGAACATGGTTTTAAGTATATACGGTATTTTATGAATCATTGGGAATGGGTTTTAATATGGCGGATATATTTTTATTCCTTCCCAATATTGTGGGAGATGTTTTTTCCAGGGTATTCTTATTTACATCTTCGATACTTTGGGCCACCTCCGTAAAGATATTCTGGATGCGCCGCTATTTCCAGTGCTTGTTACACTCGACTTGTGTATTCGATATGTAGATGATACTTTTGTTCGCTGGAATGGTATGAATTCGGAAACACCTAAATTAGTTTAACTTATTAATTCAATTGATCCTCATATACAGTTCACTTGTGGGACTGAAAACAATGGCTGCTTAGCCTTCCTTATTGTCCTAATGTCACGCTCTGAAGATCCTTAAGTACATCAGATAGCACAGCCTTGGAATTTAACATAGGCCCAACAGTGAGCCACCGTCTTCTGCTCCTAAAAGACGGTGGCTCAGTGCTGGGCCTACGTTAAATTACAAGGCTGTGCTACCTGGGCATGCAGTTTATCGCAAACCATTTTCTGTCTCCTTACCACCACATGCAGAATCAAATCACCCATGGAAACAAAAAGTCAATGTTTCCTACACATGTGTATATCGTGCAATACATATATACTCAACCGAGGATTCCTTGAAGAAAGAGCTTGATTTTCTTAGAGGAATCGCAGCACACACAGGATATAGTACTACCGTTACAGACAAAGCTGTTCAAAAATTTAGGAAGCCAAAGCCTGTCTGCACGATAATAGACCTCCCAGTACGAGAGAACTGGGATGTTATCCCATTTGCTTCTCAGATTTGCTTCGGAATTTCAAAAAATCTCAAAAGTTTTAATTTCAAAGTTATTTTCTAACCAATAAACAAGGAGAATTTTTACGGATCAAAAGACTATGTCGAAGACATTATTTCCTGAGGAAGTTTTCAGATTCCTTGTGAATGTGGACTTCCGTATATAG